>CM048670.1:21737116-24159616 GCA_026401315.1 Dysphania ambrosioides
GGCTGCTAATGCCTCTGCGTGACGGAAGGGCTGTTGTGCAGCAGCTCGGCCACAACAAGCCAACCTACCCACACAACAATTTTTTTTTTTATTTAGGGTTAATTAAATGGGATAAGTATGCTTGAGTGTCAAGTATAACCTAGAATCATAATATCATCCAACTATATTTTTTTTAGAAGGTTAAAAGTTAATGCCATAATTTTCTCTAATTTAATTAAAATTAAAGAAGTTAGGATAATTAGTAAATTAATTTAATTAATTAACTAATTATTCACAAAATAATCATTTATGTGATAAATGATGCATGTGATAATTATTATTTAATTTTTTTAAAGTGATTAATAAATTAAAATAGTAAATGTTTTTAAATGTTAAAGAAAATTTTTTTTAAATGTGTTGATGTTATTATTTTATGGCATATTTTTATTGGTTTGAATATTATTTGATTTTATTAATGTGATTAATAAAATTAAATGATGAATGCTTTTAAGCGTTAAAGACATATTTTATGTTGAAATTATTATTTTATGCAATTTAGAATATTTGATATTACGATTGCATGAGGTGACTGGTATGACTCATGTTAGGATAGAAAATATGATCTGCGTATCGTTTGTATTTTTGTATCCTAAATACGATTTGCGTATCGTTTGTATTTTTGTAATTTATTTCAAGTTGTTATTTTAAATTTCAAAATACTATGTATTCACTATGGATGGAGATCCAAGGAGTAAAGGTCTAAGATAATCAAGGATGGCGATCCATGATATTTTAAGGACGGAGCTCATGAAGAATAGTCTTTAGGGTTTAGGGGCCATACTAGGATCACAATTTTATTGCATTTTATTATGCTTATTTAAATTTACGCATGTTGCTCTTATTTATTGTATATGTTCTCTAATAAATAAACCAACATAGTAAAGGTCCCTAAAAGAAATATTGAGATATGTTTTTCCCAAACAGACACCTATTAAGCCCTAGATCATAAGTAATAGTTTCTGCCAAAGCAGGGTATTACATATAATCTTGGGAAAATAGGGTAATATTTATGAAATTTACATGTCACTGTTAGGTTTTTCTCAACAAGATTATCAAAAGACAAAGTTTTGGGTCTTGAAATATAGAGATGGAAACAAAAGTTGTTATCTATCGACCAAGAATTATATGAGATATAATTAGTAAAGGTTGTTTACTTACTGATAAAACATCAGATTTTATACATAGGGCCAAAGTTTGCTTATAATTTCTTGTTTTAAAGGATCTTGGTATTCATGTTTAATAGTTCGAGACAAACTTTAAAATTGATAAGTAGCCTTGAATTGTTCATATATTGTATGCTACTAATGATAAACATATTATTAAACTTTAATATATTTCTATTGTAGATATCATGTCTAGCAACAACAACAACAATCCTAATTTACGTTCATACCTTGAGAAGGATAAATTGAACAACACTAACTTCCTTGATTGGGCAAGGAACCTAAGAATTGTTCTTAAGGCCGAAGGAAGAGAGGATGTCCTTGACACCCCTATCCCAGTTCTGGCAGCCACAACATCAGATGCTGAAAAGGCTAGTCAAAAGTTGTTAAAAGAATTCAGTGTTTGTCACATGTCTCATGCTAGCTTCCATGGAACCAAACCTTCAAAATAATTTTGATGGTATGGATGCTCATAGCATTATCCAGCAACTGAAAAAGATGTTTTAGAAGCAAGCAAGGATAGAGAGATACGAGACTCATAGAGAGTTGCTCCGATGTGTGCAAAAGGTCGATAAACCAGTGGGAGAACATGTTTTCAAAATGATGGAATGACCTATACTAATGAAATGGCCACTAACATAATCATTATGTCATTGTATGATGAATTTCAGCAATTTAGGCAAAACTTTAACATGCACAATAAAGTACAAACCTTAGAAGAACTGCATGGAATGCTTGTCACTACTGAGATATACATTCCAAAACCAAAGAAAGAAATTCTTATGGAACAAAAAAGTAAGGGGTTCAAATGGAAAGGGAAGGGCAAAAAGATTGTCAAAGGAAAGGGCAAGCAAGTTGCTTAGACTAAGACATCTATAAAGCCCAAGGGCGATCCAAAAACGGATGCCAAGTGTTTCTATTGTGATGGAATAGGCCATTGGAAGAGAAACTGCCCTAAGTATTTGGAAGATAAGAAGACAAGCTCTTCAGGTATCTTTGTTATAGAAGTTAATTTAACAACTTCTACTTCTTGGGTATTGGATACCGGTTGTGGTACTCACATTGTTTTGGATGTGTAGGGACTAAAAAGAAGTAGAAAGCTGGCTAAAGGAGAGGTAGAACTGCATGTTGGAAATGGAGCAAGAGTTGCTGCTTTGGCAGTTGGAACATATAGTCTACCTTTACCTTCTGGATTAGTTTTAGAATTAAATAATTGTTATTTTGTTCCTTCTATTACTAAAAACATCATTTCAGTTTCCGTGTTAGACATCGAAGGTTTTAGTTTTGAAATAAAGAACAATAGTTGTTCGATTTATTTTAAAGAGATGTTTTATCCTAGTGCTAAATTAATTAATGGTTTGTATGTATTAGATTTTGACAAACATATCTATAACGTAGACTGCAAGAAAAACAAATCAAGCGATTCGAACCCTACTTATTTATGGCATTGTCATTTAGGACACATCAACCCAAAGCGTATTCAGAAATTGCAAAAAGATGGCATTCTGACATCGTTTGATTATGAATCATACGATATATGTGAAGGGTGTTTGATTGGTAAAATGACTAAATCACCTTTTACAGGAAAAGGTGAAAAAGCAAGTGATCTTTTGGGACTCATACATACAGATGTATGTGGACCGATGAGTACTATGGCCAAGGGAGGGTTTAGTTACTTTATAACTTTTATTGATGATCTAAGTAGATATGGATATATTTACTTAATGAAGCATAAGTCTAAATCATTTGAAAAGTTCAAGCAATTTCAGAATGAAGTACAGAATCAACTTGGCAAAACAATAAAAGCACTACAATCAAATCTTGGTGGAGAATATTTAAGCCAAGAATTTGATGATCATCTAAAGGGTTGTGGAATACTTTCTCAACTAACTCCACCAGGAACACCTTAGTTAAATGGTGTATCCGAAAGGAGAAATTGCACCTTACTTGTTTTATTAAGGAAATATCGAGATGTCATCGGGTATTCACTAAGTGATTTGAAAGGGATTAGTTCATCCCTTGTTATGCACCGGATTCATCTTGATGATGAAAATTTCTCCTCCATTGAGCCACAAAGAAGGCTGAACCCTAACATGAAAGAGGTAGTTAAGGATGAAATCCTCAAACTCCTCAAGGCCGTCATCATCTACTCAATTTTAGATAGTGAATGGGTTAGCCCTGTTCATGTTGTTCCGAAAAAGGGAGGAATGACCATTGTCAAGAAACGAATTCTGTACTAAATTGGGAGAAATGTCACTTTTTAGTTCAAGAAGGCATTGTCCTAGGCCACAAGGTGTCTTTCAATGGCATAGAGGTAGATCCTGCTAAAATTGATGTGATAAGAAATCTTCCTGTACCTACCTCAGTTACAGGAGTACGATCCTTTCTTGGACACGACAGATTCTATAGGCGTCTCATCTTAGGATTTTCGACTTTAGCAAAACCCTTGAATGAATTGCTTCAGAAAGATGTCGATTTTAACTTTGATGAGAGATGCCTTAATGCCTTTAACAGGCTAAAGGAAGCTCTAATATCTGCGCCCATTGTGTAAGCTCTGGATTGGAGTTTTCCATTTAAATTAATGTGCGATGCCAGTTATATTTCTGTTAGTGCTGTCCTTTGGCAGAAAAAGGAAGGAAAGCACCACGTCATATGTTATATCAGTAAAACACTAGATTCAGCACAACGTAACTACTCTACAACTGAAAAGGAGATGCTGGTTGTAGTCTATGCTTTTGAGAGACTACGCCAGTATCTAATTTGTTCAAAAGTTATAGTTTTCACTAATCACTCGGTTCTGAAATTTTTAATGACAAAGAAAGATGTAAAGCTGAGGTTGATCCATTGGGTGCTCCTATTACAGGAGTTCGATTTTGAGTTGAAAGATAGGAAGGGTAGTGAAAATGTGGTAGCTGACCATTTGTCTAGGTTACCCGAGCTTAATAATGACGCCTTACCTATCCAAGATGAAATGGTTAAAGAAACCCTGATGACAGCAATAGTAGTTGGGAAAGCCCCTTGGTTCGCAAATATTGCGAATTATTTAGCTTATGGAGAACTTCTAGAGCTTGAATCAAGGGCTATAAAAAAGGCTTTCTTTGGTAAAGTCGAGAATTTCTTTTGGGATGACCCCTATTTATTTCATGCATGCGCCGACGGCATAATCCGCCGTTGTGTCACTGAAGAGGAAGTTCCCAAGATTCTAACTCACTATCATTCATACGCGTGTGGCGGCCACCATGGTATAATGAACACTGCTGCTAAGGTTGCCACCGCGGGTTTCTATTGGCCAACATTACATAAGGATGTTGAAACTTTTGTGAAGAGCTATGAGAGATGCCAAAAAGTTGGCAATATCTCAATGAGGAATGAGATGCCTTAGAACTACATCCTTGAGTGTGAAGTGTTCGACTGTTGGGGAATTGACTTTATGGGCCCATTTATTTCATCTCATGGGAACCAATATATTTTGGTAGAGAATGATTATGTGTCTAAGTGGGTGAAGGCCATCGCCTTGCCTACGAATGATCACAAAGTAGTTTTAAAAGCTTTTTAAAAGCATAATCTTCCCTCGATTTGGTGTTCCCAAAATAGTCATAAGTGATGGGGGTTCACACTTTGCTAAGCACGAACTAAACAAACTGTTGAAAAATTATGGAGTCGTGCACAAAGTCGGTTCACCCTACCATCCCCAAACTCAAGGACAGGTGGAAGTAGCCAACAGGAAAATTAAGAGAATGCTTGAAAAGGTGGTAAACCCAAACAGGATAGATTGGTCTCTAAAGTTAGACGACTCTCTTTGGGCCCACCGTACATGTTACAAGACCCCTATTGGCACCACCTTGCTCCGGCTATTGTATGGGAAATCTTGTCATCTACCGGTGGAATTGGAATGCAAGTCTTGGTGGGTGATCCAAACCCTTAATTTGGACCCTACTTTATTATGTCCTTAATTTGGACCCTACTCTATTCTACGAGAAGCGAGCCGCCCAATTAAGAGAATTGGAAGAACTACGGCTCAACACATTCCATAACATGCATATCTATAAGGAACATCCTAAGTGTTGGCACGACCAACGTATCATCCAATGAGAGTTCCTTGTAGGGGATAAAGTACTGCTCTTTAATTCAAGAGCAAAGTTATTCCCCAAGAAATTGAAATCGAGGTGGTCTGTGTCATTCGAGATTTTACAAGTTTTCCCTTATGGAACGGTAGAGAAGAAAGACTATCATGGAGGAAGTTTCATTGTTAATGGGCATTGATTAAAACTCTTCCATGAGAGTAAACTTCACAAAGTCAACACCGTGGAGCATATAAGGTTAGATGATGTCAAAGTCGAATGATTGGTATAATCATTGGCACTTATCGAGTATCTTAACTTCGTATCATCATTCTTTAATGTTTTGTTAAGTTTTAAGTAGTTAGTTTAACTGTGGTCTTTGTTTTATGTTATTTTAGATTACTCGAGCTACGTCGAGCTAAACGATGTTAAATAAAGAACTTATGGGAGGTAACCTGGTTTCATTTGGATTTTCGTAAAACATAATCATAGTACCATGATTGATTTCGAGAATGCACAAGTGTTTTGATTATTCCAAGCTAAGAAATTACAAAATAGCTCTCCATTCGGCCGAATGATAGGCCCATTCGGCCAAATGAGCATTAACCATGAAGTTAATCAAAATTAGAGAAGTTTCTGAAAATGCTGAATGAAGGGTTAAATTCGGGCGAATATATCTCATTTGACCGAATGGAAGCTCCCATTTGGTCGAATAGATCTACAGAGGGAAATATTGGGCGCCTTTGGGAACCCCGAATGAACACTCCATTCGGGCGAATGGGGTGTTATTCGACCGAATAGACTAGCAATTTGGTCGAATGGGAGCAAAGAATCATGCGTAGCTCTCCTCCATTCGACCGAACAGGGCAGCCATTCGGGCGAATGAGTGCTCCATTCGGCCGAATGGAAGGTCAGGTTTATAAATATCAGCTCATTTCCACGGGATTTTGCCACACTATTTCTTCAACCCTAAAAATCACCCGAGCTCCCTCACTCACTTGCTATCCCTCAAACTTCTCATTTTCCTTCCCAATCCTCATCAATCACTATGGGTCCAAGGAGAACTTTGAGAAACCCCTTCAAGAGATCCAAAAAGCATGGAGAAGGATCCTTGTCGAGTGTAGCACGGAAAGAACAACAAACCAGTTCTCAACAACCGTAGGGCCAACAACGACTTCCCGGCCAGGAATTATGGTTCGATGAGGACCATCCGATGGTATTTTTTGTATCTTTGGAGCAATATGAACGTTTCCAAAGGCTTAAGGTACGAAAAATCAACCTCACTCGTTATTTAGACATTTCTATTTTGCAAAGAATGGGTATATATGAGAAATTTGTTACATTACTAATGGCATGTGGATTAGAGAACTAGATTAACATGTGGCACCCAACTCATAAGCTCTTAACTTATGAGTTTCTTAGTTCCTTAACCCCGTGTCAATGGGAAGGTAGGTTGCATTTGTCTTTTAGGCTAAGAAATGCAACCTATTTTCTAAATTATGCTGCATTTTGTGCCGTGTTTAGTTTCAATAACGAACCTATTCTGGATAAACAACTGGATAACTCTCGAGTTTCTGAGTTATGGCCTAAAATTATTGGCCGGCTTGTTTATCCGAATAGAAATATATATGCTTCTGATGTACAACACCCTATTTTGCGTATGTTTTTCAAATTTGCTAGGGAGACTTTGCTCCCTTCCCCTAGCCCTCACTTAGTCAGAACACATGAAGTGCACATTCTGCACCATTACCTTGCACCACACAACGACACCGCACTAAGCTTGCCAATGACGCTGTGGAAGTTTTTAAACAACACAGCCACCCTAGCTGCAAACACTGACCTATGTCTAGGGGGACACGTATTCTGCATTGTTGAATTCCTTAACGTTATGAATCTTGTAGAATTCAGTGACAGATATATCAGTTCCACCACCCTTCACGAGCAATGCCTCGTACGGGCTGGTTTTATTTTCACTGACCCCATGCGATGGCTGTACTTGAAAGACCGCACCATCCCCCTTCCCTATCTTCAATTACCTCCCCTAGTCCAATTTGGGGCCTTGTATCTCTTAGACGGTGATGTGCCGAGATACGTTGTCGAGCCCCCACTTGTACCCCCTCCTTGCCCTCACACCCTTTCTATGCGTGACAAACCTAGGGCTTCCACCTCGGTCTTTCCAGACCATGACGATTCAGATGATGAGTCTGAATCCAATATTATGTCCTCCCTAGGATGCATAGAGAGAACGCTTGACCAGGTCCTCACCACCTAGGTCCTCCCTAGGACGCACTACCCATGGTATGACATGGCCTAACGCTCCCATATGGTCGGCGAAAGCATGGCCACCCCTTCTTGGTACCCTCATCATGACAACTATAACGAGATATCATTAAGTCATGGGTTTGACCGGTTGCTAGTGGGTAGGCGTAGGTTTAATAACTTCACCCCACCGGCTCATAGGAGAGCCTCAGATGACTATGGGATGTACTATACGGGTGGGGAGGAGGAGGAAAATGAGGATGATGACAAGGGGGATGATGAGGAATTTATAGGGGATGAGTAGTGGTAGACCTAAAGGCCTCCCTTGGCGTCGAGGACGACTTCACCCTAGCCTGGGGGGGTATCCATAGTCCACTACTCATTATTTCGTGTGTCCTTTGGTCTTGGATGTCAGTTTTAGTGCTGTGTAGTTTTGTGTTGCTTTGTGTTTTTGTGTTCTATTTTCTTGGTGTTGTTTTGTGTTTTGCGCTTTGCTTTTTGGTGTTGTTTTCAGGTGCTTGTATAATAAGTTCCATATGCCACTACACCTACGTACTGGTATGATTGCTCGCTTGAAAATCCAAATTTATTTATTTAGTTATATTAGTATTTGTGTTCCCCTTCTTTCCATCATGTGCCCCCTTTTTTCCATCATATTCTCCCTTCTTTCCATCATATTCTCCAAACAAGCATGCAAGCTTCTGTCGTGCACTTTACATTGATTTTATGCAAACTCGTATTCCCCTAGCCCTGTGCTTGTTTTAGTTCTGAGTTTATCAACTGTTTTTCACTTACCTTGGGGGATCTGAGCTTGCTTGGTATGTGGTTTGGATGACTACCTATTGAGGCGCATTTCAACTAACCTAGTGAGGATTGAGCCTTTTAGGACTTTATTATGAGTCCTATATTGTTGAGTGTTAGTCAGGGAATCTTAAGAATTATGTCAGTTCTCCTCCAGCATAGTCTACTTTTCTAAAGGTTAGGGATGATAACACATTTATAGTTGTAGCTACATAGCCAAAGTGCCTACCATGAAAATCAATTTACTCTAGGTTAAGCCAAATTTGTGCCTTTACCTTCTTGTTTGTAGCCACGCTATCTAACTCCACATGAGCCAAATGTCCCCTCTTTTTACCTAGAGGATAGTCATGTGATCATAGTGAAGTTGGAGTTCGTAGCATTGCGATATAGGAATTCGATTTGGAAAAGTGAGTATTGGGTAATTTGACTACATACACTAGTCTTAGTGCATTTCAAAGAAGTATTCACATGGAAAGTTCAGGAAAAAAAAACTTGAAAAGCACAAAAAGAAGAAGAAAAAAAGAGAAAAAGAAACAAAAAGAAAAAAAAGAGAAAAAAGAGAAAAGAAAGAAAAGAAAAAAAAAAGAGAAAAAGAAAAGAAAACAAACAAAAAGAAAATAGAGAAAAGTTTGAGAATAAAGTTGACATAGTGTATTAGAGTACATTATTGGGAATTTTGGGAGTGGCATGGTTGTCGGAAGGCGTAGTCTTCCTCGATTTTATTTCTTTGGATCACTCACTATCCTCTATTTTAATCCACATTCCCAAATTCTACCCTACCTTGATCCGAGCCTACATTGCACCCCTTTCCAAACCTGTTCGACTTAACCTGATTAGTAAGACCAGTGTTGGAGAGTAGATAAGACACAATCCCCAAGATTTCTCCCTGTTTAGTGTTTATTTCCTGACTCATCTTCAGTCGGATGATTTTGAGCGAAACACATGCCCTATAAACACATGAGCGTATTAGAAATTTCCCACATCTCTTGGAAAATAACTCGGGAGCGTAGATTTGCGACCTCATTAGGTAGTGGGCGGAATGAACTATGATGTAGCTTGCTTGGTGATCCCGAGTAGGTGTAAAATGTTGATTATGCTCTTTTATTCCCATTGTATTTGCACACCCAAGGCTAGGGAAGAGTTTTGCATGTGCACGACTTGCATTGTCTTGATTTTCACTCTCCTTGTTCTTCATTCTTTTCTATGACTATTTTGCCATACGCTTTCATGACACCTTCCTATTTCATTTGCTAGGGACTAGCAAATGTTTATCTTGGGGGATGTTGATGTGCTCGTTTTAGAGCACGTTTACTATCTCATTTTAGTGTTAAGTCTCGTAGTTTTATATTGGTTTTATGCATATTATGCTTGATTTCACCTTGATCTTTTCTTCGAGTTGTCTTAAGTTCATTTCAGGTATTTTGGATGATTTCGAGGTGAAATGCAATGCATTCGAGCCTTTGACACGTGTATCATAGCTTTGGCAAATGTTTAAAGTCACTCGTGAAGATACCACGGAGTGTAGAAAGGAAAGAAGTGAAAAGAGGAATGAATGGTCTCAGATTCGACCGAATCTGAGCCACATTCGGCCGAATGGTGCAGATTCGACCGAATCTAAGACACATTCGGTCGAATGCAAGGCAGACTTCAGAGCATTAAATCCTTGGTCACTGGGAAGGCCGAATGGAACTCATTTGGGCGAATGAGCTTCAAATGAGCTTCCATTCGGCCGAATCAGACCATACATTCGGGCGAATGGTGGACAGAGATCGATTCTTTGGAGCCTCTGGAATGGGTGAATGGAAGTGCATTCGGGCGAATGGAGCTATATTCGGCCGAATGGGACTTGAATTCGGTCGAGTGACAATGTTTTCTCCGGAACAACTACTTCTTTTTAGGGCCGGCCCATATGCATTTTAGGGTTTTCGTAGGTCTTTCATGTTTTGTTATAAATACCCCTCCCTTTGATGAGAGGGAAGGCAGCTAGGTTTATATAGTTTTATGCACTTTTAGTTTCGTTTAGCTTCCAAATTCTTTTAGTTTTAGCTTTCGGTTTTCAGTTTTCTCAACGTTTGTACTCCGAGTTCTAGATTTTGTCATTCAAATTCTGCTCATGGATAATACGTTGAAGCTTTTGTGAGTATTAATCTATTCCTTTGCTTTTAATTCATTCGCTTTACTTTATTGCATGTTTAGTTCTATGCTTATCATTTTCTAAAATAGTTTCTGATTTGCTTTCATTCTCGTTAATTCCCTTTCATGTTCGTTTCATTTGCTTTATTGAATATATTTATATCATATAGCATGAATATGTGTGATTAGTTCTTTTAGGGGTTTTAATTGGTGAAACCCTAGGAAAAGCTATGATCTTTATAGCCTACGGTTGTAGGAATGATGATAATAAGTAGTTTTGGAATCCGATGCGAATCTTGTCCTGCCACTCCTTTGGAGACATAGGGCGATTATAGGTAGTTCATTGTGATTTGTGGAATCACCAACTTCCTCTCGTATTCTTGGATGTCCATTCTAGTTGTTATCATATTTTCTCTAACCTATCATGTTCGGTTTTAAAAGCTTCATTCCTAGGGTGAATCTAATCTTGTCCCCATTTTTCTCTATTTGATTTACTTCGTGATTTATCGTCATCTATATTCTCGTTGTTAGTTTAGTTGTTTTCCAAATCCAAATAGTCCAATTGTGTTAAGAATTGAAGTCTTGATATCCTTTATCCTCGTGGTTCGACCCCCCTACTCCACTATACTCGTATAGTTTGTAGGTTGGTATAAATTTTATTTGCATAACTAGTCTTTTAGTTAACGACCTAAAAGCCGGTTATCAGGACACCATATGAGTTAGGGACAGGAAGAGTTCCAAAATTATCTTTTCTACGAATTTGGGGTTGTGAAGCTTATGTAAAATTATTACTCTCAGATAAGCTATCTCTCAAATCTAATAAATGTTTCTTCATAGGTTATCCTAGAGAAACAAAGGGCTACTACTTTTACAATCGAAATGCGAACAAAGTATTTGTTGCTCGAGATGGTGTCTTTCTGGAAAAGGATTTTGTTTCCAGAAAGACAAGTGGGAGTAGTATCTATCTCGAAGAAATTCGAGAGGAGCAACAAATGGATGTAGATAAAGCCACGTCAGAGACACAATCACATGCTTATTTCTTACTGATTAGGCCATTAGTAAATGAGGAAGAGCTAATGCTTCAAACGCACGATCCTCTCCTCACTTCTAACAATGTGATGGAGGAATTTCTTTCAACACAAGAACCTCCTATCGACCCACTTGAATCAAATTTGAGTGAAAATTCTCAAATCATTGAGAAGGAAATATCTCCTGTTATTGCCCCTCGTAGATCTAGTAGACCAAGAAATCCACTAAAACGGTTTGTGGACTTCTTGTTAATTGAAAGTTCTGAAATAATGATTTTAGAACATAAGGAACCTACTAGCTACAAAGGTGCCTTGGCGAGTCAAGACTCCGATAAATGGCTTGGAGCCATGAAATGTGAAATGGAATCCATGTCTGTAAATCAAGTATGGGACTTGGTTGATTTGCCTGATGGAAGAACACCTATTTGTTGTAAATGGATTTTCAAATTAAAAATAGACAAGGACGGAAACATTGATGTTTTCAAAGCTAGATCGGTTACAAAAGGTTTTAGGTAGATTCATGGTATTGACTATGATGAGACTTTTTCACCAATTGAGATGCTTAAATCCATTCAGATAATCCTAGCGATCGCTGCATTCTTTGATTATGAAATTTGGCAAATGGATGTCAAAACCACTTTCTTGAATGGGTTCTTGAAAGAGTGTATATGACACAGTTTGAGGGTCTTGTGGATCCTGAGAATCCTAGGAAGGTGTGCAAGCTTGAAAAGTCTATTTATGGACTGAAGCAAGCATCTCGAAGTTGGAATCTTCGATTTGATGAGGCTATCAAACAGTTTAGTTTTCTAAAAAATGAAGAAGAATCTTATGTATACAAGAAGTTTAGTGGGAGTAGAATTGTCTTCTTGGTTTTATATGTAGATGATATATTACTCATAGGAAACGATATTCCGATGCTTGACTCTGTCAAAGAATGGCTATAGAATTGTTTCTCTATGAAAGACCTTGGAGAGGCTGAGTATATTTTGGGGATCAAGATCAATAGAGATAGATCTAAACGATTAATTGGACTTAGTCAAAGAACTTATATTGATAAGGTTCTTACTAGGTTCAATATGGAAAATTCGAAAAGAGGTTTCCTCCTCATGCAACATGGTTTGTCGCTAAGCAAGACTCAATGTCCTTCAAACATTGATGAGATTAGGCGAATGAGTAATGTACCTTATGTTTCGGCTATAGGGTCCATTATATATGCCATGATTTGTACTCGACCAGATGTTTCATATGCTTTGAGTATGTGTAGCAAATACCAATTGAATCCAGGCGACGCACACTGGAATGTTGCTAAGAATATCCTTAAGTACTTGAGAAGAACTAAGGATCATTTCTTAGTGTATGGAGGTGAAAGTGAATTGGTTGTTGAAGGTTACACGGATGCGAGCTTCCAAATAGACAAGGATGATTTTCGATCTCAATCTGGGTTGATCTTTCGTCTAAATGGAGGGGCAGTGAGCTGGAAGAGTTCAAAGCAAAGCACCATAGCTGATTCTACAATAGAGGCTGAGTACATTGCTGCAGCTGATGTAGCAAAGGAAGCAGTTTGGATGAAGAAATTCATTTCTGAACTAGGAGTAGTACCTAGTATTGAAAATGGTATTGTCTTACATTGTGACAATAATGGTGCCATTGCTCAAAGCAAGGAACCAAGATCGCATCAGAAGTCCAAACATGTACTTAGGAAGTTTCACATCATTCGAGAGATAGTAGACAGGATGGATGTGGTTGTTTGCAAGATTCACACGGACGATAATATCGCTAATCCGTTAACTAAATCGTTGCCTCAAACCAAGCATGAAAGTCATACTAGAGGTTTAGGGCTTAAGCATATTGGAGAGCGGCTTTAGTTGTGTACTATTTTATTTCACAATAAGTCACAAACATAAAATACTTAGATATGTATGTTTATCTTTATCAATAAAGTTTTATTTTTATTTAAATGTGGTTTGGATTTAAAAAAAAATGTCCAAAGTATTATATAACACTCGGTAGGCTTGTCAAATTCGTGATTTGATGAATGAAACCCTATTAAGTAAACCGAGGTTATAAAATATTGTTAGTCCCTGGTCCAAATCATTAAATTGGACATAAATGATTCATTCAAGGACTAGTATGTAAGTTGATTGATAGCACAATTTCATGGGCTATGGGGACATGGAGATGTCTAGTCATTTACATGGATATGTATATGGATACATATTGGATAGACCTACTTGATATTCTTCAAAATTTTTTAAGAATTTCATTTATTATATTTAGTGGATTCCTTTGACATGAGTATGACACTACTCTCATTTAGTGATTAGTATGTCTTTGACATTCTCAAACGCCATGCCGTAAAAGGAGGTTATAAAGGGAATGTTCGGGATTGCTAAAAATTAAGTGGGAGTTTTGGTTGTACAAGATTGAATAAGTCCTCCTAATTGTTAGGATTGATGTCTTGGGCCTCTTGAAGAGTAAGAACTAGAAAATGCATTGTCGTGCTCAAATGGATTAAGAGTTAATCATTTGTTTGGACAGTTCAAGCTCAGATTTCAAGAAATGATTTGAATATCAGTATGGATGACATGAGATGTGATCATACTATCAAATTCGACATTAAGAGACTTAAGAAGTTTATGGTTACACACTAGTTTTCAGACAAGTGGGAGATTGAAGAAATGTTCTCAACAAGTGTAACAAACTAGATATAATTAGGATGAATTATGGAGATAATGAAATTTGGTTATTTTAGATGATTATAGTGTTTTACTAGAAACCAACTATAATGTGTATATTAATTAGATTAATATACTACTAACTATAACTGAGTCCTATGAGGTCACACAAATATGCAAGTGATTGGATAAATCTCAGATACTTATGTGAGAGTTGTAAGTTGATCAAATTAGGTAATTGAGTCACTTTGAGTTAATTGATTATCATATAAACATACATACATACATACATATATATATATATATATATATATATATATATATATATATATATATATATATATATATATATATATATATATATAGGGGGTTGAAAACGTAAGATAGATTTTGAATACTAGTTTTTACTTTCTCTCTCACATAACTCAAAAACCCTAAAAAGAAATCAAGAATGGTTCTTGATTCCGTACTAGTATACGTGGGTAATCCAATCCTGCTTGTGGACCAATACTAGAGGAACGACATTTGACGTTCTAGATTCTCCGAAAAATGTGCCATTTTGCTTCGAGGAACTCACGCATCAAGGGTATGTTATACTATTCTGATAATTCACATTATTATATGCATGCGATCCTGTTTAGAATGCTAAAAAATTGTTTCTTGAAATTCCACTAATCACATCTAAATTCCTACAGATAAATGGCAGACCCAATCTAGCAGCCTCTACATCGGCAGATCGGACAAGATCTATGAAACCGGCTGGGAAGACATCCTCGACTAACTAATGAAACTAGGTGCTCCACTATCAGACTAAATATACTTTTATCTTAATGGGGAGAATGAAAGAGTAGTTGTGATAATTAGTATTATGTGTAATTTTGTGAATAATTTGTTGTATGAACAACTTTTCAATAAGTCGCCTCTTCAATCACCACCTAAAGCCTCATATGGCATGATACATTGGAGGATAGACTTTTAAAAAAAATCAAAAAAATAACCATGATAATAAACTATTTTGAAAAGTAACCATAGAATTTAGATCGGTATAAAGTCACTATCTTAAAAAATGACTTCCTTGTATATGGACTATTTTTCAAAATAGTTTACTTACAAAATTATTTTCTTGGATGACTTCCTTGAATATGGACTATTTTGAAGAAAAGGTTCAAAAAAAAATTCTTGGAGGTTATGTCATCAAGTATGTTCCAATACTATAATTATCTTCATCCCGAGTCAATTATCATTCCATGTTTTACTTTTTCATTTGTTATAGTGCCAAATTTTAATACTATCATTCTAACAAGATTACGATAAAATAATTTGTTTAATAAACCTATCATACTAGGAAAAACATTAATATTTTTTTACTCCTTTATTTTTGATGTCATCTTTTACATTTAACAATAATTAAAGTTGTCAAAAAACGACCCTATCTGACCCATTCAACAGTGATCAAAGAGATCCAAATCTACTGCATATATTATGCGCATCCAATCTGCATGGACAAATGACCTGGATATATCATTACTCCATCCATCTTTTAATATTTGGCCCATTAACCAAAAAACTCTCATAAAAATAATTAAATAAAGCAAACATTAAAAAAGAGTATTTAATAAGACCCACTCATAATCCATAAGCTCAAAACCAACCCAAATGATCAAATATAACATCTAGACTAGAGTACGCCGTAATATGGTTTTACGGGCTTTACTTAGGAAGAGAGCTCATAAACAAAGTAAAGTCTAAGCCCATAAAATTGGACCCAACTCGAAGATACAATACCACCCAAAAACCCTAACTATATAAACGCACAACACCAGCATATTCGCTCCCCTCGTCAGTATTTGAAGCCGCTCTTCTCAATCCCAAAAACCCTAATCCACCATTTCTCCTGCTCTTATCCCTCACCTGCAATCATGGTAAGCTTCTTCCTCCTCCTTGCCTCTTCAATGGGTTTTCCGTCGCTGTGGTGTTCTGTTTCTGTCACTTGTTTCGGTTGTTTTGATTGTTGTTTTTGTGTCACTTTTTTGCGCCGGTAATGATGTTGATGGTAGTCGAGGAGAAAGACAAGAGAGCCCAAGGAAGAGACTGTGACTCTTGGACCTGCTGTTAGGGAGGGAGAGCATGTTTTTGGTGTTGCTCACATCTTCGCTTCCTTCAATGACACCTTTATCGTATGCTCTTTGATTTGGTTATTAAGCTTTGTAATTTCATGGTTTTCACATGTTTTTCGACCGATTTATTTATAAAATTATGATCTTTGTTGGGACTGCAGCATGTGACTGATTTGTCTGGAAGAGAAACTCTTGTCCGTATTACTGGTATGATCTTTCGTCCATATTATTGATATTTTTATGATCATTTGATTGTTTGGGGTTATTTGGGTTTATGTTTTTGATAATGTGTTTATTGATATTTGTAATTCAGTTGATTGAATATTTAAATTATGAGATTCTTGAGTAATCGTTAATAGTAGGATACAGCATTTGTGAAAAGTGCTTATTCGAGTTGAATTGATGAACACCAATTTTTTGGGCAAATGGTAATCTTAAGTAACAGATTAGGATGTTCTGTTTAACAATACGTTGCATATTATGAATGTAATCCCCTTTTGAGTCATATTGATTGTATCCTTTGCTACTTTTGTTGGATGTTTTTGCTTAACGTTAATTATTTTAGCATTCCGAGAACTTGTACTCATGAGATCTTGTCCAGAAAATAGAAAATTTAATATCAATGTATGGTTCATTGTGTTTGCTTACGGAATATTACTTAGCATCTTACTGTGAATGTTCTCTGTGAATGTTCTCTGAATTTCAATTTATATGATAACTAAAGGGATTGTGATATGAGCTATGTTGTGAATTTTATGATAAACTAAGTATGTTTTTATATGTTCCATTCTTAAATGCTGCTTCTTTTTGTTTGATTCATCTGATTATGTATTTTGGTGGGTTCAGGTGGAATGAAGGTCAAAGCTGACAGGGATGAATCTTCTCCTTATGCTGCTATGCTTGCAGCTCAAGATGTTTCACAGCGCTGCAAGGTACTTTCTCTGGTCTTTTTACTTTTGGTCTCTGATTGGGAACATTATTTCTTCCGACTGCCTACTAATGCTCTGATAATTTGTGCTTTATGTTTCAGGAACTTGGCATCACTGCCCTTCACATTAAGCTCCGTGCTACTGGAGGAAACAAAACTAAGACTCCTGGACCTGGTGCTCAGTCTGCTCTCAGAGCTCTTGCCCGTTCTGGCATGAAAATTGGCCGTATTGGTATTGTTCTTTCACCTCATGCGGTGTCTACTTATGCTAGTAATCTATCTTGTGTTCTGCATTGGAATAGTCACTTGAATATCTAGCAACTTAAAACTTAGTTACATCACCTGCTTTGTTGTTCGAAGATGCCTTGATAAGTACATAATGCTAGCCTGTTGTATTTCATTCCTTTTCATGTCATTTTCTTATTATTTTCTCAGATCTTGCTTGAAAATGTACCGTTCAAATTCATGCTGCTATTCATTATCCTTTGTGGGTTGTTTTCATTGTGCTAAGCTATGTCTGCTGCAAGTATGTTCAGATATTATTTGTCTTGGATTAATCATGTATTTATACTCTTGCTGCTTTTCAGAGGATGTGACCCCTATTCCAACAGACAGTACCCGCAGAAAGGGAGGAAGAAGGGGAAGGAGGCTTTAGATTTTCGTGTTCACTGGTTATATCATCTCTTTACTATGGTGACTTTGTTAGTCTAGTCGCTGCAGAAGCCTTTCTTTTATCATTTTTGATGTTGAACCTATGGCAGTTTGGAATTGCATTAAAATTATGAAGTTTTGTTTAAGAGATGCAGTTTTGATGGTCTTCATGTTGAATACAAAATCTAGTATATTGGATCATATGATAGTCTTGCCGAATTGCTGTAGTGTTCTCTAAGCATATTTACTTGGCTTGGACCAAATTATTTCCTATTTGGTAGCATATTCCGGTTATCTACCTGTTGCAATATTGTTCATCCATTAGAGTTTGCTCGAAATCCTTATTTTAGGAATATGCATAAGTATATTGATTCCAAATAGGAAGTGGATTTGCTTTGTTCTGTTTTGATGTTTCATAGGCTTCTCATTACAGGGTGAACGTAGTTTCTTTCACTCTGTTGATGTCAGAATAGAAATTTACTGAAACTTTTGGTTGACGATGTTAATGCTGCTTATAGTATCCAGTTGGATTTAAAGACTGCAAAGATTAGCGTCTTCTTACTACATTCTAGAATTGGCGAGCAATCTGCTATATTTGTTATTTTAGATGTATTATCATTGATCTATGAGCAAGGAAAGTGTCTCGTTAAGTGTGAAAGTTGAGAGCAATTGAGTCTGAGTCTTGATTGGTCACTTGTGAAAGGCTCTCGGGTAACCATTTATATTTTTGGAGAGCTGGATTGACTCTAATGTATGACAATTACCATCACCCATGGTTCTCTAATATTTTGATTGAGTGTATCTCTCAGTATCTTGAGAATCAGTATACCCTATTAGTCGCACACCTTGTGCTCTTACTGGTGTATCTCGTAGAATGGAAGAGATAGGGGCTGTCTTCACATCTCAGGGTGTGGTCGACAACTCGACACCAAGTCGACATGGTGTCCCATTATCACATGATCTGTAGTTTTTGCATGTACATTTTACTAATGTTATTAGCATTTGACATTAAAGTCAGTGAATGCGTGAGTTCATAAGCTTCTCAAAGTTCTTGTTCTCGTTTCCTCAATTGTGTTGGAGTTGCGCTAGTAAATGGCGACTGGTTTGAAGAGTGGGCATAGAGATAACGATGAACAATGGAGGGATTTGCGAGAATGAACCAGGAGGGAACTACAACACAACTATATCATGTGAGACCATTGTAATTGAATTAAAATTTTGAAACAAGTGAATTGAACTTTTTTCTTTGGAAATAATTTAGTTACTTTGAAAAGTGAAAAATATAGTCTATATTTATGATAGTAAGACCCTCCAATCATCAATTTAGCTTATATTATATTAAGGACTAAGAGTCTAGGGGAGTCTTTTGATCTTTGTAATATTCATAAGGATTAAGAGTCTAGTGTATAACATAATCCTAATTTTTGCTTATATAGTTTAGATTCTGAGTGCATGATCAAACAAGAGAGGGACTATTGTGCCTTTGATGTTCTTCTCTTTGAAGCATGGGTTTGAGGGGATGTCAAGCTTAAGGAAGGCTTGGAGATGAGCAGGGGATCGTTGAATTAAGCACAACCACATAGAACGGAAAGGAAACAAATTAAATATGAATGCTTGAGACTGGAATGGACCAATTATGGTTCTAAATGCACGCAAATGATGGACAAAAGCAAAGGAAACAAACATGATAAAATAAACTCATATACAAATCCAGAGAAATAGGGATATTTTCAGTATCGTCATTTACAAATAAAGGTTAGCGGGTTTGGATTTGTTTAAATTAGGTTTTTCACACTAATAAAATGGGATGACTTGTCACAACAAATAGCATCTAATGTTTTTTTTAGTGTGAATGGTAAGTCTACCCAATTTCTCTTCTATGGTATTTATCTACCCATCTTGAAATGCTGTGGGTGTAAAATTGGTGATCTATTGGTATGGTAGGAGACTTTTTTCATTAAGGATTTCAGGTTAAAAACTTGAAATAAGTATTTAGGTGATCTATTTGCCAAAAGAAAAATAGCACACGGAGACCTATTTGTCAAAAAAATTACTAAGTGAGCTAAGATTTAACGTTGAGAATAGTGGAATTTTTATATGTTATTGGGGATGAGATTTTTTCTTTCTTCTTATATGTTTAATGGGGATGAAATTTTTTATTTTTTCTCGTGCTCAATACATTCTGTTGACTAACGACAATTAGAGACCATTTAGCTTAATTGATAATGATTTTAAGAACGCACCCTTAAAACCGTTTTGCTTTATTATGGCTTGTCATCCCCCAAAAATTGATACAAACAATAATGCTCATCGAAGCACAAGTATACATATTAACGGACACAGACTATTTTTTTTAACATATCAAGGACCATGCTTCCCCGAGCATGAACATGCTAAGGATTCTGTAGACACTGAGACTGAGGCACGACTGTGCCTCCCTTTCTTGCTCACACACAGTGGCTAAAATATGGACATTCTTTCAATTTTTTAGAGTCATACATCTCTATTGGTTTTGATGTTTTGCTATATGTAAGCTCTTATTCTTTCAACATTCATTTGTCAATGAATGACCTAATAATAAAGGTAACCAAGCATTGTACTCCAAATGTGAAGGTAATAAATTCAATACCTAAGAGCTTTATTTCTATAATTGAGATAATAAATTTAATATCTAATATCTTTATTTGTATATCTGAGATAATAAATTCAATACCATAGACCTTTATTTGTATAACTGAGATAATAAATTTAATACCTGAGATCTTTATTTGTATATCTGAGATAATTAATTCAATACCTGAGACATTTATTTGTATAATTGAGATAATAAATACAATACCTGAGATCTTTATTTGTATATCTGAGATATTAAATTCAATACCTGAGACATTTATTTGTATACCTAAGACCTTTATTTGTATAACTGAGATAGTAAATTCAATACATGGGACCTTCAATTCCATAATTGAAAGCATAACTTGTATACGAAGGATCAAAACATAATTTAATACATGAGATCTTTTAAATCTGAGATAATAAATTCAATACATGACATATTTATTTGTATATCTGAGATAAAAAAAATATAATAGTTGAGATCTTTATTTATATACCTGAGATCTTTATTTGTATATTTGAGATAATAAATTCAATACGTGAGACATTTATTTATATATTTGAGATAATAAATTCCATATCTGAAATATTTATTCTATAACCAAGATATACCTAATTTGAAATGATTACGGAATGACCTTTTATACTTTACCAATGTTACACCACTCGATTAATATGACGGTATCATCCAATATTTTCACAAAAAACATGACTAATCATCATATCTAGCTTGTTTTTCTTTATACTATGTTGCGATCATCAAGCAATTTCTGATAACCGGCAGGCAGTCAAAGGTAACAATTGTATTTCTAGTCTATTAAAAAGTTCTAGGTCAAAAAGTTTAAACACTAATTGCTTAGATCAGCTAGTCAAGGAGTTGATCTAACTTAACCAAAGCCTTGGGTTCAATCCTTGGGGGCGCAATAATATTTGTTGAGAGAACTTTCCTATAATTAGGGCTTGACCCAACTTGAATCTAAATTCGTCGGAGTCTAACAGACTCTTGATTACCGCATGAGATACACTCCAAGAATTTATACTAAAAAGTTCCAAACTTCATTTGTATTTCAAACCTGTTTGTTTTGTTGAATTTGACACAGCAGGAATATTTACCTTGGAATTAGATTCATTATTTCATCCGAATCATCCAAAATCAGCCTCAGAAAGGTATAATAATGGTCATCCTAGACAAACTAAGAAGCACCATCATCATCGCCACCTTCCTCGTCGTAATGTCCACCACGAAGAGGCAACACTTTACGATCATCATCATCCTGATCTTCTAATGTACCGCAAAAAGGCCCAACACTTTACAATCGTTATCACTACGGCCACCACCACCATCTCCATAACCAGCATCATAATCATAATCTTCTTCTTAAGGGGCTTCATCATCATAACCATCCCTAGAGGCTCAATTAGCATAAACGTCTCTTGTAAAACCTTAACCCCTGAGCATCATCACCAAAGTCATAAAGGGCTACATCAGCATGTCGACGCTGTAGATTATGATGAATGTCATCGCCCTTATCAGCATCAACAACATAAACACTCACCAAAATCATCAACAGCGTAAAAATCATCAACATAAACATACACCAAAATTATCAACAATATAAACCACCTCAGACAAATAATTAACTACAACATAAACAGACACCAAAATCATCAACATAAACCACCTCACACAAATCATCAACATAAACCACCTCACACAAATCATCAGCTACAACCCCACCCCCACTGATGCTCTGCAATTTCTATTGAACCACTATCAATCACTAATATTTTCACATCATAAGTAATAAGCAAAGAAATCAATGTACCTCGTGTATCTACGGTCATGCCCGGCAAGATACTCATTTATCTATATAATTCCCACCATCAAAAAATATTTAGATTCATGAAAATATTGTTGAAGTTTTTGGCTTATATGCAATAAGTTCCTTTTCTTGAGTGAAAAATTAGAATGCACTGAGAAGCAAAATCCAGTACCCAAATTGAAATTTTGAGTCATTAATTATTGTTAACCAATCAACAAGATATCAAAACATGACACCTTAAAATCTCTTTCGTTATTCCATTGTTTTGAACACATCTTTGCAGCCACAATTCAAGAGAATGGCAGGTAAAAATGATTTTAATCAAATCTCTAACGATCCATTTTGTGAAAGATGCCAAGAACTTCCAATATCCTCCATTATTGTTTATTTCAAGGATGCCATCCTGGGAGCAACAATCTCCAAGAGTCCCTTTGGATTATCTACGTGAACCCAGTGCCCGGCTTTTGGAAGAACATGAAGAGAAAATTTTCCACCAGATTCATCTCTTTCCTTCCTGGAAAGTAATTCAAGCCTCTGAATGACCTGTGGATCCCAACGATCACTGTTCTCAGCTTGCACAATTGAGATTTCGATTCCTCTCGGAGGGTGCTCTAGGAGAGACCAATAGTCCTTCTCCCTGCAAATCAGACCCACAACTTATGCAGAAAGGTCAAAGAGAAGAGAGCATAAGCAAATGCAAATGCAAACACAAAAAGAAAAGGTGGATAAAATCATGCAGCAAACCTGTATGAATTGAACATCTGAACTGCCCCTTCAAGGTTGAAAGCCCACGTCTCATGGTCATTAGATTTTTTCAGGTTAGTGCCTAGCCATTCGGACAATGACTTGGAAAACCCCAGCTTCATCATATGTTCCACAAGCCATCTGCAGTAAATCATAATGGAATCAAAGTTAATTATATAAAAAAAAACAGTTGCGCAGAGCATGGTGCAAATAAAAACATTAATAGTTCGGCGGATCAATTTCAAGACACAGTATCACCTAAAGCAGGATTCCTTATTTAATCTAATTGGTTGGCCCGAAATGCTGCATGTGCTGACATAAAGCCTTGTGCCTCTTGAAACCTATAACCCAAACCTATAAAGATGCTACATAATATGCATCCTGGTTCTCTAAATTTGTCTAATTTGATCTCTTAAACATCCCTTCCAGGACAAGTATTCTGTGCTCTCTTTGAGAGGGTAGAGGGAGCAGCATGATTAGACAGGTATCTCGTGTGGTTGAAGAGATCACCACTGCATAGATGTTTGCAGGGAAACGAGATAAGCAAGATGATTCCCAGGATCCTACATCAATCTTTGAGCCCTTATTCTGAAATCCAAGATGCATGCCAAGTCACCACGCCTAACAACCACAAAATACGCCTAGGATTCAAGATGAACCAGTGAAGTCTACAGAAGATCAAAGAAGGAAAATTTATTCTATTGTCAGCCAGTGATGTTAATTTTTCTACAAGATTCACAGAGACAACTGAAAACAGTGGTTGCCTTCTAAATTATTTTCCCCTTCAGTTAAATTACACCTCTTATCAGGCAAAACTTGAGCGAGTTTTGTTCATACATGAAGAGATATAATAGAAAAGACCCTGACATGTACACTTAGTGTCCTTACTTTCGTGAAGGAATTGGTGATGGAAGACTTTGCAAGGTCTCCAAAACTTGCTCCACTTCTCCGCTACTATCTTCAAGACTCACAACTCCAGGTACTGAGTCCAGTACCCATAACTGTTCTGCATCTCATAAACAAAAGCTAAAGTAACTTGTCATTAAAAAAATCATTGAGTTGCAAACTTAAGAGCAGGGCAGAAAAAACGTGATTCTAAATTGATGATACACGATACCAAATTTCAATGTAACCCGGATTTGTTTAGGATTGTACAATCTGGGTACAGATGCAAGTGTTTGACACGGTGATTTCTAAAAGATAATTTTCATTAGTAATCCTCAATCTTTTTAATGTATCTTTGGTTGACTGAAAAAAAACTTTATGATTGGTATCCGTTAACTTTTTAATATTATCATAGGATACCTTAATGATAGCATTTGCCTAATTTTATTGGTTAAAGTACCACAATTATCCTTAATCTTTCCTCTTTACTCCTCTCTCTTTCCTCATTCTCTCTTCCTCTCCTCTATAGCCAAAAACCTTAGCCAACTTCACTTGTATGTAGAAAGACTGTAGAATCAGGGAAAGCTGTGACATACTATCTTAGAAGCAAAATTCGCCCGACTATGGTGCAATCGGAGATGGCGTTGCCCCCCCAAGATTTAACACATCGAACTCTCTTAATGTGCACTCAAAAAGAGAGATTAGGAACTCAAAATATGCTCAGAACAATTTTAGAGGAAAACCGAATAAGAACCGAGGAAGAAGAAAGATTTTTTTTTTTCTGTATATGTAAAGGAGAAAAAGTTGATGTCTATCACCGCGGCGGCGGCCATGGTGGAGGTTTTTGGCTATGGAGGAGAGGTAGCGGGAAAGAGGAGAGAGGGGTAGAATGCGGGTAATTTAGATGTTGTAACCAATAAATCTAGGAAAATGTTACCATTAAGGTTACCAATGATAATATTATAAAGTTAAAGTTAACCAATGATAAAGGATTTTTTGTTTCCAATAGACCAAAGATAAATAAAAAAAAGTTTAAGAATTACCAATAAGAATTATCCTTCGAAAAAATGAGGACATAGGTCCCAAGATCAGGACACAATTACCGACACACGACAATTTTATATACGTAAAATTCGTGTTT
Source organism: Dysphania ambrosioides (assembly GCA_026401315.1). NCBI lineage: Eukaryota > Viridiplantae > Streptophyta > Magnoliopsida > Caryophyllales > Amaranthaceae > Dysphania > Dysphania ambrosioides. The sequence continues at coordinate 21,762,181 of CM048670.1, forward strand.
TTATTTATGAGTATTTTTTGAGAGGGTGGTCAGAACTTAATATTTAATGTCTATTTTTTTTATTGGTCCAAAGCTCGATTGGGAAAAAAATCCTTTTTGAGTTGAGTTCGTTAAAAAGAAAAAGAGTTGGAAATCTACCAGGTACCAACTAAAGATGGAAGCTAAATGGAAGAATGAATGCAAAGCAGCAAGTAATGGAGCTTTTACTATAAGAATTACTTAGTGTTTACATATTGATCCTTCAGTTGAGAGGAAGGACTCTCTCCCTTCAAGCCAAAGCTTAGAGAAATTTGTTATGTCCCCAACCAACTACTATCTCCCCTTTTAATTACTGACCCTTGTAAAAATATTACACTTTCTAACAGAAATATATTCTCTTATATATATATTTATATTCTATAGACATTCCTTTAATTACTGCTTGTTGTCCCCTTCTTTACTGCTTTTGCTCTGGTATGACATTGCTATTGTCCCGCCTTCTTCTTGCATATGTGAGCACCGCTAGAGGTCTTGAAATATCCCTTGCAAAATCATGTGGGTGGAAAGGTTGAAAACTAAAAATTATCATAGGAAACGGCAAGCAAAGCTACTTTTGACTAATTAATTTGTTATTTTATCTCTCTCCTCACCCCACCACCCCCACCCCATCCAGCTGGGCCCTCTGATATTCAGCAATACAGTGCTCTGTTTTTCTAGCCAAGTTCTTCAACATTAGCTGACCACCACCAGTCATTGGAAAGGAAAAATAACACCACCATGGGAATCACTTCACCACAGCAACGTTAAACCCAAACATATTGCATATTTGAACCAAAAATTTTGTGTCAATTTTCAGATCTAGGGTAAGTCGTGTCGGAGGGAAATCTGCCTGATCCTGACCCAGATTTCGTACCCATGTCAGTGTAGTGTCGTGTTGACACAGATATGTGAGGCACATTGCCGAGTCCAGGTAACATAGCCTAATTATCACACTGAAAAACCTAGGTATCTGTCTCAGATCCAATAATTTCCAGCTCTACATCAATTTTACATTTGAGCTAATTATCTCAGAGACAACATTTTCCTAAAGCATACAAGACAGAACACAGGATGACGCAGACAAGACGGATCCAAATTAAAACTTTCCTTCAATTAAGGCTATTTAAGGCCTTCACTAACTAAAATAATCCCTGTCCCAAGAAAGTTTGGAAAAGAGGAGCCTCATCATCAACAATGTTTCCAAAATGCTCAGTATACTTTATAAGTAGGCACATGAAACATAGATCTGGGTCAATCTACACCAGTATCAATAAATTTAGTAGGGTTTAGTGAAAACAAACTCAGGAGTGGTTCATTGTGACCTATGAAAATTACCATTTACCAAAGACATGATGCATTAAAAATCAAGCTGCTTGCCTATTCAACCTACAACCATATCATATGATGTCTAAATTCAACTAGACTATATGATGTCAAAATTCAACCAGACTATATGATGTCTAAAACTTAAATTCAATCAGACTTCATAGCACAGTTGCAGTCATTATCACAATCAGCTGACAGGAGGATCTACCGAAGCTGATGTTCACTCAGCTTTTTTTACACAACAACAAACTATAACAGCAAATGTTGCTCAAAACTAATGCCACGAGGTATAGAAGCAAGGATGAGCAATAAAATTGGGCAAAGCACAATGCATAATCTCACATATCGACAACAATAAGAGAATCCTGGACGCATCAACTACTAGGTATTATACTAGCAAGCAATTGCTCCAATTAGAAGTCCAAGAATCCCTATGAATGCATTACTTATATGGCTGTACAAAATTTGTACCTGTTTCGGTAATGCTATGGAATCGCCATAATCTCCCCTGGCACCACTCTGAGCAAACTGCAACGCAACCTTACCACCCAAGGAATGCCCCATAACAACATCAGGCCAATCCCATCCTTGAGATTTCACCAAGTTAGCCAAATCGGCAGCAGCATTATCTAAGTCATGCGGTGGACGAAGACCTTGCATCCCAGCTGAATTCCCATGGTTTCTCAAGTCAACTAGCACCAATCTCCATTCTACAAAATGACCATCTAACATCATATATTTTCCACTTCCTTGCAATAAATTTTCACAAAGAATCAACAAAATTACGAAATCTAGGAGCACAAAGTTCATATGCATATCATCACATAACACTAAATATTACAAAGCACGTCCTTCCCATCACAAGATCTAGAGCACTTGATTCAATACCGGATTTAAATTATTTTCTGTATACGCTAGACCACCATTTAGCTAATCTTCATCACGAAAACTAAACACTTCTCAGGAGCTCATCTAGCGAGCCGGTAAGCAACATCACAGATAAAATTTATCATTTAAAAGTTTATGTACAAGTTAATTCAGCATTGAAGGCAGTATTAATATCGGCATCATCAATAATTCTGTAAGAGCTATTCCTCTCAACAGCTCAATCAACCCAGCAACTGATAATCAAAATGCAATTGCGTCGTAAACATACAACTATACTTACATTTACATTAACCGCTTTACCGCTTAGTTCAAAATAATCGCAATTAACAACCTATTTTAATCTCCTGCCCTGAAAATCACAGTTTACAGCATTAAAAAAATATTTTTATTTCTTTTTAGAGATGAATTAAATCAAAAAATTAACAAATATTCCTAAAAATTGCAATTTTTATTTCTAATATGAATCGAATTAAATCATAACGTCAACAAAAAAAATTGCAATTAATAGTTCTAATTAAAAAAAAAAAAAGAATCGACAAACAAATCGCAATTTAGTTCCAAATTTGAATAATTTTTAAACATAAACCATAAAAGAAACTGAAATTCAACCCAAAAAAGCAATTAATTTCAATTTTCAATTGAACTGAATCATAAAACTAACGGAAAAATCCAGAAAAAGCACAACAAAATTAAGGACAAAGACGAAGGAAGACGAATTAGTACCAGAAGATGAATTGGAGGAGAGATAAAAAGTTAGATTACGAGCGAAGGATCGCCAATTTCGCGCCGAACCAAGAAGGCCGTGAACAATGAATGCGGTTGCATCATACGCCTTATTATTTACTTTTGGAGCTTGTATTTCTTCAAATGCCAGGGTTTCCATCCATCTCTTACTGTTGAATTCATTGATACTTAGGATGTTGGACTGAGTAACCAACTGAGTTAAACCGAGTTTGTTTCGAATCGCTCGAGCCATGTTTTGCTTCTCCGTCTTTCAAGCTCCAAACAGTTTAAATGAGAAGCACAGCAGGAGCGACGTCGTTCTATACTGTGAAGAGATCAAGAGAGATTAGAGTCAACTAGTCAAGCATTTATGAATTACGGAGTAAGGATCTCCTGCCCGTTAAATCGTCTATATAAAATACACGTATTTTATATATTATTTGACTGCATTACACTTATATGAAATTGTTCTTGTGAAATTGATAAAAAAAATTATACATTAACGGCTAAAAGTGGATGGTTTTTCCATGAAGAAACCGTTCATTTTGGACGGTTCTATACGTTTGTATTTTTATGTAATAAGTAGCATATGATTAATAATAATTTGTATTTGAGTTAAAAATATTGGTATTTTTTAATTGGTAATTATTATTAATTATCATGTTTCATTATAATTATTATACATATTTGTTTAGGAATTACTAATCATAAAATAATTAGTATAAATAAATAAAAATAAGTAATATTTATTTAACAAAATAAAATAATTAATTCATGTTAATGTATTTAGTCTTAATTAATAAGTATGAATAATTTCACTTTAATTAGTATGATTTAGTTATTTTTAAAATTAATAATGGTAGTTAAAATTGGAAAAGTTTCACAGTTTCCCTTATAAAGGACTTTTTGTTAAAATTAGTAGGACAAAATTCCCTATAAATATTTGGAGCGTCGTAGATATTGAAAAATATGCAATATAAAATAGAATTTGCGTCGTTCGAAACCCTGTCGCAAAAGTTAAGTCCCTCGAAATTTGTTCAATAAATCTCCTAATAACGACTTATCGGTTTTACAGGTGTGTATATGAAGTTAAAGAAGAGTTTTCAAAAAAAAATGTGTCTATCTAACGTTCTGGTTAGGAGTTAAGCCCTTTCGATAGTAAAATAGAGTGAAAGTGAGTGAAAAGAAGATAAAAAAAGTTGTTAGGAATAAGAGCAAATTTGGTAAAAGACATGATATAAGCGATAGATAGAGATTAACGGACGAACTCGATTGAACATCACAATACAACTAACATGGATGTCAATTAGCTTACTTGGATCGCTAAACATCGCCCGTAATTATCTACCTATCGCCCGTATTTTATACGTATTTCACACTTTCTTTACGATATTGCCCTTATATATATTTATCTAATATTTGTATTTAATGACCTAATTTAACCCATTTACTAACCTAATTTACTAATTACCTAATATTTTAATTTACTAACCTAATTTGACCCATTTACAAATTTAATCTACTAATTATCTAACATTTTTATTTACTAACCTAATTTACTAATTATCTAACATTTTAATTTACTAACCTAATTTAACCCATTTAATATGCTAATTTATTAATTAGCTAATATTTTAATTTACTAACCTAATTTAAACCCTTTTTATGTCACATATTTGTAAATCTAATCTAGTAATGTACTTATCTAATCAAGAACCTAATCTTAACTAAGCTAAGAAGATCATGCATACTGTATTAGAAATAATGTGTCCTAAAAGATGAGAAAAGTTAAGAAATGATCAACCGTGAAGCATATAAATCTAATATTTTACTATGACCACTCGTTTTGACACGCAAAATCGCGATCTACGAGATTTTACACTAAAAAAAACAACCAATTAATTCTTCATAGATTTCAGATGTATTTCAAGGCTTTGGAAAATTCGAATATGCATATCTCTTAGCCCGGTAGTCCGAACGACGTAATTTTTTTTTTTGAAACCCTCTATTTTTGAAGGTACTACACAACCATGTTTCCCCTTATTGAAGTCTTATTTGAGATATTGAAAAAAATCTTTAACAAGTCATAAAATAGGCTATAGGACTCCAGATGGGGCAAATAATATGTCTAAATTTGGTATTTTTTCGAGATCTACGTAAGCCTCTAACGGCATATAATCTATGAAATTCGATTTTTAAGAGTTAATTCTATATGAACACAACATATAGCATGCAAATCTAAATACAAAGGGATTTTTCGTTTTTACATTAATGTATAACAACTTACGAACAACAAATAATTTAAAGTTTATTTTGATTTCTAAATAATTTAAAGTTAATTTACATGGATTTATATTTTATATTTTGATATTTAATTATAAAGATTATGTGTTGTATTTTGTGTGTTGTTTCGATTTCCAGATTTAAGTTAGGAAGATGGATTGATTGGAATTTCAAAAAAAAAAAAAGAGAACCGTGTAAAATACACGATTCAACCATGGTGGAACCGTCCAATTTGGATGGTTCTCCTTGGTAGAACTTTTTTAATTATTCTAGTTTTAACCCTAATCGTAGTTAAATCATTGTTAAATTACGTATTAGTTAATATTTATTAATTAATATTATTAATAATACATATAATAATATTTGTGTTTTTTAGTTAAATCATGTTTAGTAGTAAAATCATATACTATGCTTAGTTAATAATTAGATGTAGTTAAAAAATATTAATGTTATTACGTTAATATTATTAAAGTTAATAATTACAATTCATTTATTATATAAATTAATATATGTTGGTTAATAATAATATAAGATTTGTATTAGTTAATATTACGTGTTAAGTATATTGAAGTGCAAAACATTGAAAATTGATAATGAAATTGAAATAAAGTGAAAAACTTAGAGTGAGAAATAAAATGAACTTATATTGAGTGGTAAAAGTGAAAATACATGTAGGTATTTATATACAAAGTAATGGCAAATTTGATAATTCACGTATGAAATACAGATAATAGTTGGAGATGTTTAACAAACTCCTTAATTAAAGCTTTGGTAGTGTTACATAAAATATAAGATGGAATATCATTTGCAAATTGCAATAGCTCGATGTTAATTGTGAGTAATACGAAGTGGTGAATGCCGAATAGGAGTTAAGTATTTTTGTTCTCTTTATTTAAATGGGTCAGCACAAGCTTAACCATTAATCAAACATAAACATGTGAGATTATGTTTGGAATCATCGACTCAAAATTGACAATGTTTAGTCACTTAACCTAATTATTTATTCAACGGGGCTTAATATACGCAAAGTGTATCCCATATTAGACTAGATAATGATCACACTGATTCAGTTAATGAAATAAGTTGAATAGTTCGACCCAAGTAGGGAATGATTTTGGGATGTGGTCTCCTTTTTTATTTTTTGCTGTAGATTTTTAAAATCCAATCAAATTTTATTAGGGTTAACAAACAGTTATGACCAAAAAGTTAGAATTGGTTAAGCCATTGATCACCTATTACTTTGAAGACATTATATTCGCTCTACCAATTATAAATAATTTATTGCAAATTTTTTCCTTTTTAATGATTGAACATGAACAAATCTATATATATATATATATATATATATATATATATATATATATACACTTTAAATAGGAAAATGACTGAAATCAGAATAAAAATTTGACAGCTGTGGGATTTGAACCCACGCCCTTTCGGACCAGAGCCTAAATCTGGCGCCTTAGACCACTCGGCCAAACTGTCACATACTTAATATTTTCCAACCATAAAAAATATCTAAAAGTAAATAATCTATTAATCGCAGAATATTTAAAAACGAAGACCGGCGCCATGGCTTATTTCTCCGACTTCTCTCATCATGGTTGTTCGCAGCTAAGGTTCTCTTTCAAGCTATCAGCCTGTCTTACTCTCCGATCTCATTACCACTCTCTGGTATACTTTAAATTTCTATCCCTTGAATTCTTCAACTTCAATTTTATTTCAATATATAATATTCCATAAATATTGTAAGAGAATTTGAATATATTTCTTAGGTAAAGGTTTTTTTAAGTGAATCACTAAATATCGCCCGTGATTATTTACCTATTGTCCGCGTATTTACATTTTCTTTACGATATTGCCCTTATATATAAATTTATCTAACATTTATATTTACTAACCTAATTTCACCCATTTATCAACCTAATTTACTAATTATCTAATTTAACCTATTTAATAACCTAATTTCACCCATTTATCAACCTAACTTACTAATTATCTAATTTAACCTATTTACTAACCTAATTTAACCCATTTACTAACCTAATCTACTAATTATCTAATATTTTTATTTACTAACCTAATTAACTAATTATCTAACTTTTTAATTTACTAACCTAATTTAACCTATTTACTAACCTAATTTATTAATTAGCTAACATTTTAATTTAATAACCTAATTTAACCCTTTTCGGTCACTTATTTGCAAATTTAGTTGGTATTATGCATGACTTGTCTCACCGTCTCACTTGTGAGACAATGAACATATAACCTTGATCCTTTATTTACATGTTTAAAGATGAGAATAGGAATGTTTTGAAAGACGATAATTGGAAAGGCAATTGTGCTGCAGAAGTTCATCAATTCCGCCATTGTTGATGCTACAATGGTAGAGGAGAAGGAGGAGGAGAGAGAGAATCTGATTAATTAGTTGCTAATGATGATGTGAAAAAGCTAAAAGTTTCCAGAGAAATTGACAAGAATGAAGAAAATTCGAAGGAATATAAAGAAAGCAAAGCCTAATGGATTTGGTTAGGAAAATGGTAATTTGTCAATGATTATTGGAGTGACGTGCCAATTGAAAATTTGATGAAAATTGTTGAGGAATCTATGGTCGATTATGATGTAATGCAAGTTGAAAAAAATGAAAAATTCAAATCAGGTTTTTTTGAAACCTTGGAATGCACCTGAAATCTATGAAGAATTAATTAGTTGTTTATTTTGAGTGTAAAATCTCATAGATCGTGATTTTGAGTGCCAAAATGAGACCGTCACTTTCCTAATGTCACACAAGTCGGCTAATGTGACGGTCTCAACCAATATTTTCACTTGCAAATTTAATCTAGTAATGTACTTATTATATACAATTACACCACTTTCAATCAAGAACCTAATCTAATATAAGCTAAGAAGATGAGAAAAGTAAAGAAATGATCAACCATGAATCATATCCAATATTCTATTATGATTACTCATTTTGGCATATAAAATTACGATCTACGAGATTTTACACTCAAAATAAACAACTAATTAATTCTTCAAAGATTTCGGGTGCATTCCAAGATTTCGAAAAATTCGGATATGTCTTAGTCCGGTAGTCCGAACGACGTAATTTTTTTTTTGAAACCCCCTATTTTTGAAGGTACTACACAATTATGTTGCCCCTTAATGGCCTTGATGGCATCTTATTTGAGATATTGAAAAAAATCTTTGACAAGTCATAAATTTGGCTATGGGACTCCAAATGGGGTGTATAATATGTCTAAATTGGCTAGTTTTTTGAGATCTACCTACAGCAAATACTCCAATGGGGGATTTATCCACTTATTTTCTCCAAAAAAACCTCTAAAAACATATAATCCATAAAATCTGATTTTTAAGGGTTAATTCTATATGAACACAACATATAACATGCAAATCTAAATATAAAGGGGTTTTTCGTCTTTACATTAATGTATAACAACTTATGAAAATAAATAATTTAAAGTTTATTTTGATTTCTAAATAATTTAAAGTTAATTTATATGGATTTATATTTTATATTTTGATATTAAATTAGAAAGATTATTTGTTATATTTTGTGTGTTGTTCCGATTTCCAGATATAAGTTAGGAAGATAGATTGATTTAAATTTGAATTAAAAAAATTAGGAGAATCGTGTAAAAAACATAGTTCAACCATGGTAGAACTTTTTTTAAATTAATCAAGTTTTTTGAAACCCTAATCATTATTATGTAGTTAAATCATTATTAAATTGAGACAAATGATTAATTATATAATTAATTAATATTACATATTAGTTAATATTTATTAATTAATCTTAATAATAATACGTATAATAATATTTGTGTTTTGTTGTTAAATCATGTTTAGTAGTTAAATCATATACTATGCTTAGTTACATTAATAATTAGATGTAGTAAAAATATTAATGTAATTAGGTTAATATTATTATAGTTAATAATTATAATTCATTTTTTGTATAAATTAATATATGTTTGTTAATAATAATATAAGGTTTGTATTAGTTAATATTACTTGTTAAGTATATTGAAGTGCAAAGCACTAAAAACTGAGAATAAAATTGAAATAAAGTGAAAAACTTAGAGTGAGAAATAAAATAAACTTATATTGAGTGGTGAAAGTGAAAATACATGTAAAGTATTTATTATAAAAATAAGGGCAAATTTAGTAATTCACAGATAAAATACGGGCGATAGTTGGAGTTTTCAGGGCGATGTTTAACAAACCCCTTCTTTAAAACATTCTATGATAGTTAGGATTATGATTGACCCAAGTCAATAGGCCTAGTAACTTGATCCAATCATATGTACCTTTTTCTAAATTCTACAGTAACGAGAGTCTTGTATACTAGTTACGACCTTTATGGAATGTATAGGTTGACCCAATTAAGAACCATCGGTTATAAGACATTTTGGGCTTATTAGCGACCTATATTCAATAGATCCATTAACTTGATCCAACCATATGAATTGGACCGTAAATGCATTAAGGACTAAGTCTAGTTGGTTTGTATGTTAAATAGACCTTAATCCCACGATTTTCATGAAAATTGGATAATTAATTTACTTTTTATCCTTAGAAAATACAAGAAGTTTAAAAAAAATATTAGTTAAAGTATGGTCAAAACATGGGAAGTAGATTAAGTGAACTAAACAAAACATGGGTGTAGGCATGACTCAACTACGTTTATAATTGCAGGTGTAAACATATTTGTCCATGCGTGAAAGATTTTGTGACGGACTTTTGAAAGGAAAATCGAAGAGACAAGTATCAGTTGTCAATGAATTTTTAAAGGAATAAACATTAAAATTCATAAATATTTGCTAAGTATTCAACGAATAGGGACAAATTGAAAGGACATATCCCTAATAAAGATTTATCTGTTATGAATCCTTAAAAGATATAACTCTATTGATGGTATTGAACAAAAGTTGGATTTAGGGATGATGTGATAGGACACTACTATAATTTCCTTGTTTTTTCGACGCTATTTGAGTTCAAGCGTCGAGAATTTATTTCTCGACGCCTCAAAGAAGCGTCGAGAAAATTAATGTTGAGAATTCTCAACGCTTTTTTGTGCCAATAATTTCGACGCTTAAAACTGCCAAGGCTGTTGAAATATCCATTTAGTTGCCATTTTTAAGAAAATTTTGACGCTTTTTACCAACGATATTCTCGACCCTTTTTGGTGTCTACTTTTGGTTTGTCGTTGACATTCTCAGCGCTTTTTGCTATCCATAGGTTTTATTGACAGTTGTCAATAAAAATTAATACAAACCTTTTTTCTAGACATAAAAAAGCGTCGATATTTCTTGATAATTTTTTTAAAAATATCTACCATACGATAGCTATTTAAATATTAGGATTAAAAAATGGAATGGTATTTATTTTTAGAGTAATATATACTTAAGGCAAAAATATCTACTTAGGGTAATGTTTAAGACAAATATCTATTTGAGGCAATGCCAAAGCCAAATATTTACTTAAGGCAATGTCCAAATTAAAAGTTAATCAAGACCCTAATATTAATAATATGCCCAAAATATCATCATATTGTTAATAAATTTTTACAAATAAATAAAAGCCTAACTTGAAAAAGCCATAAACAATAATTCTAGATTTAATCATATAACTAGTAACAAATATATATATATATATATATATATATATATATATATATATATGTAAAAGTTAAAATAAGAAGGGTATTTAAAATGAGAAGGATGAGAAGACATCTTGGCTCTTCATCTCCTAAATCCAACGAATGATATTTTATTTACTCATAGTGACTTTTTTTAACTCATAGTGACCAAATAATTTTTTTCACTTATAATGACTCTTTTTTATTATTATAGTTACTCTTTGTATTATTATAGTGACCATTTTTTATTGTTATAGTAACCAGTTTTTTACATAAAATCTCTAGCGTTGGATTACCATTTGAATGACTAAGATCTCTTCTTATTCTTCTTATTTTAAACACCCTTCTTATTTGAGGCCGAAGCTATCCTTTATTCTCCATTGCACCCTTGTCATTTTTAACCTTCAAAACAAATAAAAAAATATATATGTGAGGAACATAGAGTAACGGAAGGAGCAATACTAAACCCCCATCCCTCCCCCCTAAACTCTTTAGAGTTTACCGTATCACTAGTATATCAAAAATCCCTCCAATAACTCCAACTATGACTCTAATTTTTATTTTGTTTGAAGAACCTGTCAATAATGGACAAATAGTTCTCATAAATTTCTCCTCGACTATATATTCAGGCCCCTGCCTTCTTAGCATTTCTATGAACTCTTTGAATTGGGATTGTTTGAACCTCTTTTAAGTAACTTATGACTTCCCTTATCTACCAAAAGGAAAGTATGAATACTAGAGTCAACTACTTCAAAATACGCAATCACAAACACACGATCATCAAAATATACCAATGTAACAAAAAGCATTCTACCTATACCAATTCCATCAGCTGCATGAGGATAACAAAGATCTCCACCAGAGCTCAATTTATTTCCTGAGAATTTGCAGTCGGAAAATCAAACATGATGAATACTCAAGAAAATAGATCAATTCATATTCATTTGTTCAATTTCTTACTTATAAGTACTCAAAAGAGTCAAAAAATACACAAGTTAAAATCTACTTGTACATTCAAAATAAATAGAATGACTCCAGATTTGAGACCATCATCACAGAAGAGGTATCCATCATTGAAGAACTTGAAGAATCATCCAGTTAGGCAGAGTATATTTAAGATTGAATCCCATTAGTTGACAACCTTTATCACCTATTCTCTTCAAAACATAGAGCATCTGATACAAAATGTTAAATGTGGTAACGAATACACACAAAAATCTGCAAAGATAAACAAAAAAAAGATAGTAAACAGATCCTGTCATCAACCTTTTAAGCAAAAAGCTGCTACTTTCTCTCAGTAGGGTCAGGGAGCTGTTCCTGCTCATCATTTTTCTTTTTTAGCGTCTTGTACTCGGCAATAATTTTCATACCTTCAATAGTCAAGGTTAGCTACCACGACTCTTCTTTGCAGGCCCCCTATCTCCCTTATCTTGTACGTATAACTAGATTTCAGACTTGACAGATATCCAAGCTCTTTAGAAATCTGGCCAGTAATACCATTTCCTTGTAGAGACCTTCATAGTCAAGGCATTAGTGTTTTACCAAAGAAAAAATCAGGTAGCTAAAATGATAAGCAACATATTTGATCATTAGAAAATAAGGTGTACAAAATAAGAGGATGCTATTAGCTCCCATACAAAAAAGATAAAGTTCTTAACTAATGGCTTGATATTCAATCTTGATGCTGAATATGAATGTTGAATGCTGCATCAACTGTGTATGCTAATTATGCTAATATTAGGCACCATGCTGAATAATAAAGGCTAAGATTGTTAGTATACATGATAGGAGCTTGTATAATAGCAAGATAAAGCTCAAATTGCTTAGAGTAGAGGTAAAATAGTGTAATAATATTCTCAGAAGAATCTAAAATGATCCTGATTGGCTTATTTATTCATTATCCTAATATAACCATTTATGAATAATCAGTGTATGTGTTCCAACATAGACAATTGCAGAATACATTTTTAGGATCTGTATGAGTACTCTGATTGGAAAAAAGAATGCAGAATACATGTCAGAGCTTTATGTGATAAAGAAACAATACAATACATTTGAACTTCCTAGGCGTAATTCTCCTATTCAGTATCCTCTGATTTTTTTTTGGATAAAAACTCTATTTCACTTATAAGCATTGACATTTAAACTAAACAAAAAGCTGTAAGAAATAAATGCAATAAAATATATAGTATATGTGGCTTACATCTGGACAACTTTTCTGTCATAATTTTAAGAATATGTGAGGTCTTAGGCTTTGTAGCTTTTGAAAGCTCAAAGAGATAATCTACAACCAAAAAGCGCCTTAACCTTCTTGGCTTAGCCTTCAACTAGAGCAAGACATGTCCAACATGATATAAGACTGAGGGATTCCTAGTAAACCACCCTGGATAATAGCATTTCAATATAAAAGAAAAAAAATTAGCTAATCAATTATCATTAACAAAGATCTACACTCCAAGAAATTTTGAGGCTGATATGGAAGGAGAAAGGGTGCCTAATTACAGGTTAAGTGTAATATCCCATATTTTAGACATTATATTAAAAACTTTTATATGCTAAGTTATATTTAAAATTAAATATACACTATATATTAGCATTTTAAATAAAATTATTTAAAGAATGTTTTAGTACAATTAAATAATTTAAAAATAACTTTGGACCAATTATAATTATAAACCGCCATTTATATATTTATTTTATAACTTTATTAAGAAAATAAATAAATATTTAATTTCTCAATTATTTTATTAAATTTCCAAAACGCCCTCTAAAATATCCCAAAAATATTTCGAGTATCCACTTTTATTCTAGAATATTCTAGAAGCTTTTAAGATATTATTATTAGCAAAAAAATTAGTTTAAGATATTTATAAAGATTATTTTTAATTTATAACCGATTATGTTACGAATCAGATATATTTACCAAAAAAATAAAAATAAATAAAAAATAAAATCAACATATCTAATCGTGGCCAACTGCCATGATTAGTATTTAAAAAACTAAAATTATTATTATATTTATTTTATCATAATTTAAAGGATAGTTTTAGTTGAAAAGATATCTTTAATTTAAAAATAATAGATTTTCAAAAAAAAAATCTAACCTTATCATATCCTTTTTTTGTGATTGATATTTCAAAAAAATATAAATATTATTATTTTTTTTATTATAAAAAATTATCTTTTTTAACTAATTCTAATTGGTTTGTTTTGAATTAAATAATTTTAATTGGTTAAACTATTTAATAATTAAATTAGTTTAAAAAATAAAAGATTTTTCTGAAAATTTAGAGAATAATTACCATTTTAAAAAACAAAAGATTTTTCTTAAAATTTAAAGAATAATTACCATTTTAAATAAGCTACTCTCTGCATCTCCTTGGCCACCTTTTGCTACTAACAATCACTAGCCTACATGAGCATCCTATTTCCCTAACTATTTAATTGTTTTAATTATTCAAACTGTTAATTCTTAAAACTATTATTAAATTTAATTAAAGTTTTAATATTTTATACATATTATTGTATTGCATTAATTGGTTCATATTAACTGATAGAAATATTATCTTGAAGTTTAGTAAGAAGTTGTTAGAAAATACTAGAATTTAAGGTACGTATATGTGATAAATCTTTTTAAGTGCAATTAAATATTTTATTAAATTATATTATATTAATATATTATTATGTATTTTTCTAAATAAATTATAATTGAAATTTTAGCCATGTGCCATTTTTTTAAAATATATGTTAATATATGGTTATTTATTTGAAATTCTGATTATAAAAAAAGAGGATGATATACATTTATCTTATTTTATTTATTATGTATCATGTATCATGTTTCAAAAGGGTCGAATGACATTTGAGATTTAATAATTTTGGATGAACTTTATTAATTAAAGTAAGGTATTTGAATTTAAAGAAGTTATAAAAGGAGAGCTATTATTATTATTATACATTACCACTTGAATTCATAATCAAGAAGGGTTCATGCTTCAAAGTCCACTTGTTGGAAAATAAAAGGAAACTCTAAGGATATATCCATGATAGGATAACTAATTTAGGGGGTGTGTACATCTTAGGATCAAGTTGGGAATATATGAAGAGGAATTTGTTTTTATTAAGTGTTTTAATTATTCCATTTGTATTGGATTATTATAAAGGAAAATTTAAAGTTTATTGATTATAAGATGTCGTATTTGAAATAAAGGAATTAAAAAATTCAAAGTATTTTTTTAGCATGTATATGTACACAGTGTTTTTACACTGACATTTATTTTCCTATTTGTTTTTTGTTCGCCCTACTTATCATTTATGGTGAGTAGGTTTGCAGGAATAAATGTGCATGAGAGCATTACATCAAGGGACACATATTAGTTAAGAGTTTTCATAATTTTTATTCAACTTTTATACCTTTGGATAATCAAAATTCTTTTTAATAAATAAATCTAGTTTTACTTCCGGTGCAATATAATAATTAGTTAGCATAGCCGAAACGTGGTGACACGTGGTTGTAATACCCCTAAGTTACTAAAATTATTATTATTATTATGTTAGTAATTTGGGGGTGTTACATTAAGACACCTAGGTTGTGAATTTTCAGCTGTACACATTTCTGTAGTTTCAACTAGTCACCACTGCCTGTTACACCTTACCTCTTCTGATTTTAACAAAATGAAGGGGACAGGGGAGGTGGGAGAGAAACTATTTCCAAATTTTCACACCCTTTGAAAGAAAATATCTTTAGAAAGCTATTTCCAAATGTTAAACTACGAACCTTAAGTTTCAGCCTTAGTTCATTAAACCCCTCATCTGACATGATTGGGTTTACGGAAGCTTCCAAAAACCTCTGCTCATCAGGACCTGTTTGGTGAATCAACCAAGAAAACAAAGCAAGACACTTATTAGAATCATTATTAGCCTCAAATTTTTTGATATTGTACCATTGTAGCTTACTTAGCATTACTATGCTACTTGCTTATCATGATACACTTATCATGATAGGTGATGTGGGAAACTGCAAATAACGTTCACCAAGTTCATGTGTGTCATATTATTATGGAACAAAGGGCGTACCAAGAAGCATGAAAAATGAAAGGGTAAGAAAAGATAGGTCTAGTATATCTACAAAATAGGATACATAATTCCAAGCGTAAATTTCGGCAGAATTTCCTCTGTAATTAGACCTATTTTCAATTTTTAAAAGTATATGTTTTCACAATGATTATAATCCAACACAATCTATCCAAAATTCACAACACAAAACAGGGCCTATAGCAAAACAAAATAGTGGTACATAAATAATGGCAAATTTAAACATCCATAGTCAGAATTTCAAGTTACTATCAATTCCACCAAATTACGATACTATCAATTCCACCAAATTACGAAGATGTGCTTCGAAATGTATTTAATCGCAATAATTAAGGCGAAGCAATTGAAGTGTTTTCTACTAGTGAGTAAACAATGCATTGCTATGTTTATACTTGTAGTCTTTGTAGGAATTCCTGTTCAAGCTCGCCTAGATATTTCTTTCCTTTTTGGTCAATGCTGCAATACTGTAACATGATATTATCTACCACTTCCTCTTCAACACCTACTTAATCTGTAAATTAAAATACCTCAAATATTCCTTCAAATTTCTTCTCACAGCAAAACATATAGAAAATGCAAAAAATTACAAATGGGATACTCTCATATGATTATGTATGTTTTATATTGCTCCTATATGCATTCAGATTATTCATATAGGATTAGCTTCTTCCAAATTTGACTAGGAGAATCTAATGTCTGGTGGAAAATTTTAATTTGAATTGATCAAGACTATATTGAGCTCACAGATTCATAACAACTCTTACGTTACCCACTTCATAATTATACAAATCATGATTTAGATGCCAAGTCTACCTTATATGAGAAAACACTAATATTAAAACCCATATATTATTTAGAAAAGCGGAAAATGTTTAGTTGACTTTGAGAGTTACAAATGAAGTCCCTTCGAAATATAAACAATTGATAATAACCACACTTTAAGCTTCCATGAATTCTCTAAAAAAAAAAAGCTTTCATAAATCAACTCACAAATGTAAAATCGCACATTAAATAATTAGTAATGATAGAAAGAGAAAGGGAGAGGGTAAACCAAACTGTCTTCCATTATTATCTCCATGATACTGTACAAGCACCCAGTAAAACCATGAGGCTTATCTTCCTTCAAGTTTCCAGTCCATAATGACAACAAATAAAAATCCAATCTTTATAACAATAACAACTCT
The DNA here is from genome assembly GCA_026401315.1 of Dysphania ambrosioides. NCBI lineage: Eukaryota > Viridiplantae > Streptophyta > Magnoliopsida > Caryophyllales > Amaranthaceae > Dysphania > Dysphania ambrosioides. The sequence goes on from CM048670.1 coordinate 21,779,362, forward strand.
CAATAAGTCAATGAATCTCAACAAATATAAAAAATGACATAAATAGGTAGTGGAAGTATTTACCTGTCAGGAACTCTCAACCTATTAGAAATTTAAGACACATGCAATGCAAATTCACGCTCCTCATAGAAACAAACCAAGTACTAAAAAGAACTACCTATTTCTTTTTAATATAGAAAGAACATAGGTAAGAACCTAAGTATAACATATGTGTTCACACTAAATAACAACAATTTCATGATTGATTTTGCTGCAAATTAAGAATTAAAAATATTTTAATTTAGATGGAGGAAAAAAAAAAAGCACAAGAAAGTATGATATTAGAGGGAAAAAAGAGAATGAATTGAAGTTGCACTATAAAGCTTTTAACTTTAAATCATAATGTTTAACACAAAATTAGGTTTATAGGTTTTAACCGCTGCCAAAAACTGAAATAAAATTGGAGCTTGCCGGTGTTGAAGTTAACTAGTTGTTAATGGGGAGTTAACTAGTTGTTCTTTGATTTTATTGTATAATTTCTACTTATAGAGTTTTATTACTAATTCTAAACAAAAGAACAACAACAATGCACATCATCAACAATAAACAAACAATCTACTCGAGCAAGATTACGTGCATATATCAAATAATTTAACAAATCAAAAAACATAAAATTAGGTTTGTATACAAAACAAAGTAGCTTCAAACATACCAGAAATCCTTCTGCTTTCGATTTAGAGGCATAGCTCACAATAATCTACTTGAAATCCTTCACTACAACTTTTAATATTGAGTGCCCATTATTAAGAAACATTAATCATATGCAAACCTTGAAAACTAAAGCAAAAATAATCAAAATTAAGATGAACAAAACTGAAATTAAGGAGAATTTAAACGAAATCGAGAAGAAAACTATAAACCTTTAAAACTAAAGCAAAAATACCAAAATTGAGGGGAATAAAACAAAAACTAAGGAGAATAGAAATGAAATTGAGAAGATTTTGAAAGGAAAGGGAGAAAATTCAAAGGAGAATTGGATAAGGAGCAGAGGATGATGAGTAGTTAGGTTTATTCACTGAAACGGGTTTCAATACAGAACGATTAAAATTCCAACTTTGCTTAAATTATGTACGCCGAGACTTTTTTTGGGTGGTTATAAGACCACAAATCTCGACGCTTATAGTTGCCGGGATATTTCTCTTCATAAAAAAGCGTCGAGAAGACAAGGGGTACCCAACTCTTTCGCAAAAGCGTCGAGAAAATAAGGGATTTAATTTGTCCCTGTATTTTAGACATTATATTAAAACTTTTATATGCTAAGTCGTATTTAAAATTATATGTACATTATATTTCAGCATTTTAAATAAAATTATTTTAAGAATATTTTAGTATAATTAAATAATTTAAAAAGTATTTTTGCCTAATCATAATTATGGATCACCATTTACATACTTATTTTATAAATTTATTAAGAAAATCATTTAAATTTATAAATAAATATTTAATTCCTTAATTATTTTATTAAATTCCCAAAAATCCCTTCAAAAAATCTCGAGTATCCACTTTCATTCTTTATGATTGGTGCCAAATTACTTTTTCAATTATTTAATTTGTACTAAAATATTCTTAATATAATGTCTAAAATACAGGGTATTACAACGTATATGTGTTAAATCTTTTAATGTGCAATTAAATATTTTAATTTGTTGTGAAATTTTGTGAATTATGTTGTCTGATGCTACAAATTATATTTTTAAAAAGGTTCAATATAAATTAATTTTCTTAATAAATTATAATTAAAATTTAAGCCATGCGCCACTTTTAAATATATATATATGATTATTTATTTAAAATTCCGATTATAAAAAAGGAATGATGTAAATTTACCTTATTTATTTAATATGTATCATGTTTTAAAAGGTTTGAATGGCATTTGAGATTTAATACTTTTCAATGAGGTTTAATAATTAAAGAAAGGTCTTTTTTCTAAAGAATTTATTAAAGGAGTTATAAAATAAGAGTTATTATTATTGTACATTTCCGTTTAATTTTATAATCAAGAAGATTTCATGCTTCAAAGTCCGCTTTTTTGCAAATAAAAATGAAACTCTAAGAATAGATCTATGATGAGATAACTAATTTGGAGGTGTGCAAACTCAAGATCAATGAAAGAATATAAAAAGTGGAAATTATTTTAGTAAGTATTTTAATAATTCCATTTATATTAAATTATTATAAAAAAAAAGTTTAAAATTTATTAATAAAGAAAAACTCCCTTAGAAGAAAGGGTAACCTACCTTGAGAGAAAGGGTAAACTCCATTGCAAGAGAGGGTTTCTCTGTGACTTTGCTCGTGTGTTTTCAGCGAGATGGCGGATGAGATTATCGAAAGATACTCGAATCTAAATCTTAATGCTGAGGAAGAGGATTTAATGGAAGTTAGTGCGGTGCTATCAACAGAGGATGAGGCTAGGGTTTCACTTTTGCTCATTGGGAAATTGTCAACAGATAGAGGCGTAAATGTTGATGCTTTTTAAAGAACGATAATACAATCTTGGGGAATGAAGGGTAAGGTGTTAATCCGCACAGTGGAGGTGAATCTTTATGCCTTCTAATTCTTTCATTGGCGGGATAAAGAGAAGGTCATGGTGTTTTGAACATAACTTGCTGATTCTGAATTTCCTAAATGGAGATGAACAACCGACGGAAGTGGAATTGAATTACTCACCGTTTTGGATTCGAGTGGAGAACTTACCTTTTAACCGTTGGATGGATGATCATATTAAGGCAATCGTATTGAATATTGGAGAACTGGTGGAGATCGAGGAAGATGTGGTTGCAATAAGCAAGAGTTGAAGGGTTAAGGTTGTGCTCAATGTGCGGAAACCCCTACGGCGATATCAAAACATTAAAACGAAGGAAGGACGAATCATTAAGGTAAATCTCAAATATGAAAGGCTTCCTTTCTTTTGTTTTTCATGTGGTGTTTTGGGACATAGCTAAAAAGACTAGTTGATTGCTTCAGAAGAATCTTTCTCACATGCCTATAGGTAGGGGACATGGCTATAGGTGGGGGACATGGCTGAGGGCTTCACCCATTAAGGGTAGACGACAAGATAGGGAGGAGCTTAGGGAGTTCCATGCAAGGAGAAAACTTTGTTTTGTCGCGAAGTACCCAAATCACGTGGAGAGTGGAGGAACAAGTGGAAGGAGGGAGGGCTGTGATGGAGGTAGGGAGAAACATTTACCTGAAAATCCTAATAGGGAGGGGCATACTATAGGTGTAAAGCGAGATGGACAGGAGACGAGGCACAGGAGTGGGGTTGATGGTAAAGAAGGAGAAGGGGTACAGGGGTTGGCACTGAAGGGGAGATTAGTTTGACCGGGGTAGGGCAGGTGAAGAACAATAATGAGAATGTGGGAGATGGAAAGGCTATGGAAATAAGACATGGTGGTCAGTAGGTGAGGCGAATAGATGGGGTAGGTGATTACGTAGAGGAAGGACGAACAAGGAATGGAGTCAAAGGGGATTATGTCTTGCATGGGGTAGGGCAGATGAGGGAGAGGAATGTAGAAGGGGAAGACGTACAACTGTTGATGGTGGAGGGGAGTCTAGTTTTCATGGGGTAGAGCAGTTGTGGGAAAGGTATGTAGCAGGGGAAAGTGGGATGGATATGGGGATAGGGCGAGCTGGACAGGGGGCGAGGCAAACATGCAGAGTAGAGGGTTCAGTAGGAGAATAAAGTGGGAGGTTGGGAGTTGTGAGTGAGAAGAAGCTACATGGAGTGGGGCAGGTAGGGGAAGCGAATAGGGAAGGAGGAGATGCATTGGACATACTGAATGCTACGAAGGCAATCTTGCTGGGGCAAGACGATGTCACAGCTAGTGACTTGTCACTAAGGGATATTGTCACTAATGGAGTGGAGGTAAATATATTGGCTTATGATGATGTTATTATGGGGTGTTGGAGCACAGAGAAAGGAATAAATAAGGGGGTGGGGGCAAAGAAAAGAGGGAGTAACAGGGTGAAATCTAAAGTTAGACAAAATCGAAGTGGGAAGGCCAAGGTGGGTAGTGGAATTAGTGAGAAGGCTATTGTAGAGGGGAAAAGGAAATTAATAGATGAGATAGAGGTAGATGGAATGTTGTCTGAAAATAAGGAAGCAGGATCAAAAAGATTAGATTACTAGATATTCTATTGCAAGTAGAGTTGTCAGAATCATATCCAACCCGATAAGTTATCCAAAACCGACCTGATTATGACCCGAAAAGTGAGACCCGAAAATCGACTCAACCCGACCTGAAATTCACCCGAAACGGATTTGAGCCGATATTCAAAGACGCAAACCCGATCCGTGTCCGATCCGTTAGAGACCCGACCTGTTAAGAACCAGACCCGTTACAAACTCGACCCATTACAGACCCGACCCGAAACCGATTGAAACCGACACATAACCGATATAACCCGATTTTTAACAATTCGTTACCTGAAGTCACTAGATGTGTTAATAATCTGAATATACGTAAATATGACCTAATCTTGACAGACCTATTTTTTACCTAATATATCTAATAACTTTGAAACCAAATATTTTTATTAATTTAATTATTTAATAAGTACATTTATGAAAATAAATTTTTTAAAATATTTACTAAATATTCAAATAAAAGAAAAATTATAATGTCTATGCCTATGAAAAGTGAGATTAGAGCCTTTCAATTTGGGGTTTCATTGTTTCATAAATCTCATTGATGTCCTTCTTTTTCCAAAATGACAATCATTTTCCTACAACCTACTCTTTAAATAACATTAAATAAAAAAATAAAATATAGTTTTCATATAATTCCTCTATTTATACCAATGTCAATATATGATCGTTTATATGTTAAGTTGCTAAATATTTACTTATCTCTACATTTAAAAGTTAATCTCTTATTCCTTTAAGGTATCAAATTCTTTCTTATCATCTATATTCGACAACTAAATAGTGAGCATATAGACTTATTATATACACTATTTTAATTAATGTATGGAGGTAAATTTTTTTGGGGTATTTCAACTATCAAAGTAATCAAAAAAGGTAAAACAAAGATAGTACAAAAGCTTACTCTCCAGTGACATTCCATATATGAAACTCAATACCAATTACAATTGGGGAGCAACAAAAAACGATAAACTCACATTACATGGGAAGACACCACCTTTTTTGTCTAAATGTCATATTCTTATAATGGTTGTACATTTTCAAACAAAAAAAAAAAGAGCAACATAACGGTTGAACCAATGGTCCGTTTGATGGTTTGACTTTTTGAGCAATATAACGGTTGAAAAAACAAAAAAGCAATTGTTTGAAAATTTAAATGAACGGTTTTCTAAATTCAAAATGCTTTCGAATATTTTGAAATAATAAGTATTTTTAGAAATTTTGATTCCACGTATAAACGTATTAACTATTATTTTTTTTGAAAAATATTAACTCTAATTTAATCACAAACATATTTTAAAAATGTAATCTTTGAGTTATTTTAATCACGGGTTGTAAAGTTATAACTATGTTATGTGTCTATATTGCGACTTACATAACGGCTTCACATCTTCTGTTATAATTTTATAAGTTATAACTTATAAGTATATATTAATAAATGATTACGCATTTCGGCATGTGTAACTCTACCAATATTTTTCAGCTTTTCATAAGTCACTAACTAAAATCAGTCATGAAATAGTGAAATACAAAACTCATTAAGTCATTGTCATCATAATTTATATCATTCAAGGACTAGTAATCAATAAGATCATATTTGATTCGAACCCATATAATTTATTTTAACTAGTCTATATTAATATGACTTAACTAAATTCACTTATACGAACTTGTCATTGTCGATTTAAACTAAACATATTACAAGTTCTTATGTATATATAAAATTAACATCGTATGTTATAGACTAGTTTGATAGGATAATACACATTTAATAATCATTACCTCATAAATATTATGTTTTTAAATGACTTATCGACATCATCATTGTCCAATTTATAAATTAACCATCATTATTGTCCGATTTTATCAAAACCGACCTTGACCCGAAATAATCCACTATAACCCGTTCAGAAATTGATTTGATTTTACCAGAATTGACCTTGACCCGAACCCAATATAACCCGCTATAACCCGTTCAGGAACTGACCCGATTTTACCAGAACCGACCTTGACCAGAATCCAAAATAACTCGCTATAACCCGTTTGAAAACCGACCTGATTGTACTAGAACCGACCTTGACCCGAATCGAATACAACATGAACCGACCTTGACCCGAATTGAATATGACCCAAACCGACATTAACCCGAACCTAATACAACCCGACTCGAACCCGACCAAGCAAATAATCGATTTAACCCGACCCGATAATGACCCAACCTGAACCCGAACCGACCTGATAGGAAAAATTGACCCGATAAGAACCGACCCGTGGTGGGTCAACCCAGAACCGACCAGTGGTGGGTCAACCAAAAACCGACCCATTGACCCGTTGACCCAATTTGACACCCTGCGAACAACAATGAAAATACTATCTTGGAACTGTCGAGGGATTGGCGACCCTCGAACAGTTACAGCGCTCCATGAGCGCTGTTGGAGAGATATGCCAGATTTTGTTTTTTTGATGGAGACAAAAATTGATTATGGGAGATTAGAAGGAATTCGTAATAAATGTGGATTCACAGATGGGTTGTGTGCGAGCAGTGAGGGCTTGTCGAGAGGCTTAGGAATGTGGTAGAGGAATCTCAATGTTTCGATGTACTCCCATCATATTGCTATTTATATTCTGGACACCAATAATGTGGTAAGGTGGAGAGCAGTTGGTATTTACGGGTGGCCAGAAAAGGAGAATAAGTACAAAACATGGGATCTCATGGGAAATCTTCGGCAGAATACTCAATGTCCAATAATATTTTTTTGGAGATTTTAATGAGGTTGAGAAAATGGGAGGGGTGCCTAGGAGCGAAAGATGTATGGATGGATTTAGAGAGATAATCGATCATGCAGGAATAAAAGACCTGGGTTTTAAAGGTAATATCTTCACATGGCAGAGAGGCCTATCCCAAGCGACACTAATAAGGGAGAGATTGGATAGGTTCTTAACATGCGATCGATGGTGTATCCTATTTCCGTTCTATGAGGTGAAACACTTCCCTCTAAATGTGAGAAGATCTGATCATGCTCCAAGCGGGTAAGAGGGAAGATAATAGAAAGAGAAGTTAGATCTTTAGATTTGAAGCATATTGGTTATCAAATTCTGAGTGTGAGGAAGTAGTGAAATCGGCCTAGAGGTGTAACTCGGACGATAACGTACATTCGAGGTTGGCCTCCTATGCTGAATCTCTTAGCAGGTGGGTGATATCAACGTTTGGTAGTGTAAAGGGGAGAATTAAGAGCTGAAGTAGACCTAAAGAAGGCGCAAGAGGGGATCATGGATGGTATGAGACTGGAGCGGTGTAGAACATTGTCAGAGGAATTGGATCATTTGCACCTGTTAGAGGAGTCTTATTGGTATGCAAGGGTGAGGTCGAATGAGATGAGGGACGGTGATACAAATACTTCCTACTTCCACCATAAGGCCAGTGCCAGGAGGAAAAGGAATACTATTAAGGGGTTGGAGAATAGTGAGGGAGAATGGATTTCAAGCAAGGAGGGGATTGAGCGGCTAATAACAGACTATTTCAATAATCTGTTTGATTCAAAGGATATTCAAAATGTCGAGGAGGCTACTTGTGGAATTGAGAAGATGATTTCAGAGGAGATGAATAGATTTCTATGCAAACCACCAAATGATGAAGAGATATTTGTGGCTTTGAGTGATATGCACCCTAATAAGGCACTGGGTCTCGATGGTATACATGCTCTTTTCTATCAAAAGTTCTGGCATTTGATTGGGAGGGACATTGTTGATTTCATAACTAATTGATGGTATGGTCATATAGACATTACGAAGATTAGCAAAACATGTATTGTTCTTATTCCGAAATATCATGAGCCCCGCAAGATTACCGAATACAAACTGATTAGTTTATGCAATGTGGTATATAAAATTATCTCTAAAATGCTAGCTCACCGGTTGAAGTCACTATTAAAGACAATCATCTCCCAGCAACAAAGTGCTTTTATTTCAGGCAGGTTGATATCATATAATGCTTTAGTGGCCTTTGAGGTCTTTCAACATATGAAATGAAAAGGGAAAGGTAGAAAGGGCCTAGTAGCCCTAAAATTCGATATGATGAAGGCATACGACAGAGTAGAATGGGAGTTTGTAGAGAAGGTAATGCTGAAATTCGGGTTCTGTAGTAATTGGGTCCAATAAATTATGAGATACCTATCTTGCTATTTGTTTCAATTCAAAATTAATGGCGAGATAAGTGGAATGGTGACTCATCGACGGGGTCTTAGACAAAGGGACCCAATTTCACCCTATCTATTCTTTATAGTGGCATCCAAAGCAGTGAATGATGGAGCTCTCATGGTGTCTGCTTTTGCAATGGGGTGCCTAGTATATCCCATTTGTTCTTTGTTGATGTCAACATTTTATTTGCCAGGGCTAATGAAGATGAGTGCTTACAGATTGCTAAGATCCTCCATATTTATGAGAGTGCGTCGGGACAGAAGATCAACTTGAACAAATCAAAGGCCACATTCACCAAAAATGTAACTCTAGGGAGAAGGAGATTTCTCTACAACATGCTAGGAGTTAGAGAGGTAGAGAAGCATGAGAAATACCTTGGGATCCCGACAATTGTTGATAGATCAAAAAAGCAATTTTTGCTTGTTTGAAGGATAGAATATGGAAGAAGCTTGCGAGATGGAAAGAAAAACTGCTCTAAAAACCAAGAAAGGAGGTCCTATATTTAAGGCAGTTGTTCAAGCAATTCCAATGTATCTTATGGGAGTCTTTAAAATTCCAGATGGTATTTTAAATGAGATTCATGCTATTCTAGCTCAATTCTGGTGTGGCCATGGGAATGAGAAGAAAATACATTGGAAATCATGGGAATCAATTTGTAAACCAAAAGCTCAAGGCGACATGGGATTCAGGAATCTTAAAGTTTTTAATCAAGCTTTTCTCGCGAAACAGGGTTGGCGCCTTATTCATGGAGGAGACTCTTTGCTGTACAAAGTATTGAAGGCCAGATATATCAAGAGGTCCTCGTTCTTAGAGGCTACGAGGGGGTTTGATCCCAGTTTTACCTAGAGGGGTATTTGGGGGGCTAAGGCTCTGTTGTTAGAGGGACTTAGATGGAGAGTAGGGAATGGGCAGATGATCACAGTGTGCAAGGATAAATGGGTACCTGACGAAGGGGGAAAGGAGACCTCGTTGCCTCCTCCAAATAGGTTATGGGAACCAAACTTAATGGTGGCCTCTTTAATTGACGCAACAACGATGCAGTGGGATGAGCAAGCTTTAAATATTCACATGCGACAAGAAGACATAACAAAGATTTGGTCAATCCCACTCAGACTCTACGTAGCCTGATAATCTATACTGGGGTCTTACACCAAGCAGAGAGTTTAATGTCAATTCTGCATACAGTTTGGGAGTGGAAGGGGGAAGGCCAGCTGATCAATCGGTTAATTCAGAGTTATGGAGACATATATGGAGAATTAAAGGGCCACCAAAACTTCAGCATTTCATGTGGAGAGCCTGTTCAAACTCATTGGCGGTTAATGACGAAATGGCAAGACGGCATATGAGAATAGGGAGCACCTGTTACCGACGTAACGGAGGAAACAAGTCGATATCGCCCTTACTGGAATTACATAATGATAATAACAAATGAAAGATTCCAGTGTTTGTTTAACGAAATGAGTACTCAACTCCAACCTAATAATGAGGTTAGCGTGTTTGTTGTATTAGCTTGGGCTGCATGGACTTATAGGAAAAAGGCGCTCTTCGAGACTTCAACCCAAGACCCACGCTAGATCGCTGCAATGTTCATCAAGTGTGTTCAAGATTATGCGGAGTATATAACGTGCATCTCTGCTAGAAGGAACGAGAAGGTGTCTAGTTCGGCAAATTCATGGTCAAAGCCTGAGGATGGGACAGTTAAAGTGACTGTTGATGCGGCCATCCTTCATAGTAACGAGGTGGGATTGGGAGTTGTAGTCAAGGATGCTCAGGGTAAGATACTTCTTACTGCTGTTAAAAGAGTAAGTGGAAACTGGGACCAATCTATAGTAGAGGCAGCTACGATGAGCTATGGAGTGGAAATTGCTAGAAGATTTGACTATTCACATGTTTGGGTGGAAGGCGATGCTCTGGAGGTGGTTAAGAGAGTCAACAGTAATCGAGTGGAGTTTGATTATTTGTCCTTTTTATTAAGTGTATTGTTAATTTGATTCTATTGTTTATTTCATTCGGTAGTCATGTTAGGAGAGGGGGAAATTATGTAGCGCATCTTGTTGCTAGGTCTTGCATGTTGGGTGTGTCTGAACGTATTTGTTGTGGTCCATTCCCTACTAGTATGTTGCTGCTTGCAGAAATGGATTGGATGTTACGTAATGAAATTTCACTATCTTTTATTTCAAAAGAAAAAGTTTATTAATTATAAGAAGTCAAGTTCAAAATAAAGGAATTTAAAATTTAAAGTATTTCTTTTAACATGTATATGTATATGGTATTTTTACACTAGTTCATATTTTTCTAACATCAAGGTGCACATACTAGATAGGAGTTTTCATAATTTAAACTTTTGTACCTTTGAATAATCAAAATTCTTTTTTAATAAATAAATCAAGTTTTTTTTCCGTTGCAATATGTTAATTAGTTAGCACAGCTGAAGCGTGTCGACACATGGTGGTAATACCTTTAATTTACTAAAAATTTTATTTTTATTATTATGTTAGTAATTTGGGGTATTATAGATGAAATATGAATTAGATTATGAGTCAAACCATCCTCAATTGACTCTACTTTGATTCAATTACATGTCATAAAATCCAAGATTTACAAAACATGTGAAAAGCCATAAGGATATACATATATAACACAAGATCTCTCGGGAGCGCAATCCACTTTCGCAAGACGTAAAGTCATCGTTCTTAATGTAAGCTTGTCAAACCTGAGTTAATGAGTTAGAGTTGTGCGCCACTTTCGTAATCATAAGATTTTAAATTAATTATGTTACAATTGAGGATTTAGGTTGTTTATTGACAGCTGAAAAGTGCAATATGAAACATATATAATTAATTTTATAAAAAAATTTAAGCAACTTCACTTTTTTATGGTTTCAAAAAGCATTTTTTAAAAATTTTCCATTAAATAATATATAGTTGTTGGAAATTTTTTTTGACACATAGTTGTTGAAATTTTTGGATGATACTGAGTAGACATTAAATGAGTATGTTTCTACAAATACAAAGAATAAAAAAAAATCAATATTAATAAAACAATAAACTAAAAGAAACCCAAATAAGTCAACCTAATAAATTAATTTATGAAATGAATGTTACATGAAATTATTTTAAAAAATAAAATTTGAACTTACTTTCGAACTAAAAACAATATACAATGTGATATTTTAACTAGCAACTCTAGAAAGGTCTAATAATGGAAACTTTTGACCACTTTATTAAATTTGTAACAAACTTAAACAAAGGAACTAACATGACTTGTAAAAGACCTTAGTAATCTACATGACTCCACCTCTTCCACCATCTAACAATGCAACAAAACACCAATTAAGGCGTCAATGGGCCGGGTCAGGGAAGACCTTAGAATGATCAGAACAAAAGAACCAGTACACTATCAAGAAAGTCGCCCATCTATAAGTGTAAGCATGGTAGAAAGTCGCCCATCTAGCAAGAGAGCACCAGTTCGTCTAGGCAACCACCGGGCCGGTCCGGGCCTTACAATGAATGGAGCAAAAGAAGCACAATTGACGAGTAGAAGCATCTCTAAAAGTCGAAAGCGTAACAGCATCACCGATTTTTAGTCCATGATCAAGGCAGAACTTGAGCCACTCACAACCGTAAAGAACAGGCTTTTGGCTTTTGAAGAATTGCCACACTTCGTAACTCATCTTATACTCTTTCCCTTCACTATCATACACTGTAACTTTCAACTTAGCAGTCTTTGCAAGAACTTCTTGCTCTTCCTTTGAGAAGAACGTTTCGAATATCGATGAAGCCTCCTTGTGGAACACCACCCTCTGAAGCTTTCTGTGCAAGTCGGTTTCTTCGAGAACTTTCGTCACTGTTTGGCCTTGCTTCCCTGTTATCCCTTGCAGTCTTTCGGTCATCTTTGGAGGAGCTGAGGCAAGTCGGTTTCTTCGAGAACTTTCTTCCCTATTATCTCTTGCAGTCTTTCGGCCTTCTTTGGAGTAGCAGGGGGTTTCTGCTCTCGATGACTAAAACCAAGAAGAAATTGGTTCTCTCGAAGTGGGTTTGATGAGTATCATATCGACATCCTGTAGTGTAGGGTTTGATGAATATCTTCAAAACTGTAATACCATGCAGAAGATTACAAACTTACAATCTACGTATTATATACTAGTAGTGTTACCTAACCTAGCTAGATTGTACAACATTAAACCAAGATAATATCGGAAACAAATCTCCTATAACTAAGCTAAGACCTAGTCTTCGGGATACTGATTTTTTTTACTTAGCATTATCTTCAACAGTTCTGTGTTCAGTTACGTTGTTGTTGGATGTTAATATATGTCAAATATATTCTGTTGGTTGTATATTTCCTATTTATGTTCATTGTATATTTATCTCCTTACTTACTGGGAGTTACGCCAAGACTTTTCTAATTTATATCTTATATAAATTATATAATTAGGATATTGAAATTTTACATATAGATATTGTTATATCAGACATAAAAATATAAAAGATATAAAAACTCATATCAGATATAGAAATTATGATATTACGAAAATATCATTTGATATATTTATATCAAATATAAATTAGTAATATCTAGAGTTAGGCCCTAGTTTATAGCCTTACCATATGTAGCCTGCGTTGTATATATTGCCGTTGATAGACTTGTGAATATCCAAGGAGTTATCTTCTTTTATGGTATATCAGAGTTAGAATATATGTCAATATATTTTGTTAGTTGTATATTTGCTAACAAAATATATGTCAACATATATTGGATTTCTTGGATGAAGTATTGGAAAAGTGTGCAGTTAATAAAAATAACCGGATTTATGTAGAAAATATTGTTAGAAAATAAAAGGATGGGATGAAATAGATAATTGTTTTAGGAAATAGGAATTGATGTTTATATTTGGCTTCAGAGAGGGTGATAAGAAACTTAAGGACTACGTACTAAATGAAATTTTTTGACAGAGTTATGTTACAAACTGAACATTTACACTTTACAAATTACATATTGTTATTTGAATATTTTCATAATAATTACTTGAAAGAGTTCTCTATAGCTAGGAATCTTCGTGAAGTTTTCAATTTGATAGAGTTATCTTTTTTTTTTTTTGAAACGTATTGGATAGAGTTATCCAATTGGGTGGAAAGTTGTTGAACTGATATATATTATATGCAAAAAGTATTATATACACAAGAAACAATTGAGTCTATTTAAAGAAAAGTCAAATATAAAGCATATATTGACTATGATCACCTAATTTTTTTAATTATTACATATTTTCTCCCAAGTAGTTGTAATTATAGTAGAATATTTTATGTATTTATACCTGGCAGTTTTAGAGTTTGATTTTTGCAATTTTAGAGTTCGTATATGAATTTGTTGTTGTTTGTTGATTTCTTAGTGTTCTTCTTAATCACATTTGATTTGTTTGTGATTTGATTATTATGTTTTCAATTTGTTGATGTAAGTTTGATTTGCAGATTTATGAGTTTTTCGTATTATTTTGATTTTTAGGGTTTCTATAACCATTATTTGATTCGAATTGATTGATTTGTTTATTCATGTTTGGGATTATAATACCTACCTAACATACAACTATATTATATATGTACAATATTCACTGAAAAGTTCATTATATTACATTAAAAAGTCACTATAATATATTACTATTTGTGGTTCTCTTCGCTTATATTACCGAAAAGGTCACTATTACATTAAAAAGTCACTATAATTATATTTACTACTTTCTTATGCACGTACTATATGAAAAGGTTACTATAATAAGTTTATGATATCTATACCTATAGTACTTGAAAAGGTCACTATGACTTTATTTCATTTTTTTGTATGGATGTTCATGGTTCTATATATAGTGACTATATATATGAGACATAATTATTATTGAATTGTTATTCAATTATAAAAGTGGCCGGTCTTTTGTACCTATATAATTATAAAAAGTTTAGTCACTAATTAAGTCCGTATTCTTGTACCTTATTGAACTTTTGTAGCTTATCATCACCTTTCTTAGCTTAAACTCACCTTTATGAACTTATAATCACCATAATTAGGTGAAAATAAGGTAATTACACAAAAGTGTGTCTTAATTTGACTTTTTGTTAATTGAGTAATGTGGCTACCTGCCAGATGCTTATTCGTTTATATCAACAATATAGATGAACTAGGATAAGAGTGTAGCAGCCACAGGCTTAAGTCTGTTTAATTTGAAGAAAAACATCTGATAACCTAGAAACTATAGGGGGTTTATCATTTGACATAAAGTTGCAGGTTTCTCATTTGCACTTTAAGTTGTTATAACATATTGAGAACTATATGTTTATTTGTGTTATTTTTTCTGATATCTAAAGGACAAACTTATGGAGAAAAACAAAAGGAAAATAAATTACACTTATTAGAGTGACTCATAATCTTGTGTTAATTGTTGTAACACTTATTTATAGGTTCATCGATATCTTAGTGTATTTAATTCTTGTCATACTCGAATGTCTTTTTTCATTCATTTAAGAGAGTTGCAAGCCTGCAATCATCCTTGAAGATGGAAAGAATGTCCTTTTGGTCAAGTGTAACAATTGAATACAACATGGACAAATTACGGAGATAACTATAATCAGTTATTTTATGTGATCATAGTGTTTTGCTAGAAACCGACTATGATTTGTGAACTAATTTGATTAGTGCATGACTAATAATATGATTGGATTAAAGTGAAAAAGATATTAAGAAGCTAAATAGTCATGTTTATGTGAAGCATTGACTAATGAGTTTATTTTGTAACATAAGGATGTTACTTATAAATAAACAAGGGTTATGAGAAAGCAAGTACTACGTACTCTTACTTAGCCATATTCTCTCAAAGCCCTTTCATTCTCTTTTTCCATCACCAAGAAAAGCAATAAGGAAAAAGGTTTTCTTATTCCGTACTATCATACATAGAGATTCTATCGTTGCTTGTGGACCAACATTAGAGAAGCAATATTTGATATTCTAAAGATCTCCATTTAGAAGTGTGAAGTGCTCTTTGCTTTGTGGAAATCATGCTTTAAGGGTATGGAATTCTATTCATATAATTCGTATTGAAATATGCATAAGATCCCTTGAAATTCCGCTTTAAGTATCTATAGTCTTACATGTGATATTGTGTTATAACATAGAATTTGGCGGGGCTTTAGGTAAGTAATTTAATCCTCACTTTAGTGTTCTTTTACTACATCTTGGAACTTCATCACAAAGCTTATTAATTCAAATGGTAGAACTGTGTGCAATTGTACAAAGATGTAGGTTTGAATCTTATATAATACATGAAACAATCATAGACTTTTCATTGGAATGTAACTATATATATGAAAATTGAAAATGTGAATAATTTCAAAGTTGACTATAACTTTATAACAAACAGTAGCTATATGTTTAAATGTGTTACTACTGATTATATAAGTAAAATGATAACTAAATGTTAAAGTGAAGAATATATAAGTAAAATGATAAGTAAATGTTTAAGAGAAATTCCTAATTTATACCTGATAAATATATTAAGGAACATTTTTGTAATATCATTTCAATATTTGATATCATCATTTCTATATATGATATGAGATTTTCTATATTTTTATATTTTCTATATTTCTATATCTAATATAATAATACTTATATTTGATATAACTTTATCAATACTTATGAGATATTTCAATGTCCTGATATTTTAAATTAGAAAAGCCTCAAATATTAAATGGTAACTTAGAGATCCTAGCACATCGATCTTTCAAAGACACAATTCTAAAAACTGGCACACATTCTATACTGCTCTCATATGTCCCCGGTATCTCAAGGAACTTCGCTTAGTCTTATGTTCTTTAGGATCACAAATATGGAGCTTGTTATCCTTATGTGATAGGATCAATATCTTGTCATTTGCGAGAATTCGAACCAGCTCAAAAGATGCTGAAATAATACAACCATAAATTTGTATCATTAGTAGATTATTACCTATTTACAGTGGTATAAATAGGGCTATATGCAATGTTAATATACGTAAAACAAATAAATATCTTTAATTTGTGCATGCACATGCCCGTTCCTGACATTTTTGATGTCTAAGGCAAAATAAGAAATTTGAGACCTAAACTTTAATAATATTATTTCGCATTATAATCACATAAATCATTAATAAAAAAATTCAATTTAAATAATATCGTGAACAATCCGCTCCATAAAAGTTTTTATTTACCAAGTATTTTATTATTATGGTCATTTTTCTTTATAATATTATAAATAGTCCTCTTCACAAATTAATAAATATAGTATACATTCTAAATATAATGAATTAATGAGATGTGATTGCATTAACAAAATGAGGAACAATGATAACTGTGTACAACTAATAGACAAAATAATTAGTTAAATTTCTTAAATTTTTTATTGGTGACATAAGTAGCTATTTTGGTGACAATAATATTTTGTATGTTGTATTTAGTTTTAGTAGATTGTTGCTTATTTTTGCTTCTTTTTTTAATTCATGTGAAGTATATATATAGTATGGGGTTAAGAAAAAAGAATCATAAAATATGCAAGTAAAGAGAATCGAATCCATGCCAAATTACATAAAAAACTTATTTACCATTGAGATACTTCAATTAATATGATAAAATTTACACACATTATATTTATATTCCTTTTATTTTCATCTTAGCATTAAAAAAAAGACCTTATTTAACAGGCCTCTGGGCGGCTGCCCTGCTCGCCCTGCCTCAGGGATGGGGCTGTGCATGAAGCAAATAAATATCTTTAATTTACGGTGTAAAAATACGACGCAAAATTAATATGCCGGACCACCTTTGGACAACCTCCTTCATCACCCAATTCTCAAAGTCGGACCACACCTTTGGACAACCATATACTAGAGGGACTCAATTGCGACGCCTAGATAACCCCTACAAGAGATGGGATCATAGTTTTCACCACCTTAGGCTGCGTAGGGTGTAGAGATTAACTCAAACTCCTCCTTTACCAAATCAAACTTTATTTTTTGAGTATAATGGTCCACTAGACATTATGAAGCACCCTCCAACAACTACCACATCTTGGCATTATTATTTGATAAATCATCTTATGTTCATATAGGAGAGTAAGGTAGCTTATATGGTTTGTTAGGAAAAAATCCTTAAACCTTGCTTCCTAAAAGATGATATAATATTATAATAGTCTAATATAAATTATATCAACGAATAGTCAAAATAGAAAATATATATATCACACCAATGTATTTTCCTTAACATTGCATATCCCTAATAGAATTAGAGGTGGCAAAAACTGATCCGACTTGAAAACCCAACCCAAACTTGTCCCGAAAATAGCGGGTTAGTGTTGAGATTTTTGACACAAAAACTTAAATGGATTGACATGAACCCGACCCGAAATTAAATGGGTTAGGTTAAGGTTAAAAACTCCAACCTGAAAATGACCCATGTAATCCAAAATTATTTTCGAGTCAAAATCAGGTTGGGTCAACCCAAACCCGACCTTATAACCATACTATATTAAGTAGATTAAAAAAAATACTTAGTCAGTCTGTCCAAACCCAAAGCCCAAATTAAAAGCCTAAAGAACAATTAAACTAATACTGTCAACTTGTCAGCCGTTTCATCTCAACTCAAAAAGTTTTTTTTTTCTCTAGCCACTCTATTGAATAACCACAGGGGTGGAAAAATTTAACCCAACTCGACCCGAACCTGGCTCGAAAATAGCGGGTAGGGTTGATATTTTCTACACAAAAACTTAAATGGTTTGACATAAACCCGACCTGAAATTAAATGAATTAGATTCGGGTTGGGGTTTTCAACCCGAAAACTTAAATGGATCAGGTTGGAGATAGCTGACCCGAAAGTAGGTGACCCGAATCCAACCCGACCTGATCCGTTTGGCACCCCTAAATAGAATTGAAAACTACAGTGGCTTAGCTGATAGGCTAAATATACTCAATCATTTCATTAAAGGATCCGAAAAAAATGAGTTCAGATTTCCAGAAATGTATTAGATCAATTCATTTTAATGAATAAATCTTATCGCAGCTTCAATGTGGAATTAAAAGGGATCCAATAGAATAGGATACTATAAATCATAGAACTATAAAGAAATAACAATCGATCAACCAACATGTATTGAATTTGAATTATTTGAGAAAGAGTTACCTTATTTTGCTTTCTCAAACCGAGAGATTTATGAAATGGGATCCTCATGCATATAGATACATATGGTTCAATGGGAGCAAGAGTTCCACGAACATTTAGAGCATATCCTTTTGAAATGTATACAAAAATATCTTTACTGGTACGACGATCATATTTTTTTTAACACTTTTGAAGGGAATAAAAAACAGACAAATCATCAAACTCTGGCGATTTCGACTGATGTTTTGAGAGCTGCAAGAAGGCTCTTCATGATTCTGGGCTCACCAAGAGGTACCTTGTTTTTGAGGGCTCCTTTTCTTGAAGCTATAAACATTGGAGGATCGGAGTTGTTGCTTCCTGTAAGTACTTGACAATCAATGTACACTCGAACTTGTGTTTTCCCATCGTCGATTTCCACAAAGCCTAGCCTTACCCCTCCTTCAATCTTGTCCACCTGTTCCGTTCAAGCTAACCAAATTAGACATGTTTTGACAAGAATGTCGAAAACTAAGCAATCAATTCCTCTCACTTCCTCTGCCTAATGCTACAGGGTGTGACAGTGAATTTTGAATGCTTGGCAACTGCATAACACCTCTCTGTAGCAGGCCAGGGTAAAGGACTTGCATTTCTTTCTATCAATGTCTCGGTATTGTCACTCCTCATTGTGAGTGGTGGTTAATCATATTGCATAGATTAGGATCACCACATTATTTATGATCTTATGCAGCAGTTTGTATCACTAACCTGGCTTGTTTAATATTGTTGCAACACAAAAACACCCTTCATTATTTTATCTTATCAGGTGATCATTAAACATCTACCCGTATTTCACTGTGTAAAGCGCTAAACAGCTACGGAGATTCAATTATGAAACAAATGCACACCTAATAAGTTCAAACTCAGGACAGTCAGAAGTAGTAAATTGGTAAAAATTCAACAGTACTACTAAAACAAGTATGGTTGTCAAAAAAGATAAAATCTACAAAAAGAATTCAGAACTGACCTTCAGTGGAACAGGAAGTGGCAACTGAGCTCCTTGGTTCAGACTATTAGCCCACTGTTTATTAGCATTCTCAAAAATATCAGAACTTCAACTTTTGCTGATCACTTCAATACAACGCACCCTCAGACTAAATTAGTAAGGGGGGATTACCTGAAAGAGTAACGTCTCAAACCTTGGAATATCAGTGTCTGAAGGCAATTTCATGGTTCCAAGAGATACTCCGTCATCATCATCGCCAACGGCACCGCCTTTCCCAGTTGGTGAGGATTTCACTGCAACCGGCATATTCCGTTGACCCGAAACATTGCAAGAAACATGATTGCTACTGAAGTCAGAAGAGAATGAGAGAGATATGGAAGCGGTGTGAGGAGCTGAAAAGAGGTGTTTGTTAGAGAGTGTTGATATTTGTGGATTAATAAGCTGTCTAGCAGTTGCTGAAGCCATTATCCTCTTCACTTTTGGGAGCTAAAGGACGGAAGTCTTCCCCTTTTTGATGGCTTTGTAGGAATATATTATTCCAATGTTGTAGGTAGGAAAATTTATGTGATGATGAGAGGTTCAATGGTTGGAGAGGATAGGATTTTGGTCATTTCCTTTTTTTCTCTTCCTTATTGGTAAACAGGTGATGATAAATGAAAAGTAAATTTTAACATTCACAAGATCACTGCTGTAATATTTTTTTTTACCTTTCAATTATATACTAAATAGAGTGGTTGTATAGTTTTCTTTTCCATTGGAACATTTCGGGTGATATTGGTTAAACAAAATCAATACTTTTTGAAACAAATATGAGAGCTCTCTTTGGCCGGTGTTTGAACCTAACTCCTCTGCAAAAAGATAGATGGGGCAATTTAGGTGAAATCTAATTTAGCTTCAACATTCAATTCACTTGTGGGTCTGACTGGTTAGTGGGGCCCACTATGACTCCTCTCTTTTCAAGAATCCATACATTTCTTATCTTGATTTATTACATTTTTTAAAAACATATATCTTAAGGTGCGTAAAAATTGGGTGCCATGGGGTAATTTCAAATTTTTTCTAGTCTATGGTCGGAATTTATTGATTGATCAGTAACATACCAAATTTAGTGGAGCGTCAACGTCGCCTCCCCAAATGACCATTTTGTCCTTTAACAGATTTTGATAAAATCAAACATTTTAAACTTCAATTCTTATTTCCCACTTCACACTCTCGTAAATACGAACCTTACCACATCCCCAACTCTCACCACCACGCCCGGTCGTTAACCACCATGCCTCGCCAGAATCTGATCCACCACCACACTAAAGCTGCCTTTCTTGACGCCGGAAACCACCGAAACTATAGAGGAGCCCTTAACGTCAACGTCGCAGGAAAAATATGTTCATCGGAATGTCGTCGACCACCATATCCCGCCGGAATCCAGTCAACCACCACATTAAAGTCGCCTTTCTTGACGTCGAAAACCATCGAAACTAAGGAGGAGCCGTCAACGTTGCGAGTAAAATAAGGTCATAGAAAACATAGCAGAAAAAATTTTGGGTAGCAAAAAGGCTAGCCATCCAAAAAAAGGCCAGCCCAAGGGCTAGCCATTTTTTTTTTGACAGCTAGCCCTTCAGCTATCCGAAATTTTTTTTTTTTAAATTATTAAGTAATAATTTTTTTTGTTTTAATAGGTTCTGATTTTGGCGGCGATGGGTGTTCCGAAATGTGGTTGCGGTCAGTGTAGGCGTTTCGACGGTGGGTGTGGGTGTTTTAGCAGTAGTTGTCTGTGTTTTAAATGTTAAAGAAATGAATTTGGAGAATGAGGATAATATAGTAATTGTAGGAGGGCGACTCGAGTATTTTCAGATGAAGACTCTTGAAAATGGTCAAAATTCTTGGTGGGCGTTTAACAAGCCCCGAAATTTATTGAACTAAAATGTGCAAATGCAGGAAAGGGGGCATTGTAATGACTTCAGCTTAACTAAGGTCGAGCAAAGAGCATCCCCAGAAGCAATAGGACACGGAATAACATCTAAAGATGCATTAATTAAACAAATCCACAATTTTAGCAAATATTCTTGAAGAAATATATAAATGTGTCAATATTTATCTGCACAATACTACACATAATCCGCAAATCCCGAGTTCAGAAATTCATCTGGGCGTTGTACAAGTTAGATTCAGAATCCCAGGACATCTGAGAAAATACTACTACATAGGAAAAAACTTTACCACTACAAGTGTAATAAAAATAACCTTTACAAGACAAACAGATGCTCTTGGCATTCCTGCGGACCACCCACCCCATTCCTTTTGGGATCGATCAAGAACAGGCTTCAAGCTTTGGAAGCAAACCTCTCCAAGCTTCAGCAATGCTGTTGGCCAAGCGTGCTTGTCCTTTGGCAAATTCATGAAATGCTAGCCCCATATCTGCCGTTTTCTGTTCTTGAAAGCGTGCCATCTCTTCGTTCATTAATCGAACAATGGTCTCAAACCGTTTGGTTGCTTCCTCACTTTCAGCTTTTAACTGCAGTGACAATAAAATAAAAAAATAAAAAAACCACCTTAGAGGTAGTGCAGAAGTTATGGAGAGATTCAATCAACACCAAATTGCATGCTAACTTTACCTCCCGATATTCAGCCTCAGCATCTCCATACTTGTCTGACCTTGTGAGCATAAGCTTATCTCTGAAGGTCAATGAAAATATTAGTTGGTAATCAGCAAGGACAAAATTATTGAACTGAAGGTAAAATGTGACAAAAAAAGGATCTTTGACACAGGTCTTGACAGAAGTAGTTCGGGAGTAAAAAAGCTGAAATACTGAGAATATTTGATGTCATGGCCTAGCAAATATGGAGTAGAATTTTTGAAACAAGGATTTGCATTACAAGCATGCAAGGATTCAAATTCTGGACTCTGAAAACAGTGGTAACATATATCTCAAACAGAAGAAAGGGAAGCTAGCACATGATGCTTATGGTTTTAGAACAAAATACAAGAATCATACAGATTTATCTCCTTCAGCTTCACTGTTTCGGAAAGCTCACAATGTTGCTTAAAGGCGGTAGCTCTCTCTGCTATCGTAGCCTGTACAGTAAGTGACAGGTTATTCGCTATATTTTCAACTACTGAAATACCATATGATATGATAAAAACTGGATTGTAACATACAAGATACATTTTATGTTCACTTCTGTCATTATATTAGTCTCCGCCCTTCATATTCCATAAGAGACCGAGGGCTAGAATCAATTTTACTAATCTAAACCTCATCCAAATAATCTCCCAAAAAAAAAAATATCTAAGATTTATGTTTTCCATGAGCTAAAAGAAAACCTTGATAGATTGCACAGCACGAACATAATCTTTCAGAGGTTCTTCAAAATTCATCAATAGATGGTGGGCCTGAATAAAAATGGATAGCTTACTCAGATCCTCAAGTAGTAAACCATCTAAAACAATTAGTTGACCAACATAAATCCATAAAACTAGTAGAGGTTATAAGGAGAAAACCCTGCCTCTGCTTGAAGCTTGATTGACAATGCTTCTGACTTAGTGCCAAGCTCAGAAAATGCCTTTCCAAGAGAATCTCCCTCACAGGCACCTAAGAGCTTGACTGCCTTCCCAAAATCTGATAGTGATTGTCCCAACTCTGTAATTGAACATTAGATCCTAGTTAGGAGATAATAACTACAATAAGCCAACAGGAACAGTATCAAATAAAATAAGATTGAAGGAAGCCCATCCTTCACCTCTATGCCTCTTCACCAGACGAAAGGCATGCTTCTGTGCTTCTGCCAAGTGTTCTTCAAGTTCAAATATATAGCGTTTCATCTTCTCATAATCGGGAGTTGATTCTTCAACAGGCTTCTCCTTGCCTAAAACAACATCACTTACTTTGGTTTGCATGTCCTGTCAAAGTGAAGAAATTCTTTTGTAAATGTAGTTATGGATGGCAGGTGAAAGATATTTGACAGATATCCTTCATTAGAATAATAAATATTAAGCCAATAAGCATTACGTGTTAACAAGCCATTTGTCATGGCATTCCTATCCAACAAGATCATGAAATTAAAGATTTTTAGCCAACCGATTTTTAGTTTAATGAGACCATGAATTATAAACGTGAGCTTTTTTTGGCAAGGAGCCTTCATTTTGTTAATTGACCATACCTTGAAGATTTGCATCAAATCAGAAGGTTTCTTCTTGAAAATACCAAGGTCTTGAGCCCTCACTCTCTCCATAGTCTGAAAAACAGGAAAACAAAAATGGCCATTTGACATTCATGAAAATCTGTGGAATATTTGTTAATTAATAGTGTAGTGACATTCAACCCAAGACAGCAACTACTGTTTCTATTTAAACGTAGCCAATGAATGAAATAATAGTAAATATAGGTTTAGGGGACAAAATTTAAAGCACAAACAACAAAGACCTTAGATGATCCATTCTGTGTTTTTGAAGTCTGAACATTCAGCCTATTCTTTTTAGTCATAAGAATGACGGATACAGCACAGATATGAATAAGCAACACTTACTATATTAGTAGAGATATAACCTCACTCAACATCAATAGTGATCACAGCTACAAGTTGCAAACATTGAGCTCCCTAGTTGACCAAGAAAAAAATTAAATAAAAAAAAGAAAACAATCTTCCTATAGAATGTTGATTGATGACCCACGGTTGTTGTAGCCACCTATGATGGCCATAAAGCATTAAATCATTCTTAATTCTACACCACTCTTCTTGCTCTCCTAGAAACAATAGAAATTACAATACGCTCAGAAATAGATCCAAAAGATCTCAAACGAGCCATGATGGGCCTTGCTGTCAGTCCAAATGTTAAGGCTTTGAAATGTAATAATGAACAATTGACACTACATCCCAAAATGTGCAAGAATCACCGGTAAGTTTCCTGCCTCAATACATCCATCCACCAAAAAAGGATGGAATTCATTAAATGACTTACCTGGAATTTCTAGAAGCTGACTGAAGTCAACATCTGTTTCTCTTCACTCTATTTTTGACTGTGATCTCACAATCCCAACCTTTTAGATCTTTCACTCAGTGACACAGACCTGAATCAAGCTTCCTTGGGTTGATCTGCAGTCAACTCAAGTTCAGTAACTAGTATGTCAGATACTCTGTGCCTCTCCGCTCTCATAATCTAGGCCTTTAAGAAAATCTATCAAGACTCACCTACGTAAGAGACCATATAAAGATCACAGCTCTCTCTCTCTACTCCTCGAGCTTCATCACATCGTTCTGTCACTCTTGGAGCCAACCCTTGTAAACAAATTAGAGGAGAAGCTCTTATGTTCTTGCTCTCTCTCCCACCCTAAAAGTTTGAATGGCAAACTGAAATACTCCGGTTTTAGAGAAATGCCTCAAATCTCTCATCTGATTCATGGTCCCCAATAATCCTAAGTAAATAAATATGATCTTTTTGTAGGCTTCAGTATCTTGTAGCTTGTTGCAGAACAAGCATTTTTGACCTCTAAAATGAGTAGCTTCCAGAAGCTACTTCTAACAATTACAGCCCTCCTCCAGTAAGTTACAAGCTAAATAGCTTCCATCAAGATATACCTTAAGTAGGATTAGGTTAGGATAACATGCTTCTCAATTTTTCTTTGTTTAAGCTCTGAACATGCCTCAAATCCCCAAGGAATTTCAGAGAGGGTAGTCTATGACTCTATGAGAGCTTCTCACTTTTTGACCTCTAAAATGAGTAGCCTCAGAAGCTATCAAGCTACTTCTAGCAATTACAGCCCTCCTCCAGTAAGTTACAAGCTTAATAGCTAATCTATCAAGATATACCTAACTTCAAGTAGGATTAGGTTGGTTAACATGTTTCTCACTTTTACTTTGTTTAAGCTCTGAACATGCCTCAAATCCCCAAGAAATTTCATAGAGGGTAGTCTATCACTCTATAAAAGATTCTCACTTTTTGTTTCCTTTTAATGGCTAACCACTTATAAAAATAAGCTATGCTTATTAGCTCCTATAAATGCCTCCAATGTTACAGCTTCAAACAGAAATTTAGCTAGTCACTTGAACTGTTTTAGTTCAACATAACCACCCATTTTTTTTACAGAACAATATGTAAACCAAATAGTAGGCATGCTGGAAAGTATCGTAGGATAAGAAAACACCATAACACAAACAAATAACGCTAAAATGCCAAACATATTAACAAACTAGCAATGGGCACCAGATACCAAATTTACATAAATCAAAAAAATGCAGTCCTAATAGAACATACTGATATGGTCTCAAACCTCAGAATAGTATAAAATTTGCAAACTACATGAACCATGCATGCAATATTTAAAGTTTCAAACCAACAATTAACTTATGCTGAAATCATATTTAACAATAGAAATATGCTGATATCATATTTAACAGTAGAAATGATAACAAAACCCAAGGAAATATATACAATGAGTCAACTTCTTTGCAGCAATTAATTTAGCCAGTTTCAGTTATAAGTTACTCGTTTTTATTGGCCTAGTTGACATCCAACAAATTCTCTTTGAAAAAAAGCAATGTGACAAAATAAGGCAACTAACCTCTTCATCTGCTTGCAAGAACAACCTCAAGTCGTCACTTAGGCGAAGTTCGGGATGCGAAGCTATCCGGTTGACAAATAAATCCAATCCTTGGCGTCTCATCTCAATAAATTCGGCACTGAAGCGGAATTTTTCTGCAAAGAGTAAAGAAAATCATTTGAAACATAATTACACTAGAGTAATTCATCTAACCAGTCCAAGTATCAGCAGCACTTCTAAACTTTCAACAATGTTTATACAGGTTAATGAACACAGAATGTTTTACAAACTTTCAAATCTACCGACAAATTAATCAGAGGATAAATTTCTCCACAATCTTCAAAATGAAATTGATTGTATATGTAACATTTTGATGCCGGATAAGTTAAGCTACTAAAAGGTCCAAAGAATTAGTAAAAATTTACAGAGAGCCAAGACAAATCTTATCCACTAATAAAACACAAATCAGTGATTTTATGATCTATTACCAGAGAAGCATAATGACAGTGGCATGTGAAATTCAAAACATAAAAAGTTTCACAAATTCCTTCAATCTCACCCGTGCCTTGAGCACTACTAAGAAGGCAAGAAGCAACAACCATCCTAGCTTGCTTCTCCAAATCATTTCAACTCTCACAAAATAAAGAAAGATTGTTTAAGGAAAAACCACAAGACCCTAATTTACACCACAAGGAACATAAGAAGGATCTCCAAATCCATAGCCACCATAGAGGGTAGAGGAAGAGTGTCCTACTCCTCTACATATTTAATCGTAACACGGAGTCATTGAAAAAGGTGCAGTTACAATAGTCACAGTGTTCCAGAAGAGGAGTCACAGACATGTTGTGCATGCTTTGTGTCTATCACAGCACAAATTAACAGATTGGGAGTCCACTTAAAAAAATTGGACTTGCACTTTGTTGTTGTCACCAAGAGTTTCGAAACATATGTTTCCCAACATGTAGAAAATTTACTTTTCTTTCTATCTCATCAAATATAGGCATAAATTTTCTTATACATTAGTATCTAAGAAGACTATAATCTTTATTAAAATATTAAAAAGAATATACACAATTTTTAGAGTCTACTCCATCAACAGGAATAATCAAAATGGTTCAGAGAATTGTAATGATGGTATGAAATTTCTTTATGAACTTCCCAAACATAGAAATCTATAAGCTACTCCATATACAGTTAAGGAGTATCTAGTTTTGTACCATTCAAAGTTAAGGCGGAATTTATTTTGTGAGAATCAAGAGTGGGAATGAGCGTTAAATCATAACATATTCCTATTATCCCCAAAACAAGGGATTTGCCATACAGTCGTGAATTTCCACACCTACGTCCCCTACTCCCACCAGCCAAACACCAAAAACACCCCTAATTCGAGTGACAAGCATAAAGCGCATTAGCATAAGCATCAGTATCACCAATTACTCGCAAAATCAAAGTTAACCAACAAAAATTAGGAAATTCTTACCAACAGCACTTTTCTCTGGAAGAGGGGGTATAAAGATGCCCTTGTATCTCTCAAAAAGGCGATCTCGTAACCAAACAAAATCATTGTATCGTCGAATGACAATTTTTTCAGGCCCTTGATAATCTGGCAAATTTGTCTGTCAAACAAGAATTGAAGTACTAGCACAGTAAGTTAAGAAATCTTTATGTTACACATTCAATAATATTGACAAGAAACTGCATCACCAGTCACCATCCCATACCAGCAAAATACGTACAATTATGTACACAGCAGATATAAAATGCACCAAGAAAAGAAGTTTAAATAAACCAAGGAGCAGATCAACAAAACTAGGACACTAGGAGAGAAAAATCAAATAACCAGAAAGAACTATCTTGATCAGCAACCTGCATAACTTGCTTGCTAATTCTACTAAACCCACACACATCAGAAATTATTAGCTAACTTGATAGCCATCATACATGTAGCTTTTGTACTCAAAGGCAATAATCTAAGATAAAAATATTTAATCAGCATGATTCAAGTTCTTATAGGTCCGTAGTCACATGCTGATTTCTCACTTTTCAATAAAGGATAATGAGTCACAAGCTTGGTTTTAAAAAGCGCGCCTAGGCGTGCCTAAGGCGCTGAGGCGAGGCGGTGGGTGAAGCGCTTCGGGAAGGTGAGGCGTGGCGATTCCGAGAAGCGTGCGCCTTGGAGCGCCTGAGGCGAAGGAGTGGAGGCAAGGAGGCGAGCGCTTCACGGTTTACTTATTTGGGGCACTATATATTATATGAATTTGGGAATAGTGGCTGGCTTTATATATTATATTTAATTGGGAATAGCGGCTGGCTTAGAAAAAGCACGGGATGAATTTCTAAACATAAGAGAATTCCGAAACCTATTCACCTATAGCAAGCACCGAGGCACTAACTCACCAATGCAAGCTCATCCAGCCACCCCATCTCCGTCGACGGCCAACCACCATCACCAGGTATGTTTTAATTTTTTTATTTCAATTTTTTTTCTTCCTCCTTCACTAAATTTCCTTTTCTTCCTCCTTCTAGTCTTCTTCTTCCTCCCCAAGCACCCAGTTCTCTTTTTTATCTATTTTTTCTAGTTTTCAATTTTGGCACTCGGGCTATTTTTTTTTATTTTTTGAGGTTCATATGGGTTTATTATTTTAGTTTGTGGGTTAGGTTTTTTTTTTTGGTTTCTGGGTTGATACATGCCAAAGAAATTGAGAAGTTGAACCATGACCCTACCTCCCTCTAAATAATGGGGTGGGCTACAACATGCAATGTAGTTCGATTTTCATGGATTAAAGAGAAAAGAGAAACGGTTGACTAATATAGTAACAAATTTATTATTTTAGTCATATGTGACATGTTTATTTGAAACAGTCTCATCACTCTGTATATATTATTTTCATAATAGCCGATTTATGGTATTTTTAGGATGTCTTCAAATGAGCAATCATCCATGGGATCAACAGATAACTTGAATCCAGAAAGAAAGTATAGGAAGCGCTTATTATATGAGTAGTATGTTGTTTTGAGTACAAAATATAATTTACGAGCGTTAAATTTGATTTTAGGCATAATCAGGGAGCTTCATACCCAAAGGCTAGCGCCTAGGCTCCGAGGACCCCTAGCGCCTTAGGGCGCCTCGCGCCTTTTTAAACTAAGGTCACAAGGTTGCAAATAAAACAACTTTCTTCAAGCCTAGGTATGTATGTATGAAAAACACCAGTGGCAAATCCAGCAGTGGAGCAGACAATGAAGGAGTATGCCAATACTTTTAGTTCTGTGCGTAGTTGAGATCAATTTGAAAAATACATCTAAAGGAACATGGTGCACGAAGAAGGAGGAAGCTCTTAATAAAGAAAGAGTCAAAGCCCTAAGATTGGAATAGAATTTTTTTTTTTTTTAAATTCCACTCCATCACAAATAGACTGCCTTCTATTGAACAAGATCTTTGTGGGGAAAGAAAAAATCATGCAAGCAATGTTAGCTGTTTACTATTTGAGTATCTTTTCAATGCCTGAACCAAATAAACATAGAGAGAGAATGAAGATATTATTAAATGAGAGGAGCTCTGTTTGTCGATTTGAGGTAGGAGAACATATCACCTGACAAATTAGATGGCTTACTTCTTTTGACTCCACCCTTATATGGCTCTCTCTAAATATTCCCTCATTCCCTCTAATACGTTACTTGGAGAATATAAAAACTGAATATGAGGGAGGAAGGGGCACACTGCTTGCCTCATATCTTAATATAGACAACCATTGCTGCTTTCCTGAGCTCTTGTGATTGTGAATTCCAAAGTAAGTATTAGCCTTGCATCAAAAGAATAATTGAAACAGAAACTGTTGTTTCCTTCATTCTTTCGGTTGTGTTAGCCCATAAAATGGGGAAAGAAAAAAAAACTTTTAGATCACACTAGAGTTTCTCTCTCCTTAAAGTTTCCTAGTTGGAAAACGAGTCAACCTTTTTAAAAGTTATTGCTTGGGTTAAACACGTGGGCTACAAACTATTACATTGATCTTTGAGAGGTCTAGGGAATTTTTTAAACGGTACCACAACTATAAACCAACACTTATCTAAAAATGGAAAAAAATATTATTTACGTGAAAAAAATGCCGCCTCATACATTCACACTTGTGTATTTTCATTTCCTCTATCTGTGTGAAAGTAATCATCATCTTATTAGGCATCTTATGTAGCAGTTTTGCTAAATGGAGCGATATGTTGGTTAGCTACTTGAGTGATTCATTGTTATCATCTAGAAAAATCATTAATTAGTTCACACAGGTATAAACCAATCCATTATTGTGATAAGATTACATCAGATCCTAGAAGAAAAAGATTACAATGGAGTAACTGTTACACAATTGACCTCTAGGAATCACAATTATTACCCACATCTCGTACTTGAATGATCCTCCACTGTCCCAAAAGATTTCATACCATTCTTTTCAAGAAGTCAACCATCAATATCACCCTAACCTGATATAAGACAGATACCTATCCGGATTATTCTAGTGCCGAATTTAAGTCCCCGCAGCAGAAATTGAACGAAAAGACTCATTATTTCAAGAAAACAGGAAGCACTTAGTGTATTAACTATGTTTCGAAAGTCTTTAGACATAACAACTCAAATTAAAACTTCTTTCTAAGTACATGGTCAAATCGACTAGATATTCCAACAACTCACAGTTCAATAGCCTTCCAAGTTTCCCTTAATAGCTCAAAATCCACTCATCACTACCTCGAATAACCACAGCTTAACACGAGTTTTTAAATGCCACCACAAACCAAAGAAACACAATCTTCTTCTCAGTTCTCACCAATCTTAACAATTCAACTTTACAGATTACACCACACGAAACATACATAACTAACACACAAATAAAAATTCATCAATTCCTAATCTTTAACTCAAATCATAGCTTACTCAATTAATTAATCAATTAATACAAGTAATTCGCAATTAGATCAAACCAACACAATCAAAAGCAACAACATTGCCAAATTTCACGATTAACATTACGAATCAGATCAAAACTAATCCATATTATGATACACCAATAATAAGCAAATCAATTAATGGAAACCCTAATTAAAGGGAATGGGAATGGGTTACCTTAGTTAGGACTCGATAAGAGATGTAAGCTTGGACGCTATTCCCTAATTTGACGGGATCGGAGACTGAGACTGAGAGGAAAGGTTCGGATTGTGGAGATCTGGGGCTTTGCGATGACCCTCTTGATGAACTCCTCTCATTCTGCTGCATTTTTTTTTTGTGGAATTGATAGATTTGATTACAGAGTGGAATTTCAGTCGTTTGTTTTACTGTTGCAGATAAGAACTAGAAGAACCCGTCTAGTTACCCGTTGAAATGGGTCAAAAAATACATTGTTTAGATAAAATAAGTTTTGTAAATACTACAGTGTATATATTTCAGCTATAATATTTATAAATAAGAAAAAAAATATAAAATTTATATACTAAAGAATTATATTTCAAAACGAATCTAACAAAATCTCATATAAATATATTTTAACTTATATATATTAACAAAAATTCACATTTAACTTTTTCAATCTTCAAATTGAATATTCAAAATAGGATAAACAAAAGAGAAAAGGAGTAGTTAAAAATTGGTTTTGTAAGTTATTAAATTAAAAATCAGTTTTGTCAAAATAAGTGGTTGCAAATATGTATTGGCTCTTCACCTCTTATTTTGTGTAATCATTATAAGATGGTGTTTAGGACGATGACAAATAAGTACTAAGGTTATTTGACATCTTCAATGCAATGAAGATGATGAGATATAATATTTAGTTTTGAAAGTTTAAAAAAAATACATGATATAGTGACTATGGTTCATTGTAAAATATATAAGAAACAAGAGTTTACAATCTATAATAGGTTTAATCATTTATTGAAAGATGAATCATACGATTTTGACAGTTTTCTCATTATTCTTGAAGGGGTCTCAAAAATAATGGTTTAGAATCAAGTTTGCTTTAATAGTAACAAAAGATTTCACTTTTACATGAAGAAGTTGATTTACATGAGGAAGTAATGGTAGAACTGTAGAAATAGAAGCATGTCATAGGAAACTAAAGTTCTTAGGTTAAGCTTTGGTGATAATGAATGTTGAAATCGACAAGACATGAGCCAAAAATTGATCAAGACATATTAAAAGGTAAATTTTAAAAGGTCATGCAAATTAAAAATTACAAAGTCACTAGAGTTAGTTTTTAACCTAAAGTTGCAGTTATGTACGGTAAGAACACCACAACCAAACAATCCAAGTAGGGTCTTCTCTGGGGGTTAGGGTAGAGCGAGTGGGATAGTCGCTCAGGGCCCATAGAAAAAAAAAGCTCAATTTTTTAAATGGTAAGATAAAAATAAAAAGGATATAGGTGTTATTATGCAAATTTTATCATATTAATTAAGGTGACTCAATGGTAAAGGGTGTTATTTGTATAAAACTTTAATGAAATTTGACATGGGTTCTATTTCATTTACCTTTTGTCCGAATGCATATTTCGTGATTTTGTATTTAATTTCTTTTTTCTCAACCTCATATTATATATATACTTCGCACAAATAAAAAATAAACAACCTACTAAACCTAAATACAACATACAAAATATTAATTTTTTTATTTGTAAAACAAACAAATAAAATTATAAGAAGCATATTATTAAATTATAATAGCCAAATTTCTTATTTCGTCCTAAGCCTATAAAATGTAATAAACGGTACTGAACCCAAGCCAGTGTTAATAAAGAAACACGTTGTATGTATCCATTTGACAAGCTTGATGGCAAGCCAATCTTTCACGCTTAGTCTTGAAAGACACGTCAACATCTAAGGCATATGGGGTACACAACCATATCTAACATCAAAGAAACATGGGGTACACAACCATATCTAACATCAAAGAAACATGGGGTACACAACCATATGTAATATGTTGCATGATGCAGTGCAAATAAGAGAAAGTCACGATGCATAAACTTTTTAGGATGAGGGGAGTTGGATCCCCACCAGCAAGAACATAGCATCATTAAAAATTCAAATCAGGAAAGCTAAAAAAAATAAAAAAAATCCTACTCATGTGTGACAAGTACACGAATGGGACAAGGTTTCCATCGGGGACTAGAGGTATTGTCCATAAATTTATGTCATAACTCGAATCCTATTAAGAACAAGTCACTAGAGACTAATGTTCGGAATGTGGTCACTTGAGTTGATAAGGGAATCATACCACACCAATTCTATTACATCATTAGAAATCTATGTTGCTTCCCCCAAGCTACTCTCCCTTTCTTTTTCAAGTTTCTAAGGATGATTATAAATGACCCAAATATAAGACTACAATATACAAGTCATGTAAATACATACCCGAATATCTCTAAAGACGAGAAGTAAAACTACTCATCATTGACATCCTCGTATAAAAAACCTTGTAAAGCCATTTATATATAACCATTTGTTGCCCTGATCAACACTTTGAGAGTGTTAAAAATGTTGGCCGGGTAGGGGGGAGGGTATCGAATTAACCAATAGTCAGGATCAACAAGTCAATCATTAGCGAAGCTAGATAGAAAGTGTTGATTCTCATTAAATACTGACTCCCATCATACGAGGCTTATTGTAGATACATGTATAAGATAATATCCCTATTCTGATATTCCCTAGTGAACATTACACAACACCTACATAATGGTGGAATTAGGGGTGTCAATTCAGATCCATAGGTCAGTATGGAATTGACCCATCGTAGATCGCTTATTGATTCGAATTAAATCGGGTCAATTTGGTATTTTAGTCGAGTCAGGTTGGGTCAGGTCATTATCGGGTTGGGTTAAATCAATTATTTGCTTTCTCAATTCAGTTATTTGCTAACAAAAGAAGTATTTTGAGCCTAAGTCTTGTCCATCCTTTGAGCCTAAGTCTTGTCCATCCTTTGACTTTGAGGATTAATTTTATGATTAAGTATGATTGCATATCTTTATGTGTTTCTAGTATGCCAACACTATGAAAGGGGAAAGAAGGAAAAATTATTCTAGTTTGAAGCATTGTGGTTATCAAAGGAGGAGTGTGGGGATGTAGTTGCTAAGGCTTAGAGAGAGGGCGCGGGTAAGAACCCCCATGATCGTATAGCCCTATGCGCCAATCAATTAAAGAAATGGGCTGTGAATTCATTCGGTGCTGTGAAGAAAAAAAATCAGAATAAAAGATAAAGAACTTTAGTTTGCGCAGGGGGTCCAATGGATTCTTTGAGGCTTGAAAAATGCACAAAATCAGCCTCGGAAATTAATGATCTTCGACATATAGAGGAGTCGTAGGCATGCACGAGCCAAAGCAAATGAGATGTGGGATGGAGACAAGAACACAACCTATTTTCACCGCCGAGTTAGTCAAAGGAGAAAGAAGAACCACATAGAGGGGCTATTTGATGAAAACGGGATATGGCAGCATGATGATAAGCAGATTCAGAACACTATTGCTACATACTTTAATTTTCTTATTTCCACGGATGATCCAATAAATTTTGATGATGCCCTAGTTGGAGTGGAGTCGAAAGTATCTCAGGATATGAACAAGGTTCTAGATGAGGTCCCAACAACAGAAGAAATTACGGAGGCCCTTTTCCAAATGCACCCTAATAAAGCCCTAAGTACAGATGGTATGCATGCCTTATTTTTTCAAAAGTTTTGGCATATAATTGGTCTCGATATTATTATGTTTGTAAAGAATTGGTGGAATGGTTTAGCTGATATTGCTGAGTTAAATAGAATATTTTAATTCCCAAACGTAATGATCCAAAATTCATTAAAGACTTTAGACCTATTAGTTGTTGCGATGTGTTGTATAAATTAATATGAAAAAACAATGGAAAACAAGCTAAAGCCTTTCTTGGATAGTATTATATCTGCAAACCAAAGCTCCTTTATTCCAAGGCGCCTCATCACCAACAATGCCATGTTATGAAGAAAAAAGGGGAAGGGAAACAAGGTTCTATTACTCTGAAACTAGATATGAGCAAAGCTTTTGATAGGGTTGAATGGTGTTTTCTTGAGAGTGATGGGGAAAAATGGGATTCTCTGCAAATTGGATTCAACGTACTCTCAACTGTATATCTAGTGTTTCTTTTTCCTTTAAGGTGAATGATGAAATTTTGGGGTCAGTGACTCCATCCCGAGGGCTGAGATAGGGGGACCAATAACTCCATATCTCTTTTTATTGTGTGCTGAAGCTTTCTCTGATATGTAGTCAAAAGCAGCGCAGGAAAAAAATATCAAAGGGGCAGGTATATGTAGATAAGACATAGGTTTCTTTCAGTAAATGTGTCATTTTAGAAAGGAGGGCCGAGATCATCAACCTTGGGGGTCAGGGAGGAGGCAAGTCATGAAAAGTATTTGGGGCTCTCGACTATCATTGGGAAATCTAAAAAGGCCATTTTCACATGTCTATAGGAGAGAATATGAAAAAAACTGAATGGGTGGAAAGAGAAACTTCTGTCCAAACCCGGCAAAGAAATTCTGATAAAAGTCGTGGCTTAAACTATCCCGACCTATTTGATGAGCGTATTCAAAATTTTGGATTGATTTGTTGATGAGATACATAAGGTTTTAATGCATTGGTGGGGATCAACAGAGGATAAGAAGAAGTTGCATTGGAAAAAGTTGGGAAACCCCGTGCAGACTGAAATCAAAAGGTGGAATGGGCTTTCATGATATAAAATGCTTTAATCATGCCTTACTTGCAAAACAATTATGGAGATTGCTTCAAAATCCTCACACATGCTTTATAAGGTCTTAAAGGCCTGTTACTTTAAAAAAAAATCAGAGGTAATTAATGCCAATATAGGCTTTGATCCAAGTTATACTTGGAGAAGTATGTGGGGAACAAAGGGGTTGCTTCAGGATGGATTGACATGGAGGGTGGGGAATGAGGAAAGATCAATGGCTTATCTGGGATGGTAAACCTCTAGTTCTCCAAATACCTGATGGTGCTACGGAAGATATGTGCGTTAGGGACCACATGATTGAAGGGTGCACATGCTGGGATTTGGAGAGGGTAATTGGTTTGTTGGGTAAGGATACGACAACCACGATACTTGCCTTACCTTTAGCCCATAACACAGCCCAGGATTCTGCATATTGGTTCTCAACAAGAAATGGTTGTTTTACAGTTAAATCTTGCTATTGGTATGCTTGTCTGGGAAATGATGGAGAGACAAGTATGGTTCCATCGGATGATTGTCGGAAAAAGTATGGAAGCTAAAAGGCCCTCCAAAACTCAGGGAGTTATGAAGGGTAACTTAGCTGTGAAGGAACGCTTGGTACAATGACATATTACGTAAGATTGCTACTGTCAGATATTTGGTGATGTTGTTGAAAATATTATTCATGCTCTCTTTGAATGTCGGATCACGATGGAGATATGGAAACATAGTGATATGCAAGGAATGGTGGAAGGTCTGAATAACTCCTTCGTTAAATGGAGGGAAATTGCTTAACAATAGGCTATAAGGGAGGAAATGCTTCGCGCTGCAACATTGATGTGGGCTGTCTGGAGATGTAGAAACACCCTCCTATTTGAGAATAACAAGCCAAACCCGATAATGCTAGCTTCAAATTACTGCAATTGGGTAGCGAATTATGCGGGCTATGCTTGAACAGACTATCGTACACCTCTCAAAAATAAACCGACAACACCAACTAATATAGCTAGGGAAGTAGGGATCGTATCCTCAGGGGAGCATTGCAATTCTATTAGCTCTTAAGAATCTAGATTGTATAAAGAGCCTTGGTTAGAAGGGTAGCTAACTAAGGAACTAATGATGAAAAATTTAGTCAAGACTTGATGTAAATTAGCTAAAGCCTAGGGCAATGGTTCACCATGAACAACCAAATCAATTGAGAAATGACAACTAACATGTTTCATGAATTTAATGAACTAGGGCTCACTAATTCTCTTGAACTTAAATTCCCTCAAGACTCTTCTAGCGGCTCTCACTCTTGCCTAGATTTTTCAAGCCTACTATTCCTTAGTCTTATTGTGGTATTTTTACCTCTTGACATCAAATTCAATAATTACCCAACATACAATTAAACATGGCCATAATCCAATTATAAGTAATGATAAACCAATAATAGGAATTCAATTATAAACTTGAAATCAATTAATTAGCATAAAACTATTTCATTGAAGTGTTCATGGATCCCCAAAACCCTAGAAAGAGATCTACTCACAATTCATGACTAAATTGATGGAAACAATAGCAACCATAAACATGAAATTCATGAATGAGAAATAAAGAAAATAATACTAATAATCAATAACAATATAAATAAAAAATATAAATAAAATAAACTAGAGAAGAAAGAAATAAAAAGTATCTCTATAAGTCTTGATTAATGGGAAAAATAAAACTAGGGTTTTTCACCATGGAAGAGAGAAAAATAAAAATTGTTATGTTGTAGAGAAGAGAAAAACTAGAATAATAAACCAAAGGAAAATAAGAATGCATAAAAACAAAATAATAAATCTCTATTGTGTTTATATTTTACTAAAATCTTTTTAAACATAAAGATAGGATGACTAAGCTAGGTATTAGGGCCGAATTAGAGGTTTAATCCGAGTATAACTCGAATTCACTGTTTTCCCGCGGTCAGGTTTCCATGGTCAACTTTGCAATGCTATAACTTTTGTTCTAGAAATTTCCTTAGGGAATGTTACCTACTTTTGCAAAGTTATTCAAGTATACTTTTCAACCCAATTAGAATCGCATCAATCTAATCTGTAGAACTTGAGTTATGATCAAAAGAGTGAACATGTGTCAGATTTTTTTCTCCAACTTCTATATACCCTTGTTTTCAACTCAATTGACCTTGTTAGATATTTTTGACCTTTGTGGAAACCAAAATAACTTCATATGAATATGATAATCAATATAATTATCCACGAGCATGAATCCATCAATCAAAATCCTCAATTTGTCAATTACATTTGCAACAATTATCCAATTCATCCAAAATGGATAATCTATGCGAATGATACCTAAAATGCAACTAAATAAACTAATATGCTCTAATATTGCAACCTAAAAATGCCTAACAACTCTATAGAATAGTGTTTCATCAAACTCCCCCAAGCTAGACTGTTGCTTGTCCCCAAGCAACAAAGACAAGGTTCTCAAAACATAAGTAGCTTTCACCCTATAAAAGAAACATCGCGAAGAACTTGTGACTACATCCTCTAAGCCAAAGCATTCAAATGGTCCAATGCCTATCCAAGAGTAGAAATCATTCAAGAGAGACTGAGCCTTATTGAATAAAAAGGGCTAGGAATCAAGGAAAGAGTCCTCATCGGTGACACTCCTCTCTTTGTGGCGAGTATAAGACAAACTTGATCGCTCTCTGCCCATAAATATGCAAAAGATGTGCATATGAATCATTTTTAATGGCCTAGGATACTAATAAAACACCCTCCCATCTTACCAACACTCATGTGTTTGAAAAGGAAAAATAATGGCACTCATCCTAGAAAAGTCGACTCGAAATGTATACATATACTCTACAATCTTGGCAAGACATTGAATCTAGAAGACACATATAAAAGCATGATTATCAAGGTCTTTATTAGGCTTGTAATGGGGCTTAGGTCAAGGGTAGGATAATATTTAGAATTATGTGAGCTTAAAAAGTCCATTTTGGGGGAGCAAAATCCGATATGAAACATATCCTAAAAATGAGGCTCAAAATAACTCCAACCAACTCCAAGATCAACACTACCAAATCAGCTAAACAACTAAGAAGCACCATTATATCATCATCAAATATATGATAGATTTACAACTTACAAAGCAAACAAATATCACTAAATAAAAGGATTGGAACTCTTTTTTTTTCTTTATCTTTTTTTCTTTGTTTTTTTTTCCTTCTTTGCCAGAAACCAGAAGTTTGCCTTTTCCCAAAAATTGATCCATCGGGCGATGGAAAACCATTGAGCTAATCAGAAAATCCCAATTCCTCCTACACAGACAATGACAAACTCACATTGTTAGCTCTTTAGGGATCTGAAATAAAATAGAATAGAATAAAATAAAAAATGAATTCAATTGAATCCAAAATTAAAATAAAACAAATTACTGGTTGCCTCCCTAAAAGCGCTTATTTATGGTCATAAGCTAGACTATGTTTTCATATGCTCAATGGGAATTGGGGTCATGGAAGTTGATCTTTTCCAACAACCCAACTAATTCTCCTTCATAGTAGTGCTTAAGACGTTGCCTATTGACTTTGAACTTCTCACCCTTATCATTTAGAAGCTCAACAAACCCGAACTTACTCAGCATTGTGACAATGAATGGACCACTCCACCTAGACCTCAACTTTCCAGGGAAAAGTCGCAATCTAGAATTGAATAATAACACTTTGTCACCCACTTGGAAGTTTTTCTTCACAACTTTCTTATTGTGCCATCTTTTGATCTTTTCCCTGTAAATCTTATCACTATCATAGGCTCCCAAACAAAACTCATCCAATTCACTCAATTAAAGTAATTTCATTACCTCTTTCTTGAATACCTCTTGTATATTAGGATTCGATCTCCATTGACCCTATATGTATGGTGTATGATTTTCCTCTAAATGAATGTGATGCATGCAAAAATCAGAACTAATATCAGTCAAAGTCATCAATAGTGTAACCAATGGCTTTTTTTTATGACCCTTAAGAACATATAACAGTTTCTCAAGTTGGCCATCATTAAGATCAAAACTAACAATGATTGGATATAATTCCTTCTCATCAAGAAAAGCATATTTTGAATTAGAGAGAAGATATTTCATTTTAGGTTTTTTTTACCTCAATGACAGTGTAAGCATGCTTATGAAAGTCTAAGAACTTCCGATTCTCTTGCGGATTTCTTTCCTTACCTTTTAGATTCTGGCGTAGTTCATCAATATCAGCATCTTACTCACCTGCATTAGAATCCAAACACAAAGTAGCCTCCAAAAGATCCTTTTTAAGGGATCAAGGCACACCATCTTGAGCAATCTCATTGATAATGTCTATAGCATAACATGATTGCTCTAACATGGGACTTTTTAAAGCAGAACTAAGGTTAAAAGTAACCTTATCATCCCCTACAGTGAGAGTTAGACTACCATTCTTAACATCAATAACAGCACCTGCAGTACGTAAAAATGGTCTATCAAGTATAATAAGATGTGGGCATCCTCCTCCATATCTAACACGAAAAAAAATCCATGGGATTAAAGAAGTTCCCGACTCTCACTGGCACATCTTCCTAAATATCCTTAGGGTATTTAATAGTTCTTTCAGTCATCTACAAAGAAATGTTAGTAAACTTTAAATAACACATATTTAATTTCTTGAAAATAGACAATGACATGACACTAACACTGGCCCATAAGTCACAAAAAGCTTTATCAATACATAGGGAACCAATATTATAGGGAATGGAAAAAATTCAGGGTCCTTGAGTTTTGGTGGAGACTTATTTTGCAATGCAACACTACATTCCTCAGTTAATGCCACAGTCTCCACTAAATTAAGCTCACGTTTCCTGCTAAGAATGTCTTTCAAGAACTTTGTATAAGCAGGAACATGCGTGATTAGTTCAGTAAATGGCACATCAACTTGTAAGTTTTAACAATCTCAAGAAACTTACTGAAATAGGAGTCATTCTTACTCCTGTTTACCCTGTTAGGAAAGGATAATGACACCTTAGGAGGTGGTAGTGTGTCTGAAGGCTTGTCAGCTACATCTCTAATGGAGCTTCCTTTTCCTTTTCAAGAATTGGCTCTAAATCAGTGTTCTTTATCACCACATCATTTATCTTACTACCTTCAACTACAACATCATTGGTAGGCATCTGTGGGCCATCATAAGTGAAACCACTCCTCAAGACTATAGCATTGACTTTGTCTCTTGGAGGGTTTGATTGTGATGGTTGTGATGGAAGGTGTACAGGTTGCCTCTAAGCTGTTGATTAGGCAATTTGTTCTATTGGGGTCTCAAGTTGCTTGTTATGAGCTTGCATTGCCTCCATGTTCTTTTGCATCTGCATCATCATATTCTTTTGCTCTGAGATGTCATTATTAGCCTGTGGTGCTTGTGATGGTTCAAGATCGAAGGGTGGTCTATTGAACCCAAGTGGTTGTATATGTCCTAGAGGTTGAAACTTTTGGTTATGTTCTTGTTGTGGTCTTGGTTGTTGCTGCTGTGGTGGTACAAATGGCTGAGGGTTTTGCACATTGTTTTTTCTGTAGAAGAAGTATGGGTGATCCTTGTATCCTGGATTGTAAAAAATTTGAGAATGGGTTGTTCTCATAGGCTTGAAAGGCACATACTTGCTCTGCGAAACCATGACAAGACTGAGAATCATGACCAAATGAACCACATGAATCACAAAAGTGCTAATGATACCCGGATGAGGCGACCACTACATTAACAGACACTGATTGTGAGGCAGGCAATTGTAGCTTATCTAGCTTCTAACTAATGGCATTCATCTGTGCAACTAGACTCATATTTATGATCAATCACATGCTTGTCTCCTTGCGTTGCATGCCCCCTTGGATTTCCATATTGTGAGTTATGGATGGCAATCTCCTCAATAAGGTCATATGCAACATTAACTTGTTGGTTCATGAATCTACCATTTACAGCGAAATCCAAGATCGTTCTAGACTCGTTACCTAAACCATTATAGAATGACAATACTAGCAATCACTTCTCAAGATCATGATGAGGGCAAAGCCACTGCAACTCCTTAAATCCTGCCCAAGCATCATATAGGGATTCATCAAATTCCTAGTTGAAATTGGTGATTTGGCTCCTAAGTGAAGCAGTTCTCTCTAGGGGATAACACTTTTTTTTATAGAATGCAAGAGCTAAATCATCCCAAATATTGATTGTACTCCTGTTAAGACTATTCAACCACTGTCTTGCTTTGTCTTTCAATGAGAATAGAAACATCATATACCGAATGTGATCTTGAACAACACCATGTTGTTTTATTGTGTTACAATATTGCAAGAAGTTAGAAATATGATGATTAAGGTCTTCTATTGGAGTTCCTACAAACTGATTTATTACAACCATGTTCACCAAAGCTGGTTTTAGCTCAAAATTCGGTGCATCTATTTCAGACATAGAGAAACCTTCTGGTAACTGTGTTGGATTGGGTTGGGAATAATCCTTCAAGGAACGTTGTTGTCCTGCCATCTCTTCGTACAATGAAGTATTGAGCTCAAAGAAAGCTGACAGATCTAATATAGTGTGTTCCCCTAAACAAATACTTTGTTCTCGTTCACTCAACCGTTTCCGACGTATTCTAAGTCTTCTTTCAGGTTTTGGGTCGTACCAAAATTGCATACAAACTCAAAGATGAAAAGAAAACAACACAAAACTGCAAAGTCTCAAAGAACCAAAGAGATTCTTTGAGACTAACAAAATAAAAATGAAACAATCTAAACACGACTACTACAATTAACAATTGCCTCCCCAACAACATGCACAATGTCTCTGCTGGAATGAGGAATACTGTTGTTTGGAAGGCTCCCCCTACAGGGAGCATTAAGTTCAACGTGGACGCTCACATTGGTGTAGGAGGAGCTTTGGGGCTAGGGGTTGTGGTGCGAAACACAGAAGGTAAGATTATTCTCACAGCTACACAGAAGGTGTATAGACGATTCTCGAATATGCATAAGCACAGGCGATTAGATATGCTATGGTTATAGCTAGAAGGTTTGGGTATGGTTAGAGTCGAATGCAATGAATGTCATACAAGCCATAAAATTCTAGTCTTCATAGTTTTGCTCTAATTTTTAATGTTTATGGTGATATTAGATTGGATATAGTGTTGTTTGAACTTTGCTTATTCACTCACACAAAACGTTGTTGTAATAACGTAGCACACCTTATTACAAGGGACTCTATGGGGGGTAACACGAAATTGATTTGCTTTGACTCCTTCCCGTAAAGCATTGTAACTTTAGTCGAGTTGGATATTATCAATTAATGAAATGCTCTATCTTTTTTTTTCAAAATAAAAAAAGTATGCCAACACTATCATTTGACTTCAAGTCCCAATATTGACCTCTACAAATGCATTCTTGTTCTTCTAGTTCATATTTATGCCCTTCGTGAAGATCCTTTGATACATGAATTATTATAGGTAGTTCACCTCTTTTTCAAGTGACTACTTGTTCATGTGTAGGATGTGGTAGTTGTTATTGCCTTTTATATTTCTCTCATGCGTTACTATAAACTAAAAAAATTGTGATTAATAAACCTAGCATCATAGTCATTATATACTTGTTCCACTACTTACACAAGTCCTAAACATC
The DNA here is from genome assembly GCA_026401315.1 of Dysphania ambrosioides. Taxonomy (NCBI): domain Eukaryota; kingdom Viridiplantae; phylum Streptophyta; class Magnoliopsida; order Caryophyllales; family Amaranthaceae; genus Dysphania; species Dysphania ambrosioides. The sequence goes on from CM048670.1 coordinate 21,822,806, forward strand.
AATGGATGTACTCTCTCTTTCCCTAAAGTATCACATTAACACTAAGTTAGCATAGATATTAGTCGAATTTGGGTCAGGTATTATTAGACCTGAACCCATACTAATTATTTTAAATTAAACTCATATCTGTCCCATATCTATTAAGTCCTAAAATTTTAAACCCTTATCAAATATACTAGATCTAATGAATCTCAGCTCTAAAATGATTCCAAAATGAATCTTTAATATATTTTTATTTTTATGTGGTTATTATTCATAAATTTTATAACTAAATGCATTTTTGCATTTCACATATAAATTAATAAATCTTTTCTTAAGGACATAATTTGTATCGTTGAAATATTTATAAAATAATCTTTATATCAATGAAAGAAAAACAAGTTAACACTAGAGTCAAAATACAACACTAAATCAAAAGTCCTAAACTCATATCTTAAACTAAATCAAAAGTATACATAAAATTATATAAATATTACTTGCCAAGTAACAATAAGAAAAAGTTGAAACAATACAAATAAAGCTTTAATTTTAACTCTAAATAGATATTATATTTATATTTTATTTTTTTAAAATGTGAGAATCAATGATAAGATATAGGTTTATATGTTTCAAATCCCAACCATAACCAACCCAAGGATATTTAAAAATATATCTAAACCAAATTTAATGGGACTATAATAAATAGATCCACACCCTAAAAACAAATCGAGTCTAGCCAAGTCTAGATCAGCTTTTGGAACCATTTCCACCCCTAAGCATGTGTTATTAACATGCACATAAATCTTTAACATGATCATTGTTGTAATCCTTCCATTAGGTTAAATCATCTTTTATTTTGGTATTACTATATAATATTAATTGTTGTAAGTTTTCTAACTATGCAAGTTTAATTGTTAAAGTATCAACTTTATATTAATTTAAGTCAAAATCTCTAATATAGATAATTATGCAGTTTAATGAATGGAAATTAGCAAAATAACAATTTCAATTATATAACTATTTTAAATTAATGTAAATTAACATGTAAAAAGATTCAATTTAAATTATGATAATTAATATTTCCAATGAATGGTTCACAAGGTCAGAATGTCAATAAACAAGCTTCAAAGTATTGAGTTTAGAAGGAAATACATCCTTTATGCATCAAATGTATTCATCCTTCGTCCAATCCATCTATCCAAGTCCACAACAGACTCAGCCCTCACTACACAATTTGGGTGAAAAAGCAGGAGATAAACCAAGTACAGGTCCTAAACTGACTTGGAAACAACCAGCATCATCAGAAATGTGATATAATATTAGAGATCAACACAAGTTTAGCAACATTAACATACTCAACAAGGGATGACCTTAGCAAGTCATAATATCAATAAGCCTCAAAATTTTGAGTTCACCAGGATTTGAATCCTTCACTCATCTAATTGAATCATCATTCTTGCCATCATCTAAAAGTTGAATATTCCATTTAAAAGAAGTCCAAGTTGAAGATCTGTATGGCAAAGCACACCACTCAAAGGCTAAGCAGACAAATGACAACTAGATTTGAACATTATAAGAAGACATGACATTGATTTTGGGTAACATGGCAAGTCAGAAATCAATATGCCTCAAAAGTTTAAGTTCATAAGGAATTGAATCCTTCACTCATCTAATTGAATCATCATCCTTGCCATTATCTTCACCTCTCTAAACTCAACAGAGCAAACCAAGTAAACCAATTTCAAACAAGTCTAAGCTCTTAGACTATAGACAAAAAAATTTACAAAAGTTTTTACAATTTTTTTGTCTGACAAAAAAATAAGGGATACAAGGACTAAAAAACAACGGACAAACCAAAAACCCATACCCACATTTTTTCAGAAAACCAAACTGAGTAAGTGTGGTTCAAAGCAAGGTATGGAATTGATTTGGGATATCATGGCTAGTCAGAATATCAATATGCCTCAAAAATTTATGTTCATAAGGAATTCAACCTTCACACATCTAATTGAATCATCATACTTGCCATCATCTACAAAGATCTAGATTTCTCAATGGATACGCCACTGCATAATTACCAATGTGTTTCCACGAGATTAAATATTGGCATAAGAAAGAACTCAAATCTCTATCATATATAACTACAAGTGAAGAGACTGTTTCTTAAAGCTCTTCTACTACTGGTACAATATGTTCCAAAGATAGAGATAGGGTAAATTTAAGATACTTTTTGGCAAGTCAGAATATCAATAAGCCTCAAAAATTTGAGTTCATAAGAAATTCTCCTCACTCATCTAATTGAATCATCATTCTTGCCATAATCTTCACCCATTTACATACTAGTCAGGTTAACAAAAATAATCACCCCCAATAATCTTAATCATATAACTTATCAATCACTCAGGACCAACATCCATTTTGTTTCACCAATTACAATAATTATTGCCAACCTCATCGACAATAACAGTTCATCCAAAGACAAATACCAATCTTATACTACTCAACTTGTCAAAACCATTTCTATAAACAGCAGCCATCACTACATACTCAAGTATTACACAAACTGTAAGCACACAACCAACCTACATAATTAAAGTTTTTAGTAAAAGAACCAGAAAAGATCTTTTATGCACACGGGATGAAATTCATACAAGGTTTAGTCAAAGAACAAACCAATGATTTTGAAACCAAAGAAAACAAAGAGCATTCAGTATGAGTAGGAGGTTTTGCATCCATTCACGAGCTTGTCGGTTATAGATAAAGTCATCATCATTATGCTCAGCAAAAATACACAAAATTGCAAAGATTAATCTAAACATGTTCGTAATAAGAACTGAAATCATCAGACAATTGGATCATATATACATCAAAACGACACTGATTAGTGCCTCAGACGACCGTCGTGAGAATATTAATCCAACATCATCACTTGACCCCTATATTCCAAGACACAAATTCAAGCTACATCTACAAGATACATAAAAATTTCATATCATTGCATTGGCAAGTCAGATAAATCCCTTAATATATGCAAATCATTAAGAAAATTTCCTTCTTAATAATTAAAAAATCATCAATCTTGCCAACCACGTATTATTTATATTATGTTCCCTTGCTAAGGACAATAGCCAATTATAAACCCCAAAACCTACACATTTGGAATGTTAAACACCAATTTGCTAGAATATTCTAGAAGAAATCCTAGTAAACTTAAGGGGAATTTAAACAATCCCAAATGATTAAAGAATTGGGGAAAAGGCAATACCGATCTAGGCGAGGATAAAACGGGAATAAACTCAAAAGGAGAACCCTAATGAGAGAATCCGTGAATACAGATTCAATATTGCGCAGCTATGACTCGACACGCTTCCATTTTTGTATTTTGGAAGGCGATCTTAAGGGCTGCGCTTCGATTCAAAAAAATAATCAAACCCCATAAAAGTTAAATCGAACTTGTCACAAATTAATGGAACGTTTTGATTTTTATGAAAATACCCATCAATTTTTAAGATAAAACTAAGGTAAAGTTTTGATTTTTTTTGTAAAAGTAATAGTGATAATAATATGAATTAGAGAGAAAAGTTGTAGCATGAAGCTGACCTGAGGAGGTGGACAGAACTGAATTTGCAGAGGGATGAGGTACGTTGGGGGTGAAGAAGGTTGCGGGTTTTGTAATAGGGTTTGGATTGCTAGGGTTTTAGGAAGGGATATCAACGGCTGTGATTTGGTGTGACGGCTGTGTGTTGAACTGTTGAGATGGATTGGGCTTATGGGCTGTGTATTGTATATCTTGCGCTTGAGGGCATTCATTAATGTGCTACATAGTCCAGAAATGTTGGGCATGGAGTGTTCTTAAATGGATCGGACTCATTTTTTAAATCCGGGCGGGTGTTATACAAGTCGATATCGTGGAAATTTAATGGGTTGGTACTTGGGTGGGTGTCTATGAGCAATTCACGGTCAGAACAATTTTATGAGTATTATTTCTAAGAATATAATCTTTATAGAGAGTATCAACTATCAATAAGGGACAATAGTAGGTTTTATTTTTCTTCAAATTCATTATTCATTCCTTTTTAACATACGCATCTCTATTATATTCGTCTTTATAATACATTCTTTTTTGAAAGTTAAAAGAAGAAATACATTATTTTATTTCCTTCTTTAGCTTATTTTTTTCCTTAATAAGGTGGGAAATACATTGTTTTTTTTGTCCCAAAAAATCAAACAAATTAGAAAGAAACCAAAAAAAGAAAAAGAAAACTAGTATATATGTTATATGTAGATTCATAGACTCGATGATCGAAAATCTTTTACGCAAGTCATGTGTCTAGGTTTCCTTGAAAATGGGCAGAAAAATAAGCTTGAGCTCGAAAATGAGCTTGGGTCCATAAATGGGCTTAGGCATATATAGGCTTCAATTTGGGCTGAGACCTTGACCCATTGACTTGGGCTTGGTCATAGTTGGGCTTGGTCAAAGTTGGGCTTTGTAACACCCCCAAATTACTAACATAGTAATAATAATGATAGTAATTTTAGTAACTTAGGGGTATTACTGCCACGCGTCACCACGCTTCGACTGTGCTAACTAATTACTATATTGCAGTGGAAGAAAAATTTAATTTATTTATTAAAAAGAATTTGATTATCCAAAAGTACAAAACTTGAATAAGAAAAATTATGAAAACTCCTTACTAGTATGTGTCCTTTGATGTAATACTCTCATGCATATATATTCCTGCAAACCTACTCACCATAAATGATACGTAGGGCGATCCAAAAACAAATAGGAAAATATAAGTCAATGTAAAAACATTGCGTACATATCCATGCTAAAAGAAATACTTTGACTTTTAAATTTCTTTATTTTGAACATGCCTTTTTATAAGGCAATAAACTTAAAATCTTCTTTTATAATAATCCAATACAAATGGAATTATTATAGCCATTAATAAAAATAATTTCCTCTCCTTATATCCCCTCATTGATCCTAAGTGTGCACACCCCCAAGTTAGTTATCCCATCACAGATCTATCCTTGGAGTTTCCATTTATTTGCCAACAAGTGGACTTTGAAGCATGACCCTTCTTGATTTTGAAATCAAGCGGTAATGTATAATAATAATAACTCTTCTTTTATAACTCTTTTAAATACAAATACCTTACTTTAATTATTAAAGCTCATTGAAAATTATGAAATCTCAAATGTCATTCGACCCTTTTGAAACATGACATATATTAAATAAAATAAGGTAAATATATATCACCCTTTTTTGTTATCGGATTTTCAAATAAATAATCATATATAAACATATATTTAAAAATATCTTAGCACAATATAATTCACAAAATAAAATATTCAATTGCACATAAAAAGATTTAACACATATACGTACCTTAAATTCTAGTACTTCCTAGCAACTCTTTACTAAACTTCAAGTTGATCCTCTTATCAATTTAAAATAAACTAATCAACACAATGCAACACAATAAATATGCATATAATATTGAAACTACAATTAAGTTTAGAAATAGTTTTAAGAATTAAACAGATTGCAAAATAATTAAAATAATTAAATAGTTAGGGAAAGAGGATGCTCACGGAGGCTGGTGGTTGTTGGTGGCACAAGATGGCAGAAGAGATGCAGAGAGTGGCTTGATAGAGAGGGAGAAAGTTTGAGAGAATTAGAAAGGGTTTAATGATTTTTGTGTAAAGAATTAGGTAAGATTTAAGGGTCTATTTATAGTAGAAATTAGGATAAATTTTAGGATTTTAAAACACTAAAGATAAATATGAATTTAAATTGATAATTATCCTCTAAATTTCTGAAAAATATTTTAATTATAAAATAATAAAATTATTAAATAGTTTAACTAATTAAAATTATTTAATTCAAAAAAAACCAATTAGAATTAGTTAAAAAAGATAAACTTTTATAATAATATTTTTTTTAGAAATATAAATAATAGAAAAAGGATAGGATAAGGATAAAATTTATTATTACTTTTTTGAAAATCTAATATTTTTAATTGAAAACTATCTTTTCAACTAAAATTATCCTTTAAATTAGGATTAAATATATTTAATAATAAATTTTTTTTAAAATCTAATCATGGTACCTGGCCATGGTCGAAATTTTTATTTTTAATATATTATTTTTTCTTTGGTAAATATATCCAATTTTCATTATTATCCATTTTAAATTAAAAATAATCTTTATAAATATATTAAACTATATTTTTTTGTTAAGAATAATATTTTAAAAGCTTCTAGAATAAAAGTTGATACTTTGGATATTTTTGGGATATTTTAGAGGGTTTTTATGGAATTTTAATGGAATAATTAAGGAATTAAATATTTATTTATAAAATTAATTAATTTTCTTAATAAATTTATAAATATAAATATATAAATGAAGTTCCATAATTATGATTGGTGCCAAAATAATTTTTAAATTATTTATTTAATACTAAAATATTCTTAATATAATGTCTAAAATATGGGGTATTAAAGGCTTGACCTTAGAGTTGACTTCCATGGGTTGAACCTTGACTTTGACCTTAGAGGTTGGACCTTGACTTGAGGTTTGACTTTCAGGAGGTTGGACCTTAAGCATAAATGGGCTATGCATGATATTAAGAGGGTCCAAGAGCATGTGGCATGGGATCAACATTAGGCTAGAGTTGGTGTGGTCTAAAAGCAAAAATTAAGGCACCAAATAGGCGTGGGTTTTGAGGGTTGATCCAAAAGCTAACTGGCGAGGAAAAAAGAGCTAAAAGACGTGGGTTTTGATCCTTGGAAGATCCTAATGGCAGCCACCAATCAAGAGTACAAGAAGTCTTCAATTTCTTATATATTTCTGATTTTTCTTAAAAGTTTATTTAATTTTAAACTCCTTGTTTTGTGGGAATTAGTTTGCTGATCAGTTTTCCTTGTTTTAGGCTTGTTTAGTTAGGTCATGTAATAGGGTTGGACTTTTTCTTTTGATGTTATTCTTAGCATGTGTTTTTGGATTAATTAGCTAAGGTTTTCTTAAGGTTTTTTTGTAACAACCTTTGCAAAGGCTCCTCTTTAAATAAGACAACAAGCTTTAGTAAAAGGTAGTTGATGAAGTTATAAAAAAATCCTTTGCTTGAGTGTTACATGTGAGAGTGTATGCTTTGAGTGTCAATGCTATTTCAACTTTGGCAAGTTAAAATATGTTCTTGGAATCCTTGGATTTCTTTAAGTGATGTATTTGTATCTTAAAGAAATTAAGGAAGCCTAAAGGTAATCCTTTACTTGGTGTTTTCTATAGAGTAGAGATTTTCTTTGATCTATTGGTTACTCTTAGTGTTTGTGTTGGAATTATGGTTCATATGTTGCTGGGAATCCTATGTTGAATAGTTCTCCAAATTTTGTGGCTTAATCACATTAATTTCATCATATCTTGCATGAATTTGGTATAAAATATGGATTAAATTTTCTAGGATTTGAATCTGAAAAATAATTGGTTTAATTCGAATCATTTCAAGTAGTGATGTGTGCGGAATTGTGTTGAATTGCTTCGTGGGTTTAAGCTTAAAGTTTGCTTCTAGTTACTTGCGTGATTTTAGCTCTAGTATTTTGTTATAATTCATGGATATTGTTTGGTTTCTTGAAAATAATTTGTGGGCTTTGATAATCTGAAAAATGTTAAAATTGTTTAACAATCAGTTTCGTTGCAAAGTGAGTTGTTATTGGGTTTGTTGTATGGTTGTTTGTTGGAAAGTTTTATTGTTGGGCTATTGTTATCTCCTTGAATATTGGCTCCCATAGTGGCTTATAATTTGAGGGAATCAACTTAAAATTCGTCAGCTTCACTTAGAGTATCAAATCTCTAGAAATCAGTCGAATTGGCGCAATAAAGCAAACTGGACAGAATAACTTTCTTGCATGTTTAGGCTTGTTTGGAGTAACAAAAGGGAGAGTGGGCTTACACCCCTTAAGGATAGATTGCTTAGGGTGTTAGTGATGTGGGAAGAGGTGAGTGACCCTCAAAGGAGGTGCGTGGCATAATGGATGAACCAGGAAAAGTGCGTGGACTTGCTGGGTTTTGTTGAGGAGCATTGCTTGAGTTTAGGGCTTTATTCCTTGATTCAAACACAACCCATTAGTCGTAATACCCACCGGTAATATTTTGCTAACAATATACTCCATATACTATTGAGAGCAATTACATGTCGTATATAGAAGAATAATTTTTATTAAAGAAATATGAGTCGACCAATGCATAATATGTACAAATCTAATATAATATAGTCTAATTAAATGTACGTGGAACTTTTTAAGACCATATAGAAGCACCATATAGGAGAAGTAATAATTTTTATCTTTACTAATTTTATTTATAAAAAACAATATCAGCATGTTATATTTACCTTGCAAATAGCTAACATATAATTATTAAAAAGGAAAATTCAACTAATAGGTCATAAGGAATATGTAAACGGAGAATACTTATAAAATTATCTCAATATTTTAATATTGATCTTAGTTGAGTACAATAATGTAATTTTTCCCTTTCTTTTAAAAACCTTGTTAGACATGTATGTAATACTCTGTATTTTAGACATTATATTAAAAACTTTTCTATGCTAAATTATACTTAACATTTTAAATAAAATTATTTTAAAAACATTTTAGTATAATTAAATAATTAAAAAACTATTTTGGCCCAATTATAATAATGAATCACCATTTAAATATTTATTTTATAATTTTATCAAGAAAATTATTTAATTTCATAAATAAATATTTAATTCCTCAATTATTCCATTAAATTCTCAAAAAGCACTCCAAAATATCCCAAAAAATATTTGATTCCTCAATTATTACATCAAAGGGAATAACCGAAGCATGGTGACATGTGGCGGTAATATCCCTAAGTTACTAAAATTACTATCATTATTATTATGTTAGTAATTTAGTGGTGTTACATGTATGATACATATTATATCATTTACATTGCTTATTTTTTTTCAAATTTGTAGGATTTAGTGATCTTACATTCTAATTCTATCAATCGCGCCATGCCATCATCAATTTAACGTATGATCTCAATCCTTATAAGTTTGGCTACAACCAAAATATCAACTTAATTTAAGATTATACATAACCTCACAAACCCACTAATTTTTAGATAGTCTTAATTGATTTTGAATACCCAATATTTTTTAATATAGTAGGAAGTTTTTGAAATTTATAAAAATACAGTAAATGGATATTCTTTTATAGTACTTTTCAATATGATACTACTAATAATGTAAATATAATAAATTTATGATAGTAGTTGCAAAATTTATAATAACATATAGTTTTTATGTATGTAAAATATGATAACCTTTATTTTAAAATTTAAAATATGATGTACTAGTTTTTTTCCCTTTTTAATGATTCAAATAAATAAAAAATAATAAAAAATTTCTAGCATTCTCAAAAAGTCCTCTTAGAGATCAAAATCAAGCCTAATGATTGATTAGAATCATCTAATTGAAATTTAAACAACTTTAAACTTACTCATTGAAACTTCTACAACTAGGTCCAACACTAAATTTTAAAGCATTTGGAGTCCAACTATAAGGTATTGAATGTTTCTATACTTCATCATATAGCTTAAGGAAGCATCTTGTGTCTTGAATTCAATATCATAAATTTTTCGAAAACACCACAAAAAACAGTGTATAATAACCTTTTGAAAATATTGCAATGAGATAAAACTTTGATATATTTACTATGAGTCTTACATGGTCTTATTAAACTATAGGGGCCTTTTTTTTTGTAATTGCTAAGGGTTAAGAAACCCAGCTAGGTTTCGGGTAATGATTCGATGAGTGAATCACCACTAGAGAGCCTAGTTTTTTACAACCCAACCTTTCTTTTTCGATGAAGAGAAAGGAATGGACTCTCCCCTACTAGTGCCCTACTATATTTGTGCGTTATTAAGGATTTGCTACACAAATTTGCAAAATCGAATGGGTTAAGGAGTCGCCACCAAACATTTATGGGTTATTTGGACACCTTTGGGCTTGAATTCCAAAATGACTCATGTAAGTGGTTTACAACCCATGAGAAGGTCCGGGAATGAGCAACTTATTTTAATTCAAGAATGTGTGTAAGCAATCGGCGTTGATGGAGAACAAATCAGTTTAGGCAAACATGCAAAAACAAAGGCAAATCACACTCTATATTTAGTCAATTTGGCAAGTTAAGAATTAAGCACATAAATCTAGATTAGGTGATCACTCTGTTAATTGTCCATAAGATTAAAGGTCCTTATGATCAGTTGACTAAATTTATCTTATTAGACGTGATTGCATTTCAATAGGCCTTGATTAACGCATAAGATAAAAGTGCTCATACATATTCATAACATAGTAAAGATCATGAAATAAAAGTATATAATTGAAAGAAAGCAATAGAGTCAATGTTAGTAATATGAAAGATATGATTTATGCATAATGATGGTAATCGAGTGAAGGTTTATTAATCAAATAAAGATTTAAGCCTAAGGAGACCCTTCTCCATGACATACTTCAATTAAGCAAAAAAAGTTCTAGTTTATGAAGACTATTATATTTTAGTTTTAGAAGATCATTGACATAAAGAGGCAAAAACAAGATCAACATATACTTTATGATGCTTCAACAAGAAATGAGGCTTAAGGATAACTCCTAAATGTACATTCAAGTATGATGTATGCCTAGTGTTTGCTCATAAAAAGTGGCAAAGATTGATTGAGTTTAAAGAGAATGGAGATTTTTAAATCTCTTTATCAAAGAGTAAAGAAAAAAAACTTGCATAATGTAAATAGATTACAATAAATAAAATACAAGGGGATGGGTCCATTTGAGAGATTAAGTGGAGACCAATCTATGAAGATGGTTCCTTGGATGAGGTGCTCAAAGTTAGAGTTTTGAAACTTGACCTAGTAAAGTAAGAGTTACTCCTAGCTCTTGACATCATAGGTAAAAGTGATATAGAAATAAAAGTTTTAGAGTTAATCACAGCAGAACATCAAGGATGATGTCTCTTGGGTTGATCAAGGCTCACTAAAGATTGCATAAAACTTAAAATAAATGTTCATGTATAAGGGGTTTACACCTTCCATAATCATCACAAAAAAGAGTCTAATCCACGGGTCTTGAGTGGATGGAAACCACTAGATCCAAAGACTTTAAGGTGAATGGAAGTAAAAGTAGATAAAACAAATAAAAGAAAAAAGTAGATTTGAGAGGGTTTCTTGGTGTTTACCGTTAAGGAGAGTCCTTTTACTTGAGTCTTGATTTAGTATGTATTGAAAGAGGTAAGGTTTCCTTACTTGATTGTGGCAAAATGTGCTTTGATTGATACTTGGTAAGTATGAAGGATGTTTGAGAGGCTTTGATTATGTTTGGGAGTGTTTTAAGAGTGTATTTTGGCAGAGTGATTACCCTTAAGAAATTGAAATTTTCTGCCCCTTTGCTCAAAAAATGAGGGGGCAATAATAGGCAAACGAAGTTGGTTTCCAGAGCGTTGGACACCAGCTTAAGGCACTGGACGCTCAAGAAAATAATTTTTTGCTCTGATGAAAAAGACTTGAAAGGAGACAAGAATGCTTTAGGGGTGGCGCACATGGCTGGGTGTTGGACGCACGAACTGACAACAAATCATATTCTGATTCAGTTTGAGCATTTAGAGCATCCGAGCATTAGACACTGGTCTAGATTTGTGTGTCATATTCTGATTCAATTTGTGTGTCAGACACTGGTCTAGATTTTGACACACAAATTGTGCGTTGGCCGCCTAAAGCTTGCTAAGATTTAGTTTTGACATTCAACACCAACTTTGAGCATCGGGTATTTGTGCTTCGAGTAACCTGCTTTTGCACGGGTTTGAGGTTTGATTTTGGGTGACTTTTTTAGTGTATTTGGGTCAAATGTGTTAGGGCCAATGTATTTTGGGCTTGGGTTTAAGTTTAGGCCATTTTAAGGTTCGACTTTGAGGTGATTTCTGGTTTACTATACTCAAACTTGACCCAAGCTAAGTCCACCTTCAAGGGTTGGTTCGTCATCGGACCGCTAAACAAGGAGACACAATTTTGTGTCTACATAGACCCTGTATTGTTTGAAACCATCCACTTTGACTTTAAACACCCATTTAATTGATTTCAAAAATTCCTACAGTTGGTTCGTAACTCATTTTTGGGTTTCATAAAAAATGAATATTAAGTATTGAATGATTCTAAATTAAACTTTCTCTTATGACCCTATGAATCATATCATTGCATACCATTATTTTAATTTTAGTATTTTTTAAAATATCACAAAAACAATGTATAATGCCCATCAAAGTTTACTTATTTTGAATAATTTCAAATAGAGGGATGAAGATATTTATATAAATTTCATGAGTCTTATAGAGTTATAGTAGGCTGTAGGAGTATTATAACTATCTACTCTAACTCTAAGCACTTACTACAACTGATTTTTAAAACTCTTAAAATTGGGTCTTATACTTATTTAAGGACCTTTGGAGATCGAATATAAGGTACTTAAAGGATCCAAACCTTCTCATATGACCCTATACAACATCCAAAATATTTATTTCAGTTTCATAAATTTATCAAAAATATCTTGAAAATAATGTATTTTACCTTTAAAATATGGTAATTTCTAACAACTCTAAACATGGTGAAGCAACCTTGAAATGCTTACAATGAGTCTTATAGGGTCATACTAGATCCTATAAGTGATTGGAACCATTTACATTGACTCTAAATATTATTTCAATTAGTCTTACAAAATTCCAAAAATTAGGTGTAATACTCATTAAATTATTAGGTCCTTCAAAGGCCGTATAGAATGTATTGAATGGTTCAAAACCCCCTCATATGGGCAAAGAAACTATCTTGTATCTTTACATTAATTTCAGATATTTTTTTAAAAAAATATCAATACTAATGTATGATATAACCTTTGAAATTCAATCACTTAAGACAATTTCATATGTGATGAGAAAACATCTCGAAATGCTTTTTTAAAGACGTAAATGGTTATCATATGTCGTAGGAGAGAATTTATCCATCTACTTTTAGTCTAAACACCCATTTCAATTGATTTCCAAAAGTCCTAGTTGGATCCTTATCTTGTTTTAAGGTATTTAATACCAAGCTGCTTACATTCACTCCTTAGGCATACTATAATCCTATAAGTCTTAGAAAATTTATGACATAAGGTATTGAATGGTTTCAATCTGCTCTTTTGATCCTTTGAAGCATCCAAAACTTCTATGCCTGACATGCGATGATTATAAAACTCCTCACATGACCATATGAACCATCTTTTACCTTTATTTTAAAGGCAAAATTTGTCAAAGTAATCTCAAAAGTAGTATACCTTCAATGTTCTAACATTCTTGGTAATTTCATATTCAGTGAGAAAAAACCTTGATACACATTTCAGAAGTCTTATAGGATTAAGTAGGTTCTTAGAGTAATAGTAATCATCTATTTTGATTCTAAACAACCATTTCAACTAATTCCAAAACTATTACAAATGTAAAATTGATTTTAGGGTCCTTAGAGGCTTAATTTGAGGTATTTAATGGATATAAAGCTATTTATAGGATCCTCGAGCCCGAGTATTAATGGGCTTAACTCGAGCTCATTAAAATTTTGTTTGGCTTGAGGCTCAACGAGCTTTTAAAATTGGGCTTGAGCTCAATAATTGAATAAAAGGCTCGGCTCGCAATTCAGCTCGATAGTTCTATGGGGCTCAAAGATTATGAAATTGGACTAGCTAAAGCCCAACTATCACAATGTAAACTAAGCCCATAATTTTTGGGCTTGCTCAGCCTTGAAGTGCAAGACTTCTAGAAGTATTTAAGGTAGTCCAACCAAAAATTAAAGTTATGGGCAATCCCTATACTAAGTTTAAGAAAGTCATTGTATTTATAGACTCACCCATCCTTAAATTTCCACTACTTGTTCGATATGGACAAAAGAAAGCCATAAATTCTGATATGCAGCTCCTTGTTCTATTCTTTGCTCACTATTTCTGTCTCCTCTATAGCCTAACTAACACTACTTAATGCTTATCAGCTGCTTCTTGATCGTCTCTACTTGCTTAAGCAACACTACATAATGAAACAATTCTTATTGAAGGAATGTCCTCAACAAGTGTTACAAACTATCTATAATTAGGACTAATTATGGAGATAGTACTATTCAGTTATTTTAGGTGATTATAGTGTTATGCTAGAAACCAATTATAATTTATGTATTAATTAGATTAATATACTACTAACTTTAACCGAATCCTATGAGGTCACACATATAAGCAATTGATTGGAAAAGTCTAATATAATTATGTGAGAGTTATAAATTGAATTAATTAGGTTAATTATGTCACTTTGAGTTACTTAATTAACACAATCTCATATATGTAAATGTTACATATATGTAACTAAGTTATGTATGTAAAGAATTATATATGTAAATGTTACATATGTAAAGTATTATATATGTACATGTTATATATGTAAATAATTATATTATTATTTATGTACATGTTATATAAGTAAATAATTATATATGTAAATTATATATATATATATATATATATATATATATATATATATATATATGTTTTCCCTAATTTAATACTTGCTTTTACCTCCTCTCACACAATTACTCCAAAACCCTAAAAAGCAATCAAGAACAGTTCTTGATTCCGTACTAGTATACATGGGTGATCCAATCTTGCTTGTGGACCAATACTAGATGAACGATACTTGACATTCTAGAATCTCCGAAAAACATGCCCTTTTGCTTTAAGGAATCTCACGCATCAAGAGTATGTTATTCTATACTCATAATTCATATTATTATATACATGAGATCCTGTTTTAGATGCTAAGAAATCGTTTCTTGCAATTTCGCTAATTGCATCTAAATTCTAACAATGGTATAAGTTAGCCTCTTGCATATTTTAGTTTGATTATGTATGAAAATTTCTTATTCTGATTCAATAGGGGAGGTTTAATTAGTGGATTAAAATTGCATAATTAAATAAAATTGGATAATCGGTTGGAATTGATTAATTTATAGCATTTTGATACTAGGATTAATATTGATTTTGCACGAATTTCGGTGAAATTGG
The DNA here is from genome assembly GCA_026401315.1 of Dysphania ambrosioides. Taxonomy (NCBI): domain Eukaryota; kingdom Viridiplantae; phylum Streptophyta; class Magnoliopsida; order Caryophyllales; family Amaranthaceae; genus Dysphania; species Dysphania ambrosioides. The sequence goes on from CM048670.1 coordinate 21,837,943, forward strand.
TTTGCCTCTTGTTTTCGTGTTCATGCATAAAGGCCAAATGGAATATCTTGAAGCTTGAAATTGTGAATTTCTTGCATGATTAAGGTTCGAAATTTGGTTCATTATTGTTTGGATATCATGTATACACAATTTGATTGGGTTTTACATTGAAATTTATTCAACATTGAGCAATTACATTTTCAGAATCAGGTACCCTAAAGTTTTCCCCAAATCGATTGATTTTTCTAAAACTTACGAATTTTCACTATTAATCAATTGAGGAGTATAATTATATGATATTTATACATTTTGCTCTCAAGTTTTGCCCCAAATTTGAACAAAAGTTGCTAGACTTTGCCCAAAAACTTCCGCAAGTATTGCGCAAGTGCGGGATTTCACGGGTGGTTGGTTGTTGACGGGGTTAGGTCTATGTGACTCGCCAGCCACCAACGAGTGTATGGGCGAGGTCAATTCATGGTGGGTCTTCGAGATTTTTTTGCCAGCATGTGATTGTTTGATGAAGGGGGGCTGTTGTGTGTGGAGAGGAAGGTTTGGGTCATTGGGTGTCTACGTGAAACATTGCTGCACAACAATTCCTTGCGGGTCACGTGGGCTGGCTAGGCTTGGAGCCTAGTTGGTCTATTCTCTCTATTATTATTTTTTTCCAATTTTAATTAGCTAATTAATTTGGATTAATTACCAATTTAAATTTAATTGAATCAAAATAATTAGATTAATCGATAAAAGTTATTGATAAATAATTATTTAATTTTACTAATTTGATTAGTAATATTAAGTAATAAATATTATAATTTTATTAATTTGATTAGTAAAATTAAAATTTTGTTAATGCTATAATTTTTTTATTATTTAAATTTATTAATATGATTAATAGATTTAAATAGTGAATGGTTTAATTTATCTATTCTTTAATTTTATGGCATGTTTTATTGTTTAAATTATTATTTGATTTATTAATGTGATTAATAAATTGAATAAATAAATTGCTTTTAATTTTTAATAGCATGTTGTTTTATTTTCTAATATGATGATATTATTTATTTTATACTTATTATAATATGTGATATTATAATTGCATGAGGTGACTAGTATGACCCAAATTAGGATAGAAAATACGATATGCGCATTGTTAAAGTTTTTTTTTGTATCCTAAATACGGTTTATGTATCGTTTGTATTTTTGTAATTTATTTTAATTTGTTATTATAAATATCAAAAATCATTTGTAATCACTATGGATGGAGATCTAAGGAATGCAGATCCAAGATGATTAAGGATGGCGATCCATGATGTTTTAAGGACGAAGCCCATGAAGAATAGTCTTTAGGGGTTCGGGGCCATACTAGGATCACATTTATTTTTCGCATTTTATATTGCTTTAAATAAGCTTTCTAAGTTTATGTTGTTTTATTTATGTTATGAATTTGCTTTTAAATAAATCAACATGACTTAGGAAACTAATTAATATTGAGTTAATACGCTTTTCCAAACAAACACCTATTAAAGCCTTCGATCATTAGTGATAGGTTCTGCATAAGCAGGGTGTTGCTAATTGTCTTAGGATAAATAGGGTAAATTTGGGAAATTTACAAGCTTTGTTTGGTTATACTCAACAAAATCATCAAAAGGGTTTTGGGTTTGAAGCAAAGGGATAGGAATAAGATAAGGAGTCATCACCTATCAACTGAGAATTACAAAGTTTTGTAATTAGTAAAGAGTTTACTTACCTTGATAAAATAACTTTAAGAGTAGGGCCTAAGTCCGCTTAAAATTATTTTAGATAGGATCGTAGAATTACTTAATTCTAAAAGGGACATTTTAAATGAATTGAGTTCGCGTAGCTTTTGTTATTTAAATCATTTAAATATTTAAAGCTCATCTCGATAAACGTAACTGATTTTGCATATTTTCTATTGTAGATATCATGTCTAACAACAACAATGATATCAATCGACTTGCGTTCAATCTTTGAGAAGGATAAGCTAAATGGGAAAAACTTTCTTAATTGGGAAAGGAACCTATGAATTGTTCTAAGGTCCGAAGGAAGAAAGGATGTCCTCGAAAATCCTAACCTCAAGCTCTATCCCTTTAGATGCTAAGTTAGCCAATCATAGGGCTGTCTTAGAAAGGTTAGTACATGTTACTTGCCTTATTCTAACTTCTATGGAATCTTCCCTCCAAAAGAGGTTTGAGAAAATGGATGCCTATAGCATTATCCAAAAGCTGAAAACCATGTTTTGGCTACAGGCTAAAGTTGAAAAGTATGAAACTCACAAGACTATCCTTGAGTGTCATTTGGAAATGGAAAAGCTTGTGGGAGAACATGTATTCAGGATATTGGTCATTTTGAAAACATGGAAAGACTAAGTTTTCCTTATGGCCAAGAGTTGGCCACTGACATCATACTACACTCCCTTCATGATGGGTTCAAGAATTTCAGGTTGAACTATCATATGAATAGGGTGGAGAAGACTGTTACTGAGTTACATGGGATGCTCATAACTGCTGAGCAAACCATCCAAATTGAGCCTAAGAAGGAAGTTCTAATGGTTCAAAAGGGAAAAGGGTATAAGAAGGCCGGGGTTGGCAAAATGAAGTATGATAAAGGTAAACAAGTTGCCAAAACTGCTGAAAAGTCAAGGGCTATTACAAAGCCAAAAGTGGCAGCTAATAGCAAATGCTTCTATTGTGACGGGATTGGTCACTAGAAGAGGAATTGCCCCAAATACGTAAATAATAAGAAATTTGGTGCTTCTATTTCAGGTATCTATATTATAGAAGTAATTTTAGCAACTTTTACTTCTTGGGTATTTGATACCGAATGTGTTTCTCACATTAGTTTGAATGTGTAGGGACTAAAAAGGAGTACAAAAACAACTGCATGTTACAAATGGAGCAAAGGTTGCAATAGTTGGAACTAATAGTTTACCTTTACCTTGTAAGCTAATATAAGAACTTAATAATTATTATTATGTTCCTCGTATTAATAAAATATTATCTCGATTCATGTTTTAGAACTTAAAGAATATTCATTTACAATAAAGAAAGGTTATTTCTCTATTTTTATTTGGATGATATGTTTTATGCAGTGCTAATGATGGGTTGTATTTACTCAACCAAGATAAACATGTTCTTAACATAGAAAGCAAAAAAATCGAACAAATGACACTAACCCTACCTAATTGTATTGTCATTTAGGCCATATCAACTTGAATCGCATTTAGAAGTTACAAAAGGTTGGACTTCTAACAACTTTTGATTAAGAATCATTAGATGTAGTGACTCTTGCTTGATAGGTAAGATGATAAAAACACTTTTTCTAAAAAAGGTGAATTATTGGGCCTAATACACACAGATGTAGGTAGACCAATGAGTACAAAATCTAGGGGAGGTTACAACTACTATATAACCTTTATTAATAATTTAAGTAGATATAGAAATATTTACTTAATAAAACCTAAGTCAGAACTTTTTTTTTTTTGAAAAGTTCAAAGAGTTTCAAAGAGAAGTAGAGAACCAACTTGGTAAGACATTAAAAGAATTACGATCAGATCGAGGTGAATTTTGAGCCAAGAATTTAGTGGTTATTTGGACACCTTAGTTGAAAGGTGTTTCTTAAAATCAAACTCTATTAGATATGGTTTGATCGATGGTAAGTTTTGCTAATCTTTCAGTGTCATTCAGGGATATGCTCTCAAAACTACTACTTTTACACTAAACATGATTCCGTCAAAAACTCTATATTAGTTATGGAGAGGAAATGTTCCTAACCTATTTTTCTATGCGTTTGGGGTTTGCAAGACTTATGTAAAGTGTTTACAATCAGATAAATCCAAACCCAAAGAAACAAAGGGCGATTACTTTTATAACTATTAAGACAACAAAGTATTTGTTGCTAAGGATGGTACCATTATGGAAAAAGACTTTATTTCCAAAAAGGTAAGTGGGAGTAATACATCTCTCAAAGTAGTTTGAGTAGCGCAACAAATGGATATGGATCAATCCATATTAGAAGTAGAAGCACTTGTGCCATTGCCTATGGTAGAGGTTGTGCATTGCATAATCTTTCTCCTATGGCTTACCCTGTGTTGGAGGAAGTGCATTCAATGAATGATCCTCCTACACTGCTCCACTTGAATATGATTCGAGCAAAACTTCTCAAATTATTGAGAAGGAAATTTCTCATATTGCTGCCCTATGTAAATCTAGTAGATCAAGAAACTTACCAAAAAAGTTTTGTGGATTTCTTGTTAACTGAAAATAAAATATTGATTTTAGAACTTGAGGAATATACTAGATACAAAGAAGCCTTGTAGAGTCAAAACTCTGAAAATGTCTTGGAGCCATGAAATTTGAAATGGAATCCATGCCTGAAAATCAAGTATAGGACTTGATTGATGTGCCTAATAGGGTTACACCTATTAGATGCAAATATATTTTCAATGTAAAACCTGACAAGGATGGGTACATTTATATTTTCAAAGAAAGTATCTCGGAGTTGGAATCTTTGATTCGATGAGGCAACCAAACAGTTTTGTTTTCTCAAAAATTTTTTAGTCTTATATGTAGATGACATATTGCTCAACTCATAGAAAACGATGTTCTTATTCTTGAATTAGTCAAGGAATGGCTAAATAATTGTTTCTCTATGAAAGACTTTGGAAAAGATGAGTACAAATTAGATTTAGTTAAAGAACTTATAATGATTAGGTCTTTTCTAGATTCAATGTGGAAACTTTTTAAAAGAGGTTTTCTCACCATGCAACATGGTTTATTGTTAGATAAGACTCAATGTCCTTCGAATATTGATGAGACTAAGCGAATGAGTAATGTACACTATGGTCCATTATGTATGACATAATCTGTACTCAACCAAATATTTCATATTCTTTGAGTATATATAGCAAATTCCATTCAAATCCAGGTGAATACACTAGAGGGTAGCTAAGAATATCCTAAAGCACTTGAGAAGAGCTAAGGACCATTTCTTAGTATACAAAGTTGAAAGTGAATTGTTGATTGATAATTATATCAATGTGAGATTCCAAACAGATAAAGATAACTTTCGATCTTAGTTTGGTTTTATCTTTTGTTTGAATAGAGAGGCATTGAGCTGGAAGAGTTCCAATCAAAATTTACATGGATTGCTGATCCGTTAACTAAACCATTACTTTAACCCAAGTATAAAGTCATACTACGGTTTTAGGGCTTAAGCATATTGGGAAGTGTCTTTAGTTGTGTACTATTTTATTGTAAAATTTGTCACAGACATAAAGGACTTAGATATGTTTGTTTATATTTATCAATAAAGTGATAATTCTTATTTAAATGTGGTTTAGATTTAAATAAAATTTCCAAAGTATTATGTAACATTCGATAAGTATGTCAAATGCGTGATTTGATGAATGAAACCCTATTAAGTAAACCAAGGTTTTAAAATATTTTAAGTCCCTGGTCCAAATCATTAAATTGGACATAAATGATTCATTCAAAGACTAGTGCATAAGTTGATTGATAGCGTAGTTTCATGGGCTATGGGGACATGGAGATGTCTAGTCATTTACATGAATATGTATATGGATACATATTGGATAGACCTACTTGATATTCTTTAAAATGTTTTAAATATTTTATTCATTATATTTAGAGGATTCCTTTGACATGAGTACGACACTGTTCTTATTTAGTGATTAGTATGTCTTTGACATTCTCAAACGCCATGCCAAAAAAGGAGGTTATAAAGGGAATGCTCAGGACTGCTAAAAATTAAGTGGGAGTTTTGGTTGTACAAGATTGAATAAGTTCTCTTAAATGTTAGGATTGGTGTCTAAGGCCTCTTGAAGAGTAAGAACTGGAAAATGCATGGCCGTGCTCAAATGGATTAAGAGTTAATCATTTGTTTTGACAGTTCAAGCTCGGATTTCAAGAATTGATTTGAATATTAGTATGGATGACATGAGATGTGATCATACTATCAAATTCGACATTAAGAGACTTAAGAAGTTTATGGTTACACACTTGTTTTCAGACAAGTGGGAGATTAAAGGAATGTTCTCAACAAGTGTAACAAACTATCTATAATTATGACTAATTATGGAGATAATAATATTTGTTTATTTTATGTGATTATATTGTTTTGCTAGAAACCAACTATAATCTGTATATTAATTAGATTAATATACTACTAACTTTATATGAGAGTTATAAATTAAATTAATTAGGTTAATTAAGTCACTTTGAGTTAATTAACATAATCTCATATATGTAAATGTTGCATATATGTAAGTAAGTTATGTATGTAAAGCATTATATTAGTAAATTTCACATTTGTAAAGTATTATATATGTACATGTTATGTATGTAAATGTTATATATATATATATATATATATATATATATATATATTATATATATATATATATATATATATATATCAATACTTTCTTTTGGCTCCTCTCACACAATTACTCCAAAACCCTTAAAAGCAATCAAGAACAGTTCTTGATTCCGTACTAGTATACGTGGGTGATCCAATCTTACTTGTGGACCAATACTAGAGGAACGCCATTTGACGTTCTATAATCTTCGAAAAACGTGCTCTTTTTCTTTGAGGAATCTCACACATCAAGGGTATGTTATTCTATACTGATAATTCGTATTATTATATGCATGAGATCCTGTTTTAAATGCTAAGAAATCGTTTCTTGCAATTTCGCTAATCACATCTAAATTCTAACACATATATCATCATCTGTGGCTTGTAAACAGACCATAGACAATGGAAGCAAGGAGTAAAGCTTTTAAGAACACCTATGGCTGTTGGTAGTCATTATTATGAATGTTCTGATGAACTTTATTTAGTGGAAATGGAAGCTAGTTTTGATTCAGAAAATGTCAATGAGAAAAATTATTAGCGTTAGAACTTAAGCATTTGGTCTTTCTTGCCTAGTTAGTTGAGGCAGTACTTTCAACATAAATGTTTTTGGGCCCTTATACTTTTAACATAAATGTTTTTGTGCCTTTATACTTTTAGAGGTTTTTCCTTGCAAAGTTTCCAAAATAAATCATTTCATTATATTAATTTTAGCTTTCTTGATTGGTTGTTCAATGAGAAAGAATCTGTAAGATAAGATTAGATAGGATTAGCAAAAATTAGATAAGGATGCAAATAAGATAAGATAGGATACAAAGAAACAATAGAGTTTTAAGAAGAGTACAATACCAGGTTTGGTGAAAGACTTAGCATATAAATATAATTGTAATGTACCGAACGAATTAATTCAATGAAATCTAATCAAATATAGAAAATATTAACCTAAATCATTCAATTTTTTTGTCTTGTTATGAGAGCCGGCGCTATAGAATGGGTGTTTCTTCACCTTTACATCATCATCTACCAAAAAAAACTCACCTGAATCAATGGGTGACACCCCGAAAGGCCCGAATGACAACCACGTTACTATGGCTCAACTACTACATATTCTGGAAAAACTGAATTGTAGTAGGAGCCAAGATAATCATGGAGGTTCACTCTATGTCTCAGAGAAACTGAGCAATCAAAACCACATTAAGTGATCTCGATTGATGCTAATGGCGATCGAAGTGAGGGGAAGGCTCATACACATCACTGTCGATCCCCCCTCCACAGACACCAAAGAGCATACAATAGGGGCACAAGTTAGCTCTTAATTATGAATCTTGTTTTCTTGCAAAAAGTCACAAACATTATTATCCTAATAGTAGTAGCCATGCTAATAAACCATTTCATTTGATATATTCTGATGTATGGGGTCCTACCCCATAACTTTGTAATCATAATTTACGATACTATGTTCTTTTTATTGATGATTATACTCGAATGAGCTGAATTTACTTTATGAAGCTTAAATTAGAAGTATTTGAGATCTTTGTGAATTTTTACCAAATGATTTTAGCTCAATTTTTAACCAAAATTAGTATCTTATGATCTGATAATGGGGGGGGGGGGGGGGGGGGGGGGGGATATACACAAATCATAATATAAAAACCTTATGTCTGAACCATGGCTTGTTACATCAAACCACTTGCTCGAATACCCCACAACAAAATAGAGTTGTAGAAAGGAAAACCCGCACTCTTCTAGAAATGGCCCATGCCATGATGATTGAATCAGGTGTACCTAAATTTTTTTGGCCTGAAACTATTGCAACAACCAATTATCTCACTAACATACTACCCACAAAAAAATTACACTATAATACACCCCCTAGATACCCTGCGCACTCATGGTCATGAGTTGTCCACCCATTGTTTTCTTCCCCGTATATTTGGTTGTGTTGTATATGTTTGTCTCCCAAAAAGAGATCGGGACAATAATGTGTGTTTGTAGGATATGGTTTGACTCAGAAAGGATATTGTTGCTTCAATCCTATCTCTGGAAAATTATATACTACGATGGACTATGACTTTGTCGAAAGCATGTTCTTTTATACCCAACTTCGATGTCAGGGGGAGAAAGGACCTAGAGATGATCTAAGTTGGTTAAACCCCTATAATACTAACATTAATGACAATGTAGAACAAAGGTCTGCAAAAACAACTTCTAGAAATGTGGAATAACCCATGTATCATTGCCCGATGTTATTCTTGAACCCGTGCATCAGGAGGTCGAGGTAACAAATCTTGAGAACTTAATAGAAACTGATATTATAGTTTGTAATGATACTGTTAAGGCACAAGAGAATGCGATTAATAAAGAGGGAGGTACAAGAAGATATTAGTTACCTCCTAGAAGCACTAGAGGAGTCCCACCGAGGAGATATGATCCTAAATATGAATCCCAGCGGTCAAAATATCCTTTGACCAACTCAACAAGTGATAGATTGTCTCACATGGCGATGGTCTTTAATGCATCTATGTATTATGGGAAAATTCCAGATACAGTGGAAGAAGCACTTAAGAGTGAATGTTGGAGAAAAGATATGAGAGAAGAAATTGATGCCCAGATAAAAAATCAGATATGGGAAAAATGTGTTATTCCTAGAGAAAGAAAGTTGTGGGATGCAGATGGGTTTTTACTATCAAGTATAAGGTTGATGGGAGCATTGAAAGATATATGGCACGTTTGGTAGCAAAGGGTTATACTCAGGTCTATGGAATTGACTACTTAGAAACTTTCTCTCCTGTAGTAAAGATTGATACTATCAGGGTTCTTTTTTCAGTAGTTACAAATAAAAATTGGCCTCTACATCATTTCGATGTCAAGAATGCATTTCTACATGGAGAAATTTTAGAAAAAGTGGACGTGGAAGCTCCACCTGGTTTTCTACAAGAATTTTCTATAGGAGAAGGATGTAGGCTGTAGAAAGCCTTATATGGTTTAAAGTAGTCACCAAGAGCTTGGTTCAGTAGATTCACAGTAGCTATGAAGAGATTTGGATACAAATAGAGTAACTATGATCATACTTTATTCCTAAAAAGAAGACGTAAGTTGGTTACAAGCCTTCTAATATATGTAGATGATATGGTGATCACAGGAGATGATGAGGAAGAGATCAGCAAATTGAAGAGTAGATTATTTCAAGAATTTGAAATGAAAGACCTAGAAGCTCTAAAATATTTTTTGGGAATTGAGGTACTAAGGTCAAAAGAAGGTATTTTTATTTCCCAGAAGAAATATATACTTGGTCTTCTAGCAGAAGTTGGTATGATAGACTATAAACCAATAAATACTCCAATAATGGTGAATTATGTGTTAAAGATTGATGAAAATACAGACTCCATAGACCAAACGCAATATCAACGACTAGTAGGCATGTTAATTTACTTGTTTTATACTCATCCTGATATTGCATATGCAGTTGGTGGAATAGCACAAACCTCAGGTACAACATATGGAGCTGCGTATAGAATCCTTAGATATCTCAAGCAAACTCCATGGAGAGGTGTAGTGTTCAAAAATAATGGGCACTTAGATCTTAAAGCATACACAGATGCTAATTGTGTCGGATCGAAGATAGGGATAGTAGAAAGTCTACGTCAGACTATTTTACCCTGATTGGAGGAAATTTAGTAACATGGAAGAGCAAAAAACAAAAGGTTGTAGCGATGTCAAGTGTCGAAGTAGAGTTTCGAGGGATTGAAAAAGGAATCACAGAAGTTCTTTGGCTGATAAAGTTGCTAACTGAGCTGGGATATCCACTAGAAAGAAGTTGTGAGCTAATGTGTGATAATAAAGCATCAATCAGTATCTCCGAAAATCCAGCTCAACATGATCAAACAAAACATGTAGAAGTGGACAGACATTTTATAAAGGATATTGTGGAGTCAAAAGTGGTATGTCTTCCTTACATAAGATCAAGTGATCAGGTAGCAGATATATTGACAAAAGCAGGTGGAGTGAGCACATTTGAAGAAGTATTATGCAAGTTGGGCATTAGAGATCCGACGATCTAACTTGAGGGGGAGTGTAAGATAAGATTAGATAGGATTAGCAAAAGTTAGATAAGGATGAAAATAAGATAAGATAGGATACAAAGAAATGATAGAGTTTTAGGAAGAGTATAATACCAGGTTTGGTGAAAGACTTAGCATATAAATATAGCTACAATGTACAGAACAAATTAATTCAAAGAAATCCAATGAAATATAGAAAATATTAACCAAAATCATTCAATTCTTTTGTTTGAATCAATTGAAATGAAGAATGTGATGGGGGACTCAAAGAAAGATAAGTTTTGGATGAGGTTCATGCGATCATGTTTATTTTCTTGTCGTAAGAATCGTTATATGTTAGGGGGAAAACTTAGACTAAAATTGTAAAAATTCAGAAGGTATAGAAAGCATAGGTCATACATTGAAGTATTTAACATGCATTCAAGTGTATTAAGTGATATATGTATGTAAGGTGTGATCAAATTTCTCATGCCATTTCTTAGTTGCTAGTTTAAGACCTTAGAGGGGTTTATTTAATTGGCATACCTTATGTTCTTGCCAAGTGGAGAGACTTTCTGCAGCTCGATCTACATCAAAGATGTTTGTCACCTAATACAAAAAAGTATATACAATGCAGTTAGGCAAAAATCCTATGCTATTGTTTCCAACTTTCTACAATCTGCAATTTCAGATGGATTCTTGTAATTAGTTCGCAGTATAACCAAGTGAATTAATCATTCCATCAATAGTTGGAAAAGCATTTTATGAAGTCGGATTTAACTCAGGCTTTTTTCCTTTATTACATACAAGCATTTCAGGAGGTTTATTTGATGAAGAAGGTGACAAAGATTATTGTATTTAACAAAAACACAATTATAAGATCTTCTACCAATCAAAAGCAAAGATTATTGTATTTTGATCCCTTAAGTCATTTCCTATTATTTGATAAAAGAAATGGAGTCTAGAGTTTTCCTTAAGATAACATCCCCCACCTCCTAGAATAAAGCACTAATTTCTTAAATTGTATCAAGTTAGTACATTTCCTTTTAATTGTGTTGTTTGAATGGGGGGGGGGGGGGGGGGGGGGGGGGGGGGGGAAGGATTCTTTAACAAGAATTTACGCTCTTGGCCTTGATGGTTGGAAATGCCTTCTCAATATAAAGCTACTCTCAAGCACAGCATATTAGAGTAATGGTCTCCCTTTTATTCTCCGTAATAGTTTATTGTCTTGATAGATTTGTATCATTGTATAACTTGCAAAATTTGACCTTATACTATACTTGTACTTCACCATCAAAATATTTTATTCGACTTAGATTTGTATCATTGTATAACTTTGATTTTGTAATAACAAATTTTTGAAAATTATATTTTTTTTCTTTGTTTCACAAATATAGCCATATATAGATTTTACGCTTTTTAATGCATACTTACGAACATTAATACTAACCTAAAATATCACTTGATCATATTTTCTCTAGTGAACTGTCAAAAAATATTGTAAGTTAGTATATATCTCGAACTTGTCCCTCCTTGCATATATTTACAATTTTATCGAGCTTTCGAGCAGAGCTAGACCTTGCTCGGCTTGGTTTGTTTAAGTCTCAAGCCGAACTCTATTTGATCGAACTTTGGCCGAGATTCAACCGAGCAAGCCCGAGAAGCTTGGTTCATTAAGCACCTCAAGGTCTTATCATGGGTCTTATATTGTCATATTAGGCCCACGGATTGATTTAAATCATCTAACGTGAGTTTAAACACCTTTTAAACTCGTTTTTGAAGCCTTTTGGATATGACATGTGCAATGCCATCGTTGTAGTTTTAAAACTTTTCAAATCTTATGTTGCCTTTAATTTACCTCAATATATAAAACATATTACAAGAAAAAAGGAAAAATGCTAAAATATAATATTTTTCTTGCAATATATGGATTATGGACTATGAACATTGAATACTTTATCTCAATTTAATATCGATCCTATTTAAGTAGAATAAAATACTATGTATGTGTTTTCACCATTCAATTTTTTTTTATTATTTTATGATCGTACAATCTAATCATACTGATTGATTTTAACCTTTTCTATCTTCGATTTAAAGTAGGATATCAGTGAGTATTAATTAAACTCATATACATAATATTTCACTACATAGTAGAAATTTATCAAAATCAATTGAGAAATATCGTAAATGAGTTTTGTTTTGAAGTATGTCTCAACACATTTTTAGCTAGGATTCCCTGACCTTTTATATAGTCAACACCTCTCTCTTCATTCGTCAATGTAAATACTCACATGTAATGTTCCATGAGGTTCAAAATTTTATACTACCCCTCACATGTGAGATCCTCTTTTTTTTTTTTTAAAAAAAAAATCATATCCAAGATACTCACGTATGATATTTTATAGGGTCAGAACTTTATTGCTCCCCTTGACATGTGGTATTCTTTTTTAATTTAGCATAAAATTTAGTAAAGGCCTAAGTCATAGGCCTGACACTGATACCATATTAAATACTCTTGGATCAGACTTGTCAAGAAGAGATAGATTCCAATTCTCAATTATTATAGGAGTAATATCTCACTAGTTTTAAATGTTGATCATCTTTTCCCTCATTATATAAAGCGGGACAATTTATATATCCTAATTCAATTCACATATGGGTATTATTCCTAACATCTTTTTACTATCCATAATTGTAAGATAAAATTGAAATAAAAATACAACTTTTGACCCACATTGTCCATAAAGGCCAACCTTCATTTCATTTCTAAAAAATCTCATATTTTCATGTGTTGTGTTCTAAAGATACTCTTGATCGGTTACCTGTTGAATTGGTCTCTCAACTTCATATCTTCATTTGCCTCACATTTATCTTTATCTCTTTCTCAGTTGTGCAGTCCATTCCTATCTCTTCCGTAAGATTAATGTTTTGAAACCAAATTAATGCGGATAAGTGAAACAAAACATAAAAAATCATAACCAAAATAAAAACCAATCAACCAAAATCCCAACTCAAACAATAAATATTGGTCCAATATTTCATATCAAATTTCAGACACCTAAAAATAATCATACGATCCATTTGATTCAATAATCAAATGTATTATTCAATGGCAAGCAAGAGAGTATTGCAGCACGCAACTCGAAGATTCAAAAATGGTGTTGGAAGAATTAGGGGGTTTTGCGCAGTTCCTGATTCTCAAAGTCCATTTTCTTCTCTACATCTCATCAATTGGGAAAAAGACTATTGTACTCACAAGTCAGTTCTTCTTCCTTAGTTTATCTTATATTTCTTTGTTCTTTTGCCTATTTTTATTTTTCTGGGTGTGATTGATGATTTGGGTTTATGAATTGATATGACAATACCCAATTAAAACAATGAATAAGGCTTGTTTGATGTCACGGTCGGTATTATATTTTTGGTTATACCATATAGGTTCATATAATATGTTTAAAATTAATCAGTAAGCATGTTAATTTTGAAAGTCGATGACACGATTATAGTATTTAGGAAATTAATTCATCTCATTCGATAGATTTTTGTTATATATTTAAAGTTTTACTTAGTGATGTTTAGAGAAACTGACATGAGGTTTGCCTTAGTTTAGAATAATAGCTGCGTGATCAAGTTTTACTTTGTGATGTTGTCGATTGAGTTTGTTGGAAGAGTTAAAATGGTGGGGTTGGTGCTTTGAAGAAGAAGGTGATATGAACATTTGTAGAAGAAACCATCAACTCATCACAATGACTTATTGCTTAGCTGGTTATTTTTTCATTAAATCATTTAAAATACAAAACATGAAAAGGTGAGATTTTTCACAAATAAAATAAAGGTTGACCTTTAAGGATAATATGGGTCAAAGGTTATATTTTTTAATTTCAATTTTTTCTAATTCCAATTGTAAACATTAATGTACTTGATCTTGTTAAACGGAAATCTTATCTCATCGATACACTTGTATCTTTACAAATATTTTCTGCACAAGAAGATATTGATTTGTCCTAACATTTAAGAGTGGAGTCAAATAGAATGGAGAAAGATTCAAATCAAAGTTGAAATATAAAAAATTTAAGTTATACCATTCGAAGAAACATTCCTGATTTTGAAGTTTATACGGTGTATGGAGAAACTTCAAAGGTCAGAGACTAGCATTGCAAGAAAAATACATCAAATGGCTTTGTAGTAACTTTTGTTTTCAAACATCAAACCAAGAGTTAATATTTTCATTTGTTTATTACAAAACATCTTTAATTTCGGATTAACGGATATTATGAAAATTATAACTTTTCTTATATATGAACCTATGATTACTATAAAGTATGGTTAGGCCGACCAAAAGATTTAATTTGAAAAATCTATACTACCCTATTAATATATATACTAGTGATAAGCCATAATTCTAACATGTTTTAGGATTGGTATGAGGAATTTGATAATTCTAACGTACATTGAGCTATTTGATAATGACTACATGTGCTAATTATGGATAATTAATTAACTTTATTTCAACCCAAAAACTACTCACATGTGTGTTTATTTCCAAGCCATGCACATTCAGTAACAGAATCCTGTTTGATTGTCGTCCACTAACACTAAAGAGCACTGATTGATATTTACTGAAATAATTGATTGGCATAAAAAGGAAGGCATGTAGAAGTTGCAATATAGACGGCAATGTAGGAAAACAACAAGAAAGTTGACTGAATCATCATCGAGTTAATTGACTAGGTAAAATGAATTACTATTTGATGTGCTTTCCCTCTTTATTTCGTTAATTTGTCAACTTATCCCTCTTATTTCATTCTAAGAGTCGTACGTATTAATGGATGGAATTAATGTTTCATTTATAATATTTTATTTGAAAAGTGAGAAATTTAAATGTGAATTTTCGTTAATATATATGTTTAAATATATCCATGTAAAATCTTATTAGATTCGTCTCAAAATATACTTTTTAATTATGCAAATTTTATTTTTTTTATAATACATATTTACACAAAGTATACTTTTTTAATATATAAATTTATATTTTTAATAATATATATTTATACATATTATAGTTATAATATGTGATTTGAAAGTTGTGTAAAAAAACAAATGTGACAAACAGAAAATTATAGGAAGTAATTAGAATGTACGACTAATTACCTTCACCTTCACGTTCACCTTCCATGCTCTGCGACTCTAAGAGTCTCTGCACTATGCTTGTCTGCCTTGGACTTTTTTCACAAATTGTATGGAGTTTTATTTTATATCTCATTATTTTTTTAGGGTATTACACACTTAGACAATGTTGATAATTAATCTGCCGGATTTATTTAAATATGGATAAAATTGAAAATGTTGATAATTTAATTTCCTCGCAATATTGGTATTTACTCAATTATTTTCTAATTAACACGTTGTCGTGTAAAATAATTTAAGTGGGTTCGTAATGTAGTTTTCTATGACTGGATTGTGGATATGACATTTAGATTCTTTGAAAAGACTGAATTATGCCAAGTGCCTATCCTCAATTACATCAATGGTAAAGACTTAGGCTATATTTGTTTATTTTATAAATCTTTTACTATATAGTAAAACAGAGACGGAGATAAAAAAATTTTCACCTCAAAAGTCAAAAAGTCTTTTCTTTTCTATTAAAAATAACCTAAAAAGTCAAAAAGTCAATGTAGAAGACCAATAACCTCCAAGGCTATATCCCTAGGCACTCGAAATCACAGTGAAAAAATTGTATCATATTTCTGAAGAAAAGTGTCCCACCCTAAATATGATGTCATTGGAACGTATGTAATTCTTCATGAGGCATCATTAGGGCTAATAAGTAGCTAGTTCTATATCATAATTCCAATTGAATTCTATGTTAATTGAAATCTTTAATATATATCAAATAGTACTGCTTGAGCTTGACTCACCGTCTCACTCAGCATAATAAGTCTACTAGTACGGTCGTACACTCACACGCTATATTTATCGTAAGTGGTTTTTCCTCAAATTAAACCGTGTCGTAACAGATTCGTTCCTATCTATCAACATCAATTACAAGAACCGTAACCTTTTAACCCTCTAAATTTCTCAGAAACTTCCACACGGTTTCTTAGATTTAAGCTATTCAGTCAGCTCTATCATGCCTAACTTGTAAATCTCTGTTAGTGGCATTATATTTTTCATGCTCATCAAATATACGTCACTTGATCGTTATATTCGCAAACAAATTTTATTTCATTATATTGTATAACACAACAATATAATAAACCAAACCTTTTCGACTAAGAAAATATGGCTGAAGATGATGAGATAATGGATGCACCGGGGTTCAGATTCTATCCAACGGAAGAAGAATTAATATCTTTTTATCTTCAACAAAAGCTTCAAGGTCGAGCTACACAAGAAATAGATGATGTTATACCTGTGGTTTATATTTATAATTATAATCCATGGGATCTCCCAAGTATGTTTTTTTTTTTTTTCAAAATCCGTACATATTTAGGAAATAATTTTTACATTCCATTTTTGTGTAGCATATTATTGTCAATTAATATAGAAATAATGCGAATTAGCTTAGATAGATTCACAATATGTACATCTTCAAATATTTGTTTTCCCTCCCTAATTAACTAAGACATGTTGTCTGCCAATTTGGGGTTGATAATGTCTACTTTTATGAAGCACAAATTTTTATATGTACACCGGATACAAGAAGGTTATTATATCTTAATTCCTTATATCTTAAAGTTGATAAAGGTTGAGATATGATGTATTGAGGGGTAATTTTTGTTATATTAAAAGGTAACTTTTGTTTTGTTATATGCATATAAGATCTTTTGTTTATGAAATAGAAATTAAATTTTTCTTCAATTTTTAGGTTTTTTTTTTTAACCTAGCTTATTAGTTATGATCTAATGAATGTGGGGGCAATGAGCAGACAGTTGGTCACAACAATGAGAAGATAGTAAGCAACATATGGAACTCTTCAAGTTAAAAAAAAAAATAGTTGATCCAAAACTAGGTTTTTCTTGATGATTTTCAATCAATAGTACGTTAAAAAAAAAAAAAAAAACTATACCTACATCATTCAAAACCTTTGAGCAAGTTGTATGTTAAGATCATAAAACGTGTCTAAGGAGCTACATACCACACCTTAAGGTAGGGCTTTTACCTCAAAAAAGGGGTACTTGCCCTCAGAATATATACCTATATTTATCTTACTAGTGACCTCTCACCATTCATAAAAATATCATATAATGCACAACAAAATTTACAACAGTAGGTCAGTGAAAGTTAAACATAGCCGTAGTTAATACACCATTCATTTTCGTTTCTTCAACGTAACCCTAATTTTCCTAGCTAACCTTTTGGTGCATGCATTGTAGATATATCAGGGGAGCGGTGCAGGAATGATCCACAGCTCCAAGAGTGGTTCTTCTTCATACCAAAACAAGAGAGAGAAGCCAAGGGAGGACGGCCGAACCGCCTCACCACCACGGGCTACTGGAAAGCTACTGGCTCTCCGGGTTATGTTTACTCTGAGAATAAAGTCATTGGAGTGAAGAGGACCATGGTTTTCTACAGTGGAAGAGCCCGTAGTAGATCTGGCTCTAGGACTGAGTGGAAGATGAATGAGTATATGGCCTTTGATGATTTCCCCTCCTCTTCCACTATTCCTCCTTCATCCGTAAGTTATTATGATATTCTTCTATTGTTTACTACATTTCTATTCTTGGAGTCAAAGTTGGATCCCAAAGTAAATAGTTAGAGTATTAAATTTTTATAATTTTTTGTCTTATAAATTTTTAAAAAAATATTTTTATTTATGTTTTAAAAATTATAAAAAATCAAATATAGCAAATAAATAGAAACTAAGTGAGTATATATGAACTTTCACATACTTGTTAGTATAATTAGAGTTACCTCATTTTTTATTTTCTTGGAAGCCAAATTAATCAGTATTTTGAAGATTTTATCACGCATGATTACCTCCACAAATTGTCTCGAGTCTCGAATTTCGCGATGATTCTAGTTTGATAGTAACACTATTGGTATTAATTTCCAGTTTTCTAATTTTCAAAAGAAAAAAAGAATAAACCATAATTTTCTAATTTCCAGTTTTGTAGTCGTGTTAGTTTTTAAAATCAAGATGACTGTCGTAATAAACTTAAATCATACGACTTTCAAAATCATAAAACAAAATATCTTAATTCTTAAATCAACCATCTTTTTTGGGAAACCTGCAACAACACCTATATTTTATAGTGGCAACAACCAACATACAATATCTGATCCTATAATATAATTTTACTTAAGCCATCTCACAATTATATTAGTTGTATTTACAAAATATAGTCAGCCAAATGAATCACCTAATAACAAAAGACTTTAACTATATATAATGAATATGAACAAAACTAAAATTATTCTTGTGAAAAGAAAAGTCAAATATTAAATGATAGATAGCTAGCTATGGTACTTGGAAAAATTCAAATTCTTATGGAGGATCCCAATCAAAATTGATATACTCTAGCAGACATTTGCTTAGTAGTCTAGTCTTTAGGAATAGGGGGCTGATATTTCCCAAGTGCATCATAATTATTTATCGATCCCAAATGATTTAAGAAACTAAATGATTAGTCTGGCCTAATGAATAGTTTTTTCCTCCATTGGCGGGATATATACTCAAATTCATTAGTTTTTAAAATAAAATAAGTAGGTTAAAAATTTATTGTTGGATTATTATATCATATTAGTTGAAGTAGTTTAGTGGTCGAGCCCAAATTCTTGTATGTAAGCCATCAGTTTAGTCCAATGCAGATATAGTTAAAATCAATCACTACTTAATAAATCATAATTAGTAGAACACGTTAAACTACCGTTTCTCGTATTCTCGTATTCTTAGATCACATCTAATTATTAGCGTAATTAAGAAATGAACTTATGTTTTGCATTAAAAATTTAGGTAATCATAATGCATAGTATTACGTAAAAGTTTACAAAGAAATTCTATTTTTTTTAAATTGAACTGTATTAGAATATATGATGGAGAGAGTACTAAGGAAGTCGAGAAGCATTAAAAGCAAAATAGACGCACAGAACGTGGCAATTAGGTTAATTAACGTTGTTTGATTGGACAGCTAAGAGCGTAAGACCAGACCAGACCAGACCAAACAGTAGAGCATTGCACGACTAGTTGCTAAAACAAATGACAAGACCAAAATTCATTTTGTCCACATGAAATCAATCATGACCCGACATTACAAATTATAAGGGCCCAATTGGTTTTATTTGTCATTTAGTAATTAGCATCTCTTTAAATACTCTACATTTTATTAGCTAAAATAGGATATATGAGTAGAAAGACAAGAACCTGTGCTATGTGCAACGTATTAAACAAAAGGTAAAGGACAACAATAGAAGTTTTTTTTTTTTTTTTTTTTTTTTTTTTTTTTTTTTTTTTTGAGAAAAAGGAAGGCAAAGACTTTAGAATATTAGTAAACGGAAAAAATAGAATTGTTAATGTTACATATTTAAATAGTTATCTACAATTATGAAAAAATCAACAATGAAAATCATATATGAGACAGATGAGAAGCAATTTTGCTTTTGATAAAATTTGATGAAAAGCAAAAACATAACACAAATATTTTCATTAAGAATTTGTTCTATGAAACATTAATATATGCATGAATCTAACACATACTGCTGGGAATATAAAACAAAATAAAAATAAAAGAGATTAAAGAAAAGAGGAAAGAAATTTCTACAGGTGGAACTTAACAATAATTGGGAAAAAGTTTATTAAGGAACGGGGTGATTAAAAAATAATAATCAACGGTCCATTATTATGATATAGAGAATATATATAAAATACTCTCCTCTTAGGGTTTGGATATAGTTATATTTTCTTATATCCTAATATGATTAGGACTCCCATTGATCTTATAAAGATTGATCAATGAAATATTCTCCCATTATCCTCTTTTGAGTTGGTGTTGGTAACTGATAGAGATAACTTTCATAGATGTAATATGAGCGAAAATGTATATAACCCTTTTTAACATTTTAAAATTGCATAATTTTTATTTTTTTTTTTAAATTTAGTATGATAGTTCATATTATATCTATCCACTTAGAGAATTAATAAATAAGATTTATTTGTTGTATGTATAATCAATTTCGAAAAGAAAAATTTCTATTTTATATATGATATAAATGTATCGGAGGGTATTTTGGTAGTTTTATTTTTATACTTGAAATTATATTATCTATATCTGATATACGATTTTTATATATTAATTAGAAAAACTTCGTTTTAAAAATACGAAAGTTTTTGCCACTCCACAATTTTATTTGTTATTATAATTAAGAAAATGATCGAGGGTATTGAAGAATTTATCCTATTTTTTTTTCCAACTTTAACAGCAAAAGGGTGATTACACGGTATGCCGAGTTTACATAAAATCAAAGTGCATGCGAGCATTTGATAGGCGACCAGCAGCACCACCCACGAGCAGACCAACATTAGTTCATCAAGTTGATAGTAGTCAACCCAGTTCATCTCATCAATACCAAAACCAGGCTCCATCAAGGGTCGAGATTAGAAGGTCCAGATCAAGCGAAAGTTCCTCGTCACCAGGGGATCAAGCTGCTGCTGAAAACAGCAGTGATCCTTATCAAGGAAGTAACATTGATCAAAAGAACGTAATGAACACGCAAACTGATCAGCAGGAGCCACTATGGGAATGGGAAGACTCCCTGATGAACTGGAGTTTTTGAAGTCAGTCGTACATGATTGATTCTCATTTGATATGAAGATTGACAAGTACTCCAATAATCATGAATTTTAACCTTCCCTTTGAAGCCATACATTTTATTTATGCTCAACTTGTTGGTCCATATCAAATGCATGGTTAAGTTGGAGAAACAAAAGCAAGAATATGATTTTACTACATTTTATTTGTGCTCAACTAATATTGCATGGACTAAAAGCAAAGCAATGCAAAAAATTTATCTACTGATGCTACCTACTCACATGGAGCATTGTTGCATGGAATTTTGGTTCCTAAAATCATGGACTAAAGTAAAGTAGACTAAGACCAATATTATATTCAAAGGTTTGTTGGATAAAAGCATGTGTCCAACAACTTCCTTGATCCATCAACTTACTATTCTCATTTGATGATATTGTGGAAGAATGATGCTCCTTATTTTGTGGATATGGAACGTGCATATAAAGACATGGGAAAGCTGGAAGAACACTTTCTATTGCATATTTCGTGGGTTATTTAAATTGGTCAGCAATAAACTTTTTCAAGCTGAAAATTCTCCAACTTCTTTTCAAGTGCAACGACTCCTATGAGTCCAAGTACATTTGCTTTTGCTCAATAGTGCCGTTGGGTTTTCCTATAAATAGAGGTTGAAGTTTGAAGAGCAAATTTTATAGAGACACAAGCCTTACATGAAAACTATTGTCAAGCTACAGCAACAAAAATATTCATCTCTTGTTTTTTACTACTTTATTGTGTTTTTTAGATTGAGAGAAAAGATAAGAAAAGTATATCGAGTGTTTAGAAAAGTGTGATAAATATAAAAGAGTGATATATTTTGAGTAGTACTTATAATATTCAAAAGTTCAGAAAAAAGTGAGATATATTTTTATTTATAGGATCTGAGACGCTAATTAAGGTATAGCAAGGGAAGCTACGGAGTAGAAGATAAGTGTGAAATCTTCTAGGGTTGCTTTAGGTCTTTAAAAGGTGTTAAATCATACGGGTAGGACTCCCTAGGCGGAGACGTCGGAAAATTGCCGAACTTCGTAACAAATTATCATGCCTTGTCTCTTTAACTTATTTGCTTTTCGTACTTAGGTTTTCATCTATTTTGTTTAATTGTTAAATTAGCTATATTGAAGTCAAAAGCTCAGCAACAACCTTTGAAATATATTTCAAGGTCTTGATATTCAGACGTTCTCAAAGTATTAATTCCGCCCTTGAAAGTTATCTCAAGCCTTTGCACTCCTAATTGCGAAAAACGATTATACTCTATTTAACCCCCCTTCTGCAGTATATTCAATCCTATATTTTTCTCCTATTGATTTTTCAAGATCGTTCTTAAGATGGAATATGGAATACCGTGGTTTACACTTTAACCAGCAAAGCTAATTGGCATGAATCCACATTCTTAATATGGATTATGGAATATTGTCGTTTACACTTTGTTGATTTGCCTTTTTGGATCGATCAAGTGTGTGTGAGAATGCTACACTTTCTTTCAATATTTACTGGAAACTAGATTTAGTTTCTTAGTTTACAATGTTGGGTATTTCTTTCACATTTTGATTGAAAAGTCAGGTCTCGCATATTTTTACGTAGAAGATGATGACTTATGGTTCAATAAGACTCCAATACTTCTTTTCACATGAAGAAAGTTTTCCTCCATTTGTCAGACGCTGGGTTGAGTACGCAATAGTAAAACTAAACTTTTATTTTAGGGGTTGTCTATGGAATGATACTACAATTAATACCTTATGTTTTGGAAGTCTATATACAATAAGCATATACATCGTATGACATAGGTGTATAGGGGACATAGATGAATAGGTACTTTCAAACTTAAAATGAGTTGATAAACAAAATATAACGCCTGTATATTGCGGAATTCGTACTCCCTATATGATTAGATAACGAACATGTTTGGAAGTTGATATTTCTAGGTTTAACCATAAAGATACAATTAACAATGCCATGAGTATTATTATATGATACTTATGACTAAACCAGAATTTCTACATATATAATTCCTTCTTAAGGAATTGGCTACGTAAAATACAACCCATCTAATTGTTTTTCTGAAACTTGTTGAAGCCAAACGATACTAATCTAGCAAGGTAATGGGCATGGAACAAACTCAAAAGTGAACTAGAAAATAAAACGTCATCCAATATGGAATCGAGATGAGGTTGGAAAAGTACGTCAAGGCCTTGCTTAATCTTTTTACAATCGTCACTTAACTGCCCGCTTCGATATAGTAATAACTACATATGATATAACAATAGCTATATATGATATAACAATATTTATAGCTGAGATCTTAATATCCTGATATAATTTATATCAGGTATGAATAAGGTAAAGCTCTCGTTTAACTTTATTTCATTTATGTGAACCTTTAATCATATTTATCATGATCTCTCTTTAATGGTTATTAACATTTCCCTTACTATTTATTAGCATCTAGCCTCCCTTAAAAGAGAACCGGTAGCTGTTCTAATTAATAGTGCCTTCAGTAGTAAAATGCTGAAATTCTCTGTAATCATCGGTTTCTTAACCTTCCTTCAGTCGACATACTCTTCGTTTCATCTCTCGATCTCTCTCAATATACAAAGACATCACGTACTGAATTATTCAGCCCTAATTTGAAAACTAAAACTTTAAAATGCTAGGGCTAACCTATAAATCTTGCATCGTGGATTTTAATTTGGTGGTTGTTCTAATATATAATCTTAATTAATTAAATATTTTTCCCATGAAATAAGGTTCGAAACCTATGTTCTATGTTGATTGATCAGCAATTTTTGTACTTAGTTTTTGTGGGTGTTGGGTCTTTTGGCTACCTCAACTTTAACCAGTCTTAC
Organism: Dysphania ambrosioides; assembly: GCA_026401315.1. Classification (NCBI taxonomy): domain Eukaryota; kingdom Viridiplantae; phylum Streptophyta; class Magnoliopsida; order Caryophyllales; family Amaranthaceae; genus Dysphania; species Dysphania ambrosioides. The sequence goes on from CM048670.1 coordinate 21,861,985, forward strand.
GTCCCTACTCCCTAACTTAATACGGCTTGATTCGGTACTGCTCCGCAACGTCGAAGACCTACAACGGTAATCTAAGTTTTGTATGTTGCTTGCATAGTTTTTGTTATGAGGAATTCTGAGATTAATTGAGTTGTGGGTTTATGTAGATTATATCATTTTGCCACAATTAGTCAAAGATTATAGAATAGAGCTTGTTGTGAAGTACAATCCCTTACTAGTAGAATCATATAAGATACACTTTCTCTTTTTCTTTTTTTATTTACCACACTTCTCTAAACACAATTTCTAATACAGTTTTAACTATTAATATATTTAATTATTATATAAAAAATTATAAAAAAATTATATTAAAATTATATATCGAGATAATTTTAATAATATCTCACGTGACTATATATTTTCTCTTAATAAAATAATTTACCAAAGAAGATCAAAGGAATTCGTGTAACTTTTGTTGTTCTACAGCGTAAATACGCTCTTAAGGTCTTGTCACCAGCCTGTTCGCAGCGGAAGCCGGAATGTTTAGCTTGAGGTTGCTGAAAAAGCCATTTGGAATGAGGTACATATGCATTTATATAAGCAAAACTGTAACTAACTAACTAAAAAATTGAAAATAATCTAAAGTACCAAACGCATAAGATCATGAGTTGACAGAGGTTGTGTTACAAAGTTTGGCATCCTTGAATCCACATTGCTTCCTAGATTAATATAACACGACCATGTAGTTGTTAGAAGTGTGTAAGCATTCTCTAAATCCACGAAAAAGCGTTTGGTTCCAAATAAACCTATACATTGAGTCAGGTCAAGGTAGGGATGGGTCACAAGCAAAACAGATCGGGCTGTAATGGGTAAAAGAAGATCCAAAATAGACCGGGTCGGATCGGGCCAAATGAGATACATAATAGGTCGAGTCGGGCCGGACCGTCCAAAGAGTATTTTTTTTCTATAGAGGGTGATAGTTTACATGTATCACCTCCAATTTTTGATAGTGGATTATTGGTAAGTAAGTGAAAATAATTCATTATCTGATAGTGTTTAAAAGTTTTGGAAACTATTGACCCATTATTGACCTGACTTGACTCATTAAAGATGAAATAAAATATGATCCTTTAAGAGACCGACTCATTAGGCCCATTATTAATTAGACCATTTACAAACAGGTCAATTAAAGGCCCTTAACAGGACACCTCCCATTGGAACAAGTCTAGTTCCAGTGTTGGTATTGCACTGTACAGTATGAGTGATATATATTGGGGCATAGGGTGGTTAACTGGTTATTGTATGGGGTAATTTGAGTGGTGATTCCAGCAAAAGGTATATATTGTAGATAAACTTCCTGCAGGTTGGTGTATTTAAAACTATATGGGTTTCTTGCAACCACATTTTGGTAGGTTGAGCTTGTAGCTACTTGGGCTGAAATTTGTATTCTTAAGTATTTAACTAATTTGAACTTATAAGCTATGAGTGAAAATCAAAGAAAATTAGGTATAGGTGAATATGGTGTCTATCTAACTTATCATATATATTATATATATTTTAGTGCTGACCTGTTATATAACATATTTTTGACTTATCCGGTTGAGGTCTTGTGAGGAGAAAAAAAAAAAAAGTTAATAACTGCTCAATTACTAATCATTTACCCCATAATAATTATAAAAAAAAAAACTGATCTTCCAAATTTACCAACATCAATGAAAAATTACAAAAAACATATCCAATATAAGTTAGGAAGCTTATATCGATTTCGAGTTGAACTATTTGAAATTAAAGCTAGTCGCATTATTTATTTGAAAATGAAGTTATACTAATAGAAAATCAAGGCGTATAACATTTCACCTTCTTAACCCAAAATCTTTTAAAGATAGCCTAGTTGTACATTTAGAAAATGAAGTTATGCAATTAAAAAATGAAATTACCATCGTACTCTTAGATACGGAGTATTGTTGCTTTCTACAAGATAAGAGAAACTCTAACATATAGTATTGTTGTTTCTACATAAGTTTGTAACGTGTGAGTTTCCTAAGATATCAGGAAGGGGAGGATCTTGAGCCTATGTTCTCTGGATTTGTTGCCTTTGTTATTTTCAAGTAATTCCTCACGTATTCTCTATGTTATGCAGCTTCATGTCCACTGCTGATCTAATATCTAAGAAGCTCCACTGAATAATATTAGTTTGTTGGTTTGCTATGCTAAAGAATTCAGCTTTACTAAGTAATAACTGCAAGTACTGCCTCTGCAATTGGTCCATGTTCTAACAACAAACTCACGTATTTATTTTCGTTGCTAATGCTAAAGTGGCTAATATTAGTAGGAAATTAAGTACGATGAACACAACTAATTAAATTGATAGTGTGTGTTAGTAGTGTCCAGTCTTTTTTTTTTGGGAGTGTTGTATTGTGGCAATCTATTCTGTTGAACATAATGTGATTAATTAGAAAAGAATTAAATGTTGCATGACTTATATTAACGGAGACACTTAATTCTAGAGTTTTAGTTCATAGAATAGTCCATTAGATCGTAGTTTACTTAGCTTGACACATCATTCAATTGGCTCGACTAATTAGATTCATAGCAATTAAATATACAATCACATTTTTTTCAGTGGAATTCGACCATTTTTGCCCGTCTACATAATATAGTAGTAGGAATAGTATGTTATGTCATTTTGATAGGTTTGCAAACTACTTGACAGAAGTTAAGCACAATTAGGGATTAATGCATAGCATAATTTTAACAAATAAATAAGCGCAACCTCCTCCAAATGAGAGAGGGAAACTAAAAAGTAGACTAAAGAATCTAAGCTCACAACTAGGAATTTTTTTTCTTTTTAAACTTTTTTTTTTAAAAATTTGAAAAATAAGCTAGCTTTGAAAGTAATTTCAAAAATAAGCTAATTTAGCTTTGGAATAAAGTGTTACCCGAGGCATCGTTTTACCTAATGCAAAATCGTTGCCTGTGGCAACGTTTTGCATGGGGGTGGATTTGGTGGGGTTAAACTGGATCAGACATTAGGTAATAGGAAAACGCTGCCTAGGACAACGTTTTTCTTTAAAATATTTTCAGGAATCTGCGCAGGAAATCTGGTCAATCAGTCAAAAACGTTGCCTCGGGCAACATTTTTGCTATTAATGAAAACGTTGCCCTGAGCAGCGTTTTTAGTCAGGCCCGAATTTTTTTTTTCTTTTTCTCCCTTCTTCCTCCTCTTTTCTTCTTCTTCCTCCATTTGCTTCGAAACCGTCGAGCACCATTCTCTCCCTTTCTTCCTCCCTTACACATAATTTCGGCTCAATTTTCATCTCAAATCATCTCAAACCCTTCCTTTTTCTTCCTTTGACAAGGTATGTTATAAATTTTGAGTTATGTTAATTATTTTTCTTGTTTTTTTTGTCAAGAAATTTCATTTTTTTTGTTTAAATTTCGTAAGTTGTGTTAGTTTTGAGTTATGTTAATTATGTTAATTATGTTAATTATGTTACAAATTTCAGTTTTTGGTTTGTAATTGTTTTTTTTTATTAAAAGTTATGGGTATATTAGATATTATGAATCATGTGTATATTTTTTGTTATGAATTATGGGTACATTTGTGGTTTTATAATTTTTTTTTATGTGTTTTTAAGTATTTCGATTATTATGATGTTTAGTTGTTAGTTATTTGTTATTTTTGTTAATTATAAGTATTTTTGTTATTTTTTGTTGTTAATTATTCTTAATATTTTTTTAGTTTATATGTTGTTGTTAGTTAATTTAGTTTAGGTTAGTTTATGGATTTATGTTAGTAAAGTTTAATTTAGGTTAGTAAACCATAAATTAGGTTAGTATATGAATTTAGGTTAGTTGATGATTTTAGGTTAGTTTATTAATTTAGGTTAGTGTATTAATTTATGTTAGTTTATTAATTTAGGTTAGATGATGATTTTAGGTTAGTTCATTAATTTAGGCTAGTTGATGATTTTAGGTTAGTTTATGAAATTAAGTTAGTGTATTAAAATAGTTTCTTAATTTAGGTTAGTTTATTAGATGAGTTTATTAAGTAAGGTTAGTCTATTAATTAAGGTTAGTTTATTACTTAGGTTAGTTAATTAATATAGGTTACTTTATTAATTTAGGTTAGTTTATTAAATTAGGTTAGTTTATTAGATTAGTTTAGTTTATTAATTTAGGTTAGTTAACTAATATAGGTTATTTTATTTATTTAGGTTATTTTATTTGTTTAGGTTAGTTTATTAGATTAGGTTAGTTTATTAAATTAGGTTATTTTATTAATGTAGGATAATTAATTAATTTAGGTTAGATTATTAGGTAAGTTTATTAATTAAGGTTAGTTTATTAGATTATTTATTAATTTAGGTTAGTTTATTAGACTAGTTTATTAATTTAGGTTAGTTTATTAGATTAGTTTATTAAGTAAGGTTAGTTTACTAGGTTAGTATATTAATTAAGGTTATTTTATTAGAATAGTTTATTATTTAGGTTAGTTTATTGGATTAGTATATTAATTAAGGTTAGTTTAATGGATTAGTATATTAAGTAAGGTTAGTTAATTAATTTAGGTTAGTTTATTAGATTTAGGTTATGAATTTAGACTAGTGGTTGAATTTAGGTTATGAGTTTAGGGTAGTTTATTGTATATTGTTGTAGACATATTATTGAATATCATTGAAGAGTTTTCTTTGATGCAGGCATCATGGATTCCATTTTTTCCCATTGTTATGTCGATGGGGTGGAATATTGATAAAACAAGATAACACAATTGGGTATGATAGTGGATAATATAGACCTATTGTGGTTAGTGTTGAAAATAGTTTCTCCGATATTGTTGATATGATATTCAATTTGTGTGGGTTTGATAGATGATTGGTGGAACTGAAATTGAGAATGAAATACCCTATCAGCCCGTCGACATGTATGACATTGCCATTCACGGATGACTATTCTGTTAAAGTATTATGAGTATGCATTCAAAATTACCCACAATCTGGCATTGAAATATATGTCGAGCAAGTACCCTTACCTTCTTCATATACTGGATTAATGGACATATTATCTCAACATCAGTCCTTTTTAATCATTTCATCCATAAGTCAAATGCATGTTGATGATAACTCAGAAGTAGCTACTCCTAGTGTGACTCCAGTAAATAGTATACTTTTCAGAGATGGGTTTGGGAATTATCTTTATGGAGAAAAGACTAGGCAATGTAAGAAAGGGGTAGAGGAAGAGGAATTGGACGAGGAGGTGAAGGGGGAAGAAGTGGTAGAAGAAAGAGAGCCAGTTGACGTAGATGAAGAAGACGATGGTCTTTTGAACCTAGAGCTAGAAGTAGGAACTAGTTCGAGGGCCAACGAACTTGAAGTTGAATCAACCATTCCATATTACAATGATATGTTAGAGTATGAAGAGGGTGACGGTTGGACAATGGACGGCCCAAAATGCGGTGTTGATAGTGAATTCATGAAAGGGATGGAGTTCCCTAGTAAGAGAGATCTCATGATAGTGATGTGATTCATGATAGTGATTCAGTTAGTTGTCTGCTACTTTCGCCCATCTTTCGCCTGATGTGACATTCTGAGGTATGCTCGGATGTACTGCTGGATACTCGTTTCTTGTGTACTCTTCGCTAATAAGTCAGGGAACGAGGTCCAACTTATCTACTTGAACCTGTTTGACCGGCCCTGGGATAGTGTAGCTAGTTATAGCTAGGGGAGCACGACTCTGTCCTATCTATATCGAATGATGTGCCGTGCTTGTCGAGTGAGATGGGGTCGGGCAACAGTTGAAATAGCCAGGCCACTAATCATTCTGCAGGTATTTACGTTCTTGTTTTCATTGATGTTATAGTAACAAAATATGCAATTAACTCATTCCATTTATTTCACTTACACAACTTTGGGCGTGGGAGCATTTCACTGTTTGTCGTCCAACCATACCTACACGACACAGACGTACCCAGGAGGGACAAGAGGTCCACATTTTTTTCGAACCGGGCCACGCTGGAGATGGACAGCCGTATGGAACTAGATGGTTGGTCGATCATCTTACTCGCGTTCACTTTGCGACTGGGGTGAACTCTTTGCGAGACTTATTATATAGGATGATGGATGAGCAGGTAACATTCCAACTCCTCTCTAATTCTTACATGTGTTTTACATAGAATTGTTTTCAATATCTAATGTTTTTATGTCATTTATAAGTAGATGATATGGGATCTGTATCTTGAGGATGAGGGTGAGGAGGACGAGTGGCGTGTTGTTGCGCCGCTCGTATGTTTTGAGTGCGTTGAGTTCCATTTGGCGACACAAGTGATGCGGCAGTATGGATGGCGTCAGGTCATACCATCTTCTGTTGACACAAGCGAAGAATTACACAAGGTGGACCGATGTGGGAAGATTGGAGTCGTTTGGACGGACCAACACCGACAATTTATTGACGCATGGGATAGGCATCTACAGTCTGTAGTCTAGGTTGATCTGTTCGAGGGAGTTATGGACTACTTCGATCCATACTTGGTATGGTATCGACGTATCACTAAGCGGTTCATTAGCCCTTTTTCCAGCCGCCTATGTCATATTTCTCCCCTGCAGCAGTGCCGTTACACATAGTGGTAAGAATTCTGGCCAATTTACTTGTTCATTTATATATAGTACACAACTAACTTCATTTGTATTCCTTCTTTTATCATGTAGACTAAGGAGCTGCTACATATTTGTGACTACGTTCACGATTCATGAGCCATGTGTCCTCCCATGGCATATCACGTGTACGACCTTTTCTAGGATATCATGGAGAGGATACGGTAGCCTTACCGACTTCGACCGTATCCATTATAGACGAGTTGCGACGCATCCACCCCCTCCACACCCTTAACTATGCCGGAGACCCTTACTATCGAGATGCCGAGTCAGCATTACACTCCGGGTCAGTCTTCATCATTAGTTTAATCATCTCCACAGGCCCCATTTGCACATCATCCAAAGTGGATCCAACAAACTCAAAGCTCGTATCCTCATTTCGACATTATTTTCGAGGAGCAAACTCTGGGTCCAGACTCTTAGGGCTTATTTCATTTTTCATTATGTTATTTTATATTACATTTTGTTATGTATACAACTAAAACTTAATTTCAAACATTATACATTTTGAATTTCAAACATTACAATTTGTTATAGCTTCTTTTCGGTTTGTGTTCATTTCGATACTTATAGAATTTGTGTTGAAAATTGACGTTTTGATATTGGTGATGATTTTTAATATTGATGGGAAGTTATGTATTGTGTTTATATTTAATACGTATTTGATTATGGCGTTGTAGGGAAAAAAATTTAATATTTTGGAAAACGCTGCCAGAGCAACGTTTTTTATTGACCTAGATTGCCCCCCCCCCCCCCCCCCCCAATTCCACCCTCATGCAAAACGTTGCCACATGCAGCGATTTTACATTAGGTAAAACGTTGCCCGAGGCAATGTTTTTATTCCGAAGCTAAATTAGCTTATTTTTTAAATTACTTTCAAAGCTAGCTTATTTTTCAAATTTTTTAAAAAAAAGCTTAAAAATAAAAAATTTCCACAACTAGCTCCTCAAATTTTCTATATCATCCCAAATAAATATCCTCCGCAAAATATAAATTATATGACCTTGATAATTCACAACCTCAACTCAAAACTCCAAAATAATAGTCATCGACTCCTTGCTCTCAAATCTTTTTTTTTTTTTTTTTGGTTTGTTTGTTTGCGATGACCCAAAAATAATTTTATATCCATCTCCAATGTAAAATACGATTTTAAACACCCTCACTATATACGATCTGCTTACCTAATTAAGAGAATTATCAAACGCATACAAAACCTTAAGCTAAAGTTCGTATATCATATACCACACTATGAGAAGTTCTACTACTACTGCAGACATAAATACCATGCTAATTTACTCACAATATAATGCCAACATATTTTAATAAAAAGACTTCATTATAAGAGTTTGGTTCTCGCTGTATTCTCTCTTTATTTTCAATTAGTAAATTGAGGGTGTTATATTGACAAATTTTCATCGTAATTCCAAACTTTTGCAATTGTGTTCACAAGTATTACATTGTATAATCATATGAACTATAACAATTAACTTCATAAAAAATTTTATAATAATAAACTACAAAAAAGAAACATACATCTTGTTTTTATCCAAGGGAGTAAAGATTTTACTTGGGGGCCAAGTAATAAGAGAGAGGATAATGTTAGAGGTTCCCTTAAGAAGAAGCGGTCTATATCACTCCGGCTAACAGCCTGCACACAGAGTAAGGGTTATTGGCCTCAAGGGAGGTATTCCAAGAACACCCACTCTAATGCCTAAGTCAACAACTGTCATCGGGGTGGTTGTTTAATAATTGGCTTCTAATAAACATGTTCAAGAAAACTAACTATTGACTGTTTTATATGAAATAACCTTTTTATACATTGTAATATTTGTAATATATTATGTTTGGTAAAAAAATAAGAAAAGTTAGGAATATAGTACTATTATAAAAAAGTTAAAAGCCAATTAAAAAAAAAGTAAACCAAAACCCATTTACCGAAAAAAGCCATAATCCATCAATCACCAACCACTTTCCTCAAATTAAACAAATAACTTTTTATGTCTTGTACCACCTTGTGATTGTGACTACACTGATTCTCAGCAAAAAATGGTTGAGATAATTCTGAAAATACTAGAGTTCATATGAGTGAAAACATAAGTTGGAGGGTTCCATTTAAAATTCTAAGAAATAAAAAAAAGTGGAGCGCTATTTACCGCCCCATACTTACTCAAACCGCCCTCATTAATGACGATTTTGCCCGTTGACTCGTTTTTAATAAAATTGAACATCATACACTTCAATTCTTATTTCTCACTTCACTATCTCGTAAAAACATAACAAAACAAACTCTACTAAATTTTTCGACAAGCGTCGGCCTCCGCAGTGGCCGGAAAATCGTGTTTTAGTTGACGGGAATCGCTCTTCGGGACGCCGAAATTCACCGAAAACTATGGATGAGCCATTGTCGACAACATCGGAGGTAAAAATCGTAGTTCGTGATCGGAAAAGTGGATTATTGGCGTCGCCGGTGGGCTAGCCGTATAAGAAAAGCGGCCAGCCCCAGGGCCAGCCGTCTGAAAAAACCAGCCAGCCCAAGGGCTAGCCGTCTAAAAAAAAAGCTCCCCCTAGGGCTAGCCGTTTTTTTCAGACGGCTGGCCCACCGGGAAAAAAAAAATTTTAATTTTTTTTTGTAGGTTCCGACAAAAGATTTTGGCGGCAATGGTATTATTACCCTTATTTTACTACTACGGAAATATTTCTGACGAAAGATGCGGCTTATGCATGGGCTAAATCGGTTGCTATAAAACACGGATTTCAATTGGTTCATTCGTCTTACAAAAGTGGAAATCTGTACATGAGATGCAATCGGGGAGAGAGAAACAGATGAGCGAATAAAGATTTAGAGAATGCTGAACGATCGGGGACTAAATCTCAAGCTTGTGGTTGTAAGTTTCTGATTAAGATTTCATGTTCTATAGAGGGGTGGTTGATAGTATTGGGTCCCGAGGATAATGGTAAGCACAATCACGAAATGATTAAGTATTCGGAGGGAAATCGGCAGATGAGTGGTCTTAGCCCCAAAGCGAAGAAGTTGGTGCGAGATATGTCTGTGGCTCAAGCGAAGCCCAAGGTTATTTTGGCTGCGGTGAACTCTCAGTTTCCCGATGATCATCCCAATGCGCAACATATCTACAATTTCAGAGATAGGATGAGACGGGAGGAGGCTGGCGGACGGGATTTTATTAGTCAGTTCCTTCATCTTGCTACTGATAGCAAGTACGTGAAGTTTTTACGCTCTGATCCTGAAACGAATGTTGTCACCCATGCGTTTATGGCGCATCCTGTTTCTGCGAACTTGTTACGTATATATCCATGGGTTTCGGGCATGGACTCCACGTACAAGACGAACATGTATAAGATGCCCTTGTTTGAGATATGTGGTGTCACTCCGTGCAACAAGAATTTCCTGATTGCATATGCATTCCTATCTGATGAGACTACAGGTAGCTACATATGGGTGTTAGATAAGTTGGAGATGTTGTATGCCAATGACTTGTCTCCATCGACAATTGTCATTGATCGGGAATTAGCGCTGATGGCTGCTATTCGTGAGGTTTTTCCCGGAACTGCAAACTTACTATGTACATGGCACATCAACATGGATATGGAGAATAGGGTTGGTAAAATTTGCAGAGATAAGAAGGTCGGGGAGAGATTCAAGCAAGGAAGATGAAGGAGTATCATGGAAGCGAAGTCTCAATAAGATTATGACCGTGCCATAGGAGTTCTTCATGGGTCGTGGGGAAATGCATTCCCTGCTGTTATAACGTATTTGGAGGGTACATGGCTCGTTCACGCCGACAAGTTCGTGAAGCGGTGGACGAATGAGAAACTTCATTTTGGGAATACAACTAACTGTTGGGTTGAGAGTGCTCATTCTATGCTGAAGAGTTGGTTGTCATACTCCAACGGGTCGTTTGATACTGTTTGGCAGAAAATTAACACAGCCATTGATGCACAACTAATAGAGATTCGACAAACCCTCGAGGCATCGAGACGCTCACATGGCCAACAGTATCGACACATTCCATTCCAGCATCTGTGTGGACGAACATCCCATTATTGCTTGGAGTTGTTGGTTGAGGAAGAGAAGCGGATGAAATCATTGGGTAATGAAGTGCATGATCTATGTGGTTGTGCGTACCAGACAAGCCACGGGATACCGTGCGCATGTCAGATTTATGATACTATTGCGGAAGGCCAGTTCTTTAAATTGCAACAAGTCCATCAATTGTGGAGAACACTCGAGGTGAATGAAGGAGATAGCGTGCAGGTGCTTATCGAACCTAATTCTCCAACGGCAAGACGTGCAATTTTTCCAGTCGCTCGTAAGTGAGGTTACCGGAAGTGATCCTACTGTTGTTCGTCACGTGTCTAGAATTATCCATGCACAGCTCCATCCAGAGGATTCGGGTTACGTTGAACCCGAGCCTAGGATGTCGAATCGTGGACAAACTAGCACACGACGTGAACGATCCTCGTGGGAGTACTCAAGTCAAGGGCGTGGACTAGGGTCGCGTACGACGTCTAGCCGGGGCCGACGTTCTATGTCGTCTATGAACAATCATGCAGATATTACAGCGTACCCGAATGTAGATAAGATTCCAGCGATCATGCTTGAATACATAATTGACTATCTCGACGTCCGGGGTAATGGTAATTGTGGTTTCCGAGTGGTGGCAGACTTATTCCTAGGTAGCGAGGAGAATTGGATTGAAGCGCCGAAGATCATATGTAATGAGTTGTTAGCGAATTGAGGCATTTACTCATCCATCTTCTACGAAGGCGTTGACAATGCCGTGAATCGTATTACATGGTATGGAGGGAGTTGATCTACGGAACATTGGATGGAGGTACAACAAGAATTATTTCCAATAGCCCAGTCCTGGAACTGTGCAGTCATATTTCTCAGTATTGGGTTAGATGGAGCTCTATATCCTTGCATGACTGTATTGCCATGGTCTGCACTCGTGAACGTTAGTCGGCCACGAAGGGAGATATGCATTGCACACCTCGGTACCTACAAGCATTACATTAGACTAACTTTATCTCGTGACTGTCCTATGCCGCCCATATCCACTTTGTTGTTTCAGGTACGAGATCATAGTGTTGTAGGTTGGGAGCAATTGTATGAGGCACGTTTAGGAATTTGGCGGAATTTGTCTAGTTTATAATGTGAACTAAACCTATATTGTATGATATTGTTGTGAACGTATATTGTACGATTTTGTTACGAACGTATATATTTGAACATGTCGTTGAAGATATTGTTGATATTGTTGAACATGCTGATAATATTGTTGATTAATACATATACAGGACCTTATTTAAAGTAACAGTTTCCTAATTATACCTCTCTTTGACAACGTATATCTATGCACCGATTATGGGGCACTAACGAGAGAGTTGATAGAGAGAGAGGAGGGTTTGATGAAGGAGAAGTATGTTTTATGCGAACACAATGGCATACTTCCCTTTCCTCAAACCCCCCTCCCCCCTATCAACTCTCTCGCTCTTGTGTCGTAATCGGCGACGAGAAATTACGCTTACAAAGATTGATATAATTCGGGAACTTAGATAATAAATATTACAGTCTGAATATTAAAGTCCAACTACAAATTTTTACAATCCAACTACATAATAAGTACGAAAAAGAGAAAAACCGTGCGTAACTACAAATGTCTAAATAAATAACTACATATACAAAGAGTCTCATCCAGCATAGTACTCGTACATAAATGAGTCGAGTCAACACAAGCCCCCAACTCGGGTGTCAACGCCCTAGCATCAGTGATAGGTTGGACGATCCTCAACAACTTCTCGACCCACTGCAAATAACGAAAAAACACATAAGTTAGTATAACGTTACAGAATGTAACATAATATAAATATAAAGTTAATCAAATTCCAATTAAACTTACATAATGGGTGTTGGTTCTCTCTGGTGCAGACGGAACAACCTCCTCGTCTATCAGTATCGGGTGAGAGACCCGAAAAAACCACTAAATGTAATCCGGAGATAATCCCTCTGGGGCGTCGTCTGCCGGATGAAACCGCCCAAGCTCGAGTCGGAAGGCATTAGGGAAAACCTGCCAAGCCGACTCAGTTGTAGACTCAGCGAACTGTACCTGATAAGTACCCTTACCGGGTCTCGATGCCGACTCCGGCTTCAGAGGTGCCATGGGAATCACCTGCATAAACCCGAATTGACGGAGGACTCAATCAGGCATATATGGCTCGATGATGTCCCGATATCGAATCCATCCAGTGAATGTTGACCTCGAGACACGCTGTGCTGCGTTCATTCCGTAAGGGGTCCAACAAACCTAAGAAAACAAATGTCAATGTATTGTTCAATATAAGTACAACTACACAATGACATAGAAAAACGTAATACCTCTGTGGCCTGCATACGGTCCAAATGCCGACGTAGGGCTACCAATCGCCCCCCATCACCCGGCTCCTTCCGAGGAGTCCAAAGCGCAGTACGAGGTCGATCGTGTCCAATACCAATATGTGGCGGATGAGGACGCAGTGAGGGAAAGTACTCGTATATCCATGCCTGTGGAAGGGTGAGGCAACCTGCAATGTGTTTGCAACCCGCTCTACTCGCCTCTCCCAGCTGTCGATATAACGCAGCTAATGTCGCAGCACCCAAAGCATAACTCCCTAAATCACGTATGGATCCGAGTCAGAGCTCATGTAAAAACTGGGGTCGCATCCTGTTACCGCTCTTGTCCACAAACAATGTGGACCCAAACATGTACAACAACCAACCAGCCTCAACAAAATATCTATCTCCTCGGTCCACGCCGCGACAAGTATCGACAATTGAATTCATAAAGACACCTCCCTTGCTCCAATGATCTTTCGTAAATTGTGGCAACGTACCCATAAACTCTCTAGCCTCCTCCATCAGATCATCGGGGCCCAACATCCCAGAGACTGCACGTCCCTCAACCGGAATACGTAGAATGTGCCACACATCCAACAGTGTGATAGTTATCTCCCCAAACGGGAAGTGGAACGAGCTCATGTCAGGCTGCCAACGTTCAGTAAATGCTGTAATCAAAGCCATGTCCAGGTGTTCGAAGAGAGAATACGAAAAATGAGATAGTCTAGTACCATCAACAACAGCTTTCGACTCCCTCGACAGAAGGTCCGCTCTCCAAGAACGCAATACAACAGCACCCCTCATCCTACCATGGCACTTCAGCACCCCTCTCTCCGATCTAGTCCAGATCCCACGTGCTACGTGACCCCCGTAGCTACAAGCCAGGTGTCATCTGCGGGTGTCTAGTGCTTGTGGCTACGTGAGCTGGTGCTAGTGCTAGTGGTCTCTGCCCTAACAAATTGACCCCTTGACCGAGATGGCCACGACGACCCTGTGACTGAAGTGGCACGAACTCGTTGTCAAGTTCCTAGTCAAGCTCCGTAGCAAAGTCCTCCCAATCCTGATAACTCTCATCAACATCATCTTCATCCTCGTCATCGAAAGGAAGGGAACCAGAAGCCCTAGAAACAACAGCTCGGACAGTTCTCGGGGAAGGGAGACTCGAAAGCTCAAGCTCAGGCTGTGGCTGTGTAGACCTCGCCCTCCTAACAGAAGCGTCAACACCTCGAGCTCGGACGTGGCGCTGGTCGGAGAACTCGTCCGTAGTCATAAAATCGGGAATGACATGTCCCGTAACCCTCTATTCAATAGATAACAACATAATTTTTAGAAATAGTACCGAACAAATCTCATATTTATCCTAGATTTACGCATTATCATACTTAACATTTATAACTAGATTCCTAAATTCTTAAGTCAATATTCCTAAATTCTTAAATTCTAATTCTAATTCTAATTCCTAAATACTCTTCACTTAACATATCCTAATTACAGTCTAAATTCATAAATTCATAAATCCTAATTTTCCTAACTTAAAATATCCTAATTAAAGTTAATATTCAAAAATTCTAATTTTCCTAACTTAAAATATCCTAATTAAAGTTAATATTCCTAAATTCATAAATTCTAATTTTCCTAACTTAAAATATCCTAATTAAAGTGGATATTCCTAAATTATAATATTTTACTAAATTCAAATACTTTAACTACTTACTTAAAAATTCAAATACATAAATTTTAATTTTCCTAACTTAATATATTCCAACTTAACATAACTTAACATTTCCTAACTTAACTTAACATATTCCTAAGTTATTATTCCTAACATCTAATTTCCTAATTTTCCAAAACTAAATTTTATTTTCTATTATTTCCTAATTTTCTAATTTCCTAATTTTCCAAAATCAATTTTAATTTTCCTAACTTAACATAATCCTAAGTTAATTCCTAACATTTTCCTAACTTAACCTAACATATTCCTAAGTTATTATTCCTAACATAACTTAACATATTCCTAACTCAATTTTATTTTCTATTATCAATACTCCTAATTATTAATTATTTATAATTATAATTTAAAACTACTTAACTATTAATTAAAAATAATAACATTTAAACAAAAATTAAATAACAAAATTAACAACAATAATTTATACTTAAACAATAATTAACAAACAAATTAATTACAAAATAAAATAAAAAAATTCCGGCGGCGCGGGGGGGGGGGGGGGCCCCCCGGGGTTGGCCGAAAATTTAAGACGGCACGGTGGCCGGAATTTCAAAAAATAAAATAAAAAACTTACCCTTGAACACTGTGGTCTTTCTCCCTCTACGGTGGATGCAATATCTTTTCCGGGTCGACGACTCATTACCGACGACTTTGTGTGGCGGCGCGGCGGCTTTCAGCGGGTGGGAGAGGCGGCAGGCGACGGCGGGTGAGGGGGTCTGGCTGGCGGCGGTGGAGGAGAAGGGTGAGAGTTAGGGAGAGAGTGGGAAGGAAAGGACGAGAGCGTAAATATAGGGGACGGTTGGAGTAATTTGGAGGCGGTGTTTAACAAGGCCCTACAAAAATCATTGATGAGAATTTCCATTTCAAATTGAGAGTTTTTTAAGGTAATAAAATAGATGTTCCTGCTATTGTTCAATGGTTGACAGGATATGATTCTACTTTGAATCGAAAGGAGATCTAAATAAAGATCGGATTGTCGGGTCGGACAATCCTCCAAATTAAACACCTAGACACTACTCACAATTATGAAACTATGGGTTCAATTTTTCAGTGAAATCACACTTTAAAATGCTATAATGTAAGAATTTACTCGTTAAATAACCAACATTTCACAAAATTACCAATTTACAACAAGTCTGTCGACTTAAAAAAATAATAATTATTACAAAGAATTGAAAGTTTTGAAAGACAACGAGCTACCTTATTGAATTTATCCATTTTGTTCAATACTTGATTTTAATTTTCCCAAATTTGTACATCCACTATTAGCAAAACCCTGTACCACATTTTAATGACTGAAGATTTTCACAAGTAACCTTTCCCGGTATCAGATAATCGAGTTACCCAGTTCGATTTCAGTACACACTTGCAAAAAGTTCAGGAATGTGTTCAACTTTGACTAATGAAGACATTCTGCCACCACAATACTGCACTTATAGAAACTTGAGTTGGTACATTAGCTCCAGAAATAAAGTCAAAAGCAGAGTCAGAAATGAGTCTATACAAGAATTAGTTTGTTGCTTCACATAAATGCCACAAAACCCAACATATACAATTGCGGGACAAGAAAATGTAAATTGCTCAAGCCTCTTACCTACAAGTGTTCCAGTACACAGTTCATATAATACAATTTCTTCCAGCGGCTACCAACAGATAACAAGAACCTACTGATGCTTAAAACTCTGGATTGCTCAATACTTCTACCAGTCATCATCAAGACTAGCACGATGAAAGCATAAGACAGTACAGACAAACAAGAAGAAAGAAGCTAACTCAATGAACATAGCTCCTGTCTCTATCAGATTAGCATGTCTAAGAATCATAGGAATTGCAATGCTTCCCACTGCAGAAGCTCCAGTCAAGAATTTGGCAGCATCTACCCAGCTGCAAATATACACAGGATAAAATGAAAGTCTACAGAAGAGTGAAATAGTAAACTGTCAAGTCAAACATCTAGGCATGGTGACTTTAGAACATGGAAACACCTAAAGTTTTGCACAAGTTATCAATAAGGACCTAATGTTTTAAAAGTTATCAGTTAGGATCTAAGGCATAACGGACATTAGTTTAAGAAATGGGGGAAGTGGGTGGTTATAAAAGTAAGTTCAAAAAACAAAACGATATGCTAAGCCCATAAACCACAGCTTGAGTGATATTTTTCCCTGTAAAAAAACCTCAGATTCAAAATCCATGACTTCTCTTCATCACCAAACAGATTCAAACTCAAACCATCAATCACAAAGAAGACAAACCATTATAAGTCAGGACATTACAACAAGTACTAGCACTAATATTATCTAATTATTCATTCCTACTTTTATGGATCATAAAATATTGACAAGATGAATCTTATTTGACCTGCTAATTAGAATTTCCCAAGAAATAAAAGGTTTGATGGAAGTTCACAAAGGTATGCATCTGCTTATTTGAAGGTGTTCTTGAATAAATAAATGTTTGATGGTTCTTGAGATTCTTGTTTTTTTTCATTGTAATCTTCATCACAAAGTGATTAGTGGTTTATTTGAGGTCAATTTTTGGACAAGAAGCATGATTGTGGATGAAAATTGCAAGATTATTCCGTAGAAGAGAAGGGGAAATTTTGATGGGGTTGTATGTGAATGGGTGTTGTGTGTTGTGCAATGCCCTGATTTTTTTTCGTAGCTGCAATAGAAATTAGAACATGTAACATCTAATTTTGGATAAATTGTGTAATGGTGTTACAGTTAGTATTTTGTTGAATAATTAAGTTTATCCTTTTTTTAAAAAAATGGAATGAATGGTTTAAGTAACGACTGTTAGTACTCAGGTCCTGTCCTAACCATTAACTCTTTGCTCCCACAAAAGAAAAGGAAGAAATAAGAGTTGCAACAATTCTTCAAAACAAATGGGAGGAAGAATTTTATTATCTTAAGCAAGATATGAACAACTATAATCATCAAATTAATCATTTGTTATGTTTTTAATTCAGTCTACATTCTATGTCAATAATTCAACTTCTTCATTTTTGTTTAACAAATTTAATACCGTGCTATTACATGAGCACATGATAGTTAGGTCCTTAATGATAAATTAGGCCAAACTTAACTCCTCAAAAGTTGATCATCAAGCCATCTTTCATAACCAATAACTACGCTCCAATAGAAAACATATGAATCAATATAACATATTTAGATTTTTGACTCCATAAGCAACAAGAGCAAGATTCAGTATCTACCAGATATTCTAGGGTCAATATCCTTCCCCGACAAGCACAAACCATGCAGGCATGCACACAAATACAGGGATCCCGAACTGAGCAGGCATACATCAGACACTATTACAGCAATATGCTAATTCATTAATGTTTCGATGGATTCATTTAAGATAAAGTCTTACCCTCCACCATCTCGACTTACTAAAAATTGTGTGGATCCGCCTCCAAAGAATAAGCACGGCATGGGGACCACTACATACATGAGAGCTACAGGAAACATACAACCAAAGTCATCCAAATGCAATTAGAAGTTGGGCAATTTTATTCTATATGAAAAGATACCAGTAACATACCTGACAACAATGGCCACCAGTTACTATAAATTGCACAGGCCTACAACAAACCAAACAGAGCATAAATAAAACATGACAGACAGGATATAATTTCTCAAGATAGAGTTGGAACCTCTAAAAGAAACTATCAGGAGACAGTATTAGAACCTATTTAATTTGCCAATCAAGTAGCCTTGTCATTGAGAAGATAATTTCTCAGGACTATATTCAGGGAACACTGGAACTAAAAGAATAGCTGTTCGATAACCTCTCAGCTTAATAACAATGGAGTAAAACAAACATCCTACTAAATCTTTTAAATTTCTATAATAGTTATGTTACCTTCCAAAACCAAGAGTCAGATAGACTCCTTTGCCCTTGCAAATCCCACAACAGGAACTCACACAGGATTCAAAACAGTGCAAGAGCAAACCCAGTATTTCCCATACACACCAATAGGCCTCTAAATATTACTTGCCATTAGCCATCTCAATATGAAGAAAGACAATCATGCTTGCAAAGGGAGTATTATTACTTTAATGCAATGTCATAATTACATGGTCCTTTTCCTTATTAACTCTTTTGTTCAGCTTTGGCACGTCTGAAATGCTAGACATAAATTTTGAAAAGTACCATAAAAACCCACAATGCTTGAGATCATAATGAAGCTTTTGAAGTTGTTACTTCTTTGTCTCAGAAAGTGACTAAGGAAATCCTATAAACTGCAATCAAACATATACAAAGTACTCCTTAGAACTCTGATAAGAAAATATACTCTTAGAACACAGAAGACAACTACAATCAATACTCCAAACTTGGAGCAGATCCATAAAAATAACCCAAACTATGGGTAACAATGCCCCAAAAAAAACCTTCAACACTTGCATTGGAATTGAAAACTACATACAAAAAAATTACTATAGCAAATCCCTTTTTTTCCAAATGTCTCTTTGCAAAACGGGAATATAGCAGGAGGCTTTATACATCAAAGTAACCCTAACTCTCTCCTTTATATTCTCCCAACCTCTGGCCAGTGCTACCCGCCAGGTGTACAGAAGACAATAAACAGATACACCTCCCCTACCTACTTCCATTTCCTAAATTTCTCTAATACCCACCAGGTTTCAATGGGAGAATCGTCGACGGAAGATCACAAGATGGGAGGAACTGAAGGGGTTAAGAAAGGTCCTTGGGATTAGAGGTGTTCAAATGGGAGGAGCCTCGTTAAGGGCTCCTTTACCGGCCTGTTTGTACAAAGGGTTTAATCAATAATTAGTCTAATGGGTCAGTCTCTTAAAGGGTCATGTTTTATTGGGTCTTTAATGGATCAAGACGGGTCAATAATGAATCTATAGTTTTCAAGACTTTTAAACACTATTAGGTAAAGAATTAGTTTCACACTTATCGATAGTCTACTACCAAAGATTGGAGGTGATACATGTAAAATATCACCTTCAATAGATAAAAACTATACTCTCTTTGACGGCCCAACCCGACTCGGCCCATTATGTATCTCCTTTGACCCGACCCATTAAACATCTCCTTTGGCCCTACCCGACCTATTTTGCATGTGACTCATCCCGGCCCTAACCCGACCCAATGCTACTTGGGATTAAGAGTCAAATGCCTACAGTATCCCCTAGTAATTCAAATTTTCATCTTCTTTTTCTTTAGCTCAATCACTTAGCATAGAAAAAAGAGTTCATCCTTCTGTCCCTCACTTTGCCCTCCCCATTACACTGTATTGGCATACTAAGGTCATAGGGGTTTCTTCCAACACATACTTTCTCTTCCTCTTTTCCTTTAATATTTTATTGTGGTCCATAACAAACCATTTAATAATTGTAAATAACATATGTAGAAACAAATTAGGCAATTCTTCAAAGCAGAAGTGATGTGGAGGCAAATAGACCCAAGATTAATTATGTGACGAGTTTTATGCTCGGATTATGATTGGACGACAGTGATAATTATTTAAAAATCTCTAATGAAATCTCAAAACTGATGATTGGATTATATGCATATTTTAAATGTTTTTTTTCATGATCATTATACTTCATTTTATCGTGTAAGAAGAATTATAGATTGCATTGGATTAGTAAAATCATTCATACTTAGTCAATGGTTCGATACCCAGATTCAACTTGTTTTTAAGTGCATTCTCTTATATTTTCTACTCACACGCCGTGCTAATAGGCATGTCAATGTTTCATATGTGATAGGGTCCACAATATTTTTGACTTTTCAAACATTTTAACATAATACAATTTTGTTGTAAATTATCAAATGTATAAGATATAATAAACATAATTACTACCATAGCTACCAACAAAATAGCCTTTGCATTTGGGGATATTAAAATATCCATCAAGATTTTATTTACTAATAACATACAAGTATATGATTTGAAACCATAGTGAGATTTTAAAATGTAATAAAACAAGACATAGAATACCAACTAGACCATCATAAAATGATTCTGAAATCACAACATGATTAGAAAGCATTTGAAACTTTTCTAATCAGATTTGAATGGTGCATTAAGATGAAGAAAAACGTAGTAATTCAAATAAATTTTTGTTATTAGTATGTATCACATATAATCAGATTTAGATAGGGAACTTAAATATTTGACTAAACCGCAACCCAGATTTCCTACATTTATTTGATCTTACTTAATTCCATAATACACAATATTTATGATAAAGATAATAATTTTTTTCTTAAATAGAACATATTATAAGGGGCTCTTGTTTTACAATACTTTTTAAGACGACTCCAATGACTTAAAATAAATTTTTCAAGTCATTAATAACAAATGCTAAGATCGACCTAATATATGCAAAGTATTTGTGTTTCATTAAGAACCAAGTTATTTCCTACTTTTATTGTAATTTAATTGTTTCCTACGTAAAATATAATTATATGCTTGCTAATAAAGGGAATTGTTTCCTAATCTAAATTGAATTGTTGTAATTCGCCTATTTGTCATCAAATGTGATACGACACATGTTTGGAAATAACTCTCCTTTAAATTCAAGTTACTAGATAGTAGATTAGCCTTTTAAGTTATCGGATTTGGCTTATTTTATGATTTTGAATCACTTTTGGTATAAGTTAAGTAGGTAATCTCATGGTCTCATTAATTTTCCAAGGTTTATATTATTTAAACTCCATATAAAGGGACACTTAGAAATTCTAATAGAATTTTTGTTGATCAATAAAATTGTGAGTTTGCTTTTTAGTTGCCCCAAGAGTGAATTCAAATTGAGTTCGTTTCTCATTAATTTGAGATTTAGAGTGATTACTTTTATCCAAGTCCTTCACGGATTCACATCAAGAAAATAACTCTAACCATATCTGTGTTACAAGGAAGTGGAATCATCATAAATAAATAATAGGTACAACAAGAGGCAACTAAAAATAGATATGGGGTATAACAAATAGAATATAAAATCAGCTTATACATTTTTCACATGACATATATTGTTCATTTTTAGCTTCTTGTTTGGATGACCAACAAACTATTGCTCACTTTTATTAGTCAAAAGCAATGACGTATACACAAACTGCATTACATCACATGGAATCCCAAGAAACAAGTGATCATCAAAGCCTAAAGATAATTCATTCAGAAGACCTCAAAAAAATTTTCTCCCTTAAAACAAACCTAGCCAAAATTGTTAAAAACCCAAATGAAAACCCTACAACATTAGAAACATGATCTCACCTACTGTTCCACTCATTGGCGGATCTAGTTATAGTCCTGAGAGGCCCAAAAAAATAATTCAACTTATTTTAAAAAAAAAAAACTATCACCCTTTGGGACGGTCCAAGTTGCTCCAAGATGCAAGTAGTCACATTGAAAGAAAAAGAGGAAGACAGCCATAAACCATGAAAGTGTTCCACTTGTGCTTCAGTAAAGAGAAGAACACAGGTTACGGAAATGACAAAATGGAAGTAGATGTTTTGGGGGTAAGATGAGTGTTGGAGGACTCAAAAGGTTGGAAGCCATTGAGCCCCGGATGTAGGTGAGGTCTAGTGTTATAGCCTTGATGGGGAATTATAAAAGTGTTGGAATAGGAAGGTTGATGGCCTTGGGGATACACAACCAGCTTTGGAAAAGAGAATAAGGGTGTGTTTGGTTATAAGGAGAGTGAAGCAGGAAGCTTAAAGTATTGGGAAAAGCTCAAAATTTAGATTTGAGAAAGCTTTCACATTTGGAAATGACTAGTATTGGAAGTTTAGGCTTTTCAATGTGAAGTGTCTTCACCATGTGTGCTTTTCTTTTTAATTTTCATGGATTATTAATAAATGCAGGTTCATAGTTTTCATTTAAATTTCACGGTTTATTCAATAAATTTTGGTTCATAGCTTATACGCTAATACACACCCGCGGGTGAATTTGGTTGTTGTCCTTGTGGGTCGAATCACTAACTAGTCGGCCCAAAAATAAATTTATTTGAACATTTGGTTGTGTTTTGTACTCTTTGAACATTTGGATGTATTTTTTAGTATTATTATTTGGTTGTTTGGTAAAAAAAATTTATTATATGTTTGATTATCAATTGTGACTCACCAACTACCGTTACATGATTAAGTAATTAGAAAGTGAACAGAAACATCAAATGTGCATCAACAAGAATCAAGTAAAGATCCAAAAGGCATACGAAGATACATATTTAAAGAGAGGCTTGTTTAATCACAACAACTTACCATTATCTGCAACATGATGCTGACCGAGAATGTAAATGCAAGGCCACAAAGCCTGCAAATTTATTCAAACTAAGTTAAAATCCCACATTTTTTCATTAATAGAACTCCAAAATATCGCGAGTACTCAATTACTTACACTGAGCAATTCAGTCAGCAATTATTAATCAACAGCGTACCCAAAATGCACCAAACAAGCAAGCAAACAAACAACAGTCAGTACAATAAACAAGATCAATCAAGCTCAGCAATTCAACTATTTAAATACTATATTTTTAACCAATTTCAATAAATACATAAATAAATAAATAAAACAATTTAATTCCTCAATCTTCCCCAAATTCTGAATCATAAAAACCCTAAATTTCTTAATCAATAAGTTCTAAATAGTTCACACATATTATCATTAATCAACTTACGACGCGATTACGAAATGAAATTGCAAGAATTGAATTGAAATTAAAATTGAGGAGGCAGAGATTGCGAAAAAAGGGAAAAGATTGAACCTTCAACAGTCATCGCCATGATTTCAGAAGTTGAATTAAGGTTTCGAACCGGAAGAAAGGGATGCAATCGACGAATTCGGGAGTTGTGATTCCAATAGTGGAACGGAAATGGACAATCAAGCAAATGATTGGGTGGGTTCTTTTCGACTGAAGAAAGTCGCCCCACCGTAAAATTGACGAGTGACAGTAGGTACCATATAGAAAAATTGATAATTATTACATACTAGTAAATAATTGGATTGTTTACTACTCTTAAATACTTATTAATTTTTATATCTACACAAACTAACAAATAATATGAAAAATTGCAAAAATCGCCATTAAATTCACCATCCTGTATAAAAGTAACATAGAAATTTTTTTTAAAAACTATCACTTAAAAACTTTTCATTGAATGAGAGTATTACAAGGTGGTTTTTCTTACCGTTAACTTGATTTTGTGGTGTTGACTTACACACAACTAGCATGCGTTCAAGTAACTTAGCATATATTTTTGGATAAGTTGCAAGAAATTACCACGTAAAATTACCATTTTGTAAAAAATTATCACGTAAAAAATAATTTTGTGAAAAACTAACTCAGTAAAAAAATCGTAAAAATTACCATGTAGAAAAATCGTAATTGCACAATATTACCACCTTGTGGTATTATGACTGTTGATTCGATTGTGTGGCATTAACTTGGATGTGCTAGTCTCGTATTTAACTAACTCAATCTTTTTTGCCTTTCTTTCCACCCTTTATATGTTTTCATTCCTAGTGTCACGCGCTGACTGTTTCACCAAGTCGTGTGCACGTGGTCTACTATCTACATCACCCGTTAGCTAATCAATCAAGGCTCCCCGAGTACTTAGCTATGCTAAGAGATGGCTACGAAAGATATGTGAGAAAGCTAAAGGCACTTAGAGAAGTAAGGATGTGTAGGAAAGATTGTTGTATTGCTTTGAGAGAACTTTTACAATTGCTTGAAGACTTCTTGGATGCCTTGCACAAATGAGGGGAGGCCTTTATTTATTGGCCTCCAAGGGAGGAAATATAACCTTATATGTTCTAGATTTCTCTAGGTCTATCTACAACTTTCTAAGACCTTCCTCTAATGTACAAGCCTCAAGAATATTCTATACAAATCTAGAGTCTACCTATGTACAAGAGTGCACTAGAGTTCCCTAGAAGCTTTCGGAGCCTCCACGAACTTTGTTGTGCATAAAGTGATACTTGTGAGCCCCGTCTGCAAAATTAGATTGGACCATTGGATTGATTAGCCCAAAAAACGGTGGACCACAAAGTTTGAGCCCATTAGGAGCCCATTTTGCCCGCGTAAACGGCCCATTATTATGTTATTGTGAGTGGAGGGTTCACTTCGGCAAATATAGCTTTAGCTAAATAAAGCTCTTTAGCGGAAAGGTTGTCGCTGGTAGTTGGGGCACCCCTAGGGGACCCTTGCTGCGTCGTTGCCCACGACAAGTTGTCTAGTGTCTCGACCATTGCTTGCGATGGTGGGAGATGAGTCATGACATGCTCCCCCACCTAAGTCTTGACGGCCCCGTCAAGGCCGTTCCTTAAATTTTGCAATCTTATCCCGAAATTACCATAGATCTTCTTCTTTTTCCCATGAGGCATCACTGTGTGGGTGACCCTTTTAACAAACAAGATACTCACTGTAGCTAGGTACGCCCCTTTGTTGGATGACCCTTTTTGCTTCAATGGTCTCGATGTCCCTCTCAAATGACGCTACCACAACCGTGGATGCTCAGTGTGATTCACCCCTAGTTGGATCCTCTTTATTGCCATGGTAGGGCTTGAGTATGCTCAATGGAACAACGGGTGGATCTTGAGTTTGGGCGGCAACTCAAGTTTATATGATTCCTTCCCCACCCTTCGTAGAACGGGAATGGCCCCTCTTACCTCCACACAAGGCCTTTGTGTACCTTGCAGAGGGCTTTGAATTGTTGTGGCAACAACTTCACTATAACTTGATCCCTCACTTAGAACTCTACCAGGCATTTATGCTTATCAGTCCATTTCTTCATTTTCTTAGACGCCTTGTCCAAGTATGTTGTCATTAGATCTAGTTTCTTATGCCCCTCCTTCACGAGCTTGTAAGCAGCGAGGCTGCTCCTAACATAGCCCGACACAACGGCTTGTGGCATCAAGATTCTTAGCCCATGACGATCTCAAAAGGACTCTGTGTTGACTTAGACCGCTGCAAGTTGTAGGAGAATTGGGCAACATCCATCATACTAGCCCAATTTCGTTGGTTAGCACTGACAAAGTGCCTCAAGTAAAGTTCCAACAATGCATTCACCCTCTCTGTTTGTCCATCCATCTGTGGGTGAAAGCTTGTTGAAAAGTCGATACCCAACCTTAGTAGCTTGAAAACTCTATCCAAAACTTCACTGTGAATGGGTCACGGTCGCTAATGATGCTCTGAGGCAAGCCCCAATATTTTACGACTTTCTTAAAGAACAACTTGGCGGCTTGCTTAGCGGTGTAATGCCGAGGTTCCAAGATAAAGGTCTCGTATTTGGAGAAGCGATCAACTATTACCATGATAGAGCCATACCCATCTAACGTGGGAAAGGCTAATATGAGATCCATTGATACACTCTCCCATGGTCTTTCTGGAATCGGCAAAGGTTGTAGTAGCCCTGCCGGCACCTGTTGCTCGACCTTGCCTTGCTGGCATACAAGACAAATCCTTGCATAGGCCTCTACACCGTTTTTGCATGTGAGGCCAATAATATAACTCTTCCAAGAGTGCCAAGGTCCGTTGCATCCCAAGATGTCCAACCCACATAGAACCATAGCACTCCTTCATGACACTACGCCTAAGGTTGTCCTACTTAGGCACATAAAAGTGTCGGCCGACGGTGTAGAGTATGCCATCTTCTTCCCAAAATTGTCATGTTTTCCTTCCTTAGCTAACTCCACGAGACTCTTGGCCATGGGATCTTATTTTTTCCTTCTTTGATGCACTTGACCAAGTTACTAGAAATACTACTAGTGCTAGGAAGCATGGCCTTTCGGCTTATAGCGGTCAGCAACTACATTTGCCTTATTGGGCTTGTAGTCTATAACGTAGTCAAACTTGGCAAGGAAATCTTACCAACGGGCTTGCTTAGGATGAGCCTCTTTTTTATTCTTAAAGTAACTTGTTGCTACATTGTCAATGTAGATGGTGAACCGACTCCCAAGCAAGTATTGCCTCCAGATCCGTAAGTAATGAATGATTGCGGTCATTTCCTTATCATGTACGAGTTACCTCTTCTCCGTATAATTTAACTTGTGGGATTCATAGGCGATGGGGTGCCCTTCTTGCATGAGTACCCCATAATAGCAAAGTCGGAGGCATTAGTGTGAAGCTCAAATGGCTTTGTATAGTCGGGTAGCACCTGAATAAGCTCTTTGGTGACTGCATGCTTTAAATCATCGAAATCCTTTTAACTTTGGATCCCATTGCCATTGTACCTTTTTCTTCAACAAGTTGGTTAGCGGTGCCGCCCATGCTGAATAACTCTTGATGAACCTTCTATAATAGTTGGAAAGCCTAAGGAGGGAACGTAGTTTTGATACATTCTTCGGTGACTCCCATTCATTGATGGCTTGCCCCTTGTCATGTTCCATCATGATCTTCTGATGTGCTCGTTTTAGAGCATGTTTACAACCCCGTTGTAGTGTCAAGTCTCGCGGTTTTAGATTGATTTTTTATACACCTTACACTTGATTTTACCTTGATCTTGTCTTTGAGTTGTTTTAAGGTCATTTCAAGTATTTTTGATGATTTCAAGGTGAAGTGCGACATGTTTGAGGCTTTGACACTCTTATCAAGAGGTTAGACGCATATATCGTAGCTTGGGCACACGTTCCAAGTCACTCTCGAAGATCCCACAAAGTTCAGAAGCCATTAGACACTTCGAAGAAGCTGTATAGCAGGATGCAGGCTCATATTTGACCGAATCTGAGCACCATTCGATCGAATGGAAGACAGGAACTCAAGCATATGATTCAAGCTCACTAGAAAGGGCGAATGGCATTGTATTCGGGAGAATGAACTATCATTCAGCCGAATCCCTTTAGCATTCGGTCGAATAGGAGCCCAGACTTATGTTACTTTTCTTAAGCTCTCTGATTTGGCCGAATTAGCTCCCGTTCGGCCGAATCATGGTCCATTCAGCCGAATCATCACTCCATTTGGTCAAATGGTGGACAGATCCTGTGGAATTAAATTCTTCGCAAGTCGTCCCTCGAGGGTTCTTTTAGGGCTTTTACCCCCTATGTTCTTTAGGCTATAAATACCCCCTTCCTTTGTGTAAAACCCTTATGCCTACTTTGAGAGCTCTTATGCCTCAACTTGGAACATTATTTATTGATTTCCATTTCATTCATACCCTAGTTTAGATTTAAAGCTTTTATTATTCTCCTTTTCGAGTATTGTATTTCGGATTCAAGCAGTCTTTCATTCAAGTATTCTCGTTTATGTAAGTTCTCATTTCCTTTATTACTCTATTTCGTTTAATGCTTTCACTTATTGCTTTTGTCTATTTCAATGCTCTTGCTATTATTCTTGCTCCATTCATGGCTTTGATAGAGTAGTTGTTGGTTTTTATTTCTTTCTTGTTTTCCCTTTCATCCTTCCGTTCATTTTCCATTCAAGTTGTTTATGCTTTTAATCATGTTTTTGTTCATTGCTTATGCCCTAGGTTTCACTAGTATGAGTGAGTAGTTTTCTTAGGGGTGTGATTAGTGAAACCCTAGATTTGGCTTGTTCTTCATGAGTAGGGTTAGGGTTCGAGATTATTGATGATTGATTGATTGATATTCGATGCGAATCTTGTCCTGCCACTCCTTAGGAGACATAGGGCGATTATAGGTTGTTCATGTGATTTATAGGGTCACAAACTTCCTCTCGTCATTTAGAGTGTCTTGATTGATTATTGATTGATTTCCCTTGACCTAGCTTATCTACTAGTTTTATTGTCCTTCCTAGGGTGGAAGTAATCTATCCCCGTTTGTCTTTCATTGATTATTATCGTTTTCATTCTTGTTTACTTTCTTGTCATTAGTATAGTTTAAACAATCCACATCTTATATAAACTCTCTACATCAAGCCTAGAACCTAGCATACCTTGTCCTTGAGGTTTGACCCCCGACTTACCATTATGCTAGTTGTAGTAGTATTAGGGTGATTACAAATATTGTTTGTGTAACTAGTCTAGCAAATGACGCTAAAAGCCGGTTATCATCTTCTCAGCCTTGATACGAAGCATAAGAAAAGAACTTCATTCTGTGCAAATAAGCATTTCTCCTTTTTTACATATAGCTCATTCTCACGCAAAACCTTAAAGATTTTTCTAAGATGTTGCACATGGTCTTCAAAGGTATCGCTATATACCACGATATTAGATAAACTACAACTAATTTATCTAGAAAGGGCTGGAAGATTGTATTCATTAAGGTGCAAAACGTCATAAGACCCATAACGAGTGACACATACCATTTTTGGCTCATCTCCATTGGCGATGCGCACTTACTAGTACCTGACCTAAGGTCAAGTTTAGAATAGTACCTGGCTTTTCCTAGTCGATCAAAAAGATCGGTGACCAGCGGGATTGGATACTTATTCTTGATGGTGATTTTGTTGAGTGCCCAATAGTCTATAGACATGCGCAAAGATCTTTCGTGCTTGCATTAGAAAAGCATAGGTGCTCCATATGGCGCTTTGGATGGCTTGAGGAATCATACGTCCAACAACTCCTTAAGTTGCTTCTGCAACTCTTCTAGCTCTAGTGATGCCATCTGATATGGTGCCATGGCTGGAGGCCTAGCTCTTGGCTCCAAATCAATTCTATGATCGACTTCCCTATGAGGGTGAAGCTTCTTTGGTAGCTCCGGGGGAATCATGTCTTCAAATTCCTTCAGTTACCCTGAGATCTCCTTGAGAACCTTAGCCCCTAAAGGCCCCTCTTCAACGAGCGTGGGCAAAAAAAATTTTAGACCCTTTTAAATTCCCTTCTTTACTTGCATTATAGACAACAACTTGGCTTCCACAATTTCCCTTGTTATAGGGATCACACATGCCCCATGGTCCTTGGCTATTGTGATAGATCCATCTTGCTCCATCGTCCATGACTTGACCATATCCTTGAACTCCATGCCAAGTACCAAGGTAAAGTTGTCCATGGTGACGATGGTAAAATTAACATTTCCCTCCCATTCACCTAAACGAAGGGAAACTCCACGAGCAATAATATCGTGGATAAGGGCTGGAGCATTGTTGACTGTTTTTTTTGCCAGACTACTTATATCGTAAGCCCAACCTTGTTCCTTCCTTGAGGCAACAAAGTTGTGTGTTGCCCCCGTGTCTACTAAAGCTTTTGAATCCTTTACATTTACTCGATCTTCCACAAACATAAGCAAGGATTTCTTTGCACGAGGCAGCGTGCTTACCTTGGACAAGTTGCTATCTTCCTTCTTCCTTTCTTCTGTGGCCTTGACACTGCTTAACATACGCAAAGTCTCCATCTAAGCCTCGTCCCTTGACGAGTCTCCTGTTGCTTGGGTTGGTGCAGCGATCAGTACACTCAGCTTTTGTCATTGTGGGCATTCCCTCGACCAGTGCGACCCTCCGCACAAGAAGCAGTCACGATTCTTTGTCTTCCCCTCGGAGAAGGACTTTTCCTTGCCCTTGTCCTTCTTCTTGAAGGACTTTTCATTTCTTTGACTGCCTCGTTCGGTGAGTTTGGCTCCCCCACCTTTTCCTTTGTTGCCGCTACTCTTGGTGCCCTTGTTGTCTTTCTTTGGGTCACTTTTGTTCTCAAACAAAGACTCTGCTATAGTGATAGCATCCGAGAGCGATTATACATTATGTCTCTTTAACTCTTACTCGACCCACCATTGTAACCCATCAATAAAGTAAAGGATTTAAGTTTTTTAAGTCGGTTACCTCTAGCATGAGTGAAGAGAATT
Source organism: Dysphania ambrosioides (assembly GCA_026401315.1). Lineage (NCBI taxonomy): Eukaryota > Viridiplantae > Streptophyta > Magnoliopsida > Caryophyllales > Amaranthaceae > Dysphania > Dysphania ambrosioides. The sequence goes on from CM048670.1 coordinate 21,892,446, forward strand.
GTTTGATGTATTCCTTGATCGATCCCGTATGATTCAATCCACGCAACTTCTTCATAACAACTTCTTTCGCATTCTCCGAATAAAAGTGCTTCTTAAAGACGGCCTTAAATGTGTCCCACGTGTTGAGAGAGCAAATATTCTGTCTTGCCTCCTCCACCAAAGGATGTTGCCGTCTCCTAGGTACATTGTGGCGGTAGTGATCTTGGTCGCATCGTTGACCAATTGCATGGCATTGATGTCACCCCCTGCCACAATCGCCTTGCAAAGCGCAACATCTGCTTGCACGGAGTCCAATAGCTCCTTAAGGCCTTGTAAATGCCCCATGAAAAATTCCTTGAGTTGGGCCATTTCGGATCGAAAGGCATCGTCCACTTGTTTGACAAGGAGCTAGGTCTCATCTTTCGCGTCCAACATGCCCATTTTAAGGCTCTGGACTTGGTTGTCAAGTCCCTTGATGTCATCTGAGAGACTGCTAGTGGTAGCCTGCAAGCTAGCGACATATTGCTCATCCTCTTCTAGGCTGTCTTGGAAATCGACGATGCCTAGCTTTGCTTTGATCATGCGTTTTTCTAACAATGCAGTTCGGCTCAGCTTCTTGCTAGGCCCTTCCTCAGTCACTGATCCTGCAACACTGTCCTTATTCTATGCCATCGTAATGTCTACACTAACTCTTCATATGCACAACGGCTAGCATGCCCAGAATTAACGATACTACCAGTAAAGGGACATTTCTTTAATACCACTTGTCACACGCTGACTATTTCACCCAAGTTGTATGCACGTGGCCTATTGTCAACAACACCCGTTAGTCGATTAGACAAGGCTCCCTGAGTATTTAACTCTGCTAAGAGGGGGCTACGAAAGATAAGTGAGAAAGATAAAGGCACTTAGGAAAGTAAGTATGAGTGAGAAAAATTGTTGTATTGCTTTGAGAGAACTTTTACAATTGCTTGAAGGCTTCTTGGATGCCTTGAACAAATGAGAGGAGACCTCTATTTATAATTCTTAAAGGGGAGGGACTAGAACCTTCTATATTCTAGATTTCTCTAAGTCTTTCTACAACTTTTTAAGACCTTCCTCTAATGTACAAGCCTCTATAATATTCTATACAAATCTAGAGTCTACCTATATACAAGAGTGTACTAGAGTTTCCTAGAAGTTTTCGGAGCTTCCACAAACTTTGCTGTGCACCAAGTGATACTTGTGGGCCTCATCTGCAAAACTTGATTGGACCATTGGATTCATTAGCCCAAAATACAATGGACCCCAAGTTTGAGCCCATTCGGAGCCCATTTGGCCCGTCTAACGACCCATTATTAGGTTAGTGTCAGTGAAGGGTTTACTTCGGCAAAATAACTTTGTCTAAATAAAGCTCTTTAGAGGAAAGGCTACCACTGGAGCTAAGGCGCCCCTAGGGGACCCAAGCCGCGTCTCTACCCATGACGCGTTGACTAGTGACCCATCCGTTGCTATGGTGGAAGATGAGTCGTGACACTAGCTCTTGTTAATCTTTTCAACTTATCTTTTGTTCATGTTTATAAGTTGTCCTTCTGCTCAACTTCTTCTTTTACAAAGCGTGAAATATACATAAATGTAACACAAAATCTCTAACGCTTGTAAAACCACAAAAATAGAAAAGGAAAAGTTTGTCCTTTAATTAATAAAACCATCACCTATTATAAAATCAAGCCTGTTATATTAATTTAGGTACAAATATAAATTTCACCTTTTATTAGTTAGCATTTTCCCACATTTGATTAATTGAGCTACTACGACCAACGGCCAAGTATTTTATATCCCTTTCAGCGAGGGCCCAAGGGTATGCATTGGACAAAACTTTGCCCTGCTTGGAGTGAAAATGCCTTTAGCAATAATTTGTGCTGTCTCCATCTTATTTTCATGGGTCATTCCTTTTACAAGCCTTCTACCCCCGCATGGTGTCCCCGTGATGTTGCGGAAAATATAGAAATATGCGCAGAATAAGAGCTCATATATGATATATTACAACGTAATTTGATGATTCAGGTAACAGTGTGTTCTTGTTCAGATACTGAATCTTTCCAAATTGTTTGCTAGTTTACCTTGTACCATAAATAAAATGAAGTGCCAAGTGATTTATTAGTACAAGAGATTGGTAACTCATCACATAAATACATAATGTATTTCCTGTTGTATCTATTTTAAAGTAGCATCTTTCAGGTTTGCTTATCAGATCTTTTTGAGTTTTTCATTATTTAGTCTTTTTCCCGCAGAAAACAAACACAACATGACGTTGGCCAGAGTAATTGCACAATAAACTCGCAACTTGTAGCTAGACATCATGAATATTTTGCCAAGAAAACTTTTCAGCAAGTTAGACAGCAAAGACGCATCTTTTTGACAGCTTCCATGATCAATCCTTAACAGTTGTCTTTAGAATCTTGACATCATGAATAGGCCTACAACAGGGACAACATAAAGAAATGGGTTAAGTAGAGGAGGTCTTACAGTAGCAACTAGCAAGCAGTTGAAAATACAGTATAAAAGAATTTCACAAACGACATGCATCAGTCAGATGACCGCAATTCTGGTATCTGGTAAGCCAATGAGTATGAGAAAGATAGCAGGAAAAAAATAGGACAAAGAAGGTAGTTCAAGCACTTTCTCACTAACTGAAAGGCCCTGACAAGCATTGTGGGTAGAGTAAAGATTCTTTATGTGACCACAGGACACTGAAGTAAGCAACAGAGAAGGGCCACAGATGGCCATAAAGATTATAAGGTTATGACACCTCCTCATCGACCTCTTTGCCATCATCCTGCCTTCTCTTTGTCTTTCCTGTTCTTCCATTTTACTCTCACAAAACTATATGCTGGATCTAACATGTTTCACATGCAAATTTCTCAGTAAGGGGATGTGTCCATTACTTCAGAAATTATACAGCAATGTCTTTAACCATTATATTCACCAACTCCAAACAATGTTACTGAGACAAGTGTGCATGACACTACATACAACTACATCCACAGACTTCAACATCTAACACATGCAGCTGTTGGAAAATTGAAGAAAGAAACACATAAAAACAGATACAGAGTTGAAAATAACAAACCTATCAGTATTGTCAGTCTGGACACTGCCAAGCCTCTTAACGATCTCCATTCCCTTAGAAACCCTTCCAAATATTGTGTGTTTTCCTGGGAAGACATTACAAAGCATCCAAATAATGAGCTCCATGAAGATAGCAATGACAATTAGATAACAACAATTCAAAGGGATAAAACAGGAGGGAGATGTTCCTATAAATGGAGCTGCACAATTTCTACACAGTAAAGTGAATGAACTAAAGTTACAACAGAGAAAATAAATTCTCTCCAAAAAAAGTACACTCAACATGAATAAAATACAACGATTGCAAAATGAACTCACATATGTCTACTTACTCTATGTAGAGAAAATGTAAAGTAACCAATACACATGCGAGAGTTGAGGACAATGCAATGCATATAAAGATAGTTACTTTTAGTCTTATGAATTACTTCAGAGGTATTATATAGACAGTTCACAGCAAGAAACTCAGTTTAAATGTGCTAGAAAACAAAACCTATCAAAAATAAGACGTGGCACATAATTACCCACTAAACCATATCGAAGGTGAAACTGAAAGGTATTGAGATTACAATACTTTCTTTAATACTTCATACAAGATATAATAAGCCTAGTGGTTATCATTGGTCGGGCAGAATCTTGGCCCAAAAATCTGCCCAATTAAGGAATGACATAGGGTCAACCTTGGATCGGGTCAAATTTTGTGTCCAAACCCACATCTTTGGGTTAAAAGGAGGGCTTTCGGGTCAATTTTGTGTCAGGCCTAATTTTGGTCTAAAATGCTAGTTTTATGGGCCCAAGTTTCAGGCCGGGCCACCTTTGATCATCTCTACTTCAGCCAGAGAGACCAAACACAAGATGAATTTTTGAAGAGGAAACAGGATGTTATATTACCATCAAGAGAGGGGGCAGGAGCTAGAGTAATAAAGAACTGGCTTCCATTGGTATTTGGGCCTGCATTTGCCATGGAGAAAATGCCTGCACCAGTATGCTTCAGCTCTGAATTTATCTCATCTTCAAAGCGTTTACTGCGTGCATAACAAAAAGAATTAAAACCTCAAAGCAGAAGATAACAGAAAAAATGAAGTGGTAATAGAATTACCAGCAAGCAACAACATTTTTTTCTTTATTCCTTTTCTATTCCACCACCCCGCCAGGTCTAGGTAGTAGGGACAATGATTGAAGCCCCTTCGGCATCACATTTTATTTTCCCCATGTATACTTTCATACACATCCAAGGTCATAAAAGTGAAAATCAGATACTAACTAGTCTAGCAGAAATGACTGCACAGCTCAAGCATATTGATCAAATAGAAGAAAAAAATAACTTGTCTAAGGTGCACCACAGGAAGTTCCTCCTTTTTGGAAGGAATATGATTGCAGCCCTAATGGCACCATATTTCCTTTGATAAATTACTTTCAAGCACATCCAATATTCAAGGTCATAGAAGTAACAATCCACATCTCAATTTATGACTTTCCAACTATTGCATTGGTGAAATTATATCTGATATACAAGTATGCAACCATAAAGTGTTTTCCCCATCCCCCGATGGTGCAGCATGGAGTGTTTTCATTATGGTTTACAATCAACCCAAAGCAAAGGGATAGTCTTTTACATTTCTTAAACATGATGAATCCTAAAGTTTTACCTATCATAGATTCAATCATTTCCAAATCATGGAACTGTTGGATATGGTAGGAAAAAATGTTGCAAATGACCTTTTAAGCCCCATATTGTAAGAAGGGACCTTTCAAAGAAAGGTGGCAAAATTAAACTTTTAGTATTCAATTGTTGCTAGAGGGGACCTTAAGCCAGAAAATGGAAAATTGATAATTTATTTTGGACCAAAACCATGGAAAATTATGATTTAATGGGCTAAGTTTATCATAAGGAGACATGTCTATATCCTTCATTAATTACTGACTTTGATAAGGCAGAAAATGGTCAACTTAAAACAGGGCGTGAAATCTGGACCAAATCAAAATGCACTTTTACAATCCAAAACTGCATAAAATATAGCCAGGTTAAAACAGGGCGTGAAAATCTGGACGAAATCAAAGAAACACATTTTTAAAATGCTATACTGGAAGTATTGCAAGAGGTAAGAAAGAACAATATAAAAGTTCCAGACTTCCAATGACATGCCTATTCAGCAGTTCCACCACTGGATATAACTTGATGTTATTTTATCTCAACAGGCAGGGGTTTTAAGAATTCTAGCCCATTTATCCACTCCAGAAACTACGAAGTCTTACACACTACCACATTAACACATGATTCGTAGTAGTAAACTAGTGAGCCCCAACACCATAGCACGGCATACAGCAATAATGAAAGCACCAACATAGCACAACATATCGTAATTAGTGATCCTCCTCATATAATAGCCACTAAATCACAATCTCAAAAATGACAGTAACTACTAAGTAGTGATCCTCCACGTGAACATAGGCGCCTGTGAATTACCCAATCATCCTAGAAATTGCAATAAAGTGATTCACCAATAAAGCAACTTAATAGCAATAACAAATAAACTCTCAAACCCTAGACAAGAGCAACACCCTAAAACTCAATGAAGCATTCTAAAGAATAATCCCCAAAGAAACAAATAACACTCTCCCGACCCGTTCACTGTCCTTGACCCGGGTCCGGTGGTTGCTACATACCCAAGACAAGGAGCATTATAAAGAACATAACATCAAATTGGCAAAATATAATTGAAGAGGGCCTTACCCATAAATGGATTCCCCGCCTCTTCCAGTTCCAGTAGGATCCCCACCTTGCACAATGAAATCCTGCACCATAAATCATCTCAATTCTGAATTACAAATTCACCCACTAAATAATCCTCAAAATTATAAACACAATTTCCAAAAATAATAAATAATAAAAAGCTTTACTTTGATGATGCGATGAAACTTCACATTGTCGTAGTATCCTCGTCGAGAAAGTTCCAGAAAGTTCCGGCATGTTCTAGGAGCATGCTTGTAGTACAGCTATATCATACACAAATTTCCCTATTTAGAATGAAAAAAACCCAGTAAAATTAGGAAGAATTTATGGCAAGGAGAGAGAAGAGAGAAACCTCAACGGTAAAGGGACCCATGGAGGTTTCCAGCGTCACTTCCGGCGGTCCACCGTCGGCGCTAGCCAACATGGTTTGTTTGCTTGTCAGCTACGACGGGTTGAAGCGGGGTAAGTGTGAGACTCAGAGGAAAAGGCATGCGCTGTTAGGCTAGAATGGGTTTGGTCCGATGGCCCAATCTAATTAGCTAGGTTTAACTCCAACCTCAATGAGTGAATCTACATAACACTATAACAGTGCATGGTAATAACCGGTTGTACTATATTATACATTTATACATATGATACTTTTTCAAAAAGAGTAAAAATAAGAAAGTGAGGAGAGGGTAAGAAAAAGGGAGTTATTATAGGATTAATAATTTTATATACATGATGCAAACGAATGTATAATAGAAATTGTCATAATTAGTATACCCTTTATTTCTTTTTATTATTCTCGTTTTGAATCTATAAATTTTAAAATCAAACTTTAACCATGAATAGTTCCTAATCTATAAAAAAAACATAATTGTATGAGTTTTAAAATATTCGTCTCAATGTATATTTTTCAAATATCAACCTTTTATAATTTTTGAAAACACATAATTGAAAATATCTAAAATTTAAGTTTGTTTTGAGATTTACGCAAAAGTAAATGAAAAGAACAAAAAGAGATGGAAGGAGTATCATTTATCAATCTTTGGGCTGATGGTAAAAGTCTTGTCTTTCAAAGAAAAGATAAGATTTTTTGCATGTAATATCCCCTCCATTTTTAACAAGTTACACATTTTCTAGAGTATAGTACGTGTGATATAACTGAAAAATTCTTAATAAAGTTAAAAAAAACACAACAAATTAAAAATAGTAAATAGAATGAAATTCTACTACAAATTCATTATGCTTTCTTGATTATAAATGGTAGTGAGGAGAACATTTTGGAGAGAATATCAAAATTCAAGATCAAAATTATCCGTATATTCGAACATCTAAAAACCAGAACCGTATCCAATATAAATATAGATTTTGGACTGATTATCCGATTTGATGTTTGACATATCTAATACTCTATCGGATATTTCAAATATATATGTCAGATATCGGTTATTAAATACATATATCATTATAAACTTTGAAATCATTTTTTTTTGGCTTAATACCTTTGATGGATTAGGAAAGAACGAGCCAGCATATGCTTGCATAGAAGAATGATAAACGACTATTATCATGACTTAAGTCGATCACATAATGCATGCAATGCCTATTACTTTGTTAACTATTGAAAGCCTTTTATATATAGCTTAAAATTAAACTTGTAAAGTTTTAAAAAGGTCAACTTAAAAACTCATACTTAGCTTATACTATCATAGAAAGTCAACGAACCTACTCAATGACTTACAATTGGTTGTCAAAGCACATAAAATCAGATATACCCAATCCATTCATTCAACTAAAACTTTATACTATAAAGTAACGTTAATCATATATCTAAACCAATATATATATCCTTAAAAAAACAGATCCAACTAACCACTAATACTTAGAATCTTAGCTACTATAATAATACTTAACAACTCCACCATGCAATACAGAAGAACAAATTAAATACCCTCCCACTAATATATATGCCTCATTTTACACCAACTATCTTCACAACTCTTCTAATCATTCATCTATCGCACCACCTCTTGCCTTCTAGCTTCTCTAGCTCTCAAATTCATCTCCCTTTTTGTTTACATCCCTAGCTAACAACCACCAGGAAGAAGATGACGAAGAGCGGGGAGCACTACTCGACCCTCGAGGTGGAAGGCGAGAGCAGTGGCGCACGCCAGGCAAAGGGAAAAACTCCCGTCATGGAAGCTCCATTGATCGGGAAAGGCGCTGGCCATGTCACCGAAGGCGGGGCGGCTGTGAAGAGAGGGGTTGGTATTATTGATTTTGTGGTGAGGTTGTTGGCTCTTGCAGCGTCTCTTGCTGCTACCATTGCAATGGGAACTACTGATCAAACTCTCCCTTTCTTCACCCAATTCTTCCAGTTTCGTGCTAGATATTATGATCTCCCTACTTTCACGTAAGTTTTTCTTTTCCTTTACTCACTAATCTCTGCACACAATGGTATAACTCTAATATAATGCTTAAAAATCGTGCATATGCAAGTATGCAAGGCGTACACGTACTTTTTAATTTCATTGACGACTACCAAATATTTTGCAGGTTTTTCGTGGTAGCTAATGCCATAGTAGCAGCATACCTGGTCCTTTCAATGCCTTTCTCAATTGTCACTATTGTTAGGCCCCTTGTCAAAGCACCAAGGCTTATCCTAGTCATCTTTGACACCGTGAGCTTCAACTCCTTTTAAATTCCGTTCTAGCCATAGATATTAGTATCAAAATTACTAATATATACTCCCTCTGTTTTTTTTTAGTTGATAGAATATGTAACCTATCCACGGGTGATTTTCATTCCCCAAAAACTTATAGTGTTGATCCTAATAAATTTTAATTATAATATATAGATTGCTATGACTTTGACCGTCTCTGCTGCTGCTGCGGCTGCTGCTATAGTCTCCTTGGCTCACAAAGGAAACACAAACACAAACTGGATTGCAATTTGCCAACAATTTGACAATTTTTGTCAAAGGTCTAGTGGAGCTGTGGTGGCATCATTTATCTCTGCGGTTTTGTTCATATTGCTGATCATCCTATCAAATGTGGCTCTCAAGAGCCATTAATTAATCCATGAATTTGGAAGTTGGATTGTATATGTAATTGGTGTTTTTGCATTGATTGCCTATTATTATTATTGGTGTACTTTGTCTTTATAATTAGTCTTGTCAATGAGTGTAATCACTAATGAGAGTCGTCAGTCACTTCGTTCTATTGGAAAAGTTGTACATTAATTGGGATTTGCAAGTTAAATTGTACGCATAATGATTAGCCCTTGTATTATTTCTACTCTTGCTATAGTAATTGATTATATAAGTCATTGTTTTCATACATTCTTCTTCATTTTTCTTCTCAGGTTAAATTTAATAGAAAATTTATATGTGATCATTAACGTAAATATAGCTCACAACATTGCATGCACGAGTCTTAACTGCTGATCAAATTTAATTATAGTATGTGTTGAACATTCAAATGCATCACTTTATCTATGTAAATAATTAAAGATATCTTCTAACCAAAATTTGATATGTTGTACTAGATTAGGTCATGTAAAAGGTAGGAGTTTCACTTTATTTATTAGTTAAAAAACCCAACATTTTACACCAAAATGTTTTTTTTTTTTTTAATAAAGCATGATCAAAGATAATGGGTTTTGTCATATACGCACGATTATTAGGAAAATATGAAGAAGAAAAATACATGTACCTCACTTTGTAAAAAACCTCAAAAATTATAATCCTACTCGTAATTAATCCGTAAAATTAGATTTTGAACACTATGAGGACCCATAATTAAAACAAAGGTTAAAAAGAAACATTTATAAAAGATATAAAAGGCTTTTAGACCAATTGGACAAGATATAAAGCATTTGGAGATCAAATATATATTCTAATAAGAGTAGATAATTTTATTCATAAAAAAATTTCTGGCCATGAACGATAAAAAAGAACAGAATTAGATTATATTGAGATCGTAAATTAGAGTATAATATGTTGAATGAAGATTATTATCCTAACCAACAAAAATCTTGTGATCACAAATTCCCAAGTAATACTTTTCAAACTAATAATTAAAATAGGGATTCTTTATAATAAAAGAAGAAAGAAAAGGGAAAGACAATAGGTGGGAGCATTTTTTCTCTTTTTAGTTGTCTTTTAGTACATAATAGTAATCTCTCTTTTCTTTTTTTTTTTCCATCTGGAATGAGAGAAGAAACTAATACATGATTAAATATTATTAAGATTCCTTAAAATTAATTTAAAATAATTTTAAAAAAATCAAATTCCATTAAAAATAAGTTGCAAGTGATGCATGCATTTAATAACCATTAAAATTTATAAAGTTCATAACATTAAAAAAAATATAAAAATCTACTAGGAGTAAATGAGGGTTGAAACTTTTAGGGTTAGTGAGGGTATTTTATATGTAAATTAAGGTATTATTATTAATTTTTTAATTTAATTCAACTTATTGTAGTTAGAATAAATTAGACCAAATTAGAATGTTTCTATATGAGAAGACATTTTGAAATTTTTTGGATGAGGCATACGGGAAGAACAAAAAAGAATAGAGAAAATACTACATAATAAAAAGACAAGTGTTAATCAACATGATTGGCTATAAAAAGACTTAATCCTATTTTTATCTTTAAATACTTTTTTTTTATTTGAGAATTCAGACTAAATTGTATGTAAATTTAACGAATGGATGATACCCAATTCATCCTTCACTTACTTAAACATATGCATTTTATCAAGTTTTCATCCATTTTTTAAGGTCGAATGGATAGTTATCTATTGTGTTCGAGTGGCATTGTCAACTCATTTGAACTAACTTTGATCTCCATATTTCAATTTGTCTAAAATAGTATTTGGATGTTAAAATTAGGGTTGCGACTGAGTTTATACATTTATGAATAAGTTGCGAACAAGCTTAGTCAAAATTCAGATAAAGCCCATCATTAAGTAGTTAAACAAGTCCAAGCAAAAATTTAAGGCTCATCTAGCAAATAAACAATTCATCCTTCGCTTATGAACATCTCGTTAATAGTTCATTTATTACTTAAAAATAGCTTATACATAATTTTTTAAAATAAGATAAAAGGAGTTATTTCCTTAAAAAATATTCTAATTAAATTATAAAAAATATATATATATATTTCAATTTTTTTTTTTTTGAGATATATATGTTAAGTCCCTATAGTTTGTAGAAGTTACCACTAATTATGATCTTTTATATTTGGTCATTGTATTTTATTTTAATTTTATAAAGTTATTTTTTGTATTGAAATTGCTACTTTATTTTCTCATCATAAATGATAGAGTTGTAAAACCTGTTTATTAAAATGGCTTGTTTAGAGCTCATTTGAACTGGAATTTGAGCTCGAAATATAAATGAGAAAACTCAAGTCAAGCTTGAGTAAGCTATTTACTTGATGAGCCATGCTCGAACAAAAAAAAAATCAAAAACCCATTCAAGTTCGAGGATGCTTGAACACCAATATTTCTTATTTTAACAAGCTCGTCATAAACATATACTAGGCTCGACTAAGCTCATTCGCAATTCTTGTTAAGATGTAATAAAGAAGAAGAGTAATATAACATATTTTTTCCTATTTAAAAAAAATTAATGAAATTTATATTCTTGATATTCTTAATTAGAATGGATATATAGACAAATGATAGTCGTATCAAAGCAAGTGGAGAATACAACAAAAATTAGAACAAATCTAATTATATTAGATTTCATCATCAAGCATTTTGATCTCTAGAGCATTAAATTAGGTTAGTTTTATTCAAACATTGTAAATAATATGTCAATTCATATTGTATTATTAGATAACATTGTTAGTTTCTCCATATTACAAGCAAAAAAGTTTCATACTTTTATATATACTAGCACAAGTATATACTAGTATAACTATATGTGTCGACTATACTCCCAAAAAAACCAACTGTATTTGATTATGGCATACATCACTGATGATACTATGAAGAATATAATTTAGTTGAGTTTGTGGTTGATAATATAGAATTCATTTATTCTAATTTTTAGTTAATTCACACAAATGAAGATATACAATGTAGTTTATAGTACATGAAAGTATTGAATCTTTAAGCCCATAAAACATTAAACGTGAATATCTCACATTTATAAATTAATAGAGAAATGTCCACTGTGTAAAATTGAGGGATAACTTTCCTTATTGTCATATGGTTTTAAGGTAAAACTCTCTTAATTTTGTAAAATGGACTCTCTTTCATAGACTAGTGTGGCCCAAATCTATATTATAACATGATATTAGAGCAGGCTAGTGGCTTGAGCCATTATTGTACTTTGAGCCAAATGAAAATAGAAATCATGTATAAAGGGAGCAAAATGTTCTAGCCGCACATCACATATAAATATTTTGAGGGGAAAAAATCTCACATGTAAGGGGAGTGTTGAATATAAAAGCACATAAAATATTACACACGAGTATCTCATATTTACAAATTAATAGAGAAATGTACAATAAACTTAAGTGACTACTCCCCTTTTTTATGTTATGGTTTTAAGGTGAAATTCTCTTAATCTTATAAAATGAGCTCTCATCTCTTATGGATGAATGTGATCCAAAATTGTATTCAAGAGTAATCTCATAACCTACCACCACCATGGTCTTTTCCAGGTTTGCCTCTTCACTTCCTGTCAATCTTCTCAGGGTTGAACGTATGTTAATTTTGGCTCATCCAATTTATGTCAATGTTCCAGCTCAATTGTATCAGCTTGGGTTTCACGATTGGAAATGTAGCTACCATTATCTCCAGTAGAGAGCTGATAGCTTGTGCTTTGTTCACTCTTGCTTTGAGCCGTAAGCAGACCTAGGTGCATGCTTCTTGAAGGAAAATGTCCTTCGATCAAGTGTAATGATTAACTATAATCATGGAAAAATTATAGAGAAAACTTATAATCAGCTATTTTAGGTAATCATAGTGTTTTGCTAGAAACCAATTATGATTTGTAAACTAGTTTGATTAGTGCACGTCTAACAATAAACCAGTCCTATGAGGTCACACATATAAGTATACGATTGGGTTAAAGCACAAAAGATGTTAAGAAGGTAAAATGTCATGCTTATGTGAAATAATGATGATTAGGTTTATTTTGTAATATATGAATGTTACTTATAAATAAACCAAAGCTAAGGAAGAAAAGAAGTACTACGTGGAGATTCAATCGTTGCTTGTAGACCAACATTAGAGAAGCAACTTTTGGTGTTCTAAAGATCTCTATTTACAAGCGTGAAGTATCTCTTTGCTTTGTGGAAATCACGCTTCAAGGGTATGGAATTCTATTCCTATAATTCATATTGAAATGTGCACTAGGCCCTATTACAGATGCAAGAATTTATTTTTGAAATTTCCCTTTAAGTATCTACATTTCTACAATGGTATCAATTAGCCTCTTCCGTATTTTGATATGATTATGGTTGATTATTTTGACTTAATTAGGGGAGGTTCGATATGTGGTATTGAAATGCATGTTAAAATGGATTTTAATTAATTAGAATTGATTAGTTTAATGCATATTGATGCTGGGATTAATCATAATTAGCATGAATTTAATTGAAAATTATTTTATTAATTTTGTTGTTCTTGGCAAGCCCCAAAATTCAAAATTATCAAGAATGAAATTGTGATTTTTGGCATGATTAAGGTTTGAATTATTGTTTATTTTTGTTTGAATAACATGTAGACTCAATTTGATGGTGTTTATGCATTAAAAATCATCCAATAATCGCCCAATGAAATATTCGAGCTCAAGAACCCTAAATTTAGCCCCAACTTGATTGAATTGAATGAAACTTGAGAAATTTCATAATTAATCTATACCAAACCACAATTATAGGATAATTATATGTTTTTATGCTTACTATAATATGTGATGTTATAATGGAATGAGGTGACTGGTATGACCCAAATTAGGATAGAAAATACGACATGTGCACTGTTAAAGTTTTCTTGTAGCCTAAATACGATCTGCATATCATTTGTATTTTTATAATTTATTTTTAATTAGTTATTATAAATATCAAAAATCACTTGTAATCACAATGGATGGAGATAGGATGGCAACGGATATTGGACTTGACCTGGATCCGTGGATCCATATCTGTTTTACGAATACAGTCTTTAAAATTTAGACCCGATGGATCCGGGTCCTGTGACTGAAAAACAGATCCGGGTACGGGTCTAACCATAATACCTAGATCCGAACCCATTACCCTTTTTCATTTACTCATTTGTACTTATTTGTATTGTTGTTCAAAAAACATGTAAAATTTTGATTTTGTTTATTTGTACTTTGTTGTTTTGTAATATTTGAGTAGTTATATTAATTGTATTCATCAAGTATTGAACTTACATCCTTCGTTGGACTGTTGTCGTAGATTTAAAATGCAAATTTATAAATTTGAAACTTATTATTGCGGCAATGTAGGATATGTTTTGGATCCGTTTGGACCTGGATTCGTTGGATATGGATATGGATCCTTATTTTCCATACCCAGTGGATCTGGATTTAGATCCTTCCTTGAAAAGCGGATCTAGATCTAGATCCTTAATGATTCGATCTAGATCCGATCCATTGTCATTCCTAGATGGAGATCTAAGGAGTGAAGGTCTAATGATGATTAAGGATGATGATCCATGATGGTTCAAGGATGGAGCACATAAAGAGTAGTCTTTAGGATTTAAGAGTCATACTAGGATCACATTTATATTTTAGCATTTTATTATTGCTTTAATATGCTTTACTAAGTTTTTATTGTTTATTTATTTCATGAGTTTGCTTATTAAATAAATCAACATAGTAACTTAGGGTTCACTAATTGATTTAGGATTATAGGGTAAATTTGGTAAATTTACATGTTTGTTTGATTATACTCAACAAAATCATCAAAAGGGTTTTGGATTTTGAATCATAGGGATAGGTATTGGATAAGGAGTTATCATCTATCAACCAAAAATTACAAATGTTGAAATTAGTAAAGAGTTTACTTACCTTGATAAAATAACTTTAAGAGTAGGGCCCAAGTTCGCTTAAAATTATTTTGAATAGGATCTTGAAATCACTTAATTCAAAAGAGACATTTTAAATCGAATTAAGCATATGTGGCTTTTGTTATTTAAATTATTTAAATACTTAAAGCTTATTTTGATAAATATAATGAATGTTGCATATGTTCTTTTATAGATATCATGCCTAGTAATAACAACAACAATAGTTCTTCACTTTTCAATTTGTGTTCAATCCTTGAGAAAAATAAGTTGAATAGGAAAAACTTCCTTGATTTAGAACGGAACCTAAGAATTGTTCTAAGGTCAGAAGAAAGAGAGGATGTTCTTGAAACCCCTATCCCAACCCTAAGCTCAACTCGGATGCTGAGATAGTTTCTCACAAGACTATCTTGGAAAGGTTAGTATATGTTACATGCCTTATGTTGGCTTCCATAGACTCTTCCCTCCAAAAGAGGTTTAAGAAAATGGATGCATATAACATCATTCAGCAATTAAAAAATATGTTTTAACTACAAGCTAAAGTTGAAAGGTATTGAGACTCACAAGGCTATCCTTGAGTGTAAACTTGAGATGGGAAAGCCAGTGAGAGAATATGTCTTCAAGATGATTGATCATTTTGAAAACATGGAAAGGCTAGGCTTCCCTTATAGCCAAGAGTTGGCTAATGACATTATACTCCACTTACTTCATGATAGAATAAAGAATTTCAAGTTGAATTTCCTTGTGAATAGAGTTGAGAAAACCCTTGCTAAGTTACATGGGATGCTCATTATTTCTAAGCAAAAACATCCATTTTAAGCCAAAGAAAGATGTTCTCATGGTTCAAAAGAGAAAAGGGTTTAAGAAGGGTGGGGCTGACAAGAATAAGTTTAGAAAAGGTAAACAAGGAGCTGTTGTCAAAGCTTCTGAAAAGCCAAAGGCTATAATAAAGCCAAGGGTGGCTGAGCAAATGCTTCTACTATGACACAATTGGTCATTGAAAGACTAATTTCCCCAAGTACTTGAAAGACAAGAAGTCTAGTACTTCTACTTTAGGTATCTATGTTATAGAAGTTAATTTTGCAACTTCTACTTCTTCTTGGGTATTTGATACCGGTTACGTTTCTCACATTTGTTCGAATGTGCAGGGACTCAAAAGGAGTAGGAAGATGGCTAAGGGGGAGGTAGAAATATGCGTAGCTAATGGAGCAAAGGTTGCCGCCATATCACTTGAAACTTATGATCCACCTCTACCTTCTAAATTAGTATTAGAACTTAATAAATGTTATTACGTTCCTAATATTGATAAAAAAATTGTATTAGTTCATGTTTTGGATCATAAAGGATATTCATTTACGACAAAAAAAGCTTGTTTCTCTATCTATAAGAATGACAAGTTTTAGGACAGTGTTAATAATACTAATGGGTTGTATCTACTCAACCAAGATAAACCCATCTTTAACATATAAAGCAAGAAATATAGATCAACTGATATAAACCCCACCTATCAATGGCATTGTCATTTGGGCCATATCAACCCAAATCATATTCAAAAGTTACATAAATATGGACTTCTAACATCTTTTGATTTTAAATCATTTGATGTATATGAATCATTTTTGATGGGAAAAATGATAAGATCACCTTTTATTGGAAAAGGTGAAAGAGCCAACAAACTACTAGACTTAATACTTACATATGTATGTGGACCAATGAATACAAAAGCTAGGTAAGGTTATATCTATTTCATAAGCTTCACTGATGATTTAATTAGATATAAGTATATTTACTTCATAAAACATAAGTCATAATCCTTTGAAAAGTTCAAAGAGTTCCAAAGTAAAGTAGAGAACTAACTTGGTAAAATAATAAAAGCATTACTATCGAATTATGGTGGTGAATATTTAAGCCAAGAGTTTATTGATCATTTTGAAGAGTAGTGAGATTCTTTCACAATGAACTCCACCTGAAACACCTCAAATGAATGGTGTGTTTGAGAGGAGAAATCAAACTCTATTATATATAGTTCGATCTATGATGAGTCTTGCTGACCTTGCAGTATGCTTTCGGGGACATGCTCTCAAAAATGCCGCTTTTACACTAAACAAGGCGGAAGAGTTCCTAGCTTGTCTTATTTATGTATTAGGGGCTGCGAGGCTTATGTAAGACATTTACAACCTGACAAATGATAATGCAATTTTATACATCAATTATGTGTTATATTTGATCATATTTTATTGTGTTTTCTCCATTCTCCTAAACTTTTAGAGCTATGACTCTTTCTATTTCGATTATTGCATTCCTCAAGGACTTTTCCCTTGTTTTGTAGGTTTTTTCTTGGAAAGTAAGTAGTGTTAACAAGCAAGTTGGAATTGATGAGTTAAAAGAGCTATAAAGCGTTAAAGGCACGTCAAGAAAGAAGGGGACTATGTGGCGGCCTAATCCACAACCTACATGTGGAGGTTAAGCCTTCTCCATGGCCTACTTGTAGTATAGTTCACAAAGGAGCATTAAAATGCATACATGGCAGCCTTCTCCATAGCCAACTTGTGTGCATTTGGCCTCTTCCATGACCAACCTGTGGCTAGCTCGTCACCAAGCAGTGAGGCAGCCTACTCCATAGCCTATCCATGGCAAACCATTGTGCTTAACAACCTACTTGTGGCCAGCAATTTAGGGCACAAATTGGATATATTTTGGGCTTAATTTGAAGACTTCTAAGCCTACTATACTTATCTAGTGTTAATGCTTGTAAATAGGGGATTTTAGGGTTTAGTTAGGGGGCCTCTTGGATATATTTTCAGTTTTCTCTCTTTTGTTCTTCAAAGATTTGTTCTATTGAAGATTTATTCAAGCCTCCATTAATTTGATTCAAGTATTTTCTTCTTTCTCCATTCTTTTAATATTATTATTATGTTTTCTCTTATTCATTGTCTTGTTTATTTAATTATCATGCTTAAGTAGTTTCATAATCTAGGGTTAGGTTGAACCCTAGTATGATTTGATGAATGAATTTTTCCCAAACCCTAATTTGATTATATTATATGTTCCTGCTTATTGAATTGTGCTATTTTATCAATACTAGATTAGACGTAATTTAGTGTTGATTTGATCCTAATATCTATTTGTCAATGATAGTTGGATTTAGATGGTTATGATTAATTCAATAAGGACATGAAATTCTCTATGAAAATAGTTAGAACTTATAGTTAGGAAGGTAGGGTGCCATAATTAATGTCTTTAAAATGCATGATACCATGAAAATAAGCATGGTTATATGTTATGGAAGCCAATAAGTTAATCAAAAGAAACTATTGATATTTTAAAGGATGCATCTTTCCTTTTGACCATTAGAGGGAATACATAGTCCTAGATGTCTTTAGTTCGTACTTTTATTTGTTAGTAATAGCATAGTCACTCTTTCCTTTTACTTATTTAGTTTTACTAGTAATAGAGTTGATTATTTGGACCACCATTTCTCTATAGGATTGACCTTGATTTACCCTATTACATAGTTAGTAGTATTAGTTTGGCTTTTATTTTTATTAGGTGTGTGACACACCTATTAAAAAACTCGCTCCCAAAATTGACAAATGTTTCTTTGTAGGTTATCCTAAAGAAACAAGGGGATATTATTTCATTGACCGTCATGAAAACAAAGTATTTATTTCTAAGGATGGTACCTTTTCGAAAAACTATTTCATTTCCAAAAAGGTAAGTGGGAGTAATGTATTTCTTGAAGAAGTTTGAGAAGCGCAACAAACGAATATGGTTTAACCCATGTCAGAAGTAGAAGTACTTGTGTCATTGCCTGCGATAGAGGTAGTGCATCCAATGCTTGACCCCTCTCGTATGCCTGACCTTGTGCTGGAGGAAAAGCATTCAATGCATAAACCTCCTACTGCTCTACTCAAATCTTATTCGAGCAAAAATTCTCAAATTGTTGAGAAGGAAATTTTTCCTATTGTTCCCCCTCATAGATCTAGTAGACCAAACAAATCCACCAAAGAGGTTTGTGAACTTCTTGTTAACTGAAAGTTCTAATATAATGATTTTAGAACTTGAGGAACCTACTAAACAAATATGCCTTGGCGAGTCAAGACTCTGAAAAAATGGCTTGGAGAAATAAAGTATGAAATGGAATTTATGTTTGTAAATTAAGTACGGGACTTGGTTGATTTGCCTAACGGGGTTATACCTATCTATAGAAAATGGATTTTCAAATTGAAAATAGACAAGGATGGAAACATTGATATTTTCAAAGCTAGAATGATTGCGAAAGGTTTTAGGCAAATTCATGGTATTGGCTATGATGAAACTTTTTCACCAGTTGCAACGCTTAAATTCTTTAGGATAATCCTAGCTATTGATACTTTTTTTATTATGAAATTTGGCAAATGGATGTTAAGACTGCTTTCTTGAATGAGTTTTTAAAAGAGGATGTGTATATGACACAACAAAATGATTTTGTGGATCTTGAGAATCCTACAAAGGTATGTAAGCTTCAAAAGTCCATTTACTGACTAAAGCAAGCATCTTGGAGTTGAAATCTTTAATTTGATGAGGTAATCAAACAGTTTGTCAAAGAATGACTAAAGAATTATTTCCATATGGAAGACCTTGGAGAGACTAAGTACATATTGGGAATCAAGATCCATAGAGATAGATCTAAATGATTAATTAGATTTACTTAAATAAATTATCGATAAGGTTTTTACTAGGTGACTGCATTAGAATGCAGCTAAGAATATCTTTAAGTATTTGAGAAGAACTAATGATCATTTTTAGTGTATGGAGGAGAAAATGAGTTGGTTGTTGAAGGATACACGAATTCGAGTTTTCAAATAGACAAAGATGACTTCTAATCACAATCTGGTTTTATTTTTCGTCTAAATGGACTGGTAATGAGCTGTAAGAGTTTAAAGTAAAACATTGTAGCTGATCATACAACAGAGGCTGAGTACATTGTTGTAGCTGATGCACAAAAGAAGTTGTTTAGATGAAAAAATTCATTTATGAACTAGGAGTACTACCTAGAAAGTTTCACATCATTTGTGAGGTTGTGAAAAGGAAGGATGTGATGGTTTACAAGATTCACATGGATGATAACATTGCTGATCCATTAACTAAACCATTGCCTCAACCCAAAAATGAAAGTCATACTAGAGCTTTAGGACTTAAGTATATTGGAAAGTGGCTTTAGTTGTGTACTATTTATTGTAAAATTAGTCACAAACATAAAACACTTAAATATGTTTGTTTATGTTTATCAACAAAATGATTATTCTTATTTAACTATGGCTTCGTGTTAAATAAAATGTCCAAAGTATTGTATAAAATTCAATAGGTTTGTCAAATGCATGATTTGATGAATAAAACCCTATTAAGTGAATCGATGTTATAAATACATAAATGATTCATTTACATGGATATGTATATACACACATATTGGATTACCCTTATTAATATTCTTCAAAACGTTTTAAGAATTTCATTTGTTATATTTAGTGGATTCCTTTGACATGAGTATGACATTATTCTCATTTAATGATTAGTATATCATTGACATTTTCAAACGTTGTGCCGTAAAGGGAGGTTATAAAGGAAACTCTCAAGATTGCTAAAAGTTAAGTGGGATTTTTGGTTGTATAAGATTGAATAATTCCTCCTAATTATTAGGATTGGTGTCTTAAGCCTCTTGAAGAGTAAGAGCTGAAAAATGTATGATCTTGCTCAAATGATTAAGAGTTAAAAATTTATTTTGACAGTTCAAGCTTGAATTTCAAGAAATTATTTGAACATTAGTATGGAGAACATGGGATGTCATCATACTATCAAATTCAACATTAATAAACTTAAGAAATTTGTGATTACACACTTGTTCTAGGACAAGTGGGAGATTGAAGGAAAATGTCCTTCGATCAAATGTAACAATTAAATATAATCATGGACGAATTTTGGAGATAACTTATAATCGATTATTTTAGATGATCATAGTGTTTTGCTAGAAACCAACTACGACTTGTAAACTAATTTGATTAGTACATAGCTAACAATAAAGCAGTCCTATGAGGTCACACATATAAGCATATGATTGGGTTAAGTCGCAAAAGAAGTTAAGAAGCTAAAAGGTTATGCTTATGTGAAGTATTGATGATTATGTTTATATTGTAACATATGGATGTTACTTATAAATAAACCAAGGCTAAGGAAGAAAAGAAGTACTTCACTTAGCCACATTCTCAAAAAGCTTTTTCCTCCCTTTTTTCCATCACCAAGAAAAGCAATAAGAAAGTGTTCCTTATTCTATACTAGCATACATGGAGATTCAATAGTTGCTTGAGGACCAATATTAGAGGAGCAACTTTTGGTGTTCTAAAGATCTTTATTTTAGAAGTGGGAAGTGTCCTTTTACTTTGTGGAAATCACACTTCAAGAGTATGTAATTATATTCTTATAATTTGTTTTGAAATGTGCATGAAATCCTATCATAGATGCAAGAAGTTGTTTCTTGAAATTTCGCTTTAAGTATCTACATTCCTACACTTCCTTGATTCTTAGTCCAGAGAGTCCATTTGAGCAGGTGCTTAGCTTGATTGCATATGGCGAGGACCATTGCCAATCTTTCTTTGTTTGTGTAGTTGGTTCATAAAAAGCCAAAACTCTTATTTGTTTAAGGGTTGAAAACCTCAATATTATGAATTTTGGTAAAGGTTGATGTAAAATGGTCTATTCTCATTGGTTTATGCATTGCCTTAAAGATATCAAGTTACAGATGGGGGTTATCCTTAAACCAAGCTATAAAATATAGATGATTAGGGAAGACATTCTTCATGTGAAGATATATGATGTGTTCATTTTTGCATAAAAGTCAAACGAAGTAATAGAGGGGATATATTGTCAACAAAATCAAGCCTTAATTACCAAAAGACGGGGATACACAATACTAAAAGAAATGTGTTTAGGTTGTTAATTCAAACTCCTCTGGTTAATCAAGAAAAGACTTTACACTCAAACTCGTGTTTGTTGTAAGCAAGACTTGTAAGTTATAAGTTGGTATCTTCCTAGAAATTGAAATGCACTTGAATTACAAGTGTCTTTTTCTTGTTATTTAAAGTCATTTTATATGTTGCTCCTGACAGATGAGTGCATATTTTGCTCCAGCATTTTTCAACCCACCTCCTTGGTGGATGCTTAAGGCGTCGGAATCCTTTTCTAGCTTGTAGTGTCAAAATTATCCTTAGTTGTCATCGGAATATTCTCTATAGTCTGGTGGCTATATCAACATTCAAACAAAGCATAGCTTTATGTTGTGTGGGGAGAGGAAGGGAGTGAGTCCTAGGAAAAAATATTTGTTTGAGAATATTAATCCGATGAGAAAATTCGGAAATAGTGAGTTGAACAAGAGAGATCTAGAATTTTTGAAGGGGGAAAGTAAAGAACAACACTCATTAGATTAGTTAGTATTCTCGAGAGAAATGAGGGAAAGTGAGAGGGTGGTTGGATAGTTTAGGGTTAATAAGGATAAAGTGGTAAAAATAATAATTATCGAAAGTGAAAATGTAGCAACTAAATAAAGATGTTCCTAAATAGAAAATATAATAACTAAATAAAAACGGAAGGAGTATATAATTTTACAAACAAGGAAATTGCACTACATACGAGCACAATCCTCGTACAAATTACAATATAAACTGAATAAAAACACAGAGTATTATGATAAAAAGCTGCAATTTCAAAAACTCATCTAGTAGTTCTGACCCATGGTCAAACCAAACCCACATGGCATTTACTAATACGTACATCGTACTCAATAACAAATGCACGTCTGCTTTTAGTAATTAATCTTCACAGCATTGATTTGCCTTTCGTTTGAAGCCATGTATTTGAAATAAACTTGGCCATAATCCTTGAGCCTCTTAAATAATTGGGGCCTTTCCTCAGTGATAAGTTCCTTCAGAGGCCCAATCTCTTTCTCTGGGGTTGGAAGAGGAAGCATGGCTACGGAGATCCGATCACATTGTGGGTTAATAACCACTTTGTGGATTGGGCTCGTAAATATGCCATTACTTGCTATCTGAAATGCATGTCACACAATAAATCAAACAAAGTCATCTCTATCATCCATTTATCTGTATATTATTAATACGGTTAGCATTTTATTATGTGAATAACATTTTCTCCGTATAAAAAAAAAGCTCAATTTTTGAGATTAAATATTTTGTAATAATTGTTATATATATGCAGTACTCCATACATGATACATAATAGCTCAGTATTATCTTGTTAATATTTTATAAAGATATATCTTGTGTAATTTTGAATGATATTTACTCCGTATAAAAAAACGAAAACTCAATTTTTGAGCTTAAATTTTTTATAATAACTATTATATGTATGTAGTACTCCATACTTGATAGATAATAGCTCAATTTTATCTTGTTAATATTTTGTGAAGATATATCTTGTGTAATTTAGCTAAAGTACAAAAGATATATATCCTGATAAAATATTAACAAGATAATAATATACTTCGCTTAGTATGGCATCAATTAATTAGTTTTACATGATAAATTACTATATATACTAAATATTAAAATTATGTGGATGAGCATGATTTATAGACACACTTCACCTCCAATTGATCACCAACATGGATGACAAGGGCATCAGGGATTATAGGAACACGAAACCATTGACCATCTTTCAAGACTCGAAGCCCTTCCACTTCTTTGTCTTGCAAAAGAATGGTGATGGCGGATCCATCCGTATGAGCTTTCAACCCAACAACTTGACCCGCGCTCGGACATCGAGGATAAAAGTTGAACCTTGCATGTATTATATCTTCCTTGTCATCTCCCCATAGTTCAAAGAAGCCATTCTCTTCCAACTTGAGCGAACGTGCCATGGCTTTAAGGAGTATCTCAGATACTTCCTTAGACTTGCTTGAAAATTCGTGCAAAGTTGTCCTAGAATATCATAAATTTGAAGTGTTAACCTAGCTCATCGTGATAATATATACTCCATTTATCCTTTAATTTTTGTCATATTTTGACTTTTTATGGTTTCTAACAGCGAAAAAATTATAAAAACTTAATATATATTCAAAAAAATTTATATTGAAATGTATTTTACGATTTATATCCAACTTGAATATATTATTTTTTATTATATGATGAGAATTTAAGATCAAACTTTTTAAACTTTAACTCAATAAATAGAAATAGGGTAGAAATAAAGGGACGGAGAAAGTAGTATCGTTAGACAAATATCCTTAGTCGAAATCGCTAGGTACGTGCCTGAGAAAAGATTAAAAGTAAGATTATATAGCAGTCGACGAATAATAAGTAGCTCAGGCTATGTTTACCTAAAATGCTGAGGGTCCTCAGGCCAAAACTCAAGTTGGCGCCTATGGTCGGGATACACTTGAAGATGAAGTTTGTCGTTCCAATTGAAATCCCCTTGTCGAATAGCATTGTCATTTCCATAACCTTCGAGGCTATCACCTTTGGATGAGTACTTTTCCTTCTCCTCTAGTGGCAGTTTGAAGAATTGCTTGCTCATTTCTCGCACTTCATCCAGCAGTTCACTGTTCATTCCATGATTCACAAGCTAAATCCCATCATAATAAGTTGCACTTCGTCAGAGATTACTCATAATAATCAAGATTATGAATATATTAATTATTAAGTATTGACAAATAAGAATGCTGGCTTATATACAATGATTTAAGCTAAGATTCTATGTAGTAGATTTTGAATATATTAGGTATTGACAATATATTCCTTATGATATTCTTCTTTTAATTTCCTTTATATATAATTTTCACACACATTAATTACCCCTTCAGATGCAGTAGTCGGACATGGAGATATATACACGACGAAAACATATATGTACACTGAAGTATTTATATTGACATATAGATATTTATATGGGACAAGTTAATTTCTTTTTTTTTTTCTAACCTAATTATTTTCATTACAAAATTATGTATAATATGTATACGCCTTTTCTAATTCATACCTGATATAAATTATGTCAGAATGTTGACATATCAGATATATCTATTATTATATCAGATATATCTATTATTACATCATATATAAAAATACATAATACATAAAAATATAAAAAAAAAATTCATATTAGATGTAGACATGCATTATGATCTCAGATATAGAAATGAAATTAAAAAAAGCCCTAATATAATTTATATCAGGTATAAATTAAGTTTTTTTTATACGTATATCATGAGCTTTAAGTTAATAATGGTCCATAACAATTACGTACCATCATATTGTTAAAGATTAGAAATAAATAGTACGTATATATATATAGGAAAAGGAAAAGTGTAAAGAAGACGTAGGGATGAGAGGGTGAAGGCGGGGGGGTGCAAACAAACCTGGAAACAACCCCAAGAGCTAAGGGCAGACCGAAGTTTCACCAGCTCGTCAGGGTTCGACGATGTGAGGAGCAAACAGTCGACGATCGGACCATCCATCAAAGGTACTGGACGACCCTCACCAACCTCATCGTCATCATCCTTAAGTTTTTTGAGGTACTCTGCAGGCACAAGCCCATTTTGTAGTAATTCTTGCACGGGTTTCAATGCTGCTGAAGCCATGTTTTTCTAAACGCAACACTTGTGTGTTAGCTAGTTATTGTATTGTGTATGAAATGAAGGGGTGGTGGTCTAATTGAAATGATACGATAGGACTGGCTTATTTATATACATTACACTAAAGTAAAGTTATCTATGTAACACTGTAGAATTTTAGTACTACAGTAGATTTTGAAATTTAATAACTTCTTCACCAACCTCTTTACTCTATGTATAATACATGCATACCCCACTTCATATTCTTACTCGTAAAAATTACTCACCACTTTCTATTTTATTCCGTTTCTTTAAGTATGAAATAATTCAATATATCTGAATGAATATATTAATACTACTTTTTCACAACGTTGTGTCTATTTAAGAATTAAGATTGCTTTATAAATTTCTTTTATTATTACTTTATTCCTTCTATGATAATTGAAAATAACTATTTTACCTTAATATACATCTCATATTTGGCGACACATAATATTTCATTAAAAAAAATTAGGAGAAATTTCCCCTGGTTTTGGAAGTGATACGTAAACCTTTCTACTCACCTGCTATGAATCAACATGTTACATGAATCCTTAACAGTCTACTATTTTACATTAGGTGACGCGTAAAACTCATATTATTATTATTATTATTATTATTATTATTAACAATGTGATTTAGTATTAGGTGATTGGGAGCAAGTGACATTAGCTTCATCTTCCAGAAGAGAGACCAGGGATTGAACCTTGAAGGATGCATAAAGGAATGAGGTTTGAGGTTTGAGGTTTGGACAAAATCATAACATAATACGAGTATCGTGGAATATGGTTTTGTAAATTCGTGATAAAAAAAGTAAGTATAAATGGTTAACGCTTACTTTTATACTCTACTTTACATAGTATTATCAAACTCTATCTTCTATTGTTCTATTATCATGTTTGATTATAATTCTATCTTTTATCCATATCTTTTCTACACTCCCCCTCAAGTTGAATCGTCAAATCTCCAACACTCAACTTGCCCAATATATCTTCAAAAACGCTTGCCCCTACTGCCTTGGTCAAAACATCGGATAACTGATCACTTGAATAACAAAATTGTAGGCTGATAACTCTTGCTTCCCAATTATCTTTTATAAAATGCCTATGAACCTCTACATGTTTTTTTCGATCATGTTGAACGGGATTTTCACTGATTGCCACCTTATTCTTACAAAACAATTCACAATCTTCTCCAAGGGGAAAACCAAGCTTAGAGAGAAGCTTTCTGAGCCATAACAACTTTGTGACTCCTTTTGCAATTCCTCTAAATTTTTGCTTCAGCACTACTTGACATTGTGATAACTTTCTACTTTTTGCTCCTCCATGTGACCATATTTCCTCCTACCAAGGTGAAATACCCTGATGTAGACTTTCTGCTATCCCGGTCTTCTGCCCAATCAGCATCAGTGTAGGCTCGAAGTCTCAAATGTCTATGTTTACTAAACAACACACCCCTTCCTGGTGTCTTCTTAAGATACCTCAAAATTCTGAACATTGCCTCTACCTGTGAAGTTTGTGGTTTGTGCATGAACCTACTTATAACTCCAACTGCATACGCTATGTCAGGATGAGTGCGTGACATATAGATCAACTTTCCCACCAATCTTTGATATTGGCCTTAAAATAGTAGGCTCTCTATTTTCTTCACCCTGCACCCCATGGTTTACTACCATCGGTGTATCTACATGTTTGTAATCTAACATCCCAACTTCTGCTAATAAATCAAGAATATACTTCCTTTGTGAAATAAAAATACTCCTATTTATCGAAGCACTTCAATTCCTAGGAAGTATTTCGGCGTCCCGAGATCTTTAATCTCAAATTCCTAAAATAACTTCTCTTTCAATAACCTGATCTCTTCTTTGTCATTGTGTATATAATTAGACACGTTTTAAGATCACCTTTCTTCTTAAAAAAACAACGTATAGTCAGAATTACTCTGACAATATCCAAACTTCTTCATTGCTACTGTGAAACGTCCGAACCAAGCTCTTAGAGACTGTTTTAACTCATATAATGCCTTTTTCAACCTACACCTTTCTCCATGAGAGAAGCCCTGTGAGAAACTTGGGGGATTTTCCATATATACTTCTTCGGAAATTTCTCCATGAAGGAAGACATTTTTTTATATCAAATTGATGTAGTGGTCATTCCTTGTTTGCAGCTATAGAGAATAGTACCCTAATAGTATCAATCTTTGCTACTGGTGAGAAAGTCTCTGAGTAGTCAATCCCAGACATCTGTGTGTAGCCTTTAGCCACAAGTTTCTCTTTGTATCGTTCAGTACTTCCATCAGCCTTATACTTAATTGTAAAGACTCATCTGCACCTAACTGCTTTCTTATTCTTAGGAAGAGTACATTTTTTCCAAGTTTCATTTTGGGAGAGAGCCTCAATTTCTACATCCATCGCTTTCTTCCATGGCTCATTTTTAGTGCTTCCTCAATAGTCATAGGAATTTTTTTCGAGTAAACAGAAGTGTTAAAGGCTATTGCTGCACGAGATAGATTTCCTGTAGGCATATTCTGAACATGTTATCTCAATTTCTGAGTTTCATATGAAGAATCATATTTCTTTGGAGGTACACCTCTTATGGTTCTTGGAGGTAACTAATACCTCCCCATATGCTCCCTACCAGTCACTTCTTCCTGTAGTACTTTAGTAACAATGTCTGCCTCATTAGTATCAACAACATCATTGGGAGGGAAATTAGTACTTACCTTGGATAATTGCATTTGTAAGGGATGCTCGTCCCTAAGAGGGGACATTGGACGTGGTGCTAGGAACGGAGCAGACTATATTACGTAGGGTAAAGTCATTTTAGTATCACCAGTCGGACATCGAAGTGTGGGGAAGAAATAGGTGTGCTCAACAAAGTCACTATCCATCATAGTGTAAAGACAGTTTGAGACTGGGTCAAGAAATCTGTATCCATTTTGAGATACACTAAAGCCAACAAAAACGCACTTAATTGCCCGAGGTTCTAATGTGTGACGGTTTCGTTTTGGTAAATGAACATATACGACACATTCAAAAACTCGAGGACGTATTGAGTGGACTGACAGAGTGATGCCAAAGCTGTGCAGGGTATTAAGGGGGGTATGGTATTTAAGTTTCTTTGTACGTTAATACTTACTAAGATAGTTAGCAGTAGGAACGACTTCAGGCCAATAGGAGGTTGGAACACAGGACTCTAACATCATAGCACGAGTCATTTCAAGGAGGGTGCGGTTTTTCCGCTCTACTATTCCATTTTGCTGTGGGATGGATATCTGGACTGGTAGTTTGATGGAGAAGGCCATGGTTTGAAAAAAAAGTTTGCATATCTTGATTTATAAATTCTCCACCATTATCAGACCTAAGGACGCTTATTTTTGCTTGAAAATGGTTCAAAATCATTTGGTAAAAGCTAACACCTATTCTAAAAAACTCTGACTTATGCTTCATAAAATAAATCCAACTCATATGAGTGTAATCGTCAATAAACAAGACATAATAAGAAAATTCATGACTATCTAAATCCGGGGCAGGACCCCATACATCATGATGAAACAAATAGAGAAGTTTATTGCTATGGCTCATACTATCAGAACATGAATGTCTATGAATCTTACAATGGTAACATACATCACAGTTAAGAGATATTTTTGATCCAGCATGAGAAGGGAAAAGACATTCCAAGTACCCTAATGATGGATGACCTAGACGTTGATGACATAATATGATTTGTTCTTCAACCGATCTCATCACAACTCCTGCGTTACCATGTTGCGGCATTTTGTCTAGCTAATGCAATCCGTCTTTCTCAGTACCATGCCCAATGATCCTTCCCGTTAGAGCATCCTGCACAACACAATTTTCAAAAGTAAGTAATACAGACAATCCAAATCTCTCGTAATCTAACTAACATAGAGAGTTTGTAAGAAAGATTTGGAATGTAGAGGCAATTTTTTAAGAAATGCTTCTCCCTGAATTTAACTGAATCGGCTCCTGCAACTTTCATAAATTCACCATTAGCAGTTTATATGAAGGTTTTGTTAGAGTTGATAAAATTAAGGAGATCTTTTTTTTTCATTGGTCATAGTGTTAGTAGCAGCGTAATAAAAAAAATCCACTGATATCTGGGCCCCACACGACACGCGACTTTGTCTCGGGTTTTTTGGGTCAATGGGTTAATTGATTGGGCTTGGTTTTTAGGATTTTTATGGTTAAGGTATTGGGATAGGGATAGGGAGGTTTGGGCAAAGTAAGTTATAGGTTGTTGAGTGTTTTTTTGTGGGCTTTGATTATTGTGGGCTGCTAAGGTGAATGGAGGCACGTGGGCTACTGAGCTTTGGGAGGCTATGTTACGGGTTTCAAGTGGGGGTTTTATTTTAGGGTTAGTCTTAGTGTTAGTCTTCAATCTCCCCATTTTACCTTCCTCATGCACCGTTGTCATCTTAGTCTCTCCCTCATGCTTCGATTCCTTCTCTGCCACCAAGGATGTTTTGCTTTGCCTCCTTGTGTCCTCACTCTTGTTGGCTCATTTCTTCTTATTTTCGGTCCACTAATCAGGGTACCTAATAAACTTGAAGCACCCTTCCTTGGTGTGTCGTGTTCCTTCGTAATGTGAATACTTGAGTTTTGCTTTGCCCTCTTCACCACGTGTCGATGCTCTGTCTGTCCGGATCTTCGTGGCCATCCCACGCACTTTTGATTCCATATGCTGGTGAAGGTAAGTGAGGTATGCTTTGTCTCATGATTTCCCTCCTTGTCAACTCTCTCCTAATCGTGTTGTATGCCACGTCCATCATTGGTAGTGAGTCCTGGTTCACGAGATTTGTTCACGAGATCATTATGGTCCTTGTCGAAGGATTCGTCTAAACCCACAAGAAACTGATATAGTCGGGTTTATTGTTGTAACTTATTAAATGTTGTTATGTCGGTTGGGCATGTCAAAGGATTGGGCATCCTTCTGTCTATTTCCTTTCAAACTGTGACTAATTTGCTATAATAGATCTCTAGTGGATCTTGACCTTGTTTGATTGTGTTTGCTCTGGTGGCTAGATCAAAAATCTCTTGCCCATCTCCTCCAGTACTATAGACGACTTTAATTCCCATCCATAGTTTTATGGCCGAGGTGAAATCCAAGAATTGAATTACCAATTCTGGATTTATATTCTCGATTATCCATGTTTGGACAATCACATTTCTCTAGCTCCATTGGTTGTACTCGTCGATGTCAATGGTGGATGGAATGGCAGTGATATGCTTGAGCCTCCCCCTCCTTTCGATCGCTATGAGCATCAGTATGGACCACTTTGTGTAGTTTTGGTGGGTTAATTTTTCTGAGACATTCAATGTCGAACTGTGATTTTCAGGGCTCCTGTTCAATTTTTCCAGAATTTGAAATAGATGAGCTATGGTCACAGGTCCATCATCAATGTTTTTCGGTGGATCACCCATTTTCAGGTAAAGTCTTTGGTACATGACGAGACTCTATTGACGAAAAAAGCCACGAAATCCACCACAAATCCAGTTGCTCTGATACCAAGTATAAATGTTTAATGCTTACCTTTATATTGTATTTGATTAAGATTGATTGAATATTCTGTTATATTGATGGGTGTATTTATACACCAGTTACTACCTATTGCTCAATATCATATCAAGCTTTGGTCTCTACTTTACATGGTATTATCAAACTCTATCTTCTACTGTTCAATTATCATGTTTGATTATAATTCTATCTTTTATCCTTATCTTTCCTTAAAAAAAAAAAAAAAAAGGATTGGTAAACAACGCCTGTTGAACTCAATCTTGGTTGTATAGCTTAGTGTGCGAGCCGAGATATGTAGCTATCTTTTGTATGCGACACATGCATTCAAACTTTAAAAAATCTTTTGTCAGTTCAATTTTCTTCTTCTTAGGAAATTAATTGTGTACTCTATTATATGAGTACTTTCAATTTGAATAATAATCGTTAATATATGCACTAATTAGACTAAGATGACTATAATTATTACGTGTAAATTAAATATGATAAGCTAAAACTCCCTGTATAGTAGAGTGGATTATTATATATATACGGAGTAGCTATCTACAATATTATAGTTGTCCAACTAAAATGTCAAAAACTCCTTGATGGTCCGAATTTTAGAGTTTTCAACAAAAGCAAGTAACTTCTAGAGTTATAGCTGGTTGATCAATTGTATTTTCGATATCGTATAGCTAGATCTCAACCTTGAATGATACACCCAATTATTTTCTTTACAAAGTATCTTATGTATAAGTGATACAATAAAGTTATTGTATAATCAGCAAAAGTTATCAGTCAATACAACAAAATTCATCTTATAACAAAAGATATCACGATTATCACGATTTTAATTGATAAAGATTGAAATAGGTTTAAAAAGAAAACGTTGGGTATATTGTACAAAAACTACCCCTTAATGAAAACAAAAATCACTTTACAAAAGTTTTGGTGTTTTCTTTATTATGCAAAAGGAATATTATTATTGACAAACTGCCAAAAGATAAATAATATATAAACATGTAATAATTTGGCTATTAGCAGCTATGTTTTTACATGCTAACGCAATCATAAATTTCATGGCTTCAGGCATCTTTTCAAATTATGATACATGTAGGGTAAAATTTTGGTAATCAATCTCGACTAAGAGTTAAAAATTTAGGCATCTTAGTACATAAAACCATTATTATTACCACTGTAACATTCACTATATATTAGAGTTTGTCCTCAGGATTAACATAGTAATACAGAAGTAGAGATGCGCACATAATTAATTGCATCATCATCTCATTTCTCACATGTGAAGTACGTGAAGAAGTCAATGACAAACTATATAATAATATATATTAATTCGAATTGCTAAGTACTTGAATATATTCTCGGCATATGGACTTGAATAATATTTCTTGAGTCAGTACAAAAGTGTAAATAGGGTCTCCATACAAAATTAAGACTCATGGCATTGCAAATTAAAGTACTCCGTAGTAGTTTATCAACCTTTTCGATATGCGCGCTAAGATTTGTGTCTTCAACACGGTCATAATTAGTGGGCTGAATTAGTGTTTGTCAACCCTTAAACCGGCCTTACGCAAGTGTGATTAATTCTCAACGAGGTAAAGTTGTCTGCCCATAATTGTAGAATTTATTGTTATGTGGTAGATTTGTGTCTATATAATATGGTCCACAAAAATATCGTATACATACAGGAATCAAAAGTGATCCCTCAGTGTAATAAAAATTACCCTTTAACACAATATATGTCAATCTTTATTAACTTTGAGGAATCAATTTTATTGAAAACACAATAATTTTATTACATCCCGTAAATTTACAATACTTTGTATATGACCCAAGCTAGCTTAATTAGCCCCGTCCTCCGTAACATTGCACCTAATATGGCTGACTGACCTCTTAATGACGGCACGTTACGCAAAATACTGGAAATGTGTAGTGATATGAGAAGAAGGTTCTAACTATTGTCGGGCTATAGCCTAGAAAACTATACGTACACAAAATGACCTGTACGTGATACTGGAATGCCAAAAAAAAAAAGGTGCAAATTACTAGACGTGCTTCCCTCATGCATGATGAGCATCATTTTAATAAAAAAAAAAATTTACGGACTAGTATTTAATCTAATATTTAATAAAAGAGAAAATAATCACGTAATTAGAAGCTTGTGGATTAGAGTTAGTCCTAATATCAACTAATTTACAAATAAAATACCCTTCTAAATGATTTTCAAGTCATATTTCATCTATTCTTAATAATTGACATACTTCCGAATCCACGTCTTTTTGGCTTGTAAGTAAGTCAA
The DNA here is from genome assembly GCA_026401315.1 of Dysphania ambrosioides. Lineage (NCBI taxonomy): Eukaryota > Viridiplantae > Streptophyta > Magnoliopsida > Caryophyllales > Amaranthaceae > Dysphania > Dysphania ambrosioides. Next base: position 21,925,776 of record CM048670.1, read on the forward strand.
ACTCTCCTACATTTAATTGATTTTCAAATCCTAATTCATTCATTCTTGATAATTGAACATATATACTTCTATATTATCCTTACAAAATAATGTAGACTATAAATCTTATAATAGAAAATATTGGGTGAGATTAGCAAATTTGGGTGACTACCTTACAATATACCCTTTTCAATTATGACTTCTGACCAATACATTATCTAGTCATCCTAAAGCCACTCTCCCTCTAAAAAATGTCAATATCTCTCCTACTAAAACCCTTCCTCTCCGCTACCGCCGTTGCCACCACCACTTCCCCTCATCCAAAAGATTATTTTGATATTTCTTTTTATTTCAAAATTTATGGTGGGTAAAAGGAAGTGGAAAAACGATATATTATGCAAGAAGGATTATGGACAGCAAGTAAACTTTTTCTACAGACTGCCTCATGATTTGTCATGTTCTATACTTGACTAACTTAACTGTGTTATGAATTGTAGTTAAGATTATTCTTTATATTATTTTCATCCATCAATTTCATCTATGTTCAGAACTTCTGATTTCTTGTGCTGCGTTATTATTTATAATACTCATTCTTTTATTTTTTTTATATGAAAGAAAATTACCACTCTATTGTTTCCGCAATAGATCATAATTTCAGGCATATATATTATAATCTCATATTAGAGCTTATCGTTTCAAATATCGTGAATCTCAAATGTAGAGATTATAATCTCATATATAAAGTTTATAGTCTTACACATATAACTTATAATATCAGGTATTAAAAAAATATAATATAAGGTATAAAGATTATAATCTCATATAGAGAGCTTATTATAGTTTTAGATATAGTGCTTATGATCTTAAGTACATTTATAGCTTATGATCTTAGATATAAAAAAAATATAATCTCATATATATATAGAGATTATAATCTTAGATATAAAATTTATGATCTCAAGTATAAAACTTATTATCTGAATTGGTAACTTATTGTTCCTTCGTCACACCAATTATACATAATACCAAATTTCCAACTAATCAACTATGGTTATAATGACTCTTTCAAGGGGTATGGACCTTAGCTTGCTTGGAGGTCATGGGAATTAATTTGTTAGTACGAACAATGAATATGCAGGAGATCTATTGGAAGCACCTAGTAAGCTACTATAGATAGGATAACGATTGTAGTTTGCTTATTGGTAATAACTAGCACGCACCTGCGGCTAGTTGTTGATCATTTGAACTTGGGCATCGTTTCGTAAACTTGTAATCAAAGTATAATTAGTTTTTCATATTCTGTAACAAAGCAAGGAACAAAATACTACTCATAAGCTACGCTTGTTAGTTGGGAGGGTATTTAAAAACAATTAGAAAAACAGAAACTTCAAATCTTTGCTGTAAGTTTTTTAGAATTTTTTTAAAAATTTGGTATGTGTAAATTTCTAGAACCAAATTTAGAATTTCTTGTGGAAATAGGAAGATTAGAGTTAATAACTGAGAAATAATTGTCTTTTCTCTAAAGAAAATGGAAAATGTAACTGTAATAGAGAGACTTTTTCTAATTCATATCAGGTGTAAATCACTTGTATATATATAAAGAGTTATTTTTATAATTTTATTTATATACTTGAGATCATTATTTATATAACTGAGGTCATTATTTCTATACTTGAGATCACTATTCCCGAAGTTGCATCAAAAGAGCCACAAATTAATTAGGAATGCACCTTTGTTATTGAAGTGCATGTAAAGTACAAAGGGGTCTTGGTTCGAGGCAAGGAAGTGAGTTCATGGAGTGTCATGACAATGGAAAACATGGAAAGAAGACAGTAGTTTTTCATTTTCACCATCGCGAAAAATGCCCTATTATATCTTCGCTTTAGAGCAAGATTGTCAATGAGGATTTGACATTTCTCTTGTTTTTTTTTCCTCTCTTTAATCCTCTTTTTAACACTTCATTTTTATTCTCATTATTTCCCACTATCTTCTTTTTCCCATCCTCTTACTTCTATTTTTGTCACATCAGTGATTAGGATCAATACTCTATTTTCTACTTTATATTTACTCCACCATACCATAAAATTTATTTTTATTTATATATTATGTAATGTAATTTTGGTTATTAATTATTAATTACCCACTTAATTAGAATTTTTAAAAAATATATTAATTTATAGTTTAAAAATACATAAAACACATGAAATTAACATAAATATACATTAAATTAAATCATTGGTGCGAGAAATATGAGAATTTAAAGTGAGAGAATATATATCAAATTTAGGTTTAATTTATATAGAAAAAAATAAAGTCGGTAGTGAAATCAGATTTTTTTTTTAATGACTTTTTTTTATCGCTATTATACAATATTTTCACTTGAAATTCAATCAAAAAATTATAGCCAATAGAAAAATCCGGTGCTACCAAAATCTAAGATATAAGGCAAGATAGTGTCATTTGTCGAAAATCGAGAAAAGCAGTTGTTAGGCTTACTTTTGGTAGAATACAATTTTTTTTTTTAAAGTTGAAGACGAACTGTGCAGTTCCTAAAGAGGATTTTCCTATTCTTTTTCTCTTTCCATTTCAAGAGAGTATACTCTCTGTAAGCTCTACAATCAAGAGTATACTTTATTTATCTAATATCTTTAGCTAGGTTGGCTTAGGGTATTTTTTTAGTATTTACATTCCTAAATAACTGTTATTAGTTTAGGAAGATAATATTTAGTTCTTGTTATCCTTTTATAGTAGATCTAGTTTAGAGTTTAGAATATATTGGACTTGGAGAAAGGCCGGTTAGAACCCGTGTACTATATAAAGGGGTCATGCATGCATGCGTATTTTGTAATGCCAGGGACGATGAGTGTTGAAGTGGGTTAGTAGTATTTTGTTAGTGACATTATTGATTTTTCTCCTATTATTTTGTGAGAAAATTTCCACATAAATAATTTTTTTTTTTTGTTGTCTTGATTTATTCATATAATCTTGCTTATTTATTGTGTTTAACTATGCGCATGATTAGTTGCTAGAAAGGACCGTTACCTATAGCTTTTCCACAGATAATTTGATACATATTCTGGTAGTGAGAAGAAAAATTGTTGAAGCTTCTAGATGATTTGAAAATTCGACTGAAATTGAAGAGTTTGATGTGCAGTGGTGAAAGAAAATTTAAGCCGTGTGATTTTCATCAAGATTCAGGAAAAATGAAAGTATTGGGGTAACAATGTGGAAAGTTGCTCCTTCTAGTTCGATCATTAGATCATATGAGGAATAATATACTCGTCTTAGTCTCAAATTTACTGGTATGACAGTCGACTCGATCAGTTCTCTCTGAGTAGGTTTACTGTATTGCTCTAATCCATGATTATGATTTCTAAACTTCTTTTTTTTTTTCCTAAGGCATGCATGACTTTAATTAGCTCTACAATCCTATCATTTCTCGATTAATTATGTCATGCTTTTATCTCTGCAACAAAGTCATACTTAGTGGGCTTATACATCATATCTCCTTAATTAATCAACCCAAGTAAATAAATACGAATATAATTAGCCTATATCTCATCACAGTAGTATGCATGCATTTGAGCTTTTTCTCCAAAAAAAAAAAAACAAAATACTGTAACTCTATAGATATCAATAAATGTAACATTACAAAATTTATAAATATGAGTACCTAAGTACCTACTACTTCATTCCCTTTATTTTTACCCCATTTTTATTTATGGAATTAAAGTTGAAAAAGGTTGACTATAAATTATCATCATATTATAAGAAATAATATGTTTAAATTGAATCTTATTGGATGCATTTTAATATAAATTTTTTGAATATCAAGTTTTGTAATTTTTTATCTAACGGTTTTGAAAATAAAATCGTTTTAAGTCGTGTATGGGAGACTGTAAAGAGTCAAACAGGGAGAAAAAAAAAAAGAGGACAAAGGTATACTTCCTTTCAAAAAAATGTGGAGAGCATTTAAAATATGTTGGACCAACCACTTTGATTAGTACTAGGTTCTATACTTATTTTCGTCGGCTATCTATGAGATCATTTCGCCCTCGACACAGGAAAATATTGTACCCAAGAAAAGTAAACGTTGACATTTTGAATTTGTACTGTTCAAAGGAAGAATATGGAAATATGGGATGGAGAAGCTAAGGAATATGAGAGACAAACATGAAAATTGTGGCTTTCCAAACTCACAAAGGCAAATTAATTTTCAGCATCACGAATATTCAACCTAATAATCATCCCAATTTATCTCTACGAACTAGACTAATAAATCGGGATACACTTGCTAGTTTTCCTCTCCACTAATACTGCTTAACAGTTTTGTTTAGGTCTAATCATATGCAAGCTATGCTTGTTACTCTTCATTTTTGGTTTTGTTGTTTTTTTTTAAAAAAAAAGTGTAGCCAATTATCTCAAATTAAGGTAATGAAATATTGTTGCTGACAACCTATTGATATAGATTTTTATCCTGAATCATATACGTACCATACCAAGTATTTGACATCCGTAATTATAAATTCTTCGACGACATACTACGTGGTAACACTCTCAGGGTTTTATTTGTCCTCTGTTGTATATGTTTTCATGTTTAGATATGTTGATAACAGTAAATAAAAGGAAGGCTTATCTTATAAGGTACGAAAGTGGCTCATAGTACTCCACACTATTTATGATATGTCGAATATACTAGATGGAATTGTATAGATCCAATCCGAAACCTAACCATCTTTAAAAAATATATATGAGATATAAGGGAGAAATGACCTAATTAATAGTACCAATAATCACTTTTAAGTATCAACGATTTCTCTCTAATACAATTATACTTAATGTTGTGGAATCATGCAAAAACGAGACATTAAACACGAAATTGAAGAATCCTAATGATCTGGTTATCTATTTTCATGGTGATATTCACACCTTAAACTAGGGTTCTAGACTCGATTATGAACTAACTATAGTTGTAAACCTAATCACATTCATTAAATAAAATATATGTAGTTGATTAATAAGAATAACACCAACCCTAGAATAAAGGAATTGAATATAAGTGAGAAAAATCTGAAATTGGGACCAAACATGATGTATCAATCCATATTAGGATTCATCCAAACCCTAGATTGGAGAACTACTCAATCATTGTAAACATAGCCATTATGCAATTTATGGAAGAAGAAATAAAATAGAATAAGAAAATTGGAGAAGAAGAGTAAAGGGAAATTCCAAATATATCTCTGAGATATATATCTAAACATATCTCAAAATTTGTAATAGTGCAATTTTCATGTCTTTTAGTACAACTTCATTTATAATAGTGCAACTTCATATCTAAATAGTACAACTTATAAAAATAAAGGTAAAACAACAAAAATGGTGAAATTATGCACAACTTTATTTCCTAATAATGCAACTTCATATTATATAAGTTTAACTTCATTTGCAAATAATAAAAATTTTAATTTCCTAATAAAGATAAACTAAAACAATAGAATCAGAAAATAATCCCTGCAAAATAACAAGTCTCCTCTATTTATACTAAGCCTAGAGTCCTAATAAACCTGGGAAGAAGTTGATCGAAATTGGGCTTTTACGCACTAGGCACATAAGACCCTAACAGTAGCACAACTGGGAAATCTGGATGGGCACGGATGTGCCTACAATAGGTACGAACTTTCCTAATTCTTTTCATAGATTAGAAGCTCCATTGATCTTCTCCGACAAGGGGCATGGATGTGTCAAAATGAGATTCTTTTTTGGCTAGCTTTTATCCATCTTTGGCATGGGAAGCATGGGCTAGCCTCCTCAGGCACAGACCCAATTGATTCCTATTTGACTAGTTCAAACCACGCTTCAACCAAATAACTTATCCGGGTATTCCTATCTTTTTTACTTGACCCAGTTGCGTCCCTAATTTAAATTTATGGAGATTCTTCCTAGGTCATTGAAGGTACCTCAACCCGAAAACAACTAACACTTGATGTTTTGATGCTTGACATCTAACACTTTACGCTTGAGTATGATGGGTATATTTTACCCTAATAATAATGTTTGTAATTACAGCCAAGATTTCCATCTTCCACTCATTCGATAGATTAATTAAGGGGAAACAACCTCTTTCATTGGTAAAGAAAAAGATCGTAACATGCTCATTGAGATGCTTCTTGATCCTATGCACGCCGATAAAACTATAGTGTTGTACCATTTAGTATTTTGGTGATAACATTACAAACACATTTGATATATTTGTTTTCTTAAGTTATGTAAAGCCAAAAGACGAGATCTAGAGTTGGAGCAAAGGTGTCTCTAAGGTGACTATGCTTAGCTAAGAAGATGTGTATTAGGAAATATGAAGTCATACAAAGCTTAAATCAAGTCATCCTTGGAGCTTAGATGTCAAAGTTCTGGTAGAAGGGCAATGTTCCAAAGGGGAAATTCAATCTCAAAAACTTCTTATTCTGAGTAGAATCGTCTTAAATGAAGTTCAGCAAGCCTTAGAAGAAGTTTAATTTATAATGTTTGTAAGTATAAGGATTGTTAGTTAATTAATACAACAAGACATACAAATCTGTAAAGATCCAACTAGCTTTTAACTAAGAATTGACACGAATTATTTTACTAGAAAATAATTTTATGACAAAATATTTGGGTTTACCTTTTTCTAACTAAAAGTTATTTTTATTAGTTAAGTCTAGGACGGAAGAGAGAAAATGAAAGAGAAGGCAGTGAGCGATGAAGAAACTTTGAGTTATGAGTGGAACTCGAGTAGAGATATGAGTAAGAGATATCCTGATAGTGTATTAGGAATTACCTTTATAGTGAAACGTTGTAAAATCCCTGACTAGGGTCGTGGTTTTGAAGGGCACAAAGGTTTCTATGCTAAAAAATCTGAGTTTCTTTCTGCATGTTCCTTTCACTTTCTAAATTTCAATTTTAATTTTGCAAAAATTTACTAACTCTGTCACTTTCCATTCAACCCCTAAGTATCCATCCACATAACATATAACAATCATACCAGTCGTGGGGTTTGGCTGTATTGTTAAAATAACTTTAGTTCAATTGGTTTTCAATGATGAAAGGATTAAGAACCGACTTAATGTGGCTTGTGCAACTGAGGTACATGATCAACAAAAGTTGATGAGAAAAGTTTTTATCTCCCAATAGAAAAACTTAGACCTGATCAACATTAGCTCGGGCCTGACTAGAAAAGGTATAGATTTGAGCATTAAAAACCATCCAAAATTAGGGTTAGGGCAAGTAGACTTTGACCAAAATTATTGAGATGGATTTTGGTAGTAATGTACAGCCCAAAGCCCGGCCCGACTAGTCCAAATTTTAATTATAAGGCAGCACCAAGCTTCTTTTTGAAATTTGCATTCCCAAAATTATGTACATCACTATTAGGCAGCTAGAAGGATGTAAACGAGAAGTGACATAATATATTAGAAGCTTGAACTGGGTTTGTGCAGTTGGGATAAAGAAAACATCAATCACAGAAAAGTTTCAATAGTAGTAGCATGATATATGACAAGCCCAATGTAATGACATCAAGCAGAAGAATTCACAAAGTTTGTAATAACAACTATCAATTAAGAGCATAATAGATGTAAAAGACAAGCATGATAAATAAGCTGTTGAAATATAAATAAGATTTGAATGATTGAGAGTAAATTTGAGAGACAAATAATAAAAGCTACCTCAAAGGTTGAGAATTGTAGGAAAAATAAAAGACTTTTATAGATAACCACAAGATAATATTTTATTGATTTAATTCCTTGAACCCTATCGAAAACAGTATAGGGATGGTGGGGGTTTAAGAGAGATAGAATTATAATGGCTTACAAAATATGTGGCCAAACTTAGGGCCTCACTTAACACTATGCTATCAGTTTTGTAAGATCAACAACAATCCTCTTCTCTGCATAGTGAGCGTAGCTAATAGTGCAAATGTTAATCAACCATGAAGCTGATTTTTGAACTAGCAAAGGAGGATGCTTAACCAACCAAACCACCTACTTAGAACAACATAAATATTATGTAGAACAATGGAAGTATAATTTAGAATATTAGTTCACTAATTTAGAACGACGAAACCATTGAGTTAGAACATTAGAGAAAATTAGTTCACTAATGTAGAATAACCAAAACACCTATTTAGAACATTAGAACAATGGAAGTATAATTTAGAACATTAGTTCACTAATTTAGAACAACCAAACCACCTAATTTGAACTTAAAACAACAAAAGCCATATTTAGAACAATGGAAGTATAATTTAGAACATTGGTCCATTAATTTAGAACAACCAAACCATATACTTGGAACATTAAAGCAACGTTTTAAAACATTAGAGCAACGTTTTAGAACAATGGAACAAATTTTTACAACAATGGAACTTTTAGAACATTAGTTCACTAATTTAGAAAGTCAAACCACCTACTTAGAACAACAGAAACATTATATAGAACAATGGAAGTATAATTTAGAATTTTAGTTTACTAATTTAGAACAACGAAACCATTTTAGTATATTATAGCAATGTTAAAACAATAGAGTAATAGTAAAGAAATGATTTAACAATTTAGAAAAGTGAAGTAGGCAATCATATGTATGCGGGTACCAAAGTGTCAGTTATTTTTTTTGAAAGCATCTTCTTTTTGTCAGTTATTGCTGTAATTACGAATTTGCCATTATTTTCATGTTCAACCCCATCCGTTAGATCTGGCAAATAGATGTTCTTAGATGAGTCCTCACACACAATGGATTCCTCATATTAGGAGAGTTCTCATATATATTGTTTGGAACTAATACTAATATGAGTGCTGCAAGTTTGTAAGGAGTAATTCTTTTTTTTTTTTTAAGGATATGATTCTATAATTTATTTGAATTTCTTGCAATAAAATTTCCTTATAATTTTTCTAATAAAACCATGTTAAATTTGTGCGCTATTGTTAATACATTTCATTATCTTTCTTGGACACGTTATTCCGAGATTGAAATAAATAGTGAAAGAAAATGATAATTTGTGACTAATTTTCTTGATTTACGTAGCTAGCCGACTCTGTTCAACCTTTGAGGTAGGGGTGTAAATAAAACATAGCCGTTAATTGACATTAACTGTTCCATTTTAGAGGTTATTTTCCTAATCAAAAAATTTTAATGATTACGGTTATCAATTGATAACCTGTTTATTTTTTAAAAGTTACAATTACAATAACGATATATTCAATACCGTTAACCGACGTAATTTGAAAAAAAATATTTTGATCTAAACCTAACTTAGCAACTATCTTCATTTGCTAAGGACATAGCTGCCTTACAATGCTGGGGAAACTGATATGAATGAAGATGACTAAATGAGAAGTCAGCAACGGTATTAGATTTCTAATCCGTAATTGTCTTCGGGATTTCTAAAACAGTTAACGGTTTAACCCAACCGTTAAGGACATATTTTCAGTTATGATAAGGTTCTTTATTAATCATTAAAATGGTAATTGTACCATCAAGATCAAACGTTACAGTTAACTATTTATGAACACCCCTATCCTAGAGAGGAGGTCGATCCTAAATTTCGACATGGAGGTCCATCTCAACTCAAAATACCTGAATGCCATCAATTGATGTCAATGCATCAATTAGCACCAAAGTTTGAGAAACTAGATGTTTGCAATGATAATGTTCTCCACAAAAGTCTACTTAGGGCTTTTATGCTGATGTAACATATGTGTTTGTTATTCACAAGTGTGGAAGATTCATGAATGAAAGAATCATCAGTGTGATAACTTTTAACATATGGTTTTCACTCTTCCTAGAGAAAGTTTTGTTGAGGAAAAACAAAAGGCTCAACTATACATAAAATATTGTAGGCCTTACAAATAACAAATGAAAATAATCAAAACACTATAAACTACCACAAACTATCACAAGCAAATACTTAAAACAGTATAGCCAGCAGTGCGTTGCGTTTCCATGTAACATCAAGTATTCTCGGTCAATTAGGGGAGGAAGAGGGTTGGTTTCCCACTCCTCCTTTCCTTTTGACGGGAAAACAAGTCCTTAGTCCTTACCAAAGCAGAGTGAACAAAAAGCTGGATTTCAAGCAACCTACCGGAAGAGATTCATGAATAGGAACCACATTCCCAAATAATTAAACGGACTTAGTACTACTATTTGTTGCTGATAACAATGATAACCAATTAAGTAAGTTGCTATACTTATAATTCTTTCAAACATAAATTTGGTGACCAATTGACCCCTAAATTACGGCGATTAAATTTGTACTAATTTACCCTACTACCAGGATACCTACCCCCTCTTCCTTGAATTCAAACCAAAAACTCCACTAAGGAAGATGAAGTTCATACCAATTGAGCCCAATTGGTATAAGTGAGCTTACTATATGGACTCTTCGGAATACATGATATCTACTTCGTACCAAACCCTAGTAGGTTTCTTATTATTACTCTAGGATTTGAAGGCATGTTTCAAAACCTAAAGAGTCCTTAGGATGCAATTTGATCAAGAATTGCATTGGATAATATCTCTAGAAATATTAATCTATATTCATAGAAAGATGGAACAAGCGCGAAATAGGATTAATAAGCACCGAAACTAATAAGAGTTCACAATGATAAAAATATGAAGACGTGCCATGATGCACATAATCAGATCTCTGAGTCCTATAGCCCTCACTACTAAAAAACAAAATTACTCACCATTGTCCAAACAACTATACTGTCATAGAGATTCATACATTGAATGCACCACCACACGCCCTGCCCAAAGAAAGCATCTCTTCAACTTCAATAAATTCCAATTTGAAGCTTATGCCACAAGAGTGCTGGCAGTTGTTGACTCGCTGTAGGCAAAGAATTTTGACATGGAGTTAGATATTTTCTGGGCATACTAACAATAAATGGGAGAATTTGGCTAAAAGGAACAACTAATATGTAATACAACAGTCCTTTACAAGGCCAGTGTTCCAACTTCCAAAGCCATAATTTCTCAAAACAAGGAAGCCATGAAATAAAGGTTTACTCAATAGAATAAGACTAGTTAACTTACTATTTCCAAACTGGTGGGAGCTTCTTAGTCTTCTTGTAATAACGAGCTAGTCTGTGGATCCTGCTCTCTACCAGAATCAACCTGAATTTAGAGTCCTTGTCCTTTCTGTTCCTCTCCAAATGCTTCCTGATAGCCACTGCCTTCTTAATCAGATGGTAAAGATCCTCTGGGATTTCAGGAGCAAGACCTATTCAACATCACAAATTAACATGTAAACAATTAGGCAGAAGGCCTTCAACTGTTAAATGCTTGCTTTTTAGTACTTGGGTTAAAGCTCAACCAAGAACTCAAAGTTCTTTAATTAAATCTGACTATCCCAAGAAGTTAGCAAAAACACAACTAAAAGACATGATACACTTTCAAGAAAAGAAGCTCCAAGCCTAAATTTGGTAAATAAGTTCAACACTAGCTCTGTATGAGCTAACATTTCTCTCAAGCATTTTGTCTTAGACGTCATAATCCATAATCATTTTCTTGATACTGATCTAAAATTCTAAATCAGTGTCTGCCAAGACCATTGAGTTAAGAAAATACAGGAGTATGAAAAGGCATAAATGCATGATAATTAATGTCACCAATGTGCCTAGCCTAACTGAATGAAAAGGCACTAAACTAAGCCAAATGCTACACACTCCCCCGATATCCCTATGATAGTGCCATAAGCATCAATACCACTCAAAATCAACTTCAAATTTCCACACAGTCCAACCAAATATAAGTCCGATTGATCTCTTGATTCTTGAACTAAATTAATCAAGAACTTTTAAGTCTTAGTATAACACTAAACTATGTTCTACTCAAATTTAGAACCACAAACTTCATTCATCATCCTTGAAAAAATAGCACAAAATTCCAAAAAAAAAACAAATCAATACAACAAGATATACAATGGCAACGCAGCAAACATCAAGCACTATCAATGTATCAATGTAACATTCACAATACATAATCAAAACTACTCATATCAAAAACCACAATTCATATCAATCAATTTAAACCGAAAACCCGCCTCCTTTTCCTATCATATTAGACACTTAACACAAAACAAACAAGTGTTTTAGGGTATTACCATGTGCCTTAAGGATACGAAGGATCTTGCTACCAGTAACACTCTTAACTTGAGCAATACCATGAGAATCCCTCAGTATGACACCAATTTGAGAAGGTGTCAACCCCTTCTTCGCAAACTTACATATATTCTCATCCACCTTCAACAAAAACAAAACAAAACCCAACAAACCCTAATCAAGATTCAAGATACACGAACAAAAACACCAAATATCAGCAAAATTAGACAAATAAATACAAGGGAATGATTGAAAATGGAGAAAGATTACATCTTGAGCGGAGATCTTAAGCCAGGAAGGTGGAGTACGCTTGTAGGGGATGGCAGAGGAGGAGATACCCTTGCTGCAAACAACATAAAAAGGTCAGAAGATTAGGGAATCGACGTCATAGGTGAAGAGAGGAGAGAGAATGAGAGGAAGAGGGGAGTACCCGCGACTATGCATACGACCCATGTTGGCGGCGGAGGTGAGGAGGGACGAACTGCTGCTTCTTCTGCTTGCTGCTGCTGCCGCCGCTGACGACGCCCAGGAAGCCTAGATTTATCTCAGTGTTTGAGTGTGGGCTTCAGTTGGAAGGGTTTGTGGGCTTTGTGGGCTTGGTTTGCAAGCGTTTGCATTTGGTACTTGTGAGGAGGCTCATCACCATTGTTTACTAATGGCCACATTTTTTTGGAGTCCTCTAAAATGGCTCAAACGATATCCGGTATTGTTGTATATTCCTCCATTAGTCGATGGGTAAGTCACTCGAGGATATTAGCGATTTGAAATAATTGGAAGGAAATTTAAAATGTAAAATGTTATTAATGGCAGTGAGTTGTATTTTTTTTTTTTTTGGTAAGTAAAACAAATTATCTTACCGAGTCAGTACTCTTCATGGATTAACCTAACTCGAGGTTAGCAACCTAGGCCCTTCGAGAGTTTGAGAGTTAGGAGGGAGTTGTAAGGGGTTCCTAACTTCCTATCCTTAAATGAGTCTACCTTAAAGTTAGAAGTTACAATTTTTACCACTAGGCAAATCTTTATCTAGTGGTAATTCAATTCTACTAAAAGAGAAAAGAGATAGAGAGGGGTAGAATATATTATCATACCCTTTATACCACATATCTAATAGTGTAAGATTTTTAAAGGTAAGTACGATTCGGGCTTTTCCATAAATATATGTGCTTTTGTGTTAAGTTACCAGCATAAGTCAGACTTAGTTTTGGGCCTAAATTGTTATGACCTAACACTTGAAATCATTGTATAAAATTTTTTAAGTTAAATTGTGAACTAAAAATATACATTTTGGTTGCCTAAAGGCCAAAAATTCCTGAATTCAAGCCACAATTCCTTGATAAAATCTAGTATTTTTTCGAGTTGACCAATAATACAGATTTTTGCAAATTTAAAAAATTAGTGTTTCACCAACATAAAATATTAAATCAAGAAAAATCATTTAGTTTGCGAAAGCTTAAATTATATGGGAGATAATAACACTTTGTAAAGAGTGGTTTTTATTTGGGTCCACTAATTTGATTCTACCTATAGAAATAGGCACTAGATTATTTTTTCCATGAACATTTTAACTCTATATTTTCCATACAAAGGAATCATACTTCACAATCAATGATTCAATTATAGGAAATAATATTCAAGTTTGATTATAAATGAAAATATTGAGGTTGATTATAAGTGAGATTATTTTACAAATTGTATTTTAAAAAAACTATTAGTTTTTTAGAACCTATCTTAAGATGTCTCTCCATGCCCATCGTATAAGTTATAACTTAGCTGATGAAGATGTTGGTGGTCCTAGTTCTGCTCTCGTAAATCAAGTCAATGGTTTCCCAAATAAGTTACGTACAATATTGACGAGAGTTTTTCCTAGCCAGAAACCATTACTTAACGGAACATTTTCCCAAGTCGGTCGAACATTCCTTAGATAGAGAGTGTTACACTTGATCACCAACATTTCCATCTTTCTAAAACTTTTATGAAAATACTTTTATTTTATGCATGAGAATGTGAAACTCTATTCTACATGTGCATTGTTATGTCTATCCATAAGTTTATTATTTCCAATTTTAATCTTTTCCTGAAAAATTGATACTACTTTGTAACACCCCCAAATTACTAACATAATAATAATAATAATAATAATAATAATAATTTAAATAACTTAGGGGTAGGGGTATTACAGCCACGTGTCACCATATTTTGGTTGTGCTAACTAATTACTATATTATAACGAAAATTAAACTTGATTTATTTATTAGTACAAAATTTGGATTACCCAAAGGTACAAAAGTTGAATAAGAAAAATTATGAAAACTCCTAACTAGTATGTGCCCCTTAAAGTAATGCTCTCATTTACATTTATTCTTGCAAACCTACTCACCAAAAAGGATCAGTAGGGCGAACAAAAAACAAATAGGAAAATACTTGTTAAATATTGTGTACATATACATGCTAAAAGAAATAATTTGACTTTTAAATTCCTTTATTTTGAAGTTATCTTCTTATAATTAATAAACTTTAAACCTTCCTTTATAATAATCCAATACAAATGGAATTATTAAAGCACTTAATAAAAACAATTCCCTCTTCTTATATCCCCTCCTTGATCCTAAGTCCCCCCAAATTAGTTATCTCATCACGGATCTATCCTTGGAGTTTTCTTTTATTTGCCAACAAGTGGACTTTGAAGCATGAACTCTTCTTGATTATAAAATCAAGCGGTAATGTATAATAATAATAAATTTTCTTTTATAACTCCTTTAAATACAAAGACCTTGCTTTACTTATTAAAACTCATTGAAAATTATTAAATATGAAATGACATTCGGCCATTTTGAAATATGATATATAGTAAATAAAATAAGGTAAATGTATATCATTATTTTTAATAATCGAAATTTCAAATAATAACCATATTTTTACATATATTTAAAAAAAATGGCACATGGCTAAAATTCCAATTACAATTTATTTTAAAAAATACATAACAAAATATCTTAACACAATATAATTCACAAAATAAAACATTCAATTGCACATAAAAAGCTTTAACACACATATACGTACCTTAAATTCTAGTACTTCCTAGCAACTCTCTACTAAACTTCAAGGTTATCCTCCTATCAATCAAATGAACTAATAAACATAATTAAACACAATAATTATGCATAAAATATTGAAACTTTAATTAAATTTAGAAATAGTTTTAAGAATTAAATAATTTGCAAAACAATAAAAAAAATTAAATTATTAGGGAAAGAGGAGGCTCATGGAGGTTAGTGGTTGTTGGTGGCACAAGGGGGACAAAGAGATGTAGAGAGTGACTTGAGAGAGAGACAAAAAATTTGAGAGAAGTAGAAAGGGTTTAATGATTTTTTTTTTACGTGAAAAATTATGTGAGGTTTAAGGGTCTATTTATAGTAAAAATTAGGATAAATTTTAGGATGTTTAAAAACTAAAAAAAAAGTATGAATTTAAAATGATAATTATCCTCTAAATTTTAAGAAAAATCTTTTGTTTTTAAAATAATTTAAGTACTAAATAGTTTAACCAATTAAAACCATTTAATTCAAATCAAACCAATTAGAATTAGTTAATAAAGATAAATTTAATATATAAAAGTATTTTATTTTTTTGAAATGCTAATCATAGCAGCTGCTCATGATTAGATTGATATATATATATATATATATATATTATTTTAAACAAAAATCAATTTTAAATTAAAATAAACTTTATAAATACTTTAATTAAATTAATTAAATTTTTTTTGAAACACTTATCATGGTAGCCGACTATGATAAGTTTGAGATTTTTTTTTTAAATATATTATTTATAAATTAAAATTATCTTTTAAATTAAAAATATGTTTTAAATTGGGATGAAATAAATATAATTTTTTAAGCATTTAGAATATTCTAGAATGAAATAGGGTACTCAGGATATTTTAGAGGGCTTTTTAGGAATTTAATGAAATAATTAATGAATTAAATATTTGTTAAATGATTTTCTTAGTAAATTTGTAAAATAAATATGTAAATGATGGTCCATAATTATGGTTGATGCTAAAATACTTTCTAAATTATTTAATTTTTACTAAAATATTCTTAAAATAATTTTATTTAAAATGTTAAAATATAATATACATATAATTTTAACTACAACTTAGCATATAAACGTTTTAATATAATGTATAAATTATGGGTATTATAGAGTTTTTCAAACTTTTATGGCTATGAGCCAAGTGGATCAGCTAAGGGTCATGTTTTGTGTTGGAAAGACTCTTGCAAGCTTTCTGTGATCTCTTCTTGTAATGTAATTTTGTGTAAAATAGTTGTCATTATGGGGTTAAAGGAGTACTTCTCATTTGTTTATGGCTTGCCATACCTTCATCTTCGTGGTCAAGTGTGGGATATGATTCGAAATAATTTTTCCCAATTTTAGGGCATTCATTGTTTAATTGGCGATTTTAACCAGGTAGAATTCCCTTCTCAAAAACTAGGGGGATCCCTATCTATTCCAAGAGCCTCCCATTTCCTTACATGGAGGCTTGATTTTGGCCTTTTAGAGGCTCCATCATCTGGCGCTCAATACTCATGGACTAATAACAGAAAAGGAGATGAGTCAATTTTTAAACAGTTGGATATGACATACTGCAATGATGTATGAAGACTTTCACATCCAAATGTCAAAGTCATAAATCTTCCTATATTCCTTGCTGACCATGGCCCTATTCTCCTTGACACAAATCCCTTTACACACAAAAGAAGAAGACCATACAAATTGGAAGCATGGCCCATCTTTTTTTTCATGATGCTAAGAAGACTTTGGAACGATAATGGGATAAACCTACTTATATGCCTTCAATGATAAATGTGTCAAGAAAATATAAAAGTAGTCTTAGAAGCCTTAGAAATTGGTGCCTTACCTCCAAGAAAGAGAGTAGAATTGACTAGGATCACATTCAATCTTCTCTCCTAGATTTCAACTGTCCATAAATCCAAGGAGAAGGCAGAAGAAGGTACAAAAGTGAAATGGTGGTTCTAGAGACAGCGGGCCAAGAGCAACTGGGATCAACATGGTGAACAATCTTCTCAATTTTTTCTTTAAATCGGTAAAGGAAAGAAAATCTAGGAATGAAATAGAAGCCCTAAAAAAGATAAAGGCATTTGGACTTGTAATAACTCGTATTTTATGCACTATATTAAAACATTTATATGCTAAGTTGTAATTAAAAATAAATGTACAATATATTTTAGCATTTTAAATAAAATTATTTTAAGAATGTTTTAGTACAATTAAATTAATTTTGAAAGTATTTTGGACCAATTATAATTTTGGAACGCCATTTATATATTTATTTTATAATTTTATTAAGAAAATCATTTAATTTTATGAATAAATATTTCATTCCTCAATTATTCTATTAAATTCCCAAAAATCCCTCCAAAATATCATGAAAAATATTTCTAGCCACTTTCATTCTAGAGTCTTCTAGAAGCTTTTAAGATATTATTATTAGCAAAAAAATTAATTTTAGATTTTTATAAAGATTATTTTAATTAAAACCCATTATGTACAAAACCGGAAATATTTACAAAAAAAAAATTATATTTATTTTATCCTAATTTAAAGGATAATTTTAGTTGAAAATATAGTTTTAATTTAAAAACAATGGGTTTTAAAAATAAAAAATTCCAACCATATCATATCCGTTTTCCATGATTGATATTTCAAAAAAAAATTATTATTATAAACTTCATCTTTTTTAGCTAATTCTAATTATTTTTTTTGAATTAAATTATTTTAATTGGTTAAACTATCTAATAATTAAATTATTTAAAAAATAAAAATTTCTTAAAATTTAGAAGATAAATATAATTTTAAATTCATACGTATCTTTTAGTTTTCAAATCCTAAAATTTTACCATAATTTTTATAATAAATAGACCCTAAACCTCACCTAATTTGTCACACAAAAATTATTAAACACTTTCTTCTTCTCTCAAACTTTCACCCTCTCTCTCTAGCAACTATCTTCGTCCCTTCGGCCATCTTGTACTACCAACAATCACCAACCACCGTAAGCTTCTTCTTTCCCCTAAATATTTAATTGTTTTGTAAATTTTTAAATTCCTAAAATTATTTCTAAAGTTTCAATATTTTATGCATAATTATTGTATTATATTATATTGATTAGTTTGTTTTAATTGATAGGTGGATCATCTTAAAGTATAGTAGGAAGTTGCTAGAAAGAACTAAAATTTAAGGTACACATATGTGTTAAATTTTTTTATGTGCAATTAAATTTTTATTTTGTGAATTATATTGTGTTAAGATACAAATTATATTTTGAATAAGGTTTGAAAATTTTAATATATATTATATACATAATTATCTAAATAAATTGGAATTGAAATTTTAGCCATGCACCACTTTTTAAAAATATATATATACCATTATTTATTTGAAATTTCAATTATTAAAAAAAGGATTTATATAAATTTACCTTAATTATTTAATATGTATCATGTTTTAAAATGGTCAAATGACATTTGAGATTTAATACTTTTCAATAAGCTTTAATAATTAAAGTAAGGTTGTTGTATTTAAGAATTTATTAAAGGAGTTATAAAAGATTCTTATTATACATTACTGCTTGATGTTATAATCAAAAAGAGTTCATGTTTCAAAGTTCACTTGTTAGCAAATAAAAATGAAACTCCAAGAATAGATCTGTGATGGGATAACTAACTTGAGGGGTGTGCACACTTAGGATTAAGGTAGGGATATAAAAAGAGAAAATTGTTTTTTTGTGCTTTAATAATTTCATTTATATTGGATTATTATAAAGGAAGGTTTAAGTTTATTAATTATAAGAAGACATGTTCAAAATAAAGGAATTTACAAGTCAAAATATTTCTTTTAGCATGTATATGCATATAGTGTTTTTACACTGACATGTATTTTCCTATATATTTTTTGTTCGCCCTACTTATCATTTATGGTGAATAGGTTTGCAGGAATAAATATGCATTGGAGCATTATATCAGGGACACATACTAGTTAGGAGTAATTCAACTTTTGGACCTTTGGATAATCAAAATTCTTTTTAATAAATAAATCAAGTTTTTCTTCTGTTGCAATATACACTAATTAGTTAGCACAGCCGAAGCGTTGTGACATGTGGCGATAATACCCCTAAGTTACTAAAATTATTATTATTATTATTATGTTAGTAATTTAGGGGTGTTACAAAGTGGTATCAGTTTTCTAGGTTATAAAAGATTAAAATTTGAAATAATAAACTTGTGGGTAGACATAGCAATGGGCATGTAGGATATAGTTTTGCATTCTCACGCATAATTTAAATTATTTTCATCACAATTATTTTGGTTTTGGAAAGATGGAAATGTTAGTTATCAAGTGTAACACTCTTTGTCTAAAAAAGGTTCGACCCACTTAGGGGAGTATTCCGTTAATTAATGGTTTCTGGCTAGGAAAGGCTCACGTTAACGTCACACGTAACTTACCTGGGAAACCATTTGGCTTGATTTACCCGCATAAAAGTCAAATGCACTATTAAAAGTTTCGAAAATAAAATAGTTGCAAAGTAAAAGAATTTCAAGTATATTTAAGTACAATCAAGGAAAGTCAAATTAAATGACCAATCTAGATTAATTGTTGCAAGTTAAGGTTATAAACTTTCTAAGGATAGGAGAATTTATATTTCATGTGAATTAAATCAAGTGTGTATTATGAGCTTAAATGTATTTATTTTTTTCAGATGCCTATCAATGGTCAATTAAAAACCAAGTAATTTAGTCGAGAAGTTCGTTACATGAGAAAAGACTTAAAAAATATGCCGACATATTACAAAATTATATCGATTTATGTGTTAAGTATGAATATGAGAAACTAGGATGAGAAGCTTATAGAGTGTTATTAATCATCATCCACCTTCTAGAAATAAAAAAGTATAAGTCTTAAAAAGACAAGTATAGAAATGTACTCAACCAGACATAACTAGGAACTTTAGAGATCACAGCTTCCATGGAGATTGTTAGCCATACCGAACCACTTATTTCATAATCTAGCATATTTTGAAGTAGAATGTAAAGAAAATGAATATATCACTAAGAGAGTAAGGAGTAAACCATTATTAACTAAGGAAGATGAGGAAGAATCCGACCCTTCTATCGTTCGACCTAATCCATCATCATCATCTGTGTAATACCCCATAATTTAGACATTATATTAAGAATATTTTAGTACAAAATAAATTATTTAAAATTTTTTTGGCACCAATCATAATTATGGACCTTCATTTATATATTTATTTTATAATTTTATTAAGAAATTTATTTAATTTTATAAATAAATATTTAATTCCTTATTTATTCCATTAAATTCCCAAAAAGCCCTCTAAAATATCCCAAAAATATCCAAAGTATCCACTTTTATTCTATAATATTCTATAAGATTTTAAAATATTATTCTTAACAAAAAAATAGTTTAATATATTTATAAAGATTATTATTTTTATTTAAAATGGATAATGTTAAAAATCGGATATATTTACCAAAGAAAAAAATATAATATTAAAAAAAATTTAGACCATATCTAATCATGGCCAGCTGCCATTATTAGTATTTAAAAAAAATTAAAATTATTATTATATATATTTAATCCTAATTTAAAGGATAATTTTAGTTGAAAAGATAGTTTTAATTTAAAAATAATAGATTTTCAAAAAATAATAATAATAAATTCTATCCTTATCCTATCCTTTTTCTATGATTGATATTTTCAAAAAAAAAATTATTATTATAAAATTTTATCTTTTTTAACTAATTCTAATTGGTTTATTTTGAATTAAATAATTTTAATTGGTTAAATTATTTAATAATTTAATTAGTTTATAAATAAAATATTTTTCTGAAAATTTAAAGGATAATTATCATTTTAAATTCATATTTATCTTTTAGTGTTTTTAAATCCTAAAATTTATCATAATTTCTACTATAAATAGACCCTTAAATCTCACCTAATTTTTCACACAAAAATTATTAAGCCCTTTCTACTTCTCTCAAACTTTCTCCCTCTCTCTTAAGCCACTCTCTGCATTACTTTGGCCACCTTGTGCCACCAGCCTTTGTGAGCATGCTCTTTCCCTAACTATTTAATTATTTTAATTGTTTTGCAAACTTTTTAATTCTTAAAACTATTTCTAAATTTAATTAAAGTTCCAATATTATATGCATAATTATTGTGTTGCATTATGTTGATTATTTCATTTTAAATTAATAGGAGGATCAACTTGAAGTTTAATAAAGAGTTGCTAGGAAGTAATAGAATTTAAGGTGCGTATATGTGTTAAATCTTTTTACGTGCAATTGAATATTATATTTTGTGAATTTTTTTAAATATATATTTGTATATAGTTATTTATTTGAAATTCCGATAACGAAACAAAAGGGTGATATACATTTACCTTATTTTATTTAATATGTATCATATTTTAAAAGGATCGAATGACATTTGAGATTTAATAATTTTCAATTAGCTTTAATAATTAAAACAAGATATTTGTATTTAAAGGAGTTATAAAAGGAGAGTTATTATTATAATACATTACCGCTTGATTTAATAATCAAGAAGGGTTCATGCTTCAAAGTCCACTTGTTGGCAAATAAAAGGAAACTCCAAGGATAGATCCGTGATGGGATAATTAACTTGGGGGATGTGCACACTTAGGATCAAGGAGGGGATATAAGAAGAAGAAATTGTTTTTATAGATGACTATAATAATTCTATTTGTATTGGATTATTATAAAGGAAGATTTTAAGTTTATTGCCTTATAAAAAGGCATGTTTAAAATAAAGGAATTTAAAAGTCAAAGTATTTCTTTTAGCATGTATATCTACATAGTGTTTTTACACTGACATGTATTTTCCTATTCATTTTTGGATCACCCTACTTATCATTTATGGTGAGTAAGTTTGTAGGAATATATGTGTATGGGAGCATTACATCAAAGGGCACATACTAGTTAGAAGTTTTCATAATTTTTCTTATTCAACTTTTGTACCTTTGGATAATCAAATTCTTTTTAATGAATAAATCGAGTTTTTCTTCCGCTGTAATATAGTAATTAATTAGCACAGCCAAAATGTGGTGATATATGGCGGTAATACCCCTAAGTTACTAAAACTATTATTATTATTATTATATTAGTAATTTAGGGGTGTTACAATCCGGACATGAAAAGACAATGGCTCGGACAATTAAGCAAGGACCTATGGTAGGATTAGTAAATAAGCCTTGTGAGACAACTTTAAGTTATTTTTTTCATAAGACCAATCATTTTCTCATAACTTGTGAACATTATGATTATTTGAATATTTGCTTTAGGATTCATATGTTTCAAGTGTTTGAAAATAAATTCAACATGATTATTTGATCGTTCAGGCAATATGTCGAGTCGAATGCTTAACCAAAACACTCAAACCACCTGAAATATCCATAGGAGGACAATCAAGCACCTGACCACTTTAACTCAATATTTAGCTCAAGAAATGACTAATCAATTGAATAGGAAACCTGAAAATGACACCTTTGGGTAGATTTTTAAAAGAATTTCTAGTAGCAAACCTCCGAGCTATAATGGAAAAAGACCCGTCTAGCATAGAAAACTGGATTAGGAAGTTTGATAAGTTGTTTAATGCTGTAAATTGTCCCAAGGATGTGAAAATAAATAGTGCAGTCATAATCCTTAAGGAAGAAGCAGACTTATGGTGGTCTCAATTTAAGGAAAACATTGAAAAAACTCTTAATTTTGGGTGGTTAACCTTCAAAGAAACCCTTAGAAATAAGTTATATCCACCTTACCTTAAGAAATAAAAGTGCATGGAATTTATAAACCTTAGAATGGGTGGTATGATCGTTAATGAATATTATGCTAAATTTATTGAACTAATGAGATTTACTCCAAAGGTAGTCCTGACCAAAGCCATGAAAGCACAGAGAAAGGGGAATGGAAACTTCCATGGAGGTGACAAAAAGGCTAGAACCAATGGGAATTTTTAAGGAAAAAAGACTTTAAGGGAAACCTTGGGAAAGGGAAGATAAAACCAAGGGGATGGTGATAAGCCTAAGAGAATTTTCCATTGCAAGAGGTGTGCCAAGAATCACCTCGGGAGGGATTATGAAGGTAATCTTGTAACTTGTTATTTTTGTCAAAGTTGTGATATCGAGAGTATGAATGCTATAAAAAAAACCTTTGGTGGCCCTAGTGTCCCTGCCCAAAATGGGAAACCTCCTCAAAATAGTCAGTCTTGTTCAATCCAACCAAACGAAAATCCTAAACCTGCATTAGGTGCAAATTCTAGTCCTCATAAAAGCCGTGTAATTGTTATGAACAACCATGAGGCTGGATGTACTTCTAAAGTAGTAGTTGATACTTTCTCTATTTGGATTTTTCCTACAAAATTTCTTTTTGATTTAGGAGCATCTCATTCATTCATTTCTAAGACTTTAGTAGGAAGTCTAAAGTTAGCCGAGTCATAATCCATTTCCTTAGACATAGCTTTATCATCTGGGGAAGTTATGTGTTATACTTAGTTTCATTTTAAAATACCTCTAGTAATTGCTGGAGTTGAATTCCCATTAGACTTAATAGAATTTAAAATGGGTGACTTGGATGTGATCTTGGGTATGGATTGGATGTGAAAACTTAAAGCTCATGATTGTAAAGCTCAGAAAGTATCCTTGGTTGGACCTAATAAGGTTAGGGTGACTTATCAAAGAGAAGGGAAGAAACCCAAATTGAAGATTATCTCTACTTTACAAATAATGAAATATGTGTAAAATGTATATCCTTTATACCTATATAGTATTCAAAAAATTTGGAAAGGAGAAAATGGAAATAAGCAAGATATTCCACTTGTTTGTGAAATTTCGAACATTTTTACAGAAGAGATTCTAGGAATGCCTCCAATTAGAGATGTTGAGTTCAACATAATCTAGTGCATGGAATTGAACTGATCTTTAAGGCCCCCTATAGGATGCCACCAGCTGAATTAAAGTAGTTGAAAACTCAATTGGATGATATGTTAGATAAAAGCTATATTAGGCCTAATTCGTTACCTTGGGGAGCCTCAATGTTGTTTTTCAAGAAGAAATATAGAAATCTGAGTTTATGCATTGATTAAAGTAGATAGTTGAATAATGTGATTGTAAAGAATAAATACCCACTTCCGAGGATAGACAACCTATTTGATCAGTTGAAAGATACAGGGGTATTTTCTAAGATTGATTTGAGGTCTGGATATCACCATTTAAGGATTGCCGAGCAAGACATCATGAAGAGTGTGTTTTTAGGACCCGTTATGGACACTTTGAGTTTACAATAATGCCATTTAGGTTGACTAAAGCACCATCGTTGTTCTTGGATTTGATGCACCAAATTTTAGGTCCTACTTAGATATATTTGTGATTGTCTTCATTGATGATATTTTGGTGTACTCGAGAGATAAGGATGATCACGAAGAACATTTAAAGGTGGTTTTGACGACCTTGAGGGAAGATCAGTTGTATGCTAAGATTTCTAAGTGTGAGTTCTAGTTGGAGAAAGTAGTCTTTTTGGGACATGTGATATCTAAGGAAGACGTATCCGTAGATCTAGCAAAGATTCAAGCAGTAAGTGAATGGCCAACACCGAAGAGAGTATCAGATATTTTGAATTTCTTGGTATTAACAGGCTATTATCGGCGATTTGTGAAGGATTTTTCAAAGATATCAAGACCCATGACCAACCTTATTAAAAAGGAGTGTAGGTTTTTGTGGACTCCATAGTGTAAAGTGGAATTTCAAACCTCAAAAGATAAGTTAACATCGGCACCAGTATTAGCATTACCAGATGAGAGTGATCAATATGAGGTCTATAGTGATGCATGCATCCAAGTTTGGGTTAGGTTTTTCATTGATGCAAAACCAAAGGGTTATAGCTTATGCCTCTAGGAAATTGAAACCATATGAGGTTAACTACCCAACTCATGATTTGAAGCTAGCAGCGCTAGTAGTTTTGCCTTGAAAATTTGGAGACATAACCTTTACGAAGTAACTTGTAAGATCTATATGGATCATATGAATTTAAAGTACATTTTCACCCAAAAGGAGTTAAATATAAGGAAAATGAGATGGTTGGAACTTATCAAAGATTATGATTTGGAGATTTAATATCACAAAGGGAAAGCCAATGTTGTGGCAGATGAATTAAGTAGGAAGTCGAACCATTCGGTAAATGCAATGATTTTTTCTGATCAATCATGTATAAAATTCCAAAAAATGAACATAGAGGTAATGTAATAAGGAGGAGTACACGATTATATAAATGCCATGGAAATCCAACCATCCATTTATGATGAGATTCGGAAAAAGCCAACCGCAGGATGAAAAGTTGGAAAACATCAAAGAGAAAATTCGGGAAGGACATACCCTAGACTTTGAGATCGCTGATGATGGGAGTATTAGGTTTAAATAAAGAGGGTGTTTTCTACATAATAGAGGAGATTTAAAGAATAGATTGAAGGAATAAGCTTAAAGTTCGTCTTACTCTATACATCATGGAGGAGATAAATTGTACAACAACATGAAGAAGACATTTTGGTGGCCAAATATGAATAAGAAAGTAACCGAATTTGTGGCTAGGTGCCTTGTTGGAAGGTAAAGATTAAGCATGAGCGTCCGCAGAGTAAGGTTCAACCATTAGAAGATCCTAGTTGGAAATAAGAATCAATCTCGATGGATTTTGTAGGAGCTTTGCCTAGAACAAGGGCTGGGAATGATACCTTTTGGGTGGTTGTGGATAGGCTTACTAAGATAACCATTTTCATACCCATGAAAAGCACTTGGACGATGAACTAATTAGGAAAATCTTATATGAAATTCGTGGTGAAGTATCATGGGATTCCAAAGGATATTGTGTTAGACAGAGAATCGAGTTTATTGTCCAATTTTTTAAAGAGCTTGCAGAAGGCAGTGAGAACGAGTTTACTTATGAGCACAACATTTCACTGTACTACTGACGGTCACACTGAAATAATCATTTCAGACCTTAGAAGATATGTTAAGGGAATGTGTAATGGAGTATCAAGGGTCATAGCAGGATTACTTAGACCTAATCGAGTTTTCCTATAATAATAGTTATCATGCCAGTATTAGAATGACGCCTTTTGAGGCACTTTATGGAACAAAGTATAGGAGTCTGATGTTTTGGAATGATATAAGTGAAACCGTAGTACTTGAGCCAAATATGATCCAAGAAACTATTAAACAGGTAAAGATGATCCAAGAAAAAGATCAAAGCAACACATGACCATCAAAAGAGCTACGCGGACTCTAAGAGACGAGATAAAGAATATGAAGTTGGAGAAAATGTTTTATTAAAGGTTTTTCCAATGAAATGAAAAGTGATAAAGTTTGGAAAAAGGAAAAATTGAGCCCAAAGTACATTAGACCCTATGAGGTGTTGAAAAGAGTGGACAAAGTGGCTTATGAGTTGGACCTATCTTATGAACTAGAGAGAATGCACAACGTGTTTCACATATCCCAATTGAGAAAAAATGTACCAAATGCGAGTCATGTGTTACATCACAAATCAATAGAAATGGACAAAAATATTTTTTACGAAGAAAGACAAGTTCAAATCTTGGATAACAAGGTAAGACACACCAGAAATAAAGATGTAAAAATAGTGAAAATAAATCTACATTATTTTTTAGCATTTTAAATAAAATTATTTTAAGAACATGTTAGTACAATTAAATAATTTTAAAATTATTTTTGCCCAATTATAATTATGAATCACGATATATATTTATTTTATAATTTTATTAAGAAAATCATTTAATTTTATAAATAAATATTTAATTCCTCAATTATTCTATTAAATTTCCAAAAAGTCCTCCAAAATATCCCGTAAAATATTTCGAGTATCCATTTTCATTATAGAATATTCTAGAATCTTTTAAGATATTATTCTTATCAAAATAAAATCAATTTTAGATATTTATAAAGATTTTTTAAATTTAAAACCGATTATGTACCAAATAAAATTATATTTATTTTATCCTAATTTAAAGGATAATTTTAGTTGAAATGATAACTTTAAATTAGAAAAAAATAGATTTTCAAAAACAAAATTCCAACCTTATTATATTTGTTTTCCATGATTGATATTATTATAAACTGTATCTTTTTTAACTAATTTTAACTAGTTTGTTTTGAATTAAATGATTGTAATTGGTTAAACTATCTAATAATTAAATTATTTTAAAAACAACATATTTTTCTGACAATTTGAAAGATAAATATTTTTTTAAATTCATATTTATCTTTTAGCTTTCGAATCCTAAAAATTTACCCTATTTTTTACTATAAAATACCCTAAACCTCACTTAATTCTTCACACAAAAATCATTAAACACTTTCTTCTTCTCTCAAACTATCTCCCTCTCTTTCTAGCCACTCTCTTCATCCCTTCAGCCATCTTGCGTCACTAACTACCACCAACCACCGTGAGTCTCCTCTTTCCTCGAAATATTTAATTGTTTTGTAAATTGTTTAATTTCTAAAATTATTTCTAATGTTTTAGTATAACTATTGTATTGCATTATGTTGATTAGTTTGTTTTAATTGATGCAAGGATCATTATGAAGTTTATTAGTAAGTTGCATGAAATTACTAGAATTTAAGGTACGCATATGTGTTAAATCTTTATATGTGCAATTGAATTTTTTATTTTGTGAATTATATTGTGTTAAGCTACAAATCATATTTTTAATAAGGTTTGAACATTTTAATATATATTATATATATAATTTTCTAAATAAATTGTAATTGGATTAAGTCATAATATATATGTATATATATGATTATTTATTTGAAATTCCGATTATAAAAAAGGAATGATATAAATTTACCTTTTACTTAATATGTATCATGTTTTAAAAGGGCCGAGTGACTTTTAAAATTTAATAATTTTCAATGAGTTATAATAATTAAAGCAAAGTCTTTGTATTTAAAGAATTTATTAAAGAAGTTATAAAAGGAGAGTTATTCTTATTATACATTACTGCTAGATGTTATAATCAAGAAGGGTTCTTGTTTCAAAGTTCACTTATTGGCAAATAATAATGAAACTCCAAGGATAGATTCGTGATGGAATAACTAACTTGGGGGTGTACACACTTAGGATCGATGAGGGGATATAAGAAGAGAAAATTGTTTCTATTAAAGGCTTTAATAATTCCATTTGTATTGGAATATTATAAGGAAGGTTTAAAGTTTATTAATTATAAGAAGACATGTTCGAAATAAAGGAATTTAAAAGTCAAAATATTTCTTTTAGCTTGTATATGTATATAGTGTTTTTACACCAATGCGGATTTTCCTATATATTTTTTGTTCGCCCTACTTATCATTTATAATGAGTAGGTTTGCAGGAATAAATGTGCATAAGAACATTATATCAAGGGGAACATACTAGTTCGGAGTTTTTATAATTTTTCTAATTCAACTTTTGTAACTTTGGATGATCAAAATTCTTTTTAATAAATAAATCAAGTTTTTCTTCCGCTGCAATATAGTAATTAGTTAGCACAGTCAAAACGTGATGATATATGGCGGTAATACCCCTAAGTTACTAAAATTACTATTATTACGTTAGTAAATTTTTTTTTTTTTGGGGGGGGGATGTTACAAGACCTATGACCACAAATGCGTAACTAGGGGTGCTTATGAGCCGAGTCGAGCTTGAGTTTGGCTAAGCTCAACTCGAACACTAAAGCTTGTGAGCTAAAAATCTAAAGTTTGAGCTCGACTCAAAAACTCAATTCTTGAGCTCGATTAAAAGCTCAATAAGCCTAAATATTCATACCCAAATTGGGACAACAAGAAGACTAAGTTTTATCTTTAATAAATTTAATTTGGTTTTAGGTGGAAAACACTATTGGGTTTATATGCACTAACTTGCTTCAAACCTCTAATATTTTTTTTCAATATAGGACTTTGAGTTTATATATGAAACTCTCTCCAACCATCTTTCATTTTAATCTAGTATGGGACTTTTTGGTTATATATCAAACTATCTTTTATTTTATTGTAATTTTATATCTTAAGTATATATTTCTATAAATATATACTATAAATAAAAATTCAAGTTTCTCATGAGCTTTTCGAGTCGAGCTTTGATTTGTTCAACTTGGCTCGTTAACTTATCAAGTCGAGTTCGATCTCAAGTCAAGTTCCATCTTGAGTCGAGTTCAATTGAGTTGAGCTTTGACCAAGTTTTGAGCGAGTTGAGTCCAAATAGCTCGCAAGTAGCTCAACTCAATAAGCACTCCTAACTACAATTGAATCAAATAGGAGTTTGTGTCATATTTTGAAAGCATCTATTCGGAGAATTCTACTGTGTATGGACTTGGAGTCTAGAGTCTTGACTAGAAGATCAAGGAAGAGTGGTTTCGAAATCTACCTAGGATTGATGATCATATTCTTAATCATCTTTCAACCCCCTTTTTGCCAAAGGAAATAAAGAATGCCTTATTGAGCATAAAGCCTCTCAAGGCCCCCGACCCTAATTGAATCTCACCATAGTTCTTCAAAACCAATTGGGATCAGTGTAAGAGAGATATTGTTCCGGTTATCATCCATGTCTTTCAGTCTTGTTCTCTTCTCCAATGCTAGAGTAAAACACATATCACCTTAATCTCGAAAGTCCATGGACCAGAATCAGTCACTCAATTTAGATCCATTGGTTTATGCAATATATTTTACAAAATTATCTCCAAATGCTTGGTTCATATTCTCAAACCAGTGGTGAAAAGGTTGGTTAGCGAATACCAAAATGCGTTTGTGCATGGAAGACTTATGTTTGATAATGTTATCATTGATCATGAGATTATGCACGAGATCAATCATAAGAAGAAGGGAGGCCTCTACAGCGCTGTTTTGAAGATTAACTTATATTAAATAAAGCCTTTGATAGAGTTTGCTAGAAATTCATTCAAGTAATGTTCAAGGCAATGGATTTCCCTCGACAATGGAAAAACTGGATTATGACTTGCGTTTCTTTAATCTCTTATTTGGTTATTGTCAACGGTGAACCTTTGTGCTCCTTCAACCCCCAAGTAGGCCAGAGACAAAGGGATCCCCTTTCACCCTACATTTTTATTCTTTGCATGGAAGTCTTGTTGAGGCGCCTCCAACAATTAGGCACAAAAAGGCAATTCAAGGAATTAATATGGGAGCTAGAGGACCTAAATTATCCCACCTCTTTGCTAATGATGCTCTTTTCTTTTTCAAAACATCCCCTGACTCATGTTCCTTAATTACAAAAACTATTGATATCTTTTTGCAGAATTTCAGGGTAAGTTGTTGTGCTCGTTTTAGAGCACATTTACTACCTCGTTTTAGTGTCAAGTCTCATAGTTTCATATTGATTTGATGCATATTATGCTTGATTTCACCTTGATCTTGTCTTCGAGTTGTCTTAAGATCATTTCAGGTATTTCTGATGATTTTGGGGTGAAATGCAATGCATTCGAGCCTTAGACACGTGTATCATAGCTTGGGCAAACATTTCAAGTCACTCATGAAGATCCCACGGAGTTCCGAAAGGATTAGAAGTGAAAAGAGGAGTGTCTCAGATTCGACCAAATCTGAGATACATTCAGTCGAATGGTTCTAATTCGACCGAATCTAAGAGAGATTCGGTCGAATGATGGAAAGTTCTTCAAAGCATTTATACCTTGGCCACTGGGAAGGCCGAATGGAACTCATTCGGGCAAATGAGCTTCCATTCGGCCGAAGTAGACCACACATTCGGGTGAATGGTGGACATAAATTGATTCTTTGGAGCCTCTAAAATGGGCGAATGGAGTCATATTTGGCCGAATGGACCTTGAATTCGGTCGAATGACAGTGTTTTCTCTGGAACAACTACTTCTTTTTAGGGCCGGCCCATAGGCTTTTTAGGGTTTTCGTAGTTCTTTCATGCTTTGTTATAAATACCCCTCCCTCTGATGAGAGGAGAGGGCAGCTAGGTTTTTAATACTTTATGCACTTTTAGTTTTGTTTAGCCTCCAAATTCTTTTAGTTCTAACTTTCAGTTTTTCGGTTTTCTCAACGTTTGTATTCCGAGTTCTGGATTTTATCATTCAAATTCTAATCAAGGATATTGCATTGAAGCTTTTGTGAGTATTAATCTATTCCTTTGCTTTTAATTCATTCATTTTATTTCATTCCTTGTTTAGCCTACTATTTATCGTTTACTAGCATAATTTCTGATTTAGTCTTGTTCTCACTGATTTCTTTTCATGTTCGTTTCATTTGCTTTATTGAATATAGTTATGTTTTTTTAGCATGAATATGTGTGAGTAGTTCTCTTAGGGGTTTTGATTGGTGAAACCCTAAGGAAATCTATGTTCTTTATTGTCTAAGGTTGTGGGAATGATGATAATAAGTAGTTTCGAAATCCGATGCGAATCTTGTCCTGCCACTCCTTTGGAGACATAGGGCAATTATAGGTCATTCGTTGTGATTTGTGGGATCACCAACTTCCTCTCGCATTCTTGGATGTCCATGCTAGTTATTGTTATATTTCCTCTAACTTGTCATATTCGGTTTTGAAAGCTTCATTCCTAGGGTGGATCTAATCTTGTCCCCGTTTTTCTCTATTTGATTTACCGCTTAATTCATCGTGATCTATATTCTCGTTGTTAGTTTAGTTGTTTTTCAAATCCAAAAAGTCTGGTTGTGTCAAGAATTGAAGTCTTGATATCCTTTGTCCTCGTGGTTTGACCCCCTACTCCACTATACTCGTATAATTCGTAGGTTGGTATAAATTTTGTTTACATAACTATTCTTTTAGTTAATGACCTAAAAGCCGGTTATCAAAATGGCCGCCGTTATCGGGGATAAGGCGTAATATTTATACTTTTTCTGTTCTTGATATAACTTTATTTCATTTTTACAGTTTTTGTTTTTCTTTTTGTTAGTGGTTGTCTTTGACTTTGCTGTTTGCATGCTCCATAGCATGCGTAGGTCAAACCAGCCAATAACACCTTATAATCCTGAAATCCAACGCTTGAATAAACAACGCCCTTCAAAACACACCTCACATTCTGTCCAAAACCCATCCATATCCACATTGGCCGACGAACATCAATTGTTTGGTCGATTCGGAACTCCTGGCTCACAAGAGTTCCAAGGAGGTGTAGTGCTCCTGTTGCTACTACACAATACCAAATACACCCTCAGTTCACAAGAATGGTTAAGGAAACACCTTTTAGTGGCTTAAGAAATAAATGTCCTCTTCAACATCTAGAGGCATTTTCTGACATTTGTGGACTTATCCCTCCTTACCCTAATAGCCTAGATGATGTGCAAATACACATATTTCATTTGAGTTTAACGGGAGATGCCAAAGATTAGTACAAATGCTTAGAACCCAACTCAGTTGTTAATTGGGCTCAGCTGAAAACCGCTTTTTTAGAAAGGTTCTATCCTACAGTTTGAACGCAAGATTGGCGTAAGAAAATTGCGTCCTTTACCCAAGAGGATGATGAGAACCTTAGTGCTACTTGGAGTAGATTTAAGAGAATGATTAGAGCATGCCCCCACCATGAGTACGGAGAAAACCATCTCAACACATTCTTTTACGATGGTCTTAATGAATCAACCAAAGCACTTCTAAACTCAGTAGTAGGTGGCCAACTTTCCAAATTTCCTTGCACCCAAGTAAAAGCCAAAATTGAAGAAGTTGCTAAGAATAGTGCCTGGGGAGGAACTAGGAGTCAGGGTTTACCTAGAGGGAAGATAGACACAACTAACTTGGACACTATTAGCGCTAAAATAGAAGCAGTTATCGATAAAAAGTTGTCCAAATTAAGCCTAGCTGGTAGTTTAAACACCCCTCTAATGCGTTATAAGCACTTTGCATGTGCCATATGTGGGGGGTACCAACCATGATACATCTTATTGTGGTGGTTCACACTCCGAGCACGTTGCTGCAGTTGACTATGGAGGGGTATAACCCAGAACCGCAGGTGATGAATTATGATGGTTATGGGTATAATCCTGATCATGTAGCAGCCCTTAACTATGGTGGACAAGGACAAGGAGTAGGGTATGGATAGCAACCTTTCCCGAATCAACCATACAAACCTCCCTTTAACTCAAACCAAAACCAGGGAAACTTCCACCCAGGATATAACAGAAATGCTTAAAGTGGGTTTAACAACCAAGGTTTCCAAGGGAACCAATCTAATGGGAATGTACCAAGGCCTAATGTGTATACACCCCTAGGGTTCAACCAAGGACCTAGAAATGGTTTAAACTTGCCTTTCCCGCCTAGTCAACCTCATCATATGACTTCTCAACCACAACAAGGTCATACCTCAACCAATGACCATTTAGCCTCCCAAGTAACAACTCTTGCTCAGCAAAACTAGAGTCTTACTCAGATTAATCAAACTCTTATCCAATAAATGCAATAACTTTAAAGCTCAGCAAAAGTTGTTTGAAACTCAACTTGCCCAAATGGATAATCCTCCTGCACCACTGCTATTTCCATCTTACCCTCAACCTAGCCCCTCTACACAACCTCCACCTAAGCATACAAACCCAAACCAACACACTACTAAAGCTATCCACCTGAGATTAGGGACTTAGTATGACAATCCTTCATATCCGGTTGATGCACCTTTGGTACGGGTGAGTAATGAGACGAGAGTGGATAAAAATGGAAAAGAGGAGGAACAAGGTAAGGGGTTAGTAGTTGAAAGTGAAAGAGGTGGGGAGGATAAAAAGGATAAGACAAGGAATGAGAAGCTGGGAGAGAGTGAGGAAGAGAGGAGGAAGAGGATTGAGGAGAGAAAGAGGTTAGAACGCTTATATGCACCCCCACTTTCTTTTTCCTATAGGAAAGTTGAGAAGCAACTTGATGATAAGTTCAAGAAGTTTCTTGAACATTTACAAAAGATGTAGATGAAAATTCCATTCCTTGATGTTATGGCACAGATGTCAAAGTATGCTAAGTTCTTGAAGGACTTATTGTCCAACAAGAAAAAGCTTGAGGAAGAGGTAATCAGTCTCCCCCATCAGGTTAGCTCCATACTACAAGGGAAAATGTCTATGAAGGAGCGAGATCCCAGTCCTTATAACCTCCCAGTAAAGTTGGGAAATCTTGATCCGAAAGGGGCTCTCGCCGATCTAAGGGCTTTGATTAGTCTTATGCCTCTATCGATCGCCAAAAAGCTACCCTTTAACCTCAGACCTTCAAGGAAAACGATCCAACTGACAGATAGGAGTATAAAAGTTCCATGTGGAGAACTTGACAATATACCTATTCAAGTAGGAGAACTAGTGGTCCCTTGCGATTTTATAGTAATAGAAATAGAAGAGGACCCTTATACTCCACTTATCTTGGGAAGAGCCATTCTGAAAATACTTTGGGTAGTTATTAATTGCCATAATGACACCATAACGGTTGAAGTAGCCCAAGTGAAGGTAGTCTTCAAAATCTCCCCTCTTTTATAGAAACCTATGGTTGAACAGGTCTATCGCCTTGAAGTAGATGATAGGGAGAGTGAGGATTGTCACGGGAAAAGGGAAATAGAGGTTGGGTATCAAATGAATGATGAGGATACCTATATAATAGATGAGCAGTTGGAGGGCCAATTAGATAAGGCCCAAGATTATGAGAGAGAAGAAGCAGAGTATGAGCAACTTTTTGAGGTTCAGGAAGGTACTATCCATAAGGGGGAAAGTCTTAAATTCTCCCCAAGTAAGTTTGAAACCTTTACCTCCTAGCCTAAAATATGCCTATCTTGATGATGATGAAGGCATTCCTGTCATAGTGAATTCTGAGCTCGATGACATTTTGTTGGAAAAACTATTTGTTTTATTAAGGAAATATCAAGATGTCATCGGGTACTCACTAGGTGATTTGAAAGGGATTAGTTCATCCCTTGTTATGCACCGAATTCATCTTGACGATGAGCATTTTTCCTCCATTGAGCCACAAAGAAGGCTGAACCCTAACATGAAAGAGGTAGTTAAGGATGAAATCCTCAAACTCCTCAAAGTTGGAATCATCTACTCAATTTCAGATAGTAGATGGGTTAGTCCTGTTCATGTTGTTCCAAAAAAGGGAGGAATGACCATTGTCGAAAATGACAGAGGAGAGATGATCCCCACTAGAGCCACCACAGGATGGCGAGTTTGCATTGATTATCGCAAACTCAATAAGGCTATAAGAAATGATCACTTCCCTTTACCCTTCATCGACGAGATGCTTGAAAGATTGGCAAGGCACAAGTACTATTGTTTTCTGGATGGTTACTCGGGTTTCTTTCAAATCCCAATCCACCCCGAGGATCAACAGAAAACAAATTTCACTTGTCCTTTTAGGACTTTTTCCTACAGGAGAATGCCCTTTGGTTTATGCAATGCTCCATCCACTTTCCAGAGGTGTATGTCGGCTATATTTGTTGATATGTTAGAGGACTTCATGGAAGTGTTCATGGATGATTTTTCTGTTGGAGGGTCTTCTCTTGACACTTGCTTGACACATCTCGAGAAAGTTTTATTAAGGTGTCAAGAAACAAACCTTGTACTAAATTGGGAGAAGTATCACTTTTTAGTTCAAGAAGGCATTGTACTAGGCCACAAAGTGTCTTTCAAAGGCATAGAGGTAGATCCTGCTAAAATTGATGTGATAAGGAATCTTCATGACCTACCTCGGTTACAAGAGTACGATCCTTTCTTAGACATGTAAGATTCTATAGGCGTCTCATATTAGGATTTTTGACTTTAGCAAAACCCTTGAATGAATTGCTACAGAAAGATGTCGATTATAACTTTGATGAGAGATGCCTCAATGCCTTTAACAGGCTAAAGGAAGCTCTGATATCTGCGCCTATTGTGCAAACTCCTGATTGGACTTTGCCATTTGAATCAATGTACGATGTCAGTGATATCTCTGTAAGTGCTGTCCTTGGGCAGAAAAAGGAAGGAAAGCACCACGCTATATGTTATATCGGTAAAACACTAGATCCAGCACATCGTAACTACTCTACAACTGAAAAGGAAATGCTGGCGGTAGTCTATGCTTTTGAGAGACTGCACCAGTATCTAATTTGTTCAAAATTTATAGTTTTCACTGATCACTTGGCCCTGAAATTTTTAATGACGAAGAAAGATGCAAAGCCGAGGTTGATCCATTAGGTGCTCCTATTACAGGAGTTCGATTTTGAGTTGAAAGATAGGAAGGGTAGTGAAAATGTGGTAGCTGACCATTTGTTTAGGTTACCTGAGCTTAATAATGACTCCTTACCTATCTAAGACAAAATGGTTAAAGAAACCCTGATGACAGCAATAGTAGTTGGGAAAGCCCCTTGGTTCGCAGATATTGCGAACTATTAGCTTGTGGAGAATTTCCAGAGTTCGAATCAAGGGATATGGAAAAGGCTTTCTTTCGTAAAGTCGAGAATTTCTTTTGGGATGACCCCTATTTATTTCATGCCTGCGCCAACGGCATAATCCGCCGTTGTGTCACTAAAGAGGAAGTTCCCAAGATTCTAACTCACTGTCATTCATACGCGTGTGGCGGCCACCATGGTATAATGAACACTGCTACTAAGGTCGCCACCGTGGGTTCTATTGGCCAACATTACATAAGGATGTTGAAAATTTTGTGAAGAGCTGTGAGAGATGCCAAAAAGTTGGCAATATCTCAATGAGGAATGAGATGCCTCAGAACTACATCCTTGAGTGTGAAGTGTTTGACTGTTGGGGTATTGACTTTATGGGCCCCCTTTATTTCATCTCATAGGAACCAATATATTTTGGTAGGGGTTGATTATGTGTCTAAGTGGATGGAGGCCATCGCCTCGCCTACGAATGATCACAAAGTAGTTATGAAGCTTTTTAAAAGCATAATCTTCCCTCGATTTGGTGTTCCTAAAATAGTCATAAGTGATGGGGGTTCACACTTTGCTAAGCACGAACTGAACAAATTGTTGAAAAATTATGGAGTCGTGCACAAAGTTGGTTCACCCTACCATCCCCAAACTCAAGGACAGGTGGAAGTAGCTAACAGGGACATTAAGAGAATTCTAGAAAAGGTGGTAAACCCAAATAGGATAGATTGGTCTCTGAAGTTAGACGACGCTCTTTGGGCCCACCGTACATGTTACAAAACCCCTATTGGCACAACCCCGTTTCGGCTATTGTATGGGAAATCTTGTCATCTACCGGTGGAATTGGAATGCAAGTCTTGGTGGGCGATCCAAACCCTTAATTTGGACCCTACTTTATTCTGCGAGAAGCGAGCCGCCCAATTAAAAGAATTGGAAGAACTACGGCTCGACGCATTCCATAACATGCATATCTACAAGGAACATACTAAGCATTGGCACGACCAACGTATCATCCAACGAGAGTTCCTTGTAGGAGATAAAGTGATGCTCTTCAATTCAAGAGCAAAGTTATTCCCGGGGAAATTGAAATCGAAGTGGTCTGGACCATTCGAGATTTTACAAGTATTTCCTTATGGAACGGTAGAATTGAAAGACTATCATGGAGGTAGTTTCATTGTTAATGGGCATCGGTTAAAACTCTTCCATGAGAGTAGCCTTCACGAAGTCAACACCGTTGAGCGTATAAGGTTAGATGATGTCGAAGTCAATGATTGGTATAATCATTAGCACTTATCGAGTATCTTAAATTCGAATCATTGTTCTTTAATGTTTGGTTAAGTTTTAAGTAGTTAGTTTAACTTTGGTCTTTGTTTCATGTTATTCTAGATTACCCGAGCTACGTCGAGCTAAACGACGTTAAACAAAGCACTTATGGGAGGTAACCCGATTTTATTTGGATTTTCGTAAAACATAATCATTGTACCATGATTGATTTTGAGAAGGCATAAGTGATTTGATTATTCCAAGCTTATAATTGGCAAATTCACATTCCGTTCGGCCGAATGAGGTTGGTTTATGAAGTT
This sequence comes from Dysphania ambrosioides, assembly GCA_026401315.1. Taxonomy (NCBI): domain Eukaryota; kingdom Viridiplantae; phylum Streptophyta; class Magnoliopsida; order Caryophyllales; family Amaranthaceae; genus Dysphania; species Dysphania ambrosioides. Next base: position 21,963,958 of record CM048670.1, read on the forward strand.
TACAAGTGTTTCTGAAAGTGCCGAATGAAGGGTCAAATTCGGGCGAATAGATCTCATTCGACCGAATGGATGCCCCAATTCGGCCGAATAGATCTGCAGAGGGTATTGTATGCTGTTTCTGGGAACACTGAATGGACTCTCCATTCAACCGAATACATATAGGATTCGGTCAAATGGGAGCAAAGAATTCTTTGTAGCTCTTCCCCATTCGACCAAACAGGGCATCCATTCGGGCGAATGGAGGTCCATTCGACCGAATGAGTTCTCCATTCGGCCGAATGGAAGCCAGGTCTATATATAACAGCTCATTTCCGCGGGTTTTCGCCACAAAATTCACTTAACCTAAAAATCGCCCGTGCTTACTCCCTCACTCACTTGCCATCCCTCAAACTTCCCATTTCCCTTCTCAAACCTCATCAATCACTATGGGTCCAAGAAGAACCTTGAAAAACCCCTTTAATAGATCCAAAAATCATGGAGAAGGATCTTCTTTGGGTGCGGCATGGGAAGAACAACAAACCGGTTCTCAACAACCGGAGGGCCAACAACGACTTCCCAGCCAGGAACTATGGTTTGATAAGGATCATCCAACGGTAGTTTTCATATCTTTAGAGCAATATGAACATTTTCAACGCCTTAAGGTATGAAAAATTAACCCTACTCGTGATTTAGACCTTTCTATTTTGCAAATAATGGGTATATATGAGCAATTTGTTGCATTGTTAACGGCATGTGGGTTAGAGAACTGGATTAACATGTGGCACCCGACTCATAAGCTTTTAACTTATGAGTTTCTTAGTTCCCTAACTCCGTGTCAACATGAAGGTAGGTTGCATTTATCTTTTCGGCTAAGGAATGCAACCTATTTTCTAGATTATGTTGCGTTTTGTGCCGTATTTGGTTTCAATAATGAACCTATTTCGGATAAACAACTGGATAACTCTCGACTTTCTGAGTTATGGCCTAAAATTGCTGGCCGGCTTGTTTATCCGAATAGAAATATATATGCATTCAATGTACAACACCCTGTTTTGCGTATGTTTTATAAATTTGCTAGGGAGACTTTGTTCCCTTCCCCTAGCCCTCACTTAGTTAGAACGCATGAAGTGCACATCCTGCACCGTTATCTTGCACCGCACAACGACACCGCTCTAAGCCTGCCAATGACGTTGTGGAAGTTTTTAAACAACACAGCCACCCTAGCTGCAAACACTGACCTATGTTTAGGGGGACACGTATTCCGCATCGCTGAGTTCTTTAACGTTATGAATCCTGTAGAATTCAGTGACAAATATGTCGGTTCCATCACCCTTCACGAGCAATGCCTCGTGCAGGTCGGCTTTATTTTCACTGACCCAATGCAATGGCGGTACTTGAAAGACCACGCCATTCCCCTTCCCTGTCCTCAATTACCTCCCCTAATCCAGTTTGGGGTCTCGTATCTCTTAGACAGTGATGTGCCGAGATACGCTGTAGAGCCCCCACTTGTACCCCCTCCTCGCCCTCACACCCTTTCTATGCGTGACAGACCTAGGGCTTCCACCTTGGTCTTACCAGACTATGACGATTCAGATGATGAGTCTGAATCCGATATTATGTCCTCCCTTGGACACATAGAGAGAAGGCTTGACCAGGTCCTCACCGCCCAAGCCTACCATATTGCCTGGCTCGATCACCTCGAGCAAAACTTCGAGCGGGCGCACTACCCATGGTATGACATGGCCTACAACTCCCATATGGTCGGCGAGAGCATGGTCACCCCTTCCTGGTACCCTCGCCATGACAACTATAACGAAATATCATTAAGTCATGGGTTTGACCGGTTGCGGGTGGGTAGGCATATGTTTAATAACTTCACCCCATCGGCTCCTAGAAGAGCCTCGGATGACTATGGGAAGGACTACACTGGTAGGGAGGAGGAAGATAATGAGGAAGATGACCAGGGAGATGATGAGGAATTTTATAGAGGATGAGTAGTAGTAGACCTAAAGGCCTCCCTTAGCGCTGAGGATTGCTTCACCCTAGCTTGGGGGGGGGGGGGGGTATCCATAGTCCACTACTCATTATTTCGCATGTCCTTTGGTCTTGGCTGTCGGTTTTAGTGCTATGTAGTTTTGCGTTGCTCTGTATTTTTGTATTCTATTTCTTGGTGTTGTTTTGTGTTTTATGTTTTGCTTTTTGGTATTGTTTTCAGGTGCTTGTATAATAAGTTCCATGTGTCGCTGCGCCTACGTACTGGTATGATTGCTCGCTTGAAAATCCAAATTTATTTATTTAGTTATATTTGTGTTTGTTTTCCTTCATTCCATCATGTGCCCCCTTCTTTCCATCATATGCTCCAAACCACCCTTTATTCCATCATATGCTCCAAATAAGCATGCAAGCTTCTGTCGTGCACTTTACATTAATTTTATGCAAACTTGTATTCCCCTAGCCTTGTGCCTGTTTTGGGTCTGAGTTTATCGACTGTTTTTCACTTAGCTTGGGGGATCTGAGCTTGCTTGGTATGTGGTTTGGATGACTACCTATTGAGACGCATTTTGACTAACCTAGTGAGGATTGAGCCTTCTAGGACTTTATTATGAGTCCTATATTGTTGAAGTTAGTCAGGGAATCTTAAGAATTGTGTCTGTTCTCCTCCACCATAGTCTACTTTTCTAAAGGTTAGGGATGATAACATATTTGTAGTTGAAGCTACATAGCCAAAATGCCTACCATGAAAATCAATTTACTCTAGGTTAAGCCAAATTTGTGCCTTTACCTTCTTTTGAGTAGCCACACTATCTAACTCCACATGAGCCAAATGTCCCCTCTTCTTTACCTAGAGGATAGTCATGTGATCATAGTGAAGTTGGTGTCCATAGCATTACGATATAGGATTTCGGTTTGGAAAAGTGAGTATTGGGTGATTTGACTACATACACTAGTCTTAGTATATTTCAAGGAAGTATGCACATGGAAAGTTCAAAAAAAAGAAAAAAAAGCTTGAAAAGCACAAAAAGGAAAAAAAAGAGAAAAAGAAAGAAAAAGAAAAAAAAAGAGAAAAAGAAAAGAAAACAAACAAAAAGAAAATAGAGAAAAATTTGAGAATAAAGTTGACATAGTATATTAGAGTCCATAATTGGGAATTTTGGGAGTGGCATGGTTGTCAGAAGGCATAGTCTTCCTCGGTTTATTTCCTTGGATCACTTACTATCCTCTATTTTAACTCCACATTCCTAAATTCTACCCTACCTTGATCCGAGCCTACATTGCAACCCTTTCCAAACCTGTTCAACTTAACCTGATTAGTAAGATTAGTGCTGGAGAGTAGATAAGACACAATCCCCAAAATTTCTCCCTGTTTAGGTGTTTAATACCCGACTCATCTTTAGTCGGATGATTTTGAGCAAAACACATACCCTATAAACACATGAGCGTATTAGAAATTTCCTACATCTCTTGGGAAATAACCTCGAGAACGTAGACTTGCGACCTCATTAGGTAGTGGGCGGAATGAACTATGATGTAGCTTGCTTGGTGCTCCCGAGTAGGTGTAAAACGTTGATTATGCTCTTTTAACCCCATTGTACTTGCACACCCATGGCTAGGGAAGAGTTTTGCACATGCACGGCTTGTATTATCTTGATTTTCACTCTCCTTGTTCTTCATTCGTTTCTATGACTGTTTTGTCATACGCTTTCATGACACCTTCCTATTTCATTTGCTAGGGACTAGCAAATGTTTAGCTTGGGGAAAGCTGATGTGCTCGTTTTAGAGCATGTTTACTACCTTGTTTTAGTGTCAAGTCTCATAGTTTCATATTGATTTTATGCATATTATGCTTTATTTCACCTTGATCTTGTCTTCGAGTTGTCTTAAGATCATTTCAGGTATTTCTGATGATTTCGAAGTGAAATGCGATGCATTCGAGCCTTAGGCACGTGTATCATAGCTTGGGCAAACATTTCAAGTCACTCATGAAGATCCCACGAAGTTCATAAAGGATTAGAAGTGAAAAGAGGAGTGCATGGTCTCAAATTCGACCGAATATGAGATACATTCGACCGAATGGTTCTAATTCGATCGAATTTGAGAGAGATTCGGTCGAATGATGGACAGTTCTTCAGAGCATTTATACCTTGACCACTAGGAAGGCCGAATGGAACTCATTCGGGCGAATGAGCTTCCATTCGGCCGAATCAGACCACACATTCGGGCGAATGGTGGACAGAGATCGATTCTTTGGAGCCTCTGGAATGGGCGAATGGAAGAGCATTCGGGCGAATGGAGTCATATTCTGCCGAATGGACCTTGAATTCGGTCGAATGACAGTGTTTTCTCCGGAACAACAACTTCTTTTTAGGCCTGGCCCATAGGCATTTTAGGGTTTTTGTAGTTCTTTCATACTTTGTTATAAATACCCCTCCCTCTGATGAGAGGAGAGGGCAGCTAGGTTTTTAATACTTTATGCACTTTTAGTTTTGTTTAGCCTCCAAATTCTTTTAGTTCTAACTTTTAGTTTTTCGGTTTTCTCAAAGTTTGTATTCCGAGTTCTGGATTTTGTCATTCAAATTCTAATCAAGGATATTGCATTTAAGCTTTTGTGAGTATTAATCTATTCCTTTGCTTTTAATTCATTCGTTTTTTTTCATTCTTTGTTTAGCCTAGTATTTATCGTTTACTAGCATAATTCCTGATTTAGTCTTGTTCTCGCTGATTTCTTTTCATGTTCGTTTCATTTTCTTTATTGAATATAGTTATGTTGTTTAGCATGAATATGTGTGAGTAGTTCTCTTAGGGGTTTTGATTGGTGAAACCTTAGGGAAAGCTATGTTCTTTATTGTCTAAGGTTGTGGGAATGATGATAATAAGTAGTTTCGGAATCCAATGTGAATCTTGTCCTGCCACTCCTTTGGAGACATAGGGCAATTATAGGTCGTTCGTTGTGATTTGTGGGATCACTAACTTCCTCTTGCATTCTTGGATGTCCATGCTAGTTATTGTTAGATTTCCTCTAACTTATCATGTTCGGTTTTGAAAGCTTCATTCCTAGGGTGGATCTAATCTTGTCCCCGTTTTTCTCTATTTGATTTACTGCTTAATTCATCGTAATCTATATTCTCGTTGTTAGTTTAGTTGTTTTCCAAATCCACAAAGTCTGGTTGTGTCAAGAATTGAAGTCTTGATATCCTTTGTACTCGTGGTTCGACCCCCTACTCCACTATACTCGTATAGTTCGTAGGTTGGTATAAATTTTATTTGCATAACTAGTCTTTTAGTTAACGACCTAAAAGCCGGTTTTCATAAGCCATTAGTGCAGAAAAATACTTAGTTATCTTTAGCCCGAATACCCCAAGAAAATTCCATAAATTCTTGAAAAGGTCGTTTAGATTCAAAGTAAAAATGAGCTTGGGACGTATATGGGAGTTCCAATGGAAGTTGATTATAGATCGTCCAATAAGCTTAACTTCATTCTAGACAAGGCCATGTAGAAAATTACATTATGGAAGTTTAATTTACTGAATCAAGCTGGGAAATTAGTCCTCATTAATGCAATTCTAGCATCCCTTGCCTCTCACATCATCGTCGTCTACTTACTTCCAAAGAAAATCCAAAAGAATTTGACGTCGACCTTTATGAGATTTTGGTGAGGATCGTCACTCAATAAAAGACCAATATATTGGAAAAAAAGAAAGCCTTCTTTAGAGTCCAAAGGAGGAAGGGAGCCTAGGCATGCGAAATATCGAGCACATCAATCTTACCTTTTTATTCAAGCAGGCGTGGAGAATTCAAGGTCATACTGACAGCTTGTTAGCAAGGATGATTCAAGGAAAATACAAACTATCTCCTATTCACATAATGTTACAAGGTAAATTGAAACCATGAAGCTTCTTTACATACAAAAGTATGGTTGTTGCTATAATGAGATTTCAGAGTGGTTTAGGAATGAGGCTAGGGGATAGAAAGAATATAAGACTCAATGAAGACCTTTGAATGCCCTCCAAAATGAGCTCGCTTTAAGAAGAATCTTCAAGAAGGTGTATCTAAACTAGCCTGTGTGGCTGAGCTGATGAATTCAAATGGACGTTGGGACACATCAAAAGTTTGGAATCTTTTTGAACCTGAATCGGCAAAGGAAATCCTCTCCACGCATATCTCATTCAAGGGGCTCAAGGATACAATATCCTAGTATCATTCCAATTCAGGAGCCTTCACAATAAAATCAGGTTGTCGATTTTTATCTAACCAAAATGATCCTTCTCAACAAGATTGAGAGCCCCTTCCTTGTACATTTTGGGAAAAAATATATGGAGTTAAAAGTGTCCTAAGAGGCTCACCATCTTTGCTTGGAAGATGCTTCATAGAGCATTACCAACAAACTCTGACTTGGTAAAGCGAAAGATTATCCAAGGTGATCTTTGTCCCATATGTAAAACCCATCAGGAGTCTATGGAACATATGCTACGTGCCTATGAGTTTACAAGACAGATTTGGGCAGTTCTCACTTTGGCATTAGGATTAACGGGTATGAACCAAATCTACCTAAGTGGGTGGTGGACTATCTCCAAATGTTCTTTATAGATAGAATCGAAGACTAATCTAGAGACATCGACTTCTTACCCACACTATGCAGTATTTGGTTACATAGAAATGATATGACTTTCAATCGAGGTGATCCCAAGTTCCTAACCCCTATAGGGTTTTGGCAATCTTGAACGAGTGAAAATTGAGGATTAATGATTATCGGTGTTTAGATAATTCAACCCTAATATCTACACCTACTCAGAAGTCAAAGATCTTCTTCTGGACGGTGGGATCGCTATAGGGATCAGGATGTCTCTTCCTTGATACGAATGATGCTTGGAAATAGAAAAGATCCAAGAATGGTAATCTTGATGCTAAAGCTGGAATAGGCTAGGTGATGCTACACATTGTTAATATTCTTCAAATGTGTGTTGGGAGGGTGTTTACTTTATCAACCCTACACTTAGAACTTATTGCAATATGAAAAGCTTTGTGCCATGCCATCTTCATAGCTCCAACCTGAGTTATGAGAACAAATAACATTGTTGCGATCGAGACCCTGCATAATCCATCATCTACACCGAAGGAATTCCAGAGTTTGCTCGAAAATATCCTTTTTATTGCCAAGTCTTTTCAATTTTTATTATGTATTAAAATTGATAGAATGTCACTATCTAGAGCCCATAACCTGACAATCTATGCTAGAAAGGGCTTAGTTGCTTAACTCTTCTTCCCATAGCCAAAAAAAAAGTTATAACTTAACTCGAATGAATCCATAACTTTCATTGGGAAAAGAAAAGAAAAAAAAAAAGGCGAACCGGATCGAGTAGAAAGGAAGCAGAAATCAAAATCGTGAAAAGGCTCGTTCATTGGAAACAGACGACTGCCATCCTACAGATCTTCTCCTCATTTCCCTCTCCCTCCCTCTCTCTCTCTCCGGCCTCAAGTACCAACAAAGTTAGGGTTTCCATTCCCCAATTCAATTGGAATTTTCAATCACGATGCCTCAGACAGGGAAGTTGATGCCAAATTTGGATCAACAAAGCACGAAGCTCCTCAATCTCACTGTTCTTCAACGATTCGATCCTTGTATTCTAGATATTCTCTTCACTGCTGCTCATGTCGCCTTGTACGAATTCAGCATGGGCCTGAATCAGTGGGTGCGTCTCTTCATCTTCATCTTTTCCTTTCTCTCTTTTTATTTTATTTGTGATTCTCAATTCATTGATTTCCAGAGTCGGAAGGATGTTCAGGGCGCGCTTTTTGTTGTCAAAAGGTAACCTAGTTTCTGCAATTGAATTGAATTGAATTTGGTTTGATTTCGTGTCTGAATCGGAACTTGCGGCCCCTTGGGTAGGGTAATAGTGGCAATGGTAAATTGGTAATGGCAATAGTAATGGATTTATTGATCGGTTTATGTTGTAGGAATAAGGATCCTTGGTATCAGTTTATTGTGATGAATCAGAGAAATACAGGTTAGTTTTAACTCGTTTGAGTTTCGAATTTATATTTATGTTGCCGGGTGTACATTTTGTCACGTTGGATCAATTATTTGATAGTTTTGTGTGATTTGCGTTTGTTCAAATCTTGTAAGTTGTTGCTTTGATTTTTATGTTGCAATCGATGTTCTACTCTTGAGTTGATTTGCGTTTGTTCATCCCTTTTTGCCACATTTTTTTGGAAGACCAAGTTTCCTTCTTAGGATTAGAGCTTCAACATGGATGATATATTGATATCAATAGTATTACTTGCTGGATAAGACCAGCATACACAGTGACGTACCTTGGTCCTTGATGTTTGTTGTTCTGAGGTGGGGGTCTGATTCGTGTCCTTTCGGTCTTATTGCTCACATTTCTGGAATATCTATAAAATATATGACATTAAGAACTTGTATATGTATTTTTATTGTTGATGCTCCAGCTTGTCATCTTGAATTTGTCACATAAAAAGCTTAATAATTTGGGGTGTTTTCTTTTTTCTTTCTTCTTTTTTTTCTTTTTTTTTTTTTTTTACCATACTCTGGTAATTTGGGGAATACATATTAATAGGCCTTTGTTTAATAAATAAAGAAATCAATCTCCTAAGGATTGGCTTGAAACAAAATTGCCTTTCTTGCTTATCTTTGGGTCTTGTGGAATGCTGATTAAACATCTTTTTACAAAAGGTCTTGACATTACAAGCAGTGGCAACTTGATTAAAGTTGCTCTTATCTGGGAGGTCATAGGTTTGGAAAAGCTTGATAGTGCTTTGCTAATTTTACACAGCAAACCAGAAAACAAGTTTTACATGCAGATCTAAATGAGCTCTAAAGCTGATAAAATTGTGTTTTCATGTGCATAAGTAGTTTGGGTTACTTTGTATGTATCAGAGTTTTTGCTGTTTATGCATAAATGGTTCATGATCTGTTCTGTTGCAGAAAATCATGTGGAGAATCTCTCAGAGAATTTTGAATTTGACGTTCAAGTTCCGTATCTTTTATACAAAAATGTTATCCAAGAAGTTAATGGCATATGGTTTTACAATACACCTGAATGCGAGGAGGTTGCTGATCTCTTTAACAGGTGAAAGTATTGTGGCAACAGAGTTTTGAAATTAATCTTGAAAAGGAGCAAACTTTTTGTCATTTCTTTCTCAGTTGCTCTCATTATCTCAGGTTTCTATTCTTGTTTTGTTTCCATTTGCGGAAATGTCTCTTATATTGCATATGGTTTGGCTGTGTGCAGTGTTTACCATATAATACTAGTATTTTAACATTCTCTTTTTTGGGTACAAACAAGTGGCTAACCCCAAACAAAGAACTTGAACATTGTTCAGTATTCATCATTAGCTGATTTGTTTGAAGGACTTTTTAATATTTATAATTGTGTTTCCTGCTGCAGGATCATTGACTCGTTATTAAGGAGTTCTTCAGAGCCATATGCATCTAACAAAAGGTAGTGACTAATTACATATGATTCGTAAAATAAATTACAATCAATTCTCTTTTAAATTTTTTTTCTTGAGTACTACGTGGCATAGATGAAACAAAAAGAGGTCCATCGGTTAAGACCTGCGCTCTTAATAAGAGGAATGATTAAAATCTATAGGATTTAAATAAATTACTAGGTCATCAGTACGAGTTGAATGAAAGAAGATTCATGCTGGGATTTCAGAGATTCAAAGTGGTTTAGGGTGTGTTTGGCTTGAAATTTTAAGGATGTTGTTATCCCTTATTTGTTCTGGGATAGAGTGACTTTGTTAGTTTCTTTATGGGCTACTGCAGTTGTGGTTTTCCCTAATTATTCTCTTCCGGAGATATAGAGGAATTGGGCTAATCTCTATCATTTTTTGGAGTTTCTTTGTCTAGACACTTTGTCCTTCTGCATTACTGTTTTTGAGATTTAATAAAATATTTTTTCTTATAAAAAAAAGTCAGTTTGGAATCCACATTTGGCCTTTTTGAATCATTTCAATATTTCGCCATTTCTTTCTTTAGATGTTGTGGAATTGAGTAAGCTATCAAAAAAAAAATGTTTTTGTTAATATAAGCAAACAATTGAACCTTTCTTTTGCTAATAATTTACTATTGAAATGGGCATCATTTTGTTGGTGTGATATAGGCTGCTGCATAATAACTAATTATTAATGAAATTGCCTTCTTTAGCTGGATTTGATTGTTCTAGTAGAATTTGATGTTAATATTTTGGTCCTCGTATCTAGTACAAGCTTTGCTGATGGGCTGACCTTGTGAAGAATTTTTTGGTGTTAATTCATTGCACACAGCATTAATAGAAGCTCTACAATAATAAATTCTTTTATGTTGGATTTGTATTGTGCAGCGAGTTTAAGGAACTTGAGCCTGTCCCATCCCCAGCAATGATGGAAAGCCCGTTGGAGCCATCACCTGGGTTATCAGCAACTTCCGTGAATGCTGCTGGTGCTACTGAGATTGACTCTATCTCAAACCTTTTCAATGTCTGTACTAGGAAATCTTGAGAAATATATTTCATGAATTGGTATTATTACTTCAGTTTAGGTTTTTTGTTGATTTCTTAGCTTCTTTGAATGGTCGAAACTTCTAAAATTTGTAATGTGTATGATCTTTCATTTGTTAACAAAAATCAGTTGTAGTATGTTAGGATAGCCTTTCTCAATCATTTATGAAATTGATGCATTGTCGCTTAATCTGTGGTATAGTTTGGTATGTGAATTGGGTACAGTAATACGCTATGTAAGAATGAGTTTGTGTGAGATATTGAGTTCATCACTGTTTGCTCTTTAATTATTCATAAGGTAGTGTTATTTGATTACAAAACTATTCAGAAGCTAGGATGGTTTTTTTAATGAAATGTTTGGTCTTTACCCTCTTTAAAGCTTTGGATGAATCCATGCTCCAGGATGAGATGGTCTATTTCATTGGCTTGTATCTCAGATACATTAGTTAGTCCTTACGGACCTTATATATCATAATATATGCTTTAGGTATTGGCCATCAAAAAGCTATGGATTACTTTTTATATGTCAGAAACGATACTGTGGTGTCGAAATGGTGCTGTACTTTGGCATTTATCCTCCTGCACTGAGACTGCAACTTAGTGGATTTATAACTGAGAGTCCCTTGTGTAATAGACGACTTTTGGTTATTTGAATTTCTGCAGAACTGTTATTCTTCCTTCGTCTTTTAAGATTGCAACATTTTGATTTTTACATTATTCACTATTTTACTTTAACTTTCTTTGATGTATTATACTTGATATCTTGCTAAATCTGTATCAATTTATTGTTTCAAAATATCAACTTCTTATAACTTTTAATTTTTTATGAAGAAAAGGAGTAATGGTTGAAGTTATGCATTTGACGTTTGTGAAGAGAGAAACGTTGCATCTAAAAACAGTGAAAATATGAGCTTGCTCTTTAAGGATCTGCAAATATTGCTGGGTTGTCCAAGACTTAAGAGTTATTATCTTCTACTGCATATTAGTTATGAATGACTTTAGGATACATGGATTTCTACTTCATTCTGTGAATTATGTAGTACCCTATATTAATTTGTTTTAATGGGTTGATGTTTCTGTGTAATTTCAGGCAGCAACAAATTTTTCTAATTCAGGAAAGCCAGTGCAAACTTATCATCTGGCATCAAGAGGCAGTTCCAGTCTGATACCTATACCTGCACCTGCTGCTGCTCCTGTCCCTGCTGGACTTCTTCAATCATCTTCATCAGCTCCAACTGTTCACCTAATTCACCATCATGATGGTTCTGATTCAACTTACAGAAGCAATCAGATAACAAATCTTGTCACACCTGCTATCTTTCACACACCCCATTCATCTTCATCTGCAGTTTCACAGTCACCTGTTTCATCATCCTTGCCACCCAATACTCTGCAGCACCCATATGGTACCCCATTTCTTCAACCTTACCCCCCACCAGCACCGTCACCATTTCTTACCCCACACAGTGCTGCTGCACCAACTCATGGACCTGTTATTGATAGAGGCAAAGTTCGTGAAGCTCTACTTACTCTTGTCCAGGTCAATATCTCTTCTCCTTTATCGTCTGCTGTTTGACTGCAGTGTAACTTTCCATCCTGCTGTAGAAGTTTGTTACCCTGATTTGTGTGTCGTCTATAAAGGAGAAGTTACTGGTTAATTGAAGTACGACACCATTATGATTGAGAAATAATTAATCACTTATCTGGACAAAATCAGAAGAAATTTGAAAGCTTCATTACCTATGCTTTTCAAATCTGCAAAGAACATAGGAGTAAAGCGTAAATGCATTCATTTGGGGGGGGGTGTCTGTGTTCAAGAGTCTTTTGTACTGTCTCCATCTCCTCTATCTTGTCCTCATTCAGTTGAACAGGATTAATGTGGGCACCTGTTCATGACCTTTATCATATATTTCTTATAATTAAGGACCTTTTTACATGAAATATAGTGTTGATGGTTGGAGAAATTTTTTCTATCCACATATTGGTTATTCTGTATCCTGTGTGTGTGTTTGCTGCAACCACCTGTCTACTTCTACTGCAAAATTTATGGTCCTTGTGATCACAAAACCTTATGGTTTTGAAGTCGGTAAAATCTGTGATTGAGTCCTGTGATGAACCTCAAATTTTAAGGACTTACAATTGTTGTGTTTTGTTGCCGAGCTGGTTGATGTGTATAGAAAATAATTGCTTGATGTCATCATGTTAGGGACTTGTTATATTTTGTTGTGGATGAATGCATAGACATGGATACATCCTTAAATCATTGTGTATTTTATGCATGATATACCATGCTTGTCTTGGTCTAGTGGTAAGGTTTTTTGTTATTTCCTCGAGGTCGTGGGATCAAACACCACTACATCCACTAGGTGTTTTTTGGGGTTGGGACTCCCTGTTTTCCTCCATTGTTAATTTGGGAGTGTACGCTTTGACTGGATTGGGCGCCTGGGTTGCTTCCTGCGAAGGCTCTGTACTGGCCATGTTAAGTCTTCTTTAGAGACTGAATATACCTTTGAAATCTGTTTCAGGACAATCAATTCATCGATATGGTCTGCAAGGCGTTACAGCAGGTGAACCAAGTGTAAGCTTATGTTAGAAGTGGCTGTGTTCTGAGGATGCTTGTACAGGACTTGTATATTTCTCATTCCCATTATGGGTGATGATACTGAAAAGGAAGTGACAGCCTTCAAGGGCTTCCAGCATTTCATTGCATGTCAGGGGCTGAATTTCGCCATCCGTTCTTTCGCAGGAGTGTACCCACCCAGCTTGAATTGCCAACTCCAGAAAGAGCAGTTCATAAACTCAGTACGGTATTAATTTGTGGCTGTTGGAGTAGATTGTCAATATTCTAGTTTGGTTCATCTTAGCATTGTTATGAGATTAGTGATATGTAATCCAATTTACTTCAGAATAGAATATAGAAATAGCCGAAGAAAAAGCTCAGAGAAGACTAGCTACAAGATCATGAGGTAGTTTTTGTGATCAGACACTTGAACCTTTTTTTAAAAAATAAATAAATAAATTATGCACACAAAAGGAAAATTAATTGCTGCAAGTTTTGCGAAACTTCATTATTAATAGAAATTATTGTATTTTGGCTATTTGTCATCTTGTGTAGTAAATCCATGCTTATTGGATCAAAGATAAAGTTAAGTGCATCTCTTGGCAATAGTTTCAGTGTTTTCATATTGATTAGAGTAAAAGCATTAGTGGTCATTGCCGACTTGTGTTTGAAAATTTGCTATGCTTTCTTGAGTTTCTTCATCAAAGTTTTTGATTCGTAGAGTTCCGATTGTTTGTAAACTGTATTATTATATTTTCGAAAATATTGATCAAAGACCACATAGTTATTATTGATTTGAATTGCTTTGTAATAAATGTGAAATGTGACGAAGACTTGGTTTTCCTCACCTGTATTTGACCGAGTAAAATTTGCATTTACCAATTCAAATTGATCTTGCAGTTGTGTACTCTAGTTTGTTGGAGGCAATATTACTCAAGACTCTCCTGGAAGAGTCGGTCACACTGCCCATTTTGTGACAACTTTGCTTGGTTTGGGTTCGTACTTCAGTATTTAACACCCATGATGGAAGGAAGTGTCGTGTCGACACTGATTCTAGAAAGATTTGAAGGGAAAATTAAAGGTTCAAGCAGAATCTGTGATCTTCGGTTATCCATCATAACCTTGTTTCATTGTTAAGCAAGTTCAAAAGTTGAATAGTGAGAAGTTGGGAACTACTTACTGATTCCAGGAAAATTACATGATTGAATTGAACAACTGAACTACTTTTAATTATCTTCTTCATTTAAATTAATGAGCTTCACCGCCCAAGAATTCTTCAAACTGCCTTTTGAAATGACCGTTTTACCTTTATGATCCAATAAACCTAATTCTCTCAAACTCTCATCCCACTTTCTGCCAATCACCGTTGTCGGATTCCACCACCATGAGTCACTGTTGTCGGATTCCTAGAAGATAATTAAAATTTTAGTATTGGTATTCCAAAACTTAACACATATGTTCTAAATGTTTATTTTATTGTTCTAAGGTCTACTACTGATATTTTAAAATTATGTATTGGTATTCTAAACCTTAATATAAATGTTTTAAATGTCATTTATTCTATTATTTTAAAGTTTAATACTGATATTCCAAAGTTCAATATTGGTGTTCGAAGAACTACTGAAAAAATAATGAAAATCAAATAAATAAATATATATATATATATATATATATATATATAAAGGTAAAAGTTAAAATAAGAAGAATACTTAAAATGAGAAAGATAAGAAGACATCTTGGCTCTTTATCTCTTAAATCCAATAGATGATATTTTATGTACTCATAGTCACCCTTTTTTAACTCATAGTGACCAAATAATTTTTTCACTTATAACAACACTTTTTATTATTATAGTCACTCTTTTTATTATTATAGTGACCATTTTTTATCGTTATAGTAACTATATTTTTACGTGAAATTTCTAGCGTTGGATCTTACTATTTGAATGGCCAAAATCTCTTCTTATTCTTCTTATTTTAAGCAACCTTCTCATTGGATTCTTCCCCTATATATATATATATAAAGAATTGTGCAAGTTGACATTAGAAGCTTGATTCATTGAGAATATAAAGAGACTTTTTGGAAACTACCCAATAATCATGGGGGTGCGAATTTTTCTCAACTGTTAATTAATTTTAAACTTTTCTATATTTATAATTTTGTCATTACTAAAAAATTAATCACAGCCATCAAAATACACTTACGTAATAATAGTTATAGATGAGTTCTTATATATGCATGATTCTTATATAAGGAGGGGTTATATTATATATATATATATATATATATATATATATATATATATATATATATATATATATATATCTGTGTGTGTGTGCGCGCGCTTATAGTAAAATATATCATATAAAAACGAGAAATATAGAAATAATAAAATTGATCATACAAAAAATAAAACTTAAATGGTAAGAATTTGTAAAACTTTACTTTTTATTTATACAAATTCAATTGTAAATAGTACAACTTCACTCTTAAATAGAAAAATTTTGCAAAAAATGAAGCTGAAAATTTATTTCACCTTTAGATATATAATCAGTATTATATATTAGATATGTGCTTTAAAACAAAAAAAATATATATTAGATATGTATAGAAACACTAGTACATAAATGTTTATATGCTGCGGTTTTTTAACTTTAAATATTGCGGTTATTGATACAAAACACATATAGGCAAAGCACATGGAAAAACAACAAATGTTGCAGTTTTTCAGACGCAACAATAAAAACAACAAATAATGCATTTATTAAAAAAATTGCAGCATATATAGCTATTAATTGCTACGGTTTTACCAAAAAATCGCAGCATATATTTTTTAAAAATAAAGAATTGATTTTTTTATCATTATATATTGCGGTTTTTTGGAAAAACCACAGCAATTAATAGATATATATGCTGCGGTTTTTCTAATAACCGCATTATTTAATGGGTTTTTCATTTTATTTTTATTTTTTTATTCTAAAATTTATATGTGCTGCAGTTTTCTAATATAACCACAACTTTTATATGTGCTGCGGTTATATGAGAAAACCGCAGCAATTGATGGTTTTAGATCAAAAAAAATTAATAGGTCATTTTATGTGTTAATTACATATAAAAGTATATTATTAATAATTAATATCTCTCAAAATTGTTATATTCGCAAATCTAATTGTTATATACTATTACAACACAACACATTTAATCAAGAACATAATCTGATCTAAACTAAGAATATCATGCATAATGTGTTAAATAATATGTCATAAAAGATAAAAAAAGTTAAGAAATCATTAACCGTGAATCATATAAATCCAAAATTCTACTATAACCACTCGTTTTGGCACGCAAAATTGCGATTTACAATATTTTACACTCAAAACAAACAATCAATTCATTCTTCATGGATTTCGGGTGCTATTCTGAGGTTTCAGAAACTTTGGAGAGGCATATATCTTAGCCCGGTAGCCCGAACGGCGTAAATATTTTTTTTGAAACCCCTATTTTTAGAGGTACTACACAACTATGTTGCCCTTTAGTGGCTTCGGTGACGTCTTATTTGAGATATTGAAAAAAATCTTTGAGAAGCCATAAAATTGGCTACGGGACTCCGAATGAGGCTTATAATATGTCCAAAAAAGGCCTCTAACACCATATAATCTATGAAATGCGATTTTTAAGGGTTATTCTTTCATAAACACAACATATAACATGCATATCTGAACACACAAGAGGTTTTCATCTTTGCATTAATATTTTAACAAATTACGAAAAAAATAAAATATATATATATATACTTGGGTTCAAGGCATATATAAACCTTTAGAATTTGAACTTTAAAGTATGTAGACTTCTTCAAAATGGGAGAGATAAGTAAGTTTCAAAATACTTTACTATGCCATATCCATGGAGGCACGAGTGGGAGAGAGGAGTAGGTTCCAAATTGCGTGAGGAAGAAAGTTAGGTAGTAGGTGTTATGTGGTTAGGGCTAGAGACGAAAAGGGTGGATGTTAAGTTATGGGGTTAGGGCTAGAGAAGACGAAGGTTAGGGCTAGAGAAGAAGAGGGTAGACTTAGGGTTTTTTCATGCGCTGAAGTGTTGGGAATCTGGGGAAAAGTTTCCGTGTTTTGAAATGACCTGGAAAAGGGTAGTTTAGGGTAATATATTAATGAAAAAGTGTTGCGGTTATTTAAATGACCGCATCACTTATAACCATAAGTGTTGCGGTTACTTAAAAAACCGCAGCATTTATTAATGGTCTGGCAAAGGGGAAGTCTAGGAAAATATCATTGAATAAATGTTGCAGTTTTTTAAATAACCACAACACTTGTGGTTATAAGTGTTGCAGTTATTTAAAAAATCGCAGCATTTATTCAATGATATTTTCCCAGACCTCCTTTTTGCCAGACCATTTCATGACGGGAATAAATGATGCGGTTTTCTAAAAATAACCGCAACACTTATAATCACAAGTGCTGCGGTTAATTTAAAAACAACAGCATTTGTAATAAATGATGCGGTTATTTAAATAACTGAAGCACTTGTGGTTATAAGTGCTGCGCTATTTTAAATAACTGCAACATTTAGGTTAAAAGTATGTTCTCCCTATTCATGTGCTTCGAAATGTATTTAACCGCATCATTTGAAACGAAACAATTGAAGTGTTTTCTAAAAGTGAAAAGTCGTACAAACTTGTTTTTATGTCTATGTATTGATGGGCATTCCATTGAATATTTTTTCGAGTTAGATTTGGGTTTGAATATTTTCTGTGTTCTGATAATTAACAATCTTGAAGTTCATTCAAAAGATGATTTGGATTTTTTTATCAAGTATTCGCTCCATTTTTTTCTTTATATATCTTATTGGGAAGTTTTATAAAATTCTTCTCACTTTAAATCCATTCTATTATATTTTAGGCAAATTTTGTGGTTATTTTAGCCTAATAAATTATTATTTTATTCAAAACATTCACCTAAATTACTCTCCATTATACATAGTTTTTTTTAGAAAAGTTTCATTCGATAGCTCAGTAACTCAGGCCAGCTTCTGCAAGGGAAGTTACATCAGTTAAAAAAGGACCATAACACACATATTCTGTTGCTCCCTTAGTATCATTACTAGCAACCAGGTGAGCCACCGTATTTCCTTCTCATCTAATATGACTAAACACACTGGATTTTTGTTAATTTCTTCAAAAAAGGAAAATATGGGGCTATGCCCATCCTACTTCTTTGCCGCTAACTTAATTACATATTACGAGTCCCCTTCCATCACTACTCTCTTTGCACCGAATCGTAGACCATCTTGATCCCATAACACAATGTTGCTACCTCTGCCATTTGAGCCCCCATTGGACTTCCTCCCTTCTCGTGCCACATTGTATGATATTCCCTAGTTCATCTCGAAGAACCACTCCTAAGCTGCAATAGTCATTTCTAACAATGTGGGCATCCACATTATCATTAATCCAACCCTTTTTTGTGCTTTACACTTTCCATATATGCTTCGCATAACTCTCTTCTTTCCATCATATACTCTTGCGGCAAGAAAAAATGGTCTACGATTTTTAGTCTATGGGATCAAAATGGTCTACGATTTCCATCATATCCATAGGTTAAGATTCCATATTTCCATCATATCCATAGGTCTACGATCCCATAGGTCTACGATCCCATAGGTCTACGATCCCCTTGCCTACATCTTACGCATGTGCTATTCATATCTTACGCATGTGCTATCCATAGTGCATATTTCCATCATATCCATAGGTTAAGATTCGTCGAGCAAGAAAAAACGACGTGTACATCTGTTTCAACTCCTTGCCTACATCTTACGCATGTGCTATTCATTTCTTCAATTCTTCTCTAATGTTTCTCCCTGGTTGCTAGAATATCTTTTATTTCTCTCCATATGAAGTGCTTTAATTTTGGTAGTGCTGTCAAATTCCATATTTGTTCCCACATTTTGCTATCCTCACTTGTATATCTGTCCCCTTCTACAGATCCTTCCACTAATATATGGTATCTTCCTATTAGTGTTGAGATAGTGGGATACTGCAAATTAGGTTCTTCTCATTTTTGGGAAACTAACACACCAACCGCCTCTCTATTCTAGGCCATTGGATAGGCATTTAGCAGGCTCCTAATGGTTTGGTCTTGGTATACCAAGCTCTGAGAACTGATGCATCCTTTATTCGATTCCGTTGGAAGCCAATGGTCTCTCCACACTTTAATTTTATTCCCATCTCCTATACACCAGCGCACATCCTCCATTAGTAACACCTTCAAACCCTAGATGCTCCTCCAAGTACAGCTAGGGGTATGCCCTCAATATGCCTCCAACATGTCACAGCACTTGAAATGTCTTGCTTTTAGGACTTGTGACACCAGAGAGTTTGAGTTTTTGTGTAATCACCATACCTATTTTGCAGTAAAGCTTGGTTAAAAACTTTAAGATTCCTAAACCCCATTCCTCCTAATTATTTTGGCATACATATCTAGTCCCATGAGATCCAAGGCACCTTTTCTGTTCCACCATCACCCCACCAAAATCGGGCCATCATCGAATGAATTTCATTGATAACATTGTTTGGGATTCAAAACACACTCATCAGGTATGATGGGATAACTTGTGCAACCGCTTTGATAAGAAATTTTTTCCAGCCTTTGACAACAGTTTCTCCTTCCATCCTTACAACTTCTTCCTTACTCTATCTTTAATACTCTCAAAAATTCCTGTTTTGCTTTTCTAACCACTGTAGGTATTTCTAGATACTTCCCATGATTCTCCACCTCTCTAACCCCACGGATACCAGTTAATTCTTGCTTTCTCTCTAGCTTTAGTGATTTGCTAAAGACGACATTTGATTTGCTAAGATTGACTTTCAGTACTGATGCTCTCTCGTACGTGCTAATAATTATAGCAATTGTTGAGCACTCATGTACTGTCTCTTTACCAAATTAAATGCCTCTGTAAATACTGGCACCATGAACTCTAGATTCTCTAGCTTCTTTTAGTAGAAAATAACATCAGCACAAAGAAGGAATAGATAGGGAGATATCTCCCTTGGTGTAGCCCTCTTGTTGGACAGACATCTCTCTACATAATGCCATTTATTTTGAAAGAGAAACACACACTTGATAGGCGCTGCATGATTCGGTGTATCCATATTACACTAAACCTCATTTTCTTCATCATAGACTGTAGGAAAGGCCACTCAATTCTGTCATATGCCTTGCTCATATCTAGCTTTAACGCAAAAAAGCCCTTATTGCTTCCTTTCCTCCTCTTCATCGAGTGAAAAATCTCGTAGGCAATAAGTGCATTATTATTAATCAACCTCTTGGGAACAGACGCACTATGATTTGGAGAGATGATATCCCCTAGAAAAGATTTTAGTCTATTAGCCATGACTTTTGATATAATCTTGTACAACACGTTACAACAGCTAATAGGCCTAAACTCCGCAATTATTTTCTAGTTCTTGCATTTAGGTTTCAGTACAACACAAGTTTTGTTCACCACTTCCAACCCACGTTGACCATTCCACTAACCCTTCACATATGAGACGATGTACTCTCCAATAATTCCCCAGTATTTTTGATATAATAGGGCATGAAAATGGTCTTGGGGCCTTATTTGGGTGCATCTGAAAGAGCACTTCTTTCACTTCCTCCTCACTTGGATCCACATCCATCTCACTATTCATCTCCATCGAAATCTTTCCCTTTATTCCATCTACTGCGGTCTATAACTAGGTTGGGTTGTCTGTAGTGAAAAGATAGGTAAAATATCTGCTAATAATTACAAATATCTTCTCCTCCTCCAAACACCATCTCTCATCCTCATCTTGTAAACCACGAATCAGATTTGTGCTCCTTCTTTAACTAGCTTTCCTATGGTAATAGGTCGTGTTTTTATCTCTATCCTTAATCTCATTTGCCCAAACTCTAGCAAACAAGTATGATTCTTCTTTACTTTTAAGGCTACTAATCTCCTTTATTAGCTCATTACACCTTTTTAACCCATTCCCATCGAGAGCCTTCTTTTGTAAACTTCCAAGTTCCTCTTCGTCCTTTTTAATCCTTATGGTTAAGTTTCCAAATTTCCTATGGGCCCAAGACTTCATCGCTTCTAAGACACTTTCTATTCTTTCTTTTATCCCCTTTCCCTCCATTTTCCTCCATTCTTCTTGTATTATATTATGGCATTCATCCTCCACGAGCTAGAAAGCCTCAAACTTAAAAGGTCTCTTCCATTTTCTTCTCTTTTCCCTATACGTGTTGCACTCTAGCCAAATAGGCGTATAGTCTGAATACATTATGGGATAAGATGTAACCTCGTGGATTAGAAATAATTCTCCCCACTCCTCTTCAGCCATAAACATGTCCATCCTTTCCCTTATCATCTTGTGTGCTTCTCTTCCACGTTGCCATGTGAATTTATTCCCCTTAAAGCCTAAATCCCTAATGAGACAGTCATCCATTGCTTCCCTAAAATCCCTCATCATCCTTTCGCACCTTATTTGTTCATCCTCCTTCTCATCTGCAAACATGATTTCATTAAAGTCTCGAAACATACCCATGGAAGATTACTTTTTTCTTTCATTTGACGTAGGAGATCCCACATTCTTGCCTTATTCAAAGTCTCAGCTCCTCCATACAGACTTGTTGCACGCCACACCCTCTGCCCCTCCTCATTTTCAATTTCCACCTCCACATGGTGATTTGAGTAGGACATTACATTCACATTAGTGTCTCTCAACCAAAACCCAGTCCTCCTGAGTTTCCCCTACTGCTAATACATAGACCATTTACAAACCCACATCTATTTTAAATCCTCTTTCTTTTCCAAGCTCTCTACTTGAGTATGTATTTCTTCAATATGATTCTCTGTTGTCCACCTGCCCTTCATTGGACTTGACTCTAGAATCACCTCCCCCTCATAACAGTATAGTTTTGTTGCTCCTCTCTTCTTAGCTCCATAACCTTCTCCTCTATACCCATTATAGACATTGATATCCCCCACGCCTCTACCCCCACTGCTGATCTTCTTTTGCCCTTGTTTCCCTTTTTTCTTACCCCTAGTTTACCTCCTCTCTGGTTAATAATAGGATGGCTCTCCTTATTCTTGCTCTACTCTTCCGTCATTTCTGTTGAGACAATCCCCTCCTCATCTTTAGTCATCTCTACACTTCCTTCCATTACCTCCCTCTCACTATCCTTTTCACCTATGTTAACATTTTTTCCTCCCCTTGCAACCACCTTCACCCCTGACCCTTATCTCCATCATCCTCTAGCATCTTCTTTGGCTTTGTAATGAATAGTCTTTTGCATTTGTCTTCTCTCCTATTGTGTCTCCCCCTTTTAACCTACTGATTTTCCATAGTGAAGCTCTTAATGACTCATCAAATCTATACAAACTCCCCACCTCCCCTACTAATTCATCACAATCTCTTTCCCCATTACCCAATCTCCCACAAACGTAACAAAAGTTAGGAATCCTTTCATATTTAACATCAATCTCCATTTTTTCCCCACCCCTTAGACGTAATGGCACCATTTTCCTCAGTGGGTTCCTAACGTCCACCAAAATTCTCATGTGTAGGCTACGACTAAAAGAATCCCTGCTACCCTCATCAATGCACATGAAATCTCCAATTTTTATCCACTTTATGTAAATTTTCAGCATTCATCCTTCCTCCAAAAGGGAGGTCATATAGCTTAACGCATATCGGTACATTATATAAAGGAATTTCATATGGTTTTTTGTTACCTTCGATTCTTCATATTGTCAAAACATTGCGATCAAAGTGCCAAGGTTGCTTTGCCAGTATTTGTTCCACGTTCCTCCAATGGTGAAATTGGAAGAGAAAGGTGTTGCTTTCTATATAGTTTGCAACCATCTCGTTCTTAGGGTTCCAAATCTTCTACATCATTGAGATAACCGTGTTTGCATTCACCTGTCTGGGAGCCCATACCTTCCCCATCAGACTTAGTTCCCTCCTTGTTTTCCCTTCCTCGTCATCCTCATCTGCCCACTCGATTTCCTCATCATCATTCCCATTGACAAGTACCTTCTCTAACACGCTCTCCCTTTCTTTGCCCTCCATTAAATCGCTATACCCACACTCTAGACAAAATACGTCTCCCCAAACTATGGGGAAACCTATGAAAACTAAATTGAAAAGCCGACCAAACACACACTGGCCAAAAACCAAGGAGCCAAGCGACGAAACTACATAGACATCAGGCGATCGCCCCTACGAAACCTAGTGAGGGAACACTAGGAGACAACCCTCCAAGGGAGACTAGAGAGAAACCTAGCAAAATCCTAGAGGGACTATCCAAATATTATTTGTTATATAGATATCCTAACCCTCCATTATGCATAGTTCAATCTTCTTTATTTACTCATTTTTCCTATTCAATGTTATTCTCTTTCTTTAATAATTTTATTTAATTATAACTCACAAAATCATAAAAAAAAAAAAGAATATTTATATTTTTTAATTATTTATTTTCATAAAAAATACAAAAACTAATGTTTATGTAAACTTATATTAATTCCTGCTTAGATTCCAAATAAAAAAGTGATTATATCAAACTAGGGGTGTCAAATCGGGTCAACAGGTCGGTTCTGGGTTAACCCATTGCGGGTCGGTTCTTATCGGGTCAATTTTGCCTATCGGGTCGGTTCGGGTTCGGGTCGGGTTAAATCGGTTATTTGGGTGGTCGGGTTCGGGTCGGGTTGTATTCGGTTCAGGTCAATGTCGGTTCAGGTCTTATTAGGTTCGGGTCAAGGTCAGTTCGGGTTGTATTTGGTTCGGGTCAAGGTCGGTTCGGGTACAATCGGGTCGGTTCCTGAACGGGTTATAGCGGGTTATTTCGGATTTGGGTCAAGGTCGGGTCTGTTCCTGGATGGGTTATATCGGGTTATTTTGTATTCGGGTCAAGGTCAGTTCTGGTAAAATCGGATCGGTTCCTGAATGGGTTATAGCGGGTTATTTTGGGTTCGGGTCAAGGTCGGTTCTGGTAAAATCAGATTGATTCCTGAATAGGTTATAGCGGATTATTTCGGGTCAAGGTTGGTTTTGTCGTTTTGATAAATCGGACAAGAATGATGGTATTATCCTATCAAACTAGTCTATAACATACGATGTTAAGTTTATATTTACATAATAACTTATAATATGTTTACTTTAAATCGACAATGACAAGTTCGTATAAGTGAACTAAGTTAAATCATATTAATACTAGTTCAAATAAATTGTATGGGTTTAAGTCAAATATGATCTCAAATAAATTATGACACATTTGACAATGACTTAATGAGTTTTGTATTTCATATTTCATGACTGATTTTAGTTAGTGACTTATGAAAAGCTGAAAAATGTTGGTAGAGTTACAAATGCAGAAATGTGTAATCATTTGTTAATAAATACTTATAAAGTTATAAGCTATGACTTATAAGTTTATAACAGAAGATGTGAAGTCGATAGATATGTAAGTCGCAATATAGAAACATAAAATAGTTACAAGTTCCAACTTTACAACCCGTAATTAAAATAACTCAAAGATTACATTTTTAAAATATGTTTGCGATTAAGTTAGAGTTAATATTTTTCAAAAAAAAAATATGAGTTAATACGTTTATACATGGAATCAAAATTACCAAAAATAAATTTCAAAATATTCGAAAGCATTTTGAATTTAGAAAACCGCTCATTTAAATTTTAAAACAACCGTTTTTTGTTTTTTCAACCGTTATGTTGCTCAAACAGTCAAACTATCAAATGGACCGTTAGAATTTAGAATAACTGTTCATTGGACTTGAAAAGTGTGTATTGGCTATAACTCCTATAAGTCTATAACCCATTAACCCTAGCCCCTAGGTCCCTAGCTATATATGCTGCCAAAAAAAAACCCTAGCTATATATATGAACTTATGTTATGTGGGCCGGTTATGCTCTTAGTCTTACACTCTTATGCGCCTCTTAGCTAACCCTAATTTTCCAAATCTTCAATCCATCCGCCTCTCCCTCTCCACGGCAGTTTCTCACCCTAACCCTACGACCTCTCTTCATCCACTCTTGCTCTTCACTCTCCCACGGCAGATCCTAGTCCCAGCTCAGCTATTCGAGTCTCTTCATCCTCTCTTGCTCTTCACTCTCCCACGGCAGTTCCTAGTCCCAGCTCAGTTATTCGAGTCTCTTCATCCTCTCTTGCTCTTCACTCTCCTGAAATCTGGTAATATATTCGTAATCTATTCGTAAATTACGATCTATCTTAAATATGCATATGTAGGAGATGAAAATGTTTACCATTCTTTGTAAGAAGGCCACTTTCTAAGAAGGCAATGTCCCTTCGTTGCTTAATTTAGGCTTTATCTATGAGTTATTTAAATGGTGACGACTGTGTTAATTTGAACGAATACCGACGGTGTTAATTTGAACGAATACCGACGGTGTTAATTATGGAAAAAAAGGATCCAGTCTCGTTTTTCTGTTGATGATTAATTACTGCTGTAATATTCTTACAAAGAAAGATTTTGAATCTCTCTTTTTAGGTAATCTAAATATGAAGGATGAAAAATGGGATAATGTTTTGTGATTGTTTCTTGGATTTTTTGAATTTCGAAGTTCCTAGTCCCAGCTTACCCGTATTCTTGTTGAATGTTTAATGAGGGATTTGAGGTTCCTGTCGAATGTTGAATTGGAGGAATTAAACTCCCAGCTTACCCCGTATTCCTGTGAATACATTGTCCTCTATACAACCATATAATGCTCAGTTGCTCACACTGATATCAAGTATATTTGCATGGCTTTTTCCCTTGTTTTCTTATATAATGCTCACAGTAACCCATCACTTCTTAACATGGCAAATTCTATGTATGATAAATTTGATAAGTATTGGGGTGATTATTCTGTTATACTTTCCCTTGCTGTTGTACTTGACCCTCATTTTAAACTCCAACTTGTGCGTAATATGTTTGGCATTCTTTATACTCCGGAGGAGGTTGACAGAAGAGTAAGTTTAATCATGAATGCATTTACTGATATCTATAATTTTATGGGAAAACTTCTACTGCCACTACTCCTTCTAGTTCATCTGGTCACATCAATTCGTCAAATCAAAGTGTTTCAAGCTCTTTGCCACCTCGTCCATTTAGTCTTCAAAAATTTTTTTAGGTTTGTATGGTTTAAAACCATTTATTGTTATGTTAAATTCTTTATTAATTGGCTATGACCTTTTTTTTCTTGATTGTAGGCTTTTGAAGTTAATGTTGCTGCCACTAGAAATACACAAAATGATATTGAATCCTATTTGAATGCCCCTGTTATGCCCCTGTTAAGGTGATGATTTCAATGTTCTTAAGTTTTGGAAAAATCATGCTGCTCTTTATCCAATACTAGCATCTATGGCTAGAGATATTTTGGCTATTCCCATAACATCTGTTGCATCCGAATCCAGCTTTAGTATGGGAGGTCGTATTTTGAGTAAGTTTCGTTCCTCTCTTTTGCCCAAAAATGTTGAGGTTTTGGTTACAACCCAAAATTGGATAAATGGTTATGATAACATTGGGGAAGATGTTCTTGAGATTGGTAAAGAGCTTGAAGGTAATGATTTTTAGTTTCTGTTGCGTTGTTTGATGGTTTAAATTGCATAAATGGCCTTTGCTCTCTGGTGTGTTGTTTGATGGTTTAAATTGCATAAATGGCCTATGCTCTCTGTTGTGTTGTTTGATGGTTTAAATTGCATAAATGGCCTCTGCTCTCTATTGTGTTGTTTGATGGTTTAAATTGCATAAACGACCTCTACTCTCTGTTGTGTTGTTTGATGGTTTAAATGTTGTCGTTTTGTTTATCTATTCTTAATGTTGCCCTTGTATTCTATGTGGGAACTCTTCATTTTGACAAAACATGAAGGTGGTGCCTTTAGATACTTGTTGGTAGCACTTTGATAGTTAACAAAATAGACAACAACAAAGTGTTGTGCTTGATGATGATCCTTTTCTCGTAATAAAGTGGGGTTTTTGCCTAATACTTTATTATAAGATCTGAAAGCTGCCTCTTTACTGGTTGCTGCCTCTTTGATGGTTGCTGCCTCTTTGATGGTTGCTGCCTCATTGCTGGTTGCTGTCTCTTTACTGGTTGCTGCCTCTTTGCTCTCTCCCCTGCTCTCTGTTGTCTTTTGCTTATCTATTTGAAGTGTTGCCCTTGTATTCTACACGGGAACTCTTTGTTTTTGCCAAAAATCGAAGTTGATGCCCGTAGATACTTGTTGGTATCGCTTTAATAGTTTACATAATCGACAATCAAGTGCTTGATGATGATCAATATTATAAGATCTGAGAGCCCTAATAAGACTTCAATATTGAGGTTGAAGCTGGAGGGACTGACAAGGCAATAACTAAAGAGTTTTATGTCATTGTTAATGGGAGCACTCTTGAGGAACTGTTGGACTAATCTGTAATTCTTTATCTACTCTGCAGCACCAAGATTTCTGCATCTAATTCATCTTCTGGGAAGCTTGCTTTTGCCAAAATCCTGAAGTTGCATCTATAGCAGTCCCTTGTCTTGAGTGTCTAAGGCCTCCAACAGATGTGAAGGGATACTAGTATTTTGCTGAGCTTCTTGTGACTTTGTGGATCTCCTTTAGACTTTGTGGTGCTGTGAGGTATGCCTTTCTTTTTCCCCTTTTTTTTATTTCTGTATATGCTGGAATCTGTATTTGTGGCATATGTTTGATGCATAAAGTGTTAACCACATAATCTATTAGTCATGAAAGTTTGTAAATAATTAATGTTCTATTGCCCTGTCTTGATTTCTTCCTTCGTTTGATCTGAAATGTGGTTTAGTAGTGCTGTAAGACATCAGTCCATCCTATAACATTACTAAGACATCACAGTTATAAGAGCTAAAAAGACAGAAAAAAAATCACTGTCAGTAAAGGATCAACCATCACAATCATGTGGTTTAGATGGATAAGTTATGCTCTGTGCTGTGTTGTGCCAATCTGTATTTGAATCTGAGTAATGGTCATGGGTACCTTATTCAAACCTCAACTTTTCCTGATAGTGTGTCTGGTAGTGTGTCTGATAGTATTATTCAGTCTAATTATTATGCACAGACCTTCAGTGTGATTTCTGAAATCTACTCCATTCTTCATTGCATTATGCACAGACCTGAGATAATGTGAAATATGTCCAAGTATTATGCTAACTAGAATGGTTACTCAGAGCATAATGTGAAATCTGAATATTGGTCTAGTTGTGTTGTGTCAACCTGTATTTGAATCTAAGTGTATTAGTCTAAGTATGCTCTAGTTATGGTCCCTATAGTAATATCACCAGATTTACATTACTAATGAGTCACCTCAGGCCTATGGATGCCCTAAGAATAGGGGGTAAAATGAAATCATCATATTAATCATGATCTATCATATTAACCTGTTCTTGACATGTTCTGGGAAGTTTAGTAATATTTCTTTCAATGGTACATCAGTTTATATTTTTGTCAAAAGGATTGTTAGTCATCGCATGCTAAGACACAATCAGCTAAGGATGCATTTCTTTATTCCTGTTAGGGGGCTTAGTTCAAGTAGTTCTGGCCTCAGTACATACTACAAAAACTACTCTATTGAATTTTTCACAGACCTGCACCTGCATAAATCAGTCAAAGCTTAATCAGTTCTAGCAGTTCTGGCCTCAGTACAATCAGTCACCTGCATAAATCAGAAGTATGCTAACATCAGTCTAAGTATTATGCTAACATATGTGTATGATGCTCTAGAATTTAGTAGTCGAGTTTCTGAAAACTGGAAAATAGGTATCCAGCTCAAGTTGGTCCATAATCTCTTGTGTTTCCCATAGATAGGATGAATGTCCTTCAATAATATCAGTCACATCCACCTACAGGATCAAGAAATTCAACGTCAAAATATCAGGTAGCTATCTGAAAATTAAACTATGTCTGGATGGAATTTCTATAAGTGGAAAAGGGTAATGTTGTTGAATATCAGACTAGAACCTCATGTTGCTGAATATCAGAGACTAGAAACTCATGTCATGAAAGTAATATAAACCAGCCTAAGTGGCAAAGGGTAATGTTGCTGAATATCACAACCTGAGATATCATAACAGCATACAACCTGAGATATCACAACAGCAAATTATCCACCATATGGGGTTGACTTTCCTAGAGGCACTCGTATGAAGTATACACAATGACACTCATCACCCATTTTAAGTATATTGTTAATAGTTGCTTTTAGGCTAAATTTGGAATGAGCTAGCTAATTTGCACCATGAATTTTAGCGAGGTTATAGTACCATGCAACAGACGTCTAAGATTGAATTGAAAATGATGTACATATGTAATACAACACCAAGACCTTAGGCATTTATTTGGCAAGTATATACTTTTCATACACCCATGAGTGTCCTAAATATTGAGCATAGAAATAAGGATAATGATACTGGAACCATCTAAAATTATTTCAATGGATTTTTCTAAACTGCTACTTGGCGTCTTTTACTCTTTTATAGTCGTGTTGTAGGAGAATTGTTCTTATACTTTTATGCCATGAACCTTCCCTACTTGACTGATTATATACAATGGTCAATCCATATTTCCTTCACCATAATAATTATGAAATCTACGCAATCTCTGTCAAACGACAACCATTAATGTATTGTATTTCATATGACAGAACTCTATAATAATGTATTGGTGAAGAGCTCCAACGAGTATGGTGACTACGAGGATGGTAACTGTGAGATTTGTATTGGTGAAGAGCCCCAATGACGTGTGCAATGAGATCTTTCTACTTTCAAGATGTCTATGCCAAGCGGGCTAATTAATTATTTGA
This sequence comes from Dysphania ambrosioides, assembly GCA_026401315.1. Lineage (NCBI taxonomy): Eukaryota > Viridiplantae > Streptophyta > Magnoliopsida > Caryophyllales > Amaranthaceae > Dysphania > Dysphania ambrosioides. The sequence continues at coordinate 21,993,867 of CM048670.1, forward strand.
TTTAAGTGTACTCTTTTTTTTTGTTTGAAAACATTCAACCATTATAAGAATGACATTTATACAAAAAAATGTGTTGTCTTCCCTTGTAATGTGGGATTGTTGTTTTTTGTTGCTCCCTTTTGTAATTGGCAGAGTTTTATATATGGAATGTCTTTGGGAGTAAGCTTTTATTATATCTTTGTTTTACCTTTTTTAATTAATTTGATAGTTGAAATACTCTCAAAAAATTTACCTCCATACATTGATTAAAATAGTGTTTATAATAAGACTATGTACTCACTATTTAGTTGTCAAATATTTTAAAATAATAAAAGATTATATGAAAACGATCATATATTCATATATAAACGATCATATATTCACGTATAGATTATATGTTTAACAACTTAATATATAAATGATCATATATTCACATTGGTATAAATAAAGGAATTATATGAAAATTATATATTAGTTTTTTATTTAATGTTATATTATAAATAAATATACTTATTAAATAATTAAATTAAAATGTTTGGTTGTAAAGTTATTACATATTAGGTAAAAAACAGGTATGTCAAGATTAGGTAATAGATTGTTATAAATCGGGTTATATCGGTTATGTGTCGGTTCCAATCGGTTTCGGGTTCTTTTCGGGTCGGGTCCGTAACGGGTCGGTTCTATAACGGGTCGGGTTCTTAACGGGTCGGGTCTGAAACGGGTCAGGTTCCTAACGGGTCGGACACGGATCGAGTTCGGGTCTTCGAATGTCGGGTCAAATCGGTTTCGGGTTAATTTCAGGTCGGATTGGGTCGGTTTTCGGGTCTCACTTTTCGGGTCATAACCAGGTCTGGTCCGGGTCGGTTTCGGGTAACTTATCGGGTTGGTTCTGATTGTGACGGCTATATATCAAACTACTCTTGCTTCTAATCGTATTGAGATAAGTCTCAGAAATTGGATGAATTAATTAAAAATCACATCTTATCATCTTATAACTCCTGTCCTTGAAATGGGGCAGTGCACTTTGCATGGTAGTAAAAGCAACATTAAATCATTCTCCCTGGTTGATGAAGTGTCGATTTAACGTACCACATTGTCTGTATGATCTGGATTTCTATGTAGTTTTTGAGAAAAATCACTGGAAATCAAACTTCTTTCATCCTATGTCAGCTTTAATTTGTAGCTTTGCATATAATAGCTTCATTCACCGCTTCGGACAAATGCTGAGTACGTAGTAATAAACTTAACTAGAACTGCAGCAGAATTATAGAATAATGTTGAGCTGATAGCACATCCATATATAAAAAAATAGACTGGACACCTTGAAAAGTGTGCCCATATTGCTGAAAGTGGTGGTTGAAACTTGAAAGTGAGAGCCAGACAATGGTTATGAGATAAGAAACTCATCTATTAAGTGGGGAGTAACGTAGTAAATCTCACTATCTCAGATATACTGACTCTCTAATTTGTGGCATTTTTCTATTTAGACTTTTCTGATGCATATATAGTATGACACTATGACGTACCCTACATTTGTGTCTAGTAGCGAATGATCTAATTACATATGCGAAGTTGGTTTTCGAATGACATGCCAAACTTTTGTTGCTTAAAAAAATTCGTCATACTTAGAATTGATTCACGAAAAAGTGTATATGCTTCTCTCATACGGAGTAAATGCTTTTAACAAAGCCGACAAAACGTTTTGGTCTTTTGGATTTGGATACATCTTTGTATTTCCTCCTACAATTCTCTTAGATGTGATCTGTTCCATGATTAGTGCTTAGGTGGATAACAAGAGGATCAATATAGCCCAATTTTAGGAAATGGGGCAATCATTTTGAGATATCCCGAAATAGTATTCGTGATAAATATTATGAGACGAAGGGAGTATTTGTGTAATAATTGCCGTTTAGCTCCTTTTCAGTTGAGCCAATGATATGTGGACTAATCGAATAACTAGTTTATACCGATCGATATTTCAAGATACGTAAAGGCTCGTAGAAAATCTATGCTAAGCCAAGCATTGATTTGCAATCATGCTCAATGGGTTTGATATGCTGAGCAAAAAGTGGCTGTATTGGAATTACCAAGAAGGATTGGCTCCCTTTGTTTTGAGTCTTTTTTAATCATATCATCCAAGCAGAAGCAGCGAGCCACCTTCATAATACTTGTGTTATTAGTAGGGTTTCGCACAAATGTCAAATTAAAGTGTAGCAACTTGTTCTATCTTTTTAACCCTAACCTAGCAAAGTTTGTAGAGAACTATCACAAGCCAATATCTATAAGTACTCTAAACTAAAAATAGGTAGAACAAAGAGTTAAATACTTACGCTAATGCTACTTTTTTTAAGGAGAAGAAAAATTAATCGCTTCATATGAGATTCATTGAATATACAACCATCTTAAATTAAAGAAATTGGAACTAATTTTTATTATTTTAGATATACAACATAAATATCTTGTAATGTAATTTGTATATAGGTTAGCATTAGATTTCTACACATATCCCAATTTATGATTTAAAGAGATTGGATGAGAAGATATGACACTATTATGAAGGACAAAATGAAACTTAATAATTTTCAATTATGATAGATTGATACTACAATAATCAGTCTAATACAGCATTTATCATATTTGATCAATTCCAAACAATGTTATACTAATGACAATATGTCATTACTTTATACCCCATATTTCATTTTCAACCTCATTGTACTTGTTCGACTACCAGAGGTCCCAAACTAAATTTTTAAGACAAAAAGAAGACATACCCGTAATTTTTACTCCCTCTATTCTTTAATTTTTGCCCTATTTTTATTTATGAAGACAAAATTTGAAAAGTTTGTCTCTAAATTTTCATTATTTTTTAAAAATTTATTTTTAATAAAATCTTATTAAATACATCTCAATGTAAATATTAAGAATATTAAGTATTCATAATTTTTTGCCTAACAATCGTGTCTTAAAAATCGCGAAAAGTCAAATAAGAAAAATAATTATGGATAGAGGGAGTACAAAGCTAGAGTTCACTTTCATTAATATAAATGATTCTACTCCTACATTCTCCTCCATTCCGAGGGAAATTTACTACTACAACTTCAAACTCAATGTTGTTTTATGTGAAAACCTTAAAAGGTAAAGATGTAAATAAAATTTTATTGGGATTGCTTATTCATTAGTACTTACATTGATAAATTGTTAATACGCATTTAACATATTTGTGTGAGACTAATCTATCCAAGACCAACAAAAACCATATAGAATAGACCAACGACGAGAAACACACCCAATCCTACACACATGTTATCCAATCTTCCTTCCCTTCTCAACATTTTCTCTCTTCTTTCCCTCTTCCTCTCCAAATACTCCAAGTATCTCCTCCTCCCTTCTTCCACTTTCCCCTTCGTTCCTCCTTTCGCACATAAATTTCCCCTTTTACCCTCCAACACCCTCTGCAAAATTACCAATCCATCCTTACCATTAAGTTGGGTCCCCCCGGTCTCCTCCATCTTTAAACAAGCCTCCGTCACGTGTAACACGAGGCCGCCAGGGCCACTCCCCACGCACGTGAGCTCCACGCTGAGCATCACCTGACCACCCACGATGGCGGCGTACCTCACGTGCACCTCCCCGCTCAGCCAGTGCCTTTCCACCGACACTGGGCGGTGGCTCGACATGTTCACCGCCCGTCTTGACGTGGGGTCCACTACGATCCAGCTCAACTCCAGGTCAGCGTAGAGATCACGGCACGTGTCGTCGTGGCTGGGCCTTCTTATGGGGGTGGGGATGGACTCCTTAGGTCCCACCAAGTCAATCCTTAAGGGAGAGCACCGGAACCACCCGGTGACGGTCTCCGTCTCCTGAACTTTGGAGAATATGCACTTTCCGCGGTAGAAGATATCAACGGCTGAGATCAGCTGCTCGGGGAGCGGGAACGACGGAGGGTGAGGATTTGGAGAGAGAGTGGAGGGGCAGAGCGGGAAGGAGAGGGAGTAGAAACTGCGTGGCCCGCCGTTAGGGAAAGAGGAGATGAGCTGGCGTAGAGGTGGGGATGTAGTAGAGGGCCACGCGGAGTGGCATATGTGGGACCAGAGTTCTTCTTCGGATGAAAGGGAGCGGAGCTCTGGTGTTGCGCACCCTACTGCTGCTAAGGTACACCCGTCTAAAGAAGGGAGTATGTGGGTCCGTATTATGTCAGAAGGGAGAAGGGAGAATGGGGAAGTAGTGGAGATGGTGGCCCTGGGGGAGGCGTACATGGCGGACGTGTGGGGTTTTGGTGGTGGTGTGTTGAACTTGAATATGAAATATTTTGCGAAATGAGGTTTTATAGGTGGGGCTTTTAGGAGGGTGAAAGAGACCGTTACTTTTAGTTTTGTTTTTGCTTTAAAATTCTTTAATGAGATTGAATAATATAATATGATATTTATAGGGTGATAATCACATTGTTTGACTAAAGAAGGGTTAAGAAGATTTAATCGGTGTAATAATATTTGAATAATCTCATTAAATATTGTTTGCTTAGATAGAAGTAGTATACAAGTAGTTTCCCATGCATTAATGCATATATATAGAATGGTCCAATACATACTAGTATTATTGATACGGAGCATCATATCTTGGATCGATCTGTTTACATGATTTTTGTTATTATACTTTTTGTTTTATATGCACCACCTCTAAAACACACCTATCAATATATATTTTAACCGTCAATATTTTTAGTTATAAATATGTAAAAATTATAAACAGTTGATGTATTGAAACAAACTTAATAAGATATTAAATGACTATGTTATTACTTAGGATAATTTATCTAGAGCTGTCATAATCAAACCCGGACCCGACCTGATTATGACCCAAAAAGTGAGACCCGAAAACCGACCCAACCCGACCTGAAGTTAACCCGAAACCGATTTGACCCGATATTCAAAGACTCGAACCCGATCCGTGTCCGACCCGTTATGGACACGACCCGTTACAGACCCAACCCGTTACGGACCCGACCCGAAACTGATTGAAACTGACACATAACCGATATAACTCGATTTATAACAATTCGTTACCCGAATTCACTGGATGTGTTAATAATCTGAATATACATGAATATGACCTAATCTTGACAGATCTATTTTTTACCTAATATCTAATAACTTTGAAACCAAACTTGTCATTGTCGATTCAAACTAAACATATTACAAGTTCTTATGTATATATAAACTTAACATCGTATGTTATAGACTAGTTTGATAGGATAATATATATTTAATAATTATTACTTCATAAATATTTTGTTTTTAAATGACTTATCGACATCATCATTGTCCAATTTATGAATTAACCATCATCATTGTCCGATTTTATCAAATCCGACATTGACCCGAAATAACCTGTTCAGGAATCGATCTGATTTTACCAGAATCGACCTTGACCCGAACCCAAAATAACCTCGCTATAACTCGTTCAGGAACCGACCCAATTTTACCAGAATCGACCTTGACCCAAATCCGAAATAACCTGATATAACCCATTTAGGAATCGACCCGATTGTACTAGAATCGACCTTAACCCGAACCAACCTTGACCCGAACCAAATACAACCCGAACCGAATACGACCCGACCCGAACCGAACCCGACCAAGCAAATAACTGATTTAACCCGACCCGATAATGACCCAACCCGAACCGAAACCGACCCGATAGGCAAAATTGACCCGATAAGAACCGACCCACGATGGGTCAACCCAGAACCGACCCGTTGACCCGATTTGACACCCCTAAATTTATCAAAGAAAATTAAAACCAAATTGGTAAATAGTGTAAAATTTAAAGTGCTGGCAAGTAAAAAGAAAAGAAGGAATTAAGTAGTAACTTTTGGAATTTAGATAATTGATGGAATCACGAAATAATATATTGTGAAAGATTTGTGATGAATTCAACGGTATCTATAAAAGGCATAAGATTTGATAGAACTAGCTTAGTAATTTGTATTATTATAAGCTTGTTGCATTGCTAAAACTTATGGTCGATGTTATATATCCTCATTATAAAATATAGAGGGAGTGTCGTTAACTGTAAATTAAAATTGAAATTTTGAAGATTGATCTTGATTATGCGTACAAACCTAACAAGAAGATTAAAAACTTTTTGATACTTCACTTTAAATCGTCATATAATATTTATCTCTAGTAGAGCTTAAACCTGAAACTAAGTTAAGTTACTAGAATTAGTTAATCATCATTAATGAACGTAATACTCTTTATTCTATTCCAATTAAGTTAGGGCTATTATATTATCTCTTTATCCAATACTACCCAAGCTCATAAGCCCCTCTAAAAATGCTACTTTAATTTTCTACCATCCACAACTATAATTATATGACATTTTGGCATTAAAAAAATCACAGAATACTATATGTGAAAAAAATAATTGGGTCACTATATGTTGAAAAAGGATTTCATGTATATGTGAAATATCATGCATTAGATTTAAGAGATAAATAACTAAAATTTCTTCTCATCTTTATCATTTTAAACACCTTGTTATTTTAACTTCTGCCTTAATGGCTCGGGTTGAAACTGACAATGATTCTTAATTGTAGTACGGATACGAAAGGGAACAAATAATAGTCTAGTTGTCATATCATAAACTAGATTTAGTTAGTTAAAATATTGGAGTATGATATCCTAGACTGAGAATTAAATTCCGACCCGTTTACCTTAATTGTTACCTTGTCGCTTACTACTCTCTTTATATTAAAAAAAAAAAAACCTAGATATAGACGACGTCACAATAGAAAAAGATAGTAACTACACTTGATCCTACATCCTGCCGTCTTGAATACAACAACAACTAAAACAAAATACTTAAACCTACAGTACATTTATTATATCCGAAAACATGTTTAAAAAAAGCTATTGAATCCAATTGTCCCCTTTTTTCCCTTAAAAAATTGTTCTATTTCATTCTGTAATATAGTCTATATAAAAGTAGATAGGAGGAGCATGAGATTTATATCGTTTTTAGAAATGCTCAGTTTATATCGTTCCATTTTAATTATAATAGTTCTAATTGATCTAGTTCTTATGGTGGCGATGTAGAGATCGGAACCTCGCGTTGCACGAGCTCCATTTGGGCTTATGTTACTCGTGTAAGTATCACGGTGTGAGGACTATTATATCATTGGATTTCCCTTGGTTGGTCAGTTCTAATGGACACCGACTTTGAATTTAGTAACATGTGGGGATGTACTATATCTACGTTTATTTTATATTTTTTTCTAAATCCCTAATTTTTGCGTTCTGTTTGACTTTTACAATTTTTAAAATAAGACTTAAAACGCTTTTATTTCTAAATGTGTAAGACAAATACATTGAGATATATCAATTGAGTTAAATCGCACTTAAATATATTTATTTAATTTCCTATAATATAATGAGAAATTATGGTCTAATTTTTTAAACTTTGACTCTATAAATGTGAATGGGGGAAAAAAATAAAATGATAGAGGGAATACATATTAATCTTGCTTTGAATTATATTTAACTCTTTTATAAGTAGGAGAACTAAATATATCTTTTCTTAAGATAGTAATTTACCATATAACGAAAGGACAAGGTTGTTAAATGTTTGAGCAAAACTAAACTATGGAATCTGCATCTGATTTACCTTTCCGTAGAACATATTATAATTGAATCATATCAAGTTGCAGAAGAAGAATCCTCTCGATTGTCCAATCAGGATATCTTCCTGATGCATTTTAGTTTATCCTTCAAGTAAAGAAGCAATGATTCAGATTATCGCCATCTACAATCATGTTTTCTGTGTTATCTCCCGCATCCAATAACAATTCATTTCTATGTCTCGTAAGGTGTGCTAGTCGCTAGAGCCTAGAGCCGAGATTGTGAGTATACTTCGCACTTGCTATACCATTTCATTGACTATGGCACTGTTCGACTGTAGTAGCTTTTACGTTTTATTGAAGGGTCACCTGGCCTAACCGTAAACAAGCCTGGCCTGTCAAACGGACCCTGTCCTAAGCGATTTAAAAAGGGTCACATACGGACCGAGACGTTCCCTTACCGGGTCATTTATAATTAAGTCTCTGCTCGTTTTAGAAATGGTCTGAACCCAACCTAGTTTGACCTGTTTAAATCTCGTTGATTTTATTTCGGAGTTACCATCCGTCGCCTATGAACTATGAATTATCAGGATTGCCCGCGTTTTTATCATAAAATAACCTTTTTGTCATTTTTTTAAAATTTTTTCAAATACATATAAAAGAGAAACTAGTTCATTTTCGCCAGTAAAGCTATAACATTATAATTTTGTAAAATTGTTTGCATTATATCGAAGTATCCAAAATTAACAATTATAGTATATGTAACTCAATCTTTGACATTTGCTGTAACAAATTGATGATGTCGGGCCAGTCGTCTAAAATTAACCCTAGGGCCAGCCGTCTAAAATTTTCCGCTAGCCCTAGGGGTGGCCGAAAATTTTGGACGGCTCCCCCCCCCCCCCCCCCCCCCCGCCGGATTTTTTATTTATTTTGTAGTTAATTTGTTTGTTATTTATTTTTTAAGTATAAATTATTGTTGTTAATTTTGTTATTTAATTTTTGTTTAAATATTATTATTGTTAATTAATAGTTAAGTAGTTTTAAATTATAATTATAAATAATTAATAATTAGGAGTATTGATAATAGAAAATAAAATTGAGTTAGGAATATGTTAAGTTATGTTAGGAATAATAACTTAGGAATATGTTAGGTTAAGTTAGGAAAATGTTAGGAATTAACTTAGGAATATGTTAAGTTAGAAAAATTAAAATTGATTTAGGAAAATTAGGAAATTAGGAAAATTAGGAAATAATAGAAAATAAAATTTAGTTTTGGAAAATTAGGAAATTAGATGTTAGGAATAAATACTTAGGAATATGTTAAGTTAAGTTAGGAAAATGTTAAGTTATGTTAAGTTGGAATATGTTAAGTTGGAATATGTTAAATTAGGAAAATTAAAATTTATGTATTTGAATTTTTAAGTAAGTAGTTAAAGTATTTGAATTTAGGAAAATATTATAATTTAGGAATATCCACTTTAATTAGGACATTTTAATTTAGGAAAATTAGAATTTACGAATTTAGGAATATTAACTTTAATTAGGATATTTTAAGATATTTTAAGTTAGGAAAATTAGAATTTATGAATTTTTGAATATTAACTTTACTTAGGATATTTTAAGTTAGGAAAATTAGGATTTATGAATTTAGACTTTAATTAGGATATGTTAAGTTAGGAGTATTTAGAAATTAGAATTAGAATTTAAGAATTTAGGAATTTGACTTAAGAATTTAGGAATCTAGTTATGAATGTTAAGTTATGAGAATGCGTAAATATAGGATAAATATGAGATTCGTTTGGTACTATATTGAAAAATTATGTTGTTATTTATTGAATAGAGGGTTACGGGGACATGTCATTCCCGATTTTATGACTACGGACGAGTTCTCCGGCCAGCGCCACACCCGGGCTCGAGGTGTTGATGCTTCTGTTAGGAGGGCGAGGTCTACACAGCCACACCCACAACCACAGCCTAAGCTAGCGCGTTCGAGTCTCCCTTCCCCGAGAACTGTCCGAGCTGTTGTTTATGGGGCTTCTGCTTCCCGTCCTTTCGATGACGAGGATGATGATGATGTTGATGAGAGTGATCAGGATTAGGAGGACTTTGCTATGGAGCTTGACTAAGAACTTGACGACGAGTTCGTGCCATTTCAGTCACAGGGTCGTCGTGGCCCATCTCGGTCGAGGGGTCAGTTTTTTAGGGCAGAGACCACTAGCAATAGCACCAGCTCACATAGCCACAAGCGCCAGGCACCCGCAGATGACACATGGCTTGTACGTGGAGCGATGCCGGGCGGGCCGCTAGATGGTAGCGTCATTCCTAGCTACGGGGGTCACGTAGCACGTGGGATTTGGACTAGATCAAAGAGAGGGGTGCTAAAGTGCCATGGTAGGATGAGGGGTTGCGCTATATTGCGTTCTTGGAGAGAGGACCTTCTGTCGAGGGAGTCGAAAGCTGTTGTTGATGGTACTGGACTATCTCATTTTCCGTATTCTCTCTTTGAACACCTGGACATGGCTTTGATTACAGCTTTTACTGAACGCTGGCAGCCTGACACAAGCTCGTTCCACCTCCTGTTTGGGGAGATGACTATCACACTGTTGGATGGGTGGCACATTCTACGTATTCCGGTTGAGGGACGTGCAGTCTCTAGGATGTTAGGCCCCGGTGATCTGATGGAGGAGGCTAGAGAGTTTATGGGATGTACGTTGCCACAATTTACGAAAGATCATTGGAGTAAGGGAGGTGTCCTTATGAATTCAATTGTCGATACTTATCCCGGCGTGGACCGAGGAGATAGATATTTTGCTGAGGCTGGTTGGTTGTTATACATATTTGGGTCCACATTGTTCGTGGACAAGAGCGGTAACAGGATGCGACCCCAATTTTTACATGAGCTCTGACTCGGATCCATAGGGAGTTATGCTTGGGGTGCTGTGACATTAGCTTAGTTATATCGACAGCTGGGAGAGGCGAGTAGAGCGGGTTGCAGACACATTGCAGGTTGCCTCACCCTTCTACGGGCATGGATATACGAGTACTTTCCCTCACTGCGTCCTCATCCGCCACATATTGGTATTGGACACGATCGACCTCGTACTGCGCTTTGGACTCCTCGGAAGGAGCCAGGTGATGGGGGTGATTGGTATCCCTACGTCGGCATTTGGACTGTATGCAAGCCACTGAGGTATTACGTTTTCTATTTCGTTGTGTAGTTGTACTGTAGTTGAACAATATATTGAAATTTGATTTCTTAGGTTTGTTGGACCCCTTACGGAATGAACACAGCACAGCGTGTCCCGAGGTCGACATTCACTGAATGGATTCGATATCGGGACATCATCGAGCCATATATGCCTGATCGAGTCCTCCGTCAATTCGGGTTTATACAGGTGATTCCCATGGCACCTTTGAAGCCGGAGTCGACATCGAGACCCGGTAAGGGTACTTATCAGGTACAGTTCGCGGAGTCTGCAATTGAGTCGGCTTGGCAGGTTTTCCCTAATGCCTTCCGACTCGAGCTTAGGCGGTTCCATCTGGCAGACGACGCCTCAGAGGGATCATCTCCGGATTATATTCAGTAGTTTTTTCGGGTCTCTCACCCATTACTGATAGACGAGGAGGTTATTCCGGCTGCACCAGAGAGAACCAACACCCATTACGTAAGTTTAATTTGAATTTGATTAACTTTATATTTATATTATGTTATATTCTGTAACGTTGTACTAACTTATGTGTTTTTTCGTTATTTACAGTGGGTCGAGAAGTTGTTGAGGATCGTCCAGCCTATCACTGATATGCTAGGGCGTTGACACCCGAGTTGGGGGCTTGTACTGACGCCATCGATGCATTTATGTACGAGTACTATGTTGGATGAGACTCTTTGTATATGTAGTTATTTATTTAGACATTTGTAGTTACGCACAGTTTTTCTCCTTCGTACTTATTATGTAGTTGGACTGTAAACATTTGTAGTTGGACTTTAATATTCAGACTGTAATATTTATTATCTAAGTTCACGAATTATATCAATCTTTGTAAGCGTAATTTCTCGTCGCCGATTACGAGGCAAGAGCGAGAGAGTTGATAGGGGGGAGGGGGGGTTTGAGGAAGGGGAAGTATGCCATTGTGTTCGCATAAAACATACTTCTCCTTCATCAAACCCTCCTCCCTCTCTATCAACTCTCTCGCTAGTGCCCCATAATCGGTGCATAGATATATGTTGTCAAAGAGAGGTATAATTAGGAAACTGTTACTTTAAATAAGGTCCTGTATATGTATTAATCAACAATATCTTCAACGACATGTTAAAATATATATGTTCGTAACAAAATCATACAATATAGGTTCACATTATAAACTAGACAAATTCCGCCAAAGTCCTAAACGTGCCTCATACAATTGCTCCCAACCTACAACACTATGATCTTGTACCTGAAACCACAAAGTGCATATGGGCGGCATAGGACAATCATGAGATAGAGTTATTCTAACGTAATGCTTGTAGGTACCAAGGTGTGCAATGCATATCTCTCTTCGTGGCCGACTAATGTTCACGGGTGCAGACCATGGCAATACAGTTATGCAAGGATAAAGAGCTCCATATAACCCAACACTGAGAAATATGACTGCACAATTCCAGAACCACTATTGGAAATAAGTCTTGTTGTACCTCCATCCAATATTCCGTAGTGCAACTCCCTCCATACCATGTAATACGAGTCACGACATTGTCAATGCCTTCGTAGAAGATGGATGAGTAAATGCCTCGATTCGCTAACAACTCATTACATATGATCTTCCGCGCTTCAATCCAGTTATCCTCACTACCTAGGAATTAGTCTGCCACCACTCGGAAACCACAATTACCATCACCCCGGACGTCGAGATAGTCAATTACGTATTCAAGCATGATCGCCGGAATCTTATCTACGTTCAGGTACGCTGTAATATCTGCATGACAAGTCGACATGTTCACAGACGACATAGAACGTCGGCCCTGGCTAGACGTCGTACGTGACCCTCGTCCATGCCCTTGACTTGAGTACTCCCACGAGGATCGTTCACGTTGTGTGCTAGGTCGTCCACGGTTCGACATCCTCGGCTCGGGTTCAACGTAACCCGAATCCTCTAGATGGAGCTGTGCATGGATAATCCTAGACACGTGACGAACAACAGCAGGATCACTTCCGGTAACCTCACTCACGAGTGACTGGAAAAATTGCATGTCTTGCGTTGGAGAATTAGGTTCGATAAGCACCTGCACACTATCTCCTTCATTCACCTCGAGTGATCTCCAAAATTGATGGACTTGCTGTAATTTAAAGAACTGGTCGTCCGCAATAGTATCGTAAATCTGACATGCGCACGGTATCCCATGGCTTGACTGGTATGCACAACCACATAGATCATGCACATAATTACCCAATGATTTCATCCGCTTCTCTTTCTCAACCAACAACTCCAAGCAATAATGGGATGTTCGTCCACATAGATGTTGGAACGGAATGTCTAGATATTGTTGGCCATGTGAGCGTCTCGATGCCTCGAGGGTTTGTCGAATCTCTATCAACTGTGCATCAATGGATGTGTTAATTTTCCGCCAAATAGTATCAAACGACCTGTTGGAGTATGACAACCAACTCTTCAGCATAGAATGAGCACTCTCAACCCAACAGTTAGTTGTATTCCCAAAATGAAGTTTCTCATTTGTCCACCGCTTCACGAACTTGTCGGCGTGAACGAGCCATGTACCCTCCAAATACATTATAACAGCAGGGAATGCAGTTCCCCACGACCCATGAAGAACTCCTATGGCATGGTCATAATCTTCTTGAGACTTTGCTTCCATGATACTCCTTCATCTTCCTTGCTTGAATCTCTCCCCGACCTTCTTATCTCGACAAATTTTACCAACCCTATTCTCCACATCCATGCTGATGTGCCATGTACATAGTACGTTTGCAGTTCCGGGAAAAACCTCACGAATAGCACCCATCAGCCCTAATTCCCGATCAGTGACAATTGTTGATGGAGACAAGTCATTGCCATACAACATCTTCAACTTATCTAACACCCATATGTAGCTACCAGTAGTCTCATCAGATAGGAATGCATATGCAATCAGGAAATTCTTGTTGCACGGAGTGACACCGTATATCTCAAACAAAGGCATCTTGTACATGTTCGTCTTGTACGTGGAGTCCATGCCCAAAACCCATGGATACGTACGTAACAAGTTCGCAGAAATAGGATGCGCCATAAATGCATGGGTGACAACATTCTTTTTAGGATCAGAGCGTAAAAACTTCACGTACTTGCTATCAGTAGCAAGATGAAGGAACTGACTAATAAAATCCCGTCCGCCAACCTCCTCCCGTCTCATCCTATCTCTGAAATTATAGATATGTCGCGCATTTGGATGATCATCGGGAAATTGAGAGTTCACCGCAACCAAAATAACCTTGGGCTTCGCTTGAGCCACAGACATATCTCGCACCAACTTCTTCGCTTATGAGCTAAGACCACTCATCTGCCGATTTCCCTCCAAATACTTAATCATTTCGTGATTATGCTTACCATTATCCTCGGGACCCAATACTATCAACCACCCCTCTACAGAACATGAAATCTTAATCAGAAACTTACAACCACAAGCTTGAGATTTAGTCCCCGATCGTTCAACATTCTCTCTATTCGCTCCTCTGTTTCTCTCTCCCCGGTTGCATCTCATGTACATATTTCCTCTTTTGTATGAAGAATGAACCAATTGAAATCCATGTTTTATAGCAACCGATTTAGCCCATGCAGAAGCCGCATCTTTTGTCGGAAATATTTTCGCAGTCGTAAAATGAGGGTAATAATTAATACCATTGCCGCCAAAATCTTTTGTCGGAACCTAGAAAAAAAATTTTAAAAAAAAAATTATTTTTCCCGGTGGGCCAGCCGTCTGAAAAAAAACGACCAGCCCAAGGGCTAGCCGTCTAAAAAAATGGCTATCCCTAGGGGGAGCCGTTTTTTTTAGACGGCTAGCACTAGGGCGAGCCTTTTTTTCAAACGGCTGGCCTTGGGGCTAGCCCACCGGCGACGCCAATAATCCACTTTTCCGATCACGAACTACAATTTTTACCTCCGATGTTATTGACAATGGCTCATCCATAGTTTCCGGTGAATTCCGGCGTCCCGAAGAGCGGTTCCCGTCAACTAAAACACGATTTTCCGGCCACCGCGGAGGCCGACGACTAGTTGTCGGAAAATTTAGTGGAGTTTGTTTTGTTACGTTTTTACGAGATATTGAAGTGAGAAATAAGAATTGAAGTGTATGATGTTCGATTTTATTAAAATCGAGTCAAAGGGCAAAATCGTCATTAGCGGGGGTGGTTTGAGTATATTGGGGGCGGTAAATAGCGCTCCATTAACTAAATCATGGTCATCACTTTACGTTATAATCGAAATTCAATAATGATAGCTAGCTAATCACTCAATTTCTGGCACTTGAATGATGTATATACTCCTTTTTAAACTTGTGCATCACATTTACCTTCTCACAAATGTTTAGAAGAATATATAAAAGGATGAATACGAGAAGATGTAAGAGACTTACGGGTACCATCTAATAGACATTAGATCAAGCTCATTGAATAAAATGTAAACGCTATTCATTATCATATTTATTTAATTTTTGTACACTTTCTCCGAGTCATTTGTTATTGTTTGATTGTAAAAAAGCACACTACGCTAAGTCGCTAAGCTCTAAACAAAGGTGACATGAATGGTAATGGCCTTAGCCGACCTTGGTTTGCCACTAATACTACCTACGACGATTATATTATGTTTTATTTTAACTAAACTCCAAAATTTTAGGTAAACGATTAAGTCACGTTGAAAAAGGGTGTTAAGTGGTGGATCATACACTACCAAGAAACAACTTGATTAATCTATTTGTTACTACCACAAAGATGACATATTATAAACTATACCGCTAAAATATAGAATTTTGCATGATTTGACGTGAGATTTAATTTGCTTGGAAAGGCACACGAGATCATAACCTTTTTTTTTTTAAAAAAAAATCATTTCATTAACCTTAAATTTGAATTTTTTATTTCTTTTTTTTTTATCTCTTTCCTATTTGAATTTAAACCTTAGACCTTGAAGGGCCCACAAAACTTTCACCTCTTGCACACTAATTGGATTTATTTAACTTTTTTTTTCAAAAGTATTGGAAAACTAACCTGACTCCAAAGTATTTCGAAAACTAATTTCGAGACTAAACTTGAATAAAAGTCGATGTACAATACGACTTTAAGATGGGTTAGGGATAGAAATAGGGTTTATGGATCAGGTACATACCAAGGCCAAAGTCACTGTTCTTGGCCTTGATATGCACCTAAAACTGTGGAGGCTGCATATGAACTTGCCCCTTTCCAACTTTTGATCACTTTTCCATATTTTGTAATCCAAATTTATTATTTGCAACAGGCTCATACCATTGTTAGCTTATGCAAACTTTTCCTAGTTAGTGTTTCATCCCATGTATAAGTTTTTTTTACCCCATTCCAGTAACCACTTGGGCCACCCTCTAAGTCTAGAGGGGCTTACTCTTCAAATATATTTGATGTTTCTAAAAAAAAGTTTTTGTTAGGCTTTGAGGCTCATATTACGAGTTTTATAAGATGGGGTTAATATTTAGTTAGGTAAGGGAGAAATAAGATTCAAATAGTTGATTAAAAAGAGTTAGTCACGGAGAGGACTCATATTACATAAAGATATTAGAGGGTACGTGTTATATGTGGGCTCACGGACTCAATACTTGAAAATCAGGTTCCATAAAATTGGGCTAAAATGGGCTTGTGCCAACATGGACTTGGGTCTACCTTGGGCATGGGCTTTGACCCATTGACTTGGATTTTAAGTTAGCTTGGTCAAAGTTGAGTTTGACTTTAGGATTGACTTTCATAGGTTAGACCTTACCTTTTACTTTGATGGGTTGGACTTTGACTTTCTTAGACTTTGACTTTGAGTTCCATAGAGTTGGGCTATATAGATAAGTGGGCTGTATGGAATCAAGGATAGGCAAAGGGAGCAAGAATGTTGTAGGCTAAGCATGAATGGTCCAATAGCATTTGGCATGGATCCAACATTGGGCTAGAGATGGTGAAAGTGAGTTAGTAAAGGGTCCAAGTAATGGGAATGTGGTGGTTGCACTTTCTATTTAAGGTAATAGGAAGATTTTTTATGAACATCCCAAAAAGAAATACAGAAGTTTATTCGTCGACAAAGGGAAAATCAGCCTATTAAGTGATCGATATCTTCATTATGCATAGTATTTAGAATTTGTGAACAAGTGGAGAGCATTTTTTCACTTCAAAGTATAACATTTAGTATTGAATGTACAATAAGTCAATAATATAACAGTATGAACAGAAAATGTTCCTAGTATATACGAAGTATTAATCAAAATTTCCCTTGTGTTATAATACTTGTTTTCTGGTAGGATGTTTGGCTAGCCACTCTACTTCTAGCTATTGACATTGCTGCTGCAATGGGGCTCCTTAGAAGAGCCATAAGAGGTGATGAACTAACCGAAAAGGAGACATGGCGACAGTGGTTCCTATTTGAGTTCTCATACGTCTCCTGCGAGTATGTGCCAATGGAGTACTCCGTCAAGAAAATACCGATTCCAAGGATTCAAAACTCGAGGAGAATGCCAAGGATTGTTCCTGAATTGGAGCTGAATCGAATCAAGAAAAACATTCTGATTAACTATTGATGTACGAAGTAGAAGCTAATAACTGTATGTCTGCATGTGAACGAACCTTAGTTTCTATTGGTTCGAAAATCTTTTGCCAACAGCTGTGAGTAAAGAAATTCATTCCATACGTCTGGAACTCCCGGAAGACACCAGTGGCTGCAGTCTTCTATAGAATTTTGTTGCGAAAGTGGCTCACGATGGATCGATGGGTGGCCGTCTGTTCTGAACTCTGACAGATATGTAATATTCAGAAAACTGACCTTCATTTCATTGGCCTCCATTTCATTGACAAGATCCAGAATATATTGGTTGAATAGCGGGTCTTCCTGCAGCTTTTTGCTCGTCTCAGGTGCCTGGCTATCTCTACAAGTACCTCCTGTGTCCCATGTTCCATTCCTGAAATGCTAGCATTCTTGTAAACACTGAAACATATAACACATCCTCATACATGTAAAGGTACGTAATAAGTTCAGTACCTGTAATGAACTGGAGCATAGCTTCGAAAGAAGATGTGGCTTCTTTGTGGATTCAACTTCTGTTCTGCCCATGATTTCAATGTCCTCATAGACCTTCTGAAAGCTTCTGTATAATCCATTGTCACATTTATAACCTCCCGTTCCTGAAAGTAGATACCTCTGAAAATCAAGATTGAGTGTTAGTTACTCCATAATATTTTCAAATCCTAGAAGTCCAGAACTATAGTTTTGCAAGTGTCTATACTCTATTTCTTAAATGGGAACGCATAAATAAATTTAGATGATGTTTTAACTTGAAAAAACTGTTGAAGAAAGAATATAACATCACCAATTTTAACTAATGCTCCCTCCGTCTCCTAAAAATTGCTCCATTTCTATTTATAGAGTCAAAATTCGAAAAATTTAACCACAAATTCTTATCATATTATAAGAAATCATGTTATAAGAAATAATATATTCAAAAGGGACTCGGGCATTACTAAATTGAATGACTAATATCACCATCATATATTACTTCTTCGACCAAATTAAAACTTTGAACGGCCTATTTGGTACCTATAAGAAAAGCTAAATAAATTTTATTTGTTGTAGAGTTAGTTCAAAGATTTTTGAAAAATAATGTTAGCTTAGTGATTGCTGGGTAATTCATGACCGTAAGCAAGAAACTTTGGACCATTAGATGTGACTTAGGAAATAAATAGAAGTCAGGGTATGAGAAGATACAAAAACTGTGTAATAATGAAGAAGGATGATTAGTACATACGATGCGATGGTCTTTGCCTCATTCCACCAATGACCACCATTGAAGACGTAGACATCTGCACCTTGCCATTTCTCCGACCACCAATGGAGCTTGTCAACCTTAATGGTTCCGCGTACTTGTCCAGGCGACTTTGGTGGTGGGCGGCTTACACGTACAATGAAGGGGACGCGGTAGTACTCAACACTCAGGTTGAACTCTTGAAAAATGATGGAGAAATAGCCTTTGTGTATAGTTATGGGAACTCCATTTGCTTCATAAATTAATGATTGGTTTGAAACTCCTTTTGATAGCATGCACAATAGTGACTCCCATTGGTTTCTACCTATTGAATCTCCAACGAATATTATCCTTCCGTTTCTACTTCTATCTAGAAAATCACTTGCATTGAATCTGAGACATATAAATTCAGACCACTTTAGCTTACAACAGCTACGTACAGGTTCTAAATATATATGCTTCATACAATATACTGTACATTGCAATATTAACCAAAAGAAATATGGCGTATCTTCACAAACAAGCTAGGCCAAATCACATCATTCTTAAGTAGCTTAGAACATATCCAATACTCCATCAGGAAAACTTACACAAAAAACCGTAAACAAAACAAAAACTTAAGCAATGCGGGGACACATGATAGACTCTTATAGAGTCGTTTTTGATAAAACTTTTATTTTAAAGGTAATTTTTGTATAATAATATAACCAATATAATATTTTCAAATATATCTTAGTATTTAACAATTGAAATCGTAATATCTTTTGTTGTAGGCTAACTTGACAATCTTTCTAAAATATATGCACAAACTTTTTCCAACTAAGAATTTTTACAAAGCGTAATGCGTTACTCATCAAAAGGAAGAAAAAAAAAACACCTATATCAGATAACATGAAAGATATTCGGCTATTTACGATTCTACGAACACAATCGTAAGAAAAATGGAGTATAAATTAGTGTCAAACTCAAACTAGTAGTTTATGCAGGAAAGACATATATCATTGATAAAAAGTTAGAAAGGAGTACCTAGGAAGATAACATCCATGAGGTTGCCATCGCCAATGGCGAAAGGTTTGATTAGCACGCCCATTCTCATGGCATCGGAAGCCGGGATCAAGAAACTTGCATTTTTCATCATAGCTATCAAAAGGGTAGTTGTCATCCCACACCCATTTTCCATTGGAATAGTCGCAACCTTGTTTTTGTTGGAGATGAAAGTAACGACGATACTGGAAATGAAACGAGTTTAGAGAACTTGAGATTGCCACAATGACGATAGCAATTAAAAGGAGGGAAGATAAAACATATACATGTTTTTTAATGGTGATAGAAATAGTTGGAGTATAGAGACTTATGATTCTTTGTGTTTGTGTTTGAGTTTGGAGATCCATATGATTCGGCTTGGGGAGAGGAAATTCTTCAAACAGCTCTTTGAAGGGTTCTCGTTGGTTAGGTTAGAAATTGGAAAAAAAAATAGGGATTATTATTAAGGAGCTCCAAATTAAAATATCTTTAAATAAATAACAACGGTTGAATTCTCTCTTTTTTCTAGCTTCTATATCCTACCCTTTAAACCCTAGTTTCTATCTTGTCATCTTCGGATTTCCACCAGCCTTTTGGACGGTGGCAAGTCTCATTTGTGGTATTTTCATACATTATTCATTTTAAGCTATTCATAGATATGACCAGTGGGCAGGTTAAGCCCGGCCATCACCTAATCAAAAGTAATTCATAAAACCACTAACTAAAATAGATTTGGAAGTAGAGTCGAATTCACAGGAAAACAAGTTTTTTCTATTTCTTATCAACCTATATAGTCTAAATTATCAAGTAGCCAAATTAATTTTTAATGGAAGAATTAAACTAAGGGAATTAAATAAACTAAAGTAGATTAACTGAGGAGGAAATCAAGGAACCAAAGCCTAGGGTATAGATTCACTAATAAATAATATTTTAGGGTAAAATATAATAATCAATCATCAGTGCATCAATTAATCATATCACAAAGGGCATTCGCTACATATTACAATCACAAAATTAATCTACAGGTATTAAATCGCATCTCTCGAATCTTGATCTAACCATTTATTATTTTTTTTCTTTTTCAATTTGCCTTGCTTAATTGACTATTATTGTATTAATTACCATTTTTTAAATTTAATTGAATAAAAAATAATCAGGTTAATATTGATGGGTAATTATTTAATTTGGTAATTTGATTAATAGAATGTTTTATTTTTATTAATTTGATTAGTAAAATTGAAATGTCCTTTAAATGTCATATTTTTTCTATTATTTTAATTTATTAATATGATTAATAGATTAAATAGTGAATGTATTAAATTTTTTATGGCATGTCTTACTGTTTTAAATGTTATTTGATTTTATTAATGTGATTAATAAAATTAAGTAATAGTTGCTTTTAATTGTTAATAGCATTTTATTTTATATAATATGTTGATATTATAAATTTTTTGCATGTCACAATATGATATTGTGATTGCATGAGGTGACTAGTATGGCATAAATTAGGATAGAAAATACGATTTGCGCATCGTTAGTTTTTCTGTATCCTAAATACGGTCTCCATATTGTTTTTATTTTTTAATTTATTTTAATAGTTATTATAAATATCAAAAATCATTTGTAAGCACTATGGATGGATATCTAAGGAGTGAATGTCCAATGATGATCAAGGATGGTGATCCATGATTGTTCAAGGACGAAACCCATGAAGAGTAGTCTTTAGGGTTTAGGGTTCATACTAGGATCGCATTTATTTTTTGCATTTTATATTGCTTTAAAATGCTTTCTAAGTTTATGTTTTATTTATGTTATGAGTTTACTTTTAGAAAAATCTTAGGTCCCTAATTAATATTGAGTTAATATGTTTTTCCAAACAAACACCTATAGAAGTCTTTGATCATTAGTGATAGGTTTTGCCTAAGCAGGGTGTTGCTAATTGTCTTGGGATAAAATACGAAATTTGGGAAATTTACAAGTCTTGTTTGGTTATACTCAACAAAATCATCAAAAGGGTTTTAGGTTTTGAAGCAAAGGAAAATAAATAAGATAAGGAGTTATCACCTATCAACCAATAATTATAAGTGTTGTAATTAGTAAAGAGTTTACTTACCTTGATAAAATAACTTTAAGAGTAGGGCCCAAGTCCGCTTCAAATTATTTTAAATAGAATCTTGAAATCACTTAAACCAAAAGGGACATTTTTTATATTGAATTAAGTGTGCGTGGCTTTTATTATTTAAATCGTTTAAATACTTAAAAGCTTATTTCGATAAACATAATGAATTTTGCATATTTTCTATTATAGATAACATGTTTAGTAACAACAAAAATTCATTGCTTTTTAATTTCCATTCAATCATTGAGAAGGATAAGTTGAATGGAATATTCATTACTGCTGCGAAAAACATCCATTTGGAGCCAAAGAAAGATGTTTTCATGGTTCAAAAGGGAAAACAATTTCATAAGGTTGGGGCTAGCAAGAAGAAGTTTGGAAATGGTAAACAAGGAGTTGTTGCCAAAGCTTTTGAAAAGTCAAATGCTACAGCAAAGCCAAGGGTGGCTGGTGAAAGAAAATACTTCCCCTGTGACATGATTGGTCATTGGAAGAAGAATTGCCCCAAGTACTTAAAGGACAAGAATTCAGGAGCTTCTACTTCAGGTATCTATGTTATAGAATTTAATTTAGCAACTTCTTTCTTGGGTATTTGATACCAATTATGTTTCTCACATTTGTTCAAATGTGGAGGGACTCAAAAGGAGTAGAAAGCTGGTTAAGGGAGAGGTATAAATGCGCGTAGCATGGAGCAAAAGTTGTTGTCATAGCAGTTGGAACTTATAATCTACCTCTACCTTACGGATTAGTATTGGAAATTAATAATTGTTATTACGTACCTAATATTCATAAAAACATTGTCTCAATTCATATTTTGGATCATGAAGGATATTTGTTTACAATAAAGAAAGGTTATTTCTCTATCTATAAGAATGACATGTTTTATGCCAGTGCTAATAACATTAATGGGTTATATCTACTTAACCAAGATCAACCCATTATTAACATAGAAAGCAAGAAATATAAATCAAATGATACAAACCCACTTATCTATGGCATTGTAGTTTGGGCCATATCAACACAAATCGTATTAAGAAGTTATATGAAAATGGACTTCTAACATCTTTTGATTTTGAATCATTTGATGTATGCGAGTTGTGTTTGATTAGAAAAATGACAAGATTCACCTTTTACTGGAAAAGGTGAAAGAGCTAACAAACTATTAGGCCTAATACATACCGATGTATTTGGACCAATAAGTACAAAAGCTAGGGGAGATTATAGCTACTTTATAACCTTATGATTTAAGTAGATGTGAATATATTTACTTAATGAAGCATAAATCATAATTCTTTGAAAAGTTCAAAGAATTCCAAAGTAAAGTAAAGAACCAACTTGGCAAGACAATAGAAGCATTACGATCAGATCGTGGTGGTGAATATTTGAGCCAAGAGTTTAGTGATCATTTGAAGAGTTGTGGGATTTTTTCACAACGGACTCCACCTAGAACACCTTAAATAAATGGTGTTTCTGAGAGAAGAAATCAAAATCTATTGGATATGGTTTGATCTATGATGAGTCTTGCTGACCTTCTAGTATCCTTTTGGGGACATACTCTTAAAACTGTTACTTTTACACTAACAAAACTCTGTACAATGCAGTTGATAAGACACCATATGAGTTATGGAGAGGAAGAGTTCCCAGCTTGTCTTATTTATGTATTTGGGGATGCGAGGCTTATGTAAAACGTTTATAGCCTGACAAACTTGCTCTCAAAGGTGACAAATGTTTCTACATAGTTTATTCTAAAGAAACAAGGGGCTATTACTTCTACAACCGTCATGGGAATAAAGTGTTTGTTGCTAAGGATGGTACCTTTTTTAAAAAGTATTTTTTTAAAAAAAATGATAAGTGGAAATAATGTATTTGTCAAAGAATTTCAAGAAGTGCAACAAATGGATATGGTTCAACCCATATCGGATGCAAAAGTACGTACTTGTGTCATTGACTGTGGTAGAGGTAGTTCATCCAATGCATGACCCCTCTCCCATGCCTGACCTGGTGTTGGATGGACATATTGATGTTTTCAAAGCTAGACTGGTTGTGAAAGGGTTTAAACAAATTTATTGTATTGACTATGATGAAACTTTTTTACTAGTTGCAATGCTTAAATTCATTTGGATAATCCTAGCAATTGTTGCATTCTTTGATTATGAAATTTGGCAAAGGGATGTTAAAACCTCTTTCTTGAATGAGTTCTTAAAAGAGGATGTGTATATGACACAACCAGACGGTTTTATGGATCTAGAGAATCCTAGGAAGTTATGTAATCTTTAGAAGTCCATTTATGGACTAAAGCAATCATCTCGGTGTTGGAATCGTCGATTTGACGAGGCTATCAAATAGTTTGGTTTCCTCAAAAATAAAGAAGAAGCTTGTGTCTACAAGAAGTTTAGTGGGAGTAACATTGTCTTCTTGGTTTTATATGTAGATGACATATTACTCATAGGAAATGATATTCCAATGCTTGACTCTGTCAAAGAATGGTTAAAGAACGGTTTCTATATGAAAGACCTTGGAGAGGCTGAGTACATATTGAGAATCAAGATCATAGAGATAGGTCTAAATGATTAATTGGACTTAGTCAAAGAACTTATATTGATAAAGTTCTTACTAGGTTCAATATGGAAAAATCGAAAAAAGGTTTCCTCTCCATGGAACATGGTTTGTCACTAAGCAAGACTCAATGTCCTTCAAACATTGATGAGATTAGACAAATGAGTAATTGATAACCGTTCTTTTAGGTCATTAACTAAAAGACAGGTTATGGAAACAAAATTTGTAAACACCCTAATACTACTACAACTAGTGTAGTGGTAAGTCAGGGATCGATCCACAAGGACAAGGAACGATAGTTTCTAGACTTGGTGCAAAAGGTTTATATGGAGATTTGAAAGAATTATACTAATAACATAAAAATAAATCAAGAACTAAAACGATAATATGCTATGGAAGGAAAACGGGGACAGATCAGTTCCACCCTAGGAAGGACAATCAAACTATCAATACGCTAAATTAGGAAAAATCTGTCAACAATGAATCATGACACTCAAGATAACGAGAGGAAGTTTGTGACCCTATAAATCACACGAACAACCTATAATCACCCTATGTCTCCAAAGGAGTGGCAGGACAAGATTTGCATCGAATATCAATCAATCGATCATCAACAATCTCAAACCCTAACTCTACGCATGAAGAACGAGCCAACCTAGGGTTTCACCAATCAAACCCCTAGGGAAACTACTCACACATAGTAATAAAGACTAAGGCATAAACAACAAAAAAGAACATGATTGAAAGCACGAACTAATTGAATGTAATGAACAAGAGAACAAAAAACGAAGACCTATAACAAAACCGACAACTATTCTATCAAAACCATAAAAGAAGCAATGATAATAGCAAGAGGAATGAAATTCAGAAAAACAATACTTGAAAGCATTAAATGAAATAAAACAGAAAAGAATCAATACCTTGCATAAATGAAATTGCGTGAACGAAAGAGAAACTGAATCCGAAATACAAAGCTTGAAAACGAGAACAACGAAAGCTGTAAATCTAAACTAATGCATGAAGGAAATGAAAAGCTTTAAAGTGATGTTCTAGGTTGAGGCACAAAAGCTCTCAAAGTAGGCATAAGGGTTATTTACAGAGCAAGAGGGTATTTATACCCTAGGGACATAAGGGGTAAAACCCTAGAAAAAACCCTCAAGTGCCGGCTAAAGAAAGAACCGAAAACTGCGGGAAAGAATACCATTCGGCCGAATGTAGAGTGGATTCGGCCGAATGAGTGGCCATTCGGCCGAATGGGGTGGCCATTCGCCTAAAACAGGAGCTTCGAGTTTCTTGGCTCTGTCCACCATTCAGCCGAATGAGTGCAACCATTCAGCCGAATGGGCCTTGATTCGGCCGAATGAGTGTTCATTTGGCTATTCTCGAGAGCTTGATTTATGTGCTTGAATCCCTGTCTTCCATTCGACCGAATGGATGTCAGATTCGGTCGAATCTGAACCTGAACCTTGCTGAACAACTCCTTTGAAGTGTCTAACGGATTTTGGAGTTTATGGGATCTTCGAGAATGACTTGGAACGCATGCCCAAACTATGATACGCGCATCCAAACTCTTGATAAAAGTGTCAAAGCCTCGAACACATCTCATTTTACCTTGAAATCATAAAAAGTACCTGAAATATCCTAAAAACAGCTCGAGGACAAAATCAAGGTAAAACCGGATGTAATGTGCGTAAAACCAATACAAAATAGCGAGACTCGACACTAAAATGGGGTTGTAAACGTGCTCTAAAACGAGCACATCAGTAATGTATCTTATGCCTCGGCAATAGGGTCCATTATGTATGCTATGATTTGTACTCGACTAGATTTCTCATATGCTTTGAGTATGTGTAGTAAATTCCAATCAAATCCAGGTGACGCATACTAGAAAGCAACTAAGAATAATCCTTAAGTTATTGAGAAGAACAAAGGATCATTTCTTAGTGTATGGAGGAGAAAATGAATTGGTTGTTGAAGGTTACACGGATACGAGCTTTCAAATAGATAAAGATGACTTCCGATTACAATATGGTTTCATCTTTCGTCTAAATGGAGGGGCAGTGAGCTGGAAGAGTTCAAAGCAAAGCACTGTAGCTGATTCTACTATATAGGCTGAGTACATTGCTGTAGCTGATGTAGCAAAGGAAGCTGTTTGGTTGAAGAAATTTATTTCTGAAGTAGGAGTAGTACCTAGTACTGGAAATGACATTGTTTTGCATTGTGGTAATAATGGTGCCATTGCTCAGAGCAAGGAGCCAAGATCACGCTAGAGGTCTAAACATGTACTTAGAAAGTTTCACATCATTCGTGAGATTGTGGAAAGAAAATATATGATGGTTTGCAAGATTCACACGGATGATAATATTGTTGATCCGTTAACTAAACCATTACCCCAACCCAAGCATGAAAGTCATACTAGGGCTTTCGGGCTTAAGCATATTAGATAGTGGCTTTAGTTGTGTACTATTTTATTGTAAAATTAGTCAAAGACATAAAACACTTAAATATGTTTGTTTATATTTATCAGTAATGTGATTATTCTTATTTAAATGTGGTTTGGATTTAAATAAAATGTCCAAAGTATTATATAACACTCGATAGGTTTGTCAAATGTGTAATTTGATGAATGAAACCCTATTAAGTGAACTGAGGTTATAAATACTCTTAGTGCCTGGTCCGAATCATTAAATTAGACATAAATGATTCATTTAAGGACTAGTTTGTAAGTTGATTGATAGCGCAGTTTCATGGGCTATGGAGACATGAAGATTTCTAGTCATTTACATGGATATGTATATGGATACATATTAGATAGACCTACTTGATATTCTTCAAAATAGTTTAATAATTTCATTAATTATATTTAGTGGATTCCTTTTACATGAGTACGACATTGTTCTCATTTAGTGATTAATATGTCTTTGACATTCTTAAACGTCATACCGTAAAAGGAGGTTATAAAGAAAATACTCAGGACTGCTAAAAGTTAAGTGGGAGTTTTGGTTGTACAAGATAGAATAAGTCCTCCTAATTATTAGGATTGGTGTCTTGGGCCTTTTGAAGAGTAAGAACTAGAAAATGCATTGTTGTGCTTTAATGAATTAAGAGTTAATCATTTGTTTCGATAGTTCAAGCAAGAAATGATTTGAATATTAGTATGAATGACATGAGATATGATCATACTATCAAATTCGAGATTAAGAGATTTAAGGAATTTATGGTTACACACTTGTTTTCAGACAAGTAGGAGATTGAAGGAAATGTCCCCAACAAGTGTAACAAACTAAATATAATTAGGACTAATTATAGAGATAATAATATTTGATTATTTTAGGTGATTAGGACACTTGTTTCCAGGGCTCTTTTGTTGTATTTGTCCTCCTATTTTGCTAGTTATTTACAATAATTTCTCCATTATTCGTAATATTTTGACCTGTATTCGGATTTAATTTATTTTCTCTCTTTGTGAAAGTTTAGGGTTTTTAATAGACAAACTGGTTCATGTATATGTGGCAGTATAAGCTATGTCTAATTTTCATATATAATTAATTGAATAAGGTTTTAATCCATCTTAAAATTACAACCGATCGTTAGAATTCTTATTTGAAAACTATATCAAACAACAATATGAAAGAGGGTTGGAAGAATTTTTAAATTCTGATATCCAACTATCGTGGTTTTCTCAAAATGGAGTATTAATTGATTCAATTCGATATTTATTTGTAAATTTTTAACCTCTTCTATAAATGTTGTATGCCTTTTTTTATTAAAGAAATTTTTTAGTTAAAAAAATCTATGATAATTGAAATGATCTTTCACTATAGCATGCACTCATATCTAGGTTAAGTAAAATTACCTAAAAATGTCTCTTGGTTTTCTATTATGTCGATCCATATGTCAATAACTAATCCTATTGGTTAAGTTCTTGATTATGTTATCCATCCCTACTACTCGTGTTTATAATAATAATGTGCAAGAAGGTATCAAGAATTTTCATGACCCACAATAGCCTTAATTTTTAAAAAAAATTAAATATCATTTGATTCATTTCAAATTTTCAATAATTTATAACCATAATTATGTATGAGCTTGAGTTTTGAAAAATTCAAAGAGAAGCTGCACTTTGCGCCTCAATTTTGTCAGCTCAACCTTGGAACTGGGATACCCTTTTTACAAAGGTTTAATCTTTCTTCATCTTCGCTATCTCTCACTTTTTTTCTGGGTATTTATTCAAGTATTATGTTTGCAAAAATTACAGGAGGGTTCAACGATTCAATACCAATTAGTTAGAGAAATACCCACGAATTTTGAATGGTTTTGGTTACACTTTGCATACTTAATTGTTGCCATTTTATTGTGATTGTGAGATGCCCACTACCTGTTTGTTGAAATGCTTGTGAGAGTGCATGATGCTTGTTCTATTGGCAAGCATGGTTTTCAATGAAATAACAGCGGAATTCAGAATATAGTTTGGTTAAACATTGTTTTGATCGTCATTCATTAAATTATCTTGTTGGTTAGTGCTTAAGTGCTTGGGATCAGCTTCAACCTCCACCACCGTCATAGATAAAGAACCATGGTTTTGTTAGAGGTTAAAGGACAATAAGATGAGGGGTTTTTTTTTGGTTTTGTCCTGGACCTTCGTTAAGGCAGTACATGGCGGGGAAAAAAAATGCCTTAAGGCCTTTCTTGCCCTGTCTTTTTATGTACGTTAATTCTTCTACGTGTCCTTGATGACCCTTACGTCATGTTTAGATGGTGCAAGTGTCCCGCCCAAGGGTAGAAAGGCCTAGAGTTTCTTTCTGTACATCAAGACTTACTACTTCACTTATATTGATCATTTTTAGGGTTCCCCTACTTAAGTTGAACCTAGCATCACTACCTATTCATGGCGTAGGCATCACATGATCTGTATTGGGGAGCACGATACTGTCGGCTTCTTTAGTTCTGCTTCATTTTCAACTTCGTTTGGTTGTCTACAATAATACTATAGTGTAATTGCCTCTTGGGTTAACAATCATGTGATTTCTATGTGGTCAATACAAACTCATTTATGGTCTTCTGCATTCGGAACATAGTTTCCTTATTGTTTCATTAATTCTATTCATTTTTTGTTTTATAACCTTGCAGCTACATCAAGATCTAGTTGTCCAGTTTGATGATTCAGCTTGACAAATAATATAAAAGCGAGAAAAATGGATCTGGAGTGTTTTTTTTTTTACATATGGATAGAGAAAATTACTTAGCACTAGCAGTAGGTAAGTTAATGAGGGTTTCCCTGCAGTGCTCAGTGATGTTATGTGCATATTTACCTGATCCATTTTTGTTATCAAACAGTTTTGAACTACTGATCCGTATCTTTGATGTTTTCTACCTTCCACAAGATATGATATGTGGGAAACTTTCACCATGTATGATTTTTATTAGGTTTAAAGATTCGGAGAGTAGGGTAACCTCTGTATAAAAACAACCAATGCCAACTCTTTTACTCCTAATACACTAAGAGCCATCTACCTTACTGCATGCGGTTCTTTTTGCCGATAAGAGGGCTAAAGAAACCCCGTGGATGCTAGGTCTTCTAGGGATTTGGACTCAATCATTATAAACCCTAGATATTATGAATTAAGATGCATTAACCAAACCTTCTTCATAAGCAAACCATATTCAAGGAAGAAACATTACGAACACCCAGACCACCCATGCCCTTCAAAGATGGATAATTTCCTTCTGGATCCAATGAATGTCTTTGGTGTTATCACCAAAAGAAGTGGGAGATGATAGAGTTTTTTTTTTTTTTTGACGAAATTGAAACTGGGATGGGATGGGAAGGCAACTTAGGACATAGGAAGCCAGCTATAGAGATAGGGATTATGTTATGAGAATTAATCTTACCTATTTGGAAATGGGTATGGAGCTCCAAGCAAGGATCTTTTGAGCGATTTTTTTCCACTAAAGGCTGAAAGGCTTGAGTTTTTTTTACCTTGGATATCAATTAGAACCCCTAGATAAGTACCCATATTGTTGGCTATTGGAATTTTTAGGATTCTTGAAATTTCAAGCTTATGTGCAGAGGTCATATTAGTACTAAACTTAATAAAAGATTTTGAAAGTTTTAGCTCCTGTCAACTCCTCACAATCTTTTAGAACTGTTTTAACAAAGAGGGTGGCATCATCATCAATGAAGAGATGACTTATAGATGGTACTCCTCTCAAAACACAAAGCCCCTTAAAAAGGTTGATGTCATGACCCAGTGCTAGCATCCTAAAGGGGATAACCATACAAAATAAAAACGGGTAAGATGAAAGTGGGTCACCTTTTTTTAGCCCGCACTTGGGACAAACGCATTATGAAGTTTTCCTATTGATAAGGACTTCATAAGAAATGGTGGAGATATATTGGAAAATAAGAACCCATTTTACGAGAAACCATAAGCTAGGCAGTAACAAGAATATTAGTAAACGAATATAGTTTGTTAAGGAATTAGTCAGTAAGGAATAATATTGTATATATAATAATGAGTTACAGTAAAAAGTTGTTACAAGTTGTTGAGCGTAAGCTAGTATAAATAGGCAAACGTACATCTTGTCAAGGATCACAAAACTATACAATATACAACATAATAGGTGGGTGAGAATTCTGCCTCTCGAAAGCAGAAGTGTAGCTGGAATTCTTGAATGAGAAGATTGCTGGTTTTTGCTGAGCTTTGCTTGATTTTCCCCTCTGATTTCTAGCATTTGGTATCAAAGCCGGCGATCGTGGGAAGGACTCGACGATGGCACCTACTCACTCTCAACATATGGACAAGCTCGAGGAGGACGTATAGTCCTTGCGTACACAGATTAGAAGGTAGGTGAAGTGGTGGCTCAAATGGCCCAAATCGCTGCAAGTCTGCAACAGTAACGAGCTTCTCAGGAGGAGTTGGTTAATCAATTGAGGGTCGATCAACAGTCGTTAAGAGAAGAACTCTTCAATAGGGCTCTGCCCCGGAGGTCAGCATCGAAGGACGTAGAAGTGAGCGAGAACAGGATGGGGATGGAAAACATCAATAATAATTGGAGAATGAGAAAACTCGACTTACCGGTATTCAACGGGACAAACCCGGATGGGTGGATATTGAAGGCGGAGCGATACTTCCATTTTTACCGGTTGACCGAAGAGGAACAATTGGCTGTAGTATCCTTGGACGGTGACGCCTTGCTTTGGTATCAATGGGAACATCGACGTCGTCCACTGAGGCGCTGGGAGGAGATGAAGGGTCTCCTTCTCCGTCAGTTCCGAGCTACGGCAGGGGGAACTCTCCATGAACAGTGGTTGGACCACCGACAACATTCAACAGTCTGTGAGTATAGGAGGAAATTTATTAAGTTAATGGCACGCCTTGAGGACATCTCAGAGGAGACAGCAAAAGGGCAATTCGTGAATGGGCTTAGAGAGGGCATTAAGGCTGAAGTGAGACTTCTTGGGCCTAGGTCCTTGGACCATGCAATGGATTTGGCTCAAAAGTAGAAGATAAGTAGAGAGCAATTGGGAGAAAAGGGCTAGACTACGGAGGAGTGGGTTTGAGAAGCAATTTCACGGGTCTGCGTTTCACAACTCAAACCCCAGCACTAGCCAACACGTTAATCAGTCAATAACTCCCAATTTAGCTCCCCTCATACTCGTTCCTTTCAATCATGTGTTCCATCTTCGCGACAATTCTCTGGGAGCTCTGTCAACAATTATCGCCGAGAAGGGTCGGGGGGTGGTGGAGGCATGGGGGTCCGTCGACTATCAGATAAGGAGATTCGAGAGAGAAGGGAGTTAGGGCTATGCTTTAGATGTAATGATAATTGGTCGGCTAATCATCAGTGCAAAAAGGAGTTAAGTGTTCTCCTAGCGAATGAAGAGGAAGCTGAAGGTGACTATGACGGTGGGAAGGAACCTTATGGGGAAGGTGATGAAGTTGGGTTGGAGGAACCTCAGAAAAGGGATTTGGAAGTATCTCTAAATTCAGTAGTGGGTTTGACTAGTCCTAAAACAATGAAAATGAAAGGGTGGGTGAATGGTCATGAGGTGGTAGTAATGATTGATCCTGGAGCAACTCATAACTTTGTATCCATGGATACCGCGGAGCGAGTGGGAATTCCGGTGACCAAAGTCAAAGCTTTTGGTGTGTCATTGGGGACTGGTGAGGCCGTAGAGGGTTGTGGTGAGTGTAGGAAGGTGGAACTCATATTGCCAGATACCCGTATTATAGAAGATTTCCTGACACTTCCATTGGGAAATTCTGATATGGTTCTCGGTATTCAATGGCTGGAAACTTTGGGAACCATGTCTGCCAATTGGAAGACTCAGACGCTAAGCTTCGACTCGGAGGGTAAAAAGGTGACGCTACAAGGGGACTCATCTCTGGGTAGGTCCTTGATTTCTCTTAAAGCAATGGTGCGGGCTTTGAGAAACGAGGGAACAAGATTCCTGGTGGAATTTAATCTACTAGATGTAAGCAGCAATGGCTGGCCGTTAGGGGCAGAAATTCCAGAATTCTTGAAGGGGGTAATGAACAAGTTTCAAGGGGTTTTTCACATGCTTGAAGGGTTGCCACCAAGTCGGGGGCATGAGCACGCAATCACCTTGCAAACAGGAGCAGATCCCGTGAGCATTAGGCCCTACAGATATTCACAACTCCAAAAGACCGAGATCGAGAACCTAGTTCATGATATGCTGAAAGCCGGAATTATACAGGTATCCAACGGCCCCTTCTCAAGTCCTGTTTTGTTAGTCAAGAAGAAGGATGGTTTGTGGCGGTTTTGTATCGATTATAGGGCCCTCGGGATTACAATTCCGGATAAATATCCCATTCCGGTGATAGATGAGTTGGATGAATTACATGCTGCCACGATTTTCTCGAAATTGGATCTTAAATCTGGATATCACCAGATAAGAGTTGAAAAGGACGACGTTCCTAAAACTGCCTTTAGGACACATGATGGACATTATGAGTTTCTCGTAATGCCTTTCGGGTTGACCAACGCCCCAGCTACGTTTCAAGCTTTGATGAACGATGTCTTTAGACCGTATTTACGGAAGTTTGTGCTTGTATTCTTCGATGATATTCTGGTCTACAGTACTAGTGCAGAGGAGCATGAGAGACATTTGGAGTTGGTCTTACAGAAGTTGTCCTTACACCATCTTTATGCTAATGGAAAGAAATGCGAATTTGGAAGGAATTCAGTAGCCTATTTGGGACATATTATTTCACATGAGGGGGTAGCTGTGGATCCATCCAAGATACAGGCGATGCAAGAGTGGTCAAGACCCAAGAATATGAAATCTCTAAGAGGGTTTCTTGGCCTCACGGGGTACTATCGTAAGTTCGTTAAAGGATATGCTGAAATAGCGAGCCCATTAAATGAGACACTCAAAAAGGACTGCTATGGATGGAATGAGCAGGCCACGGATGCTTTTGAAAAATTAAAAAGGGCAATGTTGAGTGTTCCAATTCTTGCCTTGCCAGACTTCACCAAACTCTTTACAGTAGAAGCTGATGCTGGCAGTTATGGGATTGGAGCAGTCCTCTCCCAAGAGGGTCACCCAATAGCTTATTTCAGCAAGGTTTTGGGTACCAGGGCACGATCCAAATTAATTTACGAGAAAGAATTAATGGCATTGGTATTGGGAGTACAACGGTGGAGACAGTATTTGTTGGGGCGAAAATTCCTCATCAAAACAGATCACCACAGCCTTAAGTATCTCATGCACCAGAGGGAAGTCAGGCCGGAATATCAGAGATGGCTTAGCAAGCTCTTGGGTTACAATTTCAAGATTGCTTACAGACATGGTGCTTCAAATGTTGTTGCTGACGCGTTGTCCAGAAAGGATGCTGAGGTAGGAGCTCTCATTAGCTCCAAGGGAATTATGTGGGAGGAAATTCAGAAGGCCATCGACAAGGATCCCTTTATAACCCAGCTTAAGGACAAACTCATGTCAGCTAAGGAGGTTCCTAAGGGATATACATTAGTGGAAGATGTCTTGAAGTTCAAAGGCAGGGTGGTGTTGCCTAGCTGTCATGCGATCGTGCAAGCATTGCTCTATGAGTACCATGATACTCCCATTGGGGGACATGCAGGGGACCTTAAAACCTACCAACGATTAGCAGCAAAATGGTATTGGCCGGGGATGCGAGGATCAGTAACTAGGTATGTGCAATCATGTGGGGTTTGTCAACAACAAAAACGGGCTTCCTTATCGCCAGCCGGGTTATTAAACCCTCTTCCAATCCCAATAAGAGTTTGGGAGGACATTTCCTTAGATTTTGTTGAAGGTCTACCGTGTTCATATGGAATTGATACCGTACTGGTGGTAGTGGACAGACTTTCAAAATATGCACATTATATTGGTCTCAAACATCCCTTCTCGGCTACTAAGGTGGCCGACTCATTTAATAAGGAAGTAGTGAAGCTTCATGGATTTCCTGGGACAATCGTATCAGATAGAGACAGAGTATTTTTGAGTATTTTCTGGCGGGAATTGTTCAAATTACAAGGGGTAGCTCTCAACCGTAGCACGGCCTATCATCCTCAATCAGATGGGCAGACGAAAGTTGTCAATAAGGGCATGGAGACGTATCTGAGGTGTTTTATTAATGGGAGACCGAAGGAGTGGGCTAAGTGGCTACCATGGGCAGAGTATTGTTACAACACTTCCTTTCACACTGCCATAAAAACTTCTCCTTTTAAGGTGGTGTATGGACGAGAGCCTCCATCCTTGGTACGTTTTGAGAGCGGCACAACCGCGGTACAGTCCTTAGAAGATCAGTTGATTGACAAGGATGCTACCTTAGATGATTTAAAAAATTCCTTGTTTATGGCTCAACAACGCATGGTGGCACAGGAAAATGCACACAGAAGGAATGTTGAGTATAATGTGGGGGATTGGGTTTACTTAAAACTTGAACCATACACGCAGAAGTCACTAGCTTCCAGGCCTTGTGAAAAACTGGCACCAAGATATTTTGGACCTTTTGAGATCATACAACGCATTGGACCAGTAGCTTATAAATTAATGATTGCCGCCTCACGCAAAAATCCACCCTGTTTTCCATGTGTCCCAGCTTAAAAGAGCGATCGGGTCTATACCAGCCAATCCTACAGTGTCGCCGATGATTTCCCCTGAGCAATGTTTAGAAGGAGAACCAGAGGAAGTACAGGGAGTTCGGTATGCAGAAACTGGCGCTAACAGACCAATAGAGGTGCTCATTAAGTGGAAGGAAATGTCGATTTGTGATGCTACATGGGAAGATTATCAAGTTATGGATGCCATGTTCCACCTTGAGGACAAGGTGGTTGTTTGGGACCGAGGTAAAAGGCACCAGCTCAAGCCACCAATCACTCAAGTCTACGCAAGAAGAAATGCAAGGAAGACAAAAAGAAACTGAAGACAGTTGGGGAAAGGGAAGGCAGTAACAAGAATATTAGTAAACGAATATAGTTTGTTAAGGAATTAGTGAGTAAGGAATAATATTGTATATATAATAATTAGTTACAGTAAAAAGTTGTTACAAGTTGTTGAGCATAAGCTAGTATAAATAGGCAAACGTACGTCTTGTCAAGGATCACAAAACTATACAATCTACAACAGAATAGGTGGGAGAGAATTTTGCCTCTCGAAAGCAGAAGTGTAGCTGGAGTTCTTAAATGAGAAGATTGCTGGTTTTTGCCGAGCTTTGCTTGATTTTCCCCTGTGATTTCCAGCAAACCTTTATTAGAAAAGTCCAATTGACGCTACCATAGACTTCGCTCATGTCTATATATATTGCTATATTTTGAGTGCCTTTTTTTCTTTTGTTAATGGAATAAAGGAGCTCATGACTACCTACATGTGACAAAAGCATGCTCGGACTCTGAAATAAGCTTTGGGATTACTTTTTTTTTTGTTGTCCAGACAACAAAGAGAGAAACATTTGTAAACCACATTGCAAAGGCTTATTGGACGAAGTTGTCTAACTTCTCTCGAGGAGAGAGTTTTGGGTATCATGATTAGAATTGAGTGGTTTCATTCTCGCAACAGATAGGTATCATGTGGTGTAGAAACTTTGGACGCCTCTTATTATTGAGTCCCCATCCACATTCCAATATTTCTTATAGAAATCTACTGTATACCCATCCGGACCCGGAGCTTTTTCATTCTTTAAACCGAACATAACATCCTTGTTTCCTTCGAGGTAAGATGACCTTCTAGATTAGGTCTAGCCTCTGCCAAAATATGAGGAAGGTGAAATTCAGGAAGGACATTGTCGAATTTTGCTAGGTATCAGGTGGGACGCTGGCTGTCTACTATCGGGATGTCAGGAATCACAAGCTAGGAAGTGGGTTTAATGGAACAATAGCATGCAAATTTAACAGCGAATGTAAATGATCAAAAGGAATTGTGGTGCCTTCTTTCGAGAGGAAGGTGCTCTCCAAGAGGATTGTACTTAACTTTCTGTATATCTCCTCTTAGCCTAATAGGCTCTTATAAATATAAAACATTCCCCCACAACTCCATACACGTGCCACTGATATTCTAACAAACTCTTACGAATATTCTAACAAACTCCTATAACCACTTAATCAATATTCTGACAGAACAATTATTACATCATGTATTTTGTGCCTTAATATTCCTTTTGCTTGTGCCCATGCACTCATGCTTGTCCATGCATTCCTGCCTGTCCATGTGCTCCTGCTTCCCCTGCAATTGGAGGCCTACAAGCATCCCCTGTAATACCCCTTGCCACGAGATTCACCTTGTCCTCAAGGTGAAAATCTGGAAAACGCATGCTCATTTCTGAAAATAATTCCCACGTGGCTTCACACTCATGCATCCCCATCCATTCAATCAACACCTCAATCCCAAATTCCTGTCCATTCAAGCGATTGCAAAATCCCAGCACTGTTTCAGGAGTTACATCCAGCACCATATCATAAGTCAATTGTTCAGGTAAAGGAGAAGGGGTTAGGTGTTGTCCCACAGCTCTCTTCAACCAGGAGATGTGAAATACCGGGTGAATTTTAGCTCTATCAGGCACCTGCAATTTATAAGCCACTTCACCGATTCTTTGGAGCACTTGATAAGGTCCATAGAATCGCGGCGACAATTTCTTCCACCTTCTCGCAGCCACTGTCATTTGTCTGTACGGCTGGAGCCTCAAAAACACCCACTCCCCCACCTCAAAATACCCTGCACGTCTAGTTTGGTTCTCATCAAGTTTCATATAATCCTGGGCTCTCAAAAGATGAAACTGAAGGTCATCAAGCACGGCGTCTCGTTCAACCAATTGCTCCTTCACTGAAGATACTGGTGTATTTCCTTGAACAAATCGGATCAGACGAGGTGGGTCTCTGTCATAGAGTATTTTGAATGGAGTATGCTTGGTTGCGATATGGTAAGCCGTGTTGTACCAATATTCGGCCCAGGGAATCCACAAGGACCAAGACTTTGGCCTTTCATTCAAAAAAACATCTTAAGTAAGACTCCATGCCCTTGTCTACAACTTCGGTTTGGCCATCGGTTTGTGGGTGATAGGCGGTACTTCGAGTTAGTTGTGTCCCTTGCATTTTGAATAATTCCCTCCAAAATGTGCTGAGGAACATTTTGTCACGATCAGTCACAATTGTTGAAGGCATCCCATGCAATCGAACCACATTGTCAATGAAAGCTTGAGCAGTGACAGGTGTGGAGAAAGGGTGTTTAAGGAGGATAAAGTGAGCATATTTGGAGAGGCGGTCCACTACCACCAGAATTGTATCCCACCCTTTAGACTTCGGCTACCCTTCAACAAAGTCCATGGAAATATCTTCCCAAACCTCATCCGGAATTGGCAAAGGTTGAAGGAGTCCCATAGGGCTTGTAGTGCTAGCCTTGTTTCGCTGACAGATTAGACAAGCCTTCACATATGTTGTCACATCCTTCCACATGCTTGCCCAATACCACTCTGCCGCCAAACGTTGATAAGTCTTCAAATCCCCCGCATGACCCCTATAGGAGAGTCATGATATTCTCGAAGTAAGAATGTAGTGAGGGTGGATTTCTTGGGAATCACTATCCTATTCTTGTATTTCAATACCCCATGATCCCATTCAAACCACTTCAGCCCCTTTTCCCCTTTTTTTAGCGTATCAATGATTCTTGCCAAAAACTCATCTTGCTGGACGAGGGCTTGAACTTGACTCCACGAGACCCCACAAGCTGTCCCCAAAGCTGCGCATGAGACATCCATAATGTGTTCTCTGGAGAGGGCGTCGGCCACTGTATTAGAAGAACAAGGCTTGTACTGAATTACAAATGAGTATCCCATGAGTTTACTAACCCATTTCTGATAAGCTTGCCCCACTACGCGTTGTTTCTGCAAGAAGCAGAGACTTTTTTGATCGGTCCTCACGATGAAGGGTCTTCCTAACAGGTAATGTCTCCACTTTTCTATTGTCCACACAATTGCAATTAATTCCTTCTCATAGATGGGTTTATGAAGTGTCCGGCTCCCCAAAACTTTGTTGAAATATGCTATGGGATGCTCACGCTACAAAAGGACTGCCCCTACCCCATATCCGCATGCATCCGTCTCTACTGTGAAGGTTTCTTCAAAATCGGGCATTGTTAAGATGGGCGCTGGTGTCATTGCTTCTTTAAGCCATTGAAAAGCCTCAGTAGCTAAGTTATCCCACCCATAGCAATCCTTCCTCAACTGTTGTGTCAAAGGATGTGCAATGCTTGCGTAGCCACTGATGAATTTTTCTGTAATATCCGGTCAACCCCAAAAATCCTCTGAGTTCTTTCAAGTTGTGCGGCAATGGCCAGCCAGTCATGGCTTGAATTTTGCTGGGGTCGACAGATACCCCTTCATTGGACACAATGTGCCCTAAGTATGCCATCTTGCCTTGCCCAAACTCACATTTCTTGTAGTTTGCGTAGAGACGGTGGTCCCTCAATAGTTCCAAAACTACCTGCAAGTGAATAACATGCTCCATCCAATTTCTACTATATATCAAGACATCATCAAAAAAGATGAGAACGAATTTCCTTAAATAAGGCCGAAATACTGTGTTCATCAACGATTGAAAGGTGGTCGGTGTATTTGTCAAACCGA
The DNA here is from genome assembly GCA_026401315.1 of Dysphania ambrosioides. Classification (NCBI taxonomy): domain Eukaryota; kingdom Viridiplantae; phylum Streptophyta; class Magnoliopsida; order Caryophyllales; family Amaranthaceae; genus Dysphania; species Dysphania ambrosioides. The sequence goes on from CM048670.1 coordinate 22,033,259, forward strand.
AGGGCATTACTAAAAATTCGTAATGACCATCGTGAGTTCGGAATGCAGTTTTATGCACATCTTCCTCTCTTACTCTGATTTGGTGGTACCCCGACTTCAAATCGAGTTTAGAAAATATGCTAGCACCATTCAATTTGTCCTAGAGCTCATCGATAACAGGGATAGGGAATTTATCCGGCACCGTGTACTTATTAAGAGCTCGATAGTCCACGCAAAACCGCCATGAACCATCCTTCTTCTTAACTAGCAAAACCAGGCTGCTGTAGGGGCTCGTAGAAAGTTGGATGATTCCAGCTGCAAGCATATCCTTCACAAGTCTTTCAATTTCGTTCTTTTGATTGTGCGGATATCTTTACGGCCGGACGTTGATCGGGTCAACACCTGCTTTCAACACTATGGAGTGTTCAATGCTTCTCCTAGGTGGGAGCCCCTCCGGCATCTGGAAGACATCCCCAAAATCCCCAAAAACCTAGGCACCTCTGTCTTTATGTCCTCCCCTCAACTCCTATTGTGCCCATGTTAAATTCTACCAAGTACCCTTGTTTCTCCTTCAACAGAGTTCTAAACATGGCTGAGAGTGATGCTAGTTTGTCCCAACAACGGGTCCCCTTTAAGGGTGATATTCTCATTCTCCCAACGAAACTTCATGATTTGAGTCTTCCAATTTGTCGTAACTGCCCCCAGTTTTTCGAGCCAAAGAATACCAAGTATCACATCCGAATTACCCAAAGGAAAAGTGAGAAAATCCTCCACAATAATCAGCCCTTGAAGTTCCAGCACCACTCCCTTGCATTCACCATCCCCCTATATCGATTCCCCATTGCCCAGAGTAACCCCAAATCCCTTATTCCCCACTATCAGAATTTGTAGTTCCGTAGCTGCTTTAGAAGATAGAAAATTATGTGTCGCCCAGGGTCAACCATTACTACCACCCTTCTACCACTGATCATTCCATGTAACTTCAGGGTTTTAGGGTTAGTGAGCCCCATTACTGAGTTTAAGGAAATTGCGGGTGGAGCAGGCCAGAAGTTCCCACTCTCATCATCCCCTTGTAACTCGGTAGCTATGAGTTCGCCTACCTCTTCCTCTTCCTCCCCATCTTCCCAGGTTAACAATACACTCAGCTCACGCCTCTTACACCTATGCGTGATGTTCCATTTCTCATCACATCAGAAGCAAAGTCCCTGCTCTCTCTTTTGTTGTAATTCTTTTTCTGTCAGCCTACGAACCTCCCCCTGTTGTCTCTGGTCAGGTGGTTTGGTGTATGTAGGTTTCGGGCAGCTGGGGAATGATGTGTGTTGGAGGCGTGTGTATTCAAGTGTGTAAGATTCTGTCTATGGGTTGAAGGAGAACTTACGTGGGAGGTGGTATTTGGGTATGCCTTGGCTGGCATGTGGGCTCTGGGCTCTATCCACCTTCTAATCCCCACCTTGAGTTTTTCTTCTACCCTTAGGGAGAGATCAATTGCTTCTTCAAGATTCGTGGGCTTGAGCAAACGGACTTCAGCACGAACATCTTCTCTTAGCCCGTTTAGATATTGCACCAGGCAATTGGCTCCGGAATCCCCTGTAAATGCGTCATCCATTATTCATGGAGGCTTCCTAGTGCCTGGGGTCTAAATCTTCGTAGTAGAAGACCCTTCAATTCTTCCCATCTGATAATCCTCCTCCTATGCTCCCACTGAAACCAAAGTAAGGCATCCTCTTCCAACGCGACAATGGCAGCTTCCAAGTAGTCTTCCTCACTCAATCGATAGAAGTGGAAATATCTCTCCGCTCTCATAATCCACCCATCCAGATTTGCACCATCAAACGTTGGTAAGTCTAGCCTCTTCATCCTCCAACTAGTTCCATAGTCCCTAGTATTCTTTAGGTCAGCCATGGAAATTTCGGGATTTTCTAGGCTTCCCTGGCTTATTCCTCTGAAGAATCCTTGAGTGTGGGTCACCGTTGTTGGTGGGCGCCACTGGTTCTCTACCGGAAGAGCCTCTATTTTCTGGGCTACCTCCGCAACTTCCGTCCTGAACTGCTGTGTGGGTCTCTCCACTGCCTCCACGGGTCTGGCGCATGAAATGCTGCTTCATGGCTTCTAGTGCAGTGGTGATCGCTTGAGAAATTCTGGAATCCAACGTAGAGATCTCCATTTCCATTGCCTCCATCCTCTGCGCATTTGTTGCCGGCGCCATACCCCTCTTCCCAGGTAGTTGCTCTGATACCAATTGCTAGGTATCAGGTGGGACGCTGGCTGTCTACGATCGGGATGTTAGTAATCACAAGCTAGGAAGTGGGTTTAATGGAACAGTAGCATGCAAATGTAACAGCGAATGTAAATGATCAAAAGGAATTGTGGTGCCTTCTTTCGAGAGGAAGGTGCTCTCCAAGAGGATTGTACTTAACTTTCTGTATATCTCCTCTTAGCCTAATAGGCTCATTTAAATATAAAGTCTTCCCCCACAACTCCATACACTGTGCCACTGATATTCTAACTAACTCTTACTAATATTCTAACAAACTCCTATAACCACTTAATTAATATTATGACATAACAATTATTACATCATGTATTTTGTGCCTTAATATTCCTTTCGCTTGTGCCCATGCACTCCTGCTTGTTCATGCATTCCTGCCTTTCCATGTGCTCCTGCTTCTAGCTCTCCTTCCTTTTCTTATGCCTTGCATAGGTGACCACAATTGGAGGCCTACAAGCATCCCCTGCAAATTTATTCAAAAAATTTAAATTCTCCTCTATATATCTCTTTCATAGAGTTAACAATAATGTTAGTGACCTTTCACCTCTATGCTAAACACCGTCATCTCGATATGAAGGACTTCATTCCATCTTTGTTTTCACTTCATCTTGGAATATACAAGGTTCGATGGACATTCACCAAAGTTAACCCAGTTTTCCTTAATTCTCTGTAGATACTTATGGCCTATAGTACACAGATTAATTAGGAAAGTAACACTCTCAATGTATTTTTTGGCTTGTTGGATTTTATTGAGGTCATTTTCTTCCTTCACAAGGTAAGTTGAAATTTTCCTCCAAATGATCCCGAAATGCCTTTTGGGGTGTAGGTACCATCTTTTCATTTTTTACTTTGCTTCCCCCATTTTCCTTACTAGAGAAAACATGGGATTGCCTCTATACTCCTTGGCCCTGGAGTTTGAGACTATACTGTTGATTTCATGAAAGCCTAGGCACCAGTTTTCCAACTTATAGTCTGCTTTTTTCGAGGTTCCTAGTTGAAGCAACTTGCTGCTCACAAAACAAGCTCCCAAAACAGCTTATTTTATTTTTGAAACAAAGGTTTGGGATTCACTTCAAGCTCAAAGAATACTGCTACACTCCTATTATACATCTCAGATTAGAATTCATAAACGAAGCACAATATAACTTAGAAAAGACTAAAAGATAGGAAAGTTCAGACCTTGCTTCAGATATTTTATCAACCTTTTCCAGATCTATGTGTTAAGTTAATACTTCAAACTTGAATATGAAGTTCCTGCTTGTCTGCAGGAAAACTCGTGACATGTGTGGCATGATTTTGAAAGAAATCGCAATTCCTTCCTCATTGCCTGATCCGCCTCACATATGAAAGCAGCCTAAATTATATTGACTTGGAAAGAATCATACTATGTAATGTAAGACATTCCTGTTACACATAATCATCTACATTTATTGCTACAGTAATGAATGTTTCTTTAGCTATTGCTTAATCTATTCTATGTGTTTATTCTTAAACATAACATGAGCATTCCAATTCTCCAAAGTCAAAGTGCAACTCTGATTTAGTTTTCTATATTTTTGTTGAATTGTTGGGTATCAGCGTTTTGTCAACATGAATCGTTGGTAGCTTCCTTTCTACTTGGGAATCATTGAGACACTGTTAATTCTCTAAAGGCTCCTGTACTATGGTAGAGTTCCTCTATTTTAATCATAAGTTTCTTGTATTCATTCTACCTTCTTTCTTTGTGTGTTCTCCTGGTCCTGAAGGAGGCTCCTGTCTTTATGCAGCAAGTTGAGTATGAGATATTGGTCCTGAACTCCGTCCAAATGATTATAAGAAAGAAGAAAGTGCAGATAAGCATGGAGTAGATGAAAAGAAGGAGAAATAACGTACAACACTTGAGGATCTTGGTAAAGAACCTGTTTTTTTTATCATCTTCTTAGTCACTATTTTAGCTCATTGGAACATAAAATCAGTAATATTTCTAGATTGAACGCTGCATGCTCTATGAATTGCGCTGTTGCTTTTCTGACTGAAACATAATTGATGATAGTAGTCTATTTGGTATTTTCATCCAGGAACATTTATTCCCTGTTAGGGATAGCCTCTTTTTTTTTTACCAATAAAGAGCCTCTACTGTGTCTATTGTCCATAAGCTTTAATTATTCTTGTAACTCTTACTGAATTCATCATTCAATTAGTTGCCTTAATTGTTTGATCGCAAGGTTTTCACGTAAAAATTAAGTGGTATCCATCTTGAATCATGTAATTTGGAAATTCTTCGGAAAATATCTGTCTTATTGTTACATTATCTTTATTACAATCGTAATCCCACTCATGTTTAGACCCCTGCCTTGTTGACTGTGTTCTCTTTATTGCAAAGGTTTTGCAAAGAGATGAAAAATGTGAATATTATCAAACAAATTATATGGTTTGCTAAATACTTGATACTGTACAGGATGATGATGTCTGGCTCTTTTCACTCCAAGTTTATGACCAGTTTTCTTTTTCGAATGAACAATAATACCTGATTAGGAAATGCAATCTTGAACTATGTTTTGAGGATATATGATAGAGACTTCCCTTTTATCATCTAAGAGACTTAGGGAAGAAGGTAGTCAGGAACACAAACTTGGAAGCGTTTCTTTAAGAAATATGATCTTAACCACTTTATGTTACAGATAATTTGGAAGCGATTTTAAAACTTTTTTGCCAGTATGCAACTCCCAAGTGGGAACACTTGATGGCGTCCCCTCCTACACCTAGGTGCAAGCCAATCTTTTGTCCATTGGGCATTTCCATGACCATCCCCCTGAAATGCTTTGTGGGGCTTGCCAAATGCAAATGGACCCATTAAGTTTATATTAAGGGAAAAGAGAAAAGCTTATATACATGCATTATATGCGTGAGAGTTGAATATTTTTGTATTCCATTATACATATAGTCATATTAAGTTAAATTAGTGGTCATTAGTTATTTTCTGACGTGCTTTGCTTCTGGGTTGCTTTGTGTTTGTTTTGCAACTGGGTGGGAAAAGATGTTGCTGCTAGAGGACGGTATGGTAGAGAAGACATGGAGAACTAGGGGTGCTTAACGAACCAAGATACTCGGACTCGGCTCAAGACTTAAATGAACCAAGCCGAATAAGGTATGGCTCGGCTCGAAAGCTCGTTAACAAGCTTAATAAAATTTTAAATATATATTTTTTAATATAATTTTTTTAAATTATTTTTAAAAAAAAAATCAATTTTTTAACTAAATTTTTTTTTTGTTGAGTAGAGTTTCGAGTCTAGTTTTGAGCCGAGCTTCCATTCAACTATCGAGCTCAAGCCCGAACTCGAAAATCTCAAAAACTTTTCGAATTTGAACTGAGCCAAGCATATCCGTATCGAGCCCGAACCGATCCCACTACTATTCGGGCTATTAAGCACCCCTATGGAGAACCTATGGATGCTATGAAGTGTTTTATCTCCGGACACTAGGAAGGTATCCAACATGTTATGGGCATGAAAGAAAAGTATGAATCTCAATGCTGAAGATGATGATTCAAAAAAGCCGAATGGACCTCTATAAGAAGAAATGTCTTTGAGGTTTAGTGCACGTCTTTCATCAAGTTTGATGTTTTCTTGTACAGCATTAACAGGATTCTGTTTATATCGCTAGTGTAAGATACGCGTACTCGAGTATCAAGCATTAGTACAGTTAGTCTTTGTTCAACCTTGGTGAAGAGAAGTAAATGTTTTCAGTCTTAAATCTTCATTAAAGTTGCATTTTTCGACGGACTTTTACTTTCAAGAGAGGTGTGATAGTTCGCATACTTGTTCACGAGAGTGAATTTTACTGTTGCTATCCACTTACGGCCTCTCATACAAAGACTTGCTGATTTTTCTGGGGTGTGATCTACAGATCCAGTAGTCGCTGATAATGATAACAATTAAAAATGTAGTGAAATTGCTCTGTATATGACTACTGGACATAAATTGGCCCACCATGGTTACGTTAATGTACCTGTAGAAATTAGTTATTGCAGAATATTTATAGGGATTATTGAGTTTTCTAGGCAGAAAGAGTAGTGTCAAAGGAGGCAATTCTTTTACCTAATAATATGTGTTTGGTGGTGTGCAAGTTTAATGTTTTATCTTTTACTTTGATTCTTCAAGGATAGGTATAAGCTATACGCACCTCCACCATTCCCAAGCTAGTCAGCTAACTCAGGTTAGTTGCCCCTTGGGAGATTTCGGTTTAATAAAGCATGTCTTTTTACCTACCAAAAAACAAGTGCGATAGAATCAGTATTATCTTTATGTTTATTTTGGTAGAACAATATAAGTTTGTTTTTGCTGTTCTAACATAGAATTGGAAAAAAGGTAAATGGATAGCTATTTAAAATGTCAAAAGTCGTACTTAATGAATAAATTATGCTAATCCAACAATATAATACAGATTAGCCATTTCAAGCATGAGGCAAAATGTAAGATTTTCTCGGAATTGAGTACAACAATACTCCTAGCAATCAACCATGAATTATTCCAAATTGATGTTGACTATGAGAAGATCTCTTCCTTGAAACTGATACTCCTTCTGTTTCTTAATTTTTGCCCCATTTTTATTTATAAAGTCAAAGTATCTTATTTAAACCATTAATATATTTTTTTATGATTTTTTTGTTCCCCTTTCTCCCTTCCTCTCGTAATGTTACCATATAGATTTTGTCCTTGCTAATACGCTATAGAGGAATGTTGGTTTATTAGAGAGCGTTGACAATTGACTTTTTAGCTCTTCATCATGTACCCCTTCTAGAAGAACAACTGTAAGCATCACCAAGTGAGTAACTGTAAGCTTTTATTATATTAAAGGTGATTCTAGAATGATGTAGGATTAATTCTAATTCTCTTCAAGAAATTAAATGCATACAATTCAATTCAAAGTGAGGAATAATGCAATGCTGATAACTTTGCTTAAGCCTGGAACCACAACTTGACCACTACTTTGTATTAGTAATCATTTTTTTTTTTTATGGTTTGAAAGTTAGCTGACTTGACATGGCTTTAAATGTCCTAGATTTTGATTTTTCTCACATTCCAAAATTAGGGCTTATATTTCTTCAACCCCCCCCCCCCCCCCCCCCCCCCCCCTTGTCTTGTCATGCTGCCTAATCAAGTCATCTAATTTTCTAAACATCTAAATGATGGTTCCAAAGTCATCGAGGAAAAAAAAAATTTAATTGCTAAGTTGGACTCTCTATTATTCCTTGTAATATCAGTCAAATTCTTGGAAAAACATGGTTTAATAAGTTGATCCTTGACCCTATTATCTAGAATAATGATCTTCTTGAGTCTTGAGGATGCAGGAGGATCTCCTAGGTGTAATTGTACTGTGTTTGTAGGGAATGCTCATATTGTTGAACAAGTCTTTGAAAAATGACTTGTAGAAGAAATTTGATATCTAGCCAAATCATTTAAAGTAGCCACAGTTATTGTATACATTAATGTTTTGGATGGCTTTATTTACATCAAATTATAAACAATTTTTATTCCATTTATCCCTAATTATTTTTTCTATGTATCAAAAATAGATATCCCTAAAAAGTTATTTAATATTTTAAATGATTATAGGGGACCATACTATACTCGCACATTAGCTTATGATTTTACTAATTTTCTCTCTCACCAAATTTATCAAAATAAACGAAATAAGTTTATTAGGGATTGATGTAGTATATATATACTAAGTGCGAGAATAAAAGAGGTGAAACAGAAGGTGAAAAGTAAACCCAAAAAAGGCCGAGGAGGTTTCCTTTCAATGAGCTCTTATGCAAGGGCTAAAATGAATAATGGGTTGTCCAAAATCTTAACTTTTCAGTTTTCTGTCCACTGAAAATCGATAATACATTAGGTACACTCTTGAAGTCTTGAAGTGTATGTGCACTCTTGAAGTGTATGTGCATTTACTTAATTCAAATTACATAACAATTAATTTTAAACAAATTATTAAATGACAACCTTTTCTTTTTAAAAAAAAGTAATTTGAAAATTAAGCTCTTATATCAAAATATTTTCAAAAATAAGTTTCTTCATGTTTGAATTTCCCTTAAGTAAAATCGTTGTCCAAATAGCTTTTTTAGGTCAGTTGAGTTGAGCTAGCCCAAATTATTTTGTAAATTTAAAAAAAAATTAAATCAAAATTGTTATCAAAGATAGTGATTTTGGGTCCCTTCAATAAAAAATATTTTAATTTAAAAAATTATTGTCCCAAATAGAGATTTTCATCCGAAATTAAAAATGCTTATTTTTTAAAATATTTTAGTTCAAAACTTATTTTTCAAATTAATTTTTTTAAAAAATGCTTAAAAAATGTTAGTCCTAAAAAAAAAAAGACTGATGAGATCATGATAGTGAGAGTATAGTCTTACAAGTCAGTGTAAATTAGATCAGGAGAATTCTACACCCCTAGAAAAAAAAAAGTACTGCATATAACTACTTACCTAGTTAGTAGACCACATGATCAAACATTGTACTCGTACTGTTTACTATGATTGACCTTCCCATCCCTGAGACTTTAACTAAAGTAACCTAGTAACTGCACAAAATTGATGTAAACTTTGTTTTCACCTCAATTCAACAGTAACTTCACAGAGTACTTGCCTCATTTTCCCCCTTTCGTTTCTTTGTTTGTGAGAGGGGCAAAACATGTGTCCCATGACACCAAATGATTCACTTCCTTAAAGTTACTGCAGTTTTCATGCATTTCAGCTAAATGCAGATTTTCACTTTTCTGACCGTCAATCTTTGTTTGGTCATCTTAGTATAAATTTAACTGTTCATTTTTGCCAAAATTTGAATGAAAAATTCCTGCAGATTTTAAAACTACTGTATTACATATATCAGCATACGTCAAGCAAAATTATTTTTTTTTTCTTTATAGTAGGGAGTATAAAAATTGAATGGTTGGTGTATGACTGTATGGCATGGAGTGACTTAACATATTGAGTGAAATTTAGAATTCCTAAATTAAAGAATTTCATGAACAAAGAAGAGAACCCCTTTTTGATTGTTTGACTTACACCTTTAGATACGTAAGTAAGCTAAAATACAAGTTTAAATTAAAGCTTTATATTAGAGGTGATGAAAGATTGGGTTATGCTAGGCTTGGCCTTTGGGACCTATTTCAGTCTAAAACCAATCCTATAGCTACTCTATCATTGACTATCTCATTAATTTGGCAGTCAACTATGTTTGTTGCTCCTACAGCTTGTTATATGTGTACCTTAATGAGAAAAGCTTATGTTTTGAGATTAAAATTGGAATATAAATGAAACACTCAACACATCATCATATTTCATATTTCATACATTTCATACATTTGCAACACTAGAAGTCTTGTGTTTCTTCCAAAGCCATTGTTTTTGCATCCACCTCTTGATAATGTGCTGCTTCTTCACCTTCTTCTACATGTTCTATTCCCTAACTTACATGTGTGCCTATTATGGCCGAAGCTTCCTTTATAGCTTCTGTTAGTGCCTTTACTTGTATTCTAAGCATACCATTGTCTTCAAGAACTTTTTGTTGACACGTGGTTGTACATAGTCATTAGAACCCTTTGGTATGAGTATTTCATTGAGATGGTGTTGTAATGAGATCCATACACAAGTAAGTGTCTTTGGGTGTAGCTCATAAAATGCTTCTTCAGTTGCTCTGATTAGATGCTCCATATTCTTTGGCATTTTTTATGCAAAAGAGACAGTATACTCTTGAAGAATCCCAAGTCCAAAATGTTACAGTCTGGACTATTAGGAGGTTATTGTGTGAGTATGAATATGAACCCCTTATTTGTTATGTTGTTGCCATATTGTATCTTCATTAGTAATATGAGCCCTTGCATTATCTTGTTGAATAAATATAATTCTTGAGCCTTCTGCTGGCCATTCGTTGATGATCATTGGGATTTATTGTGTGATTAGCATCTCCCTGTATACTTCTTGATACACTAAATCAGCTGGCTTAATTTCTATTGTGCCCCACTATCTGTTCTTTGAGTTTTTCTTTGTTGTTACCTTCTTGGTAAATGGGAAAAAAAATTACCATCAAATTTGCATTTGCCATATGGGTTCCACCTTGTCCTAGCCACAACAGCTAGGAGCATAGCCTTGGGTATGTACTATGAGGATTTTCCAGTTCTATATGGTTCTGGCTCTTAATCTACTAGGTAAACCCTTTGTGTTTTCTTTGTTAAGTATAATCACTTTTCGTCTATATAGATGAAATCAAACATTGGAATGTACTTAGGTTTAGTTGATTGTGAATCATTAAGGAGGTCGAGAATCCAATTAAGCCTCCTGATTTTGTTTTGATTTGTGAGAGTATGATGGAGAAGATTGAAATGAGCTTTGATCTCACCTCTCTTGAATAATCTCCAAACTGTTGTTGGTGCTAGATTCGAACAACTAGAAACATCTCTAATGCATGTCTTATTACCCATTGGTTGTGATTCCAATAAGTTTATTGGGACTACCACCCTCTTCCTTCCACAATTCTTGAACTGACTGCTCACTACATATGGTTTTTTTGCTTCTCTGTTGTTGACTGCTTTGCTGCATAATCGAGTGATATTCTTCTTTGGTATCCATAATCTTCAGAAACTTTCTTTATTGCTCCATGAGGTAAGATGCAATGCCACCAACTTTCATGTCTAGTAAAGTGTGAAGAATGACTTGCTTTTTTTCTTCACTAAGCCTGGGCGTATGATGATTGGGAACTGGAATGGGTTGAGGAATGGTTTGTTGCTCTGGTGTTTCATATGATGATGAGGAATCGGGTTCTACATTTTGGTTGCCAAAATACCACGTTGCACCCATGTCTTCTCCATCTCTGTATTCTTCAGTTGGTGTTATACCGATATCTAATGCCATTGTAGGCAATGATGTGGCAATTCTGTATGTTTTTTTTGTTGTTGTTGAGGAAGAGTTAGTCTTGGTGACTTGTTGTTGCTTATGATGAATTGTGTGTATTTTGACTCAATGTTGTCTTATATGTAACAGTTAGCATGTTGGCATTAATAAAAATTTTAAATTGAGGGAAAAATTTTCCTTCCCAAATTTTACAACCTCTATTTGGTTGCCCCCTTGTAATCCGTGATGAATTGTTGAGAACCAATGAGAAATGCCTAACACTTTCAGATTTGTACACTTGGAATTCCACTAACCTACTTTTTCCACTAAAAAACAATCCCAAATAACACATTATTTTCCACTAACATTTCGGTTTTCATAAAAACAAACAGTCCACTAACATAGCAATAATTGCATAGTACACATTAGATTCTTATGGATACTATCTTCATTTTTTCGCCAATCATTCCAAACGTAACAAACAAAATGGAACAGAGGGATTACAACTTATTGAGTTAATTTGGGTCAATCCAACAAGTTAGGGTAATGATGATCAGGTCTAGTTTATATATCCGCAGTTACCTTTTGTTCTTTCTATTTATTTTTTTGCACATATCCCACCATTGTGGCAAGTATCCTTTGGATAAACCCTCTCCTTATTTAGCCTAATCTTTGAGAATATATATTTCTTTTATGACCCATGTTAAAATATATTTGTTCACGATGCACAAAACCCTAGGTTTAAGAGGATTATTTTCTGGATCTTGATCTCGTAAATGACAAGTATAGGACTTGGTTTCTTCAAACTCTACCCAGAAGCTAGTAACCTTATTTATAGAGGTATTTTCCGTCACTACAGATTCAATAAAACTCTTCCCCCAACTCAATCCAACAAATCTCTCTAATAGGAACTACTCCTATTTAAAAGTGTCCCGTACAATTTTATTTGCATTCAAGCAAAGAAACTGATGATGAAGCAATGAAATTCAAGTATTAGACATGAAGCATTATGTGGCCAATACACTTTTTATGTGTTAGCAATTTCTTTCATAACTTTGTCATTGTATCCAATCAAAGGAAAGGGTGTGAATTAACAGAACTTTCGGATAACATATAGAATAATAAATTAGGCCAAATACACGTTAGTGAAGAGTAAACCAAATGGACATAAGTATTAAGTAGTCCAAGTTCTAGGCTTCTAAGATCAAATTGGGTACTATGAAAGGACCTCAGGAAAATCAGCAATGACAAGAAATCTATATATGGGGTAGTGGTGAAGACAAACAGACAATCATCAGTCATGAGTCATGTTGCTATTCATGCATTAGTACTTGGGGCATGCATATAATTATTGATATATATATATATATATATATATATATATATATATATATATATATATATATTCTTTCACAGAGTAGAAAAAAAGGGGATAGACGACCCATTGCACGGGATTTGTGAGCCCATCTATTTAGGAAGAAGAAAGCCAATTGATGGCATTCATCTCCTTTGTTTTAGGGACCCCCTTCCAAAGACTCAACTTGTGAGGATGATATTTTTTTTTCATCATGTAAAATAACGTGGATAGATTTAATTTTAAATTTTTAGATATTTTTCCGAAGATCTTATCCAATTTAATGTATATTATACATGATTAAATCATATAATTTTAATTGGCATTTATAATTACAATATTTTCGGTTCCATAGTTTGTATATTCGTCACCTTCTTATGTTTGAAAAAATTTTCAACTTTTATTTTCTTACAATTTTAAAGATACTACTTCATTAAAGTATATGTTCTCATATTTTAAAAGTAGAAAACAAAAGTATGTAATTTAATGTATAATTTCAAAAGATTAATGAATTACAACAAGAAAGTTGTGAAAAATAATAAAAAAATAAATAGTTATTTATTGTCATAAATGAAATTAGAGTAGAATTTTCATTAAATGGTGATCTGATAATCTTAATAGCATCCATTCCGTATTAATATTTGCCAAATGAAAGGTAATTTTTTATTTTTATTTTTTGTATTTGCCATCATTTAATCAAAATGGGCCCTGATAATCACATGGCACTTTGGTAGTTGAACATTACCAACTGGGACACTTAACACAGCTCAGGAAGTCAGGTTGTACTCCGTATGTGATTTGTTGATTTACAAAGAGAAGGAGATGACATCTCTTTTGGCCCGACAATGTATTTGAAAGTGACAATTCTCAAGCGTTTTCATGTTTAAACTCGTTATTCATTGGACTTTTGATGAATTTCTCAAATCTCATACTACTAATTCCTTTATTTATTTATAGAGTCAAATATTAAAAAAATTTAACAAAAAATTAACGTAATATTATAAGAAATAATATATTCAAGTAAAACCTTATTAAATATATCTCAACGTAAATTTTTATTGAATATGAAAATTTTTTTAAAATCATATTTTAATACCCGTGAAAAGTTAAACGAAACAATGGTTTTAGTTTTAGTATTGGTTTCTTCTTACTTAATTCACATCTATCATTACATGTACTTTAAAAGACATGAATGACAGGAAGGAAGATGGAGAATTGAAAGAGTGAAAAATATCGATTATTAATGGGTACAACTGTTAGAAGATCAATTATGGTGAAATGAACTCCCATAATAACAACGATGCAATTAAAAAAAATGTCAGCGATCACAGTAGTAATGGACAATGGAAAAGTACAACCACGAAAAATGCAAGTATTTACTTTCGCTATTACAAATAGTGGACTAATGGCGGATTCATCATGTGTTACGTTTCTTTACAAGTACAATCATTGTGACCTGAATACTTTTAATGCATACGTTGAGTAATGTGAATAACAATCATTTACATAAATATTTACTCAAGTCAGTCACTTTTTGAGGATTTGCCAATTCTAATATCATTAAAACTTGTACAAAAATGAATAAATTCAGAGTAAAACACAGGAATAAAAGCAAGAGCAAAGTGAATCTACATGACTACTTTTCTCACTTTCTCAGTGAACTAGATGGTTAGCAACGAAAGTGGGCCCGTAAACTTTTTTTTTTTTTTTGGGCGGGCCCGAAATAATTATTTCATCAAGGCTAATTTCAAGAAATCTGGGAGGCATTGCATGTATGTATCAAAGTATGATGTATCTCTCAATACTTCATCTCATCAGCCAAATAGATTCTTTGGAATGTATTGACTCAAAATGCCACGTGTTGGAAACAGGCATTTTTGTACTTTGAGCAAAAACTTCACATTTCCCAATCCTAGTAGAGTGGGGTTCACATTCGCTTACCATACCTCTTCTCCTGTGCTGTCTATTTCTCCTCCATTCCTTCGCCTTTGGGACCCTTTTTTCCAGAGAAAATGAGTTCATATTTATATTGTTTTATAATATATGAAATGATCAAGAGAATATGCCTGAAATTATGGGATTTCCTCCAAAAACACAGATACAGTGAAACACGTCTTCATCTTCTTCTCATATTCTCCAGATTTCTGAATTTCTTTCTTTTTTTTTTTTTAATAATGTGTAAGTTTTGACCTCTTGCAACTTGCAAGTTGGGTTGGATAGAGGGCACGTCACATCTCCTAATCTTATCTTAGCCGATTACTCATTTGGTTGACATCTTCTGGGAAATTCATGTCCTGTTACTGCCACATGGTGCAATTATTATCGGTGCTAAAAGGGAAAATAGTTAAAAAAAAAATATATACATATATATTATAATTTTTCATGTTTTCACATCATATAGTATGTTTGCAAAAATATAATAAAGTTTAAACAGGAAATAGTGAAACATAACACATTGTCTATTCCAAAAGTAATGACAACTCCAATCACACATCATTTCAAGTATTAATACCCTCTTGTATTAGTTGTATATAAAGTATGAATATTCACCGATTTCAACCCTCACATATGCAAGTCAAATGCATCTGCCAAGCAATTCTCATTGTTCAACAAGGCAATTAGTGCCATCTCATCTTTTTGTGCATTTGGAAAATTTCTACCATGCTTAAACATTACAAGGTTAAAAGTAAATATTAGGCAAAAAGTGTAAAAATTCTTGGATAAAGATGTTGGGAGGAGTTAAAAATGACGTACCAATGGGAACAAGCCCATAGAAAAACACATATCAGGAGGGGAGGGGAGGGGGTATGGAACATGTATAGCCTACACAAATGTAGTTAAGAGGACCACCTGGGACCAAGATGCTATGCACATTTCTAAACCTTATATTATACTATTTGGTTAAAATACTTGTATTTGTATAAGTAGTATATGAACGATCGATGTATAGTCACTTGATATAGAGAAATGACAATTACTAAGTCATTAATTGTGTAATAAACCCCACTAAATAATATAAACTAGAGGCCAGCTATTGTATCTTCCGTGGTCCATGGCTAAGCTGTACAAAATAGAGGCACATGATTATGTAACCCCGCCATTGGTACGCGTGAATTTATAAATGTCAACACTACTACCAGTACCATCATGTAATTTGGTAATTTCACATGCTTCCAAACTAATCCTCCCACATCCCTTGCAATAAAACAAAGATGTTAAATTTGTTTTGTTTTCCTTCTATCAAGGGAAATTGGTCATTAAAACTTGGCCCCTCACTTAAATTTTCAGCCTAACTTGCTGCAAAATATTCACCTGGGATGTCATGCCAATGTAACCCTTACAGAAGATCCTATTTGGTCCATTCTCAAATTTTTACCATTTATTCTTACCTGCCAACTATTTCACCCTCGTTCTCTCAACAGCTGTTCTTTTAGGGTGAACAACCTCATGACAAAGGATCCTTCATCCCTAGGCGAAATATTTTCACTAACATGTCATTAGTACAATCCTTTGCATAAAACCTCTTTAAGTTGTGATTCAACCTACCTTTCTATGAATACGGAGAAGACTATTATCATTATATACCATGTTAGTAGAGCCTAGTCTCAAGTTTTTCCAAATCAACATAACACCCACTCACTTCATTCTCATCCAATCCTAATCATGTAAACAGATACTGGTCCTGTAAAAGGAGGCCTGCCTAGCCCCACAATCCTGACCATACCCCCCCAATCCCACAGTTTGATGAGGACACCCCTCGATTCTCCTACCCTTCCTCATGTAGGAAACTTACACACGGCAGATAAAATTGACACTTCCCAAGTCCAACAATATTAAGAAAAAAAAAACAACAAAGAAATAAAAAGATCTTTTTGAAATTGCAATATTGTGCAAGTCTTGGTCTGCAGGTTTATTTTGAGCAGTAGAAATAGTAGTAGTTGTATTCAAACTTGAAAGGAACTCCCTCTCAACATTTGTGGCAAATTTCTCCTCGTTCAACGTGATAGCTCACCGTCCTTGACCCCCACCCCACCTCCTTTTCCTCCTACCCCTTATTCTACTCCCTTGTACTCTCTCTCTCTCTCTCTCTAGAATCCAAGACAGTGACAAATCCTCGTGCTAATCATAAAAGACTTAACCCATCACGTATTCACGTTCTACATTACTACCTACTTGCATATATATCATATATGTCCATCCTTTTCAGAGTAGACACTGAATTTCCAACCTACACACTAATAGTCTACTACTGTGATCAAAGAAATTATAATGTACAAGTATCCCCCACCTTTTTGTTTAATCAAATCAATGAATCATAACCGGCTGACTACTTAATTATTAATTCTCCTTAAATCTTCCCTTTGCCTCAAAACACGAGATGCACGTATAATAAAACACACGAACAAATTCTACAAACACCCTTAAAGCGTCTCCCATGTGGATTAGATTTTCGTTACACACAACTTACATCACCCTTGCCAAAGTATTCATACAAGATGATTAACAATGATTAATGACTGTAAAACTTTAATCGCCTAACTAAGCATGATGCTACGACGACATATAATAAGACTTGATCATTCAGCGTAAACCTTATTATATACTAGTATAAAAAGATATCTCGATATTCTAGAGATTATGTAGGCAGGGGCCGAGATAATAAAGACAGCAAGACAACATTAGTCTACGGAATCAAGTCAATAATACATCCCCTAATGCACAGTATTAGTGTAGGCTACACTAGACATTTATATAATACCTTCCAAATTTGTCTCATTAGAGGGAGCAAATAAATAGGGATTTGAGTGAGAAGATTCCAGATAATCAACAGTAATTATTATAACTTAATAATATTAAATCATGCTTTGAGATGAATTAAGATTAAGAAAAGCAACGCACCATGTGAGAGCTGTAATGGTGACTATTAGGAGGATAACCCACGTAATCAAAGTAATTGTAGGAGTGGGGTCCCACATTTCCAAAACCTAATCCTGAAGCGGCCTGGGTTTGGGTTTGGGTTTGGGTTTGACCTTGGCTTGATAAAGAGGACCCGTTATCTGAAGTTTGAGGCTCTTCATTAGTAATCACATCATCTTCCAGTATTTGGCATTCCAAGTTTACCCCAAATAGCCTCACCCTTTTCGAATTCCCACTTGCTGATTTTCTCCCCTTTTGCCGAACTTCTGTCCCTACAAAATCATCACACAATTAATTAATTAATAAATTAATAATACAGCTTAGCTTAACTGACTAACTTTAAGAAAATGTATACTGCTTACTGTTATTTTAATAATAATGGTGTAACTGATTAATTAATGTTATCCCACGTGCCCGTTTAACTGCACCTTTTTTCATGATTCATTATACGTCACCATCTAACTCATATAATCAATCACTAATTCACACAGTTTATATTATATAAATATCATTAAGCGGAATACTATTCAGTATTCAGATTAATCAACAGAATTACTTACATACACTGGCTCATTTGCAAGATAAGTCAAGGAATTGTGCTCTTCTTGTCAAAATTCCCATTTTTAAGAAGAGATCAATCCAAGTAAAAACAGATGCACGTAAGGTACACGTGCGGAGATGGAAAACACTTGAGAAGAGATGAAGGAAGCACATTGTTCCTAAGTAATTGGAGGAGGGTGTCAGTCACGCACTCCAATGACCGTCACCCGTACATCTTCTCATGCGTAGGAAATAAAATTAAAAAGATGGGAAAAATCTTGAATTTATTATTTAGAAAAAGGAAGAAGCAGAACACTAAAACAAAAATCATATACCTGTGTGTGCATAACACTGTTACTCAATTGTAATAACTTTTAGGTACACGAAGTGCATGTCGAAAATTAATAAATTATAGCGAAACGCATCACTTCATCATCAAAATAAATAAATGATTTGTCTATTTCAAATTTTTTGAGGATCGGGGGAGTTTACCTGCTGCATGTAGACAGTCAGGACGGTAAGACGACGGGATGGAAGAAATCTGGTGTTGATGAGGTGCACCATTGTAACTCTGCGACTGCACTACGCCGTAATTCTGGTTATGATTGTTATTATGATTATAACGAGCCGGATTAATATTATTATTGTTGTTACTCTGAGCCGGAGGAGCAGAACCGCGACGACGCCATCCAATAAAAAACCGGTCAGACTCAAAACGGTGTCGTTGAAACAAAACGACGTCGCCGGCGTCAAGTTTCTTCTCCTTGACGTAACGACTCCATCCTTTAGTCAACACATAGCTTTGACTGCTATTCCAGTAAGAATACCGAAATTTCCAGCTCTTTCCAGACTCGTCCTCAAACCCTAGCAACACTCCACCGCCGCCGGAATTTCCGGTCTTATCACCGTCCACGGAGGTGGATGCCGCGGCGAGAGGGAAGTATTTCTCGGCGTGTTGTTTAGGGATAACGAGGCGGTTGAGTTTTCCGACATCGCTGGGAGTCAAGGGTTTCTCGAACATGTATTCGTGGTCGATTGAGGACGACGTCGTATCGGCATTGGCGGTGGGAGGGGTGGTGGTGCTAGTGTCGGAGTCGACGTCGGAGAGGGAGAGGGAGGAGTGGTGGTAGAGGAAGGGTAAGGGTTTAGTATGGGTAGGGTGAGGGTCCATGGTAGTAGGGGTGTACCAGAGTGTATCGGAAGATGGGAGGTTTAAGGAGAAATGGGACATTGGAAATAATGTCAGGGGTAGGGTGGAATGAGATGGTGTGAGTAAAACAGAAGGGGAGAGTGAGTATTTCAGTTTTTGTGAGGGTTGAGAAAGAGAGAGTATATGAAGGGTCGAGAGAGGAGAGAGAGAGACAGAAACAGAGACAGTGACAGTGACAGAGAGATATTTGGGAATGTGGTAAAAAAATCTTACGGAGTAAAAGTTAATTTTTAGGTTTTGCGTAATCAACTCGAATCACCTTTTTTCCATTTCTCTTTTTATCTTTTTGAAACATAAATAAATACTTCTCACTCATCCTTACTACACTTATATAGATTTTTTTTTTTTAAATTGAGAAATTTATGTTATAGTCATAAGAAGAATTCACGTAACCGAACTTGCGGTAGGTTATATTTATGTTATGAACCTGTGGTAAAGAACTACTAGGCAGAAAAATAAAATTCTACTAAAATGAAATCTAAAATGAGATATAACTTTTTTACATATCGGTTCCGTTTAGTAGGGTGTAACATATTTTCCCTATGATTGTTTTCCTCATTTTACATTGTTTGGTTTCGAGTAAAATATAAAATGTAAAACATGAAATGTAAATTCATTTTACATCCTATTGACAACATTTTACCCCAAAATTGAGAGTAAAATAATTTTACATTCTTCCACTCATAAAAAAATTACCATCTAACAAACAACTCACACATTACTTACCAACTCACGCATAGAGGTGGATACAAGTCGTGTCGTACCCGTCATGGACCGTTCCAACTCGTGTTTGACCTCTTGTCGTGTCGTGTCGTGTCGTGCCTAATTGTGGTTATGTCGTGCCGTGCTAGCTTTTCCTAAAACTCGGCCAATAGCCTAGGACAACCCCACGTGTTTGGAATGTCGTGACGTGCCTCGTGCCTCGTGCTGGCCTAATTTTTTTACAAAAAATAAAAATAAAGTATATAATAGAATTGAAAAATATAATTAAATGTAATTTAAATTATATTATAAGAATACAATAATATTAAAAATAATAGTTATATTAATTATAGTAGTACCAATAATATTATTACTAATAATAGTATTAAATGTTACTAAATAATAGAGTATTTTGGGTCGTGCCGCTCACATGCTCATGCCTAATTTTTTTTGTTGTATGTGGCCTGGCTCGCTACCCACTCCACGAATAGCATGTCGTGTCGTTCCATGACCGTGCTCGTGTCGTACCGTGCTAAAAGAATGCCTGCCTACTCGGTTCGCGTGCTGACCTGACCCATGCCTAGCTCTACTCATGTATTCTTCATTTCTCTTCTTCTTGGTAGCCTCTGTTTCTACTCCACTCTTTCTCTTTCTTAAAAATTGGGGGAAGATCCACAATATCTTTTCATCTTCTTCGAATATCATCAATTCAGTTTTTTTTCTTCGAATCTCATGTCTTGATTATTAAATTATCATACTATATTATGAATTCGAACAAGTTTATCCATTTTAGCCGAAAATAAAAAAAAAACTAGATTTCCCATGATTCGATTGGACCATAAAAGTTTCCCATGAAATGTGGAAAATCAACAGTTTATTTGAAATTAGACTAGAAATTT
The DNA here is from genome assembly GCA_026401315.1 of Dysphania ambrosioides. Taxonomy (NCBI): domain Eukaryota; kingdom Viridiplantae; phylum Streptophyta; class Magnoliopsida; order Caryophyllales; family Amaranthaceae; genus Dysphania; species Dysphania ambrosioides. Next base: position 22,053,995 of record CM048670.1, read on the forward strand.
TCTTTATGTTAGAATTAAAAATGTATAAGTACAAACTACTACCTAAAAACCAATTGATTGGTTTACCTGTTTGGTTGGTTTGCTTATTCGATTGTGAATAATCCTTTATAGTTAGCTTTAGGACCTTTTATAATGTTGAACCAGATTTTTTAGGTTTCTCTGGTTTTATGGCGATATTCTGTATAATATAATATGTTATTAATATATCAAAGAAATATATTGTTGATTTTATAAAAAATATTTGTTGTAACATAACAAATTTAGGTAATGACAAACAATTAGAAAATACAACGGAAATAGAGTTAAAAAATGACAAGAGAGTACAATTAGAAAAGTTAATAAGAGTAATTGATTTTCAGTTCAATCAAACAACGAAAAATGTTTAAATTTAAAATCATTTTTCATTCAACCAAATAACGGATAAGTTTCATAAAATTGAGTTTTCTACTGTAAAAGGTTTTCTATGAAAAACTATTTTCATTTGAAAATATTTTACTCCATATTAAATAGAGTCATTGTCTTTCACTTCTGCAATGGACAAAGAATGCAATCTGTCTCAATCGATTCGATAAGAAGAATTAATTAACAACAAACCCAATATCACACTATTCCTCGTCATTGAATCATTTATTCCTACAACCAAAGCCCCAAAACTGACATAAAGACAGATACAAAACCCAATATATAGGTAGATATAATTCAAATAATAGGTAAGAGAATGAAACATATGGTGAATATAAACTGAAAAAGTAGTTTTTCCATCGCTCGAAAGGATGATGGTAGTTTTTATATCAACAGTAGAAAACTAGTGTTTTTTAAGGGGAGAAAAGAGAGAAGAGAAAATTAATTGTGTGACGTGTGGGTAATAGGGTTTTAATAGTGTCTTGCAATCAAGAGAGCAATTGTGAACTAACATAGCAACAATTGTAGTCAATACTCGATAGTCGATATATTGCATGAGTTCTTCATGATTTATATTTATAAATTTATTTTAGGGAGAAGTTAATAATTGCTCTCTTATTTGATCCCTTTCAATTAAATAAATTAGTGTAGAAGACTAAAATTACTAAAATTGGAGAAGTTAATACCCCTAAGTTACTAAAATTATTATTATCATTATTATTATTATTATTATTATGTTAGTAATTTGGGGGTGTTACAAAGTGGTATCAGTTTTTCAGGTTATAAAAGATTAAAATTGAAAATAATAAACTTGTGGGTAGACATAGAAATGGGCATGTAGGATAGAGTTTCGCATTCTCATGCATAAAATAAAGTATTTTCATAAAAATTATTTGATTTTGGAAAGATGAAAATGTTGGTGATCAAGTGTAACACTCTCTGACTAAGGAAGGTTCGACCGACCTGGAGGAGTGTTCCGTTAAGTAAAGATTTCTGGCTAGGAAAGACTCTCGTCAACACTGTACGTTACTTACCTGGGAAACCATTGGCTTGATTTACCCGCAAGTGTGAATAGTTGTAAAGATTTCTGACTATTAAAAGTTTCGAAAATAAAATAGTTGTAAAATAAAAGAATTTCAAGCATATGTAATTACAATCATGGAAGGTCGAATTAAATGTTCAATCTGGATTAATTGTTGCAAGTTAAGTTTATAAACTTTTTCAAGGATAGAAGAAAGTATGTTTCATGTAAATTAAACCAAGCAAGTGTGAATTATGTGCTTAAATGAATCCAATTTTTTCATATGCCTATCTATAGTCAATTAAAAGCCAAGTATTTTAGTCGAGAATTTCGTTACATGGGAAAAAATTATTTGAATAAAGTGAATGTTTGTTCTAGAATTTATATATTTCAAGTGTTTGAATATGAATTCAACATGATAATTTGAACGTTCTAGCAATATGTCGAGTCGAATGCTTAATCAAAACTCTCAAACCACCTGAAGTGGCCTTAAGAGGACAATCAAGCACCTAACCTCTTTAACTCAATTTCTAGCGCAAGTAATGACTAATCAATTGAATAGGCAGCCAGAAAATGACACATTTGGAGAAGTTCCCAAAATAACTTCAAGTAGCAAACCTTCGAGCTATAACGAAAAAGAAGACCCAACTAGCCTAGAAAACTTGATTAGAGGGTTTGATAAGCTATTTGATACTGTAAATTATCCCAAAATATAAAAGTAAATAGTGCAGTTTTTTACCTTAAGGAAGAAGCTGACTTGTGGTGGTCTCAATCTAAGGAAAACATCAAAAGAACTCCTGATTTTGGGTGGTCAACCTTCAAAGAAGCCCTTAGAAATAAGTTATATATGCCTTACCTTAAGAAACAAAAGTGCATGGAATTTACAAACCTTAGTATGAGAGACATGACGATTAATGAATACTATGCTAAGTTTATTAAACTTATGAGATTTACTCCAGAGGTAGTCCCGACCGAAGCCATGAAAGTACAGAGATTTGAACAAAGACTAACCTTAACCTTGCAAGGGAAGCTAGGAGGGGCCACTTTTGAAACCTTAGATGAGGTGTAGGGGAGAGTCGCCCACTTGTATGAGATTAGGGGAAAAAGAATTAGAGAACCAAGTCTCAGGGAAAAGAGAAAGAGGAATGAAAACTTTCATGGAGGTGACAAAAGGGCTATAACAAATGGGAATTTTCGGGGGAAAAAGAGACTTTAAGGGAAACCTTGGGAAGGAAAGAGAAAACAAGGGGATGGTGAAAAACCTAAGAGAATTTTTCATTGCCAGTGGTGTGATAAGAATCACCCCGGGAGGAATTGTGAAGGTAACCTTATAACTTGCCATTTCTGTCAAAAATTGGGACATCGAGAGTATGAGTGCTATAAATAGACTTTTGGTAGCCCTGGTCTCCCTGTCCGAAACGCGAAACCTTCTCAAAATGGTCAGCCTAGTTTAATCCAACCAAACAGGAATCCTAAATCTGTGTTAGGTGCAAATTATAATCCTCCTAAAGGCCGAGTGTTTGTTATGAACAGCCGTGAGGCTAGATTTATTTCTTTAGTAGTAGTTGGTAATTTCTCTATCTGCAATTTTTCTATAAAATTTCTTTTTGATTAAGAAGCATCTCTAAGACTTTAGTAGGAAGTCTAAAGTTAGTAGAGTCAGAATTCATTTCCTTAGACATGGCTTTATCGTTCAGGGAAGTTATGAGCTGTACTAAGTTGTATTCTAAAATACCTATGATAATTTCACGAGTTGACTTCTCACCACACTTAATAGAATTTGAAATGGGTCACTTAGAAGTGATCTTTGGTATGGATTGGATGGAAAATTTAAAGCTCGAATTGATTGTGAAGCTCAGAAGGTATCATTGGTTGGACCTAATAAGATCAGGGTGACTTGTTAAAGAGAAGGGAAGAAACCCGGATTGAAGATAATCTTAGCCCTACAAATAAATAAATATATGCAGAAGGGATATCATTTATATATATGTAGTGTTCAAGAAATTCGGGAAGTAGAAGATGGAAATAAGCAAGAGATTTCACTTATTTGTGAATTTCCGGACATTTTTCTAGAAGATATTTCAGAAATGTCTCCAATTAGAGATGTATGTGGAGTTCACCATAGATCTAGTGCCTAAAACTAAACCGATCTCTAAGGCCCTTATAGGATGGTACCAGCTGAATTGAAGGAGTTGAAAGCTCAATTAGATGATTTGTTAGACAAAGGCTAATTAGTCCTAGTTCGTCACCTTGGGGAGCCCTAGTGTTGTTTGTCAAGAAGAAAGATGGAATTATGAGGTTATTCTTTGATTATAGAGAATTGAATAATGTTACTGTGAAGAATAAATACCCACTTTCGAGGATAGATGACCCATTTGATCAGTTGAAAGGGGCAGTGGTATTTTCTAAGATTGACTTGAGGTCTGGATATCACCAATTGAGGATCGCCGAGCAAGACATCCCAAAGTGTGCGTTTAGAACTCGTTATGGACACTATGAATATACAATAATGCCATTTGGGTTGACTAATACACCAGCGATGTTCATGGATTTGATGCACTGAATTTTTAGGCCTTACTTAGATAGGTTTGTGATTGCTTCATTGATGATATTTGGTGTATTCAAGGGATAAGGATGATCACAAAGAACGTTTAAAGGTGGTATTAACGATTAAGGAAAAATTAGTTATATGCGAAGCTTTCTAAGTGTGAGTTCTGGATGGAGAAAGTAGCCTTTTTGGAACATGTGATATCTAAGGAAGGTGTATCCGTAGATCTAGAAAAGATTCAAGCAGTAAGTGAATGGCCAACACTGAAGATTGTATCGGATATTCGAAGTTTCTTGGGATTAGCAGGCTATTATCGGCGATTTGTGAAAGACTTTTCAAAGATATTTGGACCCATGACCAGCCTTGAAAAAGGAGTGTAGCTTTATGTGGACTCCGGAGTGTGAAGAGGCATTTCAAACTTTAAAATATAAGTTAACATTGGCACCAGTCTTAGCCTTACCAGATGGGAGTGATCAGTATGAGCTATATAGTGATACATCCAAATTTGGGTTAGGTTGTGTATTGATGAAAAACAGAAGGGTTATAGCCTATGCCTTTAGGAAATTGCAACCATATGAGATTAACTACCCAACTCATGATTTGGAGCTAGCGGCGATAGTTTTTGCCTTAAATAATTGGAGACATTACCTTTACGGAGTAAGTTGTAAGATCTATACAAATCATAAGAGTTTACAGTATATTTTCACCCAAAAGGAGTTAAATATGAGGAAAAGAAGATGGTTGGAGCTTATCAAAGATTATGATTTGGAGATTCAATATCACGAAGAAAAAGTCAATGTGGTGGCAGATGCATTAACTAGGAAGTCGAACCATTCAGTGAATGCAATAATTTTTCCTGATCAGTTATGTATAGAATTCCAGAAAATGAACTTAGATGTAGTGGAACAAGGGGGAGTATAAGAATGTATTAATGCCATGGAAATTTAGGCATCCATTTATGATGAGATTCGGGAAAGCCAGCCGAAAGATGAAAAATTAGTAAACATTAAAGAGAAAATTCGGGAATGACATACCCTAAAATTTACGATCGCTGATGATGGTAGTATTAGGTTTAAAGGAAGATGGTGTGTTCCATACAATAAATGAGATTTGAAGAATAGATTGATAGAAGAAGCTCACAATTCACCTTATTCTATGCATCTTGGAGGAGATAAGTTTTACAAAGACATGAAGAAGACATTTTGGTGGCCCAATATGAAAAAGGAAGTAGCCAAATTTGTGGCTAGGTGTCTTATTTGTCAAAAGGTAAAGATTGAGTATAAGTGTTCACAGGGTAAGATTCAACCATTAAAAGTTCCTAGTTGGAAATGGGATTCGATTTCTATGGATTTTGTAGGAGCTCCACCTAGAACAAGGGTCGATAATGATACCATTTGGGTGGTTGTAGATAGACTCACTAAGACTACCGTTTTTATACCCATGAAGAGTACTTGGACGATGAACCAATCAGGAAAAGCTTATGTGAAATTCGTGATATCAAGGGGTGCCTAAGGGTATTGTGTCGGATAGAGATTCGAGGTTTTTGTCCAATTTTTGGAAGAATTTGCAAAAGGCAATGGGAACGAGGTTACTTATGAGCACAACATTACACCCCACTACTAACGGTCAGACTGAAAGAACCATTCAAACCTTGGAAGATATGTTAAGAGCATGTGTGATGGATTATCAAGGGTCATGGAGGATTACTTAAACCTAATCGAGTTTTCCTATAATAACAGTTATCATGCCAATATTAGAATGACACCTTTTGAGGCACTTTATGGAAGAAAGTGTAGGAGTCTGGTATGTTGGAATGATATAAGTGAAATCATAGTACTTGGACCAGAAATTATCCAAGAAACTATTAAACAGGTGAAGATGATCTAGGAAATGATCAAAGCAGCACAAGACCGTCAAAAGAGCTACGCAGACTCCAAGAGGCAAGATGAGAAATATGAAGTTGGAGAAAATATTTTATTAAAAGTTTCTCCCATGAAAGAGTGATGAGGTTTAGGAAAAGGGGAAATTGAGTCTGAAGTACATTGGACCCTATGGGGTGTTGAAAAGAGTAGGCAAAGTGGCTTATGAGTTGGAACTGCCTAATGAACTAGAGGAAGTGCATAATGTATTTCATAAATCTCAATTGAAGAAATATTTACCTTATCATATCCTTTTTCTATGATTGATATTTCAAAAAAAAAATTATATTATTATTATTATTATAAAAATTTTCTTTTTTAACTAATTCTAATTGGTTTATTTTGAATTAAATAATTTTAATTGGTTAAACTATTTAATAATTTAATTATTTTAAAAATAAATGATTTTTTTGAAAATTTGGAGGATAATTATCATTTTAAATTCATCTTTATCCTTTAGTGTTTTTAAATCCTAAAATTTATTTTAATTTCTACTATAAATAGACTCTTAAACCTTACCTAATTCTTCACACAAAAATCATTAAACCCTTTTTACTTCTCTCACACTCTCTCTCTCTCTCTCTCTCTCTCTCTCTCAAGCTACTCTCTGTATCTCTTCGGCCACCTTGTGCCACCAACAACCACTAGCCTCCGTGAATATCCAATTTCCCAAACTATTTAACAATTTTAATTATTTTGCAAACTGTTTAATTCTTAAAACTATTTCTAAATTTAATTAAAGTTTTAACATTTTATGCATATTATTTTATTGCATTAATTAGTTCATGTTAATTAATAGGAATATCATCTTGAAGTTTAGTAAGAATTTGCTAGGAAGTACTAGAATTTAAGGTACGTATATGTGTTAAATATTTTTAAGTGAAATTAAATATTTTGTTGAATTATATTGTATTATGATATTTTTATGATGTATTTTTCTAAATAAATTATAATTGAAATTTTATCCATGCGTTATTTTTTAAAAATATATGTTTATATATGGTTATTTATTTGAAATTCCAATTATAAAAAAAGGATGATATACATTTATCTTGTTTTATTTAATATGTATCATGTTTTAAAAGGGCCAAATGACATTTGAGATTTAATATTTTTCAATGAGCTTTGATAATTTAAGCAAGGTATTTGTATTTAAAGGAGTTATAAAAGGAGAGTTATTATTATTATATATCACCGCTTGATTTCATAATAAAGAAGAGTTTATGCTTCAAAGTTCACTTGTTGGAAAATAAAAAGAAACTCCAAGGATAGATCCATGATGAGATAACTAACTTGGGGGGTGTGCACACTTAGGATCAAGGAGGGAATATAAGAAGAAAAAATTATTTTTATTAAGTGCTGTAATAATTCCATTTGTATTGGATTACTATAAAGGAAGGTTTAAAGTTTATTGATTATAAGAAGGCATGTTCGAAATAAAAGAATTTAAAAGTCAAAGTATTTCTTTTAGCATGTATATGTACACAGTGTTTTTACACTGACACATATTTTTTTATTTGTTTTTTGTTCATCCTACTTATCATTTATGGTGAGTAGGTTTGCAGGGATAAATGTACATAGAAGCAATACATCAAGGGGTACTTACTAATTAGGAGTTTTCATAATTTTTCCTAGTCAACTTTTGTACCTTTGGATAATCAAATTCTTTTTAATAAATAAATTGAGTTTTTCTTCTGCTGCAATATAGTAATTAGTTAGCACAGCCAAAGCGAGGTGACACATGGCGGTAATACCCCTAAGTTAATAAAATTACTATCATTATTATTATTATTATACAAAAGTCATACAACCTACAATAAATTAGAGGGAAGCCGAGAAACAATCTGGGCCCGCACTCCTCTAGCTATAGCAAAACCTACCCTGTGAAAATAAAAGCTGTTGAATGAGCCCCAATGTCTTGCGCCGCCGAGAACCGCTGGACCCACTTCAGTAACGCAACAGCCTCCTTCTCTAATTCCCCAAGAGAAGAAAAGGAGAAGGGACACTCGATGGATACTCTTGACCTTAACCTAGGAGCCCCGAAAGATATCTCGGGTAGTAAGAAGAGACACTTTTAGTTTCTCATTGATGAGATACTTTATAGAATCACCTCCTAGAATATGGTTTTTCTCTCGTTACCTCAAAGAATAATCTTGATTAACATAGTTCCCATCTGCATAGCTAACGTTGTTTTTGGATCCTTTGGAATCCCCAAATCTGTAGCCCATAAAATTGACTCCATAATTTCTAGTTTCCTCTGGCCAAGTTATAGGGGACTAGGGATACACTAGGTTAAAAAGGAAATTACAACACTCCCAAAGGGATTGGGAGGGCTGGGCATTTTTAATGAACAAAGCATTTTTAATGAAACAAGTATCTTGAATGTCATGTAACCCATAGCTTCTAGTCTCCAAAGTATATAATGCCAAAGATGTGTTTGCTCTACTTTTGGTCTAAATAAATCTTCATAGAAGGTCAAAAGGTTCTTAGATCTTTTTGAGCCTACAAAATATGGAAAATCTAATTTTAGATGGAAGCGGATGGAAAGTGGGTAATGGACAGAGTATCCAAGCATGCTTAGATAAATGGATAATTAGGAAACCTCCATCATGTCGATCTGATATCTCCCTCTTTGAAGCTAGTAGACTTAGGGTGAATGACCTGTTAGATGAATCCATTGCGGAATAGAAGAGGATTGATCTTCTTAAAATTTTTAAAGGAAATACGGTTCAACGTATTCTTCAGATGGAATCCCCCATAACACAAGGCAATAATTCACTATATTAGCTACGTCATAAGTCAAGGAAGCTCACAATGAAATATTGTTATGCTTTGCATAAGAAAAATCTCAAGCCAGTGAAGACCTCTCCAGAATAAATTGCAAAGACTTCTATAGAATTTTATGACATATTATAGTTAAGCCCAGTTGGCTTACTTTTCTATGGAAACTATCTTATGAAGCACTCCTAGTTATGCAACAACTCCATCAGCGGGGACTTCCAATTTCCAAACATACAACTTCAATGTATGGAGTGTGATAGGGGAGTCGAGGACGTGAATCACTTATTTCGAATGTGCTCCTTTGCCAATCATGTTTGGCAGAGTAGTTTTTTTAGGGATTTGCTCAAACTCTATTGAGAATCAGTCATTTAAGAACTGACTGTCATCCTATGTCCAGCTTTTCTATAGCATGGGCGGAATCCAAAGCACTCGATTAGTGCTCTTTATTACAACCCTATGGGCTTTATGGACATCTGGAAATAATAGGGTATACAAAGATAAAAAAAAAAGTGATGTCAACCACTGCAGGGATTGTATTTTGCACCTCCTTATTGAGCATGAAGCCTTCTTAGAAGAAAGATCCAAGTCTCTTCGTTTCTTACACCCCATAGAAGAAGGACGTTCCCGTCCCCCCGGTTTTGATATGGTATCTATAGGTCGTAATACATATATTGGAGAAGTGGAAGGCATCATCCAAGTCGATGGTGCATGGAATAAAGGAGATGGACAAGAAGGCTCGGGATGGGAAGTGGAATCAGCCGTAGATAGTGACAAAGAGGGCAGTGGAAGCTCTTCAAAGGGATTCGCTTCACCAGCTATTATGGCAGAAGCCTTAGCTTGTCTTCAAGCTCTCCAATGGTGCAAAGATAACAACTGGTAGGCAATTCGATTACTTTCTGATTCAAAGCTCTTACTTTCCTCTCTTCGACAAGAAAGTTCGAATAACTTGAAATAGTTAACTTAGTTTCCGGGATTAGGAATCTTGGAACAACTTTTGAATTTTGCTTCATCCATAAAATAAGGAGGGACGGGGTTGCTAACGCTCATGCTCGAGCAGTTTCAACACGACTCCCGACTTACTCGTCCTCTTTATAGGGTTCTTTTGTTAGTTTATGATATGTAAGAAAAATGAGATGTATAGCAATGAAAATTTTCCTCAAAAGTGGGAGAGAATTAAATTATGTAGCGGGTACGACCACTAGCAAAAACAAGGGACATTTTTCTTTCGTTGTTTTGTTCGAGTAGTTTCATTTACTTCATATATATATATATATATATATATATATATATATATATATATATATATATATATATTTATGATATCAATTGTATTTCTTTCTTATTTTCGTTGTCTTTCATTTCAAGTGGATGCAAATATTTTAAAAGTATGACCGTCGCTTAATATATTCGACTAACAAAGTGTATTGTCCAAGATCAAGAGCAATTTCCGCAAAATAACAGGAATATTAAATAGTTAGGTTGATCCAATACCATGCTATATGCAAATAAAAGAAATTAAATGGTTTGCTATAAACGGCTGAACATGTAGGCTCCTCTTGAATCATAACTTAAGAAAAGAGATTCTGCATGGGAGGGGTTAAAATTAGTTCTATCCTAACTAGGAAGCAACCATGTTACTTTATAAGGATCTTCTCCTTCCTAAGCCAAGCTATTTCTTTTTACAACAACCGTTTGGTATTTTCATGTACATAGATAGCTCTTATCCTATGGTTTTTATGTTCGTAGGCAAATTTAATTTGGATAAAAATAGGACTCGTATAGTCATTATGCATGTGATTCTAGGCTAAATTCAGGGATTTGCGGATGACAGAAACAACAATATTTTGCTTGTTGAATTAGTTCAAGTTTGTGGCATGCTATATCCCTAGCTTGTTGAATTGATTCCATAATAGTACAATAATGCAATTACGACCATATTTTTTTTTTTAAGTCCTATACAAATATCCATGATAGTATAATTATAGACAGATTAAAAGCAAATTTATTAAGTATTTACTTTATCCCTTGCCATGGTACAAATAACCAACAATTGTATTCCGATTAAGACTTAGTTATATTATGTGTAATACATTCTTTAAATTTAAAGGTCTATTATTTTTACTTAATGTAAAGGGAGCCGCAAACGGCAATACAACTTAAAAGATCTATTATAAGAGTTATTTCCATAGCCTTGGAGGAAGCATTATTAGTGTTTGGCCATTTTTGGATAATGAAGGAATTAAACAAAATGGGAACTTTGGTATCATAGTTACATAAGTAGCTTCCCACACGTTATGGCATTTCTCCCACCTCTTACCCCTTTCCCCTTTCCCATAAGCATATGTAACATAGAGAAAGAGATGAGATAAGATTTGTCCAATTGAGGGCTTTTTTAAGTAGGGGACCAAACTCCAAACTGTCGTGTCTGAATTACATCCCCATAAAACCATACACTATCATTTATAAAATTATAACTTCATATAATATATGGTATTTTTTTGGATTTCCACTTTGCTGGCCCTCTTTATTAATCACTTGGAAGCTAAGTCTTATCCCCTGCCTCATCTTGGTTTTTTCTTCCTCCAGGACATATTCTATTTATGATTGATTAAATGTATCAAAAATAAAATAAAAATTCCAAAATCCCAGATATTTTACTTGTTTATTAAAACTATGCATTTTCTTTTTTAAGATAATGATTTGTTGAGTGTTGTTTTCTATGAAGTTTGAGTTGGAGACAAAAACCCACCTCGAATTTTTTTTTCCCAGGTAGATTCAGATTTACACCCTTTTCTGCCTACAAAAGGGTGGACTATTAGCTTAACACAAACTTATCAGCTTGAAAAACTTTTTAAAGAAAACTGTACGTTGGTTGTTCAATTTTGAATGCTTAATGTCAAACTCAAGCAACGCATACGAAAATGTTTTGATTTCATCTATTTTAGTTCACTTCTAAATGGATCCTCCACTTGCACACTACGTAATAATTAATAATAATAATAATAATAATAATAATAATTATTATTATTATTTATTGACATTGGCACTACTATAGTTTCAGTGATAATTTTACTATAGGGTTGCATAACTTTACTATAGGATTATGAAATGACTTCTTTTTTTTTGTTTATTGATAGACATTAAATGTATTGATAGTCGATTTTGTAGATGCATTGAAAATTAAAATTAAAATGGGTTTGTGTCTTACGTAATACTCATCTATATTCTGTAAGGATAAATGAATACTTCGTGTCAAAGATCTAAAATTATATCTTTTATACTCCGCTATCCATACCAAAAAAATAAAATAGATTGTTTATAAAAGTTAAATTATAATTGATTATTGTTCTAATATTATACACAAAACATATGTGAATATTATAATATGGCAATACTTCAATAAGGGTTTCTCAATCTATATTAAAATGTATTCTCTTCGGGTTTATTTATGATTGTGTTTGAGCTCTATTAATTGAGTTGTGTATGTTGATTGAATGAAGAAAATACATTAGAATTTATAGTACAAGAGTTTCCTAAACTATAGAAAAATAAATATGGAAATTTCTGATTTTCTAGCTTTGTTATCTCAAATTGATATTATTGCCTTAATCTTCTTTATTCTTTTTGCCTTATTGTGTAGGTGAATATTTACCTTCCTATTTTACACTCCCCCTCAAGATAGGTATTGGGATCCCCAATGCCTAACTTGTTTAGTATTTCTTGGAAGGATTTTGTAGGCACTGCTTTTGTTAGTATGTCTACTAACTGTTCTTCTGATCGAATATATGGAATGGTTATGATCTTGTTTTTCAGCTTCTCTTTAATGAAATGTCAATCAATCTTGACGTGTTTTGTTCGATCATGTTGAACTGGATTTTTTGAGATGCTAATTGCAGCTTTATTATCACATAGAAGTTCACAACTTTTCTCTAGAGGAAACCCAATTTTACTTAAGAGTTTTTGTAGCCATAGAATTTCTATTATCCCTTTTGCTATACCTCTAAACTCTGCTTCATCACTTGAAAGAGCCACTACTTTCTGTTTTTTACTTCTCCAAGTAACCAAGTTGCCTCCTACTAGTGTGAAGTATCCTGAAGTTGACCTTCTTCTTACTTTATCTCCTCCCCAGTCTGCATTGGTGTAAGCTTTCATTCCTAGGTGACCATTTTTCTGAAAGAGGATACCATATCTCGTAGTTCCTTTTAGGTATTTAATGATTCTCATAACTGCTTCCATATGCTCAATTTGTGGTTGGTGCATAAATTGGCTAACTATTCCCACGACATATGCTATATCAGGTCTGGTGTGTGATAGATAGATTAGTTTACCTACCATTCGTTGGTACTTTTATTGATCAGTTAGTTCTCCTCCTTCATTCACCTGGAGTCCATGATTCACTATCATGGGAGTATATGCTGGCTTACATTCTATCATTTCTGTTTCGGCAAGGAGGTCTAGGGTGTATTTCTTTTGTGATATGAAGATTCCTCTTTTTGATCTCATGACTTCAATTCCTAGAAAGTATTTGAGCATTCCCAAATCTTTCATCTCAAACTCTTTAAATAACTCCTTCCTAATTTTTGAGATTTCCTCATAGTCGTCTCCTGTGAGAATCATATCATCAACATAAATAATCAAGCATGTTACACGATTTTCTCTTTTTTCAGAAATAGGGTATGATCTGAGTTGCTCTGATGATACCCATACTTTTTCATTGCCATTGTGAACCTCCCAAACTAGGCCCTTGGTGATTGCTTGAGTCCATATAGAGTCTTTTTTAGTCTGCATCCTTCTCCTGTTACAAAACCTTTAGTAAATCCAGGAGGATCTTCCATGTATACCTCTTCTTGAAGTTCACCATGTAAAAATGCATTTTTTACATCAAACTGATACAAAGGCCAGTCTTTGTTTGCTGCTATTGAAAAAGTACTCATATAGTGTCAATTTTTGTAACTGGAGAGAAGGTCTCTGAATAATCAATACCATAGGTCTGAGTATACCCTTTCGCTACCAACCTTGCCTTGTATCTTTCTATGGATCCATCTACTTTGTATTTAATGGTAAATACCCATTTACATCCTATTGGGTTCTTTCCTGAAGGCACTTTATATTTTTCCCATGTATCATTCTTCTTCAAAGCTTTAATTTCGTTTTCCATGGCTTCTCTCCATACGTTATTCTCCAATGCTTCCTTCACATTTCTGGGCAATTTTTCAGAGTATAAGGAAGTTTGAAAGGCTCTTGCCTTCCTTAACGTCTTCAACTCACTAACTATGTTGGCCATAGGATACTTGGACTGTCGAGGCTCATACTCAAGTTCATACCTCTTGGGTGGAATCCCTCTAGTGCTTCTTGGAGGTAGCTTATATGTTTCCTGAGACTGTTCTTGAGGTATCTCTTTGTCATCTTGAGTATTTTCAAGGTTAGTCACAGGAGTTAAAAATTCAATTACCTCATCAGGACATTGAAGTGATAAAGAAGGCACAAGTGTGTTGGATTGTGCTATGTTTTCAGATTGCTGCTCGATAGATCCGTCTACTTGTTCTTGTGAGACAGAATCCCTTATAGGGATAAGTAACCAATCTAGATCGTCATATTGTGTCTCCCCCTGACAGCTAGAGTGGTATTTATAGAAGAAATCGGTTTTAAGGAAATCACAATCTAAGGTTGTATGGATATGTTTGGTTTTTGGGGTCATAGCACCTATATCCATTCTGGTTAATCCCGTATCCCAAAAAAACACATTTTATAGCACATGGGTCTAATTTGTTTATTTGCTGTTTAGGGATATGAACATAGACTGTGTACCCAAAGACTCTAGGATGTAGGAAAAAAATAAAGGGAATAGAGGCGTAGGTTTTAAGATGATTAAGGGGTGTTTTATAGTTGAGAATTTTTGTGGGTAGTCTATTAGTGAGGTATGTTGCTGTTGCAATAACCTTAGGCCAAAAACTTGTAGGAACCTTAGAGTCAAATAGAAGAGCTCGAGCCATGTTTAGGAGGGTTCTATTTTTCCTTTTAGCAACACCATTTTGTTGTGGGGTATAAGGACATGATGTTTGGTGAATTATTCCTTTTTCAGTGCAAAATTGACTCATAAAATTATTAACAAATTCCCCTCCATTATCAGATCAAAGAATTTGAATCTAAGATTGGTACTGGGTTTGAACTAATGTGTAGAATGACATAAATTTATCAATAACTTCATATTTTTGTTTCAAAAAATACACCCAAGTCATTCTAGTGCAGTCATCAATAAACAAGAGGAAATACCGAAGACCATGCTGTCTAGAATGTGGAGCAGGGCCCCATGTATCAGAGTGAATAATTTGAAAAGGAGTATCAGCTTTGGAACTACTGGGTTTATATGACTGTCTATGACTCTTAGTCAAAATACATGTCTCACAAACAAAGTCTTTATTAAATTTTGCCAGGGATGGAAATAGATGATCTAAAAACCTGGGAGAGGGATGACCTAAACGATGGTGCCATAGCCATACTTGTTGATCAATTGTCCCGCGAACAAGCATTTCTTCTCCTTGTTGAGTAGCGTCATCAATATAGTACAATCCTCCATGTTCAGTGTCATGCCCAATCACTTTCCCAGTCTTGATGTCCTATACCAAACAAAAGTCAGGATAGATTGTAACTGAACAATTAAATTCCTTTGTTAAGTGACTAATAGACAAAAGTTTATGAGATAAGTCAGGAACATAGAGACAATTATTTATTTCATTATTTGAGAAGAAATTAATTTTCCCAATTCCATTAACCGGGGATAGGTCGTCATTTGCCATCTGGATCTGAGATGTAGTCCCCTTTTTAATTTCCATGAAATCTGAAATATCATGGATCATCGTATCTATAGCACCACAGTCAAATATCCATGTATTATTTTTTTCAGGAAATAACCCGTTTTTCTGTGACTCGAGTTGAGCATAGTTACGGGCATTCATTGAAGCAGGCAATTGGGCCTTATCAATTTTGTGAGAGGGATAGGCCGTGTGATTTGGGCATAAATTCTCTTGTTCATTTGATACCCTAGACACAAAAGAACAAACGTTAGGTTTAGGTTTTTTAAACCTAATCCTACCTTGAGTCATGCGGCTGCTACTGCCGTGCTTCTCTCTTGTGATGGCGGTTGTTGCTCCCGTGTTTTTCCTCTCTTTGTGCTTCTCTTCATGGCCATGGCTATCTTCTTCTTGCTCCATGGTCTCCTTAAAGACAACTCCCCCTATCTTCGTTCCTTTCTTCTTCGGATCTTGCCACCAATGGGGTAACCGATTATCTTGAAACACCCATCCTTTGTGGGGCAATTTCCACCACAGTGGGTGTATTTGAGATGGTTTTTGTCGGGCTGAGATGATGACCCACTTGATTGGCTGTGGTTTCGAGCAACAAGACCACTATCGATTCCCGAATTTTGGGGATGGTTCGCCGGAGGTAAGGTTTCCTGATTCATGATGTTTCTCTGAGCAATTTCACGCCTTATGGTATTTTAAGCAACCTCAATTGACGGTAAAGGTTCTAAGTTCATAAGATCTTTGCGATCTTTATCAAGGCTTTCATCTAGCCCAGCTAGAAATTGGTATAGCCTTTGTTGTTGTGTTATTCGGTTGTATATTGTCTTATCTTCTGCACATGACATCAGGTTAGGCATTCTACGATCTATTTCTTTCCATATTGAAATCAACTTATCATAGTATGATTCAATTGTTGTTTGGCCTTGTTTGATTCGGTTTGCTTTGACGTTGAGATCATAAACTTGCAATCCATCTTTGCCATTGTTGTATAATGCCTCGATGCCCTGCCATAGTTCTCTAGCTGTTCCAAAGTCTAGGAGCTGGTTTACCAGTTCCGGGTCTATGTTGTCAATTATCCAGGAAATTACTAGTAGATCTTGTTGAGCCCATTGTATGTATGATGGGTCGTCTGGTGGTAGAGGATCGACAATGATGTGCCTAAGCCGACCTCTTCCACCGATGGCTATCTGCATCAATCGTGTCCATTTCGAGTAATTCTGGCTATGTAATTTTTCGGATACATTGACAGTGAATGGTGTGGAATTAATATTTTTTGGGGTGGTTTTGTTGGTGTTTAACTCCTGTAGGAGTTGCAACAGACTACTTACAGTGATGGTTGTTTTTAGGTTTTTAGGTGGAGAACTCATGGTTCACAGGAAAGCTATGGTAAATGATGAGATTAATGGATCTTGGGTTTTAGGCTTTTCCCAATTTTCCGCTCTGATACCATGATTGTGTTTGAGCTCTATTAATTGAGTTGTGTATGTTGCTTGAATGAAGAAAATACATCAGAATTTATAGTACAAGAGTTTCCTAAAATATAGAAACATAAATATGGAAATTTCTTATTTTCTAGCTTTGTTATCTCTAATTGATACTATTGCCTTAATCTTCTTTATTCTTTTTGCCTTATTGTGTAGGTGAATATTTACCTTTGCTATTTTACAATTTCTTTTCATTTGAAATCCGAAAAGAAGTCAATAAGATAATACTAAATAATTTTATAAAAATAGTTAATAAGTTAATTTTGGACAGGGTAATACACTAATACTATTGCTAGGAAACCATGTAGTATGTGTATGATTAAATGATTTGAGCCTTTAATCAGGTAAGGGTAAATGCAGAAATCATTGAAAATTTTCTGCAAGGATGTCTCTGGAATGGTGGGACTAAGATCAGAAGTGTTTGACTATTAAAGAAATACTTGTCAAATTATCAGGTTTGATGACAAATTTGACAGGAGCTAATTTGAATATGTCAATTTCAGTGAATAAAAACATAGTCACTACTTGAAAATTATTGACCAAATCAAATACAGTAATACATGTGGTAGAATGTTGGGGACCAATGTACTTGCATCGTGTATTAGTAGCCACTTAATATGATCGACTTTGAATACTATTTACAATTAATCAATTTTGTTTAATTAATCATATTTCCTAATCAGTCTTGCAACATTTCTATCTATTATTGATGATTCGTAGTAGTGAAAATGATCTAAACACTTTTTTATATAGATTTTATTTTTAAGAAAAATCAAAAGGATAAAAAAGATTATTACATTCCTTGATAATTTACGAGTGATGAATAATAACTCCAATAAGAAAACATAATTTACGAGTGACGAATAATAACTCCTATAAGAAAACATTACGATAACGTTTTTTGTGAGAAACTCTAAAACATATATTCGTTTAAGGAAAAGCTAGTGTTTTTTCCGGTTTGTAGGGATAAACTTAAATTTTTGTTTCAACTTCGTTTAATTTTTTTCCATTATAATTCAAATTGAGAGTGGTCAATATTCTGACTAGTTTTCCACTTTGTTTTTGAGGAAATTCGTTATCAACTCATAATTTTTTTTTTCAAAATTAAAATACATTAGTACTCTGTAAAAATAAGTTTTAATCTATAACTTTAATTTTAATAAGTGATTTTTTTTAGCTGTAATCTTTTTTTTTTCTTTAGAGTTTTAGCATTAATTAAAGTAGCAGCTATTTTCAAACAACTTCAAAACCAAGACCTATTTGACTCTTGAAAAATCCATTTTAATTTAGTAAACAACGATTTGAATCCTACTTGTACCTATTTTAAATGTGAAATGGGTAACATGTAACCCGACTTGATATTAACCAACAACCGACTTTGTCTTATATTATTTGCCCTAAACCCAAACCTGCACCCGAGTACCCGACCCCACATAAAACGATTACCGACTAGAACCGACTTGACAATAATTTTAGGTCAAGCATAGTTTAGTGTAATTTTAATCTTAGTAAAATTTTTGGTTAGATTCTTTGAAAAATATAATCAAGGAATCCCAACTTTTAGAATAATATCAAAATAAATTGAAATTATCTAAGTCAGAAATTCGCTGATCCAGTAAGAACATTCACTTAAAGATATTTTTGTTGGTTTTTAAGATCCAGACATCCAGGTATAAGCACCCTCCATATAATTTACCGGAAAGCTAAGAGTTCTTTATTTCAAGTTTTATGTTGACTTATTTTAGCAAAAAATAAAAATGAGTTAAGTAACAATAAAATAAGTTCAAATATAATAAAATAAATCTAGATAAAATAAAGTTTTCATAAAATTATACTATTTAAAATTAAAATTGCATAATTTGAATATAAAGTTGTACTAATATATATATATATATATATATATATATATATATATATATATATATATAACATAAAGTTTTACTATAAGAAAATAAAGATACACATTCACACCATTTTCGTATGGAACTAGTATGTTGACTTTTGCTATTTTTCATCTTTTTTATTTTATTTTTGGACATGATATATGTTATTATTTACATATATTAAATATAATTTTAGCATTTCTCATAAAAGCAAGTATTATAGGTCTTTTAAAAATTTTACCTTTGATATGGCAAATAAATCATTTAGATCGAGCTAGTTTGGACCAAATATTTAGGTATGATGATGAAGCGGGGTATTGATTTAATTTCTAATCAATTTTGATTCAAGTAAAATACTTTGAATGGGACTATGCCATTATTCATTTCATTTTGGGTCAAGTAAAGCTATAATAAAAATAATTTTGCACCCAATATTATTTCTTACATACATATCAAGTATGATTGGAATACTGGGATAAGGAATAATTCTACCAATTAAATTTCACATAACTTGTAAATTATAGGAACATTATAAAAACAAAGGTGGGTCTTTTCCTCTGATCATTACATTCATATCTGGATATGCACTGTTCCCAAGTTAAAATGGCCACACCTGGTGTTTGTATGACCGAAAACCATGAGACGGATCATCACTTTAGTCCACATATTTCATTTCTGCAACCCATTTTTTTAATTGCATGTTCATTCAACATTCAAAGCAAAAGAATGAGGAGCTAGACAAGGATCGGAGGACTAGAAAATTATATTATCCCTCAGATCGATTGATTATATCATCAGATCAAAGTTCCCAGGAAATAAAGATCAAATTCTATGATTGGAGGAATAAAAACTTTGGGAAAATGCGTAACACTGAAAAATAAGTGAATTTATGTTATAAAAATGAAAAATTGATGCAGTACAATGGAGGAGGTCCAATCAAGATGAAGACCTGATCTAATCAAAATGTTTAAGCGGTGGACCAAAAACAATGCACCCCACCAATCTGAACTTGTGTTTTGATACGGCTTCTAAACATAACCATTTTTTGCCTAACCAGTTTGTCAATTTCCTTTGTTCACACGGTTATAGTTTGAGCCTGGATGCATGCATGCATGTTGGATGTTTGTATTTTACAACTGATGATACTATGATATACAGTATCATACCTTAGTGCCCAATTTAGGAGGATAGTGATCGACTGATCGATAACTAATATTTAATATTACTGTGCGAGGCCTAAATCCAGATTCACGGATCTGAAGAAGGAAGTGTCCTCGATTATCGTGCAATTACTAAATATAGTAGGATCGTTATGGAGATAATAAATTTAGATATTTTAGTATTGTAACGTTTTACTATAAACCAATTGCGATACATGAGTTTAATGTGATTGAACCTACAACTAATATAACCGGGTCCTATGAGGTCATACAATAAACGCAAATGGATCATATTTCTCTAAGCCCATTTATCCAGTGGATTGGATGGCATAGTTTGGGTAGAGATTGAAAAAATCTCTAAACCTACTCATTACCCTAGCTATCCTAAAAAGGAGAAACAGAATAGCATACTAGCATACGTTGTGATTCTGATGCGTTTGTGGATTGAGTAGAAGAATTGCATTTGTGATTCTTTATCTTCATTATGTTCGATACTTGAAGCCAACCTCTAATACGAGGCCAGGTGGAAGGAAAACTATGTCAGTTGGATCTGGCTTTTATGCTAAAGCTCTTGCTTGTTCTCGTGTCATGGAGTGAGCCTTATCTCTGAGGTGAATCTCAATAGCATTATCCTTATAACAATTTTTTCCAACTTGGTCAGCACTTAGAGGCAAAACGCTACGACACACGTGGATGCTTGGCATACTTTAAAACACATTTTTCTTCTAGGGAGGCTATTTAATAACTGCACAATCGTCAAGATTACAAGGGAACAAGTATAATATACGATCGCCAAATAAAAGTGTTCCACTTATCTTCTTGTAATTTAATTTAATTTGTTTTATCCCATATCAAGTTAAAAAATATTAACTAGGGAGCTTCAATACTTGCTCCCTTTACATACATTAAATGTTAGGTTTTTCAATAGCTAGTTATTATGACTACCTAATTAGCTTCTTTCTCTCGTTATACTCCCTCCGTCCTCAAAAAAAAAAAAAAAATCAATAGGGAAAATTAATGAGTAGTTAAATCCCAAAATCTGGAGTACAATACAAAATAATATGTATGTGAGCAGGTTGGCTTAATAAGATTTATAATTAAACATTGTCAATTATCATGCGTAACATACAATACAATTAGTCCATAGTGGTACTAATGGTACAGACTACCCACATACAGTGTCATCCATATCAATTATGATAAAGAAAAAAGTAAGCAGTTATTTTTGGTTATAATGATAAATCAAATGCATTTAAACTTTAAACTTTAAACTTTAAACTTTAAACTTTAAACTTTTATAGGTGGGTGTTTGTTTCATTGTTTAAATTC
This sequence comes from Dysphania ambrosioides, assembly GCA_026401315.1. Classification (NCBI taxonomy): domain Eukaryota; kingdom Viridiplantae; phylum Streptophyta; class Magnoliopsida; order Caryophyllales; family Amaranthaceae; genus Dysphania; species Dysphania ambrosioides. The sequence goes on from CM048670.1 coordinate 22,075,325, forward strand.
AGGTAGAAAGATAAGACGTAAGAGGAGTACGTACAAGTGAAGGACAGATAGATCATAGATCATAGATCATAGATCATAGATCATAGATAGAGAGATAAAAATACGAAAGATCACTGAATTTCCTGAGATAAATTTTCACAAGCGGTGCTCTTTAATCTTCCTCCTCGTTACTCACGCCAAATCGTGTTTCACTTGCTTACTCTATTTATACCTGCAAACACTGCCTTTTGTTTTTTTTTTAAAGACTTTGTGAAAGTTTATTATCTTTCCATGTTATTTTGAGTATAATGATATACTCTCTGATATTTAATTATTTATTTCATATATTAAAAATAAATATTTTTATAAGATTGTTATATAACTTAAATGATTTTTGAAATCACACTTTCTCTTATATATATAATTTACGATTTTTTTTTTATTTTCTCTCTTATTAATTTTACCAAACTAAATCTTAATAAAATAACATATGAAAATAGGATAAATTATTAAGAATAAACTTCGTGGGTGTCATTATTTACTCAAAGTTTAAATTCGAGTGTCGGATGAAAACCATAACATCAACTTGATATGTCTCGAATTCATACATACTGATTTTGTCCTCGACGGGTATGCTATATCCATCTCTTTCTTCATTATACTATTGTAATCCGTATCTTGGTATTATACAAAGTATAATGCGTCGTGAAATGAATTTTAGCTTAGATAGACCAAGCTCAAAATTCTACTTTGGGTGGTATGCTTGGATTTAGGGTAATGCATTAGGGGAATAATAAAAGTAAAATTAATGAAAAACTAGGTTAGTGAAAAGTGATTTGTAAGGTAAATATAGTGTTAGTATGTTGATGAAAGAAAAACTAATACCCTCATTTGAGAGATAATAGATACACACCACACCCCTAGGGTAGTTATTACCATCATAATAAGGGTAATAATTAATCTTCCAATTCCTTCTTCTTCCTCATATCACCACTATATTATCTTTTTTTCCACCTCATCCCTTATCACCACCTATATTTACCTTCATTTTTCATTAGTTTGACTTTTATCACCCCTTAATCTATCTCCCTCAATCCAAGCATGACCTTAATGAAATCAGGTTTATAATATAAGTTACGTAGTACTACTTTTGTTTTTGTCTTTCCATTACTTTTTGTGTAAATTTAAATAAAAATTTAAAATTTAAATATTTTTAATTATATATTTGTATAAATATTAAAAAAAACTAATATTTGAAAAATATACATTTAACCGAATCCATTAAAATTCCAAATAAATACGGTACTCTTAGCTTTAGCTTGCGCTTTCAATCTAATTGAACCCTGTTTTTATCTTTTGCACTTTCAAATATCATTAAATATATTTAATCACGTACACGTACAAGTCACTCGGCTGGCGTCTAGATAGGAGTATAAGTAGTTGTACAATGACGTGAATATAATTTGACAAACATGAACCACTAGAAGATGATATTCATAGGACCACCTTTTGCTAATATTTTCTTCTGCGATTCTCATCATCTGTTATGGCTGCCCTATTAGCAGGCTGCCTAGCAGCTATCAGTTTTTTGAGACCGCTAAACATGCAAATCGTTAATCAGTCCATTACATCGTGCTACAAGTTGCCAAACCTGCTATCATATATATATATATAGAGAGAGAGGAGAGATCCAATGAGTAGGTGCTTAAAATAGAAAGGATGAGAAGGGATCTTGACTCTTTAAATGGTAAGATCCAATGCATGAGATTTCACGTAAAAAAATTAGTCACTATAACGATGAAAATAGTCACTATAAATATGAATATGGTCACTATAAGTGAAAAAAAAATATTTTAGTCACTATGAGTTAAAAAAAGATCAACGTAAAATGTCATGCGTTGAATCAATGAGATGAAGGGTCAAGATGTGTTTTCATGCTTCTCATTTTAAGGACCATTCTCATTTTAACTTTTATATATATATATATATATATATATATATATATATATATATATATATATATATATATATATATATATATATATATATATATATATATATATAGCTTAGAAATTTCCCATGCCATGTTATCTGACTGAGTATACAATCAAATTTTAGCAGTGGTTGCAACAAATACAGCCTTTTCCACAATATCAGTAGGTCGTTGTTCAACCAAATATGTATAAGCTTTCATCATCAATTATATTGACATCTCTTGCTATATACAACTTGTAATAAAAACTTTGTAAAACTGAGGATTTAATGATTTATCACACATTTTTATCTGCCTTAAAAAAAAACGTGACATGTTGTACAAATTTTACATTTATTTACGGAGTATATTCCTTTAAGTTTTAATTAGTATGTTCAGAGTAAAATAACTAGTGCCAGGTAAAACATTGGTACAATCTCACCAAATACATGCACCCCTATACTAAGTGTAGGGTGCGGTGTATAATCAAGCTGAGTTGTCCATCACATACAATAATAATACACCGAAAACTTTGTGTATATTTTCATTTTTGCTGAGAATTATATTGGGTGCACCAAAAGATATGATTGAGATAAATATTTTTTTTATGACAAATATGGATGTAGACCGTTGGAATATCTGAAAACTCCCTTAATTGGAGTGTTTTGCCATTGATAAAAAATATATAAGGTTCTTGTGTACACAAGTTATTATCCTATACTCCCTCAGTCTCTAAAATATTGCTCTAGTTTGACTTTTACGGTGTCCAATACACGGCTTTAATATTTTTTATCTCCAAATTCGTAAGGCAAAAAATTATGAAAACTTGATATTTTAAAAATTTACAATGAGATCCATCCAACAAGATCTCACTTGAATATAATATTTTTTATAACATGATAAGAATTCATGGTCAAACTTTTCGAACTTTGACTCCAAATAGTGGATTGGGGCAATCTTTTAGGGACGGAGGGAGTACCTATAAAGATTATCTTTTAATAATCTCTATCATAGACAATAACGAAGCGAAGGTGTAGGCAATTGTCATAAGCGACCTACACAATAATATGTGGTATTTCCCTTAATTACGGTATTCTCATTTTTTGTGTACGTAATTATGGTGTATGCTATCTACTGACATTAATAATATTATAAGAATACTCAATTAGTGGATCAGAATACTATATGTCTATATGGAGACCATGATTATAAAAGTGTGAGTAGTTAAAAGTTCAGGATAATACCTACTTATACTGAAATAATTAAATTAAAAATTTATATTGATACTAAACGAGCTTATCTTTAATTCATTAGAAGTGGATATTTAACCTAATGGATATATGTAGTCGTATTTATAACATTCTCCCGAATTTTAAGAGGGGTTTAATCGAAATCGAAAGCTTTAATAATTTAATAATTTATTTTTGATATTGATATTGACGTAGACTACGGTATTTGATCCCAAATCTTAAATACCACAGTTTAACAACTAAGTTAGTTGGCGTCTATTAGGTCGACATCGTTATAAATCAATCTAGCTAACTCTTTGACATGCTCTTATTCTGTAGGATCAATCTTTTGTTTTATAAACATTTCACTTGCGTAATTATGTTATTAATCTTATTCTGTGGAATCGAATTCAGGACCATTATATATGCAGGCGTGCTGAAATTGATGAATTGGGTTGTTGGGGCCCATTTAGAATAAATACTTTGGATCTTTTGGGCCCCAGTCAGCCTCCCCAAAAATTCGCCCATAATAATATTTGTGGTAGTGCCTTTTTCTTACTGTAGTATCTCCTCCATGCTTGAACTAATTTGAATCTACATGCTTTTGCTCAAATCATGTGAGAATTATTCAAGAAGAAGCTATAACATTACCTAAGAAGAGTTTATGCTCAATCATAAAATAATATCAAAATAATTCAAGAAAAACCTAATAATTAATACCTGCTAAAATAATGTACAAAGCAGTAATAAATTCTTAACAAAATTTGCATGAGTGAAACTTAGATAAATTTGTATCCAAACAATTTATTTTCGAATTTAATAATATAGGAAAATACTCGCAAGATAATATACTTACCACTTTTAATACATTCACTAATAATGATATTCAATCAATGATTGGTGGATGGTTTGTTAAACGATTGTTGCTTGTATCATTAACGCTATCAAATCTACCTTTTTTTTCCATTTCTATAAAATACGTTTTTTTTCGAGTTGCAAATTTATTAACTTATTATTGCAATTCGATATCATTAAATTTTTTGTAAAGAATGTTAATGTGAACAGTCATTTACCATTAGTAGAGAAAGTGAGTATTTTCTAGTAAAAATTCTACTATGAGACGGGTATATAGTAAAATTTGGACAATTTATTTGATATATAGTGACTTTTATAATTAAAATAGAATTTTATATTAAGAATACTGAGCAATTTTTATTGGAAAATAGGGAAACTTAGCCATTTGATACGAAGTAATATAATTTACTTTATTTTAAAAGTTGCCCCACAAATGTATGCCATTCCCAACACACAGAGCAATCTTCCTAAAATTTCTTTCAATTTCTATCTCCCACAGCCACAGCCACAGCCACAGCCACAGCCACTTGAAAACCGAATAGAGTTTCAGAATATTTGGGTGCAGAAATTATAAGTGCCTTTGATTAAAAAGTCAAAAAAAGCGTGAATATACGATTGAAAAGCCCACATTTATAATGGGCAAACTTAGCTTGGAGGCAGTGGACCGACCTTATATGTCATATTCGTTGCCTAACTTAAAAGCAGAGTTCAAAAATAATACTACAAAGTTATTGCCAATTTGTCAATGTTAACAAGTAATACGACATACCCCCTATGCCCCAACAAAATATGGTATCCATTCCTCCATCGTCTTCTTTCAATGTGTTTTGAGTTTTGACGTTTATGTAACATTTGCACTCTTTGTTGGCCTTTTCTTTCTCATTTGTTTGGGCAATGGGTGATATTCTATAGACGCGAAATATTACTTTTTTTTTTTTATAATTATTTTAATTTTTTATGCATGATAGTAGATATCAATTAATTTTCATTTGGAGCTTGACCTAATCCTTTCCTTTCGTTTCTTTTACTTTCTTTTGCTGTGTTGTTAAAAAAAAAAAATCTAATTTTATTGGTAAAGTTAAGAGACAAAGATAGAAAATTCAACACACGTACAATTGCAACTATTGGAGGTATTATTATTTAAATATGCTTAAATTATGATACTATTGAGAAAGCAACTTATTGATGTAGCAAACCTCCATTTTACCTTTTTTTAACCAATTCGGACCTTCTTCTGTTAAGAATATCAAGTCCACATGGCACGTAGCTATTCTTTTTCCTAAAGACAAAATTGATAAAGATTGATATATGTTGTGTTGAGGGGTAACTTTTGTTATATTAAGTGGTTACTCTTACTGAGAACACTATAACTTTATTGTTCTCCTTTTATATATGATAGTTTTTCCCAAGCTAATTGTTACCTTGTCATCGGTTTTGCATAATTATTTTGCATTCTAAAGGGCTATTACTGTATTACTGTACTATTTCAATTTTAAAAACAAAACCCAGTTGTTAATATAGTTAAGATATGGTGCAGTTACCAACCTTCTTTTGTAATTATGGGCTCAAGACTTTGGAAAATACTCTTCAACACTCTGCATGTCAACTCAAAAAGACGATAGAAATGGATTTATGTTTGCAGAAGTAAATTTTAGTTTAGACGGAGTTGAGTGTGGGTCAGTTGTTTAAGTCTGCATCGCTTCCAACTTCCAACTGTTGAATATGACGGAGTAATTCTTCGTTTGGGAGAGCCGGAGAGATATTAATTGATGCAATTGAGCTTTCAATTAATTAACAACTTAGTTAATTTCTTATTTAGATTGTAGAACAACGATACATAAATAAATATTAAAGGTTGACTTGACACTGTGACTACCTACATATAATTAATTAATTAATTAATTAACACTCACCTTATGACTGAGTACATATAAATTACAGCCATTTCTTTCTTGCCACTCTTACAAGAATTAGGAATTCTCATCGTCAACATTTTCACATGTGTTACTATTTGGAGCACTTATTCATTTCAATCGAGAAACCTAAAAGTACAAATACAAGGTACTATTTAATATCGAACAATGAACTTAGGAAGATTTAGATAATGTCAGACAAAACATGTACTGATGTACCTCAAAAAAGGCCCATACCCTCCACCGCTCCATGGATCTTTAGTGCCATTAGAGATGGTAAGTGGGTCCGTTATAAATTAAAAACTCACATTTCAGCCCGACCTAGCCAATTCATCCCTTGGGCCGGTCCCGAGCCAGGCCAAGCCAGCCTAGCTCGTGGTCAGGTTCGATCTGGCCCTATAGCCACCTCTTAATGCCATTAAAAAAGATGATGTTGCAACCATAACTTCTCAACACACTGTGTATATCCTGCTGTGATTCCGATAAATTTTTTAGGATAATATCATAATAGCATTTTATTCATATGTTACAAGCTCTAATTTGGAGCACTATACTACAAACAATACTAATTGCTTGTTGGCACGTATTCTCTTTAGTTAAAATTGAGATAACAACAATGAATGTATATATAAATTTAAACTGGCCACTTTTTAGAATCCGTATGTTAAACTATCCTATACTTCGCATTATCTTTAATGATATAGGTATGAAGTATGTACAAAAATTTTAAAACGAACTAAAATTGGAATGAAAGAGATATTTAGTTGAAACTACTCTGGAAACTTTATAAGTTGTGTACTAAAAATGGGCACGACCTATTATTTTGAAAGGGAAAAGACTATTTTTGTGGCAAGGAGAACGGAAAGAAAACTATAAAGCTTTCTAGCTGTAGCGGCTATATTATGGGCTCTAATTACAAATGATTTACTAACATTAATACAGAATATAGAGTGAAACGACTGAGTGAGTTGAAAGATATCTTTAACGAGAACTTAGAGCTCCTTTGGAGCTGTTGTTGGATTATGAAGAGCTTTGATCGCTAGCATGCTATCCGCTCTTATAACTTCTTATAACTCATGCTTGGCCCAGCTCAAATGCTTGACACAAGCCCTTCCATATTGCCAAGAGTTTGGAGTGAAGAGCCGGCAATGTCCACACTTTTTAAGCCCCTTGCAAGTGGATAACATTGTTCAATGTAAATCACCCAACTATTCATACTCGTATTTGTAGCTTTCCCTGTATTAGCCTTTTCTGGATCCACTTGGATATATTTGGATCCATGCCATTAGTTCGGATCCCAAAGCAAGATGCTGCCAAATTCCTCTTTTCCTCAACGTAGCTTTTGTAGGTATAATGCCATGAATGATCTTCTAGCCAAATAAAACATATTTCTTGGAGCATTTCGCCATCAGAGATGTGAGAGTTGTCGCAGGAGAGCAGAAAATAACATCTAGATTTAATCGTGAACTCCCTGTAGGTGTTAAATCAATAGCCAGCAAGCAAAGTAGAAGATCTCCAGAGCAAGCTGACTCAACACTTCCAAGTATTTTATTAAATGAAAGTTGTTTTACAGTAGAAAGAATTCAGTTACAAAATTTCCAGTTGAAATAAACCTAGAGAATCTTTGTGCTTGTATATACATTGTTGTATTACAGACCCATGTAATTCATTTTGTACAAAATACATTCTCTAAATAAATATACAACAAAATCTCTCTCTAGTTCTCTAAATTCATTCGCTTTCTTCACCATCATGAATGCATGCCTCTTGTTCTATTAGCAACCTTTGTTGATCATCATTGCCGTGTGTGTGATCTGTGATTTGTATTCTGCAAGCTTCAATATGGTATTAGACCAGTGTTAATTAGTTTTCATGATTTAAGGTTTAATTTCTTATAGTAGTAATTGTTACGTTAAGTTAAGACTACTTTGTGATATAATTGTGAGTACTTTGATTATACTATATTTAAAACAAATTTTCAGATTTGTAGAGTAAAAAAATTGAGCTTTATGACAAGTATTTTGAGGATTTTCAAAGCTTATTCTATAGTATACTAATGAAAGCACTATACTACATGCATAGAACATAAAAATCAAGCTTATGTACACTTTCTACATTTCTCAGAAATTAGCAAATCTGTTTTTTATAGTTTCTTGTGAGTTTAAGTGTTAAAAAGGAAGGATTTAAGTATATATAAATATGTTTGGATTGATTAGTAATACAAGGCTACACATTGGAGTTTCAAAAATTACATAAACTAATGCTAAATTAAAATTTCCAGCATATTATATTTTAATAAATAAGTAGAAACTAATTAAGGGGGTGTGTATTTTAATGAATCTCAATTGATTTTTGTAGTATTATGTTTGAACTACTAGACTACATTTTGGGAGACTTAAAAATATGAATTTGCAATGGTTTTAAAGCTTTAGAAAACTTAGTATGATTGCTGAAAATGTGGGTGTTGGTATATTGATATAGGTGGTATTATTTGGTGTAGGAAAACAGTTCGTAGAAGGTGCATAATTATAGAGAAAGTGACTACTCACTTGATTTACTCAAGATACGTACAGATTATAATGCCTTGATCTAGAAGCATGAGTTAGGATCGAAAATGGAAAGTTTGGTCTCATGTTTAAGAAGCTTTAGAGTATTATTGATTATGCATGAACGAGTTGTACTCTTTACCTTGGATTACATTGGATTGCTTTTTTGTATTGAGGCGTGATGATTAATGAGTAAACACTAATTCTAATGAGGATGTAATCATGTTTGGTTGATGAATCTCAATTGATTCAAGTGGAATTAATTTTCTAATTAATCCATGAGGTCGTTTATTATCTCTCTTTTATTACTAATAGTATGAATTGAGTAAAGGTGAATTTCAAGTCTCAAGATGAGGTTAGTTTACTCTGTTCAACATGATTAAAAAGTTAAGAAGGAAATCAAAAAGTAAAAATTACGGTATAAGAGAGGTTGATTGTATAATTGTGATGTTTACATGTGTGTGCTGTGATGATATTAGAAATCGAGTGTCAAATTGTAAATCACGTAAAGTGAAAGAAGGATAAACAATAAAACTTTGGGCTAGTGCACATCTACAGTATTAACAATCAGGGGTTAGGGCTTCATGGGGTATTTTCCGTGGCTTTTCTTGAAGGTCGTGTGATCTACGAGTCTCTTTTTTATAAAGTTTTGAATTAAAATTGGGGTTAGTTAAGATCTCATCTAGATATGGTGATGGAGTCGCGCCCATCTACCATCTTGATTTATACAGTATTTTGATGCCCTTCGACGAGAGTACATGGGTTATTTATCTATTTTGATATCCTAATTAGGACATGGGTGAGACAACCTTTTCTATTACTTAATTCAAGTAATTAATTATGTTGTCAGTTAATCGAATAAAATGCTACGGAGTACGTTCAATCATGTTATACTTATCTCTGCAAATCTTTATTAAAGTTGTTTATACTTTGTAATTTCGTATGTACTCGGCTTGCTGATTACGTGCTTTGTGTGTGTTTTTGGTCATGGCCTTTGCCTTCAAATGATACTGTAATGATCCAATATTTACACTTGTATTATTGGGGAGCATATTTCTGACAGGTATCTAGCTGAGCATTCATGCATGGGTGGGTTGAGTAGAGTGTTGCTTTAATTCAGTTTTCAAAATAATTACGTTTGCTATGTATGATTTTTAAACTGTTAGTTTGGATTTGAGTTGAAAGTTACTTTGGTAATTTATTGTAAGGATCTTAACGGTTCCAACTTGTGGTATGTTAGGAGTTCGTTTTGAAGAACGATTTTATTTCAAAAGACTTTTACTTTCCGCTGTAAAATTTTGATTTAAATCTTTAACATTTGAACACGTGCGCGGTAGCACACTAGTAGTTCTTTCATGGTTTTGGTTTTCAAAAAGGAAGAATTACTAGAGTATTACATAAGGCCTATGATAGAATAAAATGATGTTTCGTCCAAAAAATCCTTAGTGTCATGGGCTTTCCCCCAATCTAGATTCGATGGATTTTGCAATGTATAAGCTTGGTCACTTACTTGATCTTGGTGAATGGCGAGCCCGCTTAGTTCTTCTCCCTAAATAAAGGTCTAAGGCAAGGTGATCCATTATCCCCTTAAGCAGGTTTTATCTTCCCAATTAGAGGCTCTTAAAAGAAGGAAGGAAATCCAAGGGCTTAAAATAGGCAGAAACGCTTCGAGTATTTCTCATCTCTTTTTTGCGGATGATGCGTTAATCTTTTCAAGGCTAATTCAGAGTCGTGCCTCAAGGTCAAAAGTTTTCTTGATGAATTTTGTTGGGGCGAGATTGTTTGTTCGGAGAAGTTATCTGTTATCTTCTCTCCTGATACCCCGTCGAAGTTCAGGAAATTTTTTAGAAAGCTGTTATAGGTTAAGCAAAAAGATGGTCTGGGAACTTACCTAGGAGTCCCAATGGAAGTGGATGGAAGGTCAGGAAAAAGTTTGATTTCATTTATGATAACATCTTGTGAAAGTTGGGATCTTAGAAGTTTTGTTCTTTGAATCAAGTTGAAAAAGTAGTTCTTATTAATGTGATCCTTATTGCCCTAACTTTGCATATTGTCTTGATTTAATTGCTTCCTAAGACTCTTATAAAAAAGATTAATGCTTCTCTTCTTAAATTTTGGTGGGTTACTCAAGGGATAAAAAGTCGATCTACTAGAGAAAGAGGGAAAATTTGTTTCTTCCAAAGCATGAAAGGGGGTATGGGTTTCCGCAACATTTTGCACGTTAACCATTCTATGCTTTTCAAGCAGGCATGAAGAATTCAGAAAGAGCCTCAAAGGCTTCCATCAAGGGTTATTCTAGGGAAGTACAAGGTTTCACCAACCCAGCGCAATCCTCCATTATCAAGTCCAAGAGTTCATGGGCCTTTAAAAGCATGGTGGCGGCTGCAAAATTTATGAAGGGGAGTATGGGGAAATTTATTAGGAATGGTAGGAGTATCAGTATTGAGGAGGACTTCTGGCTTCCTCAAGGCAAGTTATCAATCAATAGTGCTAATCTTCACTAGAATGAGGAAAAGCCTAGATGGGTAGTTGATCTTGTCAAGAATAATGCTTTATGGGATCATAAAAAGATTTGGAGACTCTTTTCAAGGGATGTTGCCTTATCCATTCTTGACTCTCATGTTTCTCCTAGTACTGGTAAGGATGAATTAGTGTGGAGGAATTCGAGAGATAGAGAATTCTTGGTAAAGGAAGGTTGTCGCTTTCTGAAAAATTAGGATGCCTCAAAGGTTTGCTATGGGCAGATTAGGATGACATATGGTCAGGGATTTTGGAGAAAATTCTGGAAGTTGAAACTTCCTCCTAAAATCCTAGTTTTTTTTTTTTGCGTGGAAGCTTCTTTATAGGGCCTTCCAGTTCGGGAGGAAATGTTAAAAAGGGGCATTAATCTAGATCCTACATGTTTGTTATGTGGCGGGCAAAGAGAGTTGCTTGAGCATTTATTTTGAGACTGTGATTTGTAAAGCATATCTGGAGGTCTTTGGTATTTGGTCTACGAATTTCTGATATGGAGCCATGCTTAGAGGTCTGGTGTGCCTATTGGGTTTCTTACCTCATTAAAGAAGGGTCTCAACCCTATGGGAGAGCAGAGTTATTTCTGACAATTTGTTGGAGTATTTAGCTCCATAGAAATAATGACTTTTTTAACAACGCAAATCAGATTTCAGCTTCAGTCTTTGGCATTCTTAAGGAATGGAGTGGAAGACTTCCACAAGTCTGGATGATTAAAGAGAAAAACTTTAAAGATCTTATTTAAGCACCACCTACTGTCAAAGTATGGACGTTGGGTAATCTTTAGGGCAGAAAAAGAAATCAGAGATGGTATATTGAAGTTGGTATATGCCTAGTATATTCAGCTTGGTAAGGGGGAGTTTATTCATGGCAGTCAAAGAGTGTAGGCAGCTTCTTCTCTTCATGTTGAGCTTTTCGAAATTATGAAAGGAATAAAGGAAACCAAGCGAGTGGGCGACACTTGCTTGCTCCATAGGGATTGTGCTTAAGCTCTAGACATTTTTATAGATTTGATCTAACCGCCTAAAGAAATGACATTTTTAGGAGATTGGATCTGAAATTTGTAAACTTTTCGTTTTTTTACTTGTTTTAAGGTTTCTATAGGTCTTGTTCGGAGAGCTCATATACTAGCTACTTCAGCTAGGATGCTGTTTAATTCTTATTGTTTATAGGGTAGATTCTTGGCGGAAAAAAAAAATTCGTAACTGATGAACGTTTTGTACAAGGCGGCCTATGTAACTATACTAGTAATCTAGTATACTCTCTTAACAACGATATGATATGGTAAAATGTATGCTTCATTTTTTTCGTCTTGTTCGTGCCAGTGTGCCACAATTTGAGGGTTCGAGAATATTACAGGGTATCATATTAAGAAACTAAACAAATTCAGAAAATTACATTTTATTATTATACGGAGTAACACACTAACACAGTTCAGCTAAATATAAAGATGGAAATTTCAACCCATTAATTCAACAATAAATAAAAGAAAATAATAAGCGGTTGGTGTGAATTAATCGTCCAAGAATTTGCGAAGACGCTGCTTGACGAAGTCGCTGCGAGCTTTAGTACGCGCTTGTTGCGGGGCGATGTTAGCGAAGGAGAGGTATGCGCCGACCGTTATCAAAGTTACACCGATGCCCACTCCCACCGCCGTCATAGCAATTTGCCGTCTAGTCGGAGGATACGCCCACAACATTTGCCCCTTCTCTTTATTATGCGTTTGTGTAGTTTCACTTTTAAGAGGAAATGTGAACTGAATATTAGGGGTGTTTGAGAGACCTTGCTCGGAGTCGCTGACTTATAAAAATGAGGAAACCCTAGAATGAATTTGTTATAAATTGCCCTTTTACACCATTTTCGCAATATGTTTAACAAAATGTTTTGTATAAGTACGGTTTTGTTCCAGTAAAAGTAACCCTTCAATACTTTGTACTCCTATATACTTGATGCTTGAATAGTTGTATGCACGTATATCATCCTCACATACATAGTTACATTGCTAAACAAGTCGAGACCCATCTACTAAATGCAATCACGAAGTCATCGAAATTTTTGAAATAACAATGTGGCAAATCATTCTGTATTTGTGAGAATATTAGGTAGTTTAACCAAAAATGATTTTTTTTTTTTAATTTTGATTATAGGTGCAAGAAAAAATACAAAGTGATTAATAGTGTAGATGAAATTTGATCCATAACCATCACCCTTAAATTTTAACTAAGGGTAGCTAGCGTGAGTGGGCATCCAATGAACCATAAAAGAACACATGTTATAAAAGTCACAATTTTGCAATTCTCCTATTAGTTATGTACTTTTGTAAGGTATTTTTTGAAAGTTTGTAAGAGATATATATATATATATATTTTTTTTGGTTTTATTGCAGTTGAAATTGATTTTTGTTGAACCATCAATAGTACCTAAGAGTAAATCAATATACTTCCTCTATTTTAGAAATATTACATGTAGATATTTATGATTTTTAATGAGCTACTTTAAACTATTTAACTCTAATTTTCAATAAGTAAAAGTTATAAAAAGTTGACATCTTGAGTAAAAATTCAAGACAAATCTAAGAAGTTCCGACTTGACTCTATTTTTCTCCAAGTAGAATCACAATAGATGAAAAGAGATAGTGTGTGAATAGTGTGAAACTCAACATGATGTAATATTTCAAGAATAAAGGAAGTATAAATTATACTACTATAGTATAAAATCATATTTCCTGGACTGATTGAGTTGCAGAGAGGTTGCGCTGAAGGCAGCAAAAGTTTTAATTATAAGCCTTCAGGGCGTCAGTGATGGGCTAGTTATTCATAAAAGTATCAGGCTCCTGTACATTATCAGGGAGCCAGGGACATTCTCTGAGAGCACACAATCTGCACAACTAGTCTACAAGCTCTATGTCTGCTTGCCTTCAGACACACTCGATAGAACCTCCATGCTTATCCAAGTAAGAAATCGCAAGTGCAGCATGGAAAGCAGCTCCAACAGGAAAAGCTTCTTCATCAACAAAGAAGTAAGGAGAGTGCAAGGGTTTATCTGACATTAGGGTCTCATTTTTTATCCCAAGAACGAAAATAGCAGCTGGCATTTTCTGGGAAAAGAAGCTGAAATCTTCTGCTCCCATGGTCAAGTGAAAGATTTCCAGCTTGGACCTGCCAAGTAGCGCCTCTACAACCTGTGTCCCGTGCTCATGAAGTGCCTCATTGTTAATCATTACAGGCCAAGGCATAGGCGTGTCTTCCAAGAAGTCCACCTCACCATAGCATTGATGCACAGAAGATTGCATCTCAACGATCTGTAATTATGTATGAATATTTCAATTTATTTTCTCATTTGTGGTGAAAATATTAGGAAGTGGATGCTATGAACATCACCTCCTTAATCCTGTTTCTCAAGTACGTGAGGCCTTCAGAGCTCAAACTTCTAAAAGTTCCTCCGAATTCCACTTGCTCAGGGATCACATTTCTTGCTTCTCCTGCTTTCAAGTAGCCAACAGTCACCACCTGTATGATCCATGTCACATAGTAATTTTTTAGGATTTCTAACCTGAGTTCAAATATAAATGTATTGCTTCACCTTCTTAATTTTACATCTCTTCCATACTTGTATTTTTCATTCCAGAGTCGAATTCAGGTTACATATGAAAGTTTAAGCAACTTAAGTAGATAATGGCATATCATTTTGGGACGTTCTACAATTGAAATGTAGTCATTTACTCACAGAAGTATTAAATATGTCCCTATGTGGCCATGTGCACTGTAAAAAACTATAGTTGCAGTTAATTATTATGTAATGGAAAATAGAAAGTATATTTTCTCAAGATGAGGGAGTCAATGAAAAGCAACTCCTCTGTACAGGCCTTTGCATTGTTGAAACAACTTTTCGTCATATTCCTTCAGAAAGAAAAAAAAGATTGATCAATACTACAGTAGACAGGGAGATTCCATATGACCTTAAGAACACAAGGACAGGGCCCTGAGTTACACAAACTGAGTAGATTACTCTTACTCCATCTCGTAAGATAAGAAGAGTAGCATTAATATACGAGTGACAGACCAAGGACTGAACATTGACTTCCAATGATCTAATTTTGAAGGTCAGTATGCATAGAAGAAGAAGTGGGACTTACGCCTGACTCAAGAGGATCTGTTTCTCGGGAAATGATCTGCTGCAGTGCAACAATTGCCGACGAAGCTGCAAGGATAGGGTCTTTACTGAGATGGGGCTGTGCTCCGTGTGCACCTACTCCTTTAATCGTTGCATCAAACAGCCCAGTACCAGCTAGAACAGGGCCTGCTTTGGAAGCAATACTACCTGTGGGCACCGTTGGCAGGACATGTAGGCTGATGATGGCATCGACATCATCAAGAGCACCTTCTTTGAGCATATGGTAAGCACCAGCATAACCTTCTTCTCCAGGTTGGAAAACCAACTTGACTGTACCCTTTTCGCATGCAAAAGAAAAAGAAATCAGGCCCCTACCGCATAATCAGTTAATTTTGAAGTAAAAGACCAAAAATTTGACAATCACATGTCAGATTTACAACCTTTATCTGATCCTTCCTGGCCTGGAGTAGCTTGGCTGCCCCGAGTAGCATTGCCACATGAGTATCATGGCCACATGCATGCATTTTCCCATCATTTTTGCTTTTATATTCCCAGTCAACCAGTTCCTTCAAGTCCAAGTTGAATTTCAGATATCAAATTTGAATTCAGAAAAAAAAAAGCCTATTAGCAGCTAAATCATAGTACTGCAAGTAATTATTCAAAGGGATAAGCTCATTAATACACTAATACACCCTTCCCTCCCAAATACAAGAATGAAAAAGGGAATACAGTATTCCAAGATCCCAGGAAACCCTCAAGGCAGATGCGCAAAATTCTTGCATTGTGATTTTGGGCATAACAGCTCCATTGCAAGCTATTTTTTCCGCACAAAGTGGTTGCAGTCCCTACATGATTACTTCAGGGTTTCAGATAGAATAAAAGAGGGGATTTAGGCTAATTCTTTTGAGGCATCAGGCATGTGCCAATGACGATCTTTCTGAACCTTACCATACCTACTCGTTCTCTATGAGAATATGGAAAGTTCTCTTAAACCAATTGCACGAGAGTTGGTATTTTGAACCTCGGCAAAATGAAGTCTACTAGATGAATGCTCTGACCAGAATAAATTAAAAAACTGAATCTAAGCCAAACTCAGCTATTTCAGCAATTTCACCCTAAGAGTCAGAAAGATGAAGAGAAGCATTTTTTCATCCATTCAATCACCATCCTACACTCCACAGTTGTACATCTCCATTGCATTATTTCTTTATGTCTCAGTCGGAGTTTCTTCAACAGCTCATATTAAACTTCGTGAATTTTTATATTCTACTCTAAAATAAAAACTTAGCAAACACAACACATGAATTTTGTAGTCCCATACAACACAGTAGATAAAGATCATCTTTTTCTTGAAAGAGTTTGTGCAAAGTGCATGACCTTTCACTCCTCGACCCAAAATATCCTCAAATCTGAAGGAAAATGTCATTTGATCAAGTGTAACAATTAAGTATAACATAGGCAAATTTATGGAGATAACTATAATCGGTTATTTTAGGTGATCATAGTGTTTTACTAGAAACCGATTATGATTTGTGAACTAATTTGATTAGTACACAGCTAATAATAAACCGGTCCTATGAGGTCACACGTATAAGTATATGATTGAATTAAAATGCAAAAGAGGTTAAGAAACTAAATGGTTATGCTTATGTGAAGTATAGACTAAAGAGTTTATTTTGTAACATATAGATGTTACATATAAATAAGCATGGTCATAATACTCATACTTAGCAATATTCTCAAAAGCTCTCTTTTCCCTCCTCTTTGCCATCACCAAGAAAAGCGAAAAGGAATTGTTCCTTATTCCGTACTAGCATACGTAGGGATTCAATCGTTGCATGTGTACCAACACTACAGGAGCAACATTTGGTGTTCTAAGAATCTCTATATACAAATGTGAATCTCTCGTTGCTATGTGGAAATCACGATTCAAGGGTATGAAATTTTAATCATATAATTCGTATTGAAATATGTATGAAATCCTATTATAAATGCAATAAATTATTTCTTGAAATTCCGTGTATCTACTTTCCTACAAAATCCTCAATCCCCATCCCCCATTCTAAAAATAAAAACAATAAAGAATACTAAGACAGGTACTGTGTGACTTTCATTAGTCCAAAGGAAGTGATTGCTAAGACTCTACGAATATAATATTTTCTTAAAAATGGCCACGAATATCACGTTATACTCAGTACAAAGTTTATTATTGGTCATAAAAAAAAGTTCATAAAATTAGTGATAGAGAATAAAGAGAGGGACCTGCATAGCTAGCGCATCCATATCAGCCCGAAGAGCAAAGACGGGCTTACTACCCGACCCGATTGACGCGATGACCCCAGTTTTGGCAACAGGCCATGAATACTCAACCCCCAGTATGTCGAGCTCTGACCGAATGAGTTGACTTGTCTTGTACTCTTCAAACCCCAATTCCGGATTCTGATGAATGGTTCTCCGAACCCGCTTCATCCACTCGAACAACTCAGGTTGTCTCGCCGCTGCCAACAGCTCCTGACTCAAGGATTCCAGGACCGAGTCTGCCCATTTGGCGTGGGTCAAGAAAACAAGGAGAGTTGAAAGCAGCAAGTACTTGGCCATGTTTTTGGGTTTGATGGACAATTTCATTTTCATTTTTAGTTACGAATTATGAGTAAATAGCATACGGAGTATTATTTAGTGACTACTGACTACTGACTACTGACTAGATAGATAAGTGTCAGTTCTACGTGTGTAGAAGGCAGCGTCACGGCTTTGAAAGTTGTCGTTAACTTGTTTTGGCAAATGCATTTCCCATTAGATCATGTGGAATGGGAGGCAAGTCAGTCAACTAACCGTATTATGAATGTTTGAACAGTGCTCTCGGATGCACAATGTTCACGTACATGAAAAATATAAATGTCAATTATGTGGAATATGCACAATGTTCACGTACATGAAAAATATAAATGTCAATTATGTGGAATATTATTTATTTTTTGAAGCGGATTATATCCATACTTTTAGTTTGTTTTTTTTTTTTGTTAAAGAGAAAGTTGAATAGCATTGACTCTTTATTATTGATAATTTTTAACGATTAAAATGCCTATAATAATTAAAAAACGATATTTTTATAAAACAACCAAAGGTTTTATTTTTTTCCTATGAAATGAGTCTAAATTTTATATATTTTCTCCGCATCAAAATTTTTTTTGATACATTGTTTTTTTTTTAATATGTCAATATGAATTTATATTTGTAACATTTTTTTTAACAAAGCCTCAATTTAAATTTTCCTAATTATTGTAAAGATTTACCATAAGAAAAATAAATCATAAAATTTTATCCACTATGTTAATTATCTAATTTATTAAAATGAAACTTAGTTATTGATAGTGGGGTATAAAAAAAATAGGAGAGAGAATTAGTTGAGCAAGCTTAATATTGTGGATTAAATATAAATTTTGAGAAGGTTGTAGAGTAAAATTAATAGAAAATGAGATGGAGGAGAGAAAAAAATATGATAGTAAATTTGGATAACTATTAACCCAACTTACTTTACTTGCATAAGATACTAAGATTAGGGGTAATAATCCTAGTTTTTGGGCTAATCTTCCCTCTTGTTGACCTGCCTGTACAGCCACTAAAGCACCGGTCATACCTCCACCATTAATAACACCTATATTCCAAACCAAACACCCCCCACCTATCCACCCTAACATCGACCGCCACATATGCACCCAAAAATCGACAACCACTACTAATTTAATAAAACCTCGTACCACAACCAATGCACCAAAAGTAGACCACCACAACCACCAACCTAATAACTATTTACCTACCACAACCAACTACAACATTACCCATACAACACCATTACCCACTAGAGCTGGTAAAAATTGACCTAACCTGTAAAACTAACCTGAACCCAACCTATTTATAAAGGGCTGGGTTAGAATTTTTAACCCGATTATTTAAATAGGTCAATCTAACCCAGCTTGACTAAATATAAGTTGGGTCGGGCAGAAATTTTCAATTATATTTCAACTCGCCTAACTTGAATATATGTTTGCCTGATTTTGCTTTAAGTGTCAGGTCAAAACTCGAAAGATAAACCCTAGCTTTCTATTCTATTATTCATGCCTCACTCTACCACTTTGCCTCTTTGTGCCTCATTTCTCTTTTGTAGTTCTGCCTCTTGCCTCCTCTTCGTGCCTTCTCACATCTACCTCTCTGTGCAATCTTTCCTTCTCTCTTATGCCTTTTTGTGCAATCGTTCCTTCTCACTTATGCATCATCATGCAATCAATCCTTCTCACTTCTGGCTTTTCGTGCAATCGTTCCTTCTTACTTCGGCCTCACTCTGCCTTCTCACTTCTACCTCTTCATGCATTTTCAATTTGGTTGTATTAAAATTATGTTAGATATTTCATTATGCATTGCTTGAAACTTTAATATTTTGAATTTTTAAGACTATTTTACTATTAATTAGGTTAAGTTTGGGTTGACCCAACTCATGACAGGTTGGGTTGGTTGAAGTTTTCAACCCATTAAAGTAACTAAGTTAGGTTTGGGTTGACAAATCTCAACTCAAAATGAACTAGATTAAACCAGAACTCAAGCCTAGCCTACCCAACCCAACCCAACTCATTGCCAATTCTATTACCCAGTAACACTACCACAAAAGATAAAAAACCGACCCCTTAAGAAAAGACTTAAAATTGGAAAATAATAATAATCTAACACCCCAAATTACTAACATAATTATAGCAATTTTAGTAATTTAGGGGTATTACCCCCACGTGTCACCACGCTTTGGTTGTGCTAACTAATTACTTTATTACAGCGGAAGAAAAACTTAATTTATTTATTAAAAAAGAATTTTGATTATCCAAAGGTATAAAAGTTAAATAAGAAAAATTATGAAAACTTCTAACTAGTATATGCCCCTTGATATAATGCTCTCATGCACATTTATTCCTGCAAACCTATTCACCATAAATGATAAGTAGGGAAAACAAAAAACAAATAGGAAAATATGTGTTAGTGTAAAAACACTGTGTACATATACATGCTAAAAGAAATACTATACTTAAACTTTTAAATTCCTTTATTTTGAACTTGCCTTCTTATAGTTAATAAACTTTATACCTTCTTTTATGATAATCCAATAAAAATGGAATTATTAAAACACTTAATAAAATAATTTCCTCTTCTTATATCCCCGTAGTTATCCCATTATTAATTTATCCTTGGAGTTTCCTTTTTATTTTCCAACAAGTAGACTTTGAAATATAAACCCTTCTTGATTATAACATCAAGCGGTAATGTATAATAAGAATAAATCTCATTTTATAACTCATTTAATAAATTCTTTAAATACAAAGACCTTGCTTTAATTATTAAAGCTCATTGAAAATTATTAAATCTCAAATACCATTCAACCCTTTTGAAACATGATACATATTAAATAAATAAAGTAAATATATATCATCCTTTTTTTATAATCAGAATTTCAAATAAATAATCTTATATATATATATTTAAAAAAAAGTGGTGCATGGTTAAAATTACAATTTATTTAGCAAAATACATAATAAAAAAAACTTAACACAATATAATTAAAATAAAAACATTCAATTGCACAGAAAAAGATTTAACACATATACGTACCTTAAATTCTAGTACTTCCTAGCAACTCCGTACTAAACTTCAAGTTGATCATCCTATCAATTAAAATGAACTAATCAACATAATGCAACACAATAATTATGCATAAAAAATATTAAAACTTTAATTAATTTTAGAAATATTTTTAAGAATTAAAAAATTTGCAAAACTATTAAATAGTTAAGGAAAAAGGAGGCTCACGGTGGTTGATGATTGTTGGTGGCACAAGGTGGTCGAAGAAAGGGAGAGAGTGGCTTGAGAGAGGAAGAAAGTTTGAGAGAAGTAGAAAGGATTTAATGAATTTTGTGTGAAAAATTAGATGAGGTTTAAGAGTCTAATTATAGTAAAAATTAAAATAAATTTTAGAATTAGAAAAACTAAAAGATAACTATAAATTTAAAATAATAATTATCCTTCAAATTTTGAGAAAAATATTTTTTTAATAATTAAATTATTAAATAATTTAGTCAATTAAAATCATTTAATTAAAAAAACCAATTAAAATTAGTTAAAAAAATAAAGTTTATTATTATTATATTTTTTTTGAAACACTTATCATGGCACCTGAGCATGATAAGTTTGAGATATACTTTTTTTTTGAAAATCTATTATTTTTAAATTAAAACTTTCTTTTTAATTAAAACTATCTTTTAAATTAGGATAAAATAAGTATAAATTTTTTAAAAAAATATTTAGAATTTTCCAGAATGGAAGAGGATACTTAGGATATTTTTAGGGATATTTTGGAGGGATTTTTGGAAATTTAATGGAATAGTAAAGGAATTAAATATTTATTAAATTATTTTCTTGATAAATTTATAAAATAAATATGTAAATGATGGTCTATAATTATGATTGATACCAAAATAATTTTAAACTATTTAATTTGTACTGAAATATTCTTAAAATAATTTTATTTAAAATGACAAAATATAATATACATATAATTTTAAATACAACTTAGCATATTAAAATACGGGGTATTACAAATAATAATAATAATAATAATAATAATAGTAATAATAATAATAATAATAATAATAATAAAGTCAACAAGAAAGAACTCAAAATTCCAAATCTTCAATGAATAAAAGTAATTCACAAGTTTTATAAATAACCATCAAATTTTTAGTGAGGAAAGATGGTGTTGTTTGGTGAAAATAATATTGGTAAGGTTTTCAGAAAACAAGGCTAGGAGCCAATGACAAGGTTATATGGTAGAGAAAGGGAAAGGAGGAGGGGGTGTGGTGGTGGTTTGATGGTTTTGGGGTGGGTGGCTACCATGAGTGGGATGAAAAGAGTTAATGGGAGGAGAGAGAACATATTAATATCTCTTAATTCAAGTGAGGAAAAGAAAAAAAAATTAATTTGGTTGTAGTTTGATCTACCTCTTAATAATGAAAAAATGGGATATGGATCTCTTAATTCAAGTGAGGAAAAGAAAAAAAAATTAATTTGGTTGTAGTTTGATCTACCTCTTAATAATGAAAAAATGGGATATGGAGGAAAAAATAGGAGACTAAATACCAAGTAAAAGTGAATCATGGTTGATCACATTTTATGCGAAGGCGAGTTAGTGCTTAATTCAAAATAATATGGGTTAAGTATAAAACACAATCAAACACAAAAAAATTTATACTAAATCATGCTTTGATAAGACTCATGTTGGGTCATGATTTTTTTAGCCTTATATAGTGGGAATTCAAGCTAGCTCAACCTAATGTCAAACAAGGGATTTATTAAAGATAAATGGTAAAAGAATGGATGAACTTATGATATTTTATAGATCTAAAAACTACAATATAAAATTAGGGTTATATTCTATACATCTCTTGGATTATACATTGAAATAGATTTAAATAAAAAAATAAAAACCATAAATCAACTCTCTTCAAACACTTTACAAATAATTATTCAAAAATAAGTTGGTATTTTACTAACGGATATTTTCTGTAAGATCACTCTTTGAGGAAATTCAATGACAAGTGGTACTAGGTAGTAATATTAATAGTAAATATATTTATAAGGTAATAATTCGCAAAAATGAAAATAAAAGGAAATATTTTACAAAATGTCAAATTTGATAGGTAGTAATTAACAAATTTTTCTAATTTTTTCAACTTGACCTTTGAGTCACACTAGGCATTAATCAATTTCAAGCATATACATGTAACACAATGCCTTACCTAGTGATTTTGAGTTTTGAAACTTTTGACATATGATTTTACCCATCAAGCCATCACAATAACTAGTGCGGGTATGTGCTTGTGTTAATGCACAAAAAGACAATAAAATTATGTATTTAATAAAAAAATTTAGCTATTTTAGATAAAAGGTTTGATACTTGACATAAACATAATTTCTTAACTTATATCATATTTTGGATGAACCTATAATACTAATAAATAAAGTTGAAGAAAGTGTGATGATTAAATAAAAAATAATTTATTATAATTTTATAGTCATGTATATATCATAAATATAATTCACAAACACAATTAGACCATGTACATTTATTTTACAATATTTTTCACAAACATAACTCTATGTTGTCTCTCTCTCTCTAAAATTTTCTATGAAATTGAGCCTTTTTTTAAACTCTTACCAGACTGAAACCTCTACTAATGTTATACATTGTATATTTTTCTCTGCCTACCTAGTCCCTTATTTTTTTCCTTTTCATCTAATTTCGTTGCAATCATAACTGCTCCTCTATTTTTTTTTAGTTGTTCAATTTTTCATAGAGTTTATTTTGTTTCCTTCTTTATGTTTGTCAAATTTTTATAGAGTTACACTACTTGTTGCATGGAGTAAGAGAGAGTAAGTGTGGTCTCATTAACTTTTTTTTTGCCGCTTTTCCCTTTGTTTCTTTTTTACTTTGGTATGGTCATTGCAAATGTCCTTAATATATCTCACTAATTTATGTATTTCATCTAACTAATCTAAACAATAGTCCTTCATCTCCTTTTCTAATGCAATAAATTTAATATTTTAATGAAAATCTTATCTTTTCACCAAAAAAATTCTATCTTTATAATTCCAACTTCATCTAATTGTAATTTTTTGGATTTTTTTCTACATGCCTAAATATAATCTAAATGCTTTTTGAAAATTCCTTCATTGCTTGCATATTTCTCTAGTCCCCTAATAATTAATTTGAAGTTAATATTTTTTTCTAATAGTAGATCAAAGTAAGAGTAATTTTTTTTTGTGAAAAAGATAATAAAACTTTAATTAAAACTACAACTTCTTTGACTTATAATCCATTATATATATAAACCTATAAAAAACTATATATTTCACTAAGAGTATTATAATTAAATTTCCAATTTTCTTCTTCTTGCTTTCTCGTACCATCTAGAACCTTTATCTCTTTTAAAACCAAATATAAATCATATATCATTCAAAAAATACAAAAATATCCACTTTAATCATCATAAGAAAAAGTCACCAAATAAGATGATTTATATGAACAATGCCATTAATTTAAATAGAGGCCAAGAGGTCGATGTGGCTTAATTTGTTGGAGAATCTTTCGTACAAATTGAAGATTCATACTCTTGTCGATCGTATAATTTTCCCAAAAATTGTTGTAGCAAAACAATAAATCTAACAATAAAAAAGTAAAAGAATTCAACGCAGCACCAATATCTCTTTCCCAACTCTAATGATGGAGGAAAAGTACAAACGTTTGGTTCTAACATCCATCAAGTGAATAAAAAAACTCAATATCGTAATAAATCGAACAACAAATTTAAAATTAGAAAAAAGAAATGTAGTTGAAGAAATTTACTGGTAAATTTAATTGAGACATAATCAAAATATTCAACTGCCTACAACCAAGAAATGTTTTTTTTTTTGTACTAACAAACTTGTATCCTTGATAAACAAACTTGAAATATAATCTCTTCGTGAATAACCATTTTTCCACCCTTTACTAAGATGAAAGATACTAATGAGTTATTGATAATATTATTATTGATTAGTAGTTTTCTAATTTCTTAATCAATCAAAATTTTTAAAATAATAAAAAATTAAAAATTAAAGTAGAGCCATTTGTCTTTATAAAAATTTAATAGTTTTGTTTAACCAGCATCATATTACTTTATATTTCTAAATTATAGTATAATTAGGGGTGAAAATTAATCGGATAAAAATCAAAATCCAAATTGAACATAATTAACAATTCGGATTGGATTTTTTAATGCAGTTTGGATTGGATTGAAATCTTTTTAAAAAAATTGAATTTTGGATCAATTTGAGTATGATCAAATCCAAATAAACCGAACAAAACCTAATTTATATATTGAATTGCAATATAATAGGCCCATTTTATGTATTGAACCTAACCCATTAAACAAAATAATATAATTTTTGAATTTAGTTTGGATTTGAACTAGCTAACTCAAACATTGATTTGGATCAAAACTGCTAAAAAAGTGTTGGATTTTGATTTGGATTCAAACTAGCTAAAAAGTTTTCAAATATTGGTTTGAAACCAACCTAACTTAATAAATTTTGGATTAGTTTGAATTGAATTCAAACTATAATCAATTTAGATTGGATTGAAAAATACAAATCAAATTATATTTAATTTTGAATTAGGAATCAAACCTCGATTATAACAGTCTCAATCCCATCCCAATTCCCAAGTCATGAGAACGTAAATAATAGAAGTAGAAAATTTTAAGTTTGATACTCCCCCTATCTCCCGTTAAAAGCCCTATTTTTTAATTTTTTTTGAGAGTTGTACTCAAGTGTGCTACAGTGGGGACCCATTTGAGAAAATTATGAAACTTAAAACTAAATTAATTGGAGTGAGAAAGTGGGGTTTTGACCCCTAATATTAACCACTCACATGGGCTTCCCAAATTTCATGGGAAAATTTTAATTGATTACAAGTGTTGTCCATTTCCACCAAATTTCAAAATTTTCCCATTTTTAAACGAATGAGAGGAGTAGAAAGGAGCTGACCAAGGAGAGAGAAGACTCTAAAAAAAAACATAATCAACAACACCATAAATTTAACTTTACAACATTCTTAAGAATGGAATCTTCATTAAAGACACATTCAGAAGAGCAATTTGTAGGGACCCGATTCTCTTAGAATGGAGTCGTCATCGAGAGTATGTTTAGAGTTGTCTATTGGAGACATTTCCAATTATGGCAACCATTCAATAGAAGCAACATGAAAGGGACAATCCATTGACATTCATGTTAATAACTCAAGAGCAACAATAAAAGCCATAACAAAAGCCACAACAAAAGGGCACAACAGAGGCCACAGATAAAATTCAGTGTGCCTACCAGTCAACAACAACAATAATAGAGGGAACAAATGAAATACAAACCCATACACCTCATCTCTTTCTTTTTATCCCAATTTCTGAACAAGGATAACACACAGATACTGATGCGAACGAGTTCCCATCAACACCAACAGAGGCACCATATAGTGTTGGAAATCACAATTTATGTTCAACATTTCAAATGTCAAATGCAATAAGTAAAATTCCAACTATTGCAAACAGTGGATCACAACATCAACCCTCACAATCAAATGCAACACATCAGATCACAAGGCCAAGAAAAAAGAGGAAAGATATGACTAATGAGGAGAGGCTCTCGTGCATAGCTTGCTTTTAGAAAAATACAGCAACCAATTGAAGCTACCACGTGGATACATTTTAAATCTAGCAAATGAATGGGGTTGTAGTCGTTGGACTATACAACGATTATGGGCAAAAGTGAAGAGATGTATGAACAACCAAGAAAACATAAAACTGTCCAAGAATTATAAGGGATGGGTTGGTCAGAAAGGTTTGCAATTTGTTGCTGATGATCTTATGTCGGTCCCACTCAAGAATAGGAGGTCAACATCAGATCCTTAACAAAGTCACATAACATAAACAAGAGTAGTGTGCATAGATTTGTAAAGAAAGGCATCATAAAGCGACATATCAATGCAATGAAGCCAACACTAACAACTAAGAACAGAGTACAGAGGTTGGAGTGGTGCATGTCACATGTGGTTGATGTCAACACAACACCAACCTTCAATGACATGTACAACTATGTCCATGTGGACGAGAAATGGTTCTTCATGTCCAAAACAACACAGAAATATTACTTAGCACCCACAAAAGTGGAACCATACAGACATGAAAAATCAAAACATTTCATAAACAAGATAATGTTCTTAACATCAGTAGCAAGGCCACAATTTGCAGAGGATGGAAGTAGTATTTTTTATGGTAAGATAGGTTGTTGGCCGTTTTCAGAATAGGTACCAACAAAGAGGAATAGCATACACAGATCAGTAGGTACAATGGAGACCAAGCCTATTCAAAGAATTACACAAGTCATTAGGGACATGTTTATAAACAATCTAATTCTAGCAATCAAAGCAAAATGGCCATAGGGGCCCATGGTATAATCAAGATACAACAAGACAATGCTACACCTCACATTTCAGACAAAGATGCTAATTTTCAAGGAATAGCTAACAAATAGATGGGTTTCATATGGAAATAGTATCACAACCACCTAATAGTCCAAACACTAATGTGTTGAATTTAGGTTTCTTTAGGGCAATACAAGTAATACAACACGAGCAAGCACCTAGGAGCATGACATAATTAGTTCGAGCAGTGCAACATGCCTATAATATATTCGAACCACGTTTAATCAATCATGTTTTCTTAACATTACAAAGTTTTATGATTGAAATAATGAAGCATAGTGGTGTTAACAACTACAAAATGCCACACATGGGGAAAAACAAATTGGAGAGAATGGACATGCTTCCATAAACATTCGATGTACCCACACAAGTTATTAAAGAATGTATGGCCTCATTAATACAATAGCGCATGGAACTCAACGGCCAACAAACCAGTCAGTGGAATGAAGGCAATGGGATATTACAAGAGCAAGGTAGTGCATATGTGGCGGAAGAAGAGGCACAAGAAATGAATGCATTTGAATTACAAGTTGCCATGGATATGCTTAGTAGGAACAAATGGACAAAGTGATATATAAATGCTATATATGTAGTGAATTATGAAAAATAACAATTTTTGTAAACTGAAATGTTGGCATATTATTAATGAAAGTATTTTGGAAAATTTTTGGCCCTCCTAAGTATCATAAAATTTCAGCATACACATAAACACATAAGGTGAACCAATCAATTCAACATCTAGGTAATTGTAGGACACCATTAGTGGCATATGGCTTTATTTGCAACATTAGTGAACATCACAAACATCAATACAGTCAAGGAAAGCTCATTCTTCATTGAGAACTAGTCTCTCATATATCAATCTCTTTTCATATGTATCTGTTATGCACTAGTATTGTATGACATTTGATATGCCTACACAATGAAGGCCCTAACACAAAACCAGGATGGATCATCTGTATACCCTAAGTTTCTTATAATTTTAAACCAACACTCCTTCATCATTGAGGGCATATGCAACATACATACACAAATATGCAAACAATAACAAACAAGTATGGTCCATACAAAAATAGAAGCCATCAATAGACAACCTCAAACAGAAATAGAAGTCAATAATAGAAAGCCCAAAACAGAACAAAACTCCACCAACAAAAACAAACAGAAACCAGAAACAGAGAGCCCCATATAGAAGCCAGAAACAAAGATGCCTAAATAGAAACCAGAAATATAAATGCCCAAACCTAAGCCAAAAATAGAGATGCCCCAATCAGAAGCAAGAAACAGAGATGCCCAAATAGAAGCCAGAAATAGAGATGCCTAACTAGAAGCCAGAAATAGAGATGCACTAATTAGAAGACCCACACATCTCTCATTCCACTCTATGCATTTGTTTAAGGACAATGTTAGTCCCCATATTGTTCCTCTTGTAAAAAATTACATCGTGATGAGGTTGTGATGATATCAACCTATGCCATGCCACACATCTGTTTGAAAAATTTATAGGGGCACAAATATCGTCTTGGGATAGGGCACATAAGTGGCGATGAGGAAAAATATCAGAGGATGGAGGAATAAGACTAATATTAGTGCATGCACCAACAATCCATTGCACCAACACAAAAACAACTCCACCAACACAAATATCAGAGGGAACATCATGCAAATTAGGCCAATAACAAAGAACATAACATTCTATTCAACCAAAACAAAAACAACTCGTCCAACACAAATAACAAAGGACTAATCATGCAAATTAGGCTAATATTAGATCACACACCAATATCTTAGTTGAACAAGACAAAAACAACTCCACCAACACAAATATCACAAGACTAATCATGCAAATGAAGCCAATAACAGGGCACATAGCAATATTCAATTCAACCTAGATAGAAACAACTCAACCAACTAAAAAAATCAGAGGACTAATCATGCAAAAAATTACATTATAAGAGCAGACACACACATTCCGGTCAACCAACACAAAAACAACTCCACCAACACAAATATCATAGGACTAATCATACGAATTAGGGTAATCAAAGAGAAAATTAGGCCAATAAGAGAGCATAAAACAACATTCTATTCTACGAACATAAAAGTCACAGGAATAATCATGCAAATTAGGCCAATAAGAGAGCATAAAACAACATTATATTTGTTAAATACGGTAACAACTCCAAAAACACAAAAACCTAAATATTACAGCACATACCAATATTCAAGTCAACTAACACAAAATTAACTCTACCAACGCAAATATCAGAGGAATAATTAGGCAAATGACATAGCACGCACGAAATATGCAAAACATCCCAACACCAAAGACACAAGTTCCAAACATGACAAATATAGATACAAATAGAACCAAGCATGCAAACCAAGGTCGAAATAACAATAAAAGAGTTAAAGAGTACATAGCCAAAAGATAGCCATTCAGGCTTTTCCTCCTCATCTCCACCACCCGACGACTCACCATGGACCACAACACCCTTTGGGTTTGGAGAATCGAAATCAAGCCCTTGCTCGTATTCGAAAATTCCCCATTCGAGTCTCCTCTTAGCCCTCCTCCGTTGTCGCTGACGGTACTCTAGAGTAAAGCACACCTCTTCAGGTGTCTTCATCACCACCAACTCTGGCGGCGACAAAAATGGATGTGGTGTCTCGTGCTTTGGTAGGGGTGGTAGGGGTAGTAGAAGTGGTGGTGTACACGCATTCAAAGGAGAAGGAATTTAGGGAGCAAGTCTTTGGGGATTTGAAGGAGGTGGAGTGGATCTGACCGAAGCCACCAGCGACGAAGTACCAACCGAAGAAGATGGGGTGTTTGGGACAAATTTATCCCACGTATCACAAGACCCATTCCGGATCTCTTCACTCATGTCAGTTTTCGGATGAGAGCAACACCCTACCAAAGAAAAGGAACAAAAAATAGGAATGTTGGAGACGAAGAAGCCAAAAAAGGAGTGCAATTGTAGCCGTTACGTATACCAAAATGATCAGTAAAAGATGAGAAGATTTTTGATGTGGTTTTTAGTTGAAGAAAATTAGAGATGTGCAATATATCCAGGGTTTTCTGTTCGAAGAGAGGAAAGATTCAAAGAGAGCGGAGGAAAGACCAAGAGACAAAGGGTGAGAGGATGGGTGGGGATTAGGGTTAGTGCACTAGACTTAGGAAATGGGAGGAAATAGTTAGGTAGACACATACTCCATATCAAGGGAATTAAGCAAAATCCTAATTAAATGGGTAAATGATAATTGGACTGATGACTTAATCCAAATATAACTAAAATAAAAAAATGAAGCAAAAATTAACAAACGACTAAATAGAGAAATGGGGCTTTCTTTCGCGAACGGAGGAGGGAGTACAACTTGCAAAAGCACCGTTGTATATGTCGAGCGTCGACTGCATAATACAGCGAGGCGAGGCGAGGCGGATCTTCTTCAATAAGCCAAACCCAACGCCATTGGCGGTTCATTTCACGGCACGACTGCATCTCCGCTATTTCCCTCCACCCATATCGGAAATTAGGGTCTCCTTCCCTCTCTTCTCCAAACCCTAATTTTCCGCTAAAAAACCCCTAAATATCAGCATTCACCAGTCTACCACCACCAATGGCGGAGCACTTGGCCTCGATTTTCGGGACAGAGAAGGACCGCGTGAACTGCCCATTCTACTTCAAGATCGGCGCCTGTCGTCACGGCGATCGTTGCTCCCGCCTCCACAACCGCCCCACCATCTCCCCCACTCTCCTCCTCTCTAATATGTACCAGCGTCCCGACATGATCACCCCAGGAGTCGACGCGCAGGGACAACCTATCTCTCCGGAATCTCTCCAATCTCACTTCGAGGACTTCTACGAGGATATCTTCGAGGAGCTCAGCAAGTTCGGCGAAATCGAAACCCTAAATGTTTGCGACAATCTCGCCGACCACATGATTGGAAACGTCTACGTCCAGTTCCGTGAGGAGGACCAGGCGGCGGCGGCACTCGGAGCTTTGCAAGGTAGATTCTACTCCGGCAGGCCAATTATCGCCGATTTCTCGCCGGTGACGGATTTTCGGGAGGCTACGTGTAGGCAGTATGAGGAGGAGAGCTGTAACCGAGGTGGTTATTGTAACTTCATGCATGTGAAGATGATTGGGAGGGAGCTGAGGAGGAGGTTGTTTGGGAGGTTTCATAATCCGAGGCGTAGGCGGAGGAGCAAGAGCCGAAGCCGGAGCAGGAGTAGGAGCCCAAGGCCATACAGGAGGGATAGGGAAAAGGAGAAGGATAATGAGTCTCGAGGCCGCGACCGGAGGCATGAGGATGGAGGGAGAGGTGGGAGGAGGAGGAGTAGGAGTCCTCCCCCGGCTAGGGAGGGGAGCGAGGAGCGGAGGGCAAGAATTGAGCAATGGAATCGTGAGCGCGAGGAAAAGATGTGATTGTTCGGTTTTATGTTGCAAATTTCGCATGATTAAGGATGAATTGAGATATTGTGGAAAGTGTTTAGCGTAGATTTGTTGGCTTTGATTAGTCTGATTGTGTTATGCATCCTCTGACTTTAAGTTTGTGGGTTATTGTTTTGCAGAATTAGGGAAAGAGGAAGAAGTGAAATTATTTTGTTATCTGTTGAATATTAAGTAACATTCCTAGTTTCGAATTTACCTGCTTATCATCATCTTCCCATGTTTTATCATGATGTTATGATTGGTTAGTAGCAGTATAGAAGCGTTTACTCTTTTAATGAATTCACATAAGCTATTTTCTCTATATGTTATTGAAATGCCAAGATTAATGAAAATCTCAGAATGTGGTTAGGGGCTCCATATGTTAGTTATACTTGGATTCTCTCATCATACCCGTGTCTAAGTGTTGAGGATTAGACATTGGTAAGAAGTGGAGAGTCTGGATAACATTTTTGGCTAATGAGCAAGAGAAGGAACTGAGCATGTTTTGTGAATGGTTTGAGGCCATTAAGATTAAAACGTCATGTGGAACTCATTAACTTATTGCTTATCTGGAATAGTTTGTTTAGCTGTTGTGATGTAAGTTAGCTATTACATTGTTGGATTTTGATATTTACCTCTTATCTCTTGATGCATGCAAGTGATGTTCTATTGTTCATACTAATGGTTTTTCTGTGTTTGGTTATCTGGGGTTATGTTTATCCTGTTTTGACCCTTATCCTTCTCTCTACGTCGACTTAATGAGCTCCTTTGATATAAAAAAAAAAAATTGGCTCCATAAGTAATCGTTTCTTGGTGACGGAATTGTTATTCAGTAAGTGAAGCATGAGCTTCCGAAGGATATGTAAGGTAGACTTTCTTCTCCTGTAACATAATTCTTATTCTAATGTCCTAAGTAACTGTAGAGCAGCTGTTTTATCTGCATTTGTTACTGGATTGTTTTTGTAGGCTGGTTTCTCTAAGATAAATATATGCTTGAAAGAACTATAGTGCAGTGTAACGTGACGCAGTCATTCTTCAGGAAGGAATGTTTTTATTTGAATAATGGTAAATTTTTTTTTTCATGCTTTGTCTTGCAGTTTACTTGTTATGTACTATTGTTATAGCTTCTCTATATAATGAGGATGGATATGGTGATTCTATCACTGAGAATTTAATCCTGTGAATGCTTAGATTGTGTAACAGTGCTGCTTTAATCAATTTTTATGTTCTAAATCCTTGTATATTACTATCTTTTCCCAGTTAGTTTTGCAATGTTCCAGAGTTTAGATTCATTCTCCATATTGCATATTCTCTAAGATAAATATATGCTTGAATTATTTTGCCTTACTGCAGAGCAGTTTTCTACTCATATCATTCTTCATTGTAGATTTCTATGGTATGGATTTGAGAAACTATTTCTATCCTTTTATCATACTTAGCAGGGTTGATTTTATCTTTGCTTACCAACCCCTCCCCCCCCCCCCCCCCCCCCCCCCCAGAGGATTATGTCTTTGTTTGTACTAAATGTGGAAAATTATGTTTGTAGGAAGCACATAATGTATGGATATGAAGGTGTAAACATGAGGCCTGCACTGAATGTGGAAACTTATGCATGTAGGAATTACTGGCAGAATGGGTTTAATGATGGAAACATGAGGCTTGAAGTTTGGAATTGCACTGTTGTTTGGGTGAGGTCCTTTCTCGTTCTTTTGAAGTATTTCTGCGTATCTTTGATTCAGCATATCTATTACTTAGCGAAATAGGAGTTGTTTTGTCCAGAAAATGAAGTTCTGAAGTAATTGATGGATAGTAGTGACTTAGATGGAAGGAGTATTGGAAAAACCAAATTAATAAGGGGTGAACTGTAGTGAGCAACATTATAATTCTTGCTATGAAAATTGAAAACATTAGAAGAAAAGTGTTCACTTAGAAAGTAGAGGAATATCTAGATAGGAATTGTTGGAGAGGACACTGGATACTGCTCAAGGAACAAAAATGACTTGAATTCAAAGAGTGTAGAGACCATTTTGGGATGATACTAGATGCTGCTCCTGTGGTGGATGAACAACTGTATACCATATTCTTGAAATGAAGTATGAAATAAAGTAAACTCTTTAGATGTATTTTATCATTTTGAGCATTTGAGTAAGTTTCAATTGGTAGTTTGTTATTAGGGACTTCTTAAATACATGAGAAATCACACCTCCATGCATTATCTCTAGAGGCACATGGCACTGTACAATTAGAGGAATATCTGGATAGGATTTTTTAGAGAGGACATTAGATACTGCTTGAGGAACAAAAATGACTTGAATTCAAAGAGTGTAGAGATTATTTTGAGATGATACTAAATGTTGCTCGTGTGGTGGATAAACAGGAGTATACCATATTCTTGAAATGAAGTATGACATAAAGTAAACTTTTCGGATGTATTTATCATCTTGAGTATTTGAGGAAGTTTCAATTGGTAGTTTGTTATTAGAGACTTCTTTAATACCTGAGAAATCGCACCTCTGTGCATTATCTCTAGAGGCACATTACACTTTTCAAGTAGAGGAGTATTTGGATAGGAGTTTTAAGAGAGGACACTAGATACTGCTCGAGGAACAAAAATGACTTGAATTCAAAGAGTGTAGAGACCATTTTGGGATGATACTAGATGCTGCTCCTGTGGTGGATGAACAACTGTATACCATATTCTTGAAATGAAGTATAACATAAAGTAAACTTTTCAGATGTATTTTATCATCTTGAGCATTTGAGTAAGTTTCAATTGGTAGTTTGTTATTAGGGACTTCTTAAATACCCGAGAAATCACACCTCCGTGCATTATCTCTAGAGACATATGTCACTGTACTAGTAGAGGAATATTTGGATAGGAATTTTTAGAGAGGACGCTAGATACTGCTTGAGGAACAAAAATGACTTGAATTCAAAGAGCGTAGAGACCATTTTGGGATGATACTAAATGCTGCTTGTGTGTTGGATAAACAACAGTATATCATATTCTTGAAATGATGTATGATATAAATTAAACTTTTTAGATGTATTTTATCATCTTAGCATTTGAGGAAGTTTCAATTGTTAGTTTGTTATTAGGGACTTCTTTAATACATGAGAAATCACACCTCCATGCATTATCTTTAGAGGCACATGACACTGTACAATTAGAGGAATATCTAGATAGGAATTTTTAGAGAGGACACTAGATACTGCTTGAGGAACAAAAATGACTTGAATTCAAAGTGTGTAGAGACCATTTTGGGATGATACTAAATGCTGTCCGTGCGTTGGATAAACAACATTATATCATATTCTAGAAATGATGTATGATATAAAGTAAACTTTTCAGATGTATTTTATCATCTTGAGCATTTGAGGAAGTTTCAATTGTTAGTTTGTTATTGGGGACTTCTTTAATAACTGAGAAATTACACCTCCATTTCTGTAGAGGCACATGACACAGTACAAGTTTTATTTTATCATCCTCAACTTCCTTGGCACATTTTAGTGCCATCCCTAGGGAATAATGTTGGGTAGCTTGGTGTGTTCACTAGTGCATTTCTGACAGAAGAATTTGCCAAATCATGTGTTTGTCAAGTTACTTGAGTAGGTGTCATGTTTGGGCATTTGGGGTTTCATTACTCATTAGGCACATGTTAGTGTGTTAGTGTCTAGAGTGGAGTAGTTTGACTTGTGTGACTGTGAGCTAGTTGCGTGGCACATGAGAGTACGAATTTTGGTTTGACCTTTTGCCTACTTTATCTTTCGTTTCTAGAAGCTGTCCTATTAGAGAATTGATGTATGACTCTTTCCCTCTTGACTGATGATGATTAGATTCTATAACCGTTTCTCCCTATTGGATTCCTCTATTTGTTTCGCTGGCCCATTTTTGGCTAGTACTGTTTATATCATATAGGTCATTGATAGTCCAAACCAAGATTATCCTGTGCCTTCGGTCTCTACATAATACTTGATAGGTTTGCCTTTTCCCTTGATATGTGTAGATAGTTATCACCATATGCTTTGAATTTCTCCAAAGGTCAAACATAGAAGGCAGAACCTGGAAAGTTGTTTATTGCTTACCTATTTCACTAAATTGTTTCAGTGTTTTCCCTTAATGTTTGACATACTACATGAGTCAAAGTTGTTTCATTTTGACTTTTATGAAATAGGTTCTTGCTTGTGTTTCTTCTATTCGTTGTCCACATGGTGTTTACTATTTTTTGTTTCCTTGTGCTACGACATTTTGACTTAAAGCTAAGGCATGCAAGAAAGCCCCCTGAGCCAAATTTCTAAAGTAGATATTCTGATGCAATGTTGCCTTGCGTCATTGTAGCTTGACTGCCAAGGTAATGTGGATGAATGTTTATCTTAGCACTCTTGCTCGCCTTCTTGCGTTTAGCCTATCAACAATATAAAGGTATTTGACTTAAAATTAAAGTACAAAAGAAAGCATTTTCCAAAACTGAATACAAATAAGTATTTAACTTACCATTGGAGCTTCCGAAATCTTGTTTTTAACAAAGCTTGCCCATTCACTTTCCTTAATATGTTTCCATATTTTATAGGGCAACTTGTAAGCTTTCTTTTTGGACACCTTTCTTGTTTTGGTAATCCAACCAGTAACCAACTTCGATTTGAAATCTTGAAATCTATCGGCAACTGCAGATAGAAAAAGCTTATTCAATTAGGGGTTGTTAGGAATGTGAAATAAAGCCTGAAATAAATTTAAATTGAGTTAATTTTATTTAGTAAGGTAGTTTACACAAATATTTAAGTAATTGAGATTAAGTTAGGAATACGTACCATATTGTTCACCCATAAGGTCTGCCGAAATCCTTCATTTACTCCCGACCACTCCCAATTGATGTTGAACTTCCGAATAAGAAGTCTAATGTGCTGACCGTACTTCAGATGCCACCTACCAATAGGGCGGTGCAAATGGTCGAACTCTAGATGCATAGGATCGACCACTTTAAGGCTTCTAGTCGGAACTCTAGGTCGACCTACGCCCCGAGCACCACACTTTCCCCCTCCCGGGAAAAGTCTGGAATTTGCCGACTTAAGCTAATTCCGGAACTCTATCTTTTGCGGGTATAAATACCCGCTGTAATCACACTGCAGTTATTAATTAGCTTTCTCCTTAAAACCCTAGAAACTCTCAAGAACCCTAGTTTACATTCTTTTAGCAAATTTCAATCTTTAATCCTAGATTAATCAATTGTTCATCAACACTTTGAGATCTTTAATTGGAGTAATTGGTATTTATTTTATTTCACTCTCTTTTATTATTCATTGTTCTTTAAATATGTTTTCTTTATTGTTTCTTGTTCTTGAATTTGATTTTGATTTCATTATCATGTGTGAGTAGTTTCCTTCATCCGGGATCTTGCTAAGCCCGATTATGATTGATGTATAAAGTAGATCTTTAAATTCCCCAATAATATTCCCAATTGACATGCTTAATTGATTGTGTTCATGCCAATGCTAGATTAGGAATAATTAGTATTGTTATCATCCCTTTGTTCTTAGATCAACAGAAGTTGGGTATTAACGGGATTAGGGTATCTCAATTAAGGGTTTGTAGATCATCACGAAAGTATATGATTGAATAATTAGGAATCTACGCATGGTGTTTAATGTCCCCTATTCGCTTGAGATTGCTAATTCGGGAAGCCATTGATAACTCGGAAGAGACCTTTGGTATTATCTAGGGATTGCTTTTCTTCTTGTCAATTGATTTATATATTGGGGGTAGATTTATTAGTTATCGATCATAATTGTGGTGATGCTTGATCTTGGATGTCTTAGCCTATTGATTACATCTTTGATAGTTTAATTGCGTTATTTAATATCTTAGTTGATTATTATCATCCATTATTGATTGGTCACGTGCTTAATAATTACTTGAGTCTGATTAATTGAGTGAACCATAGTTTCTTGGGATTCGATCCTTACTTGCCCTACTACATAGTTAGAGAGAATAGTTAGGTTATTTTTGTTAGGTACGCGATAAGCCTATCAGTTATGCATCTTCTTTCGAGGCTAAGTAACGTTCACGGGTGCAGACCATAACAATACAGACATACAAGGAGAAACTAATCAATCCAACCCAACACTCAGGAATATGACTGCGGAGTTCGAAAATTGAGCAATTAGAAATAAATCCTATTGGACCTCCATCCAATGGTCCATAGTGCAGCTGTCTCTGTACTATTGAATACGAGCCACAATATTGTCAACGCCTTCATTATAGATGGATAAGTAAATGCCTTGATGCGCCAACAATTCATTACATATAATCTTTCGAGCAATTAGAAATAACCTAAGAATATGTTTTCCACCACTCGGAAACCACAGTTACTATTACCCCGAACGTCGAGATAGTCAACAACGTATTAAGCATGATCGTTGGGATCTTATCCACATTTGGGTATCCTATAATATCCGCATGACAATTTGAAAAGCAAATCAAAAAAATCTTTGAACATCATTAGTATTAAAAAATATCATCAATGACATAACAAAAGTACGTACCAGACATGTTTATTGACGACATAGAACGTTGCCCATAGCTAGATGTCGTATGAGAACCTCGTCCATGCCCTTGATTTGAGAACTCCCATGAGGATCGTTCACGCCACATACTACGTCGTTCTTGGTTCGACATCCTTGGCTCGGGTTTAACATTACCTGACTCCTCTGGATGGAGCTGTGCGTGTATAAGCCGAGACACAAGACGAAGAACAACAAGATCACTTCCACTCATCTAACTCACAAGCGGCTGGAAAAACTACATGTACCGAGTTGGATAATCAGGTTCGAGAAGCACCTGCGTTATATTTCCTTCAATCAACTTTAGTATTCTCCAAAATAGATGGATTTGTTGCAATTTAAAGAACTGGCCGTTCGCGAGGGTGTCGTAAATCTGACATGGGCATGGTATCCTGTGGCTTGTCTGATACGCACAACCACATAGGTCGTGCACTTCATTACCTAACGATTTTATCCATTTCTGTTCCTCAACCAACAACTCCAAGTAGCAGTGTGTCGATATTATTGGTTGTGTGTACCTCTCAATGCCTCAAGGGTCTGTCGAATCTTTGTTAGCAGTGTATCAATGGTTGCATTAATTTTGCGCCAAACAGTATCAAACGACCCTTTAGAGTATAACAACCAATTCTTCAGCATAGAATGAACACTCTCAACCCCACAGTTAGTTGTGTTCCAGAAATGAAGTTTCTCATTCGTCCACCGCTTCACAAATTTTCTCACCTTGAACTAGCCTTATAGTCTCCAAGTATATGATAACAAAAGGGAGTACATGTCACACATCCAAATTACTAATATAATAATAATAATGATAGTAATTTTAGTAATTTAGGGGTATTATCGCCACGTGTCCTCAACCATTCATGAAGGCAGTTTTTACATCCATCTGAAACAATTTGATATTCATGTGAGCAGCATAAGCAATCAAAATTCTAATGGCCTCTAGTCTAGCTACAGGTGCAAAAGTTTCATCATAGTCAATTCCTTCTTGTTGATTGTACCTTTGCACCACTAGCCTTGCTTTATTTCTGACTATTGTACCTAGGTCATCCAATTTGTTTCTGAAGACCCATTTTGTACCAATGACTGACCTGTCCTTTGGTCTGGATACAAGATGCCAAACCTGGTTCCTATGAAACTGATTTAATTCATCTTGCATTGCTAGAACTCAATCAGGATCGGTCAAAGCCATTTTGTAGTCAGTTGGCTCTACACTAAACAGGAAGGAATAAAAAGCACAAAAGTTTTGAAAAACATTTCTTCTCGTTTGAATTCCCTTGTTAATGTTATTAATGATCTAATCTAGGGGATGAGAGGGTAGGTATTTATAACTTTTGAAAGTGAAATCATTTTGTGCTTCTTCATTAGGTTGGGAACCAGCATGATCGTGAATCACTTCTTCTTCTGTAGAATTAGAAGAGTTCATGTTCACGCTGTTTCCATTAACATCACTTACCTCAGGTTCAGGGGAGGCCTCTTCATCCATTCCCCTTGAACTACTTACCTGTCTGTCACTTGGGAAGCCATTAGGTCTTGGTTCTCCTTCTGAATTCTCGTTGTTCTCATTTTCTTCTCTAGGATTTTCACCATCATCATCTGGTGAAGCATTAGGAGAGCCTAGAACTGCTTGTACTTCACTTAGAGAACCAGTGTCATGGTTCCCCGTAAACTTTATCAGTCCAATCATTTCATCAGGTACAAATCTCAGAAGACATGTTAAATTCATCAAAAATGACATGAACACTTTCCTTAATACACAAAGTTCTCTTATTAAAGACTCTATGCTTTGCTTTGAGCAGAATATCCAAGAAAGATTCCTTCATCACTCTTATGATCAAATTTATCTAGCTGGTTCTTCCCATTGTTATGTACATAGCATTTGCATCCAAAGACACGAAAGTATGCAATATTAGGCTTTCGACCTTTAAAGAGTTCATAGGGAGTCTTATTTAACTTTGGTCTAATGAGACCTCTATTTAGTATGTAGCAAGCAGTGTCAACAGCTTCACCCTAGAAACTCTTGGGGAGACCACTCTCAATGAGCATCGTCCTCGCCATTTCCTCAAGAGTTCTATTCTTTCTTTCAACATCATTTTGTTGTGGTGTTCTGGGGGCTGAGAAGTTGTGACTAACTCCTTGTTCTCTACAATAATCAACAAAGTTAGCATTATCAAATTCAGTACCATGGTTTGATCTTACCGAGACTAGCTTGTGAGAAAGCTGGTTCTCAACCTGCTTCACCAATGCTACCCACTCGTTAAATGTTTCATCTTTTAAATGTAGCATTATCACCCAAGTGTACCTGGAATAATCATCAACCATAACACAGACATATCTATGACCTCTTCGACTATGTACTCTCATGGGACCACATAAATTAATGTGTACAAGTTCGAAGGGTCTGCTGGTACTCAAAACTGTTTTAGGCTTAAAAGAGATCTTGACCGTTTTCCCTTTGACACATTCTGAACAAACTTTATTTGCCTCGTACGTGATGTTAGGGAGTCCTACCACCAAGTCACGAGATTTTAGTTTATTCAAGAGTGCCAAGCTAGCATGTCCAAATCTCTTATGCCAAATCTATTGATTATTGTCAGACAAAGCTCTCAAACAAACAGACTTGTCTCGAGGAATTTTATCCAGAAAGGTAATGTAAACATCATGTTTCCTGATTCCCTCACACACAAGCTCGCCTGTTAGAGAGTTAATTATGTGACAAAGATTGGCTTGGAACTCAACTCTATTACCTGTCACATAATTGAGAAATACTCAAAAGATTATGTTGTAAGCCTTCAACATAATATACATCATCAATTGCATTTGAAAGTGTCTTACCTACTTTACCTAAACTAGTGATGGTTCCCTTGCTGTTATCTCCAAAGGTGACACTTCCACCATCGAAGGCTACTAGTGAAAGGAATTGTGCTTCTTATCCCCGGACATGTGTCTTAAGCACCCACTGTCCAAATACCAATAGGTACTTCCCTTCACTTTAGCCTGCAAGAACAAATTAAACATTAGATTTAGGAACCCAAACATCCTTGGGTTCCTTTTCAACAACAATAAGCTCTTGTTGATCTTTTCTTCTCCAGACCAATTCCATATGTTTATTTTTCTTATTCACAATGTTCCTCCTAGCTTGACATTCATGAATCTTATGTCCACTCATCCCGCAATGATAGCAAACAAACATCTCTTTAGTCATAACATACTTACCTCTTTTGAATTCTTTAATCCAAGTGGTTTTTCTAGGGGACCAGTTAGTCCTGGTTCTCTGTCTGGTATATCCAAGACCAACCTTTCCTTTGTTACCTTTCGATGAGGTTAAAAAACTCAAAGTTTCCTATGCAGTCAATACTTTTTCAACATGTCTATGACTATCATGAAGTTCCTTTTCTCTGGTTTCAAGAGTCTTAGTCAACAACTCATTTTTCTCTTTTAGAAAATCAAAATTACTTTTTAAGGCTTCAAGTTATAAATTAAGCTTTGAAACCATAAAGTCAATAGTCATGTCAACAACTAATGGCTGCTTGCCCTTTTTCAATTGATAGATTTCAGCATGCAATTCACAAATAGTATTTTCATATATATTTATTACATCACTAATTTCTATGTTGGTACCCGAAGGGAAAACAGTGAACTGAGCATCTTTAAGTGAAGTAATTTTCTTGTAAGAATTTTCCAGATTGCAAGCCAATATCTCAAAGGCTTTCAATAAAGAAGTTCTACTACAGAAATTTGCTTTACCTCTAGCTGCTGAAAAATCAAGAGATTCACTAGTGGTTGATAAGTCTCTAGGGAATCAGGAGGTCAGGTCTTCTTCACCATCACTAGGATAGTCAGGTTTAGAAGACCTTGCCTTTTCCAGTTTCACTTTACACTTGCCCAATTCAGCTTCTAGCTCTTCCATTTGATTTTTCAGATCATGATAAACTTCTTCTAGGTAGTCACAACTAGCAACAACAATTTCACATTCAGCACGTTTTTCTTTAACCTCTCTTTTGCCAGTAATGTAAATTTCACCCAATTTATAGCATTCATCTAATAAAGAGTCAATACAAGCAATTATATTATCTCTATCATATTCATGCATATCTTTTCTAACTTGCTTTAAGTTTACCTTGTGTTCATGTAGTACATCCTTCTTTGCCATCAAGCATTTTCTAAAGTACTGGTTCCCCCTTTGGTTCCTAGATTAGTGTTGTATTCCTTAATGTTTACAAAGGCGGTCAAGCAAACATCAGAGTTAGTTGATTCTTCATCCTCATCAGACCCTGAATCAAACTCACCCCACATGGATGCTATCATAGCATTCTTGAAGGCTCGTTTATCTCCGGATTGGGACTGTTTGTCTTTCCACCTAGGACAATCTCGAATAAGATGTCCCTTATCACCACACTTGAAGCAACCTGCAGAAGAGAGGTTAGACTTCTTAAAATTCTTTCCTTTGAAGTGCTTCCTCTGGTCTCGAAGTGATCTTTCAAATCTTTTAGCAATCATGCCAATCTCATCTTCTTCCTCTTCTACTGTTCCCTTAAGAGCCATGCCTCTGGCTGGTTCTTATTTAGACTTAGAATCAATCAACATCTCATGAGTCATGAGGGAGCCAATTAGCTGTTCTAGAGACAAGGTGGATAGATCTTTTGCTTCATAGACCGCTATTACTTTGGCTGTCCATGCATTTGTCAAGCTGCGCAAAACTTTTCTCAAAAGATCCTCATCAGAAAAGCTCTTACCAATAGATCTAAGATCATTGATGATTGTCATAAATCTACGAAAACAATCATTAATCTTTTCATTTTTATTCATAGTAAACAGCTCATACTTAGACATAAGTAAATCAATTTTGGACCTTTTTACCTCGCTGGTTCCCTCAAAAGCAAGTTCGAGGGTATCCCAAATCTCTTTGGCATTGCTGCAACCTGAGATCTGGTTTATTTCATTCTCACCTATAGCTTTTTGTAGAATTGACATTGCTTTGGCATTCTTCTCCAGCAGTTTGTAATCAACAGATACTAATTCACTGTCTTTCTTGGGAACCAGGTTTTCCTCAGCATCTGTCTTGAGGATGATGTTGGGACCATTCTTGACAACTAGCCAACATTCATAATCAATGCCCATGATTACGTTCTTGATCCTATTCTTCCACCAAGCATAGTTATTTCCGTTGAACTTTGGTGTCTTGTTATCATAGCCCATAGCATTTAGATCTTGAGTACTCATGCTTGACTCCTCTAGATGTTACTCTTGTGAGAAGCCTAGGCTCTTATACCAATTAAAGGTTTTAGAGCACTCAGGGGGGGGGGGGGGGGGGGGGGGTTGAGTGTTAAGTAGCCTTGACCTATTTTTCTTTCTTTTCGATCTATGAGAGGAACCAGACGAAAGACAATAAAGAAAATACAAGATTTAACGAGGTTCAGCCAACTATGGCCTACGTCCTCCTACCCTATGCTCCTTTATTAATCTACTCCGAAAAATAAAGAACACAGACGCTCTACTGTTTCCCTACTCCGGGAACCAGTATACCCCACACTCTACTCCGAATGTGCGCTCGACTTACACTAGTAAGCTCCTTGTGTTTGAACTCACAAACACTCACCCAACCTTTCAACCCCTCTGTTGAAGGCTTTGACAAAATCAAATGTTCTCTTTTAATCTCATTTCTAAGAGCTAATTAAGAGAAAATGTTTAAGCTCTAATAGTGCTCTTGTATATGACTCGATGAATAGGCTTTTGTGCTTAAGTGTATATGGCTCTCAAATATACTCCTTTTTAATTCCAGAGAGACTTATCAGAATATAAGAGACTAGATGGGTTTATATACTTGGATACAAAAACCCTAGTTTACTTAAATTACGTAAACTTGATGAGCAAGTAATAGCATGATTTTAGGAAAGTATTTATCTTATATGATTTAATCATAAAGATAGAATCAAATAAGATAGATACTCCTAGTTTTTAGGTAACCATAATATTATCATCTAATCTCTAGCTGCTTAGGATATTTTTAGAATAATTCTTTAAAAAAGTATTTTTACAAAATCTTTTGTTTTTCTCAAAACATGCAGCTCGGATATTCCGTACAATGAACATGGTTCCTCAACCTGGTTCCCTGAATTGAGTATGTTATGAATTTTGTTCCAGCTTTGTACCAAAATTTATAATATGACTCGATACACTTATAAGCATTTATTTTACCCAAACATGCAAGTCATACTACGGAGCACATTACATGATTTAAGCATTAAAGTACAAATCTTCTTTTCTTCATGTAATCTTCAAGACTTGAATCTTTCTTGAATACTTCCATTTTGAGCAATGTATCTTTCTTCGAATTTCTTCAAAAGGCCTCCATGCTCAAAGTCTTGGAATCAACTTAACTACTGCACATGTAACATGGTTAATGTATTATAAAGAGTATGTGACTACTTTTTAGCATAACAGTTCAGGAAACAGTTCCTACTGGTTTCCCACTAGTAAATGGATCAATTTACCTCCAATCATTTCCTACATATAGACAAGTTAGTTAAATGAATAATATAAATAAGTAATAAGTTGTCTAGGAAAACAGTGTTCAATTCCAGCTGGT
Source organism: Dysphania ambrosioides (assembly GCA_026401315.1). Taxonomy (NCBI): domain Eukaryota; kingdom Viridiplantae; phylum Streptophyta; class Magnoliopsida; order Caryophyllales; family Amaranthaceae; genus Dysphania; species Dysphania ambrosioides. Next base: position 22,120,127 of record CM048670.1, read on the forward strand.
TTCTAGCCAACTATTCGCAATGCTTATTATAACTTGTTTCCTGTAATCGTTTGTCATCACTCAAAACTTAAGGGACTCAACACTACTCACCATAAATGATAAGTAGGGTGAACAAAAAACAAATAGAAAAATACGCATCAGTATAAAAATACTATGTACATCTATATGTTAAAATAAATAAATTGATTTTTAAATTCCTTTATTTTGAACTTATCTTCTTATAATTTATAAACTTTAAGCCTTCCTTTATAATAATTCAATATAAATAAAATTATTAAAATACTTAATAAAATAATTTTCTATTCTTATACCCCTCCTTGATACTAAATATGCACACCCTCAAGTTAATTATCCCATCACAGATCTATTCTTATAGTTTCCTTTTTATTTGTCAACAAGTAGACTTTGAAGCATTAACCTTTCTTGATTATAAAATCAAGCGGTAATGTATAATTATAATAACTCTCATTTTATAACTCCTTAATACTTAAAATACAAACACCATGCTTTAATTATTAAACCTCATTGAAAATTATTAAATCTCAAATGTCATTCGACCTTTTTAAATAAATAAGGTAAATTTATTACATTTTCCCTTTTTTTATAATCGAAATTTTGAATATTTATTTTAAAAAAAGTGTCGTATGGCTAAAATTCCAATTTCAATTTATTTAAAAAATTATGTATATAATACATACTAAATATATCTTAACACAATATAATTCATAAAACAAAACATTCAATTGCACATAAAAGATTTAACATATATACGCACCTTAAATTCTAGTACTTTTTTTCAACTTCTTACTAAACTTTGAGATAATCCTCCTATCAATTAAAATAAACTAATTAACATAATACAACACAATAATATGCATAAAATATTAAAATTTAAATTAAATTTAGAAGTATTTTTAAGAGCTAAATAATTTTTAAAAACAATTAAAATAGTTAGGGGAAAGAGGAGGCTCACGGTGGTTGATGGTTGTTGGTGACACAAGATGGTCGAAGATATGGAGAAAGTGGCTTTGAGAGAGAGGGAGAAAGTTTGAGAGAAGTATATCGAGTTTAATAATTTTTGTATGAAAAATTAGATGTGGTTTAATAGTCTATTGAAAATAAAAATTAGGGTAAATTTAAGGATAAAAAACTAAAAGATAACTATGAATTTAAAATTATATTTATCTTTAAAATTTTTAAAAAAATATTTGTTTTAAAATAATTTAAATATTAGATAGTTTAACCAATTAAAATCATTTAATTCATAGCAAACCAATTAGAATTAGTTAAAAAGATAAAATTTATAATAATAATTTTTTTTGAAATATCAATCATGGAAAAGAGATATGATATGGTTGGAGGTTTTTTTTTTAAAATCATTGTTTTTGAATTAAAATTATATTTTCAACTAAAACTATCCTTTAAATTAGGATAAAATAAATATAATAATTTTTATTAAAATCACTAACCATGGCTGTTGGCCATGATTAGATAAGGTTGAAATATTGTTTTTTGTAAATATATCTGATTTTTAACATAAATGGTTTTAAATTAAATTTTTTTTTATAAATGTCTTAAATTGATTTTTTTACTAATAATAATATTTTAAAAGCTTTTATAATATTCTAGAATAAAAGTGGACACTTCAAATATTTTAAGAGATATTTTGGAGGGCTTTTTGAGAATTCAATGGAATAATTGAGGAATTAAATATTTATTTATGAAATAAAATGATTTTCTTAATAAAACTGTAAAATAAATATATAAGTGGCAGTCCATAATTATAATTAGGCCAAAATACCTTTTAAATTATTGAATTATACTAATATATTCTTAAAATATAATGCACGTATGTAACAAATTTGCAGAAATAGAATGCGCCATAAAGGCATACGTGACAACATTCGTATCAGGATGGGATCGTACAAATTTTACATATTGACTCTCACCAGCAATATGAAGGAACTGACTTACAAAATCCCGTTTGTTGGCCTCCTCCCGTCTTATATTATCTCTGAAATTGTATATATATCCTGCATTTGGATGATGTTCGGAAAACTGAGAGTTCACCACAACCAAAATAACCTTAGACTTCGCTTGAGCCACAGACATATTCCGAACCAACTTCTTTGCACCGAGGCTAAGACCACTCATCTGTCGATTTCCATTCGAATACTTAATCAATTGGTTGTGGTGCTTATCGTTATCCTTAGGACCCAATACTAGCAACCACCCTTCTACAATACATAAAATCTTATTCAAAAACTTACAACCATGAGCTTGAGATTTCGTACTAGGTCGTTCAACATTCTCTAAATCTCGATTTTGCTCATTTGTTTCTCTCTCCCGATTGCATCTCATGTACAAATTCTTTATACGACAAATGCAATAATTGAAATCCATGTTGTAGGGCGACTGATTTAGCCCATGCAGATGCCATTTATTTCGTTGGAAATATTTACAAAGTTGTGAAATGAGGGTATAACTTATATCATCGCCGCCAAAATCATCTGTCGGAACCTATTATAACAAAAAAACAAAATTACTTAATAGTTAAAAAAAATCGGGCTGCCGGAGGGCTAGTTGTCCAAAAAAACGGTAAGCCCACCGGCAGCCCAATTTTTCTTGTTATTTTCGATTAACGTATTTTACTTGCGACGTTGACGTTGACGGCTAGTCCATAATTTCGGTGGTTTTCGGCGTCAAGAAACGCGGTTTTCGTGTGGTGCTTTACGGGTTTTCGGCAAACCTAGTGGTTGACGCCCTAGTGGTCCGGAATTGTAGTAAGGTTCGTTTTTACGGGAAATAAGAATTGAATTGTAAAATGTTTGATTTTATTTAAATGCGTTAAAAGGATCGACAAATTGGGTGCAGTTTGAGTAAGTTTGGGGCAGCGTTTAACGCTCCACTTTTTATAACATAGACATGAAAATAATAATAATACTAATAATAATAATAATAATAATAATAATAATAATAATAATATATTTGAGCGTATGCTTTCGTTTACTATGGCGATTCAGCGAACCGCGCGAATCATCCACACCTCAGCAACATCTGATGCACCACGCCTCACCAAATTCTCCCTACGCCCTGCGAGTCTGGAATTTGATTTCCCGCAAACACACTCGTTTAGTTTTGATCAGCAATTCAGGAGACGAAGACGAAGAAACCCTAGCTAGTCGGTCGTCGCTCACTGCCCTTTTTACCGTCATCCTTGCTCGTCGGTCGTTGCCCTTTGTCCGGCATCTTTAAATATTGTACCCATCAAAGCCCACAACAGCCCAATCGAAGAAGACGAAGGCGGAGACGAAGACGAAGAAGCCTTACCTGGCTAGCAAGCTAAACATCATTAATTTCCTGGGATTTCGCAAGGAAGTGTGTGGAAGCGCAGTGAGAGAAGCAATCGGGTAACCCCCGAAAGTGGCAGCATTTTTGGGTTCATTTTCGTGCAGCTTCGGGTGTGGTTTTTGCGTGTTGTTATCAGCAGTTTTTGGTGGGGGCGTGTAGCTATGTCGGTGAAGTTTCATTGTCCCTTTGTGGGTCTTAGTGGTTGTCAAGATGGAAGTGGTAATGGCCTTACTAGTAAATATCTTTTCAAGCACCTTAGTGATCGTCATTTTTGTATGGGTGCTCGGGATATCACTCGGCATTCTCTTACTTCTAATTTAGCGGTTTATACTGAAGCTGAGGCTACTTTGTCGCGTATGGGGCATTGGTTATGTGGGGTTTGCTTCAAAACTCATACACACCGTACTAAGTGTCGTCATAGTACAAGTGGGTTTGTGTCCCCCCCGGATGAAGGAGCTCCCTCTTCTTCGCTTGGGCGCATGGGTGGTTTGGTGCAAGATCAACGTTGTGTTTTTGATGTGGCTCATCTTGATCGTTTGTTCTCCAAGGGGCTTCGCACTGTCAAGTATACCTCCTAAGTGTCGGTTGGGTTTTTCTCGGGTTCTGAAAGGTGCCCTTGATAAGGTGATCTCTAGGCCTGATGATATTTCTAGTTGGGTCTCTTTGTTGGTGCTACCTCTTTGCATCCTTAAAACCTTTCGCCCTCGAAGCAGCTCTGAGTTTAGGTCTTCGGCAAAGCGTCGACTTCAAGAAGAGAGTATTTCGCGCGCTATTTGTTCTCGGAGTGCACTAGGTGATAATTTGCTGCTTTTGAGAGATACTTTGGGTGAGGATTCTCCTACTTTTTCAGTGGATGAGGACCTTGATTTGGAGGAGCGTAATATCAAGCAATGTCGTAGGAAGATTTGTGATGGCCATTATACTGCTCCAGTCCGGGTTCTTTCTTCTTCTGGCGTTGCTCCTTATGATGACGCTACTCTCTTGGATTTACAGGCTAAACACCCTTTTTCTCCAGCTCCATCCTTGCTTGATATAGCTATTGATGGTCTTCATCTCGTTACTACTTCTGCGGTTGTTTTGGATCGGATTAAGAGTTTTCCCCGTGGCACATCATGTGGTAGGAATGGTTTTCGTGCTCAGCACCTAATGGGCTACTTGAGCGGTGCAGCATTGGCTGTTTTTGATGAGTTAGTGGACTCTATTTCTAGGGTTTAATCTTTTTCTAGCTGGAAAGTGTCCTATGGAGCTTGGAGAGTACATTGCTAGTGCTCCTCTTACGCCACTTGTCAAGCCCGATGGTGGTATTCGTCCTATAGCTATGGGTACTATTTGGCGGCAACTGGTTTTGAAGGTGGGTGCTGTTATGGTTGGCCCGTCTTTAGGGAGCTACTTTGATGGTCTTCAGTTTGGCGTTGGGGTTTCTTCTGGAGGTGAGGCTATTCTTCATGCTTTGAATCGGTTGCTTGAGAATCGTGGTTTTGAGGTTGGTCTTTCTATGTTGTTGGTGGATTTTCAAAACGCCTTCAATCTTGTTGATTGCCCAGTCCTGTTGTATGAAGTTTGTCGTCGTTGTCCAGACATTGCGCGTTGGGTAGAATTCTGCTATTCCAGCCCAGCCAAATTGTACTATGGGGACCATTCCTTATGGTCGTGTCAGGGGGTGTAGCAGGGTAATCCTCTTGGTCCTCTTCTTTTTGCGTTGGTTTTACATCCCCTGCTTTGTGAAATCTGAGATACTTTTAGCTTATGTCTCTAGGCGTGGTATTTGGACGACGACACTATTATTGGGGACACTTTGGCGGTAGGGAAGGTTCTGCAGTTTATCATAGAAAAAGGGCCGCGTTTTGGGTTGCATCTCAATGTGGAAAAGACTGAGATATTCTGGCCTTCAGAGGACCCTCATAGCAGGCTTATGGGTGTATTTCCACCTACTATTGCTCGACCTTCTCGTGGTGTTAAGTTGCTTGGTGGTCTAGCTAACCGATTTTGGAGGTGACCTTATGATGCAGAGAGTGACCAAGACCATTGCTCTCATGGATAGGGTTTCTTCGCTTGATGATCCCCATAGTGAGTTGTTGCTTAGGGCTTGTACATGAGTTTCTAAGCTCTCATTTGCTTTGTGCACTTGTCCTCTTAGTATTTTTGAGGCGGCTCAGCGCACTTTTGACGACGCTCTTCGATCTTTCTTAGAGCGAATCGTTGCTGCTTCGGGGCCTAGGTTTGGCGATTGGCAGTGGCGACTTGCCACCTTACCATTCGCGTTTGGTGGACTTCGTGTTTATTCCGCCAATGATGTTCGTCATTATGCCTTCCTTGCCTCTCGGTTGCAGTCTGCTGGATTGCAGACTAAGCTTTTGTAGAGAGCTGGTGTTGTTGGCCTTGGTCGAGCCTTTGAGGACGCGTTGCTGCTTTATAATGGAGTGGTTGAGTCTGTCATTTTGAGTAATCCTAGCGAGGTCGCTGCCCCCAAACTCATGAAGAAATTGGCAGATATATATTTCACAAAGATTACCGCATCTGCAGAGTCCACCTTCTCTTTATCTCCTCGCCAATTAGTAGTATGGAAATCACAGCAAGGTGTTCACACCTCTGCTTGGCTACAGGTTGTCCCATATTTCTGGGTTGGGTCAGACGATGAATGGAAAGACCTACAGATGTGTGTTGTGTTATCGGGTGGATGTTCCGTTGTTCTCTGACTATATGCCATGTTCTGCTTGTTCTCGGGTTTTTACTGGGGATATTTTTGGCGACCACGCGGTGTCATGTGTTGGTATTGTCGGTGTTAAATATCGGCATAATGTTGTTCGGGATACCCTTGCGGATATTTTCTTCAGATCTGGGATTTCAGCTAGAAAGGAGGTTGCCATTGGGCTGACTGAAGGGAATGGCGGGGCCCTTAGACCTGTCGATGTGTTGCTTTACTCATGGGACCGTGGTCGTGATGTTTGTGTCGACTTCACTTGGTCTTCTCCTTTGATGTAGTCAGGGCTAGCTGACTTTGTTCCTGGACGGGTTGTTGCTGATGCGGCTCATCGGAAGCGGGTTAAGTACGAGGCTCATTGTCAGGCGAATGGATATGGTTTCATTCCCTTCTCCTTTTCTTCTCTTGGGGAATTAGAGAAGGAGGTTGTTGCGTTACTGAAGCGGGTTTAGCGGTTCTCGTCGGCGCAGGATATTGGGGCTCATTCAGCAGCTTTTATTTTCACTAGGATAGGTTTTGCTATAGCAAGAGGAGTGGGGGCCCAGATTGTTTCTCGGCTTCCCTCTAATTTATTGTAGGTTGTATGACTTTTGTTTAATAATAATAATAATAATAATAATAATAATAATAATAATAATAATAATAGTAATAATAGTAATAATAATAATAATAATAAAAATAAAAAAAAAATAAAAAAAAGTAAAAATAAAAATAAAAATAAAAATAACAATAAAAATAAAAATAAAAAATTCAGTCCAAAAAGACAGTAGGTTTTGACATAATTTGAGTACTTGCAATTGAACATTAAACTGATAGAGACATCCAAAATGAAATTCATGATAAACCCTAACCAAGTTGATGAAATAATTAGGTAGGCATCTATTCATTTCCTCTAAACGTATTACTCACACTCCCGAACCGATTTAAACACTTGTCACATTATTAGTACATAACAACACATCTGGCAGAACGAACGTAAATTTCTTATTAGTTGGTCAACTTGATTTGAAAGCCAATCCCATTGAAGAATTCACTGCACTAGATCCACCATCTATCACGAGGTTATGCCCGTTCACAAAATAGCCATCATCACTCGCTAGATACAGAGCTGCTCGAGCAACGTCCTCGGTTGCTAGGACTCCTCGAGCCCCACTAAGCCTTGGTGCCATGCCACTGAACACCCCAGATGGGGAGATACAATTCACCCTTACACCATGTTGCTTAAGCTCAACACTCAAATTCTTAGCCAGCCCTAAAATGGCATGCTTAGACATTGTGTACGGGTGAGTTGCTATCCCCCCAATCAGCGTGCAAGCACTACAAGTGAACAGTATGCAACCCTCCTTCTGTGTCACCATGACTCGAGCAGCGTGCTTGGCTCCGAAGAATGAACCATAGAGGTTCACCCTAAGGACCCGATCCACGTCCTCTTTAGTTGAGTCCAAAATTGAACCTCTAGGCTTGTCCCTTATGCCTGCGTTGTTGTACATGATGTCTAGCTTACCATACTTAGAGATTGTAAAGTCTACTAGGTCTTCGACTTCTTCTTCTACCGAGATGTTGCAGTGGAAGTACATGATGTTGAGACTTTTGGCCAATTTTTGGCCAAGATCGTCTTGAATGTCAGCAATTACGACTTTGGCTCCGTTTTCACTAAAAAGTTTTACTGTACTTGCGCCAATTCCACTTGCTCCCCCGGTTACTATCGCCACCTTGCCATCCAATCTAATCAAACGAAATCTAATTAATATAATGAAATTAGAAGAGACACACCCATAACACAACAAAATTGGCTGATCATATCAATTGAGACCACATCCATCAACAATATTTGCATATTATCGAAATGTTGAGTATGTTCAAAATTTGTGTACGTACATGATCATTTAGTCATTGAAAGTTGAAATTATGCTAGCACTCACTAGCTAGCTAGTCACTGCAATAGAAAACAAGAAACCACTAAAACAAGATTTTTCAGCTTTTGACAAGAAAACTAAAACTTGTATTGGTAAAGTATAGTTATGTTACATCACTTACACGAGAGAAATTTCTAATTTATACTTAATATAAATATTCAGATGATATTTTTGTAATTTATATCTATATCTGAGATCGTAATATCTATGTCTGAAATATATTTTTCTGTATTTTTATATCATTAATATATCTATGTATGATTTAACAATACTTATAACTGAAATATCAATATTCTAATATAATTTATATTATGTATGAATTAGGAAAACCTCTTTACATGACGTTAGAGATAGGTGTACGAACACCACAATTACAACAATCCAATATAAAAACACAGCATCACGAATTCAATACAAACTAGGTAGCTAAGTTTGGTTAGTAGAATGTTTTGAAATGATCCTTAAACCTTAGAATTGAAAGTATATTTTGATGCTTCATGTGAAGTAAAACAATATATAATTGATCAAGTAAAAAGGGCCAAAGGGGAGTAGTTTATGTACCTTTTATTGGTGGTTGCTGCAGGTGAAGTACTCATCCTGGCTCAAAATTAAACTGGCCTGGGTTTGGTGCACAAGAAATCAAGCTAGAGAAGTTTTCAATGCGTCTTTGGATGAAAATCATTGCGTGTTTGATGTCCTTATATACAGATTATCACTTGATTAATCAAACACTCAAAATCATAACAAAGATTATGAGATTATGAAGATATAAGAGGGACGTCACACAGGATTCTTAGGATTTCATTTGACCAAGTTCCTCATAGAGTTGTTATCAGATTCTATATTATTCCGTATAATGTAAGATATGAAAATGGCCATGACATCAAATGAATATCAGATTTTCAATCGTATACCAAAGTTTATTTATTTATTTATTTATTTTGAAATAAATTGAATACCAAAGTTATCGACATTTAAATATCTAGAAACAGTTTCATAAGAAAATAAAACAAAATGTAGGCAAAATTTTTAAGAAGCACCTTATTTTAAACCAATATTTGTGAGCTACCATCTGTTAATCTTGTATTCAATTAGTACATTAAAATTTGAAACCAGCTAAAAATGACACCTTTATACTAAGTTCCTGCCAAAAAGTCAACTTTTTGTAGTTGACTTTGTTTCATTCCATAATTTTGGAGCAAGTGGCACATTCAAGCCTCTAATTTTACACACCCTTCCCAAATCGACTACCAAAACACAAGTCAACTCTTGAAAACTGTTAACTCTCGATAAGTTGATTTTTTAGTCAGAAAGTTGGAGGTGCCATTTATATTTGATTTCAAATTTTAAGGTATTAGTTAGCTTAAAAAGAAATTAAAAAGATTTTATTGTGGTAGAAGTAAGGTGTATTTTAATTATTTTGCTAAAAATATATTTGAAAATTATGATATGGTATCAAATAGAAAATTAAAAAGATCAGCTTTGTGTAGTTTAGCTAGATTTGGTTGGCTAATCTCTAGAAAGGAAAAAAAAAACTCTAGAATTTGGGCTTGATTCTAGTTTGTTAATCTTGTGGGTTAACGGGGACGTCCTTTGGGGTGGGGCAAGTAGGTTAATCGCACGGGCCTATGAAAATGTCTAATTTTTAATGTTAAGATAAAAATAAAAGACATATAAGTGTAATATGTACAAAATTTATCATATTAATTGAAGTGGATCAATAGTAAAAGGTTTTACTTTAATGATATTTTAAATGCAATTTGGCATGTGTTTAATTTCCTTTACCTCCATAATTATTACTTTTATTTTATTAATGATTTTTTTATGTATTTAACACTATAAATTATTTACATGATTATAATTCATAGTATTATTTTTTATCAAATATGTTAATATTTTATTTATTTTATAAAACAAGAAAATAAAATTATACGAAATATATTAGGATTAATTGATTAGAATAATCTAACCTTTGCCCGATTTGCGGATATAAAGTCAACCTTTTGTTTATTCCTGATTGCACCTACTTTCAGCCAATTTTTGCTTGCACTAAACATTTTTACAAGTAACCTGAATAACAAGTGGGTTTTATTTGACATGGCAGAGACAGTTCCATTTCCCACGCAAATTTGGTCGTGTTGTCCTAATGTTCCTAAAATATATTCTGGAAATATAATTCCATTAATTCCCCTCTCATACACCCCAACCAAACTTCAATTAATTCCAATTTCATTCGAACCCCAACCAAACTTCAACTCCTTCAAATTTAAACTAATTTCTCCGGTTTGTGGGATTATTGGCGTGCGTGGGATTGTGTAGATTGCATACATTGTTCGATTTTTGGTTTGGAATAGCCGATGAGTGGGATTGCTGGGTTTGGTGTTAATTGAAGGTATGTCAAAATTCATGGCAAATATAATGTTGAAAATTTTCAAATTTTCTATCTTCTCGTCTGTTTGGGTGTTGAAATTGATGTGTGTGAACATGATGATGTCTAAATATGTCAAAATCGTTGAATTCATGTCTAAATATGTTCAATTGATGTTGTGTTGACAAAATTTTGGTTACCATGTGTGTGAATATATTTATTTCATGCTTTTTTAGGTTGTTATATGTGTGAATATGTTCAATTGTTGTTTTCATGTCGAAATTAATGTTGGAAACTGAACAAATCTTGATGATTATTTGCTGTTGGTCTTAGGGTTACAATGGGAAGTGAGTTTGATTATGTGAAATTGAGATTTTGGCATGATGGAGAGTTTAAGATTGTTAATAATGGTTGGTTAATGTATGTTGGTGGAGAATGTAAAACTCTTACAGTGGATCTCGATGAGCTATGTTATTAGGATCTTCTTGAGTTTGCTAAGAAGTGTGGGAATTACAATGCCATTCGTGGACTTTTTTACTTAGTTCTAAAATAGAATTTGGTGAATGGGCTAAGAAAAATCTTGGGTGATAGTAAAGTGTTAGAAATGGGGAAGTTAGTGGTGCAACACAGAAAACTTAATGTGTATGTAGTGCATGAAGATGAGGAGTCTGATGTGTCTTCTACAGGAAGTGACCCTACTGAAGAAATTTCCCCTAGTGAAGATATAAAAGATGTTCATATGCCATCTTCCTCGAATGCCCTTAATGAAGAAATAGTGGATACTGATGATAGTGGTGCCCTTAATGAAGAAATAGTAGATACTGATATGCCTAATGCCCTCAATGAAGAAACAGTAGCTAATGTGCCCATGCCCTTAATGAAGAACCAGTAAATGCTTATATGCCAGCTTTAGAAAATGTCAACATTGAAGGAAATAAAGTAAATATTGATGCATCCTCCTCATATCTACCACCCACTTAAAGACCAAAAAAGTTAACTCCCAAAAAGGGCCCACTTAAGAAAGTAATGTTACCTACTAGGAGTAGTCCAAGAAGACAATTACAAGAATCTTCTTAGGCCCCCCAAAACACTGTCTACACTCCTCCTTCCACAAAAAAATACCTACACCTTCTTTAAAAGAAGTGGCCACCACATCAAAGAGTGTTTCCCCAGTCATTGCTTTCCCATCTAAAAAGAAAAGGAAGGCACTAAACCTTGAACATGAAAATCATGCTAAAGATGACTATGATTGGGAGGATAATATACCTGAAAGCCCATTGAATTACAGTGAGTTATTCAGTGAGAGCAGTGAAAATATTGGTGATCCACTATATAAGCCTAAGGGTAAAAGAGAGAAATCTAAGCATGATGCATTTCTAATGAGGAAGACTCAAATTATGCTGCTGAAAAGGGGAGGAGGATAAAAGTGTTAGTGAAGTTAGTATAGATACTAAAGAGGAATGACTAGAGTCTTTTTCAGATGGCAGTGATGATGAGATTAGATCGGCATTGGATAGAGTTAGATCTATTAATATCAAGTTGGTGGATTTAGCCAAGCAACTTCAAAGTGAGGCTAGTGAGGTAAAACTACTAGGTCAATAGATTGGACAGTCTTCAGGTAGGAGGGAAGCTGAAGCAACAGAAAAGGATGTTGAGGATGATGAGAATGAGAAGGATAGTGAGTATGAAGCAAGTGAGGATGAGATTCACACTCCTGAAGGAAGTGAAGATAAGTTTGGAGAAGTTAGTGAAATCAGACGTTGATTTCAGAAAATTCAAGTGGAAAGTAGGTCATAGATTCTTAAATAGGAAGGATTTTAAAGATGCTGTTTTAAAATATGCAGTCATGCAAGGGAGAGATCTTAGTTTTATAATTAGTGATAATAGAAGGAAACATAGGTTAGGAGTTAGGTGTGTGGGTGGGTGTCCCTTTTATATGTATTATGCTTGGCATCCAAGCCTTGCCACTTTCATAGTGAAGATGGTTAAGGGGGAGCACACTTGCCATAGGAACATGAAGAAGAATAGACAATTGAATTCATCATGGGTTGCAAGGGAGATGCTAGATGTATTTAAAGCAATGCCTGATTGGCCAACTAAGGATATTAGAGATACTATGAAAAGATCATACAAGGCGTTGGTAAAGAAGGACTTTGCTTACAAAGTGAAAAACCATACTCATAAGTTGCTCCATGGGTCAATAAAGGAGCATTATTTGAAACTGGGTATGTATATTGAAGCTCTGAAGAAATCTTGTCCTAAAAATATCAAGGATTTAATTGTTCAAGCTAGTGGTGAGAGCACAACACCTATTTTCCTAAGGTTTTTCATGTGCTTTGATGGCTTGAGGAAAGGCTGGATACAGGGGTGTAGGAAGGTCATATGTGTGGATGCTGTATTCTTGAAGACATTCTTGGGAGGACAGCTGATGAGTGCAGTGGGAAGAGATGGTAATGAACAAATGTTTCCTATTTCCTGGTCTATTGTTGAGGGAGAGAATAATTCATGTTGGGAATGGTTCTTCACTCACTTTTAGAAGTGCCTTGAACTAGGAGATGGAACTGGCATTGTTGTGATTTTTGATGAGCACCAGGGATTTAATTTCATAATCTCTCTTGGTCTAATACTTTTACAATGCTTCCTATGCTTTTACAGTGCTTTTACATTATTTTTACATTACTTTTACTATACCATGATGCATAATACCTTGTGTTTTACAATGCTTCGTACCTTATTGTATTTGTTGAAGGCTATATTGCATGTTTTTTCCACTGTGTTGCCAAAGGTTAAGCATAGGCATTGTGATAGGCACATCTTCGCATTATAGCATAGGGCATACAACGAGGATGAAATGAAACTCCTCTTCTAGAAGATTGCTAAGGCCTACAATGAGGCTTTAGATGCGTTACATAAAGTGAATCCAGACGCAACATTAGTGATGTGCTCGTTTTAGAGCACATTTATTACCTCATTTTAGTGTCAAGTCTCGTAGTTTTGTATTGGTTTTATGTATATTATGCTTGATTTTACCTTGATCTTGTTTTCGAGTTGTCTTAAGTTCATTTCAGGCACTTTTGATGATTTCAAGGTGAAAGGCAATACATTCGAGTCTTTGACACACGTATCTTAGCTTGGGCAAGTGTTTGAAGTCACTCATGAAGATTTTATGGAGTTCAGAAAAGAGGAAAGTGAAAAGAGGAAAGAATGGTCTCAGATTCGACCGAATCTGAGAGACATTCGACCGAATGGTTGCAGATTCGACCGAATCTGAGACTCATTCGGTCGAATGGATGACTGTCTTCAGAGAGCTTGAGCCTTGCCACTGGAAAGGCCGAATGGAACTCATTCGGGGGAATGAGCTTCCATTCGGCCGAATCAACCTATACATTCGGGCGAATGCTTGACAGGGATCGATTCCTCGAAGCCTCTGGAATGGGCGAATGGAAGACAATTCGGGCGAATGGGATCACATTCGGCCGAATGAGACTTATATTCGGGCGAATGACAGTGTTTTCCTCCGGATCAACTACTTCTTTTTAGGGCCGGCTCCTATGCATTTTAGGGTTTTCGTAGGTTTTTCTTATTTTGTTATAAATACCCCCTTCCTCTGATGAGGAGGGGGGAGCTAGGTTTTATACTTTTATGCACTTTTAGATTTCTTAGCCTCCAAATTCTTTTAGTTTTAGCTTATTTCAGTTTTTCTTCAACGCTTTGTAGTTCGATTTCTTTTCGTGGATATCAAATTGAAGCTTTTGTAAGTTTAATTCCTTCCTTTAATCTTAATTCATTTCATTATTTCATTGCATGCTTAGTTCTAAGTTTATCGTTTATTAGTATAATTTCTGATTTTGTTTTCATTCTCGTAAATTCCTTCTATGTTCGTTTCTTTTAATATCTTTATGTCTTTAAGCATTAATATGAGTGAGTAATTCCTTTAGGGGTTTTGATTGGTGAAACCCTAGGAAAGCTATGATCTTTATTGCTTAAGATTGTAGAAACGATGTTAATAAGTAGTTTTGGATTCCGATGCGAATCTTGTCCTGCCACTCCTTTGGAGACATAGGGCGATTATAGGTCGTTCGTGTGATTTATAGGGTCACAAACTTCCTCTCGTATTCTTGGATGTCCATGCTAGTTATTAACAGATTTTCTGTAATCTATCATGTTCGGTTTTGAAAGCTTCATTCCTAGGGTGAATCCAATCTTGTCCCCGTTTTTCTCTACTTGCTTTACTTCGTGATTTATTGTCATCTATTTTCTGCTTATTAGTTTTAATTGAATTTCCAACTCCAACCAGTCCGGTTGTGTTAAAAGTTGAAGTCTTGATATCCCTTGTCTTCGTGGTTCGACCCCCTACTCCACTATACTCGTATAGTTTGTAGGTTGGAATAAATATTGTTTGCATAACCTGTCTTTTAGTTTACGACCTAAAATACCGGTTATCAAAATGGCGCCGTTGCCGGGGACAAGGCGTAATATTTAGACTTAACTTGTTTTAGCATTACTGTATTTCATTTCCTTTCTGTTTTTTTTTCTTTTTCTTTTTGTGTGTGGTTGTCTTTGACTTAGGTGTTTGCATGCCCCATAGCACGCGTAGGTCAAACCAGCCAATTACACCCTTAAATCCTGAAATCCAACGTGTTAGTAGACAACGCCCTTCAAAGTATACCTCACAATCTGTCCAAAACCCTTCCATATCCATAATGGCCGAAGAACATCAATTGTTTGGCCAATTCGAAACTCCTGGCTCACAAGAGTTCCAAGGCGGTGTAGTACTTCCTGTTGCTACTACACCTTACCAAATTCACCCTCAGTTCACAAGAATGGTTAAGGAAACACCATTCAGTGGCTTAAGAAATGAATGTCCTCTTCAACACCTAAAGGCATTCTCAGATATTTGTGGACTTATCTCTCCTTGTCCTAATAGCCCTGATTATGTGCGAATGCACCTATTCCATCTGAGTCTAGCAGGAGATGCCAAGGATTGGTATAAATGCTTAGAACCCAATTCAATTATTAATTGGGCTCAACTAAAAACCGCATTTTTAGAAAGGTTCTATCCTACGGTTCGAATGTAGGATTGGCGTAAGAAAATTGTGTCATTCACCCAAGAGGATGATGAGAACCTTAGTGCTACATGGAGTAGGTTTAAAAGAATGATTAGATCATGTCCCCACCATGAGTACGGGGAAAATCATCTCAACACATTCTTTTACGATGGTCTTAATGACTCCACCAAAGCACTTCTAGACTCAGTTGTAGGTGGCCAGCTTTCCAAAATTCCTTGCACCCAGGTAAAGGCCAAAATAGAGGAAGTTGCTAAGAATAGTGCCTGGGGAGGAACTAGGAGTCAGGGATTACCTAGAGGGATGATAGACACAACTAACTTGGACAACATTAGCGCCAAAATAGAAGCCGTTATTGATAAAAAGTTGTCCAAGCTAAGCCTAGCCGGTAGTTCGAACAACCCCCCAGTGCGTGAAAAGCACTTTGCATGTGCCATATGTGGGGGTACCAACCATGATACATCTTATTGTGGTGGTTCGCACTCCGAGCACGTAGCTGCAGTTGACTATGGAGGGTATAACCCAGAACCGCAGGTGATGAACTATGACGGTTATGGGTATAACCCTAATCATGTGGCAGCCCTTAACTATAGTGGACAGGGCCAAGGAGTAGGGTATGGGCAGCAACCTTTCCCGAACAGCCAACAGTACAAACCTCCCTTTAACTCCAACCAAAACCAGGGAAACTTCCACCCGGGATACAACAGAAATGGTCAAGGTGGATTTAATAACCAAGGTTTCCAGGGGAACCAGACTAATGGGAACGTACCTAGGGCCAATGTGTATAGACCCCCAGGGTTTCACCAAGGACCTAGAAATAGTTCAAACCTACCTTTTCCCCCTAGTCAGCCTCATCATGTGGCTCCTCAACCACAACATGGTCACGCTTCAACCAATGACCATTTAGCCTCCCAAGTAACAACTCTTGCTCAGCAGAACCAGAGTCTGACGCAAATTAATCAGACTCTCATCCAACAAATGTAGCAACTTCAAGCTCAGCAAAAGTTGTTTGAAACTCAACTGGCCCAAATGGCTAATCCTCTTGCACCACCGCTATTCCCATCTCACCCTCAGCCTAACCCCTCTATACAGCCTCCACCTCAGCACCCGAACCCAAACCAGCACACTGCTAAGGCTATCCACCTGAGATCGGGGACTCAGTATAACGGTCCTTCAGATCAGGTTGATACACCTTTGGTGCGGGTGAGTGATGAGATGAGAGTACACAAAGATGAAAAAGAGGAGGAACATGGTAAAATGCCAGAGGTTGAGGATGAAAGAGGTAGGGAGGACGTAAATGCTAAGGCAGGGAGTGAGAAGCCAGTAGAGAGTGAGGAAGAGAGGAGGAAGAAAGTTGAGGAAAGAAAGAGGTTAGAACGGTTATATGCACCACCGCTTCCTTTTCCCTACAGAAAAGTTGAGAAGCAACTTGATGATAAGTTCAAGAAGTTTCTTGAACATCTTTAGAAGATGGAGATGAAAATCCCATTCCTCGATGCTATGGCACAAATGCCAGAGTATGCTAAGTTCTTGAAAGACTTACTGCCCAACAAGAAAAAGCTTGAGGAAGAGGTAATCAGTCTGCCCCATCAAGTTAGCTCTATACTGCAAGGGAAAATGCCTATGAAGGAGCGAGATCCCGGTCCTTATAACCTCCCTGTGAAGTTGGGAAACCTTGATCCTAAAGGGGCGCTCGCCGATTTAGGGGCTTCGATCAGTCTTATGCCTCTATCGATCGCCAAAAAGCTCCCCTTTGCCCTCCGACCTTCAAGGAAAACAATCCAACTGGCTGATAGGAGCATTAAAGTGCTATGTGGAGAGCTTGACGACATACCTATATAAGTAGGAGAACTAGTGGTCCCTTGTGATTTTGTGGTAATGGAAATGGAAGAGGACCCTTATACTCCACTTATCTTGGGCAGAGCCGTTCTGAAAATGCTTCGGGCAGTTATTAATTGCCATGATGATACCATAACGGTAGAAGTTGCCCAAGTAAAGGTAGTTTTCAAAATCTCTCCCCTTTTAAAGAAGCCTATGGTTGAGCAGGTCTGTTGCCTTGAAGAAGGTGAAAGGGAGAGTGAGGTTTGTTATGGGAACAAGGAAGTAGAGGTTGGGTGTCAAATGATTGATGAGGATACCCCTACTATAAATGAGCTGTTGGAAGGCCGATTAGATACGGCCCCGGATTCTGAAAAAAGAAGCAGAGTATGAGCACCTTTGCGAGGTAGAGGAAAGTATTACGCACAAAGGGGAAAGTCCTAAGCCTTCCCCCAAAGTGACTTTGAAACCTCTACCTCCTAGCTTAAAATATGCCTATCTCGATGAAGATGAAGGAAGCCCTGTCATAGTGAATTCTGAGCTCGATGACATTTCTTTGGAAAAACTACTTATTTTATTAAGGAAATATCGAGATGTCATCGGGTATTCACTAGGTGATTTAAAAGGGATTAGTCCATCCCTTGTTATGCACCGGATTCATCTTGATGATGAACAATTTTCCTCCGTTGAGCCTCAAAGACGGCTGAACCCCAACATGAAAGAGGTAGTTAAGGATGAAATCCTCAAACTCCTCAAGGCCGGTATCATCTACTCAATTTCAAATAGTAGATGGGTTAGCCCAGTTCATGTTGTTCCTAAAAAGGGAGGAATAACCATCGTCGAGAATGACAGAGGAGAGATGATCCCCACAAGAGCCACCACAGGATGGCGAGTTTGCATTGACTATCGCAAACTCAATAAAGCAACCAGAAAGGATCACTTTCCCTTACCCTTCATCGATGAGATGCTTGAAAGACTGGCTAGGCACAGGTACTATTGTTTTCTAGATGGTTACTCGGGTTTCTTTCAAATCCCAATCCACCCTGAGGACCAACAAAAAACAACTTTCACCTGTCCTTTTAGGACTTTTGCCTACAGGAGAATGCCCTTCGGTTTATGCAATGCTCCATCTACATTCTAGAGGTGCATGTCGGCTATATTTGCTGATATGTTAGAGGACTTCATGGAAGTGTTCATGGATGATTTTTCTGTTGGAGGGTCCTCTCTTGACACTTGCTTGTCACATCTTGAGAAAGTACTATTAAGGTGTCAAGAAACGAATCTTGTACTAAATTGGGAGAAATGTCACTTTTTAGTTCAAGAGGGCATCGTCCTAGGCCACAAAGTGTCTTCCAAAGGCATAGAGGTGGATCCTGCCAAAATTGATGTGATAAGGAATCTTCCTGTACCTACCTCAGTTACAGGAGTACGACCCTTTCTTGGACACGCAGGATTCTATAGGCGTCTCATCCTAGGATTTTCGACTCTAGCAAAACCCTTGAATGAACTTCTTCAGAAAAATGTCGAATTTTACTTCGATAAGAGATGCCTAAATGCCTTTAACAAGCTAAAAGATGCTCTAATTTCTGCGCCCATCGTGCAAGCTCTGGATTGGAGCTTGCCATTTGAATTGATGTGCGATGCCAGTGATATTTCTGTTGGTGCTGTCCTTGGGCAGAAAAAGGAGGGAAAGCACCATGTTATATGTAATATCAGTAAAAACCCTGCACAACGTAACTACACTACAACTGAAAAAGAAATGCTGGCAATAGTCTATGCTTTTGAGAGACTGCGCCAATATCTCATCTGTTCAAAAGTTGTAGTGTTCACTGATCACTCGGCTCTGAAGTTTTTAATGACAAAGAGAGATGCAAAGCCGAGGTTGATCCATTGGGTGCTCTTATTATAGGAGTTTGACTTTGAGTTAAGAGATAGGAAAGGTAGCGAAAATGTGGTAGCTGACCATTTGTCTAGGCTACCCGAGCTTAATAACGACACCTTACCTATCCAAGACGAAATGGTCGATGAAACCCTAATGACAGCAATAGTAGTTGGGAAAGCCCCTTGGTTCACAGATATTGCGAATTATTTAGCTTGTGGAGAACTTCCAGAGTTCGAATCAAGGGCTATGAAAAAGGCTTTCTTTGGTAAAGTCGGGAACTTCTTTTGGGATGATCCCTATTTATTTCATGCTTGCGCAGACGGCATAATCCGCCGCTGTGTCACTGAAGAGGAAGTTCCAAAAATCCTAACTCACTGTCATTCATATGCGTGTGGCGGTCACCATGGTATAATGAACACTGCTGCTAAGGTTGCCACCGCAGGTTTCTATTGGCCAACGCTACACATGGATGTTGAAACTTTTGTGAAAAGCTGTGAGAGGTGCCAAAAAGTTGGCAACATCTCAATGCGAAATGAGATGCCTCAAAACTACATCCTTGAGTGTGAAGTGTTCGACTGTTGGGGAATTGACTTTATGGGCCCATTTGTTTCATCTCATGGGAACCAATATATTTTAGTAGGAATTGATTATGTGTCTAAGTGGGTGGAAGCCATTGCCTCACCTACGAACGATCACAAAGTGGTTATTAAGCTTTTTAAAAGCATAATCTTTCCTCGATTCGGTGTTCCCAAAATAGTCATAAGTGATGGGGGATCACACTTTGCTAAGCACGAACTAAATAAATTATTGAAAAATTATGGAGTCGTGCACAAAGTCGGATCGCCCTACCATCCCCAAACTCAAGGACAGGTGGAAGTAGCTAATAGGGAAATCAAGAGAATTCTCGAGAAGGTGGTAAACCCAAATAGGAAAGATTGGTCTCTAAAGTTAGATGACGCTCTTTGGGCCCACCGGACGTGTTACAAAACCCCTATTGGCACCACCCCGTTCCGGCTTTTATATGGGAAATCCTGTCACTTACCGGTGGAACTGGAATGCAAATCTTGGTGGGCGATCCAAACTCTAAATTTGGACCCTACCTTATTCTGCGAGAAGCGAGCCGCCCAATTACGAGAATTGGAAGAACTACGGCTCGATGCATTCCATAACATGCACATCTACAAGGAACGTACTAAGCGTTGGCACGACCAACGTATCATCCAACGAGAGTTCCTTGTAGGAGATAAAGTGCTGCTCTTTAATTCAAGAGCTAAGTTATTCCCCGGAAAGTTAAAATCACGGTGGTCTGGGCCATTCAAGATTTCACAAGTTTTTCCATATGGAACGGTAGAACTGAAAGACCATCATGGAGGACGTTTCGTTGTTAATGGACATCGGTTAAAACTCTTCCATGAGAGCAGCCTTCACAATGTCAACACCATTGAGCTTATAAAGTTAGATGATGTCAAAGTCGAATGATTGGTATAATCATTGACCCTTATCGAATATCCCTACTTTGAATCATCGTTCTTTAGCGTTTTGTTAGGTTTTAAATGCTTAGTTTCACTTTTGTCTTTGTTTAATTACCCGAGCTACGTCGAGCTAAACGACGTTAAACAAAGCACTTACGGGAGGTAACCCGGTTTATTTGGATTTTCAAACAACTTAATCATAGTACATTGATTGATTTTGAGAGGGCACAAGTGATTTGATAAAAAAAAGTGCGAAATTGCTGCCCATTCGGCCGAATGATAAGTCCATTCGACCGAATAAATTGAAGATGGAGCTAAATCCAATTTTGGCCAAGTTCCTGATAGTGCCGAATGAAGGTTCAATTCGGCCGAATAAATCTCATTCGACCAAATGGAGTCGTCCATTCGGTCGAATAGATCTAATGGGAACATTTACGAGGCTGCTGATAACCCTGAATGAAGCCAACATTCGGGCGAATGTAGTTACATTCGACCAAATACAAAACCTATTCGGTCGAATGGGAGCGAAATTTCTTCGTAACACTACTCTATTCGACCGAACAGGTTATCCATTCGGGCGAATAGGACACCATTCGACCGAATGAAAGCTCCATTCGACCGAATGGAAGTCAGTTCTATAAATATCAGCTCATTCCACGTAAATTTGCATAGAAATTTTTACTACCTCTTCCACTCGGCCGATTTCCCCCACACTCTTGCTCTTTCTCAAATTCCTCTACTCCCTTCCAAATCATCCTCAATTACCATGGGTCCAAGGAGAACCTTAAGGAACCCCTTCAAAAGGTCCAAGAAGCATGGAAAGGGTTCCTCTTCGGGTGCGGCTCCGGAAGCTCAACAAACCGGTTCTCAACAACCGGAGGGTCAACAAAGGCTTCCCGGCCAGGAACTATGGTTCGATGAGGACCATCCTACGGTAATTTTCGTATCTTTGGAGCAATATGAGCGTTTCCAAAGGCTTAAGGTACGAAAAATCAACTCTACTCGTTATTTAGACCTATCAATTTTGTAACGAATGGGTATATACGAGAAATTTGTTGCATTATTAACTGCATGTGGGTTAGAAAACTGGATAAACATGTGGCACCCGACTCATAAGCTCTTAACTTTTAAGTTTCTTAGTTCCCTAACCCCGTGCCAACGGGATGGTAGGTTGCATTTATCTTTTAGGCTAAGGAATGCAACCTATTTTCTTGATTATGTTGCATTTTGTGCCGTATTTGGTTTCAATAACGAGCCTATTCCGGATAAACAACCGGACAACTCTCGGGTTTCCGAGCTATGGCCTAAAATAGCTGGCCGGCTTGTTTATCCGAATAGGAAAATATATGCTTCTGATGTGCAACACCCGGTTTTGCGCATGTTCTTTAAATTTGCTAGGGAGACTTTGTTCCCTTCCCCTAGCCCTCACCTAGTACGAACACACGAGGTGCACATCTTGCACCGTTATCTTGCACCACACGACGACACTGCACTAAGCCTGCCAATGACGCTGTGGAAGTTTCTAAACAACACAGCCACCCTAAATGCTACTACTGACTTATGTTTAGGGGGACACGTATTCCGCATTGCTGAATTCCTGAACGTCATGAATCCTGTGGAATTCAGCGAAAGATATGCCAGTTCCACTACCCTTCACGAGCAATGTCTCGTACGGGCTGGCTTCATTTTTGCGGACCCCATGCGATGGCGGTACTTGAAAGACCGCACCATCCCCCTTCCCTGCCCTCATTTACCTCCCCTGGTCCAGTTTGGGGCCTCGTATCTCTTAGAAGGTGATGTGCCGAGATATGCTGTCGAGCCCCCACTTGTACCACCTCCTCGCCCTCACACCCTCTCTATGCGTGACCGACCTAGAGCCTCTACCTCGGTCTTACCGGACCATGACGATTCAGACGATGAGTCTGAATCTGACATTATGTCCTCCCTAGGACGCATAGAGAGAAGGCTTGATCAGGTCCTCACCACCCAAGCCCACCACACCGCCCGGCTCGAACACCTCGAACAAAACTTCGAGCGGGCGAACTACCCATGGTATGATATGGCCTATCGCTCCCACATGGTCGGCAAAAGCATGGCCACCCCTTCCTGGTACCCTCTCCATGACAACTATAACGAGATATCACTAAGTCATGGGTTTGACCGGTTGCGGGTGGGTAGGCGTAGGTTTAATAACTTCACTCCGCCGGCTCCTAGAAGAGCCTCGGACGACTATGGGATGGACTACACGGGTGGGGAGGAGGAGGTTAATGAGGAGGATGACCAGGGGGATAACAAGGAATTTATGGGGGATGAGTAGTGGTGGACCTAACGGCCTCCCTTAGCGCCGAGGACGGCTTCATCCTAGCTTGGGGGGGTATCCGTAGTCCACTACTTGTTCTTTCGCGTGTCCTATGGCTCTGGCTGTCAGTTTAGTGTTGTGTAGTGTTGCGTTGCTTCGTGTTTTGTGTCTATTTCTAGGTGTTATTTTGTGCTTTGCGCTTTGCTTTTTGGTGTTGTTTTCAGGTATATATATATAAGAAGTTCCACACGCCGATGCACCCATTACTGGTATGATTTCTTACGCGAAAATCCAAATTTATGTATTTAAGTTTTTTTTTATATTTGTTTGTACCCTTCTTTGCATCATGTGCCCCCTTTCCCATCATATATCCCAAACAAGCATGCAAGCCTCTGTTGTGCACTGACTTTATGCAAACTCGTATTCTTGTAGCCCTGTGCCTGTTTTGGGTATGAGTTTATCAATTGTTTTTCACTTAGCTTAGGGGGATCTGAGCTTGCTTGGTATGTGGTTTGGATGACTACCTATTGAGGCGCATTTCGACTAACCTAGTAAGGATTGAGCCTTTAGGACTTTATTATGAGTCCTATATTGATGAGTGTTAGTCAGGGAATCTTAAGAATTGTGTCTGTTCTCCTCCAGCATAGTCTACTTTTCTAAAGGTTAGGGATGATAACACGTTTGTAGTTAAAAGCTACATAGCCAAAGTGCCTACCATGAAAATCAATTTACTCTAGGTTGAGCCAAATTTGTGCCTTTGCCTTCTTTTTTGTAGCCACGCTATCTAAACTCCACATGAACCAAATGTTCCCTCTTTTTACCTAGAGGATAGTCATGTGATCATAGTGAAGTTGATATTTGTAGCATTGTAATATAGGATTTCGGTTTGGGGAAACGATCATTGGATGATTTGACTACGTACACTAGTCTTAGTGCATTTCAAAGAAGTATGCACATAGGAAGTTCAAAAAAATCTTGAAAAGCAAAAGAAAAAAAAGAGAAAAAAAAAGAAAGAAAAAGAAAAAAAAAAGAGAAAAAGAAAATAAACAAAAAGATATTAGAGAAAAATAAAAGTTGAGAATAAAGTTGACATAGTGTATTAGAGTCTACTATTGGGAACTTTGGGATTGACATGGTTGTCGGAAGGCGTAATCTTCCTCGGTTTTATTTCCTTGGATCACTTACTATCCTCTATTTCAACTCCACATTCCCAAATTCTACCATACCTCGATCCAAACCTACATTACAACCCTTTCCAAACCTGTTCGACTTAACCTGATTAGTAAGATTAGTGCTGGAGAGCTGATAAGACACGATTTACGGGATTTCTCCCTGCTTAGGTGTTTAATTCCCGACTCATCTTTAGTCGGATGATTTCGAGTGAAACACATATCCTATAAACACATGAGCGTAATGGAAATTTCCCACACCTCGTGGGAAATAACCTTGGGAGCGTAGACTTGCGACCTCATTAGGTAGTGGGCGGAATGAATTCTGATGTGGCTTGCTTGGCGATCCCGAGTAGGTGTAAAAAGTTGATTATGCTCTTTAAATCCCATTATACTTGCACACCCATGGCTAAGGAGGAATTTCGCACGTGCACGGCTTGCATTGACTTGAGCTTCACTTCCCATGTTTTTCATTCGCATCTTCATTCATTTCTTCATTCATATTGCCTTAAGCTGTCATTTCACCTTCCTACTTCGTTTGCTAGGGACTAGCAACGGTTTAGCTTGGGGGAAGTTGATGTGCTCGTTTTAGAGCACATTTATTACCTCATTTTAGTGTCAAGTCTCGTAGTTTTGTATTGGTTTTATGTATATTATGCTTGATTTTACCTTGATCTTGTTTTCGAGTTGTCTTAAGTTCATTTCAGGCACTTTTGATGATTTCAAGGTGAAAGGCGATACATTCGAGTCTTTGACACACGTATCTTAGCTTGGGCAAGTGTTTGAAGTCACTCATGAAGATTTTATGGAGTTCAGAAAAGAGGAAAGTGAAAAGAGGAAAGAATGGTCTCAGATTCGACCGAATCTGAGAGACATTCGACCGAATGGTTGCAGATTCGACCGAATCTGAGACTCATTCGGTCGAATGGATGACTGTCTTCAGAGAGCTTGAGCCTTGCCACTGGAAAGGCCGAATGGAACTCATTCGGGGGAATGAGCTTCCATTCGGCCGAATCAACCTATACATTCGGGCGAATGCTTGACAGGGATCGATTCCTCGAAGCCTCTGGAATGGGCGAATGGAAGACAATTCGGGCGAATGGGATCACATTCGGCCGAATGAGACTTATATTCGGGCGAATGACAGTGTTTTCCTCCGGATCAACTACTTCTTTTTAGGGCCGGCTCCTATGCATTTTAGGGTTTTCGTAGGTTTTTCTTATTTGTTATAAATACCCCCTTCCTCTGATGAGGAGGGGGGAGCTAGGTTTTATACTTTTATGCACTTTTAGATTTCTTAGCCTTCAAATTCTTTTAGTTTTAGCTTTCGGTTTTCAGTTTTTCTTCAACGCTTTGTAGTTCGATTTCTTTTCGTGGATATCAAATTGAAGCTTTTGTAAGTTTAATTCCTTCCTTTAATCTTAATTCATTGCTTTATTTCATTGCATGCTTAGTTCTAAGTTTATCGTTTATTAGTATAATTTCTGATTTTGTTTTCATTCTCGTAAATTCCTTCTATGTTCGTTTCTTTTAATATCTTTATGTCTTTAAGCACTAATATGAGTGAGTAAATCCTTTAGGGGATTTGATTGGTGAAACCCTAGGAAAGCTATGATCTTTATTGCTTAAGATTGTAGAAACGATGTTAATAAGTAGTTTCGGATTCCGATACGAATCTTGTCCTGCCACTCCTTTGGAGACATAGGGCGATTATAGGTCGTTCGTGTGATTTATAGGGTCACAAACTTCCTCTCGTATTCTTGGATGTCCATGCTAGTTATTAACAGATTTTCTGTAATCTATCATGTTCGGTTTTGAAAGCTTCATTCCTAGGGTGAATCCAATCTTGTCCCCGTTTTTCTCTACTTGCTTTACTTCGTGATTTATTGTCATCTATTTTCTGCTTATTAGTTTTAATTGAATTTCCAACTCTAACTAGTCCGGTTGTGTTAAAAGCTGAAGTCTTGATATCCCTTGTCTTCGTGGTTCGACCCCCTATTCCACTATACTCGTATAGTTTGTAGGTTGGAATAAATATTGTTTGCATAACCTGTTTTTTAGTTAACGACCTAAAATATCGGTTATCAATTAGCATTTAAAAAATAAAACCCTTCCCTTTTTTGTAGATCTTTCTTCAATAGTTCCATCACAACTAATGCCATAACAAACACTATTGCTGACACTTTCAATGGATACATCATTAGTGCTAGGATAAAACAACTTATAAATATGTTTGAGGACATTAGAGTTGCTTTAATGCAAAGGATAGTTAGTAAAAAAACAGAAATGTAGAAAGCCAATTCATTGCTTTGTCTTAGAATTCAAGTCATTTTGAATAAGGAGAAGGTAGTTCAGTGTGATGTTATGCCATCCACTGATAATTTGTTCAGTGTTATGCATTACCTAGACTAGCTATGTGTAGATTTATGGTCTAGGACTTGCACTTGTAGGAAATAAGAGATGCTAGGAGTACCATGTTGCCATGCCATAGCTTGTATTTACTTCTAAAACAAACAAGCTGAATCATTTCTAGATGATTGCTACAGAAGAAATTTGTATTTGAATGTGTATGTTGGTTCCATACCACCAATTAAGGGAGAAAGGCATTAGACTAGGGTAGACTGTGTTATTAACCCCCCACCAATTAAGATTGGTCCTCATAGGCCTAGGAAGAATAGGAAAAAAGAGTTCATTGAGAATCCCAAAAAACCAAGCACTTTTCTCAGGATAAGAATAGAGATGACTTGTCGCATTTATATGACAAAAGGTCATATAAAATAACCTATCCAAACAAGGGTAATGCTATTCATAGAGAGCTAGAGCCTAAGAGGGAAAGAGGAAGCCTAAGAAGACTATCACCCCCTCAATTTTAGCAGCAAATGACACCTAGACAGACTCCGCAGTGTCTCAAACAAGTTTGCACCACTCCACAATAGCACAACCAATCCAAATTGGTAGAGGTGGGAGGATGATTCTTGGTGGAAGGGGAGCCATAGGTAGAATCCAAATTGCAAATAAAGGAAAAAGGAAAGGCAACTACTGATGCTACAGAGAGAACAAATGGTCAAAGTGCTAGCAGAGAGAGAGCGAGAGGAAGAATAAGGATATGACAAACTACCAACATTTTTTTATATGCTTGAGCTTACATATGTTAAACAAACTAATAGAAAAATATTATTTTCTTTTCACAAGTGCCATTGGGAGTGGGAGTGATGTTCAGTTATAATGAGACTTCAATGTTGAATGTAAATGTTCTTCTCTTGCATCTACTTTGAACGTACATATTAAAGTGATTTGTATGCTAATACATTTTTGTAAATTACAGATTTCTGGTGCGACTTCAACACGGGCTAGTTCAGCCTCTGTTAGTCACCAGTAACAACAACAACCACAAAATAGCCAACAACAATAACTTTGATGTATTAGATGAAACTTTGTCATACATTACTTTTAATCATCTTTGTTATATGATACTACTTTTGCTCAACTTTTAATGTATTAGATGGAACTTTTAATGTATTAGATGAAACATTGTCAATGACTAGTGTACTTTTGCTACAACTTCTAATGTATTAGATTGCATTAATGTATTAGATTGTACTAATGTTCAATGTTTGCTACTGTCATAATTATTTTCTTAGATAGAAAACAAAAAATTACATCTATACATCCATCCATCCAAAGATAATTGTATTACAAATAGGTTGCAAAACCACCCACTATTGTTATATGTAGCAAAATACATCTTCCTTTAGTACTAATCGTCATAGGCATTCATAGTTATTCATTGCAAAATACATTCATAGTTGTTCTACTTAGGCTATAATTCATCCAACCAATATTACTTGTAATAGAACAATACAATCACTACTAACATCCATGGAAAGATTAAAGTCAAAGTCAAATTCTTCTCATTCCTTGAGCTTCTTATCAACTTGATACGCATCTCTACAATTTCATTCTTCATCTCTTGAACATCTTCCTCTAAATTCTCCTTCTTCGTAGAGATCTTCTTCAGATTGTCTTCCATTAATTTCTTTTCAAACTCTAATTTCAATATTCTTGTGTCCTTCAATAACTGAAATTATAAATCTTCCTTATCATCAACCCATCGAAACATGTCACATTTAGTATCCTAATTAACACAATTACCATAGCAATTCAACACAATTCCAAAGAATTCAACACGATGCAAAATCCACAAATTCAACATAAATAAGTTCAATTCCCACAACTTAACTGAGAGAAAAATAACTTACTGGCCACATTGGACATTCATAGAACTTATGCCCAACGTTTTCCCCATTTTTGATGGTCCGCACCACAACATCCCTCCCACACACACATGCAACCCTAGGATAAATTGACTTTCTTGAATTTGAGGGGGACGGCGCTCATTATGATTTCCCACCAGCCATAGCAAGAACGAAGGAAAGATGTAGAGAGATGAAGAGAGAACCAGCTCAAAGCAAGAAGAATGGGAAAGAGTGAAGAATGAAGGGTGAGGAGTGAAGAGTGAAGCCTGCAACGATATTTAGTCCTTTAATTTTTAAAAGAGAGTTACATGTTCGTGACCGTCTATCACAGGTAACAATTGAAACAGGTTTAGTGCAAGTAAAAATTGCCTAAAGGTTGGTGCAATCTGACATAAACAAAAGGTTGGTTTGATATCCGCAAATCGGATAAAGGTTAGATTATTCCCATCAATTAATCCAATATATTATTAAATTATAGGGCCCAAATTAATATTTTTCCCTATGCATCTAAAACGCCAGGAACGAACATGGTGATTGGTAGTAAATCACACTCACATCCTATTCTCGATCTATAATTCTACATCCATCTAATTCTAAACTGAGTTACATTTATGTCAAAAAAAAAAAAAAAACCATTGAGTTACACAAAGTGTATGTTTCCCTCCATGGAAGAAATTTTATGCCCTATTTCTCATATATATTTTATTGTGAGATTTAGTTATGGTCATTTAGCCTATATGTAAATTGTATTGTAAAGCTTTTTCTGGTGTAAAAATAAACGGTAATGGTAAAATTAAGACTGGTCACATATAAAAATTTATTGTTGTAACATACAACTATACAAGGTATATTTCTATATGGTTCACTAATTTATTACCTTTATCACGTAATGACCAAACTACAATGGAAATATTTGTTAAGCAGTTCCAACTCCAGAGGCTAAAAGGTAAGGTGGCAACCATAAAGACCACAGTCAAAACCATTTGTCCTACACTGTGCCACAAAGTCATGGTCGCATGCAGACGTTCAAGAAGAATATAAGGACTTTCCTCGTGTAATGTATAATTGTTTCTATCAACAACAACCACCCCAACAACACGAAAAAATGATTACATTCAATGCAATGTCTCCTATGAATATGATGTCAACAATGTCGTGGATCTCACCATATCTAAACACGGGCAACTCGACATAATGTTTCACCATATCTAAACACGGACAACTCGACATAATGTTTAACTACGCTAGCATATATATTCGGAGAAATTTTTAATTTGTATCTTATATAAATATATTAAAGGATATTTTTGTAATTTTATTTTTATGTCTGAGATTATAATGTCTATATCTGATATGAGGTTTTTTTTTATATTTTTATATATTATGTATTTCTATATCTTATGTAACAATAACTATATCTAATATAACAATTTCAATAACTGATATTTTAATATCTATAATTTATATTAGATACAAATTATGAAAGCTTCTATATTCAGAGATCTTAGCCATTCTATTTTAAATACCTCGATCAAATGACAACTTCGTATGAGTTTTCGAAACAAATTAATGTGAATGGTGGTTTCTGGAGCTAAGCTTACCGCAAGACTATTGAAAAAAAAAAGTCCATTGTCATTGTGTTCACGGCTAGTGCGGCATCACTGTTGCTGGCGAGTGACCACATGCTACATGCACCATGTGTAAGCATGCTAGTATTGGTTTAATATTGAAGAACCTATGCGTTGAAAAGGGGCAGTATGACATTAGGTTGTATGCGATATCACTAAAGTGCTATCAATGCCTCTAGCAATGAATGCATTAGGGATGGACAAGGAGACAGTCAATAGGTTGATTTGTGAATCTAGTGTGCTCAAAGGGGTTGCAATAGAGTCCTCTGTAGATGTAAAAATAAAACAGAGCCCTCTGTCACGTCTCATCTCTCACACCATAGTAAGCAACGGACGGGCTACTAAGCAATGCATCGTGGACAGCGACGCAACACGGGTCCCCTAGGGGCGCTCCAGCTGCCAGTGGCAGCCTTCCCGCTAATTAGCAAAAGCTATATTTACCGAAATGAATCCTCTATGACAGTAACATAATAATGCATGGGCTATTTGGCGGGCCAAATGGGCTCAAACTTGGGTTCCACAATTTTTTGGGCTAATGAATCTAAAGGTCCAAGCAGATTTTACAGATGGGGCCCACAAGTACCACTTGGTGCACAACAAGGTTTGTGGAGGCTATAGAAGCTTCTAGGGAACTCTAGTGCACTCTTGTACATAGGTAGACTTTAAATTTATACAAAATATTCTAGACGCTTGAACATTAGAGGAAGGACTTAGGAAGTTGTTGATAGATCTAGAGAAATCTAGAACTTAGAAGGTTCTAGTCTCTCCCCTTGGAGGCTTATTATAAATAGAGGTCTCCGTTCATTTGTGCAAGGCATCTAAGAAGCCTTCAAGCATTTGTAAAAGCTCTCTCAAAAGAAATACAACAATCTTTCCCACACATCCTTACATCCCTAAGTGCCTTCATCTTTCTCACTTATCTTTAATAGCCACTTCTCAGCATAGCTAACTACTCAGGGAGCCTTGAATGATTGACTAACGGGTGTTGTCGATAGTAGGCCACGTGCATACGACTTGGGTGAAACAGTCAGTGCGTGACACCTCGCTTGGATATGATGTTGCTCATGATGCGTTGTTTTTGGCATGTAATGAGGCTAAGTTTATGAGTGGTGCCAATTTTGTGATTGATGGCCATACAACATAACTAATCCATCATTCTCAATGTTAATACTTTCTCCGTTCCAAAATATTGTCCTATTTAACTTTTTACGGTCTTTAAAATACGACTTTAAACGATTTTATCTTCAAATTCGTTAGGCAAAAAGTTATAAAAATTTGATATTCTAAAAATTTGTATTGAGATGCATCCAACAAGGTCCTCACTTGAATATATCATTTCTTATATAAATGATGGAAATTTATGGTCAAACTTTAACTCTATATATAAAAATGGGGTAATCTTTAGGATACAAAGGGAGTAATTATTTGCCTAAACGTAAAGGTCACACAGGAAAATGGTCCAAGTTTGTATATGGTTCAGAGACAAGTCATGAATAGTTCAAAGAAATTACACATTTGAAGTCATATTTGTATATGGTTGTTTGGTTTGGCAAGTGTCATGCGATTATCAATCAATGGATTTTTAAACAAAAAATTTATGATTAAAGTAATAAAGCTGATTTAGAGTTTATTCTTTGAACTATTTCTTTAGGATATAATATAACTTAGAAATTGAATGATCTATGGAATAAGTCGATCACATAATTAAATAAAATGTCTACCCAATTTCTTAACAGTTTGCGATCCAAATCCACCTTGCTAGATCTTGCTAACCGACATTTGAATCTCAATAGTTTTTTTATCGTCTATGAGAGCATTTATATATACTCGGACGTATCCAGAGGTAAGTGCATTCAAGGGTATATTTGTCTCATTTATTTAACTTTTGTTTGTTAAAGTTTTAAATCAGCAAAAACAAATCAATTGATATAGGTGAACTTGGACTAGTACATGTACAAAATTCTAAGTGAGATATGCTAAAACTACTAATGATACTGTGAATAAAAGAGAACATGACCATATTCAACAGTTTCAATTCCACTTTGTCTTGAATTCTTAGAGAATCACTAATGGTGTATTGGTGAGTCTTTATCTAATTATCAAAATCTAGCTTTCTAAAGTATTTTTTATAGCTCCCATTGTTGAGTCCGAACTTTTATATGGTGAAACACTACAAAAGTATTTTATTAATGAAAATTGTGAGTTCTTCAATAATAAATAATAAAATACTTTTCTAAAGTTTCACCATTAAAAAATATTTTTTTAGCAAAGTTGTCATATTAGATAACTTTTGATAGGAAACGTTATTTAAGGTATTGATTTCAATGAAAGACTCATTTTTAACACTCTCTTCATTTGAAATCTTATTTGACCTCTTTATTGAAGATGGTTTAGATCGAAGAGACGACCTCCAATGATGAATTTAATTGTCATCATACAATTATAGAAAGAGGTATGTTCTCTTATGTTGTATGTGAATTCACAGGACCAAAGCAATGAGGTCCATTGGGCGTGATAAGGGCCTAAATTTCCATGAAAATGGGCGTAGGCTTACTTAGATCTAGGCTTGGACTTACTTGACTTGGTCTTGGTCAATGGCGGATTTGGACTAGACTTTGATATCAACTGACTTGGACTTGACTTTTATGGGCTTAACCTTGACTTTAACTTTCATGGGATGAACCTTGACTTTGACTTCCATGGACTTGTCTTTAACTTTGATTTCCATGAAGATAGGATATAAATATAAGTGTAAGTGGGTTAGGTATGGAGGTCCAAGGGCAAGGAACCAAGAGTTGGTGTTGGTTGATTTGGACATGCAAGTGAGAGCAGCAAAGTCATGTGGGTTTTGAAGGCTGAAAATGACGTGGATCAAGAGCCCAAATTTGTGGGTTTGGGTAGTTGGATGCACCCTTAGGATTCCAATGGGAGTGAGTAAGAAGAATCCTAGCTTCCTAGGACTAGAGGTGATAAAAATTGACCCAACCCACTAACCCAAGGGTTGGGTTGAAATTTATAACCCGATTAATTACATGGGTCAACTTAACCCAACCCGATTAATAAACAGGTTGGGTCGAGTTGAAATTTTCAACCCGATTTCAACCCAACCCAACCTGTTTATTTATTGGGTTTGATTTTGCCCAATTTTTAAATATGGGTAGGGTTAAATTATATAGTTCATAATTACCCAATCAGTCAACCTTAGTAGACTTTCTAATTACTTGACTTAGTTTGTTTTATATATTTACTTTTATTCTAATATATTATATTCTTTTGCAATAAAGATGAGCCTCAAATGGAGGAGTTTAAGGTGGAGAATCAAGTTGAAAGTCCCGTGGAGAGAACAAATTCTATGTTGAATGTTGATTTTCCCCCACAATCCATGAATCCAACGAACATTAAGTTTATTTTACTAAAAGTGTATTTTACAGTTTTATCGGAAGTGTTAATGACGTCTTTTATTATGTTAAAACTATTATTATGGAGTTATAACATATTGTCAAACTTTTCAATTTGGTTGTACTAACACTATGTTAAGATTTGAGATTTTTAAATTGTATTGCTTAGAACTTGGAAATTTAGAAACTCAAACTATAAGACTTTTACCTTTTAAACAGGTTGGGTTGGGTCAACCCGAACTTATAGTAGGTTTGGTTGGGTTGAAATATTCAACCCATTTATATAAACAGGTTGGATTTGGATTGATATATTTCGACCCGAACCCAAATGGGTTGAACCCAACCCATTGCCACCTCTACATAAGACTATGAAGACTCCTTCTCTTTATTTCTTATTTTTATTAGTTTTAATAAGAGTTTTAATTTTCTCAAAGTCCTATGTAGTTAGACAAGTTTGAAATGTTGTTAGTTAGTTTATCTTTAGCTTAATTTTTGGTCAGATTTTTAAACTCAAGTCTTTTAGTTAATTAGGGTTCAACTAAGCATTGTTTAGGCGTGTTATTTTCTTAGGGTTGCTGCACTTCTTAGCCAAACTACTTATGTGTTTGCTTTAGTTTAAACTCTTGTATTAACCCTTATTTAATGGGGCATAATAGTAGCTAGAAAGCAATTGATGAATTTTGAAAAAAAAACATTTTGCTTTTGAGTTTATGCACATATGTGTGTGAGCTTTATAGTGTCCATTGCTAGTGTCTTTCTTTAGCAAGTTGGATGGTATTCTTGGAACCCTTCATAAACTTAAGTAGTGAACTTGTATGTTAAGAGATTGAAGGATCCCAAAGGTAAATCTTCTGTTTGGTGAATTATGTAGAATAGAAGATCCCTTTTATCTATCTTTTACTTTTGTTCTTGCTTGACTCGGGTGCTTGATTATAATATGAAAAGGTTTTCCAATTAAGCCATGAAGTTTCATTCATTGTAAACTATTAATCTTAACATGAAATTTGTTATTCTTGGCTTGAGAATTCGTGAGTTGAATATGGTTAACTTTGGATTAAGTCCAATAATCAAGCATTGAGACAAGTTTGTTGCGTGAAAAACATTGCTTGGTTGTTAAATTGCTGGAAAGTTTATCCATTTGTTGTTGCAAAATTGTGTGAATTCAATTATGAAAAGTTTGACTAACATTTCCTGATTAAAACTTGTGAATTTATCAACAATTCTTAGTCATAATAATCTGGAAATTTCGCTGGAGTTGTTTGAGAGTTTGAGTTGTGTTGGGATTGTCTTTGTCGTGGCTATTGCTAAATGTTGCTACTGGTTGTGTGTTTATTCACACTTAATAAGATTTAGTATTGGTTTATATTTTGTGAGAGATCATCTCTGAGTCATTAGCTTTGAGCATAGTTTGAATTGCTAGAAAAACAACCCATTTGCGCATTGGACAGCTTCTGGGAAGAATCGACTGTATGTGAGTTTGGTTGTGTTTGGAGTACTTACTGTGAGAGTTGGCTTACACCCCTTTAGAATTAGCTTGTTTAGGGTGTGAGTGTAGTGGGAAATGGCGAGTGAGCCTCTAGGTTGGCGTGTGGAGAGTAGAGAAGCCGTGGGGTTTTGCTGGGTATCGTTGTGTTCACTGTTTGAGTTTGGAGCTTTGATCATTGATTCGAAAACAACCCAATAGCCGGAACTCTCACCGGGAACATTCCGCTAACATCTTGAGTTTTTATTTTTATTCTTTTTATTTTTTTTAAATTAACTTATTATTGTTGAAATTCTTAATTGTTTTTTTGGACTAACATTTCCCCAAATTAACTTAATTTTTTTAACTTATGATTTTACGCACATCTTATGATTCCTTTGTTATAAATTTTCCATCATTTAAGTCATGATAAATTTTTGACAGGGGGTAGGAAAAGTAATAGGCCGGGTAAATGATGCCCATTTTATATTGTTGACGATCAGCTTAATTTGCCCCAATAGGATGCCTTCTTTTTAGTTGTCTTACAAAAAAGAAAAACAGAAACAAACAAGTTGTATACCTATTGATTATCAGCGTACGATTCAGACGTCAGAGTTTCAGAATTTCAATAGCTGATAGCTGCTGTCTGCTCATCTGATCTGTGAGACCTTAAGTCCATGCCCACATGGCAAGTTGATTTTGGCTGCCAAGCCATTTATTGTTTGCGAAGAAGTCATTTACTTCTGTAATTTCAAAATGGACTGTCATAATATAATACTTCTTTTTTTTTTTCCAAAGATTGTTTCAAATAGAAACAAAATTATTCAAAATAGAAAATCTTAAAGAAAATGTGCCAATATCTCAAAATAAAAAAGGAGAAAATATTTAAATGTCGGAAGAAATATCAATTTAAGAGTTTCTATTATTTGAGGTCCAAATCAATATTTATTATATAGGACAAATTTAGATCATACTAGATATATTTATTGTATAACTTAGAGATAATTGATTTTATTGTTTTAGCGGTTTTTATCTTATTATTTTATGATATTTTTTAAACTTTTAATGTCCCTAAAAAAATATAGTCTAATGCAGTCACAAATGTCGTAATTAAAACATGTTAAATTTGAAACATATTTGAATAGAACTCTGTAACTCTCAAACCGTAACTTATGTTTGATTTAAATTTGAGAAATAATATATCCATCAAATTTCTCGAATTTAGTTTCAGGCAAAGACGCGTACTCGATTATTTTCAGTAATGAAATTCCCATATGTACGTTAATGCATGTTGGATATGACCACTCAGTTGACTACACAAAAAGGTCACTTTCCTCTCCTGCCATATATTAAAGCCTCAACCACCAAATTTCCAGCCAAACTTTATGAGATTTAGGCACAAGTTTTTGGGTATATAGTCGAATTTGTACTCGTTTTAACTTATAATTCGTAGAAACATAAATATGGAACCATAAAATATACTCCGTATTATTTATTTTCAATTTTGAGAAGTACATTGTATCAAAATGGAAGGATAGATATGACTAAATATGAAAACTTTTTGTTCTTAGAATAATTGCTCACTAGCATGTAATTACATGAGGCCTTTATATTTAGTCAATTTTACCATAAATTCTCATTGTATTATAAGAAAATAATACATTAAGTGTAATCTTGTTGGAAGTCTTTTAATGTAAAATTTTAGAATATCAAGTTTATATATATATATTTTTTATCTTACGAATTTGGTGATAAAAATGTTTTAGGTTCATTGTATCTTGGGAATCGTCAAATGAAGCAAAAAATTAGGGACTGGTTAGTGCTTTCAATGAACATAGGCAAAACCAAAAACAAAATTGTGTAAGGCAAAGAAATTAAAGTAGTTGATTAAGAAGATACTGAGTCGTATTCTTATTGGTTATCAAAGTATTAAACTAAACCTATTTGCATGTTTTGATGAATATACTACGTATGTAATTAGGTTCACGGAAACTGTATGTGCTTCCCCTCATTATTGAATACTCTCTCTATCTCTAGAAATTGATCCAATTTGATTTTCACAGTCTCCTATACACGACTTTTCTATATTCAAATCCGTAAAGCAAAAAATTATAAAAACTTAATATTTTAAAATTTTACATTGAGATTAATCCAATAAAATCTCATTTCAATATATTATTTCTAATAACAAGGTGAAAATTCTTAGTCAAACTTTTTAAACTTTAATTTCAAATAATCGATTGAAGAGTTCTTTCCCCGGCCTCCTATATATTTAATTCTCATTTAGTGTGATTTGGAGGCATCCAATATTTGGAACTTAAGTGTCCTCCTTTTAGTGGCGCACTTTCAGCATCCTTCCCTCAATAGAGTGTGGAGAGCCTTTCCCTCATAAATAGAAGCAAAAAATGAACGGCACATCAAAAACTGCTCCTATTGCTGAAAGGTGCGTTCAATTTCTCTTCTATATTTCGCATATATCCAAGTTATTGTGTTTGGCAATGTCGAAACTGAAACTGAATACAACAATTGTAGCTATTCATTGGGTTAACTACTTATGGCTGTGTAATCGTCCTATATACAGTATTCTCTACATAGAGACCTGAGGGACAGTTCAGTGATAATTCCATGCGTATGCCGAGGCTAAGCTTCAATACTTACTGACTTGTTTTTTCATTGTATGAATTTCCTTAAAAAATTTGTTTTGGGATGGAAAAAGATGGCTAAGTTGGCTGTAAGAAATCGATATGACTGTGATGGCTGTAGTTAATAGATGGATAAATCATAATCGTAGTGAGTTACATAACCTTTAGCTGTTTGTATAACATATATTAGGAGTAAGGAGTCCCCCTCCCCCTAGCTATTTGCATAGGATGATTGTAAACTCATACCTCCAGCTTATACTTGTACAAGATGATTGTAAACTCATCTGTGAAGATCAAGATCATAGGACCTTTGAAAAAATCTAAATATCCTAGAATTTGTGTGGATGGGAAGTTGGGAACTTGGAAGACTACTTTTTTCCGTTTAATGACACGTATCTTTACCCTACATAGTACATGGGAAATAGCTTAGTGGTCTTAGTCACATATCCACATCCATGTAGATGTAGATTAACTAACATAATCTCATTGCAAGTACAAATAAAATTACGCACATTTGACCAACGCTATCATTGGTGGCATTCCAAGCGGGAGGTTATTAATAAGTTCAATGTAAGAATTTCATAGATCAGTAAATAATAAAAGAATTTTATCTAATATATTTGGGGGTGTATGGTATGTGGTAACTTAGGGATAGAAATGGCCAGTGGCGGCCAGGCCACCTTATCCTAGCCTTGCTCAAGCCCCTTTTCTAGCTCATGTTGATCCAGCCTAACCCATATTTTAAGTGGGTAAGTTACGAATCAAAAAGTCTTGGCCAGCTCAGCCTTTGGCTAGGCTGGGTCCCATGGCCACCATTTAAGGAGGGATAAGAATAAGAGAGGGGGATAAAAAAGAAATATATCATGCTTGTATTTGAGGGGGAAAGGGATGTATGGGGGTTGCAAATAGGGATTAAAAAAAACCCTCGTATCCCTTTAAATTAATATATAGGAGAGGGTGAGATAAGGAAGACGATAAGAATAGAAGAGGAAGATATCATGTGTCATTAATGAAAAGAAATTAAAGGAGGGAGGAGAGAAGATGAGTTGATTAGATTATTTTTTGTAACTTTATCTCTTATTGTAATCTTATTCTCAACTCATACCATTCAAAAAATACAAACAAAATTTATGAAATCCCAATAATATTGTCCCTATCTCTACCCCTATTGTATTCTTCTCCGTTACTTTCATTTGGTACCAAAAGTCCTGTTATTTCCACAGGCTGAAGGGAAAGGTTGCAATTATAACAGGGGGAGCAAGTGGTTTTGGAGAGATCACGGCAAAACTCTTCGTCCAACATGGAGCCAAAGTCATCATTGCCGATGTGCAAGACGAGAAGGGCATTTCCTTGTGCAATGAAATAAATGCTTCCCACAACCATGGTACAATCGACGGCGGAGAATTGGTCTCCTATGTGCATTGTAATGTGTCGGATGAAACCGACGTTAAAAATCTCGTCGATCTGACCATCTCCAAGCACGGGAAATTGGACATAATGTTCAATAACGCTGGCATCCCTGGTGATGTAGACACTACCATTGTAGGTGCAACCAGTGACAACTTTAAGAAAGTGTTCAACATTAATGTTTATGGTAGTTTCTTAGGGGCTAAGCATGCTGCTCGGGTAATGATCCCTAGCAA
Source organism: Dysphania ambrosioides (assembly GCA_026401315.1). Classification (NCBI taxonomy): domain Eukaryota; kingdom Viridiplantae; phylum Streptophyta; class Magnoliopsida; order Caryophyllales; family Amaranthaceae; genus Dysphania; species Dysphania ambrosioides. The sequence goes on from CM048670.1 coordinate 22,159,198, forward strand.
GTCCGGTGTAATCCTGTTCACCTCGAGTGTAGCATCAGTGGTAGCAGGGGAGTCACCACACGCATACACCATGTCAAAGCATGCTATTGTTGGTTTGATGAAGAACTTGTGCGTTGAAATGGGACAATATGGCATTAGAGTGAATGCGATTTCTCCTAGCGGAGTCTCTACGCCATTGCTAAGCAATGTGTTAGGGGTGGACAAGGAGGTTGTTGACGGTTTGATTTGTGAATCAGCTGTACTTAAAGGGCTTGCACCGGAGGCCTTAGATGTGGCTAATGCAGCGTTGTTCTTAGCAAGCGATGAGGCTAAGTTTGTGAGCGGCCTCAACTTTGTTGTTGATGGTGGCTACAGTGTCACCAACCCATCTTTCTCCATGGCCGTCAAAAAATTGTTTACATAGAAGAATTCTAACGTGGGGTTAGACCCTTCTTTGACGACTTAAAATCATGCATGCTGTGGAAGCTAGCTAGCAAGAGTACTTGCCTATTCATTTTGGGGTGTGGGTTAGTTGGTGGAGTAGTCCTTCTCATCACAATCGTTTAATACATCCTCGATAATGTTTTCTAGATTTCTAATAAAACTTAGCTTTGGTGAACTCTCATGAATGCTTGACGTGCAATTATTGGTGTGTTTATATTATGAGCTCCAATTTAAGTTGATTTTTTTTATTTTTTTTGTTAAATGGGTACATATAATTAGTTTATTTGCGAGTGCTAGATATATTTGAATCTAAACATCTAAGCTAAAGACGTGTTCTCTTCATCAACGTGTTTTTACTGTATTTAATTTATTTTTGAAAAAATAAGTTGTCATGAATAAGACTATTCATTTTTTTGGGTCAACAAGTCTGTTTACTGCGCTTATGCAAATGGGAGTGACGGTAAGTTTTTTTTTTTTTTTTTTCCCGTGCCATTTGGATTTGTCCAATAGAAAATAGAGAATATAAATTTGATTTGAAATGTTCATACCTTTTTTTAAAAAAAAATTTAAAAATCAATTGTTGTATAAATGACTACAATTGTTGTTTCTTGAAATTTAAAAAAATCATCTCCATAAAACTAAGAAGTATTGTTTTCTAGATACAATATTTTTAACTTTGCACAAATAAGGGAAACCCTCTATTTATAGGTCTCCAAGGGAAAGGACTAGAACCTTCTATATTCTAGTTATCTCTAGGTCTATCTATAACTTCCTAAGGCCTTCTCCTAATGTACAAGCCTCTAAAATATTCTATACAAATCTAAAGTCTACCTATGTACAAGAGTGCACTAGAGTTCCATAGAAGCTTCGGGAGTCTCTACGAACTTGTTGTGCACCAGGTGATACTTATGGGCCCCATCTGCAAAATCTTATTGGATCATTGGATTCATTAGCCAAAAAAAGGGTAGACTCTCAAGTTTGAGCCCATTCGGAGTCCATTTGACCCGCCAAACGACCCATTATTATGTTACCGTCAGTGAAAGGTTTACTTCGGCAAAATAACTTTTGCTAAATAAGACTCTTTAAGGGGAAGGCTTCCGCTGACAGCCAGGGTGCTCCCAAGGGACCTGTTCTGCGTCGCTGTCCACGACTTGTTACCTAGTGACCCATTCATTGTTTGCGATAGTGGGAGATGAGTCGTGATATGCTCCACCACCCAAGTCTTGACGACCCCGTGAAGGTCGTCTCTTGAACTCCGCGATCTTGTCCCGGAATTGCCATAGATCCTCTTCTCTTTCCCACGAGGCTTCACTATCCGAGAGGCCTTTCCAATGAATAAGATACTCATTGTAGCTAGGTACGCCCCTTTGTTGGATGACCCTTTTTGCTTCGATAGTTTTGATGTTCCTCTTAAATGATGCTACCATAGCCGTGGGCGCTCAATTTGATTCGCCCTCGTTGGATCCTCTTCATCGTTGTGGTAGGGCTTAAGCATATTCACATGGAACATCGAATGAATCTTGAGTTTGGGCAGCAACTCAAGTTTATATGATACCTTCCTGACCTTTCGTAGGACAGGAAAGGGCCCCTCACACCTCCGCACAAGGTCTTTGTGTACCTTACGGAGGGCTTTGAATTGTTGTGGCAGTGACTTCACCATCACTTGATCCCTCACTTAGAACATCACCGGACGTCTATTCTTATCTGCCCATTTCTTCATTTTCTTTGACGCCTTGTCTAAGTATGTTGTTGTTATATCTAGTTGCTCATATCACTCCCTTGCAAGCTTGTATGCAGCGGGGCTGCTCCCAGCATAGCCCGACATAATGGCTTATGGCGTCAAGGGTTGTTGGCTCGTGAGGATATCGAAAGGACTATGTTGCGTCAACCCAAATTGCTGCAAGTTGTAGGAGAAATGGGCATCGTCCATCATGCTAGCCCAATTATGTTGGTTGGCACTGACAAACTGCTGAAAGTATAGCTCCAACAATGTAATCACCCTCTCCGTTTGCCCATCCTTTTGTGGGTGAAAGCTTGTTGAAAAGTGAAGAATCGGCCCTAGTAGTTTGAACAAGTCTATACAGAAATTTTCCATGAACCTTGGGTCGTGGTCGCTGACGATGCTCCGAGGCAAGACCCAATATTTTACGACATTTTTAAAGAATAAATTAGCGGCTGGCTTAGTAGTGCAATCATGAGGGGCCGGGATAAAGGTCCCATATTTGGAGAATGGATTATCTATTACCATGATAGAGCCAAACCCATCTAATTTGGGAAAGGTTGATATGAAATCCACTGATATGCTCTCCCAAGGTCTCTCCAGAATTGACAAGGGTTGTAACAGCTCTACCGGCACCTGTTGCTCAACCTTGTCTTGCTTGCACACAAGACATGCCTTCACATAGGCCTCTACATCGTTCCGCATGTGAGGCTAATAATATAGCTTTTCCAAGAGTGCCAAGGTCCATTGCATCCCAAGATGTCTTGCCCACATAGAATCATGACACTACGCTTGAGTTTGTCCCACTTAGGCACATAGATGCGTCGGTCGACAGCATAGAATATTCCATCTTCTTCCAAAAACCATTGGGTTTTGACTTCCTTGGTCAGCTCGACGAGACTCTTGTCCATGGAATCTTGCTTTAGTCCTTCTTTAATGCACCTGACCAAATTGATGGAAATGCTACTAGTGTTGGCAAACATGGCCTTTCGGCTTAAAGCGTCAAAAACCGCATTTGCCTAACCAGGCTTGTACTCCATAAGGTAATCAAACTCGGTAAGGAAATCTTGCTAATGGGCTTACTTAGGACTGAGCTTCATTTGATTTTGAAATTAGCTTATTGCTACATTGTCGGTCATGATGGTGAACCGACTCCCAAGAAACTAGTGCCTCCAAATTCATAGGCAATGAATGATCGAGGTTATCTTCTTTTCATGTATAGGGTACCTCTTCACCGCATCATTCAACTTACAGGATTCGTAGGCAATGGGGTGCCATTCTTGTATGAGTACCCCACCAATAGAAAATTCAGAGGCACCCATATGAAGCTCAAATGACTTGTAACGTTAGGTAGCGCCAATACAAGCTCTTTGGTGACTGCATGCTTCAAATCATCGAAAGCCTTTTGACACTTTGTATCCCATTGCCATTACACCTTTGTCTTCAATAAGTTGGTTAGTGGTGTCGCCCTTGCTAAATAAATTTTGATGAACCTTCTATAATAGTTGGCAAGCCCAAGGAAGGAATGTAGTTCTGACACATTAATTGGTGGCTCCCACTCATTGGTGGCTTGCACCTTAATGAACACAATATTCCAACCTTTTCTTTATAAATATGTTGTAGTTTATCTAGATGATATCGCTATATATATAGATATACATTATCATTATTTTTAAGCTTTTTTTAAAAAAAAGTTTTTGAAAAATAAGCTACTGTTCAAACTATTTTAAAAAATAAGCCGAATTTAGGGTCGGACTAAAAACGGTGCCTTGGGCAGCGTTATACCTAATAAAAAAAACGCTGCCTTGGACAGCGTTTTGCATGGGGCTGAATTTGGATGGAAATGTTGGGTCATATGAAAACGTTGCCCTGAGCAGCGTTATAGGTAAGAAAAAAACGTTGTCCTAAGCAGCGTTTTTCTTAAAAAAAAAACAAAAAAAAACCGGGCCTCAATAAAAACGCTGCCCTGGGTAGCGTTTTCTTAAAAAAAAACTTAAAAAAATAAAAAACTAAAAACAAAAATTGGGCCTTAGAAAAAACGTTGCCCTGGCAGCTCAGCGTTTTTCTTTTACCTAAAACGCTGCCTCAGGAAGCGTTTTTCCCTGACCCAAAATTCATCCTAAAACTCAGCCCCATGCAAAACGCTGCCCTGGATAGCGTTTTTTTTCAAGCTAAAACGCTGCCTTGGATAGCGTTTTATTTGCGAACCTAAATTAGCTTATTTTTGAAATTATTTTAAATAATAGCTTATTTTTCAAATTTTTTAATTTTTTTGGCTCAAAAATAAAAAAATAAAAAAAATTCCCAATTCCACATCCGACGGCTGCTCATCCCCTTCTAACGTATTGAGAATCAACAAATTATGTTTGAAACACCAAGGACGTCCCCCCGCAAGCACTTTCTCTATATCTCTCTCCAGTGGAAAAACTAAAAAGCATAAAGATTTATTCCCAGACTTTGAGTTAGGAACTTACCTTTCAATCCCCGCGCCTGTATTATCGTCTTCTTGAAAGCCTCCACATTCACACCACGATCGGTTAACAATTTTCCAACGAGAAGCAGTGAAACCTTAGCCTCCTGATTACTCACGATTACCGAACTCAGATCCTCCTCGTCAGTGCCTAATGATAGATGCGTGTACATCTCAGCTATTTCACCCGCCCTCCCGACGGTCACACCACACAGAAACCGGCGATAGAAAACTCTCACACAAAGATAGGTTTTCCTTTCTCCCAAGGTAGGTCACCCTCTCTTCAAAGGGAGTTTTTTACAACGACATTAAATTAGCATAGGTTTAATTAAGTGATGTACAATGAGGGTGTGGTTCATATGCCTTCTACATGATTGAGCATGTGGAAATTTTAAAAACGGAAGCGTGTGTTATAAATTTCAAATACACTTTCAGCATAATAACTACTCACCATATATACGTAAATTATAAGTTGGTTTTGTACTGTGAAATATCTACAAGAATTACGATTGTCACATCGTAATACTCATGTATTTCTAAAAAAGACATTTACTCGGCTCAATAAAAACCAAAGTTGATATATAATTCATTTATCACGCATCATATTCCATTGCGGTTCTGGACATGAGTAAGGTGTTCGAAGGAAATAGGGCACCCAAAATTGAGAGGTCTCAAAATTTAGATATATTTATATTAGTTTTGTAGAATAACATAAAAAATGTAATTAGAGTAGTGATTTGAATATTTATGCTCTACATGAAAGGCATCAAGTTCAAGCCTTTATTTCAACAATTTTCTTATATTTTGGGAAAAAAAATTATAACTGGATTAGTCAACACTCACCCCTTAATTTTTATTGATAATTTGTTTGATTTTTCACCAGATTACGGAGAAGGTAAAAAAAGAAACTGTCAAAAATTGTTATTGTATAATTATATTACGTATGCTATTGTTCTAAGCCCCCTAATATTTAAGAAAATATGGCAATGCATTTAGTAATGTACTCCATAAGTTTTCTTTGAATCATTTCATATGCTTGTTTATTCCGGAAGCATAGAGTATGAGTGTAGTTAGGTGATTCTCCAATATTATCGCCTATAACAAATATGTACCAAGTAGTAAACTTTTTTATTGGTATAAAAGTGTACGTTTTTTATTTCCTCAAGAGAGAACTAGACAAAAAAGAGACGTGTGTGTTTCAATATTAGCAACAATAAACGGCATGCCATCCCTTGCCAAAAATAAAAACAAAAAAACAAAGGGCATGTAGTGGGTGCTCTACCGTGAGTGTTATGGGTGGATAGGGATAAAGAAAACCAAAAAAAAAAATTATATTCCATGTTTTCATTTTTTATTTTTATCATACAAGTGTTAAGATATAAAAAGTGATTACATTTCACGTGGGAAATCGGGATAGATAAAACATAGCCTTCTCTTTTAATATTTTTATTGATGTTGCCTTAGATGCCTTGTGAGAAGAGGTGGTCATAGGGTTTGGCCTTGCCCTCCCTTGAACATGGCCGGACTGGATTTTTAATTTTTAACCGGCTTATATTTTAAATGGGTTGGGTTAAAAGCAGGTCATCTCTACTTGTAAGTGATCGTTTGATTGAGTTTTGAGTCAAAAGTAGTTCCCAATAAATGTTATTGGCTTATTAGATCATGCATTAAAAGAATAAATGTCATAACCAAGCTTATTAGTCAAAACTCCTTTCCAGTAAATGTTATAACAAGCTTATAGTTTACTAAGAGGACCACAACACTTTGAACTCCCCTTAAGACGCAAATTATATTATACATTCGGGTGAATCATGCTCATGGTACACACAAGTCTAGTTAGCATCATGTTGTAATATTTCGAATATAGATCTAGCTGACAGTATGCAAAAATAAATGATAAAGCGTTTGTTTTTGTTGGAAAAATAAGAATAAGAGACATTTGTCATTCTATTTGTTTTATTTTAATTGCATTCCATTTTATTTTCTTTCAATATATCATTTCTATTTATACATTATAAATATACATCATATACTTTGTGAAATCAATATGCCTAAAAAATGGTATATTTTATGATATGAATATGTACATAACTCATTAGGAGTATGTATATTACATACATATATGATGTATATCATGTTCATTATGAATTTAGTATGCAAAAGTACAATATTGACAATTCTATCATGTTTCCAATATTAATTACTCATAATTTAAATATACATATCATTCTTAGAAATGTACATATACATTTTACATTATACAAAAAAACTAAGTATACATAAATATTTCAATATAAATCTTGTATAATGTCAAACTAAAAGAGTTACAGTTTACTAACGTTAATTCTGATAAAATTTCAATGAACATAACATACTCTATGGAGAAAGAAAAAATTGAAAAGTCATTGTATGGAGAGAGAAAAATCACTGTTTGGTGGAAAATATTTATTTTCTCGCCTACATTACCTAACAACGTTATGAACATAAATATTTTAATGTAAATATTGTACAATGTCAAACTAAAAAAGTTATTATTTACTACCATCACTTCTGATACAATTTCAATATACATCTTATATAAATCGATGTACATCATATGTAATTTAAATAAACATAATGTTGTAAACAATACTGCGAAATGACAAGAACAATGTTACCGTAAGTAGACTTAGTCGCAGACTATGTCGCTTTCTTTAAAACATTCGTGGTACTGCCTTAGTATTGTGCAACCAGTTCGGAAATCCCCGGATGCTCCCCAAGATAAAACAGCCTCTTAAAGTATCATATCGATGGTGTTGGACAAAACCACCAGACTAACTAATCACCTAATGCTATAAAGCTACTGCTCGAATTATGTTGTAGGAGAGAAAATAGAATACGAATTGGATGTTGTTTCGTGTCTAGAAACTGCTCATGAAGGCAATATATATAGGCATTGATACCAACAGTAACAAGCAAAAAATTAAAATCGTAATTAAAAGCTTGTTACAGAAAACGGTAATAAATTATAGTATTAACTCACCATAAATTAGTAATTGTACATTAGATCGTTAAGCAGAAGTTATGGCATTTAAATACATAACATTTTACAAATCAAATATGTAATTAACCATATTTAAATTGATTTAAAAATAGCTCAAAAAGTTAGAAGCTCGTGATCACTCATTAAAGACCCAACCCATCCCAGCACAGCACGTCGTGCACGCGCGTGTGTGTGTTGGTTGGACTCCTAATCCCTTCCTCCTTCCACAAAAGTTGATAAACCTAGGGTCACACCCAAGTGAGCAAACATATCTCTTTATAAAGATGTTCAACTTCTTCTATCCCACCAATGTGGGACTCCTTAGTTTTCAAAAGCTTTGTTTCTATAAACTTCAACATTATAAGCATCAGTTCCAACAATCCCCCACTTTGAATTTTAAAAACATTATCTAGCATTTTCTCAACTTATATATAGATCATGCATAAACAAAAGTATCTTTCAACTTGAACCTTTGCGTAGTGTGCACAATTGAGATTCAACTAAGGTAACTCGTAGTTTTGAACCTTATCCCTAACAATGTACCATGCACAACCTATTATGAGTGATTATCTTAGATTCATGCAATTACGGCCATGCACGTCTATCTCATTATTGTGAAATCTTTAGAAATGTTTTCCATAGAACATTCCATAGGAAGCAGCCTCACTCCCACATTCACATAGGTGAGTTTATCAAGAGTACTCCTGTAGCTCGGCACTCCACTCTAAATGAAGTATAGATCTCATTAAAGTTTCTATTAACTCATTCTTATTCGCTTAAAGAATTTATGCTCGAATTCCATAGCATAATCTACATATATCACTATATAACTTGTTATTACCCATTGAACTTATTTCTTGGGATCTTCAGTCCTATAAGTTGGATTACTATTATGTGTGACTCGTCTTAGTGGCAATAGCTCCATTCTTTTAGAAGAATTATGGACTCTCTCTCTAGCTAATTCTTTCATCAAAGGGTCCACTAGATTATTCTAAATGCGTACATGATCCACTCTAACTGCACCAATTAAGAGGTATTCTCTATAGTGTTGTGCTTACGACGTATGTGTCATCTCTTACCGTTGTAATAATGGTTCCCAACTTTAGCAATAGCTGCGGTACTATCACAATGGATCAACATAGCTGACAATGGTTTTTCCCATAAGGGAATCTCACCTAGCAAGCCTCTTAACCAACTTGCTTCTTCACTTGCTGTAGCAAGTGCTATCATCTTTGACTCCATAGTGGATTGAGCCAAAAATAGTCTATTTTTTAGACTTCCAAGATACTGCTCCACCAACTATAGTGAAAATGTATCCACTAGTAGCTTTCGAATTATTCAATAAGGTGTTCCATCCGGCATTACTAAACCCTTCTAGAACAGCTGGAAACCTCTTATAATGTAATCCTAGGTTCATGGTCCTTTTCAGATACCTCATGACCCTCTCAATAGCGTGATAATGATCTTTACTAGGAGAACTAGTAAACCTACCAAGTTATCCCACAACATAGGCAATGCCGAGTCTAATACAATCAGTGGCATACTGAAGACTGCCAATGATGCTCGCATATTCTGACTTCCTTACTACATCACTAGTGTTCTTAAACAATTTTACATTAGGATTGTAAGGAGTACATATAGGTTTACGGTTATAATAACCATATTTCTTTAGAATTTTCTCTATATAATGAGATTGATCTAAAGAAATTCCATTTTCAGACCTACTAATCTTAACTCCAAGGATTGCACTAGCTTTTCCTATGTCTTTCATATTAAACTCTAAACTCAGCAATGACTCATAGTATTCACAACGTGAATATTCAAACCACATATTAACAAGTCATCAATATATAAACAAATAATAGTGCAAATGTCACTCTCAAACTTAATATATATGCATTTGTTACTACCATTGATCTTACAACTATGCAAGATGACTACATTTTTAAATCTTTCATGCCATTTCTTAGGATCTTGTTTAAGATCATAGAGAGATTTATCCAACTTATATACCTTATGTTCCTGTCCTGGGATAAAAAATTCTTTTGGTTGGTCTATATAGATTTTCTCTTCTAGCTAACCATTCAGAAATGTTGTTTTAACATCCATCTAATGCACTAAGAGATTATGAACAACAGTAAGAGATATTAGTACTCTTATAGATGTTATTCTAGTTACAAGTGAATAAGTATCAAAGAAATCTACATATCTCCCTTTGTCTATAGCCTTTAGCTACAAGACAAGCTTTGTACTTATCAACTGAGCCATCAACCTTTAGTTTCGTTTTTAGAATTCACTTACATCTAATTGTTTTACACTTTGGTGGTAAATCCACTAAATGCCACGTATGGTTGGATACAAGGGAGTATGTCTTATCATTTAAAGCTTCTTTCCATAATCTGCATCTATAGAGGTCAACGCTTCTTGGAGGCTTAAAAGATCCTCCTCTACATTAAGCACAACAAAACTAGGGGCAAAATCTTTAGATACCTTAGCCTGTTTGCTTCTCTTTACTTTAGGTCCAGGCTTCAAACTCGAAATTTTAGTTCTGATTTGATATACAACAGAAGGGGACGTGCACCCACTATTTTTGGATTTAAAGGGAAACTTGTTCTCAAAGAATTCACCATCATTTGATTTAATGATCACACGTGCATTCAAATCAAATAATTTATAAGCTTTACTCTCCTAGGCATATCCAACAAATGCATACTCATGTGCTCTACTGGCAAGTTTCACTCTCTTATGATCAGGAATCCTAACATAAGCTAGACATCCCCAAGTCTTAAAGTATAAAATGTTAGGTTGCCTTTTGAATAAAACTTCATAAGGAGTAAAACTTCATAAGGAGTAAACTTACTCTTTATCTTCGGAATAGGATTCAAGACATAACAAATAGTAAGTAAAATCTCACCCCATTAGTAAGTAAAAATTCAGTTAGTGTTCGATTGTTACTTTCATCCTTATCATTCATTTCGGGTGAATAAGGAGCACCCCTTTAATGTATAATACCCTTTGAGTTGTAAAACTCAACAAACGGGGTAGATTCACATTCGGTTCCTCAATCACTTCATAACCTTTTTATCTTCTTGTTGAATTGATTCTCAAATTTAGCCACAAAATGCTTAAACATGTCAAATGCATCACTTTTATTTTTCATTAGATACACATAAGTGTATTCAAGACTATCATCTATAAAAGTGAAAAATATTGTTGCCCATTCCTGGTCAATATTTCATCAAGTTTGCAAATATCAGAATGGACCAAGTCTAATGGCTTTTTACTTCTCATAACTGATTTATAAGGTAACTTGATTATCTTAGCTTGGCTGTAAAACTCACATTTGTCAAAGTCATCAAGAGAAATTTTAGGAATTAAACCTAAGTTTCTCATATTTTTTATGAGTCTTTTGTTAACATGACAAAGTCCAGTATGCCAAATATTAAAAGCACACAACATGTAAGTAGAAGAAGAAATTTTATTAACTTGAACATTTAATTTAAATATTCCATCAATAGCATAACCTTTTCCAACAAATGTACCATTTTTAGTTAAAGTGAACATATCAGATCCTATATTTTGGGTAAAACAAGCTTTGTTGAGAAGGTAGCCAGAAATCAAATTCTTCCTTATCTCTAGAGTATGCATAACATCCTTCAGAATAAGAGTCCTTCTAGAAGTAAACTTCAATTCAACATCTCCAATGCCAACAATATTAGTGGAGTGGGAGTCTCCCAACAACACTTTCTTATCCTTAGCAGTCTCATTATATGTTTTAAACATACTATGATCATAGCAGAAATGGCGTGTAGAACCAGTGTCTACCCACCACCCATTAGATCCACCTACAAGGTTGATCTTTGTAATCATAGCCACAAAGGCCTCCTCAATCATGCTAGCTTGTGTAGGTGCAGGATTAGGCATGTTCCTACACTTTCGTGTCATATGGCTAGGTTTTCCACACCTGTAGCATAGAAATTGACTAGAACCATTCTTAGGTGGATGAGACTGTTGTTGTCCATTATTCTTGTTGCCATTCTTATTAAAGTTGTTCATCCGATTCTGACTCTTGAAGTTCTTAACAGTAGGTTTAAGTACTGCAGTAAACTTCCTAGGAGCATTATTTGTGTTAACAAATAATACCTCCTCTCTTTGTTCTTGCTTTTGAGCCTCCTCTTTAATCCGAAGCCGAGTGATTAGAGTCTCCAAGGAAAATTCCTTAGTCTTATGCCTCAAATTGTTCTTAAAGTCCTTCTAAGATGGAGGGAGTTTATCAATCATCACTACGACCTGGAACAATTCATCTAAAACCATTCCTCCTTAAATAATTTCATGAGCAATTTTCTAAAGTTCATGAGATTGTACCTCTATTGATTTGACATCACTCATTTGAAACTTAATATACCTTCTTAAAGCATATTTCTTAGCTCCAACCTCCATAGTGTTTTACTTCTTTTGCATCGATTCCCACAATTCCTTTGCAGAATTCTCCATGTTGTAATAATCATACAGATCATCACACATACCATTGAGTATGTAACTTTTGCACATGAAATCATTCTTGTTCCAAGTCTCAATATCTTTTTGAAATATGTCCTTCTAAGCAGCATCAGCATCATCAATAATGGTCTAGAAGAGACCAGAATGAAGTGTACTTTTTTAATAGTAAGGAAAAAATATCATTTTTTGTTTTCACCTTTTAAAGTGGACACCTTCTAAACAAAATGGCTTCTTAAGATTAGAAAATATAGTTAGGTCTTCGGTAGACATGAATACGAAATAGGAAGAAAAGGATGTTCTTAAATTATCGTAAACAATACTGCAAAATGACAAGAACAATGTTACCAAGAGTAGACTATGTCGCTTTCTTTAGAACATTTACGATACTGCCTTAGTATTGTGCAAGCAGTTTGGAAATCACTGTATGCTCCCTAGGATAAAACAACATCTCAAAGTATAGTACCGACGGTGTTGCATAGAACCACCATGCTAACTAATCACCCAATGCTATTAAGCTACTGCTCGAATTGGATGTTGTGTTATATCCAAAAACCGCTTATGAAGGCAGTATATATAAGCAACAACACCAATAGTAACTAGCAAAAAATTAAAACTGTAATTAAAAGTTGTTACAGAATACGGTAATAAAGTGTAGTATTAACTCACCATAAAACAATAATTGTCCATTAGAACGTTAAGAAGAAGTTAAGGCATTTAAATACGTAATAATTTACCAATCAAATCTGTAATTAACCATGTTTAAATTGATTTAAAAACGGTCCAAAAAGATATAAATGATCACTCATTAAGACCCAACCCAGCCCGACTCGGCACGGCATGCGCGTGTGTTGGTTTAATTTGATTCTTAAGTCCTTCCTCCTTCCATAGTACAGGTTAAATACTCTTTGCGTTTAATGTTTTTTTTCTGCGTATTGGTCCAGGTGCATGATAAGCAACGTGCACATGGGTGCACTTTTCTGGCATATCCTTAAGAGGCATAACCGTTTGACGCAAGAAACTTTTGGAGCACGAAGGAGAAAGATGGGTTAGTGATCCCGGAACCGCCATCAATCATGAAGTTAACACCGCTCACAAACTTAGACTCGTCGCTTGCCAAATACAACGCGGCATTGGCGACATCCTCAGTATCCGGTGTCACCCCTTTGAGCACCGTAGCTTCGCACAACAACTCATCGACCGTTTTCTTTTCCATGCCTAGTGCATTGACTAATATTGGTGTAGCAACACCACCAGGGGAGATAGCATTCACCCGTATGCCATGTTGCCCCAATTCCACGCACAAGTTCTTCATCAAACCAACTATCGCGTGCTTGGACATGGTGTACGCATGGGGTGACTGCCCCCCTATCACTGATGCCAAGCTCGCGGTGAATAAAATGACACCGGATTTCCTTGGAATCATTACCCTAGCAGCATGCTTAGCCCCTAAGAAACCACCATACACATTAACGTCGAACACCTTCTTAAAGTTGTCACTGGTTGTGCCTAATATGGTAGAATTTAAATCTCCTGAAATGCCTGCATTATTGAACATGATGTCGAGCTTTCCATGTTTAGAAATGGTGAGATCGACGAGGTTCTTCATGTCCGTATCATCGGAAATGTTGCAATGCACGTATGAGATTATATCTCCTCCGTCATTGTCATGATCATGGTGACCATTGGTGGTTGTATTAGAACTAGAAGCCATTATTTCGTTGCACAGGGAAATGCCTTTTTCGTCTTGAACATCAGCTATTACAACTTTGGCACCATGTTGGACAAATAGTCTTGCCGTGGCCTCTCCAAAGCCTCCTGCTCCCCCGGTTATGATGGCTACTTTGCTCTTCAGCCTGTGTATTGAATTGGAGATCTATCATAGCGTTACAGTTGACAATAATTTACTATTTACTATTGGAAAACAGCATATATATACTTTTTCATGTCATTATTAATATACTTCCTGCTATTACGGAGTACTTCATTTGCAGTGGTTGTAATGTGGACGTGGTAGAAGTTCTGATCTCCATTGAACAAGGAAGCTCACTGGGCTTATATATCCCATTATAAATTTATAAGGGTAGTACTCGATCTTAATCAATTGGAGTTCTTTAACTTCAAGCTACAGATGCTAGCTAGTCACCATCAGTGCATAATATATAATAGGGCTACTCACCAGGCCATTGATGTTGCTCTATGATCGAGGATTTAGCAGAAAGGGGAAGTGAATATGATGTTTTTAGTTGTTTTCATGTCAGGATCGGAGGGAGGGAAACACTTTGGCCCATTTTATAGCTGCGTGGAATGTAATAGGGTTGTAGCGTCGTATTTGGTTCAGCGATTTTCCTTAAAAGTCTTTCCTTTTTTGGACAACAAAAGAAAATCTAGGAATAGCTCATCTCAATCCGGGCTTAATCTATAATAATATCCTTATGGATGGATGATAAGGGAGATCGATGATACAACTTAATAAAGCTAGTTTGCCAAAGAGATAACAATGTTAAGAACTTGATATTCCTTGATAAAACTTGGCAACTATGATATCTTGATTATTGGATGCATCTCAATATAAATTTTTACTCTATTTTTTATAAAGTTTTTGTCTTACTATGATTTAGTTAAAAACATTTTGAGTTATATCTTAAAAACCGTGAAAAGTCAAATGGGACAAAAAAAAATAGAGACACATGTTGTAGTACGTAATATTTAATTTCCTTAAAAAAAATGGTGTGAAAAGAGAACAAAATTATATATATTTATATCCAGAAAGTTATGAATAATGTTCAGTTTTGTACTATACAATAAGGCTCAATTGATTTCTAATAAATCTTTCAATTCGATATGTTTGAAAGAAAGAATAATGTGACATATAAGAAAGAATGTTATGAAAATAAAATTAATGAAAGCATGTTACTATAGAAATGAAACTCACCTCTTGGGAATAGGAGCATTTGGTGATTTGCCGTTCATTTCTCACAATTCCTTTGTTTTTATTTCCCTCTTCAAGTTTTCTTGAATTCCTAAAACTTTCTAAATCTAAGTATATATATATCACTCCAAAGTCAATGCTGAATTAGATTACATAATCAAATTGTAGTCCTATTATTAATTAGGTGGCAGTTGGGATTAAAAAAAAGTATATATATAGAGAGAGAGGGGGAAGGGATCCAATAAGAAGAATACTTAAAATAAGAAGAATAAGAAGAGATTTTAGCCATTCAAATGATAAGATCCAACGCTAGAGATTTCATGTAAAAAAATTGATTACTATAACAATTAAAAATGATCATTATCATAATAAAAAGAGTAACTATATTAATAAAAAGAGTCATTATAAGTGAAAAAAAATAAATTGGTAACTATGAGTTAAAAAAGAGTCACTATAAGTACATAAAATATCATCCGTTGAATTTAGAAGAAGAAGAGACAAGATATGCCTTCTCATCCTTCTTCGACCGGCTAATTAGTACGGAGTAATTGGGTGAATAATGCAGCTAACACATGGACCTCCACACCGCCTTGTACTTCGTCAGTGGCCCAAATTAGAAGGGCGTGTCCATGTGATATTTAAGGCGATAGCAACTTGAAGATCTGAGGGTAGTGGTTGTTACGGAGTAACTGTCTAGTATGAATTATTTCATATATTGGGAAAAGATATTAATGAGTTTGTGTAATAACTTTGTTAACTTATCCACCTCTAAATCTCTAATACAGATGGTTGTCGGTGGAATCTAACTTTTTTATATTCCTTAATTTCCAAAAACTAGCATGTAAAATTCGAGATAGTTTAGTTATATCAACCTAGTTAGGAGTTTTCATAATTTTATATTCCGTAATTTCCAAAAACTAGAGATAGTTATATCAACCTACCAAGTTAAAAAATCTACTAATCTATTAGTATGACATTAAAAAAAACACTAAAAATATATTCATGAGGTGCATTTCACTAAAATCAATCTAGCTTTATTAAAGGTGGGTAATCTATCGAGCGGATAAACACGATTGTTTTCTTGAAAAATAAATATGAGGTATGTTTTTTTTTTTTTTGTTGCTTGCATGATATGATATACATGTTTTATTTTTTTTTTATTTTTTTTTTAATGAAATAAGACTTGTACTCGAGTTTTTTACTATTTTTTTTTATTTCTATCTAATTTTGCAAAAGAGCTTATAAAGTTCGAGTGTTTAAATTCGTCTTTCGATTTCAATTCAATCATCCAGAGCAAAGATCGATGGGATGTTTTCTAGCTTTGTGATAGTTTCTTGAGATTAGTACATTATGTCAATTGATAATATGTAATTTGATAATAATAAAATAAAATTTCTTATATATTTTCCTTTATCATCAAATAATCAGGGGTATGTTGTACTAATGTAGTATAAATTGTACATTTTACATAAAATTATACAATGGTGTAGAAACTAAATCGTATTTAAACAATTTCAAAAACTTGTATCAAATATATAAACATGAAGATAAAAATTGGAGTGGTGTATATTTAGACCTGATTAAATGGGTGGGGCCCCGTTAAAGGCTCTTGACTAACCCATTTATTAAAAGGTTTAATCAATAATGGATCTAATTGGCTGATTTCTTAAAGGGTTATATTTTATTGAGTTTTTAATAGATCAAATTGAGTCAATAATTGGTCAATATATTCCAAGGTTTTTAAACATTATCAGGTAATGAATTATTTTCACTTACTTATCCATGGTCCACTATCAAATATTGGAGGTGATACATATAAACTATCACCCTCTATAGATAAAAAAAAAACTCTATTTGGACGGTTCGTCCCGACTCGGCCTGTTATGTATCTCCTGTTGCTCGACCCAATCCGACCCGTTTTGCTCGTTACATTATTGTCGATATCAACGTATATAGTGTGAAGTACTAGCATGCTTGGCAGGCACTTTGAATCACTTGAAGCACGACGTACATGCAATGAAGCAAGTACTCCTTATGATTAATAGTTCGACTTAAATGCATGCAGTAGGTACATTATGATTATTAATACTCCTTATCTGAAATTGATCACTAAAAATCTAAAATTACTATAAGGCTCAACTAAATGCATGTAGTTGGTACAATTATGATTATTATTAATTCGACAGATCATAGCACGTTATATGTCTTGCTATTCAAGTTGTGCTACTACTGGATAAAGATCTCTAGTTGAATACGATGGTCGCACTTATATTTCTATCTTGATATGATATTATCTGAGTACCTATTATACTTTCTCAGAAATAGGACAAACATTTGAAGACCAGATGCAAATCCAATGTACAAGGGACTGAAGGGAGGCAAATGACACAATTTTTGTACAATAATTTGAAATTTCAGTACAAGGAAGAGAGTAAACGGGGGTATTTTTTGTATTTAAGAAAAATAAAATTTATAATTCATACCTAATATAAATGTATAAGGAGCATGTTCATATTTTTATTTCTATATCTGAGATAATAATGTCTATATCTTAAATATTTTTCCTGTATTTTTATATCTTATGTATTTTTTATAGATATTTTAATATTTTGATATAAATTATATTATATATGAATTAGAAAAGTCAATTTAAGAAGGCTAGGAACTTATGTTGCCATGTTTAGGGGGCTAAGTATAGTAACAAAAATACCTATTTTGAAAATGTTCAACCATTTTTACTTATTAATATGAAAATATTTCTTGGAGGGTGCTGCTCGTCACCTCTCTTTCTGCCACTAGCTAGAGAAGATAATCAAAGTATCACGAGTTAAGATAACAATCAGGACCCAAACTTTTAATTTTTTCATCATTTGGGACCTGGAACTTATTTTTGCACCTTTTGCTACCTAGAATGAATTTTCGATGGGTTCTTTTAACCATGATTAAGTGTGAGTCCCACCCAACATCAATTAAATAACAAATACAAAAAATAATTAATATAATTTAGAAGAGAATAAAATGACGTTTTTTTATTTGCCACTATGTACTTTGGTGCCACAACCAAAATTCTCATCTGTTTCTTTCAAGCCCAACTCTTCACCTTTCATGGTTGTTCGGCCATTTTTAGCCAACTATAATTCTTAGTAAGAACAATATTATAAATATTTCAATCATTCCTTTATTCTTTCATATGGGATAGCTCCCTCACTATAGTACATTTATTTTTTGGATGTAAAATCATGAATCTTAGCTCATAAGTTCACAATCAACATGCATAGTAAAACTCATTACACTAGTAGGTAATCATAATCAGCCACACTTATTTATAGAATATATATATATATATATATATATATATATATATATATATATATATATATATATATATATATATATAAATGATTTGTGCTTTGTTGTGGGTAGCTTTGTTACTGTTGTTATTTTGTTTGAATAGTAGTAGTTAAGACTGATTGAGATTAATTATATAATCATGCAATATGCTAGTTGATGTTAGCAATATTAAGGACACTCTTTTATCTATATATGTTAAATTACAAATTGCAGGTTTGTTGTTGGAATAAAAGCAGATGATGATTGTTTAATGGAGTTTGGATTTCCTTCATTTATTTTTTTTGGATTTCAATAATGTTTTTTTTTGGACAATACATGAATTCCCCTGTTATTTTTTTGTTTTTGTAGCTATTTTTTTTTGTAATGTGAAACAACCGCATTGGGTTTAATTGCTTCCAACAAATATTTTCCATTTATAAAAATAATTATTTTTTTATTTTAAATGGTTGAAGTTGAGTTAACATTGGGTTAACTACCTTGAAAGCCAACTGTAGATCCTTAAAAGTGTCAAAAAAGTTTCAGGTTTTAACCAGTGAAAAAATTGAAAGTTTCGGTCTTGATTGTTATCTTAACTCAAAGTATCACAAATACATATCAAGTATCCGGACACTATCTAACAATAAATAATTAAATTAGCTTCTCATTGTTTTGGGAGAACAGATGAAATATCAACTTAATTCAAGACGTAACAAAACTTAACAAAGTTTAAACTACTAGTTTTGTAATACAAAATATCCAATTTTGACAATGTAGGCCCTGTTTAGTTCTCCTAAAATTTACTTATACATTTGATCTAATATGGCCATAACTTTCCTGATTTAATTTGAGCTTATTTTTATTGATCTAATCTAATTCAATTTTTTTTAGAAATAAGAATTGCATGGAATTATGGTTGTTATTATGTAGTTCATATAGTAACAAGAACAAAAATATTGTGCCAATTAACTAGTATTATTATCATTAAAGTAAATAAAGTGTCAATTTTAATAAATAGAAAAATTAGTATGCATGATTGAAATTAATTGGATTTCTATTTTGTTGAAACAATTATTGGAATGTATAGTGATTATGTGTGTTTGGTTTAGTTATAGGAATTAGACCAAAGGAGGCCAAGTAGCTAGTTGTGTTTATTGCTTGTGAATGAATTAAGGTAAGTACATGTATTTTTATGATAATTTTATGGATCAACGTTTAAATAACATGATAAGTTTATGAATTTTGAATGAGGAATCGAATAATAATTTTTATGAAATAGGAGTTTAAAGCATGTTTTGAATTATGATTTAAGAATTATTTCATAAATTGGTATTTAATTTTGGTATGGTTGAATTTATTAATGTATTAGTTGGTGATTTTTTAATTATATTTGTGCAGGATAAAATTTTTATATTGTTTTGCATTGATTTTAATAAAGGTAGGGTGTTTTAAGTGTTGGAATAATATCTTTGGATTAATTTAATTATGAATTGGTGATGGCCGAATGTTTTCATGAATGAGAAAGTTTTAATTTTTTATAAAATGGAAAACTGATACCACTTTGTAACACCCCCAAATTACTAATATAATAATAATATTGATAGTAATTTTAGTAATTTAGGGGTATTACCGCCACGTGTCACCACGCTTCAGCTATACTAACTAATTACTATATTGCAGCGGAAGAAAAACTCGATTTATTTATTAAATAGAATTTGATTATCCATAGGTACAAAAGTTGAATAAGAAAAATTATGAAAATTCCTAACTAACACGTGTCCCTTGATGTAATGCTCTCATGCACATTTATTCCTGCAAACCTACTCACTATAAATGATAAGTAGGGTGAACAAAAAATAAATAGGAAAATACGTGTCAGTGTAAAAACACTCTGTACATATACATGCTAAAAGAAATACTTGACTTTTAAATTCCTTTATTTCAAACATGTCTTCTTATAATCAATAAACTTTAAATTTTCCTTTATGATAATCCAATAAAAATGGAATCATTATAGCCTTTAATAAAAACAATTTCATCTTCTTAGATCCCCTCCCTGATCCTAAGTGTGCACACCCCCAAGTAGTTATCCCATTACGAATTTATCCTTGAAGTTTCCTTTTATTTTTTGTCAACAGGTGGACTTTGAAACATGAACCCTTATTGATTATAAAATCAAATGATAATGTATAATAATAATAATAACTCTCCTTTTATAACTCCTTTAAATACAAAGACTTTGCTTTAATTATTAAAGTTCATTGAAAATTATTAAATCTCAAATGTCATTGGGCCTTTTTAAAACATGATACATATTAAAAAAAATAAGGTAAATGTATATCATTTTTAATAATCGAAATTTCAAATAAATAACCATATATATATATATATTTAAAAAATGGTGCATGGCTAAAATTCCAATTACACTTTATTTAGAAAAGTACATAATAAAAATATCTTAACAGAATATAATTCACAAAATAAAACATTCAATAGCACATAAAAAGATTTAACACATATACGTACCTTAAATTCTAGTACTTTCTAGCAACTCTCTACCAAACTCCAAGTTGATCCTCCTATTAATTTAAAATAAACTAATCAATATAATGTAACACAATAATTATGCATATATTATTGAAACTTTAATTAACTTAGATATAGTTTTAAGAATTAAACAATTTGCAAAATAATTAAAATAATTAAATAGTTAGGAAAAGAGGATGCTCACGGAGGTTGGTGGTTGTTGGTGGCAAAAGGTGGCCAAAGAGATGTAGAGAGTGGCTTGAGAGAGATGGAAAAAGTTTGAGAGAAGTAAAAAGGGTTTAATGGTTTTTGTGTGAAGAATTAGATGAGGTTTAAGGGTCTATTTATGGTAAAAATTAGGATAAATTTTAGGATTTAAAAATACTAAAAGATAAATATAAATTTAAATGATAATTATCCTCTAAATTTTCAGAAAAATCTTTTATTTTTAAAATAATCAAATTATTAAATAGTTTAACAAAAAAAAACTATTTAATTCAAAACAAACCAATTAGAATTAGTTAACAAAGATAAATTTTATATATTTAAGTATTTTATTTTTTTGAAATACTAATCATGATGTTTTTTTTGTAAGTATATCATATTTAAAAAAATTAAATTAAAATAACCTTTATAAATATTTTAAAACTTATTTTTTTTAAACACTTATCATGGCAGCCGGCCATGATAAATTTGAGATTAATTTTTTTTTTCAAAATCTATTGAGACTAAAACTATCTTTAGGATAAAATAAATATAGTAATAATTTTTTAAGAATTTATAATATTCTAGAATTGAAGATGATTCTCGAGATATTTTTTGAGATATTTTAGAGGGCTTTTTGGGTATTTAATGGAATAACTAAGGAATTAAATATTTATTAAATGATTTTCTTAATAAATTTGTAAAATAAATATATAAATGGTGGTCCATAATTATGATTGGTGCTGAAATAGTTTTTAAATTAACTAACTTATAGTAAAATATTCTTAATATAATGTCTAAAATATGAGGTATTATAATGTTGTGGAGGATTTGGACTCATTTTTATGATTTTGAAATTTTTTTTATAAGTTTATCTCATGTAAATTTATCAAAGAAAGGTATAGAAATCTAGACATGTAAAAAAATTCAAAGAAAGAGTAGGAGAAGTACCTTAAAGTTTAAAGAGAGGCTTATTGATAAAATTTGAAGAGTGTATCAAAATTGAAAGAATAGTTAATGGAAATGGGTAAGAAGAAAATTGCTAGAAAATCGAGTTCAATTAAAGCGAGAGTCTGTAAGGAAGTTGTAGAAATAAGTTGAGAATGATAAAATATTAAACCTTCATAATTTCTCAATTTATAGCAATTTAGATATGCGGAGCGTGACTTTTATTCCTTAGGAATCCACAAAATAAAGTGAAGGCAATAGAATATTCTCACTCGCTGAAATAATAGTTGAAATTCAAAGGCGTTTTAACTTCGTCAAGAAGGTTTGAATAATTCATGTATGATAAATTTAGTATTTATGTGCTTGACACATTTGGCCTATTTTTAGTCTAACCGAACCATTCTATTTAGGTGATTGAATTCTACTCAAAGATTATCTTGTCAAACCCTCCAGTTTGCTAAATGCCAATAAACTAGTAGGTCTAGGTGGTATG
Organism: Dysphania ambrosioides; assembly: GCA_026401315.1. Lineage (NCBI taxonomy): Eukaryota > Viridiplantae > Streptophyta > Magnoliopsida > Caryophyllales > Amaranthaceae > Dysphania > Dysphania ambrosioides. The sequence continues at coordinate 22,181,760 of CM048670.1, forward strand.
GGGGAAAATTGCATAAGTCTACTATTAGGCCATGGGTTAGGAACCATTTGGGCTTGTCTAAAAGCCGAAGATCACCAAGGCCACAAACAACAAGCACCCGTTCAAAACAAGGACCAAATGAATGAGTGAAAGATTGTTGTTTGAATTCTGATTGATTTTCACTTAAAGGATTGCATATTTTCAACATCAATACTTAGGCCTATTTATAATTGATTTTCAATTATGCTTCAATAGACTTGGAAGTACTTTGGCCATTGAAAATAGGTTGTTGGAATTTTGAATTCTCTTGAATATGTCCAGCACAAAATTTTCCAAGAATATTGGGATCTTGTTGTGTTTCAAATTATTTTAGTAATATCTTTTTATTTGGAGCATGTGCAGAAACTTGTCGCAACAAACCTTATCACTTTAACTTTAAGTCTTTAACAATTCAAAGTCCACGTGAGATAAGATTTAGGAAAACTTATCCCATGGGATGCTTAACTTCATGGAACACATTGGAATTTGCTGTACTAAAAGAGTTAGATAAAACTTTATAGCAAAGAGCAAAATTCTCATAAAGTGCTACTTAGGCAATATATTATGCAGTAGAACACATGCTGCATAAAACAAGTTAGAAACAACAAATCAAAATAGCCCAAGTAATATATAGCACACTAAGATCATGAGTTTGATCTTTGAGAGACTTTGCGCAGTCCATGAGCCCACATGCATTGGCCCACATGCATTGACTTCCATCACCAACTAAAATACGTAAAATGTTATCAAAATGGAGACTTCAATTACTCATATTAACATTCAAATTAACTCAAAATCAAGTTTCACACTTGTACTATTCAAGAGATCATTCAGATAATTTTCAACATGATCCAAAGAAGACATAGTCGCACTTCTCACATTCGATCCAAATGAAATTCATATGATCTAATTCAACTCGACTCAGAAAACAACCCGTACATCGGACTTAACAATTCTATATTTGTCTTGTGGGCCAGTAGCATATTTTATTTCAGGCTTGCACTTCACTAAACAACAAACCCAAGCCCATACAATCCACAAACAAAATGCTAGAACCCTAACTTCCTCCCTTCACATCCCTCTATTTGCGAGCAGCAGCATCAGCCGCCCTTACACTTCATCCTCCTCCTTGCTATCTCTTTCTCTCTCCTCAGGCAAGCGAGATGGGTCGAGTGCGCACAAAAACAGTGAAGAAATCCTCACGTCAAGTAATAGAGAGGTACTACTCAAAGATGACCCTCGATTTCCACACCAACAAGAAGGTTCTAGAAGAGGTGGCCATCATCCCATCGAAGAGGCTCCGCAACAAGATTGCAGGGTTCTCCACCCACCTGATGAAGCGGATCCAGAGGGGCCCAGTTCGTGGTATCTCGCTCAAGTTGCAGGAGGAGGAGAGAGAGAGACGCATGGACTTTGTGCCCGATGAATCCGCCATTAAAACTGACGTCATTGAGGTTGACAAGGAGACCATTGAGATGTTGGCCACTCTTGGGATGGCTGACTTGCCCGGTGTGGTTCAGATGGCTGCTGATCCTGTCAATGTCGCTGTTGTTCCTGGGGCTGGTGGGTTCGGTCGTGGTGCTGGTGGGCCCAGGAGGTACTGATATTGTTCTGGACTTTGGGTTGCGTTGAGCTTTGAACGATGATTTAGTGTTGTTTACATTATGGATAATGTTTGAAAAGTAGGAAAATTTTGGTGTTTTGGATGGTGTACTTTTGTGGTTTTGCTTAATTATATGAATGAATTTCTTATAAGTGAGTGGACTATGTCGTGTTTTCGTTCTTTCCTTCGTTCTTTTATTGTTTGTTTATGTTGATTGATTGATTGGTATTTAATGGATTAATTTTGGTTTAAGAATTATGGAATCAAGATTGTTATTTTGTTTGGTTGGGTGCTAAATCGGTGTTTATGAAAAAATGTGAACTTTATCGGTTGTTTGGAGAAAATTACATGTTCATATGTAAGTATAAGATTTCAAAATCATTGATGGTGAATGTTATATTTGTCGGTGCTCAGCTTGGTTCTTTGCTTCATAGTGGTTGTGGAATGAGTCCCTATTATGTTTAAACATGTAAGAGCATTTTGTGGACGACATGATTGGTTGGTTGAGATTTGGAAGGGGGTAGATTGTTTTAATGTGGGAACTTATTCATTGATAGGTTTAGCGTGTGTTTAGGGTAGTGTGCTAATGAGCTTTTTATCATTGCGTTGGTATGTTATTGAGAAATTTTATGTGTTATAGCGTTTCATTTTCTCTGTTAATGTTCAGGGTGGGTTTTGTGTCTTTGTTGATATGTCAGCTGAATCGGTTTTACTAATGTTCTGTAAGTTGCAAGAGTTTGAAAAGCTGAATTTTGTAAATATCACCTACCAATATTAGGGTTTCTAGTGTTTCTTTAAAGCTGATTAAGGTGCCTAACTTATAATCAAAGAGATGTAAGAATTCCTGTTAGTTTGTTGCCTATTTGCTTTGCTCTGGCTAATGTGAGAGCCTAACCTTAGTTCCTTGTCAAAGTTGTGGTTTACTTGGTATGTGATTGGGCTGATGCTTTGATGGGTTAAATAGCATGGACAGTTTGCTGTGATATGGATAAGTTGTTTATCACTTTATCATTGATACATTACATAAGTTCAATCCTGGAGTTGAATAAGTTGCTGATTGTGAAGAAAGGTTTGGCTTCATTATTGAGGGGTGACATAGCTAATACTTGTGGAGGGTTTTGAATGCTTTGGAAGAAGAATAATTGCATTCTAGCAATTTAGAGAGCTTTCACTGTAAATTGCTATATTATAGAGAAGTATTGTATTCCAATGTATAATTTCTCACAGAATGAGCAGAATGGGGTTTGTGTCTCATATGGTGCATTAATTGAAGTCGTTTAACTAACTTTTAGTATTTTGAGAGTTCAAAGGATTGACTTGTGTTGAAATTGCATACTAATGTTAGGCTTCAATGGTCTTAGTAAATTAATTAGGCTTGCTTAGGCAATTAAGGAACTGAAAGATCTAATAATTTGTGAATTGTTTCTTTCTTTTGTAGTGGCCACAGAAACAGCCTCTTGATTCTTGCCCTAAAGTAGCATTTTGGGGTTGACATAATTTGTCACTAGAATGAGACCTTTGGCTTACGTTTCTGAGGTAGTTTTATGTTACTGTAGAGGACAATTGCTAATAACTTAGTGGAATGGTTAAGCTTGCCTGCTGGCTAGCATATCATGATGATTTGCTGCAGTTTCAATTTAATGGTGAAGAAAGGTTTGACTATGCCATTAAGGGTTATATTGCCAATTCTTGTGCAGGGGCCTCAGTTTGTGTGTAAGAATGTCTTGATTTGCTTAGCTTTGCTGTTGGTTGTTTGATACTGCTATCCTTTTAGCATCTTATGTCTATGTCTGGGTAAACTCTTGGCCTGGTTATATTCATGCCAGACAAGAAAACCTGTGGGTTAATCGTGCTTACTAAATTCAAGCAAATCCAAATTCCTGATTGGATTTGTTTGATGCTTCATTTTGTGTTGTCATAGGAGAGTCTGTGGATCAATCATTTTCCAGTGAGGAATGATGTTGGTAAGTCTAATACGCAGGGTTAGAAGTGTAAAGCAATACTGCTAGTCTGTGGGATTAACGGAGCAATCAGCTTAGCAGCTATGTGTAATTGAGTGTTGACGGACTGATGGTGATGTAGATTGTGTAATCTGAAGGGTTTAGAAGCTTACAAATAATTGTAATTGCCTACTGTCACGCTAGAAATCTTTTAGATGACCTCTCTTGGTCAGGGACTGAGTGTCAACCATGTGTTCATATTTTAAGCGTTCCCAATTTTAGAAATTTTTTTAATGCTAAGCTACGGACTATCCGGGGGCATAAACATTGTTTTATAAGGTTTTGGAGCGACCCTGTAGTCAATTGGTTATAGAACCACGAGGTCATGATGGTGTCCTTCCCCCTTTCCCTTCACGCCACAATGCATGGTGCCACAAAACTGCCCTCCGGTGAATCGAGTTTTCTGCCCCCCATAGTCTGCATTTTGCGGGTTCTATATACTCGCTCTGTTCGAAAAGCCAAAAATCTAGGCCGGGGCTGCCTGTGGACTGATCTAATGCGTCGTGTGGATAGGTGTGGAGACTACAAAACCAAATATGTTTTTCATATTGTCCATTCACTTTATGCCCCCAAGAAACCATGAATTGAATCGTGCTCTAACATATTAGATTGCAGATGTGTGATGATTCTTGTAGTGGAGCGCTACTTACCGCCCCATAGTTACTCAAACTGCCCCCATTATTGACGATTTTACCCTTTGACTCGTTTTTAATAAAATCGAACATCATACACTTCAATTCTAATTTCGAACTTCACTATCTCGTAAAAACGTAACAAAAACGAACTCCACTAAACTTTCCGACAACTAGTCGTCGGCCTCTGCGGTGGCCGGAAAATCGTGTTTTAGTTGACGGAAACCGCTCTTCGGGACTCCGGAATTCACCGAAAACTATGGATGGGCCATTGTTGACAACGTCGAAGGTATTAATTTTAAATTTTGACGACTCATTTCCGGCGACAAATAGTGGCGGCGCGGCGGCTTCCGGCGGGTGGGAGACGCGGCAGGCGACGACAGGTGAGGGGATCCGGCGGCGGCTGGGGAGGAGAGTTAGAGAGGGATAGAGAGAGAATGAAGGAAGTGGGAAGGGTAAGGGTAAAACGGGAATTATATGGGGCGGTTTGAGTAATTTTGGGGCGGTGTTTAACAACCCCCTTCTTGTAACGGCTACTTTCATTTCTCACTTACCGATGGTCCTATGTTAAGAGCTGTAGATTGAGGAGATTCTTTGTTCTCACTTTTTCCGTCATTTTCTCAATCAAAGGATCAAACGCCATTATTGTTGTCTTCATACTTTTTTCCATGCAAATACATTTCTCTTTTACTTGCTCCCCTGCATAAGAATTTCCTATGGATTTGAATGGATCCAAATGATGGAAAGAACCCATCTCAAATAATCCAAATCATGGAAATAACCGAGACTCCTCGAATCATCACAATTCCCAAGCAATGTCCTAATACTTTTAAGCTAGAACCAAATATTTTTTTCTCATCCCTAAATCCTGATGTTTATGCAACGTTATCAAAATAACCCTCTTTTAGTTTCTCAACTTCCACAACAAAATCTTCAATTCACAACAAATCCGCCAACGGCTACCATGCCACGACAGTCGGTAGCTAACCTAACACTTGATCATTCACCATCGTCTCCAAGTGGGGATGGAAGCGATCCTGAATATGCAATCTCAAGTGCGGTTGGAAGCGATTCTGGAAGTCCAATACCAAGTGAGGATGGAAGCAATTCTGAAGCATCAATAGAAGAATCTAGTTGATGAAAACGTTGATGAGCTTCTAATTTATCCCTCACAGCCTAACCAAACACAATCCAACAAGAAGTGGACCATTGAGGAAAAGGTCGCTCTCCTATTGGCGTACTTGATATCCGGGAGAGATCAACCCAAGGACATCAATATAAATTCGAGAGATGAGTGGATGCATATTTTGCAACTTTTTGAGTTGGCTCAAAAAGAAAATCCTAATGACATCAACAGAGAAACATGGAAGCAATCAGAAGATGGAGGAAAATGAACGTCTCTGTGACCAAGTGGGTTGCTCAAAGGTTGCTGCTATCTCGGCCGAAGCCCATCGACTGTATAAAGGTTGCTCAACGGGAGCATGGTGTGCATTTGAGGTTTTGTTAAACACCGCCCCCTAATTACTCCAACTGCCCTATATATTTACCCTATCGCTCTTGCCTTCTCACTTCTTCATTCTCTCCCTAACTTTCTCTATACCTCTCTAACCCTCCTCCACCGCCGCCAGCCGGACCTCCTCACCCGCTGCCGCTTGCCGCCTCTCCCACCCGCCAAAAGCCACCGCGCCGCCACACAAAGTCGTCGGTAATGAGTCGTCGACCCGGAAAAGATCTTGCATCGTAGAGGGAGAAAGACCACCGCGTTCAAGGGTAAGTTTTTTTTTCGAATTTTCCGGCCGATACCGGGGGGAGGCGTCCAAAAATTCCGGCCGGCCCTAGGGCGGGCCATCTAAAATTTCCGGTAGGGGTGGCTGGAAATTTTAGACGGCCCGCCCTAGGGCCGGCCGGAATTTTTGGACGGCTCCCCCCCCCCCCCCCCCCCCCCCCCCCCCGGAATTTTTTTTTAATTTTGTATTGTTAGTTTGTATGTTAGTTATTGTTTAATTATAAATTGTTGTTAATTTTATTATTTAATTTTTGTTTAAATGTTATTATTATTAATTAATAGTTAAGTAGTTTTAAATTATAATTATAAATAATTAATAATTAGGAGTATTGATAATAGAAAATAAAATTGAGTTAGGAATATGTTAAGTTATGTTAGGAATAATAACATAGGAATATGTTAGGTTAAGTTAGGAAAATGTTAGGAATAATAACTTAGGAATATGTTAAGTTAGGAAAATTAAAATTGAGTTAGGAAAATTAGGAAATAATAGAAAATAAAATTTAGTTTTGGAAAATTAGGAAATTAGAAGTTATGAATAATAACTTAGGAATATGTTAAGTTAAGTTAGGAAAATGTTAAGTTGGAATATGTTAAGTTAGGAAAATTAAAATTTATGTATTTGAATTTTTAAGTAAGTAGTTAAAGTATTTGAATTTAGAAAAATATTATAATTTAGGAATATCCACTTTAATTAGGAAATTTTAAGTTAGGAAAATTAGAATTTATAAATTTAGGAATATTAACTTTAATTAGGATATTTTAAGTTAGGAAAATTAGAATTTATGAATTTTTGAATATTAACTTTAATTAGGATATTTTAAGTTAGAAAATTTAGGATTTATGAATTTATGAATATTAACTTTAATTAGGATATTTTAAGTTAGGAGTATTTAGGAATTAGAATTAGAATTTAAGAATTTAGGAATATTGACTTAAGAATTTAGGAATCTAGTTATGATTGTTAAGTTATGAGAATGAGTAAATCTAGGATAAATATGAGATTCGTTCGGTAGTATTTCTAAAAATTATGTTGTTATTTATTGAATAGAGGGTTACGGGACTTGTCATTCCCGATTTTATGACCACGGACAAGTTCTCCGGCCAGCGCCACACCCGGGCTCGAGGTGTTGACGCTTATGTTAGGAGGGCGAGGTCTACACAACCACACCCACATGTGCAGCCTGAGCTAACGTGTTCGAGTCTCCCTTCCCTGAGAACTGTCTGAGCTGTTGTTTCTGGGGCTTCTGGTTCTTGTCCTTTCGACGACGATGATGATGATGATGTTGATGAGAGTGATCAGGATTGGGAGGACTTTGCTACGGAGCTTGACCAGGAACTTGACGACGAGTTCGTGCCACTTTAGTCATAGGGTCGTCGTGGCCCATCTCGGTCGAGGGGTCAGTTTGTTAGGGTAGAGACCACTAGCACTAGCACTAGCACCAGCTCACGTAGTCATAAGCACCAGGCACCTGCAGATGACACTTGGCTTGTACGTGGATCGATGCAGGGCGGGCCACTAGATGGTAGCATCATTCCTAGCTACGGGGGTCATGTAGCACGTGGGATCTGGACTAGATCGGAGAGAGGGGTGCTAAAGTGCCATAGTAGGATGAGGGGTTGTGCTGTATTGCGTTCTTGGAGAGAGGACCTTCTGTCGAGGGAGTCGAAAGTTGTTGTTGATGGTACTGGACTATCTCATTTGCCGTATTCTCTCTTCGAACACCTGGACATGGCTTTGATTACAACTTTTACTGAACGCTGGCAGCCTGACACGAGCTCGTTCCACCTCCCGTTTGGGGAGATGACTATCACACTGTTGGATGTGTGGCACATTCTACGTATTCCGGTTGAGGGACGTGCAATCTCTAGGATGTTGGGCCCCGATGATCTGATAAAGGATGCTAGAGAGTTTATGAGATTTACGTTGCCACAATTTACGAAAGATCATTGGGGTAAGGGAGGTGTCCTTATGAATTCTATTGTCGATACTTGTCGCGGCGTGGACCGAGGAGATAGATATTTTGCTGAGGCTGGTTGGTTGTTGTACATGTTTGGGTCAACATTGTTCGTGGACAAGAGCAGTAACAGGATGCGACCCTAGTTTTTACATGAGCTCCGACTCGGATCTATACGTGATTTAGGGAGTTATGCTTGGGGTGCTGCGACATTGGCTGCGTTATATCAACAGCTGGGAGCGGCGAGTAGAGCGGGTTGCAGACACATTGTAGGTTGCCTCACCCTTCTACAGGCATGGATATACGAGTACTTTCCCTCACTGCGTCCTCATCCGCCACATATTGGTATTGGACACGATCGACCTCGTACTGCGCTTTGGACTCCTCGGAAGGAGTCGGGTGATGGGGGGCAAATGGTATCCTACGTCGGCAGTTGGACCGTATGCAGGCCACTAAGGTATTACATTTTTCTATTTCGTTGTGTAGTTGTACTTATATTGAACAATACATTGACATTTGTTTTCTTAGGTTTGTTGGACCCCTTACGGAATGAACGCAACACAGCGTGTCCCGAGGTCGACATTCACTGGATGGATTCGATATTGGGGACATCATCGAGCCATATATGCCTGATCGAGTCCTCCGTCAGCTTGGGTTTATACAGGTGATTCCCATGGCACCTCTGAAGCCGGAGTCGGCATCGAGACCTGGTAAGGGTACTTATCGGGTACATTTCGCTGAGTCTGCAACTGAGTCGGTGTGGCGGGTTTTCCCTAATGCCTTTCGACTCGAGCTTGGGCGGTTCCATTCGGCAGACGACGCCCCAGAGGGATCATTTCCGGATTACATTCAGTGGTTTTTTCGGGTCTTTCACCCGATACTGATCGACGAGGGGGTTGTTCCGGCTGAGAGAACGGACACCCATTACGTAAGTTTAATTGGAATTTGATTAACTTTATTTATATTATGTTATATTCTGGAATGTTATACTAACTTATGTATTTTTTCGTTATTTGCAGTGGGTCGAGAAGTTGCTGAGGATCGTCCACCCTATCACTGATTCTAGGGCGTTGACACCCGAGTTGGGGGCTTGTGCTGACACCATCGACTCATTTATGTACGAGTACTGTGATGAATGAGACTCTTTGTATATGTAGTTATTTATTTAGACATTTGTAGTTACGCACAGTTTTTCTCTTTTTCGTACTTATTATGTAGTTGGACTTTAATATTTAGACTGTAATATTTATTATCTAAGTTCACGAATTATATCAATCTTTATAAGCGTAATTTCTCGTCGCCGATTACGGACAAGAGCGAGAGAGTTGATAGGGGGAGGGGAGTTTGAGGAAGGGGAAGTATGCCATTATATTTGGATAAAACATACTTCTCCTTCTTTAAACCCTTCTCCCTTTCTATCAACTCTCTCGCTAGTGCCCCATAATCGGTGTATAGATATACGTTGTCAGAGAGATATAACTAGGACACTGTTGCTTTAAATGGGGTCTTGTGTATGCATTAATATGTTAGTAAAATATGCTATGACTTATTCCCAACATCAACAATATTATCAACAAGTTCAACAATATCAACAATATTACCAACAACATGTTCAAATATCGTACAATATCGTACAATATACGTTCACAACAATATCGTACAATATAGGTTTAGTTCACGTTACAAATTAGACAAATTCCGCCAAAGTCCTAAACGTGCCTCATACAATTGCTCCCAACCTACAACACTATGATCTAGTACCTGAAACCACAAAGTGCATATGGGCGGCATAGGATAGTCACGAGATAGTGTTAATCTAATGTAATACTTGTAGGTACCGAGGTGTGCCATGCATATCTCCCTTCGTGGCCGACTAACGTTCACGGGTGCAGACCATGGCAATACAGTCATGCAAGGATAAAGAGCTCCATCTAACCCAACACTGAGAAATATGACTGCACAGTTCCAGAACTGCGCTATTGGAAATAAGTCTTGCTGGACCTCCATCCAATGTTCCGTAGAACAACTCCCTCCATACCACGTAATACGAGTCACGACATTGTCAACGCCTTCGTAGAAGATGGATGAGTAAATGCCTCGATTCGCTAACAACTCATTACATATGATCTTCCGCGCTTCAATCCAATTCTCCTCGCTACCTAGGAATAAGTCTGCCACCACTCGGAAACCACAATTACCATCACCCCGGACGTTGAGATAGTCAATTACGTATTCAAGCATGATCGCCGGAATCTTATCTATGTTCGGGTATGCTATAATATATGCATGACAAGTCGACATGTTCACAGACGACATAGAACATCGGCCCCGGCTAGATGCTATACGCGACCCTCGTCCACGCCCTTGACTTGAGTACTCCCACGAGGATTGTTCACGGCGTGTGCTAGGTCGTCCACGGTTCGACATCCTCGGCTCTGGTTCAACGTAACCCGAATCCTTTAGATGGAGCTGTGCATGGATAATCCTAGACACGTGACAAACAACAGCAGGATCACTTCCAGTAACCTCACTCACGAGCGACTGGAAAAATTGCACGTCTTGTGTTGGAGAATTAGGTTCGATAAGCACCTGCACGTTATCTCCTTCATTCACCTCTAGTGTTCTCCAAAATTGATGGACTTGCTGCAATTTAAAGAATTGGTTGTCCGCAATAGTATCGTAAATCTGACATGCGCACGGTATCCCGCTGCTTATATGGTATGCACAACCACAAGATCATGCACTTCATTACCCAATGATTTCATTCGCTTCTCTTCCTCAACCAACAGCTCCAAGCAATAATGGGATGTTCGTCCACACAGATGCTGGAACAGAATGTGTCGATACTGTTGGCCATGTGAGCGTCTCGATGCCTCGAGGGTTTGTCAAATCTCTATTAGCCGTGCATCAATGGTTGTGTTAATTTTATGCCAAACAGTATTAAATGACCTGTTAGAGTATGACAACCAACTCTTCAGCATAGAATGAGCACTCTCAACCCGACAGTTAGTTGTATTCCCAAAATGAAGTTCCTCATTTGTCCACCACTTCACGAACTTGTTGGCGTGAACGAGCCATGTACCCTCCAAATACGTTATAACAGCAGGGAATGCAGTTCCCTACGACCCATGAAGAACTCCTATGGCATGGTCATAATCTTCTTGACACTTCGCTTCCATGATACTCCTCCATCTTCCTTGCTTGAATCTTTCCCCGACCTTCTTATCTCTGCAGATTTTACCAACCCTATTCTCCACATCCATGTTGATGTGCTATGTACATAGTAAGTTTGCAGTTCCGGGAAAAACCTCACGAATAGCAGCCATCAGCCCTAATTCCAGATCAGTGACAATTGTCGATAGAGACAAGTCATTGCCATACAACATCTTTAACTTATCTAACACCCATATATAGCTACCTGTAGTCTCATCAGATAGGAATGCATATGCAATCAGGAAATTCTCGTTGCACGGAGTGTCACTGCATATTTCAAACAAAGGCATCTTGTACATGTTCGTCTTGTAAGTGGAGTCCATGCCCAAAACCCATTATCTTGTCAATAATGGGGGCAGTTTGAGTAAGTATGGAGCGGTAAATATGATAAGTACATTTATTTGTACTTTTCGATGTTGATTTAAACTCCTTTTGGATGAATTTTAGGTGATTTCGGGTTTAAGTAACCGAATTTATGCTAAAAGTCTCTAATTATATTTCGGCTTTAATCATATCGATTATTGCTAATTTTTAAGGCTTTTTAGTATAAATGTATTTCAATATCAAAAATATGGTGAAGGTAGTATTGAATTGATGGTGAAAAATTGGGCCAAAGAAAGTGGAAAAGAAGTTTAGCCCAAAAGAAATAAAAAAGAAAAAAAAAAAAAAAAAAATATCACGGCACTTCAGCAGTTCAGCATCAAGCAACTTCTTTAGATTTTATTTTTTTTATTATTTGGTTTTATTTTATTTTTCTGAAATCTAATTAGTCTTTAATTAGGCTAGGGTTTGGAGGGGGGGCACACTATTCATTATTCTAGTAATTTTTAGGGTTTTGCCTCCTCTTCTTCCTCCTCTCTTCTTCCTCTTATTCTTTTTTACTAGGTTTGAGTTTCATGGTTTTAATGGATGTAATTCTCTCTCAAAAACTTTGTTTCTCTTGAATAATCAAATTTTATTCTTAGTTCATCATCAATTTAATTCTCAAGTAAGTTTCTTCTATTTTTTTTTCTTTAGTTCATTATATTTTGTTGCTTTTATTCATGCCTTTTTGTTATTGAATTTAATTTCCTTATAGTTTTATGATTTCTATGTCTATGCTTGATTTTATTATTGTTTTTATAGATTTAACTATGACTAGTGAGTAACTTCTTTTCTAGGATGTTAATATATGAACCCTAGCATGTATTAAGTGGATTCTTATATCAATTCAATGTCAAATTAAGGTTGGTTTATTAGGTTGTTAAAATTAATCATTAGGTTAAATTCATTGGTTTAATTAGTCAAGAAGCGACGGCTGAGATTAATTATTTCCTTTGTCTTAATGATATTTGCTAATTAATCAAGAAGCGAGAGCTGAGATTAAGAGGGCTACACCTAATACAATTAGACTAATCAAGAAGCGAAAGTTGAGGTTAGGATAATTGAAGGGTTGTTTGATTTGATCATTGATGTTGGTGTATTTGATGAAGGTTAATGCATGTTAGTGGGGATGTATTAATATCCTAAACTTTTCTCCTATCGATTTCACATTTTAATATTTGCAATCTTAGTTATTAGTTTTACTAAACGACCCATTTCTAGCGTAATCTAATAAAATTGAGCTAAATTGACCCTATATTAGCTTCCTAGAGGACGACCCGTAATTGTACTGCAACAGCCGTGCACTTGCGGTTATAATTAGTGACTGAAAAATAAGTCATCAAGTTTTTGGCGCCGTTGCCGGGGAAGCTACGGTGTTAGTTTGGTTTAATTTAGTTGATTACGTTATTTAATTTTAGTTCATTTTGTTCTTTACTTCTCTTTTTCGTAGTTTACGCTTGGGTTGTCTTTGTCTTTGATGCACAGGAGATCCATCACTCTTGGACATCCTGATATAGTTCAATTCGACCCTGAGATAGAAGCAACTGCGCGTAGACTTAACGCAGAAAGGAGGAGAAAAGCACAGGAAGAGCGTGCAAGAGAGCAATCTATACCACCTCCAATGGCTAGACCCTTTGGTGAAATGGGGAGACCATCTCCTATGCACTCTTCCACATCCTGTATTGTAAAACCTGTGATTGAAGCCGATAATTTTGAGTTAAAGACACACTTAATCCAGCTCATTGAAAGAAATCAATTTGGAGGAAATGCTACTGAAAGTCCTCATGATCATTTATCAGATTTTCTGGAAAAGTGTGATACAATTTCCATCGGCACGGTTTCTGAAGACGCAATCAGGATGAGATTATTCCCTTTTAGTTTGAGGGATAAAGCTAAAGTTTGGTTGAAGTCAGAACCACCAAACAAGTATGCAACTTGGAATGATCTAGCTACAGGTTTTCTGACTAAATTTTTCCCACCACGCAAGACTTCACATCTTAGAACTGAGATTCAAACTTTCAAGCAACAACCATTTGAATCTTATTATGAGGCGTGGGAAAGGTTCAAAGATCTTCAAAGACAATGTCCTCATCATGGAATACCCGATTGGCTATTGGTTCAATCTTTTTACTCGGGCATTTTTGATGAGCATAAGTCTTCAATCAATGCAGCCTGTGGAGGGGACATGAGTTTAAAAACTGATGTGCAACTTCTTCAACTTTTTGAGACAGTGGCACAAAATGTAGCCTCATGGTGTAATGAAAGGGAAGAATTGACTAAGTCATGTGTAGGAGCCGATAAGGATATTTTAGGAGCTCTTACACAACAGATTACTGTGCTCACTTCGAAGGTTGAGAAGCTATCTGCTGTTTCACCTACTATTGCTTCTCCTTCTCGTATGGTACAAGTTTGTGAGATATGTGGAGGTAAGGGGCATGTATCTGAGACATGCTCCATGGTAACTCAGCAATCTGAAGAGGTTAATGCTTTATATGGGAATACTTATAATCCTGGTCAAAGGCATCCAAACCTCTCATACAGGAGTCAAAATGTGCTAAATCCACAGCTTCCTCCACAACCACAACTCAATCCTCCTGGTTTTAATCCTAGACCACATCAATATCAACAGCCTACATTTAGACCTTCGATGCAGCAACAAGCTCCTCCCCATAAAACATCTTTAGAATTGATGATGGAGCAATTTGTTGCTACTCAATCTCAAGCCAATGTTGATATGAGGAATAGTATTTCTAAGCTTGAGTCATCTATGACTCAAATGCAGACCCAATTCAAGATGTTAGAAAATCAACAAGTTCAATTGGGACAGCAGATGTCGTCTCAACAAAGGGGTCCAAATCAATTGCCATCTCAACCTGAACCTAATGAAAAGGGTCCTAGTCAAGTGAACGCAATTACCACTAGGAGTGGTAAGACTTGGGAGGATCCCATTCCCGTGGTTAAAGTGGCAAAGGAAACTGTTGAGAAAGACAAGAGTGTAACAGTTGAGAACTCCGAAGAAGATGCTAGAAAGCAATCATCACCTCCTCAACCTTACATTCAACCTGCTCCTTTTCCTCAGAGATTGGCACAAGCACGGCTTGAAAAGAGATACGGAAAGTTTCTGCAGATGGTTAAGGATGTGCAGCTTCACATCCCATTTATTGATGCTGTGTCCGAAATTCCGTCTTTCGCTCGGTTTTTGAAGGATTTGGTTACGAACAGAAAGAAAACTGAGGGGATTGTAAACCTATCACAACAATGCAGTGCAGTTATTCTGAACCAACTTCCACCCAAAATGGGTGATCCAGGTAGTTTTTCTATCCCTATTACAGTTGGTCATTTGTCTATTGATCGTGCATTATGTGATTTGGGAGCTAGTGTTAGTCTTATGCCATTATCTGTTTATAAGAAACTACGTAATGTGGGGTCTTTGTCTCAAACTGGAATGACACTACAGCTTGCTGACAGGAGTATTAGACACCCTATGGGTATCCTCATGGATGTTCCTATGTTTGTTGGAAAATTGGTTTTTCCTTGTGATTTTGTAGTAATGGACATCCCTGAAGATACCCAAACTCCTATTATTTTGGGTAGACCTTGTCTTGCTACTGTAGGTGCATTAATCGATGTGAAAAGAGGCAAGTTATCCATGGAGGTAGGAGATGACAAGGTGGAATTTGAACTCCATAAAGCAATGACTAACCCATCATCTTCAGATCATTGTTTTAGCATTGATGTGGTAGAGAAGATAATTTCAAAATCCTCTTGGGAAGCCGAAGTTGATGCATTACAGTTATGTTTAGAGGGAAGAGCAGAGAGTAGTGATGAAGCTCTTGAAGTTGAATGCCTACTCAATGAAGCTCCCCCAAATGATTCTTTTTCCCCCTTTGAGATGATGAGCATCGATGATGTTGTGCAGGAGAGATCTATGCCTCCTGAGGTAGAACTTAAACCTTTACCTTCTTCTTTAAAATATGTTTATTTAGGTGAGAAGTCTACATATCCCATTATCGTCAATAGTGCACTCAATGGAGATGAGTTGACTCAACTCTTGAACCTCGTACGTAAGTACCAAAAAGCCATTGGGTACACAATTGATGATATAAAGGGGATAAGCCCTTCTATTTGTACTCACAGGATATATTTAGAAGAAGAGGCTAAGCCAAAAATTGAAGCTCAAAGGCATCTCAATCCTAACATGAAGGAAGTTGTGAAGAAGGAAGTGCTTAAGTTGTTGGATGCCGGAATCATCTACCCGATTTCTGATAGCAAATGGGTAAGTCCAGTTCAAGTCATACCTAAGAAAGGAGGTATGACCGTTGTGCTTAATGATAAAGGTGAGTTAATTTCCACTAGAACTGTTACTGGATGGCGAATGTGCATTGATTATCGTAAGTTGAATAAAGCCACCCGAAAAGATCATTTTCCCCTTCCCTTTATTGACCAAATGTTGGAGCGTTTGGCCAATCATGCTTATTTCTGTTATTTGGATGGATACTCTGGTTTTTTCCAAATCCCTGTCCATCCTGATGACAGAGAAAAGACCACTTTCACATGTCCTTATGGCACATTCGCTTATCGAAGAATGCCATTTGGCTTGTGCAATGCTCCAGCTACTTTTCAACGATGTATGATGGCTATTTTTTCAGATTTGATTGAGACATCGATGGAAGTATTTATGGATGACTTTTCAGTATATGGAAGCACCTTTGAGCTTTGCCTAAGTAATCTTGAAAAGGTGTTAAAACGTTGCTTGGAAGTCAATTTGGTTCTTAATTGGGAAAAATGTCATTTTATGGTACAAGAAGGTGTTGTGCTTGGCCATGTGGTATCACATCGAGGCATTGAGGTTGATCGGGCCAAGGTTGAGGTCATAGAGAAGCTTCCACCCCCTACCAACGTGAAAGGAGTGCGAAGTTTTCTTGGGCATGCCGGCTTTTACAGGAGATTTATTATAAATTTTTCTAAAATCGCCCGACCTTTGACTGAACTTTTAGCTAAAGATACCCCGTTTGTTTTTACTAATGAATGTTTGCATGCTTTTGATAAGTTGAAACAGGCACTCATTTCAGCACCGATCATTCAACCTCCTGATTGGAGCCTACCTTTTGAGCTCATGTGCGATGCTAGTGACTATGCCGTAGGAGCGGTGTTAGGACAGAAGAAAGATGGGAAACTCCATGCAATCTACTATGCTAGTAGGACTCTTGACCCGGCTCAGATGAATTATGCCACTACAGAAAAGGAGTTGCTAGCAGTAGTGTATGCCATTGAGAAATTTCGGTCCTACTTGGTTGGTTCAAAGGTTATAGTTCATACAGATCATTCGGCATTGAAATTTTTGTTGAACAAAAAGGATGCAAAACCCCGATTGATCAGATGGATTCTGCTCCTCCAAGAGTTTGACTTGGAGATTAGAGACAAAAAGGGAGCCGAAAATCTTGTTGCAGACCATTTATCTCGGTTGACTTTAGAAGCTACTCATGATGGGCTTCCGATTGATGACTCTTTTCCTGATGATCATTTGTATGCAATTTCCACTTCAGGTAAGGCGCCTTGGTTCGCCGATATGGCTAATTACTTAGCAAGTGGGGTGAAGCCTGACAATCTTGAACCTTATGCAAAGAAGAAATTCTTTTATGAGGTTAAGTTCTACTTTTGGGATGACCCATTCCTTTTTAAGGAGTGTTCTGATGGGATTGTTAGGAGATGTGTACCAGAAGAAGAGGTAGAGTCAATTCTACATCATTGTCATACTTTGCAGTGTGGTGGTCATGCAGCAGCCTCTAAAACAGCTGCTAAGGTTTTAGAGAGTGGATTATATTGGCCTACATTACACAAGGATGCTCATGCCTTTTATAAGAGTTGTGATCGTTGTCAACGAACAGGGAACATCTCTAAGCGCAATGAAATGCCTCTTAATTTCATTCTTGAAGTTGAGATTTTTGATGTTTGGGGAATTGATTTTCAAGGGCCTTATCCATCTTCATATGGAAACAGATACATCCTAGTAGCTTGTGATTATGTGTCAAAATGGGTGGAAGCGATTGCTACTCCAACTAACGATGCTAGGGTGGTGAGTAAATTCTTCAAGAATGTCATATTTCCTCGATTTGGGGTGCCTAGGGTGTTGATTAGTGATAATGGCACTCATTTCATTGAACGTAAGTTTGAAGCCCTCTTGAAGAAGTATGGTGTTCATCATCGATTTGCTCTACCTTACCATCCACAGACAAGTGGGCAAGTTGAAGTTTCTAATCGAGAGATTAAGGTTATTTTGGAGAAAACCGTTGATCGTTCTCGAAAAGATTGGTCTCAAAAATTGAATGATGCTCTTTGGGCCTATCGAACAGCTTTCAAGACTCCTATTGGTACCACACCATATAGACTTGTATATGGAAAAGCATGTCATCTTCCAGTGGAGTTGGAGCATAGAGCTCATTGGGCGGTAAAGGCATTGAATTTTGACTTAAAAACCGCTGGCGAGAAGCGTTTATTAGATCTCAATGAACTTGAAGAGATTCGATTGAATGCTTATGAGAGTTCGAGAATCTACAAGGAAAAGACTAAGATTTGGCATGACAAACGCATTGAGAAGCGTCATCTTGAAGTTGGAGACAATGTGCTAGTGTACAATACTCGTTTGAAGTTCTTTCCTGGTAAACTTCGTTCGAGATGGTCAGGACCATTCACGATTACGAAGGTTTTTCCATATGGAAGTTTTGAGGTTAGTTCGAATGAGGGATCATTCAAAGTGAATGGAAGTCGTTTGAAAAAGTATGATTCGGGAGTATCCATTGAAAGCAAGGAAGTTCTTTGCCTTGCTATTGACTCTCCAAACTGATTTTCGGTAAGGGGTCGAGCTCATTGACATTAAACGAGCACTTGGTGGGAGGCAACCCATCATTTCATTTCTTTTAGTTTAGTTTATTTTTCTTGCGGATTTTATGCTTGGTTTTTGTCTTTGTTTCTCTTATAGGTTGTTTGAGTATGATACATTTGGAGATTGAAGTCAATTATCATCACCAAATTATTGAGGCAACTTGAATGTTTTGGAGTAATTTGGAGTACATATTATGTATCAAATCAGTCCTTTTCTACAGATGGTCAAGATTCAAGGAAAACTTCTAGAGCTAGACTAGAAACAAGCTGATTTCTGAATATTGGAGTAAAAATGGGGCAGCATATTTCTAGAGCAGGGCAAGAATCATATGAGTATTTCTAGAGTGCATCTAGAAATAAGCTGGCATGTTTGGTTGTTTATGAAGAAGGTGAGTCAGCAAGATTCTAGAGCAGCTCTAGAATTTCACAAAATTTCTAGAGTATCTCTAGAAATTTGCAGGCATGTTGGTTAGAATTGTTGGATATGGGTCAGAACATTTCTAGAGCAACTCTAGAAAATCACAAAATTTCTAGACCATGTCAAGAAGTGTGCTGTTGGATATTATATTTAAGAAGAGAATGACAGCCCATTTCTAGAGCAACTCTAGAAAATCCTATTGATTTCTAGAGTAACTCTAGATCTTAGCTGAAATTTTTCATGAAACTATTAATTCTAAGCTTCTAAACACTAACCCTCCTAACTTCTCATTTACCCAAACCCTAGTCTCTCTCACTCACCTAAACTACCCATCAACCCACCACCAAACAGCCGCCTGTCCACCGCCGCAGCAGCCTCCCCCGAACCGCCGGCAACCGCCGCCTTCCCGCCTGGCCGCATCATCCCCCGCAGCAGCTTCCCGCACCGCAGCCCAGCGCGCGCATCACTGCAGCAGCCCCACCCTCCTCTCTCCCTTCGTGTCGACGCCTCACCACCCCACCCGCTGCCGACGCCCACCACGCCACCAGTGCCGCCGCACCAGCTGCCGAACCACCAGGTACAACCACCCCCCCCCCCCACTCTCTCTCTATATATCTATTCATAAACAAATGAAACCAAACCCTAAATCCTCAATCACACCATAATCTCTTTATTCCCATTAATCCTTCATTGTTTTCCTTACATAACCCCATATATCATTGTTTGGATTCAATTGGAATTGAGTTTGCTATTCAATTCATTGTTTTGGTGATATGTTGGTTTTATGAATTGGTATTGGATTGGGTGTTTTGATGTTAAGAATTGATGAAGTTTATTTGAATGGGGTTGAAGTGACTTGTTCTTGGGTTGTTGTACATTGGTGAATTACTTGGTGAATTGGGTTTGGAAAATTGATATTGTGGTATATTGGTACTTTGGGTAGATTGTTGTGAAGTTCTCCACTTTGGTGAGTTGATTATTATATTGAAGAGTTGGAGTAGTGATAATTAATCGTTTTGGTGGAGTATTGTTGAGGAAACTCTAGGTTTGGTGTTGAGAAGTCTTTAGTTTTGGTAATTTTTTGACTAGGTGATTCCAATTTGTGAACTTTCGGGTTTGATTTTAAAGCATCCAATGGGTCGTGCTAAAAAGAGTACTAATAATGCAAAGAAGCCCTCCTCCTCAAAGGCTAAAGCAAAACCGACAACTAGGCTTGTGAAGAAACCTAGAGTAACAATTGATTATTATGATATAGTCTTTCGGGACTCGGCTCATAGAGACAAATACGATCGATTGTTTGTACGTGGAGTGGTACCCACTCGTTTTTGCGATGATGATGTTTTGAAGACCCTCAATATTGAAAGGGAGGTTGCTTGGCTCTTCTCAAATGTAGGTTGGGGTCCTCATTTCACTCAAAAGACCCCCACTTACAAAAGGGGTACACTTGAATTTCTCAGTACCCTTTCAGCAAACACGTATATCGGTAAGGGGTGTGAGCATGGGTTTATTTCTTTTCAGTTATACAATGTGGAATATAAATGGGATCTAGCCACACTAAATGCCGCACTTGGTTTACCGACTGGTGGCCCGAGACATACCTCTTCTTATTGGCCAGGAGATCCCGTTTGGCAATCCTTTACTGTCCTTCAACCCATCTACGACCCTAAGAATAGTGCAGCTAATCTTATCCATCATCCTGCTATTCGATATGTACACCGTCTATTAGCTAGCACTGTTCTGGGGAGATCTAGTTGTGGGTTGGTGCAAAAGGACGACCTATACTTTCTGCACCATATGTTACAAGCTAAGGAAATCGATACTGGTGCCTTCTTGGTCAAACAAATGGAACATTTGGCCAACAGAAAAACTAGTAGCTTCCCCATTGTCCAAGGTGCCTTCATCACCCGTATTGCTCTTCATTTGGGATACAAAGACCGCCTCCTTGAGGAAGGACACATAGTAGGGAGTGATAGCTTGGATTACGCTTCCTGTAAGGCAATGGGTTGGTGTTCTAAGAGGGATGGAACTTTGCTATGGAAAATTGGAGCTATGGAGATTGAACTACCTCCCCTTGAGAGGTTGGATTTGCGTGTACATGGGAATTGGAAATTGGTTGGTACTGAGGCCCCTGCTCCTATTCCCTTACTTCTAGAGCCTGCTCCTGCAAAGGCATCATCTTCTTCTTCACACTCCACTGCACCTGACATTGTTGCTCGATTCCAAGAGCAGATCGATGATATTAAGATGGAGCAACAAGAACTAAAAGCTCAAATGAATTCAATGATGTCCATGCTAAAGGACATTCATACGTGGGTCCGCCCAGAAGAATCGCCGGTATCATCTCCTTCTTCTTTACAGTAGAGCCACGTGTATACTCTACATCTTGCTTTATTTACTCTTTGCTTTAAGCACTGGGGACAGTGCTTCATCTAAGCATGGGGGGAGTATGTCATGGGGTTTGTACATATTTGCTTATTGTTTTCAAGTTTCCTTTGATTATCTCAAAAAAAAAAAAAAAAAAAAAAAAAAAAAAAATTGAAAACAACAAACCCAGCTATGTCGAAAACCCGAAAGGGCGACATAGGCAAGAATTTGGGGGCCCGGCTAGGTTGAAAACCCGAAAGGGCAACTTAGGCAAAAGAGTGGCTTATCATGAGTGGGTGAGTTGTGAGGCATGGAAAAGAAATGAGAGGCTAGGATGAAAACCCGAAAGGGCTCCTAGGCAAAATGAGAGACAAAAGAAAAGAGAGAAATCTATTTTTGCATCTCAATTACTTTGGAGTTGGCGTCATAAGGAGATGGAGCGATAAGGAAGGAATTCGGAAATTTTTCATCATTTGGAGGGATAAGTAGATAGCATTTGCTATGTGATTCTCATATCTTGAGTTATAAGGAAGTTTACAGTCAAAGGAGTTTCACAACATAATGCTCATATTCTCTATGTTGTTTGCAAGGTCGTATCTCGTTGATCTTGTTAATTTGGTCGGATTTTTGTTGTGTTTATTGTGTTGTGTTGTGTAAGCTAAGCATGGGGGAGTAAGTGGTTTGGTTCATTGGACTACTTAGCTTACACAGGGATTAGTAAAGATTAGGAAGGGAGACATAAGGAGTAATTATTGCTTTGGAGACCATGTTTAACTCGTTATTTTCACCTAGTCACCTTGAGCTTGCTCGAGGACGAGCAAGGGTTAAGCATGGGGGAGTTTGATAAGTACATTTATTTGTACTTTTCGATGTTGATTTAAACTCCTTTTGGATGAATTTTAGGTGATTTCGGGTTTAAGTAACCGAATTTATGCTAAAAGTCTCTAATTATATTTCGGCTTTAATCATATCGATTATTGCTAATTTTTAAGGCTTTTTAGTATAAATGTATTTCAATATCAAAAATATGGTGAAGGTAGTATTGAATTGATGGTGAAAAATTGGGCCAAAGAAAGTGGAAAAGAAGTTTAGCCCAAAAGAAATAAAAAAGAAAAAAAAAAAAAAAAAAATATCACGGCACTTCAGCAGTTCAGCATCAAGCAACTTCTTTAGATTTTATTTTTTTTATTATTTGGTTTTATTTTATTTTTCTGAAATCTAATTAGTCTTTAATTAGGCTAGGGTTTGGAGGGGGGGCACACTATTCATTATTCTAGTAATTTTTAGGGTTTTGCCTCCTCTTCTTCCTCCTCTCTTCTTCCTCTTATTCTTTTTTACTAGGTTTGAGTTTCATGGTTTTAATGGATGTAATTCTCTCTCAAAAACTTTGTTTCTCTTGAATAATCAAATTTTATTCTTAGTTCATCATCAATTTAATTCTCAAGTAAGTTTCTTCTATTTTTTTTTCTTTAGTTCATTATATTTTGTTGCTTTTATTCATGCCTTTTTGTTATTGAATTTAATTTCCTTATAGTTTTATGATTTCTATGTCTATGCTTGATTTTATTATTGTTTTTATAGATTTAACTATGACTAGTGAGTAACTTCTTTTCTAGGATGTTAATATATGAACCCTAGCATGTATTAAGTGGATTCTTATATCAATTCAATGTCAAATTAAGGTTGGTTTATTAGGTTGTTAAAATTAATCATTAGGTTAAATTCATTGGTTTAATTAGTCAAGAAGCGACGGCTGAGATTAATTATTTCCTTTGTCTTAATGATATTTGCTAATTAATCAAGAAGCGAGAGCTGAGATTAAGAGGGCTACACCTAATACAATTAGACTAATCAAGAAGCGAAAGTTGAGGTTAGGATAATTGAAGGGTTGTTTGATTTGATCATTGATGTTGGTGTATTTGATGAAGGTTAATGCATGTTAGTGGGGATGTATTAATATCCTAAACTTTTCTCCTATCGATTTCACATTTTAATATTTGCAATCTTAGTTATTAGTTTTACTAAACGACCCATTTCTAGCGTAATCTAATAAAATTGAGCTAAATTGACCCTATATTAGCTTCCTAGAGGACGACCCGTAATTGTACTGCAACAGCCGTGCACTTGCGGTTATAATTAGTGACTGAAAAATAAGTCATCAAAATAGCGTTCCACAAACATTATGAAACAATATCCGCTGTTTGAAAACTATGCAGTGTTCTTATTATAATGTCTTTTGTAGTATAGGACTGTGAGGATGCAATATCAGAAATGGTAGTGATTTTCGAGAATACATACTTCTATATGTAATTCAAAGGTCTTTTAAATATGCATCTGCTTCTTTTGCTTTCATAGGATGTGAAAATCCTTTGCTTGAAACAATTGGATATTGAGTCTATTCAACATTCTAAAGTGTAAATTTATCCATCTTCCTTCCTTCCGAACATGATTGATAGATGTAACTTTGTCCAAAACCCGTCTTTAGCACCTTTCGTAGAGCTGAACTATTCCTGTCAGCTAAGGCTTGTTCTACTGGTTATGCCTCCTCCTGTTCCCCTGATGTCTCAGGTATAATAGTTCTAATGCCAATTCTGTACATGGCATAGGAGGATCCATCATAGGAGGTTTCTCCTACAAGCCATGTACTGGTACGATCGGGGGTCTGTGTTGCCCTTTACCACACATTTAAATCCCCATCAGGATTGTATCTTTCCAGAGGGAGCTTCTTCTATTTGGCTCTCCAGACTGTGCACAGTAATAATTTTCTTTACTCTCTGCATTCTCAAATGCTTTACTCATTAGTAAACTAAAGAATTGTGGTATTTCCTACATGCCTAACTCAAATGCCACCCAGTATTCTCAGCTCTCAACTACCTTCTTTTTTCATCTATCTCTTTCCCGAATAACTTCAGAACTAAGGGCGTGAGCAGCCAAAGTTACATCTTCCAGCTTCCATGCTTGAAACAAAGCTTATGCCTTACACTAACAAATTTTCACTTGGACTTTGTCAAAAACTTTGAAGGCTCCCGGATAAGATGAAAAACTGAAAAACCCTCCACAAGTCAACATCCAATGAAAGACTGTCTGATTACTGACTGAGGCACTCAATAATTTTCTAGGCAAATCTTAAAATCAACCTTAAGCTCCCTTAAGCCAGTTATTTATGCAACGGAAAACGACACTTTAGAAAGGACATTATCCCTCCACAAAAAGCAGCAACATATTAAAAGAAAGACAATGGTTTGCAATAGATTATACCAATAGATCAAATTACCACTTTTACAAGGAAAACGAATGTTATTTGAGCAATTACACAATTAAAAGCTTTTAACAAAACAGTGAGGTACCCATCATCAGTTTATGACCATAAATATCAATAAGGGCATTGTTAAACACCGTCCGTGAATCTCTAGCTACCGCCCGTATTTTGTACATGAAATGTCAATTTTGCCCTTAGTTTATATTTATATACGTTAAATGTACCTAGTCAATTATATTAATGATAAATAACAAGTAAATAATAAATATAAACTAATACTAATTTAATATAAACATAATTTAACTATTAACATTTAAACAAAATTTAACTAATACATACGTAATTATTATTATCAAAATATACAAACATGTAAAATTACGACTAATTATACGTATTATTATAAATAAACAATAATGTTATTAATATAATAAATTACGAGTATTATTATTAATAAATACTACTATTATTAACTAATTAAATATTAAATAATTATTAACTAATTATAATAAACAATATTTGATGTAATTTGGGGCAAGGGAATATTTGATGTACTGGCGATTGAAACGTCCCAATAGGACGTTTGTAGTGACCATGGGCAACGTCCAATTTGGACGTTTGTATTGACATTGAAAACGTCTTGGACGTTTGTTGAAGACAATTAAAACGTCCAAAGCGGACGTTTGTATAGGTGATGGAAACGTCCTGCTTGGACGGTTTGTAGGAAGCACAAAACCGTGTGAAATACACGTTATGACCTAGGTATAACCGCCCAAAATACACGGTTCTCATTCAAACAAATAAGATGATACTAGAAATCATTATACTACATTAAAATACATACAAATAACTTCAAAATCAAAATAATACACATAAGAAACCATAAATTGCTAAAAAAAACAAATTATCTTAGAGCTTTACCCGCAACTCTACTTATTTTTCCACTCAAGCTTTGACTTGGTTCTTTACCCGCTCTTGACATGGTGAATTTTTGAAGAAAACTTTGGTTTTATGAAAGAGGTTTCTTAGGAGAGAAATAGGTGTTTGAGAGAGTTTAAGTGAATAAATGAAGGAAAAGTATTGAAAGAGTGAAAAAATAGGTTTACAAGAGATAGGAAAAGAAAAGAGTACAATTAGGTAAATAAATGGATTAAATTAGGTCATTACATATAAACATTAGTAAATAGGTTAAATTAGATCAGTAAATTAAATTATTAAATTAGGTTAGTAAATAGGTTAAACTAGATTAGTAAATTAAATTATTAAATTAGGTTAGTAAACTAAAACGTTAAATAATTATTACATATGTATAAATAAGGTTAAATTAGGTATATAATATATAAGGGCAAAATCGTAAAGAATGTGTAAAATACGTATAAAATACGGGCGATAGCTGGATAATCACGAGCGGTGTTTAGCGATCCACATATCAAATGGAGCGGTGTTTAGCGATCCACATATCAAATGGGGACTCTCATTCAACACCATATACACAAGTTACATTCCTGTAGGGAGGAGGTATACCGTGGATCGATAGGATCATAGGAGTCCAAAAATAAACATGTACCTTTTGTCAAATAATGCCCATAATGCAGGTATTTTACCGACTGGAATTCGCAAGGCCAACCAAGTTAAGCATTTTTCGGTCTTCCTTAAACCTTTCATGTACAGTACCTTCCAGTGCATTGCTCCCTTTTTGTTGCGCTTCTTTTGGGAAAACACTCCAACATTCTATTACTTCCGGGCATATCCTGTTGGATAACTCCCGAATGTAGAGCACTCAAAGTTTTTCCCAGCATCAAAATTCGATGTCCAAAAGACGTCAAGCCAAAGTGATTAATCCGTCCTTCAAAGCCAATTCCATTAGGGGTAGAATCAGAAGAACTGATAGTGTGATTATGGTTGATTATGGCAAAGTTTGCGTGAGAAGAAACAAATGCTTAAGGAAGAATTTATGTTGTATATTTTTTGTTATTGTTAAACATGTACATAATCCTATATTTATACTACTTGTATCTCTATCTTAGACTCCTAGTATACTTCTACTTGTAACATTATCCTATTTGTTTATAAAGATTAGCCAATTCCAAATACTTAGAATTCTATACTACCTCAAATTCCTACACTCCCCCTCAAGTTAGGTCGTATGATCTTCAACACCTAACTTGCATAATATAGCTTCAAACGCTTTGACTCCTACTGCTTTTGTGAGTATGTCGGCCATCTGCTCACATGAAAGCACAAACGGAAGAATAATGATTTTTGACTCTAAGTTTTCTTTAATAAAGTGTCGATCGACTTCCACATGCTTTGTTCGATCATGCTGCACAGGATTTTTGGATACACTAATTGCCTTATTATCACAAAATAACTCACAGCTCTCACTAGGGCATAACCCTAACTCTGACAATAGTTTTCCGAGCTAGAGAATCTTTGTAATACCTTTTGCGATTCCTCTGAACTCGGCTTTAGCGCTAGACATGGCAACTACTTTCTGTTTTTTACTTCTCCAAAGTTACTAGATTTCTTCCTACTAACGCGAAGTAACCAGAAGTTGATCTTCTACTATCTCTGTCACCACCCCAATCAACATCAGTATATACTTGTAAGTTTAAGTGACCATTTCTCTTAAACATAACCCCACGCCTTGGGGTTCTTTTCAAATACCTTTAAATTCTATGAATTGCTTCAAAATGTTGTACCTGAGGTTTATACATAAATCTGCTTATTACTCCAACATCATAGGCAATATCAGGACGTGTATGAGATAGGTAGATCAATCTACCTACCATCCTTTGATATTTAACCTGGTGTGTAATTTTGCCTTCTTCATCAGTCTTCAACCCATGATTAACTACCATTGGAGTTTTAGTTGGTTTACAGTCAAGCATACCAGTTTCTGCCAGTAGATCTAAGATATATTTCTGCTGAGAGATAAAAATCCCTTTCTTTGATATGACTACTTCTATGCCCAGAAAATATTTAAGTCTTCCAAGATCTTTCATCTCAAATTCTTAAAACAACTTTTCCCTTGACCTACAAATTTCCTCAATGTCATCTCTTGTGATGATCATATCATCTACATATATGATCAGACACATACTTCGATCTCCATTTTTCTTCAAAAATAGGTTATGATCAGAGTTGCTTTGCCTATATCCAAATCGTTTCATGGCCAAAGTAAATCTACCAAACCAAGCTCTAGGTGACTGTTTCAACCCATACAAAGCCTTTTGTAGTTTACACCCTTCCCCTAGTAAGAATTTTCCAGAAAATCCTGGAGGAGCCTCCATGTATACATCTTTCATTATCTCTCCATGTAGAAATGCATTTTTTACATCAAACTGATATAGTGGCCACCCTTTATTTGCTGCTATTGAAAACAACACTATAATAGTATCAATTTTGGCTACTGGTGAAAAGGTCTCAGAGTAGTCAATTCCATATATTTGCGTATATCCTTTGGCCACTAATCTAGCTTTTTACCTTTCAATGCTTCCATCTGCTTTATACTTGATGGTGAATACCCACCTACATCCTATTGCCCTTTTTCCTTCTGGGATCACGCATTTCTTCCACTTCTTATTCTTAGTGAGTGCACTAATCTCTTCTTCCATTGTATGCCTCCATTGTCTATTCTCAAGTTCTTCCTTCAGAGTAGATGGAATTTTTTCTGAGTATAAAGCAATATTGAAAGTTGTTGCCATGCTCGACATTCCTCTTTCTGTCAGTTCTTGTACCGAAAACTTAGATCTCCTTGGTTAAATCTTTTTGGAGGAATTCCACAAGTACTTCTGACCGGTAACTGATACCTTTCAGTTCTGTCTTCATTTTCTTCCACCTCTTATTCCTCTTGTGATTCTTCTTGGGCTTCTTCTTGCACCACTTCATTTTCTATATCTATATTATTATCATGTAAGGTGTTTTCACTATTAGTTACCTCATTTTGAGTCATAGGAAGACGTTTGTCTGGAGCATCAAGTGGTGGTGGTATTGATGAAAAAGTCTTAACTGTGTCTGCAGAAGTTTGTGCTTGTACTTTTAGCCAGCTTAGATCGTCTGTAAGAGTCTCCCCTTGACATCGAAGTTGGGAATAAAAATAAACGTCTTCAACAAAGTCACAGTCCATTGTGGTATATAAGTGATTCGTAGTTGGGTCTAGGCACCGATAGCCCTTTTCACTAGTACCTTACCCCAAGAAAACACATTTGGTTACCCTTGGCTCTAATTTGTCCCGACTTTGTTTAGGAAGGTGAACATACACAATACACCCAAAAATACAAGGGAATAGAGAATGAAAAGAGGGTACATTAAAAAATGATTGAAGAACAGTTAAGGGGGTTTGGAACTGAATTTTTTTTTTATGGAAGTCGATTAGTAAGATAGTTCGTTGTTGCTATTGATTCAGACCAAAAAGATTTAGGGACATGAAATTCTATCATCATTGCCCTAGTCATATTTAATAGGGTACGGTTTTATCGTTCCATAACTCCATTTTGTTGCGGTGTATCAGGCAAGTTATTTGGTGAATTATGCCATTTTCTGAGATAAAATTCTTCATACTATGATTCAAATATTCTCCTCCATTATCCGCGCGGAGAATACTAATTTGAGTGTTAAACTGATTTAGGATCATTTGAAGAAATTAACAAAAATACCAAACACTTCAGATTTATGTCTCATAAAGTATACCCAGCTCATACGCGTACAATCATCAATGAACAACACATAATATGAGAAATTATGGCTACCATGTTCAGGAGTTGGTCCCTATACATCTGAATGCACTAGATGAAATGGTTTATTATTGTGACTAATACTCCTAGAATAACACTGCTTATGACTTTTGGAAAGAAGACATGACTCGCAATTTAAATTGATCTTAGACTTAGTAAGTGATGGAAAAAGGCGTTCTAAGTACCCCATTGATGGATGTCCCAGACGTTTATGCCATGTTCGGAGTTGAGTTTCAACCGTCGCAACCACAACTGTAGCACTTCCATAAGGTACCTCATCAACAAAGTACATACTATCTTTTTCAGTATCACGCCCAAAGATCCTCCGTCTGAGCGTCCTATATAACACAAAAATTGGAAATAATTAGAACCTCACATTTAAGCTCTTTCGTAAGATGACTTACGGAAAGCAATTTATACGATAATTTAGGAATATAGAAACAATTATGTAAGCAAAGAGAGTCGAATTGGATTGTTCCGGCCCCTTCAACATCCATGCACTCCCCATTCGTAGTTTGGATAAGGGTTTTTTTAGTTTCAGAGAAATTTAAAAAATCACTCCTATCATTAGTTATTGTGTCAGAAGCACCACAATCAAAGATCCAATGCCGTTTTGGGTTTTGGGTGTCTTGATTCGGGATTTGGGTTGAAAGACACATTTTAGTTTGTTGGCTAAACAAATTGGTTTGGGCTACTATGAGATAGCTCACGTTTTTTGTTGGCCGCTTAGTGTGGTGGAGAGCGCGAAGTTTTATGGTGGGTTATAAGGGAAATTAGGGTTTTGTGGTGAGTTGGGATGGTTATAAGGAGGATTAGGGTTAGGTTTTTGGGGAGGCATTTGGGGAGGCATATACACCCTGACGGCCGCTCTCCCTCTTCGAGGTATCCCATTATCTTCCTTCTCCATCCTTTCTGCTCATCCTTCGGTGTTTGGTTTCACTTCCACACCTATCGAGGTTATCCCCTTTTTCCTTGCCTCCTCTGATTTGTTTCCTCCCTTCTTGTTCTCAGCCCAGCATTCGGGGTACCCTATGAGTTTGAAGCACCCATCTTTGGTGTGCCGAGAACCCCCACAGTGGCTACACTTCAGCTTCGACTTGTCCACTACTCCTCGCCGGGATGATGGTCCACCCGACCGATTTTGTGCAGCGGCGAGCCCACTTCCCACGCCTTGAGCCTCTGGTAAGTTAGGTAAGGTTGATTGTCTTATGATTTCTCTCCTTGAGACTTTCCTTCGTATTGTGTTCTATGTTATCTCAATTGATGGGATTGGGTCTTGATTCACAATTTCCCTTCGTTCTTGGTCCAAATCATCATGGAGTCCTCCCAAGAATTGGTAGATTTGGTGTCTTTGGATGATTTTGTTATACGCCATTATGTCTTCGGTGCATTTCGTCGGATTGACGGCTCTACGATCAATTTCTTTCCAAATTGCATTCATTTTACTAAAGTATGTTTCGATTGGATCCACTCCTTGTTTGGTGGTATTAGCCTTGATTGTCAGATCAAATACTTGGAGTTCATCCCTTCCTCCACTGTACATGGCTTCAATTCCATCCCAGAGTTCTTTTGCTGTTGGGAAATCAAGAAATTGATTCACCAACTCAAACCCGATGTTCTCGATAATCCAAGAAATCACAGCCGCATCTCGTTGGAGCCATTGGTTGTACTCTTGGGAAGTCGGGGATGGGGCCACGACGGTGATGTGATTGAGCCGGCCCCTTCCTCCGATTGCCAGATGCATCAACCTGGCCTATTTAGAGTAGTTGTGGTTGTTGAGTTTTTCTAAGATTAATATGAAATCTTCTCACATTGCAATGAGGTTAGAAAGCAATGGCGTCGCAATGAACATCAACCACCCTTTCAAGGATGTTCATTGAAAGGGTGGTTGATGTTCATTGCGACGCCATTGCTTTCTAACCTTATTGCAATGTGAGAAGATTTCACGCCTGAGATCTGAGGGAAGCTCTGGTTTTGCGAAGTAAAGGGTACACAGAAGATTAAAACAAAAAGAGTGCATAATTACAATAAGTCTTCGTGTTTTGGCTGTAGACTTTTCATTCGCGGCCAAACGTACAAATAGAGAAAATAAAATTTTTCATTCGCGGCAAGAGAATACGAGCGCAAAGAGAGGAATTGAAGAAAACACGAGAGGCACAGCGGAAATACGAAGTGAAATGAATGAAAAGGAATGAAACTGTCGATTTTTTTTAATGGCAGACCAATATGCGGCGGGTGTAGGCTAGACCCGCCGCATATTAATGTAAGTAGTAATAAATTTGCGGCGGGTATATTTGAATACGCCGCATATTAGTGCAAGATGGAATTAAAAAGCGGCGGTTTCACAAATATACGCCGCATATTATTAATTTTCCTAATTAAATTGCTGCGTTATTGGTTTTACACCACAAATCAGTAGCCGCATTTGATTATTATTTTACTAGTGTTTATTTCAATTTTGTAAATTTTTCAAAAATATTTTTATAACAAAAGTGTACTTCCTCTGTTCCAAATTAAATGACACACTTATCTTTTATGATTATCCTAAAGACACACTTCCTCTTATGGAATGGACCTACTAAGATTTTATTAAAAGTTAAGATACGACACTCTTTGACATTTTATCAAAATAATATCCCATAACTCATATCACATCTACCTTTTTATTAAAATAACATCATATAACACTTCTACTACTTATCGTACGTGCTAATTACCCTTAAAATTTGACCATTTAGGACAGTTATGGACAGGGTGATGATACTATATATATGTGCTTACCATGGGTCTTATAGGGTCATATTAAGCCATAAGAGTAATTACCGATTACCAAAACTCCCACAATTGGATTTTAAATTCATTTTTAGGCCTTTAAAGACTATATTTAACATAATGATCTAATTCAAAATCTTCTTATATGACCCTAGAAGATATCTAGTACCATTACATCAGTTTTGAATTTTTTTTAAAAATATCAAAACGGTGTATATGATAAATTTTGAAAACATTGAGGATATTTGGTGAAAAAAAAAAATTGGGGGTATATGGTAAAAACAAAAAACACGAAATCTATTTATTGCACCAAGAAAGGAAACCATGCCCTTAGTAATGAGTCCTTAAATGTCCAATAGACCAAGCAAATATTATTTACATTTTCAGGAGTAATGATGTAATGGTACGTTGTCAAGCTTCTTAAATTATGGAGGGCTTTGGGGAGGGCAGAAGATACCAAATAAATGGTTTTTCTGAAACACCATATCATTGATAATATGAAAACTAAGATTTAATTTCTTACCCATTGCAAATTGTTATTGGCTCTAGTTGGCCGGAAAACAGACACATGTGGATGTAGCTGAAACAGAAAACACTTTAGATCTCCGTAAAAATCACTGTGCTTTTTCCATGGTTGGGAAGCATATCCTCCATAGATGTAGCCTTCTGTATCCTTAATTATTAACAAAGACGGCCCTTCATCAAGTCTGCAATGAAATTGTAAAACCCATTACTACAATTGATGTCTTGAGGCTGTCACCCAAAAATGTACATTGGAAAAAGGCAGAGAATTTTCTTCGTTAACCCCTGGAAGTTTCAAATATTGTAGGAGCCACTGAATATTTTGTGAGACTTGTAAAACTAACATCATATAGAAAATGAGGTGAAGTCAATTTGTCCAATCTCAGCCACCAAAAGAAAAGAAAAAAGACAATAGGGAACATGAACTACACAGAGTACCACAACCCACAGAAAAGATGAAGAAAACATGAGAAAAGGAGTCCCCTTCTAACTAAATTTTTAAATTGCTATATTTACCAGCACCTTTTATAACAACTCTATTACTTCCTGCGCTTGTAGCAGAAATTACAGTATTACTACTAAGATCCAATAGTGGGCAGTGCCAGATTTAGAGAAAGCTTAAAATTTCTATTAGAGAGTTGACAGATTTCACAATATATATCCATGTGATAGTGCATTGAAATGTGACAACCAAAGGCCAAGTCTAAGCTTAACAACAGCTAAAAACAAGCTAAGATGAGATGCATCTAAGGTATTTAGAAATCAAAATATATAAACAATAGATACTTCAGACCTACAGGGAGAAGATATAGGAGAAGACTTGTCCAACATATCCCTACAAGACGAACAGCCGGAGGGAAAAATCAATCTTAAACAATGGCTGAAGAATTAGAGCGATAGGCAAGCAATAGAGCCATGATAGAGCTTGTGATAATTGCCAGGGCAAGGCAGTTTGGCTGTAGTACTGGTGATGCACTGCAGCAGTTGACCATGGTAGTGAGGGTGGCTCGTATCTTATACCATAGGAAGGAGCGGCAGTGAATAACGCTCTTCTAGACTTTTTGATATAGGGATGCACTTTTGGTCGGACAGAAGAAATTACATTTGTCAGGTGTGATTTGGCCAGGCTTGAGAAGATGTTTAAGGTCCTCCGTAAGGGTTTGGAGAGGGAGAACATGAAGGGCAAGGTAGATTACAAGATTAAGAGATAGATAAAGACAGAAGGGGAGAAGTTGACTAACTGGTTGCCTTTCACTATTGTTGCTCCAGAGATGGACAAAAGCAACAATTACATTTAATAGCTTTTTTTTTTTAAATAAAGATATGTGGAGAAGGATGAAAGTGTACGTATAAATCCCAACAACAATATTCATCAGAGTGGTGATGCTTGTGTGTGTATCTCTCCGAAAGAGTTAGAGAGAAGTATGGAGAGCAAGATGTTCGCCACCGTGACCTCCTCTCCGTCAATGGCGGCAATGAAGCCTCATCTTCCTGTCCTTGTTCTCCATCTTTTGCTCCTTCCATAAATACACAATCAATCATGTAATCCGACAAATGCTGACCATTTCCCCTTGACTATGGCCATGCTGATTTTAAACACTCTCGCACTCCTATCCTCCTTTCTCTCCTCTTCTCTTCTTCATCAATGGCAAGGTAGTAAAACTCTCACTCCCAAATATGCCAACCCTTTGGAAGTTTCATCTCCATTGTTCAAGATTGGTCTTTTGGCCATCCATCAAGCGAGGGCATGTAATTGATAAGGATTGACAAAGTCCCTAATTGCATCTTGTCTCCTATATTAGCATATGATTTTGTAAATTTTTTTTTCTAGTATCTTACATAATATAGATAACTACATATCTTATATTAGTTGTTGATAAGCTAAGACTTATTCTTGCATGTTACCTTCAACCTAGTGCTTCATACTTGTATAAATACTCTGTAAAGTCTAAAGGAAATGTTAAGCTTTCTCATAATCTGATATACTCCGAGAAGACAATCGGTTTAGTTTTATTTGGACTTGGCAGTTAAGAAGACTATTGTTTATCCTCTTCCTAAGTAAGTGATTCAAGAAGTGACCTCCCCTGGAAGGCTGGAAGGAATAAAATGGTCCGTTCTAGAAGATAGTTTAACAAAATGGGCTGCGTGTAATTATTTGGGAAGGGGCTATGGGGTACAAAGTGTTTGAAAAATCAGAGAATGGTCTCTGTTGTTAAACTTCTTTCAAAGGTCCAGAAATGCTTATACAGCCTGGAGAGTTGCTCTCTCAGAAAGGATGGGGTATTTAGAGGTTGCTTGTCTTTTAGGTGAAAGATGACACTGAACATATAGTGCTCTCTCATTAGAATGGGCAGATCACTTTTCGTGATTCTACAGAATTTCTAGAAGAAAATCTAACATTGTTTAAGCTTAGAAGGAGCATGAAACATAACCGCGGTTCACAAAATATGAGGGAACTTATATTGTAGGGAGTAGGGTACTCGGTATTTTATGAACACCACATAATTTTCTAGTGGTTGGATCCCTCCTAAATGGAAATAAAAAGGTACCCCCCCTCCTCCCCTCCTCCCCAACAAAAAAACAGTAATATAAAATAAAGAACATGGAGGTGACATTTTAGTTTAGTACATTACAATTCCTGAATACAATGAGAAACATGTTCTTCATTTAACAAAACTCTACAATGAGAAGCTATGGTTTTCAACTCTTGATCAATCTTACAAGCCAAGAGAAAGTGGTAGTTGACTGCTGCAATGTACCAACATACGCATAAATACTTGGTCAGTAGAATATTACAGTGCTTTACATTCTATTAGCATAACGGCAACTAAAGTTTCACTGAATTCAAAAAGCACGGAAAATAGTGCAAAACACAGCATTTGTAGCATACTATAGTAAGAGGAGAGGCAAAGAATTATTCCAGAGAGCAGATAGAAAAATGTATACTTCTACATAGCATATATAGTATATAAAAAAAAAGGCTTAAAAGGTCAAGAACCTGGATCAGGTGGCAACAATAAAATACCAAGGTACTTCCTAAGAGATGGAATATGGCCACAAAGATCCTTGAAGTCCTCAAATGATAAGCTTTTTGCATCACCTCCTCCATCCTCTTCCGAGAATGTTGCAGCACCTACAATTGCGTCTATAATGAATTGATGTGATCTCATCCCTGACTCATTATCCACGGGAGGAAATAAGTCATCAAAAATAGCAGCTAAAACAGCTTGCAGATCAGACCTGTAAAGTGAGAGTTGAATCTGAAGGTCATAAAGATCAACACCACACAGTAAAGAAACTAACTAACACATACATACATTATGGCCAATAACCCTGATCCATTCATTCATGCATACATACATTACATGGGAAGAAAGCACTTTCATTTAATAATTGTCACATAGCTCTACTCCACAAAAAGTAAGCATTCTACATGAAGGGAGCAAAAGACCATTCACAACCACAAATTTTCAAGTTTGATGGCCACATACTAAACCTACTGCATGCACCCAAAGATCGAGATACAAGACAAATAATTAACTGAATGAATTAAGTAATAAACATTTGGGTAGGCAGTAAGTTTCCAGGGCTCAGCATGTCAAGCTTTCACTATCTTAATATCAAATCAACATATTAGCAGAAATACCGAGAAACCAAACGAAAACAGAGATCACTGCCACAGTTAAACCTACCACAATGATTGTTTCAGAATTTTGCTAAATATTTTCACGACTATCTCAGATAAGTGAGTAGTTTCCTAAGGATGCAGAAAAAGAGTTCTCCATGGTTATGTACCAGATAACAGGAGAAATATCCAATCATTTTCTTAACCTTTCAATGAAAAACATTATTTTTAATTCAAATGGATAACTGATACAGGAAATAGCAAGAGAATCAAATAAAAAAAACATAGGAAAAAAAAGGGAGGAATTTTTGAACCAAAAAAAGGGGATAAAGCTAATAAATTTAAAGACCAAAAAGTTCAGACAACAATACCTGTCAACTTTTCCATCATCAGCAACATCTAGTAACTGGAATATAAACTCTTCAATCTCATCTTTGGTCCCCTTCTCATAAGTTGCCTAAAAATGGGAATTTCACAGCTTATCAATAAAAATCAATGAAAATTGAGAATACCATTTAAATTAATCAAAAACCCAACAACAAAATCATCACCTTAGCAATAACAAGATCTTCAAATGTAAGCTTTTGATCATGCCGTTTCTGGGTAATCAATTCGAACATTCGATCTCCAAGACTACCCGGTATTTTAAAATTGGCCTAATAATACAAAATCCGGAGATATTAATAACATTTATCAACATTGTGAAATGTAACGTTTTTAGTTGGCCCTCAGAGTTGCGTATATCAAACCCAATAAAAATATAAAAATCTGACCTTCGAAACGGCGGGGGTTATGAATCGGCCATTGCTTTGAGATTGAGTGGCAAATGAATCGAATAACGATCGAAGCCCCTCTTACCCATGTTGTGTGAATGCTCTGTGATTAGATTAAATGAAGAAGATTATGAACATAATTGTGATTAAAGAAAGGAAAGGAATACGAGGGTCACTTGAAGATGATTGAGTCTTGCCCATCTTCCGTCCTTGTTTGTCATTGTTTTTCAGTTCTTGAGGATACCAAATTGGACTGCAGAGTGACATCCCAATACCAAGATTTTCTCGAAAGATGCACCAAGTCATAGATTGACCCAGAGGTCGAAAAATAATGTTGATAGAATTATATTTTAACTCTTAATTACTCATTTTCTTCTATATACTATATTTAGAATATTTTATTTGATGAGTTAGAAACTTAAATATGATTTTTTGTTAATATACCTAAGTTAAAATATATTCATATGAGATCGTATTAGATTCGTTTTGAATCATTTTTAAGTAAATTTTATATTTTTTTAAATTATATATTTGTAAATATTATAATTATAATATGTGTTTTGAAAACTATGCAAAAAACAAATATGACAAACAAAATGGAAAGAAGTATTATACTTAAGACTTTAATCAAGTATTCTACTTGATATCCACATTCCAATATCAAGAATAACACGATAATCATATTATATATGGTAACATTAAAGAAAATCAATAATATTGACATGATTTTTAAATAGGACCTATTAAAGTATCAAACTTTGCTTCTTTGTTTTATAGTCAAAATCAAAGAAAATAAAATGGTTAATTGGGATTTTGTTAAACTCCTCTCCCCATATATTCAATTCAACTTTTTTTTTACCATGAAATTATCAATGGCTCATTTGCTAAGGATATGAGAGAAACAAACTCTAGTTTATTATTCGACCACATCACACTATTCAAATAAGTTACATGCATGTCTTATTTTTGTGCTAAGTTTGAATACTAAATTTTGGTTTTGGATATATTATGCTCTAAACCTAAGAGTAATGTTTGTTTCAATTTAGATCCATTTTGGATATAGTTTTTTTTTTAAAGATCATATTAGATTGACACACTACTACCTATAAAGATGTCAAATAGTCTTGATTGTAAATTGTTTCTTTTTTGCAAAAGATTAGTTAATTGTAATTAATAATAAATTAGGTTGCTATTTGAGCTAAACTTCCTTGAATAAAAGCTAGCAAGCTCTTAGGCCAATTATATCAGACTAAATTGATAAATGTACTTCATATTGACAAGTAATTATTTTCCTTGAGAGTTTAACAAATTTTTACACTTTAAATTAACCATTAGTTTTCCTAAAAATGGTTAATTTTAGTACCATGAATCAAGGACCTAGTTTGTTATATCAAAAATCATAATAAAAGGACATAAAGTGGAAACTAACTCATGCTTGTAATAGAATAAAATAATTCATATTACTAGTTTTGATATGCAATACTAACTTGCCAAGTATATTTTCACATTAATTAGTTTCATACTCAAGACAATTTTTCATAATTTCAATTTTGTCATCTTAAGCTTATTAAGATTATCATCCACAACACAGCATAAAGATCTCTTATATGTATTGGAAGTAATACAAGCAACAACAATAGTGAGCAAAGCAACGATCAAGCAGCAGTTGTAACTCTGTAAATGTTAGACTAGGAAACTCTTGTAAAATTTTGTAACAAGTAAGTAAGTTGTTATAGTTAGTTCCTAGAATATAGGAGGTTAGTTACAAGCAACTCCAATAAATACATAAGTTGTAATATACATTGATTTATTCAGAAATAATATAAGAAATACACACAAAACTTTCTATTCAGTATCCATTATTCTCTTGTTGTTTTGCATGCAATATTTTGTAGACTCCTACATGGTATCAGAGCATTCTTAAGAATATACAATAAACAGTCACGCAAATATGTCTGCAATATACTCTAATCAAGATGAAGTCACTCAAGACCCATCGAGTGTTTAGTTCTTAAGTTCGAATGATTTGAACATGTCTAAACTAGCTTAGTGTCTGAATTGTTTGAAGGAAGTGGTTTCAATGATTGGAAGAGGAGTGTAACAATAGCTTTGTTGACAAGGAACAAATTAGCATTCATTAATCGGTCTATGGTAGAGCCACCAGAAAATACCCCCATGCACAAAGTTTAGACTAAATGAAAAAATCTAATAATCTCGTAGTTCCTTACTTCTCTATATTCCACCATTGCTAAAATTATATTATATTTGTCATCTGCTAGGAAGATTTGGTTGAATCTTGAGGAACTATTTGGGAATTTTTCTAGCACGAAATTATACAATCTTCATGATCATCTTCATAATATGGTTCAAGAAGACAAGGAGTGCATATCAGAACTCTATACAAAAATAAAGTTAGTTTGAGACTTAATTGATGGCTTGGATTCTCTGCCAACTTGTGCTTGCACAGGTTGTTCTTGCAACATGACCCAGAAGATGTTAAAGGGACAACAAAAATAACAGACTTCTTCAGTTTTTAAAGAAGGCCAATGACAGATAGGCAATGGTAAAGAGTGCAATCATGATGATGCACCCTTTTCTAACAATCAATAAGGCATATAGGTTGTTGTGTCAAGAAGTGGGTCATAAGGGTCAGAATAAGATTCAAGAATATGACAATAGTATGTTTCTTGCGCAAAAGATTAGAACAAAATCATATGGGTCTAATGGTCAAAGCATCAACAGGCATAATGGAAACATCATAGGTTTCAAAAGAAACTCTAGCTGGTTATCCATCAAACCATACATTTGTAAAGGGAAAGAGGCTTGCAACACGGGCTCAAACAGAGGAAAATGAAGATGATGGTGATACAATTTAGACAACACTGTAAAAAAAACTCAATATAATCAGTTGTTGGATCTGTTGAGCAAATAATGTCCTACAAGTGAAGAAAAACATATTGGTGTATCACTTGGGCTAGGAGCTA
This sequence comes from Dysphania ambrosioides, assembly GCA_026401315.1. Taxonomy (NCBI): domain Eukaryota; kingdom Viridiplantae; phylum Streptophyta; class Magnoliopsida; order Caryophyllales; family Amaranthaceae; genus Dysphania; species Dysphania ambrosioides. Next base: position 22,221,665 of record CM048670.1, read on the forward strand.
CAAGTAATTTGGCAGGTAATTTTTGTTTAGTTTCTTTGAAAAGTAAGTCTTGGATTCTTGATAGTGGGGCTATAGACCACATGTGCTCAAATCTCAATTTATTCAATACATACAAAATGTGTTAATAATGTAAATCACAGTATACCGATTCCAGATGGCTGCAAAATAAAAGTTCATAATATACGCACCATAAATCTGGAAGTTGATATTATCCTCAAAGGAGTATTACATGTTCCAGGTTTTCAATTTAATTTGATCTCAGTGAGTAAGCTATGCATATATAACAATCTTTTTTGTGTAATTTTCTCTCAATCATTATGTGATTCAAGTCCCTTTGATGAAGAAATCTCTGTAGCTTGCTAGATCGGAAGGTGTTCTATATAAGCTCCATGAACATTTGATGATAAATGAAAACAAAGCATGCTTCATATTGTAGGAACTTAGATGCGATTAGCGGAATTTCAAGAAATAATTTCTTAGCATCTCAAATAGGATTTCATGCATGTGATAATACGAATTATCATAACAATATAACATACCCTTGATGCGTAATTTCCACAAAACAAGAGGGCTCTTCTTTCTTCAATTTAGAGATCTTTAGAACGTCAATTGACGTTCCTGGTCCATGAGCAATGAAAGAATCTCCACGTATGCTAGTACGGAATAAGGAACAATTCCTTATTACTTTTACTGGAGGTTATGTGATAGAAGTTTTTGTGATTAAATGAAAGATGTAGTAATTCATTAGTCACTTAGTCATATTTATAATAGACCATCGCAACTCTTTACATAGTTGCATCTCTTCACATAATCACATCTCTTGGGCATTAATGCCTATTTATGCATATTATTTCAATTATATACTCATATGTGTGACCTCATAGGACCGAATTATTATTAGCAGTAAACTAATTGCATTAGTTCATAAATCATAGTTGGTTTCTAGCAAAACATTATGTTTACCTAAAATAACCGATTATAATTAATATCCATATTTATCCTAATTATAATTAGTAATTACACTTGATCGACGGACATTTCCTTCAATCTCCCACTTGTCCTAGAACAAGTGTGTAACCATAAATTCCTTAAGTCTCTTAATGTCAAATTTGATAATATGATAACATCTTATGTCATCCATATTAAGATTCAAATTGTTTCTTGAAATTTGAGTTAAGATTTGTAGAAAAAGTGATTAAATCTCTAATCTGCTTGAGCACGGCCATGCATTTTCAGCTTCTAACACTTCAAGAGGCCAAGACACCAATCCTAAATAAAATAGGAGGAATTATCCATTCTTGTCCAACCAATACTCCCACTAAACTTTTAGCATTCCTGATTGTTGCCTTTATTACCTCCTTTTACGGCACTGCGTTTGACATCATCAAGGATATACCAATTATCTCATGGAAGAATGTTTTTCTCATGTCTGAGGAATCCACTAAATATAAGTTTGAAATCTTATTTTAATTTTGGTATGTTCCATAAACATCACAATGCATATCTATGTAGTCGACTAAACATCTCTATGCCCATATAGCTCATGAAACTGAGTTATCAATCGATCCACATACTAGTCTTTTGATTGAGCTATTTATGTCCATTAATGTCTCAGACTAGGAACACTCGTAATTTATAATTTATGTTCTCCTAATAGGGTTTCATGTGTCAAATCACGCATTTGACAACCTATGAAAAATTACAATTACTTTTAACAATTTATTTAATTCTAAAACATAATTAAATAAGAATAATTTATTGATAAACATAAATATTGCATGAGTCAATGTCTTTACAATTATAAAAATCAATTACACAATCTAAAGTCATTCTCCAACATGCTTGATTCCAATAGCTCTAGCGTGACTTTCATGCTTTGGCTGTGGTAGGGGTTTAGTCAATGGATCAGCAAAATTCTCATGCGTATGAACTTTGCAAACTCTAACATCTTTCCTAGCAATAATTTCTCGGATTAAATGGAATTTCCTTTCCACATGCTTAGATTTGTGATGTGATCTTGGTTCTTTTGCCTAAGCAATTATACATACCATTATTATCACAGTACAAGTCAACTCCATTCACAATGGTAGGCACAACTCCCAACTCAATGAGGAATTTCTTAATCCAAATGGCTTCTTTGGCCACTTCAACTACTGCCAAATATTCAGCTTTTGTTGTAGAATTTGCTCCAGTGCTTTGCTTTGAACTTTTCCAGCTGACTGCACCTCCATTTAGACAAAAAATGAAACCAGATTGTGATCGAAAGTCATCTTTGTTGGTTTGGAAACTTGCATCTGTGTAACCTTTAACAACTAAATCACTTTCACCTCCATACACTAGGAAAGTATCCTTAGTCCTTCTTAAGTACTTATGGATGTTCTTAGCTGCACTCCAGTGCACGTCGCCCGGATTTGATTGGAATTTGCTATATACGCTCAAGGCATATGAGATATCTGGCCTTGTACAAATCATAGCATACATAATTGATCCTACAGCAGATGCATAAGGAACATTTTTCATTCGCTTAGTCTCATCAGATGTTTTTGGACCCTTCACATGTATCGTATGATTCATAATCAAACAATGTTAGAATGCCATATTTTTGCAATTTCTAAATACGCTTTGGGTTGATGTGTCCTAAAAGACAATACCATAATTAAGTAGGGTTCAAATCACTTGATTTTTTTTTCTTGCAGTCTACATTATAGATATGTTTGTCAAAATCTAATACATACAAACCATTAAGTAATTTAGCACTGGCATAAAACATCTCTTTAAAACAAACCGAACAACTATTGTTCTTTATTTCAAAACTAAAACCTTCGGTGTCTAACACGGAAACTGAAATGATGTTTTTAGTAATAGAAGGAACAAAATAACAATTATGTAATTTTAAAACTAATCCATGAGGTAAAGGTAGACTATATGTTCCAATTGCCAAAGAAGCAACTCTTGCTCCATTTCCAGCACGCAGTTCTACCTCTCCTTTAGCCATCTTTCTACTTTGTTTTAGTCCCTGCACATCCAAAATAATGTGAGTACCACAACCGATATCAAATACCCAAGAAGTAGAAGATGTTAAATTAACTTCTATAACAAAGATATCTGATGAGCCTGTCTTCTTATCTTCCAAGTACTTAGGGCAGTTTCTCTTTCAATGGCCTATTCCATAACAATAGAAACATTTGGCATCCACTTTAGGATCGCCCTTGGGCTTAATAGATGTCTTAGTCCGAGCAACTTGCTTGCCCTTTCCTTTGACAATCTTTTTTCCCTTCCCTTTCAATTTGAACTCCTTACCTTTTTGTACGATAAGAATTTCTTTCTTTGGTTTTGGAATGTCCATCTCAACAGTGACAAGCATTCCATGCAGTTCTTTTAAGGTTTGCACTTTATTGTGCATGTTAAAGTTTTGCCTAAATTGCTGAAATCCATCATGCAATGACATCATGATTATGTCAGTGCCCATTTCAGTAGTATAGGTCATTCCCAGTTTAGACATTTTTTGGAAAAATTCCATCATTTTGAAAATATGTTCTCCCACTGGTTTATCGACCTTTTACACACATCGGAGTAACTCTCTATGAGTCTCGTATCTCTCTATCCTTGCTTGCTTCTAAAAATTTTTTTTCAGTTGCTGGACAATGCTATGAGCATCCAAACCATCAAACTTCTTTTGAAGGTTTGGTTCCATTGAAGCTAGCATGAGACATGTGACAAACATTGATTTTTCTTTAACAACCTTTTGACTAGCCTTTTCAGCATCTGATGTTGTGGCTGTCAGAAGTGGGATAGGGGTGTCAAGGACATCCTCTCTTCCTTCGGCCCTAAGAACAATTCTTAGGTTCCTTTCCCAATCAAGGAAGTTAGTGTTGTTCAATTTATCCTTCTCAAGGTATGAACGTAAATTAGGATTGTTGTTGTTGTTGTTAGTAGACATGATATCTACAATAGAAATATATCAAAGTTTAATAATATGTTTATCATTAGTACTATACAATATTTGAATAATTCAAAGCCACTTATCACATTTTAAATTTGTCCCGAATTATTAAACGTGAATACCAAGATCCTTTAAAACAAAAAATTTTAAGCGGACTTTGGCCCTATGTATAAAATCTAATGTTTTATCGGTAAGTAAACAATCTTTACTAATTATATCTCATATAATTCTTGGTCGATAGATAACAACTTTTGTTTTCATCTCTATGTTTCAAGACCCAAAACTTTTTCTTTTGATAATCTTGTTGAGCAAAACCAAACAGTGACATGTAAATTTCATAAATATTACCCTATTTTCCCAAGATTATATGTAACACCCCGCTTTGGCGGAAACTATTACTTATGATCTAGGGCTTTATAGGTGTCTGTTTGGGAAAAACATATCTCAATATTACTTTTAGGGACCTAATTTACTATGTTGGTTTATTTATTAGAGAACATATACAATAAATAAGAGCAACATGCGTAAATTTAAATAAGAATAATAAAATGCAACAAAATTATGATCCTAGTATGGCCCCTAAACCCTAAAGACTATTCTTCATGGGCTTCGTCCTTAAACCATCATGGATCACCATCCTTGATTATATTGGACCTTTACTCCTTGGATCTCCATCCAGAGTGAATACATAGTATTTTTAAAATTTAAAATAACAAACTTAAAATAAATTACAAAAATACAAACGATACGCCATTCGTATTTTCTATCCTAATTTGGGCCATATCAGTCACCTCATGCAATCACAATATCAAATATTTTAAATTGCATAAAATAATAATATCAACATATTAAAATTAAAACAACATTCATTAAAAGGCATCCATTATTTAATTTTATCAATCATATTAATAAAATTAAATAATGTATAAAGCATTAAAACATGATATATAACATAAAGTATTTACTATTTAAATCTATTAATCATATTAATAAATTTATAAAACAAACAAAGTATAGAAATGACAAAATTTTAATTCTACTAATCAAATTAATAAAATTAAAACATAAATAATTTAATCTATTAATCAAATTAATAAAATTAATTAATTATCCATCAATAACAGTTATTATTAAACTGATTATTTTGATTCAATTAAATTTAAGTGGTAATTAATATCAAATTAACTAGGAAATGAAATTGCAAACCAATTAACATTGGCCGAGAGGAGTTACACGTGCTCTCAGCCCGTCGTGGCTCGCAAGGAAGTGCCCAGCAGCCTCTCCATCCCCGCAGCCCGCGCAACCCCTTTTCCCCTCTCGCCAGCGACGACACACGGCGACCCAGCACAAACCAACCCTACCACTATGACCGCTGGAGTAAGGCGAACAAAACCCCTCTTGCTCCTTCTCTGGCCGGCCACCACAGCACAAACACGGCCGCCATAAAGCCTCGCAATTTCGCAACACTTGCGCAACATTTTGGCTCAAATTCGAGTAACTTTTACTCAAATTTTGGGTAGAAATCGAATGCAATGTGCGTAAATATCATATAACTACAATCTCTTATTGATTAATTGCGAAAAATCATAAGATTTTGGAGAATCCATCGATTTGGGGATATTTTTAGGGTTCTTCATTTCGTGATTTTAATGCCCTATTATTGAACGAATTTTGATGTAAAAACCCAATCAAATTGTGTATACATGTAATTTAAACAACAATACACAAGAATTTGAACATCAATCATGCCAAAATTCACAATTTTATGCACAATAGATTCAAAATTGGGGTTAGCCATGAACCACGAATAGAACGAAAAAATTGTTTCATTCAAAAAACGTGTGAATAAGTGACTAATTCAAGCATCATAATGCATCAAATTAATCAATTTCAATAGATTAAAATATGATTTTAATCATGCAAGGCAATACCACATATCAAACCTCCCCTAATTGAATCAAAATAATACAATTTCATGCATAATCATATTAAAATATGCAAAAGGCTAACTGATACCACTGTAGGAACTTAGATGCGATTAGCGGAATTTGAAGAAACGATTTCTTAGCATCTAAAACAGTATCTCATGCATATAATAATACGAATTATCATAACAATATAACATACCCTTGATGCGTAATTTCCATAAAGCAAAAGGGCACTTCTTTCTTCAATTTAGAGATCTTTAGAACGTCAATTGCCGTACCTCTAATGTTGGTCCACGAGCAATGAAAGAATCTCCACGTATGCTAGTATGGAATAAGGAACAATTCCTTATTACTTTTACTGGAGGTTATGTGAGAGAAGTTTTTGTGATTAAATGAAAGATGTAGTAATTCATTAGTCACTTAGTCATATTTATAATAGACCATCGCAACTCTTCACATAGTTGCATCTCTTCACATAGTCGCATCTCTTGGGCATTAATGCCTATTCATGCATATTATTTCAATCATATACTCATATGTGTGACCTCATATGACCGGATTATTATTAGCAGTAAACTAATCGCATTAGTTCACAAATCATAGTTGGTTTCTAGCAAAACATTATGATTACCCAAAATAACCGATTATAATTAATATCCATATTTATCCTAATTATAATTAGTAATTACACTTGATTGACGGACATTTCCTTCACACATCTATAGAAAATGAAAAGTTATGGCATTTGAGGCTCGGTCATGTACCATTTGAAAGAATAAAAGGAGTAATAGAAGAAGTAGATGTAGTAGAATGTATGAAGAGTAACATCTGCCAAGTATGTCCAATGGCAAGACGAGTTAGATATACATTTCATATCAGCAATATAAAGAGTCATCTTTCATTTTAATTGATCCACATGGATGTTTGGGGGCCTTACAAGCATTCCACATACATTGGTCATACTCTTTTTCTTACAATTATTGATGATTTTCCAAGAATGACTTGGACTTATCTTATGAAATCCAAGTCAGATGCAGTTGTAATCATTACTCATTTCAAAACATATATTGAAAATCACTTTGGGCTCGAAGTAAAATGGGAACATGAAAGTATTTTTTGCAAAGAAAGGGAATTCTACAGTAGAGGACATAAAGTGATTCACCTCAGCAAAACAGAGTAGTCGAAAGAAAGCACATACACTTATTAGAGACTGCTGGTGCTCTATATATTCAATCAAAAATGAAGTTTTGGGGTGACTGTATCAGTACAACTTCTCTGATCAATAGGATGCCACTCAAAAGCATTTACAATTGCAGTCCTTTTGAAAGGCTTTTTAATAGAAAACCAGACATAGACAGATTGAAGGTGTTTGGTTGTCTAAGCTACCTGTACACTCTAAAGGTTAATAGACACAAATTCAAGCCTAGAGCTGAGCCCTGCATTTTTATCGGCTATCCTACTAATCATAAAGGCTATAAAATATATAGTCTAGTGAGTAACAAAGTAACTATCAGTAGAGACACTATGTTCTATGAGTGGCATTTTCCATATCACTATTCTAGTGAAGGGAAGATATCTAAGATATATCCTTTAAAGTTTTTCCTCCCAGTGGTCACTGATGTGCAAGAAGAAGAAGGGATATAATGTACAATGACTGAGTAGGAAGGTATTGACTTACAACCTATTTAGCTACAGAATAATAATACAGATGAGAACAATTCTGTCCCAAGAAATACAACTTCGCCAATTGCTGTGAGAAGGTCAGAAAGGGCACACAAAGCCCCATCTCATTATAATGATTATGTATGCAATGCCTCTTTCACAACTGGCTCCTTGAAACACTAGTGCAATCTAGTCTCTCACTCTAATCTGCCGAACTTCTCAGAAATCTATCATAGCAAAGCAACTAAGTCTCACTAAACCATGTTCTTATAAAGAAGCAGCACACCATTCACTATGGGTGGAAGTAATGAATAAGGTGATTGAAGCATTGACTACCAATAATACATGGCAAATTGTTGATCTTCCCAAAGGCAAAAAAAACCCATTGATTTTAAATGGGTATACAAAATCAAGCTAAAGGTTGATGGCTCAATTGAGAGATATAAGGCTAGGTTGGTAGCAAAGGGGTTTACACAAAATATATGGCATTGATTTTGTGGAGACTTTCTCTCCAGTCATAAAAATGCCTACAATCCGATTTATTCTATCTTTAGCAGCAAGCAAGAAATGGCAAGTCTTCCAACTTGACATAAACAACGCCTATTTTTGCATGGTGACCTCCATGAAGAGGTTTACATAAAGATGACAGAGGGGATGGTTAGTCATTCTAATCAAGTCTGTAAATCATAAAGATCGCTCTACGGACTGAAACAAGCAAGTAGGCAGTGGTTTTCCAAGTTGCATGATGAGCTGAGAACACAAGGATTTAGTCAATCAAAGAATGAATATTCCTTATTTCTGAAGAAAGAATTAGAGGATGTCACAATAGTGGCGGTTTATGTTGATGATATACTAATAATAGACAACAACGAGGCAACTATTAAAGATCTAAAAGATCATTTGCACAGCACATTCAGCATAAAAGACATTGGAAGGCTAAGTTTCTTTCTTGAAATTGAAGTTAGCTACACAAAAGATGGCATTATTTTATCCCAAAAGAAGTTTACCAATGAGCTTCTTGATGATTGCAGCATGACAACTCACAAGTACACAGCAACTCCACTCCCAGTTTCTTTAAGGTTACTTGATGATGATGGTGAATTATTCAGTGATCCTCATCTATACAAATATTTAGTGGGGAAACTGAACTTTCTAACTAATACAAGGCCAGATTTAGCCTTTGCTTTCCAAAGTCTTAGCCAATTCATGTAAGCCCCTTGAGTCTCACATGTAAAGGCATTAAATCACACTTTGAAATACATGGCCAACATAATTGGACAAGGGATATTGCTAAAGGGATCAGATCAGTTGTCTCTTCAAGCATTCTGTGATGTAGATTGGGCTACATGCCCTATAACAAGGAAGTCAGTAACCGGTTACATATTATTGCTAAATGGTTCACCGATAAGCTGAAAATCTAAAAATTGAGGAACCGTATCTAAATCATTGTCTGAAGCTGAATACAAGGCAATGGCTCAAGCAGTTGCTGAGGTGACTTGGATTGTTAGGCAGTTGGAAGAACTTAGATTGGAGAATCTCAAGCAAATAACACTGCATTGTGACAATATCTCTGCAATACATATAGCAACGAACCCCGTGTTTCATGAAAGAGCGAAACACATTGAGCTTGATTGCCATTTTACTCGTGAAAAAATGATGGAAGGTTTGCTAACTGTGAGTTACTTGCCAACACACAATCAACTTGTTGACGTGTTCACCAAAATACTTCCAGTAAAACATCATAAACTCCTTCTAACCAAACTAGGCATGGTTCAACTATTCCCCATTCCTTTTGTGTGTGTGTGTGTGTGTGTGTGTGGGGGGGGATATTGGATGTAATACAAGCAGCAACAATAGTGAGCAAACCAACGATCAAGCAGCAGTTGTAACTCAGTAAATGTTAGACTAGGAAACTCTAGTAATATTTTATAAGTTAATAAGTTGTTACATTCTATTACAATTAGTTTCTGGAATATAGGAGGTTCGTTACCCAATAAATACATAAGTTGTCTTATACATTGTTTCATTAAAAAATAATACAAGAAATACACACAAAACTTTCTCTTCTCTTCAACTGATCAGAGGAATTTGTCTCCATTGTTTTCTTGTTGTTTTGCATACAATACTTAGCCGACTCTTACAATACGGGCTATAATGAAAAATCAACAAGGAAATTCTAAGCAATTCAAAAATCGTCACATTATGTGTGTTTTTGAGATTCAATATGAAATAATAGTACTATGCACTTCTTATCATGTTTTCTTACTCTTTAGATAGGGAATATTTTAATCTAATATGTGCATAGGATTGAGTTAGAGTTGGGATGAGTCACATGCAAAACAGATCAGACTGAGTCGGGTCGGGCTAAAGAAGACCCAATAAAACACGACCCTTTAAAAGATGGACTAAATTAAATCCATAATTTATTAATTCTTTTATAAATGGGCCGATCATAGACCCTTAATGGGGGCCCTCCCATTTAAACAAGTCTAATTTCAATAGCAACATAAAAATTTTATTATTTTCCAAACTTCATCCATCAATACAAAAATAAAGGAAGGAGAAATATTGTATTCTTGTTTGTTATTCATCTTCGAAGACAACATTAATTTTTAAATAAAAGTGATAAAACAAATCTATCATACATACTTTGAAAAATCCTATTTAAATAGTTTTACAATTCCCTCCCACATTTCATAATACAATACTACACATTAAAGTTCAAGGTTGTTGATCAATTAGAAAAACAGATCATCAAACTTCAAAACTTTCCATTCAGAGGAGGAAGATAGATAGTGTCTGACTGTGAAGGAAAAGAAATTAGACTGCCAATGGACAACATTAATTTGTCTAACGATGTGATGGGGTTAGTTGATTAAGATAATTAATACTCGATCACAAACACAGGCAACGATTGCACAAACACAAGAGTATTTGGTGTAATATGATGTGGGGCACGAGTTTAGGTTAATAGCGAAGTGATTATGAGCACGATTAGGAGCTGCAAGAGTTGGCCGGATTATGCAAACTCTGTCACGAAAATTCTGAAGGTCCTTTGACAGAAGTAGAGGACATCGACTTGATGTTGGAAATAGTAACCAGTTTGAGGACTTTTAAGTCGAGCCCGTTTGGCCAAGATGTCCAACGAATTGGGGTGGATTTTAAGCCACTTTGCTTCTATTTTTTTTTTTTTTTTCCGTTTGAAATAAAAATCGAAATTCAATCCAAATCGAACCCATTTAACAATTTGGATTGGATTAATCGTAATTCGGTTCAAATGGGATTAGTAATTTTTATATATTTGTAGTGGATCGGTTTAACTATGTTTAGATCGAAATAAATCGAAAACTCACCTTTTGGATTGTACTATATTTTTGGCTCACTTTGAGATTTTGAATATCTAACCATAGTGACATGTAATATTTTTATTTAAGAATTTATATTAAAATACTATTTGACTTTGATTAGGAACTACTTAAATGTCATTTTTAATTTATTAAATAAGCAATTCGGTAAAATAGTATGCCAAATAATAGGTCGAAAAATATTTTGGATTTTGATTTAGAGCCAAATAAGTTAAAATTATTTTTGGATTGAATCCAAGTTAACTATAAATGGTTTAGATTAGATTGAAAAAACCAAAACCGAAGTATATAGGTTAATTAGATTCGGTTTGAGCTCCAATTAGAAATCGAATACTGAACTCTTATCCCTACTTCTAAGGGGTTTTGATTAAGAACTGTTTTACCTGCTTTAGGGACAAAACTAGATTTCCAAGAATTAAATTTCTGTTAAGCTTTTGCAATCAAATGTTGAAAGTCCTGGGATTTATCATAGTTTGAATTAAAAATGACTCCAAAGTAACCACCTAAGAAGGATTTAGGTGTGGTTACAAAATAGCTAGCTGGCGTTCTCTTTCTTGAATTAGAAACTTGTTTCGAAAGAATAATAGAAAACTTAGGATATAATTAACAGAGGTGAACTCATTTAACGTATTCTTTAAGAGTTGACTAGAAGTGGAATTGGCTTAGCAAAATATCAGGCCTATCATCGGCGAACAAAAGATTAAAAAAAAAGGGATAATTTTTTTTAGAAATAAGTTGGGAACATTTCATTACGTAACATCCATTTCCGCCAGTATCAAAATACGAGCTAGATAAGGGATAATTAGGGCCAATGGAACTATGGAAATTCCAATTCCTAATTTCTTATTATTATCCCTGAGATTAGTTTTTTTTTTCTTTTAAGGAAAGAACTTCCATACAAATAATAATAAAGAGGAATTCGGATAGAGGGTCTCCTTGACGTAAAACACGAGTAGGATGTGTCGAATTTGAGCTGCTACCATTAACCGAAGGAGAGTAAGAAACAATGGTAACACAAGCTTTCGCATAAGGTCATAATTTGTTGACTAAGATTTTTGCTATTGATTTGTAAACAGTAATTATCGTATTGAGGAGTCATAAACCTTAGGGATTAATGTAATAATCGTATGATTAAGCTTTTTCAACAGGATTCCATTATGTAAAAATCCTTATTGCTTTGCATATACGAATATCAGACCCTTGGGCTTAGTAAAGGCACATTTCAATCATTAGAAGAGATAGTAAATGTAATATTCTATTGTTAGAATAGAATGGTCCAATTTAAATCTCTTTGAAAATTCTTCGAAAATGAGACTCGTGGTATTTGACGGATTATCGATTCGACCCATTGATTATCTTGATTTTGGGGTCTTAAATATCTGCTTACGACTTGAAACATATTTTCATTCATTCATGAAATAATCTGGATTATTCTGAATATGAATATTCAAAGGAAAAGATTAAGTATGATTCCACGAAAATATGCGTTACCAATTGGTGTCACATCCTGTGCAGAGTGTAAATGAGCAAATCAAATGTATATCTAATATATTTCAATAATAATATCTATTCTAAATGAAGCCTTTCTCCGATGATGAGATCAAAGAGGCAGTTTTCATATGGATCCTCTCAAATTCCCCGGCCCTGATGGCATACCGCCTTGATTCTTTCAGAAATGTTGGAACATCTGTGGGGAGGACATAATTAGAGCTGTAAGAAGCTTCTTTCAGGGAGCAAACTTGCCTAGGGGGTGGAATGAAACCCCATCTCGTCTTGATTCCTAAAATGACTAGAGCCTTTAAAGTAAGCGAATTCAGGCCCATTGGCTTATGCGATTCAGCTTACAAGATCATTGCAAAATGTCTAGTTCGCAGACTTAAACTGATTATGAAGTCTCTAGTTGGGGAGTTTCCGAATGCTTTTGTTCCAGGTCGGCGTATGATGGATATGTATTATTGCCCATGAAATTCTTCATTCGATGAATAACAAAAGGAAAGGTGGGATCTTTGAAGCAATTTTGAAAATTGACTTGAATAAAGCTTATGATAGAGTGGAATGGGGGTTTATTGAGGATGTTCTTAAGGCTATGCGATTTCGTCCTCGTTGGATTAATTGGATTATGACTTGCATATCTTTAGTCTCATATTCAATTCTTGTCAATGGTGAACCTTCTTTGTCATTTTATCTCAGGGTGGGATTGCAACAAGGACACCCTCTATCTCCTTATATTTTTATCATGTGTATAGAGGTTTTGTCTAGAAAGATGTTGCAGTTGGAATCTTCTAATCATCTTCAGTGTCTCAAGTTGGGGAAAAGGGCCCTGTAACACCCCCAAATTACTAACATAATAATAATAGTAATTTTAGTAACTTAAGGATATTACCGCCACGTGTTACCACGCTTCGGCTGTGCTAACTAATTACTATATTATAGCGGAAGAAAAACTTGATTTATTTATAAAAAAAAATATAATTATAATTTTGATTATCCAAAGGTACAAAAGTTGATTAAGAAAAATTATGAAAACTCCTAACTAATATGTGTCCCTTGATATAATGCTCCCATGCACATTTATTCCTGCAAACCTACTCTCCATACATGATAAGTAGGGCGAACCAAAACAAATAGGAAAATACGTGTCAGTGTAAAAACATTGTGTACGTATACATGCTAAAAGAAATACTTTGACTTTTATATTCCTTTATTTCAAACTTGCCTTCTTATATATTAATAAATTTCAAACCTTCCTTTATAATAATCCAATACAAATGGAATTATTAAAACACTTAATAAAAACAAATTCCTCTTCTTATATCCCCTCCTTGATCCTAAGTGTGCACACCCCCCCGAATTAGCTATCCCATCACGAATCTATCCTTGGAGTGTCCTTTTATTTTCCAACAAGTGGACTTTAAAGCATGAACCCTTCTTGATTATGAAATCAAACGGTAATAATAATAAGCATGAACCCTTCTTGATTATGAAATCAAGCGGTAATGTATAACAATAATAACTCTCCTTTTGTAACTCCTTTAAATAAAAATACCTTATTTTAGTTATTAAAGCTTGTTGAAATTTATTAAATATCAAATGTCATTCGGCCCTTTTGAAAAATGATACATATTAAATAAAATAAGATAAATATATATCATCACTTTTTTTGAATTGGAATTTCAAATAAATAATTATATATATACATATATAAAAAATGGCGCATGGATAAAATTTAAATTATAATTTATTAAGAAAAATACATAATAAAAATATCTTAATATAATATAATTCAACAAAACATTTAATTGCATATAAAAAGATTTAACACATAAACGTACCTTAAATTATAGTACTTTCTAAAAACTTTCTACTAAAATTCAAGATGATATTCCTATCAATTAACATGAAATAATCAACATAATACAACACAATAATATGCATAAAATATTAAAATTTTAATTAAATTTAGAAATAGTTTTAAGAACTAAAAAAATTGTAAAACAATTAAAATAGTTAGAGAAAAAAGGAGGCTCATAGTGATTGGTGATTGTTGTGGTACAAGGTAGCCAAAGGGATGAATAGAGAGACTAGAGAGAGAGAGGGTGAAAGTTTGACAGAAGTAAAAAGGATTTAATGATTTTTGTGTGAAGAATTAATTGAGTTTAAATGATCTATTTATAATAGAAATTAGGATAAATTTTAGGATTTTAAAAAAATAAAAGATAAGTTTAAATTTAAAATGATAATTATCCTCTAAATTTTCAGAAAAATCTTTTATTTTTAAAATAATTTAATTATTAAATATTTTAACCAATTAAAATCATTTAATTCAAAATAAACCAATTAAAATTAGTTAAAAAGATGAAATTTTATAATATTTTTTTTGAAATATCAATCATAGAAAAAGGATATGATAAGGTTAGAATTTATTTTTATTTTTTTCAAAATCTATTATTTTTAAATTAAAACTATCTTTTCAACTAAAATTATCCTTTAAATTATCATAAAATAAATATAATAATAATTTTAATTGATTTTTTTTAAATTCTAATCATGGCAGCTTGCCATGATTAGATATGGTCGAATTTTTTATTTTTTATTATTATTTTTTTGGCAAATATATCCAATTCTTAACATTATCGGTTTTACATTAAAAAATAAAATTTAAAAATAGCTTAATTAATTTTTTTGATAATAATAATATTTTAAAATCTTCTAGACTATTCTAAAACAAAAGTGGATACTTGGAATATTTTTTGGGATATTTTGGAGGGCTTTTTGGGAATTTAATAGAATAACTGAGGAATTAAATACTTATTTATGAAATTAAATAATTTTATTAATAAAATTAAAAAATATAATATATAAATAGTGCTCCATAATCATAATTGGGCCAAAATACTTTTTAAATTATTTAATTGTACTAAAACATTCTTAAAATAATTTTATTTAAAATGCTAATATATAATGTACATTTAATTTTAAATCAAACTTAACATATAAATTTTTAATATAATTTCTAAAATATGGGGTATTACAGGCCCAGCCTATTTCATATCTCTTCTTTGCAGATGATGCTCTTTTCTTTTTTAGAGCAAATATGGAGTCTTGCACTCTCATGAAACAAGTACTTGATTATTTCTGTACAATTTCAGGGAAATTGTTAGCTTAAGTAAGTCCACTATTCTTTTTAGTAGGAATACTCCAAGAAAATTTATGAAGTTCATGAGAAAGCCTCTTGGAGTTCAGGTTCAAACCGTGATGGGGAAATATTTAGGGGTTCCAATGGATGTTAATGGAAAATCATTTTCTCCGCTTAACTTCATCACCATCAGAGGGCCTGACAAGATTTCTGCTTGGAAATTTTCTTCTCTTAATCAAGCTGGTAAGTTCGTTCTTATGAATGATGTGCTTATTACTTTAGCCTCTTACATTATTTTGATCAACCTATTGCCAAAGAAAATCATCAAGAGAATTAGCTCTCTTCTGCTACGTTTTTGGTGGGCGTCATCAACTAAGAGAAAACAAATCTATTGGAGGAATAAGGAGGTTCTATATCGTCCAAAAGAATGTGAAGGGTTGGGAATTCGAAATATTTAGATTCTTAATAAGGCTCCCAACTTTAAGCAGGCTTGGCGAATTCACTCTTCTCCTGATTCCTTGATGAAGAAGGTTATGAAAGCTAAATACAAGAACCATACTTTGAGTTGTGCCTTAAATGAAAGGTGTCCCAGTAAAAGCTCTTTCTGCTTCAGTGGCTTGTACAATGCAGCACTTCATATGAAAGGGGTCTAGGGAAAATTTTAGGGAGTGGAAGAAATATAAACATACTCCAAGACAGGTGGACTTCTTCTGGACATATAAAATTCAAGTAGGCAGAGACTCCTCATCAGTAGTATAGATCTTCTTGGGTTTCTAAGCTTAGGAATCAAAATGGGTCATGGAATGCAACTCTTATCTGGTCATTGTATACTAAGAGAAGTGCTCGGGATATCTTGTGAACTTATGCAAGTGATGTGCATGTTGGAGGGAATAACTGACAAGTGTGTATTCTTCCAAGTCAGGGTATATTGTTCTTGATTCTATTGATCAAAAAAGTCATTTCATAATTGAGGATACTGAAGATGTCCTCTTCTGGAGGCATTTCTGAAAAATGAAATGCCCTTAGCGTTTCAACCAGTTTGGGTGGAAACTCATAAATAATGCTATCCCTACCAGGCTAGCGCTTCGCAAAAAAGGGATTGAATGTGACCCTCAATGTCCCCTTTGTTTGTCTCAAGTGGAATCCAACTCTCACCTTTTTAGGGATTTTGAAATTTCTAAGCGGATTTGGGTAGGATCAAGATTCGGGATTAGGATTAATGGGACTGAGCCTCTCTATCTAAGTGGATATCTGATTATCTTCGGCTTTTGGGTAAGGGAAGGACATTCCTTTGTTGGGGCTCGAGAGGAGTTTCTGATTATTCTTAGGTCTATCTAGATTCATATAAATGAAGTTGTTTTCAAGTGTAGTATTCCTAATCCTTTACGGATTATGAGTCTCATTAAAGAGTGGTGTTCAAGAATTTCTCTTCTGATTTTGAAAGAGGCACCATCCCAAGAGCCCCTCAAGCACAATTCCAGTGTTCTCTTTTAGGTTTAAGGGTCTTTGTAGGGGAAGGAATGTCTCATTGTTGAAACATATGGGGCTTGGAAGAAGATCAAGAAATAAGGGAATTATGATCATATTATAGCTGGAATTGGGTGGGTCATTCAGAAGAAGGGCCCGATTCTACATCAAGGATCGAATAAAGCATGGACCTCATCTGCTTTGCATTTAGGACTTCTAGCAATTTATAGTGAGTTAAAGATGGCACTCAACTTTGGACAAAATTGTGTTATTCGTATGGACAGTGCTTTGGCGATCAGAAATCTGCATAATTTGTTCCTGGTCTCGGCTAATCTTAGAACCCTCATTAAGGATATCATAGCTCTTACTGAAAAGTTTCATTTTGTGTTTTGTATTAAACTTGGTAGAGATGTTGTGTCTAAAGCCCATAGCCTAGGAATGGGGAATTATGTTTTTAATTTTGCCTTTGTTTTCTTGCCAAAAAAAATGATATCTATCATACTCAAAAATAAAGGAAAAATAAAAAATTTCAAATGTCAATTAACTTACTCCACGAAATATGGTGATATACAATTCATGTTAAAATTAATAAAACTCCATTTTCAACAAATTTAATTCTAAATAGTACTACTTTATGAAAAATAAAACTAAAATATTTATTTTTTCAAATATATGAATAATAATTCATGTCAGGTATAAATTAAAAAGCCCTCATAATAATCTCCTATTGTGCACCAAGGGGAGGTTATATCAGTTTAACATGAAGTGAATTTCTGAATTCATATTTATCTAATTCCTGTGCAGGGGCCTATATCATGAACTTCAAGTGAGGCTATATATCGCTAAACGACAATGTCTAGATAGTGTAGACGAGTGCACCATGCTCTTGGTGCACCCGGATCAAAATGCAAGCCAAGAAAGCATTAAACGCCTATATCATTTAATATGTGAAGTACGTAATATACATTAATCTATAGTGTACAGTTCACGAGAAATTTAGTTTCCCACTAAAAACATGATTCATTAATTGCCACATTTAATTTAAAATTTGTAAACAAATCGTCATTCTTATTTTTTCAACGAAAATAATAGAATCCCAATGATTCATTATTTACTTTTACAATATATTAATGTTGGTCATCATATATTATTGTACTTGTAAAATTTATTAATATATACATTAATAATCAGAAAAATATACATCACACACATATGCCGTGTACCTCATGTTCGTTATAAATTCAATATGCAAGTACATTAGTGACTATTCCATCATGTATTCAATATTACTTATAATGTATATTACTCACAATTTAAATGTATATATTATTCTTATAAATAATGTACATTTATACACGAAGAAAATGTACTTACATAGTTAGATATAAATATTATGTACATAAATTCTAATATAATTTCAATATACATATTACATAATTTTAATGTACTTTGTATGTAATTGTAATGAACATTTTATATTATGTGCAAAAGCAATACACAAGATATTTAATGAACAAAATACTCAACTCTAATGTACATTATTAACGTTTATAATATTCATTACAATCAAATCAAATGTACATGTAAAATTTTTTATCTAAATATTAGATGACAACCATTTTTCATTGAATATGTGCAACAAGATGTTTAATGTACAAAATATTCAATTCTATTATACATTATTCATATTTCTGATGTTCATTACAATCGAATAAGATGTACATGTAAACTTTTTTTTATCTAAATATCATATGCTTGCAATTTTTCACTCTGTATGTGCACTAAGATGTTTAGTGTACAAAATACTCAACACTAATGTACATCATTCATATTTCATATGTTATTTATTATCGAATCAAATGTACATGTAAATTTTTTTTATCTAAATATTATATGCCAACAATTTTTCACTAAGCATGTGCACCAAGATATTTAATGTATAAAATACTCAACACTAATGTACATTATTCATATTTCTGATGTTCATTACAATTGAATCAAATAAACATGTAAAACTTTTTATCTAAAATAACCAGTTAAGTGCCCTATATAAGTCATTGTATATGTTCTTAATGTACAACTCTCTTATAAGGTATGTACATATTCATATTATGTAACGTACATAATATTCCATTATATGAGAACCATTATTAAAATATATTGAGTTCAAATGTACATGTTATGTATTATACTGAATAAATCGAAATAAAAAATCGATAGAAAATAAAATGGGATGTTAATTAAATAAAACAGATAGAATTCTAAAGGTCTGTTATTCTTATTTTTCTAACGCAAACAATAGAATCTTAATGTTTATCATTTACTTCTACAAAGCATTAGCTAGTTTTTTTGTGGGAAACTTTTAATTTTCTCGCGTACATTACACTACAACTTTATGTACATTACGTATATTACGTATTAAATGGTATCGCGTTTAATGTTTTGTTGGCTAACGTTTTGATCCAGGTGCACAATGAGCATTGTATAGGCGTCTGTATAATCTAATTTGTGGCTAAACGGTGTTCAAGATTTTGGATTGATATTTATTTTCATTGTCTTCCAACAACTCTAGATACCTCCATAGTTGAGCTTAAACGGTGACTATTAATCATAGAAACCATTGTTTCAGTTGCTATATAAAAAAATATCTCGATAAACTTTTTCTTAATGTAGATGCGATATTTTTGCACCCTCAAATATTGGTGACCTTCATATGGGAAACACATTTTTGAGAAATTTACAAGTAATATTAGAAAGCAAAAGATTAAGATATACAATACATGTATGGTAATGCGTGATGGAATAGAGCAAATCGGCGTCATCCGTGTACACTTATTATCAAAAGCTCCACTATCTTCATTTGGTCTACTCCAAATGCAAAAATGACACTTCATATGTTGTATTTTACTTCTATTAACTTTTAAAGTTCCCGATTTCAATGTATATCTCAATCACTCTAACTTAGCATTCATCTCATACTAGTCTCATACACTAGAATAATATCATTTGCAAAAAAAAAACATCATGGTATTTCATCATATATTGACCATGTTACTTCGTCTACAACTTTCGCGAAAAAGGGAAGAGGCTCCATTGTAATAGAAAAGTCCTTCACTCTACAACAATTTCTAACAATTTTTATAACATCATGATATATATCATTAACTAGGTCAATGTACTTATATGGTATTCTCTTCTTAATCATTACCCCCAAAGTACTGCTCTTAGTGTAGTACCTTGTCATACACCTTCTCCAAATCAATGAACACTATGTATTAATCTTTCTTCCTTGCACAATAATGTTTCATCGTATGTCTAATAAGGTGGATAGTTTTATGGTTAATCAACCTAGAATAAACCCAAATTGATTTTTTGAAATACTAGCACACTCCCTCAATCTTTGCCCAATGACTCTCTCTCTCTTAATTTGATGGTGTGACTGATAAGTACGTTTTATTCCTTGATAGTTTGAATATTGTTGAGCATCTACTTTATTCATACAAATAGGCATCTAGATTCTTCTTCTCCAATCTTGTGTGACATCTTACTTATCCTCCAAATCTTGTTGAAGAGATCACTTAACTAATTAATACCAAACTTGCGTAGGTATCTATAAATCTAAATAGGAATACCCATTTAGTTCAATAACCTTCCTTAATTTTATCCTATAATGCCTCATCTACTTTTAGTTTTTTGTATCCTCCTTATTACTCCTATTTAACTTTATTATCCTCTATAGTAGTGTCACACATATACCCCAATTAAATTTCATTAAACATTTCCTCAAAATGCTCCCTTCATCTGCCTTTGATCTCGTCATCCTTCCTTAGAATTTATTTTGTTATAAACATCCTTATACACCATGTCTATAGCCTCTTGAACAACTTCTTTTTGCGTTGACTTTAGCTTTTCTATATTTTATCATAATTTCTTTATCTATATTTTTTCCATGGCCAATTTGTAGTTTATCTCTTGTTCATAAACGCTACTTTAACGTTCTCATTCCACCTTATTTATTCCTTGAGCTAGCACCAGTGGTTTTTCGCTTGATTCACCGAGTACCTCCTTTGCTACACTACAAATACACGCCTTCGTCTTTAGCCAAGTAGAGTTAGGATACTCTTCAAAAGCCCAACCGACTCCTTTAACCAATCTTTCTATCACAACCTTGATGTTAGCACCCTTTAAGTTCCACCATCTAATCTTCTTCTCTCTTGGTTGTATGTTCCCCTTAAGGCTTGATTTGATGTGAATCTTCAAGACTATTAGTTTATAATGTGTGACTATACTCCCCCATGAAATCACCTAGCAATTCAAACAACTACTCTTATCCATCCTTGCCAACACATAGTCAATTTGGGTTGCATTTGCCCCCACTTCAAAAAGTCACCAAATGGGTATCCCACTTCTTGAAGCAAATGTTAGCTAGAAATAAGTCATAATATTGCACAAAGTTTAGGATGAATTCTCCTCCTTCATTTCTTACTTCATAGCTGAAACCTCAATGAACATTTTCATATTTATAATAATAACTCATCCCCTCATGATCATTTAAATCTTCTCCAACAAAAAGTTTCTATACATGCATGGGAAATACCTTATACCACCTCATCTATGTTCTTTCAAAATTAACGCTTGATAGCTTCCTCAACGCTTACTTGGAAATTGGAATGTATATGCACTCAGAATGTTCACAATATCTCTTCCTCGAAAAAATCATAGATTCTACTCGACCATCAAAAGACATAGCTTCCTCATACCCCAGTACACAATGAACCTCAAAATTTGTAGTATCATTAGTATACATCCAAGTGCAAAGACAATTGCTTACATTGATATATTTGCTAGTAGTTAGAAAAAGACCATAGATTCCATTAGAACATCAACCCAACCGTATAACTTTATAAGTATGTTCAAAAAATCTAATAATACAATTATAGCTACATAGTTAGATAAAAAGGACATAAATGAGTGCTCAAACTATAAGGGAGGTCATTAATATTATCAGAAGATAGAGACAGAGACTTAAATTTTTGTAGTTGATCTTCATATTAATGTTTTCTGTTTTGCGATTTTTTATTATTTCTTCATTTTCAATTTATAAAAAAAAAAAACTTATAATAGTTAAGATAGTAGTAAATATATTTGGCTTTAAAAGCAGTTGGGTTATAATAGTAGCTGTGGTTTTCTAGTACTACTCGAGTATAAATTAACACCGACTCTCCTAAGCAATAATGAATGACAATTCAAGCCTAAAAACTTTCAATATACTTCCATCACTTCCCCCTCCTTCTGCTTCTGCTTCTCCTTCTCTTCCTCTCCTCTTCTTCTGCTCCGTTTTTTGTAATTTCATTAATATCATTATTATTTTTATTATATACTTCCTACCATATATTAAAATTTATTTTCATACACATAAATATTTCCCTATTCTTCATCTCACTCTTCCTTGGGATTTTTTCCTTACAATTAATACATTTCCCTGCTGCCTTCAAGTTCTCATCACTTCAACCCCATTTAATTAAGCTTTAAAGGGATCACCCCATCAAACCCATCTATCTCTATTGAATTCCCTTCTATATAATGTCCTTTCAACTTGAAAACTCACATCCTCATCCCAATACATATCTTCTTACTACCAACTTTTTACTTGGAGATGTTTCTTATGATGCCGCTCATCATCTAGTCTCTAAAGCTGTCCCCGTCACCCTCGACCTCTTCGAGATCAAACAATCTTCACCTTGCCCCAGTTTCCATCCCCCGTGCCCCGTCTTCGCGCGGGACACCTTTCTTTACCACTCCAAGGTAATTTTTTTTGTGCAAAACTACCGTAATTCCCGAAAAATTCCTAATTTATACGTCGATATAAATATATTTTTTTATGGCCTTCTAAATTCATGTCTGTTGAGTTTATTTAATTCAATTATGGATTTTAGTAGAAATCAAAGATGAACATCATTGGTTTTCGGTTTTGATGAGTTTCTTTACTCTGTTTTATGCGTGCTGTACGTGTTTGTAGAGTAAGCAAAAGAGGAGTTTGGAGGATCAAAATACAAGTGAGAAGGAGACAATGAGCAGAAGAAATGGAAACAACGTGCCAAAGTTGGACCTGAAGTTGAACTTGTCACCACCAAGTTCAAGGGTGATGATGGCTAACCCAAACCTGAACCCAAGGACGGAATCACCTAGCCGATCAGCCTCGGTATCGCCCCCAAGCTCGTGTGTATCATCGGATGTATCGTTGAGCAGTCCGGAGGCTACCTCTATGGTTTTGGTAGGGTGTCCACGATGCTTAATGTATGTCATGCTATCGGAGGACGATCCCAAGTGCCCCAAATGTAAGAGTACGGTCTTGCTCGACTTCATGCATGACAACAATAACAACAACAACAACAGCAACAAGTGGGATTATAGTGGCAGCTCCAAGAAGACAAGGAAGGGCTAGACTCGGAAAAAATTACCAAGTATAAGAAGAGAAAAAACTATGCTTAATAGCTAGCCCTGTTTTTAGCAAGTGGAAATCTAATTAAGGTGTTAACTAATTCACCAATTTTAACCTCTTTTTTTTTTTTTTTTTTTTTTTTAAATTTTAGCGGTAGGATTCTTCGTGTAGTCGTGCTTGTTTCTTATTTTAGCCATGCATCTGTGCATCAGGATAAATTATAATGGGAAAAAAAATATATATATAAAAAAGGGTTAGTTACTTGAATATGTACTGATGATTCATTGATTTGGTACATCTATCAGCAACTTGTAATTAATAAATTTAGGTTATGTATTGTGACCTGATCTGACCCCACATAATTCATTTATATGTGTTGTATTTTTCCACCTTATAACTCACAATTTAAGCGTGGTAGATGAACTGCATGGGACTTGAATACTATGTAGGAAAGTGGTGTTTTCAAAAGGTTGGTCGTATTCATTTAAGATGTACAGCTTAATTAAGTTAGCTCTCCTTATTAGTCCGTCCTAAGACCTTGCATGCCCACTAATAATTAAGTGTGGTCTCAATCACTTATATCTTCGTATAGTCAGCTCCTCTTAGCTAGCTTCATGTTGCTGTGCTGTACGTGGTTCCTATTCTCTTTAATTACTATCCTACCAAATATTTTTCTTAGACTTCATTTCTTTATATCATTTATTTGTCTAACTCGATTTCTTTCAAATATTTGACTACATGTGTGTATTCAAACTCTATTTAATCTTGACCTACCACACGTATAAATGAAGCTGCTTGGGTTTGAATTATATAATATAAGGTTTGAATTTACTTGAAAAATGTATGAATAATTTGAATACAATTACAATTTGAGTAATATGCATTATAATGATTATTCATGGGTGATTCTTGAAGTAAGAAATATATATATAATTCCAATTTTTGATTCAAAATTTTGGAAAATATTTCGGACATTTTCGATTTACTGAGATCATCATGATAAACCTCAACATTATTGGTCAAAGATACCTTCGAGATACATGTGATGATAAGGGTTTAGTAATTAGCTTTAAAAACAATTTGGCTTTTTCTAGAACAACAATGCTTAAATTAAGGGATTTCATAGTTACAAAAGGAGGGGTGGGGGTTCAAATAAAACGGATCATATTCACTTATAGGTTAACCAACAACCAAGCCATTAAAACCATTTAACAAAATACAGGTAAACCAGCCTTACTAATGCCTTTATGATTACTTTAAAATGTGTAATTAATAACCTAGCCAAAGATATCCAACAGCTAGTTCAACTAACCAAGCATGGACAATAATGTACATGTAAATATCCTTGCTATTGTTCAACGTACACTTCTTAATCATTCAAACTTGAAAAAAAGAAGAAGAAGAAAGAATTCAACTTGTGAAAACAATTAAGGAAAAGCCAAAGTATAAACCTCCACCTTGGAAAGTTATACAACTTTCAACACATATATACTGCTAGTCAACTACTTCCTCTATTTCCTAAAAATTACCCTATTTTTCATTTTGAATTGTCCCTCAAAAATTGTCCCACTCCCTTAAACTTTTTTCATTTTGGGTTGTTCTCCCAAAAGATTTTCCAGAGTGTCTTAAAAAAGTTATTTTTCGTACTTGGGGTAATATTTGTGAGACGGATCATATTCACTTATAGGTTAACCAACAACCAAGCCATTAAAACCATTTAACAAAATACAGGTAAACCAGCCTTACTAATAATGCCTTTATGATTACTTTAAATTGTGTAATTAATAACCTAGCCAAAGATATCCAACAGCTGGTTCAACTAACCAAGCATGAACAAAGTACATGAAATATCCTTGCTATTGTTCGACGTACACTTCTTAATCATTCAAACTTGAAAAAAAGAAGAAGAAAGAATTCAACTTGTGAAAACATTTATGGAAAAGCCAAAGTATAAACCCACTCCTTGGAAAGTTATACAACTTTCAAAACATATATACTCCTAGCTAAGTACCCTCTGTCTTCCAGAACTGTTTCATTTTTCATTTTGGTTTGTCCTCTGCTGTATTTTAAAATAGTGAATTTTCGTACTTGAAGTAATTTTTGGAGACGGGAGAGAATAGCCAGTAGCTACCTTGTTGAACATTGAACCTAATATCAGCACGTTGGCAACAAAAATAAATAAAGGTGTTGAGTTTTGTTGCATTGTGTGGGCGCGCAGCCTAATTTGAGGAAAAATCTCCCACATCCACATTCTATTTCTGAAATACAGAGGATCTGCATGCTCCCCAAAATTAGCCATATTTTTTTAACGAAAATATAGTCAAAATTTGAGATTAAGGAAGGGGGGAATAATTAACAAGAAACAATGAATATTAGGAAATAAATTGAATAATTAAAAATACTAATTAAATAGGAAGAAAAATAGGTGGGGTAGTTTAAGGCATTGAAGAAGAAAAAATTGATTGAAAGATGATTAAAAAAGAAAATAGGAATTAAATGCAATAGTAATTGTGGCAGTTGAGACTTGGAGAATAATGAAGAGGGTTGCATCACGTCAGGTGATAAATACATCTATTAATTCCTTCTTCCCTTTCTCTTCCTCTTCACACTAATCACTTACTGCCATTTCTTCTCCCTTCTCTTGTCAATTTCGTTAACTTCCTTATCGTGTCTCCGATAAAAATAACCTCTTAATATAACAAAAACTACTCCTTAAAGTTGATAATGTGTCTCGTATGTATAAAATACTTTTAAATTTTTATACGGGTTGGTGAATTGAAATCTTCGTATGTGAAATGCTTTTCTTAGTATCTTTATCTTGTGCGCTGTGGTCTTACAATATCTATAGTCAACTTTGGACAGTACATGAGAATTTCAAGAATGTAGATATTGACTTGTTTGTATATCAAGTCTTCAAGGTTATGAGGCCGGTAATCTCCACCTCTGATTCCAACATCTCCAGGAGTCGTCAATCGACATTGGAACAGTTGACCTTTCATTATAAACATGAGATATACGGATTAACATATGATCAACGTCATTCTATTTCTTAAAAATCCTATTTTACACGCATTTAAGGTAAATCAAACTATCACTTATTCAATCTTTTACTAAGGATCGATTCAAAAGGTTTTTAAAGATAAGAAATTTCAGAAAATTTGAAATAAATTAGTAATAAGCCTAAACTAAAAATTGGTATCACGATAAAATATTAATAAAAAATATTGAATGAACCAAAACACACTTAAACAATTATGGTCAAAACCTATCATATAATATAGGACCGAGTAAACTCACCCATTAAACTTGCCCCAATCAAAAGCTAACTTACGTAACCCGAGTGGTATAGGAGATGAAGCGCAAAAACGTCCTTGAAAAGGTGGCTGTGGATCCTAGCTTTAGAGATGAAGCAATAATTGTATAATGGAGTAGTTTAGAAATGGAGGAATAAGTTATTGGAGCCTGTATGATTATACAACATAGGTCTCATAAAACTAGAGAAGTACATTATCGTCACTATGTTACTTAAAAGTCGAGTCTGAGAGACCCCCAAACGTAAGGTTAGGCTTAATTCAAATCGACCACTTTGGTCTAAGAAATAAATACAGTACGTAGGTGGGTATACCCCACACGAAATTCTCAAACGTACGCTACCAGTTGTATCACTAACGACCAACTCAGTTTTCCAGGGATCTACAGTCTCAAGATAGTCAGAAACCTATAGATCTCCTGAGGGTGTTTACTTTTGCGACAAAAACCTGCTTTACTTTGAGGCATCAATAAAAATACTACCAGGCTCTTCTCAACTCTGAGCAAGGATAAATTGCTCAAGCCAACATGGTTTATGAAGTTAGCCAGCTAAAAACACCAGCCATAGCTAGGAGACCAATATAGAAGCCACCTCTATAGTGCATAATACCTGCTCTGAGAAACTTGATGAGTATGCGAATGTGAATGTAATTCCACTCCCAGTTGCCCCTACTTATCCCTCTCAAGAATTCTGGTACTTCAAATCAGCAATGCTGGGGTTTGTCTTATCTCACCTGAGTCAGCCAATCGTAATATAAAAGCTTGCAAGAAATAAAACGCTATTCTAGGCACTTGTAACTGTGGCTGACAGTAGAAAGTTGAAACAAAAGCAGGTTCCAAGGAACAGAAATGATGAAAATTGCTACTTTTCTTCAAGATTTCATTGAAATCAATTACATTTCCACTCAAACTGTTTGCACATATGCACATAAGACATATATGACACCTGCCAAGGAAATAAACACCATTTCTCACAACTAATCTCGTTTAGGCTTTCCAAAATAACGACCACCTTAGTCCATAATCGACATATAATTGTAACAATTGCTCATTCAAACTATACCATAACAATAATCATTGTTGGACAGTACGGCTCAATTGATTCTCAGCCATTTTGATGCAAGCACCAAATGCGAGAACAACCCAACAATAGGTTTCTCTATCACTTCTCACTTACAGAACAGAATTCATGAGGTTCACAACACAATGAGTCCATCAGCTATTTCCTTCTAAGATTATGACCACAATGGATAATTCTATGCAAAAAATGTTTCCAAAAAAAAAATCAATGTGAATACAGGTTTATCAGGCATGATTGTCTATTTGGAAGAAAACCTGAGTTGATCTTTACTGCAACTGAAGATGGCGTCAAACAGACAGTGAAACTAGCCGAAGTTCTGCAAAATACAGTCAACCCAAGTTGCCTAAGCCATAACTCGAGCTGTTTATAAAGTATATGCAACGAGATGGGCGCAATAAAAACAGTTCTTTTATCTTCAAATGTGCATGTTAGATATAAAACCAGATGACTGCATAATCACCTATATTGCTTTATCGTTTCCATTTTCACGGTAAGTTGCTGCAATAACCTGGCCTACAATACATAAGAGGATAAAAGTAACAGTTATACAAAAGCAATCTCTACACCCAGATCCCCCAGGTCTAAGTGTTTAAAAGCATCCTTACACATCTAACAACTTCATGACATAAGAATACATCACCCAAGTAGCAGGTACGGAGGAAAATTCTATCTTCCATTGCTACAGTTTCCAGCATATTTCTAGAGCAATGATCTAATCAATAAAGAAAAGATTAAAAATTATATTAGGAGATGAAAATCCCTAGTCAGTAAGTTACTTCTTCAGTGATGAATTGTTGGCACCCCTGTGCATTTTCATCAGACCAGAGAGCCTGTAAGGAAGAGGGTTTAATATTTGATAGAAGCAAGAGGTCAACCTCTTTTGAAACAACACAGTTCCTACTTCCACCCACCTTTCAGCAAGTAATATCAAAGTTTACAAGATAAAGACAAAGAGATAAAGGCAAAAAGAGAAGGCACTGCCCTAAACATTTGGTTATAAAAAAACAAAGCTCATTTCACCAATTTTTTTTTTTTTTGTAATATTCAGAAACCTCTGCAAAAAATGAGGATAATCACAGTGATGTAAAACATACAGATAGAATTCATAGTGGATTAGAATTATAAACCTGGAGACTCATAATTTGTAAATTTAATACACTGGGATTCTGTTTCAGTTCTACAAATATCAGCCACTAACACAGCACATAGGTTCAGTTAATTCTGTGGAAAATATGGGATTGAGGGTGATAGTTCAAGTAAAGCATACCGACACATGAGATAATCTTGGTCCTATTTTCCAAAATATTAGAACTTTAGAACAATCATTTATTACCTTGTCCACCAACAAGTTTCCAAAAGACAGGCAAACAACAATTTGCCCACGTCATGAGAGTATATACCTCTCCCCAAGACTATCTCGTCTCTACCAGGCAGCATACATTACATTCTCATAAATGACAATTTTTTAGTTCATGGATGGCTCATTTGCTACAAGTCTTATGTAAGAGAATGGTAACGAGTTATGAATACTTTAATAAGAATTTTCCAGAGTATATGTTCCTGTGTATCTCTTCTTCATTGACATCAAATAATTCCTACCCCAACATATCTAGGAGTAATAGGTAATTAGATGGTAATGTAAATGAGTGGAACTTTCCATATAAACTTGTTAGGGTTGCCTATATGACAAATCCAAATGATAAAAAGAGGGATACAAAACATATTGAGAACTTTCGTATACATGCGAAGCATATCAAGGCATACCAGAACTAGATAGACATGACTTTTGAGTGGAAAACTAATCCCGTCCTCAAGAACGAAATGGACAGTGTGCATATAATAAAATTCAGAAGCAAGCAATATGATCCATGAAGGAAAGAAAAATACAGTTAAAACAGAGTGAACAGAAATTACAGAACATGCCAACTCACTCATCTTTTCGTCAAAACAGGTTACGGTAACATGTTACTGAATGTAATGAATCTACATGTTCTGAATGCTGCACAAAGAGTTACCCAAAAGCTTGCAAAATCTACACTAAACCAAAAAAGTCTAAGATAAAGAAGAAGAGCATACCTCTCAAAAAGATTCCCCAAAACTCTAAAATAGATATGAGTTAAGTGAAAAGGATCACCTCCGCTTATATTCAAGTAAAGCATACGAAACATCAAAAGGTAAAATCTTCTTAACAGTGTTCTTCAAGTGGTTCATCCCATCCACTACTACTTCTAATATATTTGTCAGTGATGTGAAATGCTTCATTTTGAGTTACGCGCCTAGCATAGTTCTCCACCGAGATAGGACCCTTCTTCAGTCTCCTGTAATAGATCATTTCCCAAGGCCATAGCCGAGCAGAACCGAAGTAATCTCCAACATCAAGGTGCTGTTCATTCTCTTCTGGATGTTTCAAACCATAGTGTTTCACAACTCTGGACAATTCCTCGGAAGATATGCTTAAATGGCTGCCAACATTCAATTCAGACGGAGCTTCCACATCAGAGTTTTTGGCTGGTTCCAAAGAATTCATAATGTCTAAAGCATTGGTATTTTCATTTTCTTTGGTCTCTCTTGACTTCTCAGCTGACATTTTTACAACAGCAGATTCATTGCCATCCTTATCAAGCAAAGATGAGCTAGGAGCCTCAACTTCACCAAATATATGAGCAGCAATCAAGTCACTACCAGCATCATTCAGTAATGGATCCAGCTTCATGTCACCTAACACCTTGACAGAAGAAAAAACATCTTTTTGTAAAGGCACTTCTGTTTGTGGAGGTTCAAACTTCAGCACAGGTTCCACCCACTGCCTCTCTTCAAGCACTGCCTCCTGATATTGAGTACTCTGGCAATCTTCCACAAAGCCATTTAAGCTTAACTTTGTATGTTTTGTAGCAGTCAGATTCTCTGTGTCATGTTCAGATTGCTTCCTCTTTGTTGCAACCTCAATGATTTGATTACTTGTAGGTATATCAGAATATCCGATCAAACTTTGCTCTTCTCTGCTTGCAATAGACATGTTCTCCTCCCTTACTTCAGGTTCAACATGTTGCCTAACTTCAGTCAACACTTCCTTGAACAGAGGACTAGGTCCATTTTCAGAAAAAGCATTCAAATTTATCTCTGATTTGTTTGGAGAAGAGGGTAAAGACTGACCAAGAGAGATAGACATGGAAGAGGATGGTGATCTTGATCTTGTCCTTGACCTTGACCTTGACCTTGACCAAGATTTGGTCTTATAACTTCTAGACCTAGATTTGCGTGATCTTGAATTGGACCTTGATCTAGAATAAAGAGAATCTGGTTTAGGTGATCCAGATTTAAAATGAGAACTCAACTCCACCAAAGGCTTCGACGGTCTTAAACATGATCCCAGTTTGGGAGATACACAATCAGAATACAGATGTGACGAAGCTGACACCCCTAACTTCTTATCATGGCAAGACTCTACAGTTTGATCCCCCTTACATTGTTGGTTTCTCCTGTCCCACCTAGATTCATGTTCTACTGGAGAGCTTCTCATATTGACTCCATTTTCTGAATGAGTTAGCTTCATGTCTGTATCAATTTGTCTTTTGGATCTGACATTCCTGCTACTAGAAAGCAGATGTCCACTGGATCGAGTCTCTGCCCTTCCAAACTCACTTTTAGCTTTTGTATCATGCCTGTGATCTGTGTGGTACGTGCTCTTCTCCTGCAAAGCCCCTTTCGATGGGCAATCACGCATCTTGTGACCAGCATCTCCACATTTAAAGCAAGTCAGCTGGCTTCTCTTATTATCGCGATGTATCCTCCTCTTCTTGTTTGGTGATGTCCCTACAGATTGCGAACAAGAGAAATGATCCAAAGCACGGTTTTCATATACTTCACCTCTATCATCAACACGATCAGGATCGTATCGATCAAATCCCATCTGTCCATCATAACCAGTATCATTATGACGATTATCAACTTGCACTCCCCACCTTCCATCATCTATATGGGGGTTTTCAACTTCAATACGACCATTTTCCACAACTACTTCCCTTTGACCATAATGTACAAGTCCTACATCATTGAAATTGAAGTTCCTCTTATCATCATGTATCACAGGAGACTTGCGCCTTTCTCGACCTTTATCAGGTTGTTTCTTGTCACTCATTGAATAGTCTCCACGACCAACGTAGTTATCACCTCGATCAGAATTTCTTCCATATCGCACCTCATGGGATCGGGCAGCTCTTGCAAACCTTTGCAATGGCTTCGGCTGTTTGTTTGACCATGAAAGATATACTGATTCCCCACAAATCCTCCTGCCCTTAAGAGACCTTAAAGCCTCTTCAGCATCCCCATGGTACTCAAACACAGCAAATCCAAATCCATCTTTCAGTTGCACAGTGCACCGGCCAAATTTTCTAAAAACACGTTCCAATTCATCTTTGCGCATGCGAGGTGACAGATTAGCAAGATGCAAAGACATCTGCAACAATAAACCAAGAAATGTCAAAGCAATTAAACAAAATACATTCTCTATCAACAAAGGTAGATTTTTCTATTCTCAAAGCTAGTATGTAAAGTCATATCTTTATCTAGAAAATTGCAAGCAAAGGTGAACATAACAAAAAGTGGCAAATTCTTGTTCCTCATGTCATATCCCAATTTCCCAACTAAACAACTTAATCCAGGGTGCTAAAAGTTATCTTTTTTCAATCTAACTAAAGTAACAAGATTGAGTGCGTAAAACATGCAGGGGTGTCACATAACTGAAAAACTAAAATTATAACCAATATCCCTGCAAGCATCCAACATTCTCAACAGAAAAACATTACTTCAGTTTTATTTTTGAGTCATTCAAAAAACTATACCCCTGAGATTATCTAACAGAAAGATTTTTTCAACTTTTTACGAAGTCATTATATCACACTACTATAAGATTACGACCCATTCGTTCATGATGAAAATACACAAATATAGGGAGAAAACAAATAATTGCTTGAAAATAGAGTGCAGTTGAAGCAGATAGCTTCACCAATTCACAAGTAAAAACTTCTCTTTTCCCCTTTTCGTGACACCAATAAAGCAGCTTCTGATGATGAGAATGCTTAGTCCCCTAACAACATCTCAAGACCAGTGGAAGGACATTCATTTAATTCAAACAAAACAAAATGCTGCTACAGATACTCAAAACAGATCAAAAAATAAGCCCTCTAAGTACGGGTTAGGGTACAGTTTGAGAAGTACGCTTAGTCCCCCCAACCTTAACTCCCATCTCATGCGAACCGAACAATGGATGGAGATTCAGTTCTTTTCCTCAAACTTAACCAAACATTACCACTTTCATTCTAAACCCTTTCACAAATAAAATATATGCATAAAAAAAAAAAAGCCCAGCAATCACAAGTTAAGGACTATTCAAGTACACTTACTTGTCCGACACCCATCACACGCCAAGAAAAGGACATATAGTTCATTTTCTCAAACTAAAAACCAAACATAGCCACTAACATTCTTCACTTCATAATTAAAAAAAAAAAAAAACTGGTCCTCTAGTCAACGGTTAAGGAGATACACTTATTCCAGTGACACCCACCACACAGCAAAAGAAGGGCATTCGGTCCTATTCCTCAAACTGAAACCATCATTATGCCACTGGCACCCTAAACAGTTTCACAATCCAAAACAACAAGCCCTCTAATCAATGATTAAGGACTATTCGGCTACGCTAAGTTCCCGGACCCCGTCACCCAGCACACGCCAAGGAAAGAACATTAATTCTTTTCTACATCCTCAAACTGAAACCAAACATGGCCAAATATTCTAAACTGTCTCACATACGAGCATTTCGAATCACTGCTTAAGGACAATTCGAGTACACCGAACCCGACACACATCACATGCCCGAGGATAGGGCATTAATTTCTTTTCCTAAACTCAAACCTTTACATTATTACTATCATTATAACCCATTCCACCAATCAAAAATCTCTCTAATCACTCATAATCACCTATTTAAGGGAACCCTAAACATACCCTTCACAGAAAGTACCTCCCAAATTAAGCATACCCTTAATCATTTGACTTGGCGTCCACATAAACATACCCCGAAAACTTGGAACATACGTCATTACATAAACAATCTCGATCAATTAAATTACGGCAAGACATCAATTCAGCAAGAAACAAAAGTATAGAAAAGAGATGAATTGATGTGAAATGAAAGAAGATGAAATGGGGTACCTTGGAATAGTGGGGTTGTAGCAGTAGCTTCTCGATTAAGCACCCACCAAATTGGGGAGACTTTGAAGCGTCGGAGGTTTAAGACGTCAACGGCTGAAAATGATGCCGAGTATTTTTTGGACTTGGGGCCTCCGTTTACTTAATGCTCAAGTAGAAAAGTACGGTGTGTTAAAAACTGAAAATATCCAATTCTAAATCTTTGCAGTCTTAAGGAATAAATTAAATATGGTTAATTGGAAAATTTAAGTAAGAGAGTATTTCCTGCTTGTATGAATCATTATTATTTGATTAATCAAACAAATTAGGATAATGTTACATATAATCATTTAGAACTGTATTTAAACATATGTAGCATATTTATTTTGTATAATAGTTTCCATTTAAATAAATTAGATACAAATTTTATATTCCTTCAATAATGTTATTTCATATATCGTTATTATGAGGCATAGTTTGGAGTCATTTAGTATATCGTTTTTTTTTTTATTCAAAAGAGGTACAAGACCAAGAAACGAAGAAACACAAATAAGAAAACCCCTACATTCTAGTAGGAAAGGAGACTACGAAGGAATAAACCGAGGTGTTAAGACACCCCTTATATCCATCTAGAACTATACTATGGAGATCTTCTGGTAAAGGGTCAAGGATTACGAAGTGAGGAGTATGGGAAACACCAAGGTTAGCAAGTCAATCCGTAACTTTGTCCTCCTATCTATAGATGTGTACAACTCTTATCTCTCAAGTTGGTGAATTCAATATCTCTTTGTGTTGCTCAACAATGTAGGTTAGGCTCTTCACTTTCTTGTCCACAAAGCCCACAGAGAGGGTTAGGCTCTAGATTTCTCTTGTGACGATTTACATTGGTCATCAACCTATCATGGTAAGCTAGCCAAAGGAAGTGTCTGATACTTTGTTGTTGGACTGGAGCTTGCCAAACCTGTTTCCAAATATCATCATCCAACTCCTTGTTTGTCTTCTTAATAATGCTTAGGACAAATTTAATTGTGAATTTTCCTTTAAAACTCCATTCCAGAATAAAAGGTCAATCTTGTTGGGATCCTCCTATAGTTCATGGGCTTGTATCATATCTAGGACATTATGATCAATGAGATGAGCAAAGTCTTCCCATATCCAGCCACTCCCAATCTCCCAAAAGTCCTCCACTCTATGATTGACAAATTTTGTTGGAATTTGATCGATTGCAATAGCTTTGAGAATGAAGTCTCCCACCCATTTGTCCACTTATAAGCTGGCACTTTTCCCATTTCCTAGTGTTGTCTTCATCCTTTCCCAAAGGTTCTTAACATTCTCAGTAATCCCACACCATAAGTTCGAACTACCCTTCCTAAGAATAAATATGTCGAGTTCATTTATGCCTTAGGACTCTAACCTACAAGGCATTAGGAGAAGTTAGCATACTATCACGACTCATCTCCCGCAATCGCAAGCAATATACAAGTCACTAGGCAATGCGTTGTGGGCAACAACGTAGCATGGGTCCCTTGGGGGCGCCCCAGCTGCCAGTGAAAGTCTTCCCCCTAAAGAGATTTATTTAGCCAAAGCTATTTTTTCGGAGTGAACCCTCCACTGATAGTAACAAAATAATGGGCCATTTAGCGGGTCAAACGGGGCTCAAACTTTGGAGTACACCGTTTTTTAGGTCAATGAATCCACAATTCAATCAATTTTGCAGATGAGGCCCACAAATATCACTTAGTGCACAACAAAGTTTGCGGAGGCTTCGGAAGCTTCTAGGGACCTCTAGTGCACTCTTGTACATAGGTAAACTCTAGATTTGTACAGAATATTCTCGAGGCTTGTACATTAAAGAAAGGTCTTAGGAAGTTGTAGATAGACCTAGAGAAATCTAAAAAATAGAAGGTTCTAGTCACTCCCCTTGGAGTCCTATAAATAGAGGTCTCCCCTCATTTGTGCAAGGCATCCAAGAAGTCTTCAAGCATTTGTAAAAGCTCTCTCAAAGCAATACAACAATCTTTCCCACACATCCTTACTTCCCTATGGATGCTTCAGCAAATAATGTCATCTGCAAAGAACAGATTCGAGAGAAGAGGGCCATTTCTGCTTGTTTGAATGGGCTTCCATCCCTTAGTCATAATTTCTTCCTCAATGACCTGGTAAAATCGTTCCATGCACATGACAAACGAATAGGGTGATAAGGGATCCCCTTGTCGGATTCCTCTTGAAGGCTCGATCTTGTTAGAAGGCTCTCCATTCCAAAGCAATTTGAGCATGGCAGTAGAAAAACATTCCATAATAGCATTTATGAGTAAAATAGGAAGATTTGATCATTTCGAAGAGTGTGTCTCGAATAAATTCCCACCTTAATCTGTCATATGCTTTCTCAAAATCTATCTTAAACCCTTTTGGAGTAGGGTCTAGAAAGTAATCTCCAATCCTCATCAAAAAGTTCCGGGAAGTATGTTAACAGATAGTGCATAGCCTGGTCGACTTTGAACAACTTGGAAAAATAGTTAACCACCTCTTTTTTTCACTAGCTCTTTGTCACGAATCCAGTTCCCCTCAAAGTCCTTGATTGCCCCAATTCTATTTCGATCTCCATCTTAATAATAATATGTTTTTTTTTAAAAAAAATTTTAGGTGGGTTTTGAATATTGGTAGGGGCCAAAAAGTAGAGAAGATTGAACAATGGAAACGTGAGAATGGAAATATACATGATTGGGATTGAGCTGCGACGAATAATTAACTAAGAACGTCCAGAGGCTCTCCATGAATGATTGTGGCTTGAATTGAAGGGAACAATAACGTATGTTTAATAAAGACGCTAGTAGAGAGTCATCAAATCATGGAATAGCAAAGGGAGATAGATAACTAAGCTTCCCATTTCATTACAAATTGATTATATCGAGAATTGGCTAAATACACATGTAAAACTTTCAAAGAAGCCCAAGACAAAGCCATGGCTCAGGTCAGACTGGAAGAAGACATTGGTAAGGCATGTCCTACCATATTAGGAAAGAAATGTGTCAAGCACCATACTCAAGACCTGGCCTGACAATCAGGTCTCTATGGTAGAAGATGATCAGGATTATCTGAATATAGTTTCTGTGCTGACACCTCAAGGTTGGTCAAGACCCCATCAATATGGGTGATACTGTAAAATGGTTGGGCAAGTACATGCAGCTAGAGGCTAAAAAGGATATGTCTAGATGGTATGACTTTCACGCATGCATCAGTCACACCACCATTGAATGCGTTGCCTTAAGATGGGAAGCTGCCCACCTTCTTAGAAGTAGACACCTAAGAAGGCAAAGGGTATCATCTAGAAAGAAAACCCATTGGCTCCGATTAAACCTCGTCCTCCAAGCAATTCCAGAGTAGTGAATGTTACTTTAGGTGGCTTTGAAGTTTGTGGTTTCACCTATTCATCCGCCAAGCACACAGCAATAGAGACCGAAGGAAAGGGCCAATCCGAAGAACAACCAAGATGTACCCATCGATCAACTTGGATGAATCTGATGTAGATGGAGTCTCGGATGAGCAGCATGACGCATTGGTAATATGAATTTCTACTGGGAATCGCTTGATCAAGAGGGTGCTGCAGCTGCTGCTAAACTAAAATTTAATGCTAGCTTGGGACCTTAAGAGGAATGGTCCTTAGTAAGGCAAACATGATCAAGAAGTCAACAACTCTAGTCGAATAGTTAGTTATTTTTATGAATGAATGAACTCCTGGATCAAGAAGTCAACAACTCTAGTCGAATAGTTCGTTAGTTATTTTAATGAATGAATGAACTCCTGAATCAACTCCCAGGTGAAATTCCAAGTTATTGACTGTCTATCCTCTTACAATGTCATCATATTCATCAGTTTTGCCTTGAATTTTTACCCCTAGGAATGTATGAGCAAGCTAGATTGGTAAGATGACAACAATATACTTGATCATGAAAAAGTACACTATCTAGCTTAGAAACTTTCAATGTCCGTTGCACTTTAATTTGTGGTCAAATGAAAGCATACACATCAATGAATCAATAAATTGAAGATTTCTTGGAGGCAGATCGAGTTGATTAGTCATTTGCTTATTCTATCATTATCTGGAATTTGTTATTTGTCCCTGTGATTATAATTAAAGTAATATTAGTCTTGAACGACAGCATCAAATCAAATATATAGCATAATGAAAGGCATGGTTGTTTTTATGAATGAATCAATAATTTGATTATTT
Organism: Dysphania ambrosioides; assembly: GCA_026401315.1. Classification (NCBI taxonomy): domain Eukaryota; kingdom Viridiplantae; phylum Streptophyta; class Magnoliopsida; order Caryophyllales; family Amaranthaceae; genus Dysphania; species Dysphania ambrosioides. Next base: position 22,259,918 of record CM048670.1, read on the forward strand.
CTTTGAGGCTTACATATTTGAATTAGTTTAGCAGTCCTTAATTGTTTCATTTGCTTAGAAAATTGATAATAGTAGTTATCAGCAAATTTTTTAGAAGAATTTGCATTGGAATGGCCTTAGTTTCTACTTCATATATTGTAATAGCTCCATGCTAGGAGAAGAAATTCCTAATTTATATCTAATATAAATAAGGGGTATTTTTATAGTTTTATTTTATACCTAAGATCATAATGTCTATACCTGTCTGAAATTGTTTTTTCTAAATTTTTATATCTTTTGTATTTCTATATTTGATATAACAATACATATATCTGTTATGATAATAACTATATATGATATAACAATACTTATATCTGATATTTTTATATCATGATATAATTAATATAAGTAACATCATGATAGGAATATATTTCTTAAATCCCACTAGCCATATAGAAATGATTTTTTTGAAGTGAGACGGTGACATTTCTTAGAAATTTTCAATGGATTACCCTCTATAAAAATCTCTACCATCATGCATTATTTCCCCACAGTTCTGCAAATAGCCATTTGTTTTCAATAGACTAATTTAGAAAAGAGAAAGATGAATTTGTTAAAATATACACATGCAACATTCTTATGCTTCATCCTAGCAACCCTAGTCTTCGTGCAAATATGCCATGCACAAAATTCCCCACAAGACTACCTTGATGCCCATAACGCTGCTAGGGCGGCAGTGGGCGTTGGAGACGTAGTGTGGTCTGACACATTGGAGTCCTATGCAAGCCTATATGCCCTCAGTCGGCTGGGTGATTGCGCCCTCCAGAGTTCGAATGGGCCGTACGGAGAGAACATAGCAGTAAGTAACAGTCTTTCGTTCACTGGCACTGATGCGGTAGAACTATGGGTTAGTGAGAAAGCCAACTATGATTATAGCTCCAACACTTGTGTTACTGGTACTAGTTGTTTAACCTATACTCAGGTGGTTTGGCGTGACTCTGTTAATATTGGATGTGCTAGGGTTCAGTGCGTGAATGGGTGGTATTTCGTGGTGTGCAGCTATAGCCCACCTGGCAATATAGCTGGCCAAAGCCCTTTCTAAGCCTTATATTATACGGAGTACGTACAGTACGACCAAACTACAGAATCATATACCCATCAAATAATCTAAGCTATACATACATGTCTTCTTAGACAAAGCTGTAATCTGTCTTTTTTTTTTTTCATTTCCTTATTCCAGTGTTGTTCTTGTATATAAAACTATATACTACGTATGTATATAGTTTTAGCTTAATCGAATGTTAATAATAATAATCACCGCGTTGTCTTGCATTTCTAAATCGATACCAATTTAGGAGTTGTATTATATTCTTACAAACATCCCTCAAGGTTCCATATATCAAATATGCTACTTAAAGAGTTAAAGCCTCGGTTTGTTAAAGAATATTTAATTTCCTCTTTCCTTCTATATTTGTCTAGTTTTTACGAGAAATTCCTAATTTATATCTGATATATATATATATCAGGAGTATTTTTGTAATTTCATTTCTATACTTGAGATTATGATGTCTATATCTGATATACTTTTTTTGTATTTTTATATCTTATATTTTTTTATATCTGATATAACAATATCTATATCTAATATATCAATACGTATATCTGATATAACAATGTCTATATCTGATATTTTAATATCTTGATATAATCGATATCAGGTATGAATTAGGAAAGCCTTGGTTTCTTTTTATGGAGTTCAAGTTTAAAAAGTTTGATCATAAATTCTCATTATGTTAAGAAATAATATATTCAAGTGAAATATTATTTTATGCAACTCAATGTAAATTTTTATATTATCAAATTTTCATAATTTTTTATCTTAAGAATTTGGAGATAAAAATATTTTAAGTTAAATCTTAAAAACCGTAAAAAATCAAATAGGGTAAAAAATTAGAAACAAAGTTAGTCACAAGAATAAAAAAAATTTGCATGAAGCTTTGAGAAAAATGGACTCACTTTATCGATGCAAGTAGCAAGCCAAGTCCTGAGCAAACCAAGTCATTCAATATTGACAGTTTGTCACCATCACAGCAACCCGACAACATGATATCTGGATTGGGTAAGCAAAATTATAAAATGAAAAACATACACATTCAGTCAAACATATACTTTCATCATCCTTGCTAATTTAGGAAGAATATATAACATTTTTTTTTACGGACGGTGACAAAGGCCAATCTGATGACCTCGCAGTTGTTGGTCTACATACTGTTGGGTTGTGTAAAACTGGGGCCAAAAATGCTAATCCTGCGAATTCTGAGGTAAAGCAGAATGAAGTAGCTCTGCAAAGTGCTCAAATACTCGATCAGGACCTGCATTTTCGATTCATTCCTGCGTACACAAAACCGACAATCACCCTTCAACCACTAGAACTGTTCATTGAGTTGGGTTAGGGTTAGAATGGATTACATACAAAACGAATTGAGTTAGGTCAAGTCAAAGAGATGAAAAACAGGCCGAGTCGGATCAGACCAAAAAAATGCAAAATGGGCCGAGTCGGATCAGGCTGTCCAAAGAGAGTATAGTTTTTTTTTTTTAATCTATAAAGAGTGATAGTTTGCCTATATTACCTTCAATCTTGACAGTGGACCATCGACAAGTGGAAATAATTCATTCCCACATAGTGTTTAAAAGCGTTGAAAACTATCTCATTATTGATCTGACTTGACCCATTAAAAATCCAATAAAACATGATCTTTTAAAATACATATCTAATTAAGCATATATTTGATCAGATCCTTTTACAAACGAGCTGGTTAAGGGTTTTTTCAATTGAAAAGGTCTAATAAACACCATATATAGTGACTTACACAAGCTAATTAGGGTCTGAATTGCTTGCGCACCTACGTTCTATACATACAACTTGGACATAGATCTAATTGTACAGTAAGGGGATTCGTCCAAACAAGATTAATCCTTTAATCTCTTTATGTTGCAGAATGCAGATAGTAATGAATGATGACTGTCGTCTTTACTAGGCTCCCAAATAAGACTTCTATCGGAAACAAAAACATTCTACGTACTAAATAAATTATTCAATTATTATCAAGCCAACAAGCTAAGCAAGCAAATATAATTGCAAGATTTCAAATGACACACGAAATTTATGCTTGGAAATCCTCTTCATTGTGAAGAGTAAAACCACAGTAATGAAGGGTCCACCCATCTTCTTATTACTCCCTATAATCAAGGGTTTTCTAGCCTACAATATAATCACCAGGCGAGATAAACCATACATACAAATCAATTGGCAGAAGCATATATATTGAAATAATTGTATCTGATCTAATGTGTAGTCTTAATTAATGTACTAAGCTTAGAAATTTGATTCCGAAGTTTAGTGCATCTCTTTGCTGGCACACACGCATTTTGTTGGAAGGAGGCACCCACATTGTTGTTGTCTGATCTTGAAATCTTTTTGCACATTGTTTGAACTCATTCCATTAAATTTGATCACAACTTTCTTGCATGCCAGTATTATTTCATAGGCAGGCTTTGTCGTCTGATCGCAACCTCTTTCGGCTCACTGTTGAACTTCCTTTAGTTTCTTCATGAGATTCAACAAGCTTTCTGTTATTGATTATCCAATAAACATGACTTTTTTAACCTTTTTTTTAAAAATAATTCATAAAATAACACCTCGACATCAAATATTTCGAAAAATAATCGCTTGAGTTTACGGATGATAGCGTTTTTGAAAGACAAGTCAACTAGGCTACTAGGTTGATCCTTGAGGTACTTGTGATGAAAAGAAAGACAAAATATAGAAAAAGGTGAAGAGGGGGGAGAAGCATACCTATCACTAACTACGAGTTTGAACTTCGAATGAGGAGTTAAATGGAAAAGCAAGGTAATTTATGGAAATGAATTGTGATAGTTGACAAGACTACTCAATCCAGCAAGTTAAATTTAAGAAAGCAGTGCGAATTAAATGGGAAGAGTCTTAGTAAATGTTTTCCTTTCCCCTTTAAAATGAATTGAGGCACAGATCTAGAGGCAAATGTTAGGGCTCAAAAACTAGAGAATATTGAACAATGGGCCACATAGTAGAGCTGTCTGAATCAGACCCGACCCGATAAGTTATCCGAAACCGACCCGAATCCGACCTGATTATGACTCGAAAAGTGAGACCCGAAAACCGACCCAACCCGACCTAAAGTTAACCCGAAACCAATTTGACTCGATATTCAAAGACACAAACTCGATCCGTGTTTGACCCGTTATGGACCCGACCCGTTACAAACCCGACCCCAAAAGAAACCGAAATCGATTAAAACCGATACATAGCCGATATAACCTGATTTATAACAATTCGTTACCCGAATTCACTGGATGTGTTAATAATCTGAATATACATGAATATGACATAATCTTGACAGACCTATTTTTTACCTAATATCTAATAACTTTGAAACCAAACTTGTCATTGTCCATTCAAACTAAATATATTACAATTTCTTATGTATATATAAACTTAACAGCGTATCCTTCTTCATTTGCTATAGCTTGCGGGTATTCATTCAAAAAGAATGCATTTACCTTTCTCCCCTGGTACGAATAATTTCCATCTAGTTAGGGTGTCCTCGTAAAGTATATTATAGACTAGTTTGATAGGATAATATACATTTAATAATCATTACCTCATAAATATTTTGTTTTTAAATAATTTATCGACATCATCATTGTCCAATTTATGAATTAACCATCATCATTGTCCGATTTTATCAAAACCGACCTTGACACAAAATAACTCGTTCAGGAATCGATCTGATTTTACCAAAACCAACCTTGACCCGAACTCGAAATGACCTCGCTATAACCCGTTTAGGAGCCGACCCGATTATACCAGAACCGACCTTGACCCAAATCTGGAATAACTCGATATAATCCGTTTAGGAACCAACACGATTGTACTGGAACCGACCTTGACCCAAACCGAATACAACTCGACCCGAACCCAACAAAGCAAATAACCGATCTAACGCGACCCGATAATGACCCGACCCGAACCGGAACCGACTCGATAGACAAAATTGACCCGATAGGAACCGACCCGTGATGGGTCAACCCAGAACCGACCCGTTGACCCGATTTGATACCCTACACATAAGAAGTGAAATGCATGATTGGATGTGCACTGTGACAAGTAACTAAAGTCCAAAAAGTCAAAAGGCGCTCCGTGATTATGATTTGAATTAAAGGCAATAACAATGCTAATTAATAAAGGCCCTTGAAAAGGAGAGTCATAAAATTAGGGAATATAGAAGGGAGACGATTAAACTTCCTATTTCCTTACAATTTTTTTTAATTTTTATCCTAATTTCATTACAAATTGTATATGTAACATAGAAAGGCTTAGTGGCTATGATTATTAGAAATGACAATGGATCGATGTTGGAGTGGATCCAAAAAAATCCGAATCCGATCCAACAAGTTCGCGAACTTTAATTTTGGATCCGAATCTGCAAACTCCGAATCCAAATCCGTCGGACCTTCGAATCCGATCCGTCGGACCTTCGAATTCAATCCAAAATTTAATATTTTCTTACCTATATTTTTTTTGTTAATTTCATTTCTAATACTATAATATCTTTATAACATATAAAGTAAATTAAAAAAAATTATACAACACAAGCCTTAATACTAGTCATTCATATCGGACTATTGGACTCGAATCACAATCGGGTCGGATGTAATACAATATCCGAATCCGATTCATCTCCTATTCGGAGTCGGAGTTTTTTTATCGTATTTAGAGTCAGAGTTTTTTAAACGAGTTTGGATCGAACTTTTTCCTTCGAATCGGATCAGACTCGGTTCAAATTCGGATTGAAATGACATCCCTAATGTTTATAAAGGACATGAAAAAATATTCAAGAGGACCAGCTTGATTACCTTAATAATAATAATATACATTTTGTGCTTTGTCATGGGTTTGCTTTATAGTCTTGGATCGTTAATCCTTCCCAAGACGCTAGAGGCTTGCCTTACCAAAAATCGCCCAAAACCAATACAATCATTAAATGATTGCATCACTCATCTAGCAGTTACGATTGAAATAAGGTTTGTACGCTTTACTATAATTCCGTCCCCAAATCCCACCTTCACGTCCAAGTCTCACCAAATCCTCCGTCCTCCATCCTCCATCTGTCACCTTCGAAAGTTCGAAACCCTTATATTTTCAAATCTCAAACGTTGAACAATCAAATTCCGCGCGATCTGGATTCCTCATCCTCTCTGCATGGCCTGTGCACTGCCAGGGATCGAAATCCGGGAAGTGTGGTCGGAAAATCTCGAATCTGAGTTCTTGCTAATCCGATCATTGGTCGAGGAATTTCCATTTGTCGCGCTTGATACAGAGTTTCTAGGCATAGTTTTCAAGCCATCGCAAGGCGAAAGGGGTGGTACTTTGCCGCTGCTGGAAAACTACTTCTGACTGAAGCAAAACGTCGACGCTTTGAAGATAATCTAATGCGGGTTGGGTTTAGCGGATTCTGATGGAAAACTTCCGGAACTTGGAAACCCCAAGTGCGGAGGCTACATCTGGCAATTCAATTTCAAGGATTTCGACATATCAACTAATACTTACGTGCCCGATTCCTTGAACTTTTTTTATTTTTAAGCCAAAAAAAATTAAAATTTCGAAAAATAAGTTACTGTTTAAAATAATTTCAAAAATAAACCAATTTAATGTTCGGATATAAAACGCTGCCCTAGACATCGTTATACTTAATGAAGAAACGCTATCCAGGGCAGCGATATGCATGGGCTTGATTTTAGGGCAAAATTGTGGGCCAAAATAAAACGCTGCCCAAGGCAGCGTTACACTTCAAAAAAAACGCTGACAAGGGCAGCGTTTTTTGTTGGAATATTTTCAGAGTCAGTGCAACATGGAAGGGAATCAGCGCAGAAGAAATTGTTGCCTCAGGCAGCGTTATTACTAATAAATGAATCGCTGCCCTGGGCAGCGTTTTCTTTCAGGCCAGTTTTTTTTCTTCTTTTTCTCCCTTCTTCCTCCCCATTTCTCTCTTCTTCCTCCCATTTCTCCCGCGCTTCACCTCTGCTCGTGCCTCCCCTCTTCGAACAATCCTCCCAAATTCTTCCATTTTCCTCCCAAATTCTTCCATTTTTTTCCATTTCACAAGGTATGTTCTTAATTTTGAGGAATTTTAAGTTTTTATCATTTATTTTATTTTTTCATTTCATGTTATATTTATTTCGTTTTTTTTATGTGAAATTATGAGTTGTGTTATGTTATTTTTCTTAATTTCTTGAATTAATTTTTTTATGTTAATTTCGTGAATTAATTTTTGGTATGTTATGAGTTATGGTATGTTATTTTTGTTAATTATTATTGATATTTTGGTAGTGTATATGGTTTATTATTTTAGTTTAGGTATTGATATGGATTTGGTTAAGTGGACTTTTATTTAGGTTAGTATATTAATTTAGGTGAGTTTATTGATTAAGGTTAGTTAATTAGATTTGTTTAATATTTAGGTTAGTAATTAGTATAGATTATTTTATTAATTTTGTTTAGTTTATTAAAATAGGTTAGTTTATTAGAGTATATTACGTAATTAATTTTTTATAGTAGATTAATTTAGGTTAATGTAGATTAGTTAATTAAGTAAGGTTAATTAATTAAAATTAGCTTATTAAGTAAGGTTAGTTATGTTAGTTAATTAATGAAGTTTAGTTTATTAGATTAGTTTATTTTATTAACTTAGTATATTTAGGTTAATTAAGTAAGATTAATTATAGTAGTTAATTAATTAAGTTTAGTTTACTAGATTAGTTTAATAAGTAAGGTTAGTTTATTAATTATGGTTAGTGTATTAATTTAGATTAGTTTATTAGGTTAGTACATTAAGTAAGGTTAGTTTACTAAATTAGTTTATTTCCTTAGGATATATTAAGGTTAATTTAGTTTATTTTATTAGGTGCTTATATTTAGGTTAATTAAGGTTAATTACTAAGGTTAATTAAAGTTAGTTAATTAATTTATATTAGTTTAATAAGTAAGGCTAGATTATTAGGTTAGTTTATTAATTATGGTTAATGTATTAATTTAGATTAGTTTATTAGATTAGTACATTAAGTAAGGTTAGTTTACTAAATTAGTTTATTTCCTTAGGTTAATATATTTAGGTTAATTTAGTTTATTTTATTAGGTGCTTATATTTAGGTTAATTAGGTAAGGTTAACTAGGTTAGTTAATTAATTAAGATTAGTTTATTGTATATTACATTCTTGAATATCATTGAATAGTTTTCGTTGTTGTAGGCTTCATGAATACCAATGTATACCCATTGTTATGTCGATGGGGTGGATAGTGATGGCCAGTGGGCCGGTCCGGTTGGGCTGGGCCGACCCTGGCACCGGGCCGGGCTAGGGGGGAGGGGACCGAATTCGGACCGGTGAGGGGGGCGGGCCGGTTCGAACCGGGCTAGGGTCGGGCGAATTCGATTCGTTACCGAATCGAACCGAATCGAAAACGAATCACGAACCGAATCAAACCGAATCGTGAACGAATCGAACCGAATCTTGACCGAATCGAACCGAATCACAAAACGAATCGAACCGAATTACATATATATATATTTTTTAAAAAAATTTTAATTTTTTTTAATTAAGTATTATTAAACTAATTACGTATTTTACCTAATTTCATATTTACGCATTAGAAAATCTAAAATATTTCAATAAATGAACTAATTCACTTTTTTAGAAAATCAAATAAAATATATTTCATATTTTATATTTTAAATTTAATTTCATATTTCATGTACTAAAATCTGTAAACTAAAATCAAAATTTCATATTTCATATACTAAAATAAGTAAACTAAAATAAGTAAACTAAATCATATTTCATATTAAGGGCTTGCACTTAATTTAGAAAATCAAAATTTAATTAAATAATTAAATATTGATTTTCAGAATTAAGTTGCCTACGTATCCCGAAGGAATCAAAGCCCACGTAGTTCTGGTACGTACCAGTAGGGGTGCTTGTGCGGTTGTGCTTAGCCTAATCAGGGACAGACCCCGAACCTCCTTCACCTGCTAAGTTGTCGCTTGATTCGCTTGTGTCCATCGTCATCCAAGGATCGTCTTCGTCGTTGTCCTCCTCCCTCAATCCTCGGGTCCTCCGCTCCGCCTGATCCCAATCTTTCTTACAAACGCTATTTCTATGCTTTCGGGAGATAAGCGGGATCTCTTCTCGTCAAGAACACGTCTACCTGCACTAAAAGAAGACTCGGAAGCAATAGAAGAGGCGGGAATTGCAAGGATATCCTTTGCAATTCTCGCAAAAATGGGAAATTACCGTTCGTGTTCACGCCACCACTTAATAATTGAAAAATTAGCATCGGTTTCATGTTGGTAAGAAAGATATTCATTAATATTGTAAAGTGAAGAAGAAGAAAAAGAAACCGATGTTTTTGATTTTTTTAAAATTCTACCAAGTATTGGGCGCCATCGCGTAGCGGAACTTCCACTAGAAGAAGATACATTTTCGGACGTTGCATAGATAGAAGCATAATGATCATATATACTAGCTAAAATATTTTTACATTTTTCTATATATGCATTGACATCGTATTGTAAACTTAAAGCGTTATAATAAAATTCTAAACAGTTTTCTAAACCTACAGTCTTGACCCCGGGATCAAGAATAGAAGCTATACCATATATGACGGGAAATTCACTAAAGTAGTTATACCATTTATTAAGCATACTAGTAATTACACTACTAATTTGAACGATGTTGAAATGCTCGGTAAGAGTGCTAACTATGGTAACACACTCTAATATAACTAAATGGATGTTAGGGTCGTAAACGTAAGAGAAAATTTTGGTTGCGTGGTCAAAAGCTGCTAAAATGTCATGGATGTAAATTACGGTATTCCAATGGAAATCAGTAGTTCATCGGGAGTCGCTCGGGTTTCGTTATAAATAATTGTTAAAATCTCACGGTATTTAATGGCTTCTTTTAACAATTTATATGTGGAGTTCCAACGGGTTGGTGTATCTAGACTCCATTGCTTCTTCCTAAGGCCTCTTTCCTTACACAAGGCCATGTACTTCCTCCTAACCGAGGCCATAATCCTAATCCATTTAATTACACTCCTAATAGGGTTAAGCAAGTCAATTAACTCAGCTAAACCTTCTTGAACTAAGAGGTTCATAATATGTGCACAACAACGAACATGTAATAGTTCTCCACTGTTTATCAACTTTAAGCTTGGTTCGGATATCAAATAATCTATACATTTTGTATTTGCTGAAGCATTATCTAATGAAAGGGAAAAAACTTTATCAAGTAAATGAAAGGTTTTAAGACAGTCTATTATCCTTACCTTAAGGTTGTATCCGGTATGTCTCTCCTCCATAGCTTGAAAATAAATGATTCGTTTTTGAATATACCACTCATCATAAATCCAATGGGCGGTTACACAAAGAAAAGGTTCACCCAAACAAGAGGTCCATGTATCACTAGTTAGGCTAACACGACCGTTAAAAGTGCGAAACATTTCTATTAAACTACTTCTATATTTATAATAAGCAGTTTGGGTATGGCGTTTAAGCGTGTTCCTAGGGACACGTCTATAAGCAGGTTGTAAAGTGGTTCTAGTGAAATGCTCAAAGTTTAGACTCTCACCATAGCTAAAAGGTAATTCGTCAGCAATGACAAAATTAGCCATTTCATCAATCATTTTATCTTGATTATACATAAAAGACCTACCTCCTCCGGGCATGGAACCCATATACCCGTGTAGTTGTGTCTGAATTGAAGATTCAACTGCTCCTGCAGATTCAGTTGCATCGAGGTTTATTCCATGTCCCCCGGTCAAGTGACGGGATAAGGTTCCCGTCCCATAACCGGTCTTCCATGAATAAGCGGCTATTGGCTTCTTTCCTAATTGCTTGCATACCAAGAAATAGCACATGAATTTCCTCCCTTTGGAAGAAGCATCGGTCAGTAGGACCTTCTCATAATATGGCCATACTTTGGAAGATTTCTTTCTACATTGAGTAGACTCAGGTACTCCTTCATCACCATCACCATCACCATCACCATCACCTTCACCTTCACCTTCACAAGTTAATTAACGAATTAATTAACATAATCAACCAAATATATCATAACTAATCAATTAACATAATCAACCAAATATATCATAACTAATCAATTAACATAATCAACCAAATATATCATAACTAATTAAACATCAAGAACTTAATCTAACATAATCAAATAATCTAACATTCATTAATTAGAAGTTTAAGAGTTACCTTGTGGAGTAGAAGAAGGAGGACGCATCTAAGAAGTTGGAGTTTCCGGAATTTGAGGAATTTGAGTACCCGGAGTACCGAAAAGTTGTTGCTCCAAGTTTTGAGCAAATTCCGCAGTATCATCGAAAGAACTGCTTACACTGAATCTACCTCTTGAATCCATTTTCTTTTAGGATTTGTAGTAATAAACAACTAAATTAAGAATAATAAACCAACTAATTAAGATAACTAATGAAGATTAAGAGAGTAATTAAGAAGATTAGTACTAATAATTAAGTTAATTGTAATTAGTAAAGATTGAGAGAGAATTTGGTGAGGATGGAAACCAAATTGGTGGTGTTTTTATAGGGCAAATCACAACGGGCAATAACAGCTAGTTTAACGGCTAGTTTTAGGCGAATTAGGCGGGCCGGGCCGGTCCAAATTGACGGGCCGAATCGAACCGAATACGGGGCCGAACCGAATTTTTTAACGAACCGAATCAAAACGGGTTAGGGTTGGAAAATCGGGATTCGAATTTGGCCCACGATTTGGACGGGCCGAACCGGGCTTGGCCCGGTTCGCTGGTGGGCCGGTTCGAGCCGGGCTGGGGATGGGCCGGGCTGGGGTTGGGCCGGGCTGAACCGGCCCACTGGCCATCACTAGGGGTGGAACATTGGTTGAACAAGATAATACGGTTGGGTATGATGGTGGACAGTGTAGACCTATCGTAATTAGTGGTGAGAACAGCTTCTCTGATATTGTTGACATGGTCTTTAGTTTGTGTGGGTTTGATAGACAGTTGGTGGAACTGAAATTGAGAATGAAGTATCCTACTGGGCCGTCGACATGTATGGCATTGCCGTTCACTGATAACTATGCTGTTAAGTATTATGGGTGTATATTCAAAATTATCCACAATCTGACATTGAAAAATATGTCGATCTAGTACCCTCACCATCTTCATATATTGGTTTAATGGACATCTTATCTCAACATCAGCCATTTTCAATCATTCCATCCACAAGTCAAATTCACGATGATAACTCAGAACTAGCTACTTCTCGGATGAATCCATTAAACAATACGCTTCTCAGAGATGGGTTTGGAAATTACCTTTATGGAGAAAGGACTGGGCAATCTAAGGAAGGAGTAAAAGAAGAGGAAGTAGATGAGGAAGTGGAGGGGGAAGAAGATGCAGAAGACGGGAAGCCCGTTAACATACAAGAAGAGGACAATGGTCATTTGAACATAAAGCTAGAAGTAGGGACTGAATCGGAGGCCAACGAGATTGCAGTTGAATCTAACATTCCTTATTACAATAGCATGTTAGAGTATGAAGAGGACGACAGTTGGACGATGATAGGCCCACCATGTGGTGTCGATAATGAATTCGTTAAGGGAATGGAGTTCACCAATAAGAGAGATCTCATTGAAGCTGTCAAGATGTATAACCTTAAGTCAAATACATCGTATCGGTGTCGAACGTCGAACACTAGTGTGTTGGAGCTGGTTTGTAGTAATAAATGTGGTTGGAGACTACGTGCTAGGCAGAAGAGTATCTTACTTTCATTTTGGTACATAACAACATACAAAGGTCCACATGCTGTGTCCTGTGTCAGTGGCAGTCAGAATCGAGGAGTTTGTCATCTTAGTGCGCCACTGATAGGCAATTTCGTAAAGGATTGTGTTAGAGCTGATCCCACATTGAAAGTGGCCGTAATTATAGTGATGGTGCGTGGGCGATTCCACCACACCGTACCGTATATGAAAGCATGGTACGGTAAGCACGTCGCTATAGCAGAAATTTACGGTAACTGGGAGCCCTCTTATGAACGGTTGCCCCATATTATGCAAGCACTAATGGATACTCATCCTGGGATGGGCGTGGAGTGGTGTTACAAATCAGAGGGTCCTGGTTATAGGGTGTTCCAGCGGTTATTTTGGTCATTCAAACCGTGTATAGAAGGGTTTAAGCACACACTTCCCCTGATTGTCATCGACGGTACGCATTTGTATGGAAAATACATGGGTAAGATGCTTATAGCAATAGGGGTTGATGGGAATAATCAACTATTCCCCATTGCTTTTGCTCTCGTCGAGGATGAGAATGGAGAGAGTTGGAGCTAGTTCATGGCATGCATCAGACATCGTGTTACGAATAGAAGGGGACTATGTGTATTATCTGATCGTCACCCGGGTATTATTCAGGCTATGAATGACGTTCATAGTGGTTGGACGCCACCAAATGCATTTCACCGATTCTGCATTCGTCATGTTGCTTCGAATTTGAACACCCACGTCAAGAATACCTTAGTGAAGAAAGCATTCATTAGAGCTGCTTTCCAGCGGAAACTTCGAAGGTCGACAAAGCCATCAGACGAATTGCTCAGGTCTCCCCTGACGCAACTGAATATATCCAAGACATGTCAATTGAGAAATGGTCGATTGCCTATGATAGAGGACATAGATACGGATATGCGACAATGAACATGGCTAAAGTGTTTAACGGCGTCATAAAGGGAGCTAGATTTCTGCCAGTTTCAGCAATAGTTGAGTTGTCATTCTACAGAGTGAACAAGTGGTTCGTTCACAAACGAGAGATAGGTACGGAACACGTAGCAGCAACCCAACCCTATACTCATTATGTACAACAGAGGATTGAAGTTAACAGAAGTAAGGCCAGATTCCACAATGTAGTGTCGTATGACATTGGGAGCGGCGTATATGAAGTGACAAGTGGCCGAGGTGAAAGGTTGGCACGTAAGGGAGGGAAACGTTACATGGTACGTTTCGCTGACAGGACATGCACGTGCAACAAGGTTCAAGTATATCACTACCCTTGTTCGCATGTGTTGGTCGTGTGTCGTCAGTTTCACGTTTATGAGGCACCATTCATTGATCTACATTTCCATAGTGTGGCATACATGCGCACGTACCAGCCTCAATTCCACCCACTTCTTGATGACACGGTGTGGAGAGCATTTATAGGACCACGAGTTATTACTGATGAGACTCGAGTTCGGGCTAGGGGTCGTCCACGATCTCTCGCCTGCAAACGCCACTGAGATGGATATTTTGAGGTACGCTAGGATGTACTGCGGGGTCCTCGTTTCTTGTGTACTTTTCGCGGATAAGTCAGGGAACGAGGTGCAACTTATATACTTGAATCTCTTCAACCGACCTTGGGATAGTGTAGCCAGTTACAGCTGGGGCATCGCGGCTCTATCCTACCTATACCGGATGATGTGTCGGGCTTCTCGAGTTCGCCGAGGTCGGGTAGCAGTTGAGATAGCTGGGCCACTAGTCATTCTCCAGGTATGCATGCTCGTTTGTTATTTTATACTAACCGTACAAAAGTATGCAACTAACTCATTCCATTTATTTTAATTACATAGCTTTGGGCGTGGGAGCATCTCACCGTCTGTCGTCCGACCACACCCACACGACGCAGACGAGCTCAAGAGGGAGCTCAGGAGGTTCACATTTACGTCGAACCGGGCCGAGCTGGAGATGGAGAGCCGTACGGAACAAGATGGCTGGTCGATCATCTTACTCGCGTTCACCTCGCGACTGGGGTGAACTCTCTGCGAGATTTATTAGACAGGATGACGGATGGGCATGTACTATTCCAACTCATTAGTAATTCGTACATATATTTTAAATGGATTTATTGTCATATTCTAATGTTGAACTGTCATTTATAAACAGATGGTATGGGATCCGTATCCCGAAGATGAGGGTGAAGAGGACGAGTGGCGTGTCATTTCGCCGCTTGTATGTTTTGAGTGCGTTGAGTTCCATTTGCCGACACGAGTTATGCGGCAATACGGATCGTGTCGGGTCATTCCCCCACCTGTTGACACGAGCGAAGACTTACACAAGGTGGACCGACGTGGGAAGGCTGGAGTCGATTGGTCGGACCATCACCGACAATTTATCGACGCATGGGATAGGCGTTTACAGTCTGTAGTCCAGGTCGATCCGTTTGAGGGAGATATGGACTACTTCGATCTATACTTGGTATGGTATCGATGTATCACCAGGCAGTTCATTTGCCCTTTCTTTCGGCCGCCTGTGCCACATTTCTCTCCTGCAGTAGTGCCGTTACACATCGTGGTAAGATTTCTAGTTAATTTAATTGTTCAATTTTATATATAGTACACAACTAACGTCATTTGTATTTCTTCTTTCTCATGTAGACTAAGGAGCTGTTGCATATTCGTGACTACGTTCACGAATCCAGAGACTTGTGTCCTCCCATGGCAGACTACGTGTACGGTCTCGTCCAGGGAAGCATGGAGAGGATACGGCTGCCTTACCGACTTCGGCCGTATCCATGACAGTCGAGTTACGACGCATCCACCCCCGCTACACCCTTCACTATGCCGAAGACCCTTGCTATCGAGATGTCTAGTCAACATTACACTCAAGGTCATTCTTCGTCATCGGCTTACACATCTCCAGAGGCCCCATTTGCACACCATCCACCTTGGACCCAGCAAATACAAACTCAGAGTTCGTATCCTCATTTGGACATCATTTTCGAGGAGCAAACTCCGGGTCCAGACTCTTAGAGCTTATTCAGTTTTCATTACGTTAATTTAATATCAATTTGTAATGTATATAACTAAAACTTAGTTTGAAACATTATACAGTTTGAATTTCAAAATTCATCATTTGTTATGACCTTCTTCCCAATATGTGTTTATTTCGATACTTATTATTAGAATTTGTCTATTCATATTTTAATTCATACGTATTTAAATATTGATGAAAAATTATATACTGTATTTAATACATATTAATAATTTACGGCATTTAAAAAAAATATTTTATTAGGATGGCAGCGTTTTTCTTTGAACTAGAACACTGCCCCATACAACGTTTTCCTAATTACACAGAATTCCCCTAAAACCCAGCCCCATGCAAAACGTTGCCCTGAGTAGCGTTTTTGTCCTATTTAAAACGCTGAATTGGGTAGCGTTTTATTTTCGAAACTAAATTAGCTTATTTTTGAAATTATTTTAAACAATAACTTATTTTTTAAATTTTTAATTTTTTTTGGCTTAACAATGAAAAAATTTCCGATTCCTTCAAGTTGCTGAAGAAGAACGGAATGGATTTTGAGTTGACTCGGAGAAGCGGTGTAGACTCGGGGAGGTTCGCCGAGTTGATGATGTCGTCCGGGTTGGTCTGCAACGACGACGGGATTACCTGGGAGACGTTTCACTGCAGTTACGATCTCGGTTACATGGTGAAGGTGTTTACACAATCGCCTCTGCCGAGTGAACTCAGCGAGTTCATTCAACTAGTGGAGTTCTTCTTTGGAGGAGGGAGAGTGTTCGACATCAAGCGCATGACTCAATACCGTGATGGAGTGTTTGGAGGGTTGGAGAAGATTGCGCAGGTTTTGAAGGTGGAAAGGGTAGGGCTGTCTCATACAGCAGGATCCGATAGCTTGCTGCGTGGAATACCTTCGAGAGAATTCGAGATATTGTCATCATGAAGCATGAAAACATCGAGCAGTATGCTGGAGTATTGTATGGGTTAGTCGATTAGAGATTTTCGTTCATGTTCATCTTTGTAAATTACTACCCTTAAAGTTCAGTTTTTAATCTAATCTACCTTCCGTCTCGTTCTTTCCATCTCGTCTTTTGATGTTTTGTTTTCCTTTTTTTTTTTTTTTTTTCCTGATGCTCCTACATGTTCTTTACCTCTCCATTGTGCGGAGTGATTCACAGTGAGGGATTTACAAATTGAGAGAGGAGGCTAAGTGAGAGTTTTGTGAATTTTGCAAAAAAGAAAGAAAAAAAGAAGAAGAGAGAAGTGGTGAGTGCTGTATAAGAATTTGGAATAATGAAAGTTAGGGGAGTTTGGAGGAACTAGTACAGTAGTACTGAATGCTCTAATGTGTTCTTTTTATTGCGCGGATGATTCGTAGTTTTTGATATATTGATTGAGAACAGTGTTACAAGAATTTTGTGATTTTTTCCAATAGAATCAGAAGTGGAATGTGGTATTCAAGTGTTTGGGATCTTAGTTAAAGAGTGTTGAACTTGGGATTTAATGTAGAAATGTTAGTGAGGCATGTATTCACAGGGATAATTATGGAAAATTGTGATATTTGCAAGTGAAACAGGTGTTGAGACTGCTTTATGAATTTGGAAGAATGGAAGATATAGGACTTCAAGGGTGTATTTTTTTTGATGTATTGATAGTGATGATAGGCAAGTATTGGGGCCCCTCTGTGAAATGATTTATATTCTGTTCATAAACTGGTTTTTTTTTTAAAGAGAATTAAGTTTCAGTGTAGCTAAAAATACTATTTATAATGAAAACTTTGAATTCTTGTGGAGATATTGGAGAATTTTTGTTGGATGAAATTCTAGTTACTTTTATAACTGCTCTGATTCATACATTCATTTGAAATGTCTAAGAATGATTAATTGTGTATTTTAATCACTTGAGTTTTAATAATCAACTTTAGACAATAAACAATAAACATATGTAATTTTTCTTGATTTTGACTTGCCTAGACTCTAGAGTCTTATTCCCTAATTTTATTTACACAGTTTACACATTACTATAGCTCTCAGATATGGTTCTAGCTTATGGAAGCCTGGTCATATATCACAATAAAAGAGTTTTAAAATTATATTAAAGAGTGAAGGCTATGTTGTTTATGAGTGATATTTGATGAAGTTCATTTGGAGCTATGGTGGTCTTTAGTATTCTAAGCTCTATTGAACTTCACTTTGTTTGATAATTTTAAGGGAAGGAAGTAATAGTGAGTCTTTGAGCTTAGTACTTGACTCTTTATCATTGATCTAATAAGAGTATACCTGAAATATGTGTGCATTACATCATAGCGTTTATTGTTTGCTGAAGGGTATTGCAACTTGCATATCTTTTGGTTTAGTTTGATTGTTTAGACTTTAGAGTTTGAGTTGCATTGAGATACAGAAGTCTTGGGCTCTATGCTAGGGCAAGAGGGTGAGGAGTGTAGATGCATCATTAGTAAATTATTTTTACTGTTACTAATGTTTTCTTTCCTATAAAGGATCTTTTAAATTGATTCGACCCACATGTAAGATAAGCCATAAAGCTCGCCAAATTTTGGATGGTTATTCATCACAATACAACAGTCTTGGAAAGAAAATGTTTGAAATGGTTACCAAGAGGCTTGGCTACTGTTGAGGTGATCAGCCTCTGCTTTGATGAGGCATGTTTTCTGGATATACATTGCGGAAGGTGTATTTAGGTTTTTCCTGAGTTCAATAGAGCTTCTGGAATGGCAATGTTGCATTGCTTGTGAAAAACAATATCCAGTTATTTGAGTCCTATGGAACTATATAATGAATTTGCTGCATCTCCTTGGCACACACATCTCTTGATAAATAGGAGTGGAATACCCATTGCATGACTGAAGTAATCAACTACTTTTGGTAGTAAATTGATCTGGTTTGTGCACGGTTTTTGGAATAGTTGTACTGGCCTTTCATTTATGCTTTGTTAAATCTTTCTCTGCGTCATGTTGATCTCAAAACTGTATATGATGGTTTCTTTGGGATTGCAATGTGATTGGGCCAATTGTAAAGTTGATAGTATTTTAAGACTGAAAAGATTCCAACCTTTTACTTATTAAGGTCCTGCCTGCCACTTGCTCTTCAAATTCATCCTTCAGTTCTCACTGACAGTGCATTTTGTAGAATTTCAATGAATTTAAGTAGAGAAAGTCAATAGCTGAACCTGCCTAAGATGGAGTTGATGAATTCTATTTGCCATCTAAATTGTGAGTGATTTTGACTGTCTTCTTTCTAAGATCTTAGAATTGGATTGTGAGATTTCACGTGTAAAAATCAATTACAAAATTAACATCATCTCCATGAATCCAAATTACTTAGGCAACACTTATTAGGTTTCACGTGTAATGTCCTGGAGTAAAAATGATTTGATCATGTATTCATATGTCTTTTCTCTTGGTCCATGTTTTTAAAATGGTACTCAAGTAGTTAGACGATTTGAGAAAGAAAGTTATTTGACCGTTCTTCCTTCCTTAGAAATACAAGCCTCCAAAAATATTGTCAAGAAAATATAGTCAGGAATCTGCTCAAATATGCGTGTATATTTTTTACATGTTAGGCTTGCGCCAATCAGTGAATTATGCTTTTTGTGCTGTCATTTTTTGTTTTTTCGATTTTTTAGGGAGCAAACATTTTTGTATGTAGCATTATCCTGCTATTAAATAGAGGCTGTCCTCCATCTTGGAAACTAGGATTGTACCTTTGAGTTCAATACTTTCAAGGTAAATAACCTTTTTCCATTGCTGCCAATTTTTATTTATAACTCAGAAGTGACTAACTTTTAAGATAAAGGGAAGAGTAAAGAATACAAAAAGTCAGCATATCTACTTTTCCATGGAGAAAAAAATCAATGAAAATGAAGTTTAAAATTTTGTTTGTGTTGGGGGTGCTCCCTTTGAACTTGTGTCTGTGGCGATCAACAGCTGGCCTACAGTTTGAGTGTAGTGAGAGTTTGTGGTTTTTGCTAATGAGAAAGAAGTTCCATATGCTGTAAATATGGAGGTATGGAGCCTTGAGGTACTAGTACTGACTACTGACTTACTGAGTGCTTTTAGATGTAGTATTGGTAATATTCTAGTGTTTGGGCCCTAAGATAAAGTGTGTCAACTCTTGAACTTGGGCTTCATTATAGAAAAAAATGTTGAGAAAAGAAGTATATATTTGAGGAAATTTTTAGAAAACGTTGGCAACAATCTCAAGTGAGGTAGAAGTCAAAACTGCCTCATATATTTGGAATAATAGAAGTAAGGAGGACTTTGGAGGTGTGCCTTTTGATATACAGATAGTAATAATATGCCAATGTTGGGGCTCTGCTGTGAAATGATTTTTATGTGTTCTGGAACTTGGGTTTTCATGAAAGAATCTAAGATTGTGTAGTGAAAAGAAAAAAAATATTTATAGCTTTGAGTATTCAATGGTTTATTTCATAAATTATGGAACTATTGCAAATTTACTTGTATATTTGCTCTGATTCATTTCATTCCATTTGTAATGCCTAAGAATGGGAAGTTGTGTAAACCAATCACTTGAGTTTCATTCCTAATTTATGCCAGACAACTAAACAATTAAAAATTGTTTTTTCATGGTTGTATTCATCTAGAGTATTATTCCCTGTTTTTATCTTACATAATTTTCTCATAAAAAACGTTAAATATTGCAGATCCTTTTCTTTGCCCTAGTCTTGTCTTTAAGAATACTTGCTGCATTGAGATTGAGAAATCTTGGGGCCTATGCATACTTGCATAGGGCCAGAGGTGCAGGCGAGTTGGTGCATCGGTAGTTTTGGTTAATTTTTTTTTAACTGAAATTAGTGTCTTTCCTATACAGAAGGTTTTTGAATAAGTTCTCACACTTGTAATATTAATCAAAGAAATTATGAAACTTGTCATGGTACTGCATCAAAGTTCCACTAGTCCACAACATTTTCATAATGACCCTTGCTCAGATATGTTTTTGTTAGTATTGTTCTAGAATTTTTGTGATTAAGATTCATGTTTTTTTTAAATTAAAATGATTATCATTTGTTGAAAATTGAATTTGAAAATTGTTTCACCTTGGAAGCACTTACTGGAGGTATGCTGTCCTGATGAGAAGATATGAAATGTCTATAGGCCTGGTTGATATTTTAAAATGGTATTTTTGAAGTTTGATGAATAGACTAAGAAACCATTTGCCTGTTGCCCCCAAAAAATTGTCTAGAAATTAAGTTAGGAATCTGCTCAGGGACGTGTTTTTCCATGGCAACATTGGTCTTGCACTTGTCATCAATTTATACTTTTCAAGATTGTGTGTGTGTGTGTGTGTTTTTTTTTTTTTTTAAATTTATTTGAGAGGAGATATCTTTTAATGTATGCAACATTATTCTGTTACTGACCAAACGTTTCTTTTTGGAAACTGGAAGTACTACTTCAAGTTCAATACATTTCTTGAAAATAACTTCTCAACATTGATGCCAAAATTTTACTCAGAACTCTGAAGTGACTTGTTCAAATTTTAAAATATCAAGAAGAAAAACAAGACCTGATCTGCTCTTTTGCATGGAGAAGTGTAACTAAAATGGAGTTGACAATTTTACTCCTTGTTAATTTACATGTTTGAACTGAGGGTTGCCTCTTAAATGTGTAGTGGGCCACTCTCAACTTGTGCCTGTGGCCATGATCTAAGGTTGTCGGAACCAGCTGCCAGTGTATAAATTTCTGTGATTTGATTGAAATTTGTTTAGGGCACTGGATTACCACACTTAGATATTATGACACCTGATAGAATGAATTGTTGTTTCCTTTATTTCATTGTAGACGCCATTGGAGCATTTTTGAGCTGGTTATCCTCATGTCAAGTCTCCAATTATTACAATCGATGATCCTGAGGTGAAGTCATTAAATTTGCTGATTATGCTATCTTAAAACTAACAATTAGTTTGTCTAATAAAATAGAGAAAGTAGAGGGTGTCAAGAAAGAGCTGGGACAATGATGTGTTTTTCACTCTATCTTCTTCCATATTCTCTGACTCTTGAAGGCCATGAAGTTGTGGTGATGTACTTATGGTAGAAGGAAAATGGTGGAGGGCATGGAGGGTAAAAGTACATCAAAGTAGCAGCTATGTATATCAGGTTTTCAGGTATTCTTCATTCTCAGTGCAGCATTAGCGTACTTTTAGATATCATGGTAATGTCTGTCTGTGCTTGGGATTCATTGAGACAACTTCTTGATTCTATGAATGGTATTTTCTTTGATGTTCTGTCACCAGTTTAAGCTTCCCTTGATATTGTGTGTAAGTAGTATTTGGTTAAAAAATTTTTTTGATGTTTTTTCTTGTGTTATCTTTAAATATTCTTTTATTTTTCACTCTGCTAATATGACAGCTGGGTGAATGCAAATGCAGCATTTCCTCAATTAAATGTTTGAAACTGTTGGATGCTGTTGAGTGACTATGACATGTAAGTTGAACCTACGACCTTCAACTTTGACTAGTTTTCTTCATTTCATTTTTCAGTTTGACTTAAAATTTTTCTCTTAGTGTAGAGGTCGTATCTATTTAGTTTAATCATCTGATGGCTAGTTGAGTAGTTCAAATTCTATGATTTATTGATCTGTTTTCACTTTTCTTTTTATTATTTCTTCTAGATGGAAACTTTCAATCTTCGATGCGGAAACCAATTTCCTTACTTGTGCTGAATATTATTGCTATTGACATGATTGCTTAGCATGTGACAAGCTCAAGTTTGGTACTTTTGAGGCTTTAACTGGGGGATGGCTGTAATAATAATCATTATTTCTCTGAAAACTTTAAGGGGCTGTTGATTTTGATAATGCTGTATATCCTTTTATTTTCTAAACATGCTATGGTATTTTTGTTGTCAGTCTGAAAAATGCAGTGCATATATAATAAGTATAACTTGTGGTGTCTACATCTTTGTCCTAGAGGTATTGCTAATTTCGTGCAGTCTGCTTTTGTCAGTGAAATACCAAATTCTCATCATCCTAATATGAGGGTGCAACCGTGCAAATAGAAGCTGAAATGTTAATCTCATGTGTGTATTTGCTGAAATGTTAATCTGTGTGTATTTTGCCATATTTTTATTCTTCTTTTGATTGCTGATAAGGATAATCTAAGCTCTTTCTTAGCCTATGTTGGTGATTTGTTTTATTGGCCTTGTCACTGCTTAGTACTCAGTTTTTTGCCTTTGCTGCTGCTGCGAGAAAAAATATACTAGCGAATATCACTTGATGCATAATGTACATAAGAATTTTGGAAGTAATGAAGATCTTCTATGAGAAGACTCTCATTTTGGTATAATATTATCTCTAGAAAAGTTTATAAGTACATAGAAGTTTATGTTGAAGAGAATGATGAATTCACCATCTGTATGGGATCTGAAGTTTTATTGTACACAATTTGTAATTATTAAATCTGTTTCATTAGTAATACAGGAAAATGGAATCTATCACAGCATAGACTTGTGGAGATTTTGAAATTCTGTGTCTTCTGCAATTTTATCAACACTGGAGCTGATCGCTAATCATTTAGAATTCTATATTGTTGTGCTCATGTCTAATGCTAGTAACTTCACAACCCTAACTAATCACTTTGCATTATGACAGGATGTCAGCTCTGTCTGGAATGATCTCACATTCTCTCTGGGAAGGACTGTGATGACAAGCTGAGCTCATGGGCTGAAAATTTGCTGTAGTTGGTGTCTTAACTATAGGAGCTACAACCTTAGTTTTAAAAGGCGTGAGGCGCTCTAAGGCGCTAGGGGTCCCCGGAGCCTTAGGCGCTAGGCGAAGGCGCTAGCCTTTGGGTATGAGGCGCTCCAATTATGCCAAAAATCAAATTTAACACTTGTAAATTTAACAACTCCAATTATTTTTGTTGTTAGGATCCGGCTTCCCATACTTTTTTCCAGGATTCAAGTTATCTACTGATTCCGATGATGATCGCTCATTTAAAGACATCCTGAAAACAAATCAAGAAAGATAGAGTTGGATTTTAATAGAAATATAGAATGATAATTAAACATCAAAACTGTTACTCTACAATTGGTCATCAAAATTATTTTATAATAAGTTTATATTGAGTGTAAAATGTAAATGTGTAATCTTTAATACGCATCATACTAACATTTGATGAGTTTTTTGTTTTTTGCCTTTTGTTTTATATGTTTTATACTACATGCAAATTGCTAAAACATTGGAAGTTCAAGTACTGGGTAAGTGGTTATATAATTCAGAAGCATTAGCAAACAAGCGCAAATAGGGTTATATAATTCAGAAAATTCTGAGCCCCAATCCCGATGGACTTCCCACTGTTCCCAGCGCCAGCCCCTTCCCACTGTTCCCGACCGACTTCCCACTGTTCCCAGCCCCAAATAAAAAAAAACCCAGAAAAGAAGAGAAGAAAAGGAAGACTAGAATGAGGAAGAAGAAGGAAGAAGAAGACTAGGAGGAAGAAAGAAATTTGATGAAGGAAGAAGAAGATAAAAAAAACTGAAAAAAAAAATTAAATACATACCTGGCGTCGGCTGTCGGGTGCTGGGTGGCTGGGGGAGCCGGCTGCTGGTGGCCGACGGTCGAGGTTGGGTGGCTGGTGCGTCCGGCAGTCGGGGCTTGCAGTCAATCGACATTGCTTAGTTGCTTAGGTTTAGGACTTTAGGTTTATTTCTCACATTCCCTTCCCCTTATTGTTCTCCCGTGCTTTATTAGGTGTTAGTTGAAGCCAGCTGTCACTCCCTCCAGTTTCCCCACAGCAAACCATAGAAGCGAGCGCCTCTCGCCTCCACCAGCCTCGCCTAAGGCGCTTCAAGGCGCCCGCCTTTAGGTTTCTCCTCGCCTGACCTCACAGAAGCGCTCCACCACCGCTTCGCCTCGCCTCCTCGCCTTAGGCGCGCTTTTTAAAACCAAGGCTACAACTCACAAAGTTGATATCTTCTCACTACGACATATCAAGCTAATGCAACAGTCAAGGCTGATGCAATTCCCAAATGCAACAGTTTATGTTAATTCAACTGGTGCGTGCAACAGTTCTCAATAACTATTGCGATCGAATGTCATAAGCAACAGGTATTCTTCCTAACCGTTGCAATAGGGAGTTAGACTACTTTTGAGTAAGCTAATGCAATAGCAAGATAATTTTGAAACCTTGTTCATTCAAGTCAAATTTTGACCCCAACGATTTAATACCTCCACAGAAACCCCCTTCTTTTCAGCCATTTGTAAGAGCAACTCACCATAGGGCTGTCGGAGCAATTTAATTCGTAGGAGGTTTAGTTGCTCGTGCTTAATTCCCAAATTCCAGTTCTAGACTCTTTTCACCTTTCACTTTCTTCAATTCTCAAAGGATTTGTTCCTTTGTTTTTGTCATTTAATTGCTGAATTCTCACAAGTTTCATTCACCTCGATTCCTCCAGGACTCTTGTCTCTTCGAAATAAGAGAAAAGTTTCATGCATAAACCCTATCTCTCTTGCCTTCAATCAAAAACGGAAAGAACCTAAAAAATGTGGTCGACGACTACAGTTATACTTTGTCATTTTTTGCAATATTCTGGTGATTCTGTATTTTATTGTTCCAATTTTTTTATAAATTTTTTCTAGGTATTGAATTTTACATGATCTAGGTTCATTATGTGATTTTTTTCCTCGAATTTTCCTGGAAATTATTGAGATTTTTTCTTCTTCAAGATGTTTGAATGACGTTTTAGATTTCGTTTATTTTTTGAGGTTTCAGATTTTTGATGTTCAATCTTGGTTTTCTCCTTGAAAATTTTGAAAAGAGCGAGTTTTTTGGCTTCAGTTTTTGCTTGATTCATCTTGTTATGGCCTTTTGATGTGTAGAGATAAAAGTCTCGGGTCGATTGAATATTGATTTGTTCATTCTAAAAGGAAAATTACATGATAAAACTAATTTTGTTTCATAGAGGTGTACAATGACTATAGGGAGTCTTGCTTCCACGCACACCAGTGCAGCCCCTTTACTTCTTCAACTCGTCGGTCATTATTGCCGGCGACCCTAACATAAAGGACCCCATCCCTACTTTCCCCAGTGGCCGGCAAACCTCTCATGAGTAACCCGTTGTCGACCATCCACCATAACTCAGTCACGGCCGCCGCAAAAAAAAATCGAGCACAACTCATTTTTCGTAGCTTTTGGAGTGAAAAAATCTAGCAACTCTTGCTTGAATTTGTGTCCAAAACATGGGTAAAATATATAATTATCCTTTAATTATAGTTGTATAGATTAATAGTGAAATTTCTCAAATTTCATTGATAAATCCAGATTTCTCATTCTCACGGATTCGGCAGGATTTGGAGACAGCAGAGCAAAGCTTCTCAAGTTTCGATAAAGGGGAGAGTGGTAGAGGACATTATTGATGGAGGTGTGGAAGCTTCTAGATAGGAGAGGGAGATGGAGATGGAGAGAGAGTTTGGTTTACTATTTAGAGCAAAATGTGTTCATCCCTAATCATATGGTTCAAACTTTAATCTAGGTAATCCGGCAAAAAAAAAACTTCAATCTAGGTATTAATTCAATTGGGTCAAATAATTAAAAAATACTAGTTAGGAGATACTTACCTAAATTAAGTTATTTAATATATGTACTGACTAACAAATTCTAAGTGTTTAAACTAGGATATAATCGGCCATGCAATCAACTACAATTTATATGTCTATACCAAAAATAATTCTATACTTGAAAATCTTTCAATAAATTTTTTATACTTTTATGAACACATGTAGCATAATTATCTTGTATAATAGTTTCTATATGGATCCAATCTTGATTGAGCCAACCAAGTTGAAGCTCAATTCTAAATTATCGTATTGGACCTAACTCTCAGCTACCCATGAGTTAAAATTCACCTCAACGATCAAAAAGCCTAATGTGGCTCCAGAATCAGCCCCACCAGTTCCTCCCCTATAAATATCCATATATGGGCAAGAGACAAAGGGTTGCTTTGATATACACAAAATTAGACACAATTACTCCGAAAGCAGAACATCTCTCAAGTAAGGATACTTCATGCATCCCCCTCTTCATCACTCCAACCACAAAAGATATCCTCTCAAAGCTTGTTAGTCAAGTTACTGACTTAGGCATCAGAGTGGGTGTCCTCAGAATACCACCATCGAGGTTAATAACCCTTACTCTCTGTGCAGGTTGTTAACTGAAGAGATCCAAGATGCATCAACTTAAGGGAATCCTAGCAATCTACGCTCATTCATTACTTGACCCTCAAGTAAGGTTTTTGTTCCCTAAGACACTGTTTCCACTTAACTAAATGACGTACAAATTTTATATTCTTTCAATTATGTTATTTTCATATACAATTATTAATTAAATCCATAATTCCTTTACTTTACTGAATTATCATGAAAGTTGTTCATAGTAAATTACAAAGTAGAAAAAACTAAAAATTGAGGCATAGTTCAGACCCATTTAGAATACAGTTGAATAGTACTCCATAAAAAAAAGATTAGTTTTTGACATAATAGTGTTTTTTAGGTTAAAAAAGGATATTAAAACAAGTGACGTAACAAAATTTTATTTTAGGTACGTTTTGAATATTGTTGGCTAGAACTAAGAGTGCTTATGAGCCGAGTCGAGCTCGAGTTTGGCTAAGCTCGACTCGAGCTCGATAACTAAAACTCGAGCTCGAAAGCTCGTGAGCTAAAAAATCGAAGCTCGAGCTTGACTCGAAAACTCAATACTCGAGCTCAAGTCGAGCTCGATTAAAGCCCGTTTTAAGCTTGACTTGAGCTCGATTAAAGCTCATTTCAAGCTCGATTAAAGCTCATTTCAAACTCGACTTGAACTCGATTAAAGCTCATTTAAAGCTTATTTTAATCTAATGTGGGACTTTTGGTTTATATATCAAACTATATTTTATATCTTAAGTATATTTTTCTATAAATATATAATATAAATAAAAATTCGAGTTTCTCACGAGCTTTTCGAGTTGAGCTTTGATTTGCTCGACTTGGCTCGTTAACTTATCGAGTCGAGTTTGATCTTGAGTCGAGATTTGACCGAGTCGAGTCCGAGTTGCTCACGAGTAGCTCAACTCAATAAGCATCCATAGCTAGAACCAGTATCCCACATTCACTCCATGACGAATATGTTATAGCTGGAACTTATATCTCAGAGGAACCTTAGAATGACGATAGAGTCCGATAAGGTGGTGCCTTTTAGGAGATATAAGGTCCCACGTCTAACACTCTTTGAACCTCTATAGGCATGAACCACTCCACCTTCTCCTTTGAAACTGAATCCTCTTGAATCCAATAGACTCAATGATATCAGATTCTTCATCATGTGGAGAACGTTCTTGACTTCGTACAGAGTACAGAACTTACCATTATGGTTACGCAAATTGACTAAGCCTTTACCAACCACTTTAAGGGCATACCTATTGACCATAGTGATATTGCCACCATCAACCTGCTCATAGGTGAGCTACTCTCTACGTGGACACAACGATAAGAAGCTCCTGAATCTATAATCCACACAAAATCATGATGCAAATTAATGTCTGCGACCAGGGTTATGTCCTCTTTATAACTAATGTCATCCTTTGTGATAATAGCAGTCCCTGAAGAACTAGCGTGTTGTTGTCTATGCTTGTTGGGACAACTGATTTTCCAATTTCCCTTTTCTTTACACTAGTTGCCAACGTCACTAGGCTTGACACTTCTAGGATGTCATTTTGGGATTTCAACTAGATTTGTGCATTGGTTCGTGTTAGGGTTGAGATGAGTTAGATGCAAAACGGGTCGGGCGAGGCCAAAAGAGATGCTAAACAGGCAGAGCCGAGCCAAAGGAGATACATAACGGGACGAGTCGGGCCATGCCATCCAAAGAGAATATAGTTTTTATCTATAGAGGGTGATAGTTTACATGTATTACCTTCAATATTTGATAGTGGACTATTGGTAAGTATGTGAAAATTATTCATTACCTAATAGTGTTTAAAAATCTTGAAAAAACCTAATAAAACATGACCCTTTCAGAGACCGACCCGTTAGACTCATTATTGATTACACCCTTCTTACAAACAGGCCCCTTCCCATTTGAACACCTCTAATTTCAACCCCACTTTGCCTATCCCTTCCCACCACATGCCACCAAACCTGCAGCCTATGGGTTTAATTGTACCGGACACCTTATGGCAAAACTTTCTCGTACGAAAAGATGATCTAACCTCTTTAAGAGATATGGCATCCGTACCCTCTATGAACTACTTGTTTGTTGATTACACCCTTTTTAAAAACGGGCCCCTTCCCATTTGAACACCTCTAATTTTAACCACACTTAGCCTATCCCTTCCCACCACATGCCCCCAAACCTGCAGCCTATGGGTTTAATTGTACCGGATACCTTATGGAAAAACTTTCTCGTAAGAAGAGATGATCTAACCTCTTTAAGAGATATGGCATCCGTACCATCTATGAATGACTTGTTTGTTGATTACACCCTTTTTACAAATGGGCCCCTTCCCATTTGAACACCTCTAATTTCAACCCCACTTTGCCTATCCCTTCCCACCACATGCCACCAAACCTGCAGCCTATGGGTTTAATTATACCGGACACCTTATGGCAAAACTTTCTCGTAAGAAGAGATGATCTAACCTCTTTAAGATACCCTCTATGAACGACTTGTTTGTTGATTACACCCTTTTTACAAACGGGCCCCTTCCCATTTGAACACCTCTAATTTCAACCCCACTTTGCCTATCCCTTCCCACCACATGCCACCAAACATGCAGCCTATGGGTTTAATTGTACCAGACACCTTATGGCAAAACTTTCTCGTAAGAAGAGATGATCTAACCTCTTTAAGATACCCTCTATGAACGACTTGTTTGTTGATTACACCCTTTTTACAAACGGGCCCCTTCCCATTTTAACACCTCTAATTTCAACCCCACTTTGCCTATCCCTTCCCATCACATGCCACCAAACCTGCAGCCTATGGGTTTAATTGTACCGGACACCTTATGGCAAAAATTTCTCGTAAGAAGAGATGATCTAACCTCTTTAAGAGATATAGCATCCGTACCCTCTATGAACGACTTGTTTATTGATTACACCCTTATTACAAACGGGCCCCTTTCCATTTGAACACCTCTAATTTCAACCCCACTTTGCCTATTCCTTCCCATCACATGCCACCAAACCTGCAGCCTATGGGTTTAATTGTACCGGACACCTTATGGCAAAACTTTCTCGTAAGAAGAGATGATCTAACCTCTATAAGATACCCTCTATGAACGACTCGTTTGTTGATTACACCCTTTTTACAAACGGGCCCCTTCCCATTTGAACAACTCTAATTTCAACCCCACTTTGCCTATCCCTTCCCACCACATGCCACCAAACATGCAGCTTATGGGTTTAATTGTACTGGACACCTTATGGCAAAACTTTCTCGTAAGAAGAGATGATCTAACCTCTTTAAGATACCCTCTATGAACGACTTGTTTGTTGATTACATCCTTTTTACAAACAGGCCCCTTCCCATTTGAACACCTCTAATTTCAACCCTACTTTGCCTAACCCTTCCCACCACATGCCACCAAACCTGCAGCCTATGGGTTTAATTGTACCGGACACCTTATGGCAAAACTTTCTCGTAAGAAGAGATGATGTAACCTCTTTAAGAGATATGGCATCCGTACCCTCTATGAACGACTTGTTTGTTGATTACACCCTTTTTACAAACGGGCCCCTTCCCATTTGAACACCTCTAATTTCAACCCCACTTTGCCTATCCCTTCCCACCACATGCCACCAAACATGCAGCCTATGGGTTTAATTGTACCAGACACCTTATGGCAAAACTTTCTCGTAAGAAGAGATGATCTAACCTCTTTAAGATACCCTCTATGAACGACTTGTTTGTTGATTACATCCTTTTTACAAACGGGCCCCTTCCCATTTGAACACCTCTAATTTCAACCCCACTTTGCCTATGCCTTCCCACCACATGCCACCAAACATGCAGCCTATGGGTTTAATTGTACCAGACACCTTATGGCAAAACTTTCTCGTAAGAAGAGATGATCTAACCTCTTTAAGATACCCTCTATGAACGACTTGTTTGTTGATTACATCCTTTTTACAAACAGGCCCCTTCCCATTTGAACACCTCTAATTTCAATCCTACTTTGCCTATCCCTTCCCACCACATGCCACCAAACCTGCAGCCTATGGGTTTAATTGTACCGGACACCTTATGGCAAAACTTTCTCGTAAGAAGAGATGATGTAACCTCTTTAAGAGATATGGCATCCGTACCCTCTATGAACGACTTATTTGTTGATTACACCCTTTTTACAAACGGGCCCCTTCCCATTTGAACACCTCTAATTTCAACCCCACTTTGCCTATCCCTTCCCACCACATGCCACCAAACCTGCAGCCTATGGGTTTAATTATACCGGACACCTTATGGCAAAACTTTCTCGTAAGAAGAGATGATCTAACCTCTTTAAGATACCCTCTATGAACGACTTGTTTGTTGATTACATCCTTTTTACAAACGGGCCCTTCCCATTTGAACACCTCTAATTTCAACCCCACTTTGCCTATGCCTTCCCACCACATGCCACCAAACATGTAGCCTATGGGTTTAATTGTACCGGACACCTTATGGCAAAACTTTCTCGTAAGAAGAGATGATCTAACCTCTTTAAGATACCTTCTATGGCAAAACTTTCTCGTGTGAAGAGATGATCTAACCTCTTTAAGAGATATGACTTCCGTACCCTCTATGAACGATTTGTTTGTTATTGACTGTCATATACAAGTTCTCTAGCTTCACCCACAAAACCATTGCACCTCCTTTGTGACCTTTGTGTTGATATCGTCTGTGAGACACACCATGATTGTCGAATACGCCTTTTCCTCAAGACTGGACATCTCGGCGAAAACTAGCTAGACCCGTTGACGTTGATGATAACGGCGCCCACAACCCTTGTTGCTTTAACAAGGTTCATATCTTGATTTTCTATAAGATAAAAGTGTTTGTCAAACTTGTTAATCCTCACGTTCAAAGTGGATGCCTTTCTCACCACAAGTTAAACAACGTAAGCTCTGATACGAGTTAGTTACAGCAGAATCGCTACGTTGTTATGATTAACGCAAGAAAATAAGAATGAATTATAAGATTTAGGCACAGATTTAACATGGCCTGTTTACTAACAACCTGTTAGCTATATCCACCAAATAGAGGGAGATAGGTATGTAGATCTTAAGGAAGGAACATAGATCATATAAGTGAAAGGTTATTTACAAATACTAATAACTAAGTAACACATGGTATATTTATAGATATACCCAAGGAAGTAACTATCGGGTCAAGCCCAATTCACTAGTTATAACATCCAGACAGTTGAGGTCTAACATGACTGCACGTCGTCATCATGGAGTGCATGTAGAGTCCGCGGTTAGTCATAGTCTGCACACAAGCTAAATCTACACTGGTCTGCATTAAACTGGTTAAGCCTGCAATAGTTTACGATGGCCTGTAGCAGCCTGCTCTATCATTCAAGGCACATTTCAACAGCTTCTTTAGCGTGGAAGTTTCCTGTACATTTTTCATGTTTATATCAATAAATAACTATGTGTAAGGGTGCTTTTCCCTTTTAATCGTGTTCAAACAATGTGGTTCTAACTGTCTGTTTACTTTTCCATGATTTGGATGCTTCTGTTGGTTGTTTCATGTGGTACTAGCTTATGTTTTGTTTGATCTAATAATGTTGCAGGCTACCATCAGTCCTCTGGCTCTCATGACCAGTCCCAAGCTGGAGTCCAAGTGGTGAAAACATGTTACTCAACCTGTTTGTCAACATCAAGCTTTGCCTGTTGGGGCATTTTTGGTCTCCCCTAATTAGTGCCCTCACATAGGTTTTATGTCAATGACAAGGAATCGTCTTTAGTTTATTGCAGGACACCACACAACACAAGTTGGGTAATTGCTGGGCTCCACAGATGTGTCCAGTTTGCTTAACTCGGATTTCATATGAAGTTGAAATTTCTAGGCCCACGATGTGTCAATCTTGACTTGCTGCTGCATGGCTTGTGAGTCGTGAGCTGTGACTTATGAGTTCTATTTTATGGATATTCTAGTATTTATTTGATTAGTTTTTTGTACTTCTAGTAAAAATGAATATGATAACAGGATTTTAGAAAGGTTTTTGGTCAAGTCGGATGGAATAATTCGAGACTTGACCTAGGAATTAGCATTGTCACTTTTTTAGAGCTCTAGAATGGTATTGTCTCTAAAAAGTAATATCCAATATTTCTCTTCTACACTTTTTCTTCAAGAAACATCTAAGATCCCCAAGAATGTTATGACTCCTAAATTCAACTGTTGCCTTTTTTTTTTCTTTTTTATGGGAGGGGTAGCTCATGGCCAGTTCTAGTATGGATTTAGTGTATTCAACTAAATTCATAATAAAACAAAAAAACCTTATATGCACTTTACAACATTGTTTAACATACATGAGCCTAGAGACTAGATTTGTTCAAATAGGAGGAGTCCCATTAAGGGGCCTTGATCGGCCCTTTTGTAAAATAGTCTAATTAATAATGAGCCTAATGAGTCAGTCTTTTAAAGGGATCATATTTTATTGGGTTTTTAATGGATCAAGTTGGATCAATAATAGGCTAATAGTTTCCAAAACTTTTAAACACTATCAGGTAATGAAATTATTTCCACTTACTTGTCGATAGTCCACTATCAAAGATTGGAGGTGATACATGTAAACTATCACCCTTTATAGATAAAAACTATACTCTCTTTAAACGACCTGACCTGACTTGACCCATTATGCATCTCCTTTGGCTTGACTCGGCCCGTTTTTCATGTGACCGATCCCGACCCTGACCCAACCCAATGCATAGGTATACTAGAGGCCTAGGTGTGAATCATGTTGACCCTCTCTTTTTATTATTGTATCCCATAAAATTTTTACTCTATATTACATGTAGCAGAGGTTAAATAGTATGGAGAATACTGAATTAGACTAGTCGTTGTGTATGAAATAGATGCAACAAGACGTACACTACATCTATGCATGTGTAGATGTATTATTTATTTTTGGGGAAGTTATTTTCATTCCCTTATGTCTCATCTCTATTAGAATTAGCAAGAAAACACACATCTGAGTGACGGAAGAATATAAATTTTTTCCTTCCATAATAAATTAGTCTCTCGAATTGTTCTTTGTAATTTCAAATTTTAGACATTTTATATATTACTTCATTTGGTAGATTTCGAATCTATAACGCAAATTTTCTGGCATCGCCACTAGGGTGGCTCCTATATATCCAATTTTGTTGTTTAGTTTTGGTTATGACAAGATTTGCAAACGTATTAGTTGTTTGTTTAGTGTGTGAAGGTTTTGTGATTCATTTTTTGGAGCAAAAACAAAGGGAAGCTCAAAACCGTCAAATAACAAAAGTCAAATACGAACAAGAATTAGATCGAAGAATTGCAAATGTTGATTGATAAGTTACGGAGTAGGAACTTCCATTGAAGCAACAATGAGGTAGCTTCAAGACAAGAGGACATGAAAACTAAGTAGGAGTATACTTAAGATTTATGTAAGTAATAAGGAATCTAGCTAATTGGAACAAGCAATGAATAAGCCTAAATCAATGAGTCAAAGTTCCTTTTGTTTTTTAAACTATCAGTTAGAAAAATTGATTTTTGGAAAATTCAGTAAAAGATTATAACGTGATTTTCCTATGTTGATTCTAAGTATTTTGGTGAATTTGAATGATAAAAGGACTCTCCTAATTAAGTTAATTTATTCTTAGTTAAAATGAATTTTAGAAAATATGGAGACTAAGTATTCTAATCTAATTCTACCTCTTTAGTGGAAACTTATCTTTTTGTTTAAACAATTTGTCCACTATCTTTATAAAATATTTTGCTTAACATGCTTGGAATCTCACAGAAAACTTGCTCTACAGAGTTGAAAAAAATCAAAACACTTTGCATGCATTCTCACGGCAACATTGCTCTACATTTACAAAGTTAAAAAAATCAAAACACTTTGCATGGTCATTATCTTTCCTTAATTCAAGAAAGTGGATGAATGCATGGAGGCTTGATTGCTACCTATAAATAAAAGACTTAGCTCACTCATTTACTAACTCACGCATTAAAAAGCTCCCTCGAGAGAAAAATTCTTTTGTCAGTTATTAGGGCTTAAAATTGTAAGTTTCTTTTTGCATAGTTCCAAAGTCACGAAAATATTTTTTCTTGTAATCTTTGAGAGTAGTACTGAGTTGTACTAGGGTGACAAGATTGAGGAATATTGTATTGACTTAGAGTTAAGTCTGAGAGAGAGAAGAGGAAAAGAGAAAGAGAGAGCGTTTTGACTTGAGGGAGTCATTGCTATAGGGAACTCCAGTTTTGAGTGGAACTCAAGTTGAGAGTAGATAATAGATTGAAATAATGAATTGACCTATTATTGAAAATAGTTGAGAAATCCTGAGTGGGTCGTGGTTTTTCCCTTTGGGTTGGGCACAAAGGGTTTCCACGCTAAAATTTCTTGTGTTCCTTTCATCAAGTTCTTTTCTGTTTACAAGTTCTAGTTTAATTCCTCAAAAAGTTTTAATTAACTTACACTTCCAGTTTACCCCCTCTTATAAGTGTTCATCTCATTCAACAATTGGTATTAGAGTCGGAACTCACAAAATGTAAAACACCTTGAAGAACTAGTTCCTGTCAGTATGAACACATACGAGAAACTTGAAGAAGGTTACTCCATGCAACGACCACCAATGTTCAATGGTAAGTTCTACTCTTATTGGAAGAACCACATGTAGATATTCATCAAGGCCAAAAACTACCAGGTATGGCATGTGATTGAAATAGGAGACTACGAGGTGATTAAAAGGAACTTCGATAATTAGGTAGTTCCTAAACCTATTTCTGAATTTTAGAAAGACGACTTTGAGAAAATGAAGATAAATGATTTAGGAATAAAACTTCTTTACTTTGGTGTGGGTCCTCATGAACATAACCGAATTATGGGATGTAAAACGGCAAAATAAATTTGGGACATTTTGCAAATTACTCACGAAGGAACAAATGAAGTTAAGAGTTCCAAAATAGATTTGTTAATGTCCAAATATGAACGTTTTGAAATGAATACAAAAGAATCAATTCAAGATATGTTTACTCGTTTTACTAACATCACGAATGAGCTTGTTTCTCTTAGAAAAAATATCCCTACTGATGAACAGGTAAGGAATATTTTGAGAAGTCTTCCACATGATGAAAGATGGAGAGCAAAGGTTATTGCATTGCAAGAAACGAAGGAATTCACAAAATTCAATGTGGAACAGCTAGCCGAATCTCTTATGACACATGAACTGCATTTAGGAACTAACAACGTTGAAAGTTTGAAACAACGTGGCCTTGCACTAAAGGCTAATGATGACTCAGATTCTACATCTGAAGATGAAGAGGTTGCGTTTCTTGTAAGGAAGTTCAAAAGGATGTATAAGAACATCAAATCTGGTGATCATAGGGACTAGAACTTTGGTAAGAAAAATCGAAGTTCCAAAGTTGATTCGGGCTTCCATAAATGTGTAAGCATGGATCACTTCATCAGAGAATGTCCTTTACGGGATATGAAAAGGGAAAAGGCAAAGAAAAGGAACAGATCAAGGAGAAATTCAATAGGAACACATTCTCCGAATTTGATATTCGGAAAGCCATGATAGCCACATGGGGTGATTCGGACCGAGGAAGAAGAGGAACAACATGAAGAAGAATATGCTAACCTCTACTTAATGGGGATCCATGATAAGGCAAACATTTTGAATGTTAAAAAGTAGGTAACCACTGATTCTCTTAGGGTCTTGCCTAAAGAAAAACTTGTTTGTTTGTTAAAGGAAGCTAGAGAGGTTAACAAGTTTTTAAGTTTTGATAAGGCTTAGAGCGACAAAGCTATAAAATTATGTAAGGATCATATGACATACTTAACTAATATTAGAGCTGATGTTCAAACTATTTTCTTTGAAATAATTGATAGGAACATGTCTTTAAAAGAAACTTGTGAACATTTGAAAAATGAAAATATTTTGCTTAATGTTGAGTTAACACAGTATAAACTTCTTCACTTAAGCCTCAGTAATAATTCAATAGAAGTTCCTATGAGTAGTTTCAATAAGGAATTTAAAAGTTTAAAATTGACTTAGAAACTACGTTACAAAAGAGTCTTTAGAGACATTAGAAAATGAACTAGAGTCATTAAGAAGAGAAAAAAATATGAAACAACTAGGAGTTTCAAAGTGGATAGATTTGGACCAAGAAAAAATACTAAAGGTCTAGGTTTCTCGCATAAAAAGAAAAGGGGCAAAAGGAACAAGTATGTGGATCTTCCTAGTAGTAAAGTTTGTACCTTTTGTGGGCACACTAGTCATTCGAATGGAACATGTCCTAAAAAGGAACACTGTGTTGAAAGGAACATTAAACTAGTATGGGTCAAGAAAATGATTAACTGTGAAGTGGCACAGGAACACAAGGACATCTAGGTTCCTAATTTTAACAATTAGTTTTCTTACAAGTTCTAGTGTTGGAGAACAACTCGTGGTACCTTGAAAACGGGTGTTCCAAACACGTAACTGGAGATAGATCCAAGTTTGTCTCACATGAAGATTACAATGGAGGAACTATAACTTTTGGTGATAATAAGAAAGTCGACATTATTGCTATTGAAAAAGTAGGAAGGTCAAGTTTTCATTCCATTGATAATGTGTTTTTAGTCAAGGGTTTGATGCACAATTTTTTTTAAGTATTTTACAATTTTGTGATAAAGGTAACTATGTAAACTTCACTTCTAAACATTGCAAAGTCACTATAAATGACAGTGGGAAAGTCATATTGGAAGGAACTCAAAAAGGAAAAACGTATATTGTGGACCTTGATGAAGTTCTAAGGAAGAATTTGACTAGCCTAAGTGTCATTGAAAGTGATCCACTTCTTTGGCACAAACGCTTTGGGCATGCTAGCTTTTCATTGCTTGATAAACTAAGATCAAAGGAACTTGTTGTGGGTTTACCTATAGTAAAGTTCCAAAGTGATAAAGTGTGTGAGGCATGTGTGAAAGGAAAACATGTCCGAAGTTACTTTAAATTTAAAAATAGAATGAGCACTATAAAATCATTGGAACTCGTTTACATGGATTTGTGTGGTTCTATGAGAGTGCAAAGTAGAAGTGGTAAGTGATATGTCGTGGTTATAGTTGATGAATTTTTAAGATTTACATGAGTTTTGTTTTTAAGCAGTAAAGATGAGGCTTTTGATGAGTTTACAGTGTAGGCAAACAAATGAAAAAAGTTGACAAGTCATCAATTAATTCATTTAAGCACTGACCATGGAACTGAGTTCCAAACCCAAAAGTTTGATGATTTTTGCAAGGAACATGGTATAATCCATAACTTTTCATCCCCTTACACTCCTCAACAAAATGGGGTTGTAGAAATGAAGAACATGATATTAGAAGACATGGCTAGAATGATGCTAATTGCAAGTGGATTGCCTAGAAACTTCTACGCCGAAGCTATCAATACTGCATGCTACATCATAAACTGTGTCATGGTTAGGCCTTGGTGAATGAGACACCCTATTAGCTCCTTAAAGAAAGAAAGCCAAACATTACTTTTGGGATTTTAGTTGTAAATGTTTTGTGCATAATAATGACAAAAGGAACTTAGGGAAATTTGATGCTAGAAGTGACGAGGTTGTGTTTCTTGGTTATGCAACTAGTAGCAAACCCTATAGAGTTTATAATAAATGAACAATGTGTGTTGAAGAATCTGTACATATTATTTTTAATGAAACTGAAACACTAACCCATGAATAGGAACAAGAAGACTATGAGATAGGGTTGGTGCATTCCATTGATCTAGATGAAGAGATTTTACCAAGTAAGGAGCGTCTAGCAAATGGTGAAGTTCTTGAAGAGCAAGGAAATGAAAAAGTTCCAAAAGCAAACAATGAGATAGGAACTCAAGAACCTAAAGTTCCAATAGTAAAGGCAAATTCTAATGATGAAGGTTCGGGATAAGTTCCAGTTATAGATTTTTAGCCCAAACCTTAAAAGCATCAGAAATCTCATCCAATGGATCTCATTATAAGTGACATTGGAAAAGGAACTTAGAAAAGATCTCAGACTAAGAACTTCTGTGCCATTCATGTGTTCCTATCCACATTGGAACCCATCAATCACCTTAAAGCCTTAAAGGATGCTGATTGGATCGTAGCTATGCAACAGGAACTCAATGAGTTCAAAAGGAATAAGGTATGGCATCTTGAGCCTAAGCCACTACATCAAAAGGTAATTGGACTCAAATGGGTTTTTAGGAACAAGCTTGATGAATATGGAACTATCGTTAGGAATAAGGCTCAATTGGTTGTGAAAGGCTACAACCAACAAGAAGGTATTAACTATGAAGAAACTTTTGCTAATGTTGCTAGATTAGAAGCTATTATAATTTTAATTGCATTTGCTGCTTACATGGATTTTAAACTTTATAAAATGGATGTTAAATGCACGTTTTTAAATGGTTATTTAAATGAGAGTGTTTTTGTGGAACAACCCCCTGGTTTCGAAAATTCCAACTTTCCAAACCATGTTTACAAGATTGAAAAAGCTCTTTATGAGCTAAAGCAGATACCAAGAGCATGGTATGAAAGGTTGTCCAAGTTCCTTTTACAAAAAAATTTTAAACGTGGCAAAATTGAGAAGACCTTTTTTTTAAATCTAAAGGAACTTATTTGCTAGTTGTGCAAGTATTTGTTGATGATATTATTTTTGGTGCAACTAATGAATTTTTGTGCAAGTACTTTGTGGATCTTATGAGCAGTGAATTTAAAATGAGCATGATGAGAGTATTAAACTTCTTTCTTGGATTGCAATTCAAGCAAATGTAGAAAGGAACAATGATACATCATCAAAAGTATGTAAAGGAAATTGGTTCATTACTATATTTAACTGCTAATAGACCTAACATTACTTTTAGTGTTGGTTTGTGTGTCAGGTTCCAATCAAATTCCAAAGAAACTCATCTGACAGTAGTGAAAAGGATACTTAGGTGTCTAAAAGGAACAAATGATCTATGCTCATTTTATCCTAGGAGCGATTCATTTGACCTAAGAGGATATGCTGATGCTGACTACGTTGGATACTAGGTAAACTTTAAGAGTACATTAGGTATGGCTCAATTTCTTGGTCCATGCATGGTTTCTTGGGGTTCTAAGAAGCAAAACACTGATGCTCTATCCACTGCTGAAGTATAGTATGTTGTTGTTGTTGCTGCTTATTGTTCCTAATTACTATGGATAAAACAGCACTTAAGAGATTTTGATATTATTCTTGATTGTGTTCTAATTTATTGTGACAACACTAGTGTCATTTGCATCTCTAAAGATCCTGT
Source organism: Dysphania ambrosioides (assembly GCA_026401315.1). Taxonomy (NCBI): domain Eukaryota; kingdom Viridiplantae; phylum Streptophyta; class Magnoliopsida; order Caryophyllales; family Amaranthaceae; genus Dysphania; species Dysphania ambrosioides. The sequence continues at coordinate 22,300,278 of CM048670.1, forward strand.
ACATCATTCAAAGGTAAAGCATATTCATATTAGGCATTATTTTCTAAAGGATAATGTTGAAAAAGGCTTTATAAGGTTAGATTTTTGTCAAACCAAAAATCAAGCTGCTGATATTTTTACAAAGCCTTTGAACAGGGATATGCATGAAAAACTGAGAATGGAACTCGGCATGATGTAAATCCAGTGAGTACATCTAAAGTTCCCTTTGAGGTAAAAATGGTTATGACTAACGTACAACAAACCTAACATAACACTATTTTTGTGCGTGAGAATTATTAGAGTCTTACCAGGAAAAGAAACTTCATGCATTGTTCCTATTTGGCTAATGTTATGCACTTTTATGATTAATAAATATCATTCATGTTGCCTTGTTCCGATTCATGCTACATGGTTAAGTTTTTATTTTTATCTCTCATATTTTATTTTTGATTTTATTTTTTCTTTATTTCATCCATTCAATATTAATCCATCTTTAAATCTATCCTTTCTATATTTTTGGGGTTCCTCTATGTTTTGTTATATACAGTATTTCCTATGCTATTGTATATATGTTTCTTCTTTTTATTCTTATTTGTTGTTCCATCCAAGAGTCCAATATTAAACCAATGTATAGAGCTCACCTTTATTAATCCTTTCACCTATTCATATATAAATACCACTACCCATAAAACACTATTTTTCTTCACCCAAAATGTCGAAAAAACACAAAACCTTTACAAATCCATTTTCCATGGATATCTCACCCATACTATCACCCATATCAATTAAATTCATCCACACATAAAATTCCTATACCTTGTAACCCAAAAGAAATCCTAGCCCAATTGGAATAAGATTTATCAATCCATCATTAAATTGAAGTTGGAGCTTAAACTCAAGAGGAATAAGCAAGGTAGATGAAGGAGTTTTATAGAGAATGTTAATAGTGTGGATGGTGTATGCTCAAGTGAAGGTAATGAAACATCATTTTCATTTAATAAGGACTACTTATATATATTGTTGGAAGTTCCCAACTATGGTATATGGTGATTATGACGTATGAAGGGGAAATAGTGAAGGTTCATATTTGAAAGTTTGTTTTACAATAGTTTCTCCAAAAATTCTTCCATGTCAAAGTCATACTTCAAGTACTAACAAGGGTACCAATAAAGGAGGAAGAAGAAGAATAATACTAATGAAGGTGGTGATAAATGAAAAGTTTCAATATCACAAATAATTCAATATTAATGAACGAGAAGAATGAGAGACGGAAGGAATAAGGGTAATGTATGCTAATAAGAAGAGGATATCAAGAAGGTGGAACGAGTTCCAAAAGGCTAGGAAAGCACAAGTGTCTAAGATATTTCGAAAGAAACTTTTTATTTTTTTGATTTTGGAAAACCTGCTACTAGTGTTCCTATGCTAACCATATAAACCTGCTCATCCTACCCTTACCTTTGTGTTTTATGGTTGTGTTTAATCTTGATTATTGTTTGGAACATTTTCTTTTTGTTTTATTTCAGTCTATGGATGAATTCAAATCTTTTGGTGCTTAGTTATGCTTGAATCTAGAATGGTATTTATTTTGTTGAATGTGCATTATAAATTGCCTTGTTTGGAACTCAGACTGGCATTGCACTCTAGTTGATCTCGTTCCCTAACGGGATGCTGTGAAAGGTTTGCTATATTTTTTTGTCTTTTTGTTGATGCTAGGGGGGGAATGTTACAAACTCATGAAGATAGCTATTGCCTAGTTCCAACACTCTTTTGCTCGTGTAAATCTCAAATTAAAGGTAGTCTTTTCAAAGTTTCAGCTATAAAATTCCAAGTTCCTTTCTGTTTGTAACTTCTATTTTTGTACTTTGAATTTTTTGAGTACTTTCTATTTTCTTTACTGTTTTCATTTTTCTTATTTACTTCTTAATTATATTCGCTTTTTAATCTTATATTTGAATCTTAATTCATGTATTGTGAAAAAGTTTGCAAAGTTTTGACATCACCAAAAAGGGGGAATATTGTTGTTTGGTTTTGGTGATGACAAGATTTGCAAACATATTTGATATTTGCTCAAAATCGTCAAATAACAAAAGTCAAATACGATCAAGAATTGGATCAAAAAATTGCAAATGTTAATTGATAAGTTTTGGATTAGGAACTTCCATTGAAGCAACAATGAGGTAACTTCAAGACAAGAGGACATGGAGACTAAGTAGGAATATACTTAGGATTTATGTAAGTAACAAGGAATCTAGCTAATTGGAACAAGCAATGAATAAGCCTAAGTCAATGAGTCAAAGTTCCTATGGTATTTTAAATTATCACTTAGAAAATTTGAGTTTGTGAAAATCGATTTTTGGAAAATTCTATAAAAGATTTTAACGTGATTTTCCTAAATTTATTCTAAGTATTTTGGTGAATTTGAATGATAAAAGGACTCTCCTAAATTAAGTTAATTTATTCTTAGTTAAAATGAATTTTAGAAAATATGGAGACTAAGTATCCTAATCTAATTCTACCTCTTTAGGCGATACATATATTTTTTGTTAAAACTATTTTTATCTACTATCTTTATAAAAAATATTGCTTAACATGCTTGGAATCTTACGGCAACCTTGCTGCACATAGTTGAAAAAAACCAAAACACTTTGCATGCATTCTCACGGCACAACATTGCTCTACATTTACAAAGTTGAAAAAATCAAAACACTTTGCATGATCATTATCTTTCCTTAATACAAGGATGTGGATGAATGTATGGAAGCTAGGTTGCTACCTATAAATAAAGGACTTTTGTCACTCATTCATAATATACTAAGTGACGCATAAAAAAGCTCCTTAGAGAGAAAATTCTTTTATCTATTATTAAGACTTAAAATTTCAAGTTCTTTTCTACTAAGTTCCAAAGTCACAAATATAGTTTTTCTTATAATATTTGAAAGTAGTGATGAGTTGTACTATGGTGACAAGATTAAGGGATCTTGTATAGAATTAGAGTTAAGTCTGAGAGAGAGAAGAGGAAAAGAGCAAGAGAGAGCGCTTGGACTTGAGGGAGTCATTGCTAAAGGGAACTCCAATTCTGAGTTGAACTCGAGTTGACAGTAGCTAATAGATTGTTATCAAGGATTGCCCTATTAGTGAAAATAGTTGAGAAATCTTGAGTGGGTTATGGTTTTTCCCTTTGAGTTGAGCACAAAGGGTTTCCACGCTAAAGCTCTTGTGTTTCTTTCGTCAAGTTCCTTTCTGTTTACAAGTTCTAGTTTAATTTCGTAAAAAGTTTTAATTAACTTACACTTCCAATTCACCCGTTGTAAGTGTTTATTCTATTCAACAATTTTTCTCTCCTGAAAAGGTTATTTAGAAGATCTTCCTAGCGTCTCTCTGGCCATTCACCCATGCTGTGCATTAAAAGCGGCGTCGAGGTGCAGGGCGAAGGGGCCACGCTCCTTTTTGCTCTCAAGGTGAGCCGACATCAATGAGGCGCACCTATGTCCCACTTGTGGTGCTTTGAGGCACACATCAGGAAAATAACATTTATATCCAAGACTCAGCCTAGGCACGCATAGCCGCACAGCAAGGACCTTATCGCCTTGGTGCGTCTTGTTGACGCTTTTTATACATCAGAGATCACATGGAGATACCATGGAAATCTACATTGTTGGCAAGAATCTAACGCTTCATTTTTTCCATCCGAGAATCAATGGGGTGGTCCTTCCACATCTAAAATCTCTTTGTAAACACAGTTGGATCTAATGATTCATCCTGTTCCTTATTCTTCTTTCTTCGGTTATTTCCAGCTGTTTATGCGAATATCTCAAAGTGTTCTCTTAGAAAGTTTTTCTTAAGTAGAGATATATTGTAGAATGTCGTGGGCTAGTTTTGTCTTCCTTGTTTGCTTCAGCCGAGCTAGAGAAGGCTCCTGGGTAGGCTGATACCACTTTGAGTCCATATTTAGCTGTTTAAGTTCTTATTTGATTGATAAAAAAAAAAACTATAGAGAATATCGAAAATTATCAATGAAAAAGTTGTTCGGTTGACAATAAAAAATGAAAAATGCGAGACTATAATTAATTACCTACTCTCTCCAGCTCCTTAGTTGTCGGAAATTCCCATGTGTCTACCTAATAAATTTTGGATAATATATGCTAAATTTAATGTATAAATTTAATTTCCGTAAAATTTATATTTGTGTAAGAAGTTATCTTCATGTTAAATTATTGTTAAACAAATAAAAACTTAAAAAAATGTCGTAGATTCCACTTAAATGTCCGATCCCATACTGTTGTCAAGGGGGCAGGGATATGGGCTCTACCAGTGTACCACCATGAATGTATGGACATGTGAGGGTTACATTTATCAGCTGTGGAAGTACAACTGCATGTGAAAAGGGCCAACAAGTGGATTTGGATTGGAAATCATTGGCAAAGGTGAAGCTCCGCCTAGCGTTAGTTGGACGAAGCTGTGCAATCAGTTACCTTCATTTCATCATCAAGAATTTATCCCTTTGTTTTAATGAACACACTTTATAGTTTTATTAGCACCTTCAATCCTCATAAATATATGCAACTATTATTATTATTCAGTATTCAGTATTCAGTATTCAGTTGTAGCTGGCTATCAGTATTAATTAACACGGAGTAATGGTTTTTGAGCATTCAAAAATTTGCAAGTAGTTTATGCATGTTTTGTAAAATTTGGAAAATTTACCAAATCATTTCATGCATGTTTTGTTTCCCATGCAATGGTTTGAATGTTTGAGGCTTAAAAATTTGCAGTGGCTGGTGAGAAAGATGTATATAAGTAGATTCGGTAGGCGTGGACAGTGCCATTTTGACCTGCATTTGCTTCTTTGTTGGCCAGTAGCCCACGCATCTCAAGTTTCTTGGAAAATTCTACAGCATTACACAAAATGCAATGGTAGATCCAGCGGAAATGGGGTTACGTGAGGGAACAAGAGCAACTCGTTGAATGTTGAGCTGTACGTGTGTCCCCTTATTGAATTCAAGGATGAATTTTTATTTTTTTAACAACCTTTGTTTGAACTCTCGTTGCCTGAACATGTCTGTCTTATTTTGAATGTAAATGCTTGATATGCTCTAGTTTTTAACGTAAATGCTAGACATGCTGTAGTGTTCATGTCAATGCTTGATATGCGCGCTGTAGGGTTAATGTAAATGCTTGATATATTTGCTGTAGAGTTAATGTAAATGCTTGCTATGCTGTAGTATTATTTTAAATGCTTGATAGTACATTTGTATTGACAATGATAGATTAATTTAAAGGGCTTTTTATGATTGAAAAGAATTGGAATGAAAAGGAAAACAAATACGCCAATTTTTATAGAGAATTTCTAATTTATATCTGATATAAATATATTATGAAGCATTTTATAATTTAATTTATGTATCTTAGATTATAATATATATCTGATATAGGTTTTTCTTTATGTTTATATCTTCTCTATTTTTATATATGATATAACAATATATATCTAATATAACAACAACTATATATGATATCTCAATATTCTAATATAATTTGTATCAGATATGAATTAAGAAAACCTCAATTTTTATGTTGGGTCGCTTACAAAAATTAGAGGGGATTTGATAGCAAAAGATGGAAGGAAAGTGAAGTGAAAGGAAACAACTTTACAAAATAGTCTCTTTCCTTTGCTCCCAAATTAGGACGAATTTAGAAATAATGATGAACATAGCTCAATAGAGATGTGATATGTTTTTTTAGCTGTGTATTCATTTAACATGGAATTAGTTGTCACATAACATTGACCTGTGAATATTTATAGTGCCACCCTTTTAATATGAAATGTTTTATGATTAAATTGTGGTCGGGGGTCGAGTTTCTTTTTGTTTTATAAGCCAAGGCAAAAAAAAATAAAATTAGGAGACATTCCTCACGAGAGAACTACCTATCTATTTTAGTTAATATGCTACATATTAAATATTATTTAAACAAATAGATTTTGAGTAAACGAGGGATACAACAAAGTTATTTTGTGATAACAAAAGTTACCCCTTAATACAACAAAAGATATTGCAATTTCAATTGATTTAAGAATGAGATATGTTTGAAAAGAAAATATTAGATATTTTGTACTAAAGTTATCCCTCAATAAAACAAAATTCACCCTTTTATGTAACAAAAGTCATCCATCGATTTAACAAAAATGATTTTTTAAGAATCTGTCAATCAATTTTGTTTATATGTCTCCACTTTATTAAAGTTTGTCTTATTTAAAAACATCCATTTTAAAAAAAAAAAAAAAAGTTGTATTCATGTTTTCTTCCCTATTAAATTTTGCTATGGCCGATGAGAAAGGTGTACACGTAGCTAATTTGTCCCTAAGTAGTACTCCGTATAAATAACTTTGTATGACTTTGTATAGTATACTCCCTCTGTCCTATATTAGTTGCTACATTTGACTTTTCATGGTATCCAATACCCAACTTAAAACGTTTTTTTCCTCTAAAATCGTAAGATAAAAAATTGTAAAAAGTTGATATTCTAAAAATTAACATCGAGACGCATCCAACAAGATCTCACTTTAATTTATTATTTGTTATAACATAATTAGAATTTAGGGTCAAAATTTATAAATTTTGACTCCCAAAATAAAAATGTAGCAAATAAAAAAAGACGGTACCAGTATATTGTATGCCATAGGGTTGGGGAATTTCTTCTTTTTAAGGGACCACCCAAGTATTAAAAGGGTAATGGACCATACGGTAGTATCAACAGGAAAAGATGTGAAACACAGATGTTGATATCCTTTGGACTATAGTAACCCCCAAACAAAGGATCAACATATAAACCAGATAATGGTGTTCACAATATCACATGGGCTGATCTGCCTTCTTTCTTCAATTTTGTTGCTTAGAAACTTCGAGTTATTCCCATTAATTTTTTTTTGACATTTTATAAACGTACAAAAACTAAACAGAATTCATATAAAGCATAAGAAAATCTAAAATAATACACTCTAAATTACATATTAAAACACGACGAGAGGGCATTAAACTTCTTACTTTGGTTATCCCTATTAGGCTCCGTTTGGTAGGGTGTAAAATGTTTTCCTTGAAATTTTTTTTCATCATTTTACATTTTTTGGTTTAGAGTAAAATATAGGATGTAAAACTTAAAATGTAAAGTCATTTTACACCATATTGAAAATATTTTCCTTCAAAATTGGGAGTAAAATAATTTTACATTCATTCACTAAAAAAAAAAAAATACCAACTGTTTTATTGTGAATATATTTACCTGTCTGATTGGTTTGGTAATTCGATTGCGAATACTCCTTTATAATTAGTTTAAAAGTCTTTTTATAATGTTGAACCAGATTTTTTTTAGGGTTCTTTAATTTTATGGCAATATTCTGTATAATGCAATATATTATTAATAGATCAGAGAATACAACGGAAAAAGAGTTAAAAATGACAAGAGTATACAATTAGAAAAGTTAATAGGAGTAATTGATTTTAAGTTCAACCAAATATCGGAAAATGTTTAAATGTAAAATCATTTTCCATGCAAACAAACAAAGGAAAAGTTTCATGAAATTGAGTTTTCCACCGTAAAAGGTTTTCCATGAAAAATCATATTCAGTTAAGAACGTTTTACACCCTACTAAACGGAGCCTTAATCGTGAACTCTAAATCATGAAAATCGATCAATGACGAGGTCTTAACTCCTCACACCATGGATGAACTCTGGCTGTGTTTTCTACGTTGTACACAAATGTAAGATGTTACAAAGTATGGTTCAATTTAACAAGGCATAGCACATACTTCGTAGTAAGGCTATAAGGGTCTCGAGTTTGATTCCTGTCAACTTCTAAATTTTTAATGCATGTAGGTGAAGCTCCTTATATGTTACCCCTACTCCCAAGTACCCAAACTCAATTAAGGTTTGCTAACTCTGTTGTACCTCGTAACGATTTATTACGTATCGTATCAATATTTGAATAATGATACGTATGGCTTAATTAAATTGAATTTCAACAATATTTCAAATTTTATTTTAATTGGTTTTTGTTTTAGTAAATAATTTTTATTTTTATTTTTATAGCATACAATATATCATAGGAAAATTTAAAAAAGTCAAGAGATATAAATTAGGAGTTAAAGACTCTAGCAAGACATATCACACATGAAAATATTATGAATAAAATGCTCTCAAAACAACAATTTTTTTTGATATGTTAGGAGATATGAAAAGGAAAATCATGACTTAAAATTAATAATAATAACCAAAGTAATTGGATTGGAAATTGAACTTACAAACCCTTTGTCATGAATACTTCATACATTGAGCCGCATCCACCAAGTTATTTCAACTAATATCACAAGTTAAATTTTCAACCTATTTATTATACTTTGAAAACTAACGAATTTAGACCTCTCTACCATAGCCCTGGGTGGTCGCCCTGTTTGCCCTGCCCGACCTGAAATTTTTAACACTAGAACGAGTAGGGGTTCATCAAGAAATTGGAAATGAGCTTGTGTAGACGTTCCTAAGAAGCTTTACAGTGACAAGGAATAAGCCCTCTCGATCTAGCTAGTCGCTCCTTTCAAACTCACTACATAAACAATAGTCTTTCTCATAGAATGAAGAAGGGGTAAATTAACTGAATGAATGTGATGAGTTGTGACTAATTCCAGAGGCATAAATGAAGCATAATTTTATGGGATCTCGAAAGATTTCTCAGGTATAGCATGCTATAGATGCATGTGATCTCTAACAAGGGTACATAAAATGAATGTTATTAATGATATCCCTAATAAAATTTTTTTTATCTTTGTTTGCTTCTTTGTTCTTGGATACTACTAGTGAGTTCTAGCATAATTTTCTTTAAAAGATATTATATGACTAATGTTTACTATTTAGTTATTCACACACATCTTTCCATGACTTATCGGCTACCTTGATTGAGGAATAGTTTCACAAATATAGACAAACTAGAATAACATCTAATCTTGTTTTTAGAAAGCTCACTAACTCACTTAGGCTCTATTCTCATCACATTACTAAATTGTGGTGTAGTTATTTTCCCTTATTAAGTTCATCTTTACAAATTAAAATTGATTATACTCATTAAAACTAATTTTTTTTCTTGTTAAAACTGATTTTTAGTGATTTAAAATTGACTTGTACTGATTTTAATTGATTGAAACTAATTTTAGATAAGTATCGTAAATAGGTTTCTGATAAAGTATATGATAAGATAGTTTGTTATTTTAGGATATATGTGATATATTTTGTATAATTTTCTTTTGAGTACTAGACACAAAGGCTTATATTGATTCACTTCCTTTTTATAGTACTAAATTATTATTATTATTATTATTATTATTATTATTATTATTATTATTATTCGTCAAAATTGATTCTAAGTGATCCCTATTTATACTAGGGGAAATTGATGTTTACTGGTCAAACTTGCTTTTACTAATTTTAAATGCTTCTTTACAAAATAAAACCAATTTTCACAACTCCTTAGTTCTACTAGTATTTTTTATGCGTGAGTCTATCTATCAATTTTTACTGCATAATTATAAATTTTACTAATTTAATATTTTCTTGAGGTGAGTAGGGCCTTCACACAATCATACCCCTTTAACCCAGATTGATTTTCTTATATCCGTCATCATAACAAATATGTTTAATGCTAACGATGATATAGGAAGTAATGATATAGTAGGGTATAAAAGGTTGTTAAGAAGGTTGTTAGGGGAGTAAAAGTAGTTATGGAAAAAAGCATTTAAATTTGTTTGTTTTGATGACTCAACAAGCAGGTTGTTAGTTGACTTAGGGAGAAAATATTCAATGTATATAAGGGAAGTATATGTGAAATGTCAGAGCATAATATAATACATAAATTTCCTCTTACTACTCTCTATTCTCTTTTCTCCCTCTCCTTCTGTTTTCTTAGTTATTGCTCACCATTTTCCTGTGATTTACGTTGTTGATTACATGCTTGGATCTTTGTTTGTATTATTGGTGTCAGAGCAGACTTGCTACCAATAACAACCATTGTGCTGGCACCATCCACTCGGAGTATGACTCATTTAGAAGGATAACTTGTGGCATTGGAACGACGATTTGAGGAGCAAAATGTGGCTACTAATCAAAAGTTTGAAGAGTTGATGAGATTGATGTGTGGATTAAAGGATAGCACGCAAGTTTTAATTGATAAAAAATCATCTAGGTTGTATGATAGATCAGGATAGACAATGATTGGATATCTACTGAAGCGAGAGTTTCCAAGGTTTGATGGTAGTAACCCGTGACTTTGGATTTAAGAAATGTTGTAAGTACTTATCTTTTTGCAAAATCCCTGATGATCAGAAGGTGGATTTGGCTTCATTAAACATGACTGATAGGGCTAAACATTGGGTAGCAAGTTACTTAACAAATAGGCTTGTGGTAGACTAGCATAACTTTGTAATTAATGTCAATAGCAGGTTTAAAGATGATTTTGGAAGTAATGTAGTTGAAGTCAGGGGTTAAACCATTTGTCAAGGTCTTTAAGCCTCAAAATATAAGTGATGCAATGAGATATGCTAGACTTCAAGAAGAATCTATTAGCATAAATAATTCTCATGCAAGTAAGGTGAATTCAAACAAGGGAAAATCGGGTGCTACTACATCTAGGCTATATCCTAATACTAATGCTAATAAACCCCCGTTATTACCTACACCTATGATTATACAACAAGTACCTTCACCTAAACCTGCATTAAAGTTTAATAAGCCCACAAAATTTGTTCCTAATGAGGTGAGAGCTGAAAAGATGGTTAAGGGATTATGCTATTATGCAATGCTTAATATGAAAAAACCCACAAATGTTAGTTCAGGGAACCCTAGCTCTTTACAATGGAGATCCCAGGTGTAGAAGAGAGTAAAGACATGGTTATACAGGAGGATATAGAGGAGGTGGAAGATGTTCATGATCCATACATCTCCCTAATTGCCCTTACTAAAAGCCAAAATTTTGACACCATGAGAATTTGAGTGATGGTAGAGAATACTATTGTGCATGCTCTCATAGACTCTAGGAATACTCATAACTTTTTAGATGTGCAGCCGACTCAGAAATTAGGGTGCAAAGTAGAGGAACTTAGAAGGAAATCTATAATAGTTGCTGATGATAATCAGTTAATATGTCAAGCTAGAGTCATAGAGTTTACATGTTATGTCAAAGGACATATTTTCATAATGGATGTCATGCTTATCCCCTTGGGAAATTGTGACATGGTATTGGGATTCCATGGTTGAGTACCTTGGGACCAATAGCTTGGGATTTCTAGAGATTGACCATGACGCTCAATGTTAGGGTGCATGAGATAGTGCTCAAGGGGGCACCAGTGAGGAAGTTTAGAGTGTGTGAGGAGGGGCCTTCTCTCAAATTAATGGAAGCATCTAATCATATACTTTTTGTTATAGGAAGTCAGTGAGCTAACAAGTAATAATGCAACCTATTCAATTCACCTTTCTGAGCAAGACAAAGAGTTTGTGGAGTTGAGAAACCTAGTGAAGGAGTATGTTGTTGTCTTCAAAGAACCTTAGGGTCTACCACCAAGAAGAGGGGTTTTTTACCACAAAATTACCTGGAGCCAAATAGCAGGGCAATCAATTTGAGGCTTTATAGGTATCCTTTGAGGCAGATAGACATAAAGAACAGTTAGTGCATAAGATATTAGACAAGGGAATTATTCAGAAAAGCTCAAGCCCTTTGCTTCTCCTGTGGTATTAGTGGGGGAAAAAGATGGAAGTTGGAGACTATGTATGGACTATTGGGAACTGAACAAGAAAACCATAAAAATATATTTCCTATACCCATACTTAAGGTGAGTTAGTTGATGAGTTATCTAGGGCTGTTGTTTTTTAGCAAACTTGATCTTCGAGCTGGATATCATTAGTTGAGAATCTATCAGGATGATGTTTTCAAAACCTCTTTTAAGACCCATGAGGGACATTATGAGTTCTTGGTGATGCCATTCGATTTGACAAATACCCCTTCTTCTTTTCAATATTGGATGAATTCTGTTTTCCAGTAACTATTGAGGTGTGTGTTGGTCTTCTTTGATGATATTATTGTCTACATTAAGTCACTAATAGAGCACTAGAATCACTTAGCTTCAGTTTTTAGTTGATGCTCAAACATTCACTTTATGTCAAAAAGAGTAAATGCTTCTTTGTGACTAGGCATGTGGAGTATTTAGGCCATTTTAATTCTGCTAATGGCGTGAAAACTAATGATAGCAAGGTTAATGCTATAGGCTCTTGGCCTTGTCCTTGTCCTTTAGGTGCTAAAGAGTTGCAGAGTTTTCTTGGGTTGGCTAGGTATTACATGAAGTTTGTTAGAGGTTATGCAGCTATAAGCAAGCCCTTGATTGATTTACTTAAAAGGGGTGCATTTTCTTGGAATGAACCAGCGTAGACCGCATTTGAGAATCTCAAATATGCTCTGTTATAGGCGCCAACCCTAGACATTCCAGATTTCTCTAAAAAAATTCATAATTGAAACTGATGCATCTACAAAGGGAATTGGAGTAGTCCTCATGCAAGAAAACCACCCTATAATCTTCATTAGTAGGTCTTTAGGACCTAAATGACAAAATTTGTCTGTTTATGAAAAAGAGCTTTTAGCCATTGTCTTTGCTATGCAAAAGTAGGAGCAATATCTCATGGGCAATCGCTTTATCATTACAACATACCAAAAGAGCTTGAAGTGGTTAATGCAATAGAAAATCTCAAATCCATTTCAGCATTTTTGGTTATCAAAACTCATGGGTTATGACTATGTGATTGAGTATAAGGCAGGGAAAGAGAATTATGTGGATGATGCTCTATCTAGAGGACATGGTTTAGAGTTTTGTCTTATGGTCATATCTGTCATTGATTCAAACCTCTTGTAACTCATAAAGGCTAGTTATAGCCTGGATGGGAATACTCAGGCTATACTACAGAAATTACAAGCTAATGATGTGGTGCAAGGCTTTCAGCTGCAAGATGGTGTACTAAGGAGGAATGGCAAGTTGGTGATTGGACCAGATGCAAACCTTAAGAAAAAAACTCATTAGCTAGCATCACTCTTTATAGAGGTTGGTCATGCAGGTTGAGATATTACCATCAAAAGAGTACAAGGGATTGTTTTATTGGAGGGGATTGGTAAAGGATATTAGTCAATATGTTAGAAATTGCATCATCTGTTAAGCATCCAAATATGATACGTCTACTAAACCTGGGACTTTGCAGCCTCTTCCTATTCCTGAGCAAGTATGGACCAACATCTGCATGGACTTCATCACTGGACTCCCAATGTCTATGCAAAAGATTGTTATTTTTCTCGTTGTGGATAGACTGAGAAAATATGCTCACTTCATAGCTCTTAAGAACCCTTTTATAATTATTGAAGTGGCACAAACCTATCTTGATTTATTCTTTAAGTTGCATGGTTGGCCCCAAAGCATAGTAAGTAATAGGGATTCTATCTTCTTGAGTCAGCTTTAGAAGGGATTATTTTCTCTCCATGGCACTAAATTTTTTTTTCATAAGCCTATCACCTTGAGACTGATGGGCAAACAAAGGTGGTAACCAGATGTCTTGAAGCTTACCTGCAGTGCATGACTAGCGTAAGGCCTAAGGCGTGGTGCAAATACTTACCGGTTGTTGAATGGTGGTATAACACGCATTATAACACTAGCACCCAGAAAACCCCATATGAAATAGTTTACAGCCAGCCAACCTTACATCTTCCTTACTTACTAGGGGAATCATATAATGCATTGGTGGATCAAAGCTTGTAGCAGAGGGAATACATGATTAGGATTCTTAAGGATAATGTGATTAAGGCTCAAAATAGAATGAAGATACAAGCGGATAAATGAAGATCTAAAAGAGTGTTTCAAGTGAATGATTGGGTTTGGCTCAAACTACAGAACTACAGGCAATCATCTATTTAATCTCAAAGCAACAATAAACTGGATGCTAAGTTTTTTGGGCCTTTTAAAGTTATAGTAGTTGTGGGCAAGGTTGCATATAAGCTTCAGTTACCAATCAATGCTAAGATACATAATGTCTTTCATGTCTCCCAATTGAAAGCTTTTAAAGATGAACTACCTCCTATGGCTACTGTTCCAGGTTGGACTACAGAGCGAGAGGAGTCCATGTTTATTCCTACCACTATGGTTGATAAAAGGTGTATTGAGCAAGCGGGTCAAATTTAAGACTAGGTGCTGATTTAGTGGGCTAATAAGCCTCATCATGAAGCAACGTGGATACCAAGAATGGAATATGAAGCTCATTTTCCTAGACTCACCTTACCTTAGACTTGAGGACAAGTCTGCTATAGGGAGGGAGTAATGATATAGGTAGTAATGATATAGTAGGGTGTAAAAGGTTGTTAAGAAGGTTGTTAGGGGAATGAAAGTAGTTATGGGAAAAAGCATTTTAAATTTTTTTGTTTTGATGACTTAGCATGCATGTTGTTAGCTGACTTAGGGAGAAAATATTGAGTGTATATAAGACCACTTTCGGCAATGGGCAAAATTTTTCCATTCAATTCTCTCTCTACCCACTTTCTCACTCCTCACATCCACTTTTACTCATGAGTTTTTTGATGAGTAAAATGCCGTCCCACCAATGAGTAAAAATAATTTTTAACTAATCTTTCTCTTACTTTTTCCAATATCCCACCACATTTTCTCTCTCTTCCATATTCACCAAATGTACTTAAGTTCTAATTAATGTATGATTATGATTAATAAATTTGTATTGTTTCTAATTAGTTTATGATACTATTGCATAATTATCGTTTCAATCAATTCGTAATATACTTAATACTTTTAATTAGTGGTTATAGTTATCTTTCACAACTTGAGTATTAAATTATATTTTTTAATTAATAACAATAAAATAAAATAATTAATAACAATAAATATGACAATAAGCAGTAAATTTACCTTAACAAAGATTTGTAAAAATAAAATATGGAGGATAATAGTTGGGAAGTAGATAATGGTGAAAAACAAAAATAAGTAGGAAAATGTATTTTTTTAAAAGTTGTGACAAAGTATAGCAAAATGGGTGTCATTTTGTAGAGAATTTTTTTTTATGACCGTTGGTAATTTTTATTTTTATTTTTAAAAATGTTTAGATACCAAAAATAGACATTAAAATGGGGGTGATTTGCTACCAAGTCATCATACTGTGGGACCCATCGTTATATTTTCCTCATGAATTTTCTCATGGGATGAGGAAACTCGTGAATTTTCTCACGAGTGACCATTGTTAGGATGCATTTTTCACCCATTTTACTCACCATTTTTACTCGTGAGGAAAATTTTAGTCACTGTCGTTAGTGCTATAAGGGAAGTATATGTGAAACGTCAGAGCATAATATAATACATAAATTTCCTCTTCCTACTCTCTATTCTCTTTTCTCCATCTCCTTCTCTTTTCTTAGTTTTTGCTCACCATTTCCCTGGGATTTACGTTGTTGATTGCTTGCTCGGAACTCTGTCTGTATCAAATGATTATAATTGAAACCATTCAAAATAAATTGTAGTTTATGGAAAATTGAAAAATTACAATTTATAGCTCCCTAAAATTTCTAATGTAATTTGTTTAGCAAGGTAAATATGAAGTGGCATCATGAAGTCTCAATATTGTAATCTAACATATGATTATTTGGGTTATGAGGCTTTTCTAATTTGTACCTGATATAAATTATATCAAAATATTGAGATCTTATATGTAGTTATTATTATATCAGATATAGATATTGTTATATTAGATATAAAAAATAAAACATATAAAAATACAAAAAAAAACATATACTAGGTATAAACATTATGATATCAGGTATAGAAATGAAATTACGAAAAGGCCTCTCGATATATTTATATCAAGTATAAATTAAGAATTTCTCTTTGGTTTATTAATAGCGACGTTTATTAATGCATTGTCATACTAAAGACATACAAAACATTGACTTAAAACATCCAGGAGATGGTGATGATATTTTCCAACAAGAAGTAAAACTTTATTGATCAAATTTGAATTGTAAAAGATATATTTGTACTAAGATATTTTTAATTGATTTTTGTCATTTAGAACTATTTTTATTGCTCAAAATCACTTTTTTATAATTTTTAGGGATACTGCACCGTTATCGATCTTTGAGGTTTTAAAATATGTAAAATGTGCCCCTATATTTTAAAAAACACACCACATGCCCCTAAGGTTTGTAATAAATCATCCATTTACTTTATTTCATTAAAATCACACATCATGAGATATTATCATAAACTCTCAAAAAGAAAAATAAATACAAAAGGATTTGTTAAGAGGGGTAAAAGTGACAATTGGAAAAAATAAAATAAAGAGTTGCACATTTTTGGGGTTTTAAGTACTCCCTCTGTTCTTTTTTTTCCTTCTCGTATTCTCCATTGAAAATTTTTAAAAATTTCTTTCCACTTAAAATCATTTCTTTTTTATATGATATTTTATGACGTAAACAACTTCATTCCACTATTCATTCATTAGGTATTATAATTTTTTTTATATTTTTATAAATGACCTTTTCTATTCCCAAAATATCAATATATACAATTACTCCACTTGCATTACTTTTGATGAAATCTCCACCCTCTCACTTGCTTTATATAACACATTTCACGTAATCTTTCCCTTTTTAATTATTATATTGGATTCTTCTCTGATTTCAAATGGGAAGGAAAAAAAGAATGAGAGTTACATATAGGAGGGTGACTAGCTAACATTGTTTTCTTTTATTGGTCATTATAGGTGGAGTGATTTTTTTATACAAATCAAGAGTATATGGTGCATCTTTTTTTTTTTTTTTTTTTGAAAAAATGGTGCATCTTTTTAAGACAAAGAAAACAATATCTAATAAGATATTATCTTAATAATTGTAAATCTTCCATACTCCAAAGTGCTCTAATATAAATGCATGCACAGGTTGGGCTATAATGTAGAACTTCAAACAAAATATCACATTTTCATAGCCATATACTAGCTCCTTCATTGATTTAAACAAGGAACCAATTGAACACTTACAATCATGGAAAATAATTTCATATATGAACATATTGCTATCAAAATTATGTAACCGTCATCAAAATATGCATGTTTAACGATAACTATCATAGATAAAATCTTTCAAAAAAAATTTTGTAGTTTATGGGAAATTGAAAATTTATTCGATCAAGTAGTAAAAAATGGTGTTAGAAAATTAAGAAGGGTCTAGATACAACACTTTAAGGCACATAAATACACTTTTTTTTATTAATTTAAGCAATATATATATATATATATATATATATATATATATATATATATATATATATATAAAAGTTAAAATAAGAAGGGTCTTTAAAATGACAAGAATGAGAGAAGACATCTTGTCCTTTCATCTCATATATCTAACACATGATATTTTACATACAAATAGTGACATTTTTTAACTCATAGTGACTAAGACATTTTTTTCACTTATAGTGATCATATTCATTGTTATAGTGACTATTTTCATCGTTAAAGTGACTAATTTTTTTTATGTGAAATCTCATCCATTGGATCTTACCAATTAAAGGGTCAAGTTCCCTTCTCATCCTTCTTATTTTAAGCACCCTTCTCATTTTATTTATAAATATATATATATCGACAAAAACCAAAAATCCATTTTATTTATAAATGTTCCAACAAACACTGTTTTCGGAAAATATTTTTTTTTTTTTGAAACTAAGGAAAATTTTTATAATCTAAAGCAAATCAATCTCTATAAGGGAAACAATATTTTGAGGGAAGTTTGCAAATAGGACAATATCAACCCCACCCTGCTGAACTTGCCTAGTAGAGGAATGAGCAACTACATTTTCTTCTCTCCTAATATGATTTCAAATAAAAACATCAAAGCTTTCTCCCACTATCCTAATATCATCCAAAAAAAATTGGGCTAAAACCTCTTTGTTTACTACAAATCTTTGAGACCACATCTAACGCGTCACTCTCCAAGATTACCTTTCTCGCCCCTATTTGTTGGGCTACCTTCACTCCCAAACAAGCAGCTGCAACCTCAACCATATCTATCTTCTAGCGCATCATGACTCTTTTACTAGCTAATGCAACGATGTTCCCCATAGCATCCCGAGCAATGGCTCCTAGCCCTACACTCCGCTCTCTGAAAATCGCTGCATCTGAATTTACTTTGATAATTCCAGCAAATGGAATGGACCACAAAGCCCCCAATGAAGTAGCGTGTCTTCTCTCATTAGAAAACACCCTTGTAGAATATCTCCTATAGTCAACAACAAGTCGCTCGAAGCCCTTCACCAGCTCAACACCATCTCCACTCCAATTCTCGAACACCCTTTTATTCCTAAGCGTCCATGCAACCCATGCATACATGAAGAATATGCATAGCTCATCCTTAACTTACAAGCCATAGCCTCCACAATCGGATCCCTAGTGGCTTCAGAAAGCAACCTGGAGAAAGTCTCAGCACATAACAGAAACAAATACGGTGAAATTGGATCCCCCTGTGAAGGCCTCTCTAGGGTTGGAGCTCACCCATAACCACCCCATTAATCTTGAAAGAAAAAAAGACATTGCTTAAACAATTCAGCACCCTTTCAACCCATCTTAACGAGAAACCCATTTTACCAATTACTTTCTCCAAAAAAGCATATTCCACTCTATCATAGGTTTTACTCATGTCGAGCTTGACATCCATAATGCCCCTCCTACCCTCCTTACTTCCTTTCATGTTGTGGAAAATTTCATAAGCAATCAGCGCATTGTTAGTTATAAATCTCCCTAGAACAAATGCACTCTGGCTCTCTAAGACTAAAGTTGGGAGCAAAATCAGATTTGACACTGCCTTATACAGCACATTAAAAAGGCTGATAGGTCTAAACTCCGCCATTTTTCTCGGCTCCTTACCCTTAGGAACGAGAACAATATAAGTTCTATTTGCATCCTTCAAACTGCAATCCCCTCTCCACCAACTCAACACAAAACTTACCATATCATCCTCCAAAATATAATTAACAACCTTTTGAATGTAAGTGGAATATATGTAAGTGGAATACATACGAACGCAGGGATATCAACTTATTTTGTCTTGTTCAACTACTAAAAAAAATAAATTATATCTATGACATGTTTCCGTTGAACTATATAGTACATTTTCCATTTTGCTAAATTATCATCCCTCAAAGAAGGGCTTTAAAGTAGAAGCATCACGAATTCATGATGTGTCCAAGTCATTCGTTGTAGTTGTTCGAGATAAATTAGCTTATATACATAGTGATAAATTAAAGTACTTAGGGGCTAAGGCTCGACATTAAAGGGCTTAATTGAAACCAATCTTTAAATAGAACCGAGCTTAATTACTCGAACAAGCTTTTGGCGAATCCGAGTCAAGCGATGAACTTATATCAGCTTAGCTAAGACGTGAGCTTTTGTCAAGCCGAATTCAAATTTTAAAACTCAATGAGTCACGAGACCGAGCCTGAGCTTTAGGTGTCTCATACGAGCCGATCACGGGCTTCTCAAGTTTGGGCTCAACTCGGCTCAGCTCGTATCCTGGCCTAATTCAAAGGTGATAGTTGGATTATAAAATATTTTGGGTCTTGAATAAATAATATTTGGTGTGATGGTGATCAAGCATTGTTTTTAGTTGAAGGACATCTACAACAAGAAAACTAGCTACTCTGTAACAAGAATGTTATAATCTTAATTTAATTCTTTTGGATATTGTAATTAAAGGATTATGAACTCATTAATAATGATATTATGAAACGTTTGAGAGGTTGTGGATCAAGTGATTCCATTAGTGGATTTAAGCAATCTTTTTAACATATTTTGTTAATTCGGATTAAGTAGGCAAATATATAGTATAGTTCATTCATTAGGTCGTTAAGAGGGGAGACACAATTAGATATCTACAATACTATATGTTCATAATAACTTTGAGTATTCCAAACTCTTTCCCTTAATTAAACGTTTATTCATTTCCATATTTTTAGCTTTACTAAACAAAAAAAAAACAATAATTAAGGTGGAATGTCTTCTCTTCACCATCTATATAATTGCCCTTTGTTCTACCATATATAGAAAGTGCGTAGTAACCTATACCTAAGTTTGCTAATATTATAACTTTCAACTGCATTATTTTGCGTGCGTTGTAACTTGAATACAAATAACTGAAATGCTATAGTTAGTGCAGAAGTTTTACCAAGGAAAGGTATCACCAAATTTAGTACTCATATTCAACTAATATAATCACATTTTAAGTTCGAAGTATCACTATGGATATAAGATAATTTAGTAGTTGTATATTAGAGTATATTATTTGTGGGACCCTGTTTAACTTCTCAAAATTGAGCCCTTTATTAAATAAATTAAATACCAAGTTTTATTAGATAAAAACAATTCATGATAGACTGTGTACTTTATTTCCCAAAATATAAGAAAATTATTGGAGTATAGGCTTGAACTTGATACCTTTCATCATATATAACATAAATATTCAAATGCAACTTCAACTACACTTTTATATTATTATACAAAATTAATATAAATATATCTGAATTTTAAAGCCCTCAAATTTAGGAGCCCTGCTCCATCGAGCACCATACTCATGCCTAAAACCGCCTCTACATAACAACTACTTCTATTCTTTATACACAATGAATGTGAGAGTACCTCCTGACAAATTTTCTCTCTTGTTTTAAAACATTTCCAAAATAAGTTTAAAAGAGTATAAGTTATAAGGACTACAATCAAATTAAAAACAATGAATCTAAGGACTATGAGTTCAATAAGTTGGACAATTTCTGACAAATCAATATTTGTAAAAGAAAAAAGAAAGAAAAGTACACCCTTTGTAGTAAAAACCTCTCTAGTAATTTTCATTTACATAATAATTCCTTTTATACTTCTCTCTACACCAAAATGGAAGTATCAACAACAGATAAATTTTCTATGTAAAGAAATTTCAAAGTTATGCTACAAAACCGGCGGGTGGAGCCGTTGGAGTGACCAACCATATAATATATAATATACATACATATATTATAATATATGATGCTCGCACACTTGCTTTGTTTAGCAAAAGTACAACAGAAATTGAATGTGAGCAACTGTCCCAAACATTAAAATTGCTAAAGTTTACATTGAATTTACACACCTACACCTACATCTACATCTCCAGAAACCTTATTCCATCCAAATTACTCATTCTTTTAAGACCCTGTCATCCATACTGAGTCTCATTTCTCAACATAGTTATTAATGTCACCGAATGAAACCCAAGCTATATTTCCACACTTCCATACTCTCTTCTCACACCCATTAATACCCTTCACCATCCTCAACCAAAACCCAACCTTGAACTTTCATTAATGGGCAAGAAAATGAAGCTACCTTTTCTATCTTACTCGAAAAGCTTGGACCCAACAAAGCTATCTTCATCTTCATCTTCGTCTTCCTCCTCTTCCCCACCTTGGCCTTTCCCTTCATGTGGCAACATCAAGACGCTATCTTTCCGGCTCAAAGATGATAATGATGTCGCTTTTCGAACCTTCAACTCCGCTTTCCTTGAAGCTGCAGTGACTCCTCCTGAGTCCTTCTTCACTATCTCTTCCTCTTCTAGAAGCTTCTCTACTATGTCAGAAGAAGATCCCGGGGATCCCCTCGAGTCGGTCATTCGTGGGTTGAGGAGGTCAGATAGGCTCTTCTTCGACCCTGACCGGAGTAGCTCCTTGCTACTCTGCGAACCAGCGCAGGACCGGGACCAGGAGCAAGAGCAAGAAGAAGAGCAACAACAATCCTCATCAAGTATAAATCCCGCGACCGTGGAAGATGTACTAGACTCAAAAGGGGCATACAAAGAGAGTGAGATATTGTCAATGGACTCGAGTAGTCCATATGAAGACTTTAGGAGGTCAATGGAGGAGATGGTTGAAGCTCATGGGTTGAAGGATTGGCAAGGGCTAGAAGAACTTTTGGGATGTTATTTGAAGATTAATGGTAAAAATAATCATGGGTATATTGTTGGCGCTTTCATTGATTTATTGGTCAGTCTTTCATTCATTGATGAGTCCACTTCTTCAACTTCAACGACAACAACTACTACTACAACATCATCATCCTCTTATTCTACTTATTCCTCCCCTTCTTCCCCACTTTCTTTGCCTTCTTCTTCTCTTACTACCCCTTGTCTTTCTTCAATATTGGATCTTGGTGATGATGAACATGACGTTGATGTACATGATGATGATCATCATCATGTATCATGTTGATGGGGGTGTTACACTAGTAGTTTAATTAGCATATTTGAGGGGTTACGTTAAGTTAGATTCAATTTTTAGCACCATTTTAGTAGGGTCAATGCTAACTTGATTATTATTAGATTGAAAAGGATGGAAGTAAGATTTTTTTTTTTTCTTTTCAATCTACTATTAAATGAATATGTATTACTATTGTACAATCTATCTCTCTCTAGTTTGGTTAGACTAGGTTTCAATCTTCCCCTGCGGCAGGCCTCATGAAAGTCTGTGATGAGTACTTGTAAAGGAAACTGCACATGCCATCACATGAATTTGAGAAATTCAGAGACTGATGAGGTGTTCATATTGGTAATTATTTTGTGCCCGTAAATTTTGTTATTGTTATTGTTATTGGTTTTTGGCTTAGTGAGATCTCTATCTGTTTCTTTGCTACTTTAGAATGGCCCCTTGTCTTGTCTTGTGGTCATTTAACCATACATATGTTATATATTTTTTTTTATACTATTTATAACTATCATTATAGTTTATGGGTTAGGTAGCATAGATCTATTCACAAAAATAATATCAAGAAAGAAAAAAAAAATTGTAAATATGGAAGTATTATGAAAGAGTATGCAAGCTAAGTAATCATGCATGGTTTGTAGTCATAGTGCATGAAATATGTCATGGTCTTGTCAATTTTTCTCATAAACATTGTTAAATCAAGCGGTACTTGAAAAAAATTTCACTCCGTACCTCTAAAGTTATGGGGAACCAAACATTTAACATGTAGATGTAACTCCTTAATTATAATAATAATTTGAGTAAATGTCATGATCCCCTTGTCGCTTAACTAATAAGTGCAACAATTTCATGTCTAAATGCTTAACTATTAGAACAACGTTGATTAGATGTTTATGATATGATGATTAGTTTTCTTCATAAAACACATGGAAAAACAATTAGGTAATGGAGATAAAAATTATGTACTACATAGCTAAATTGTATTTCAATTTTGCTCTACATAATAAGATTTTCATACTTAATTGGATGATACAAAGCACTATGGATTTAAGGGTTTTGAGCTTAAGAAAGGCAACATACTTATTGGACAGTATCCAAACCCCCAAAAACAAGTGGCGCAAGTGTTCACCAATCCCATTGACACAATTCACCAAAAAAAAAACCTAGGAGTATAGTTTTGACATATTCCGCAAATAAGGGCGACGTAGCTTTATAGCGAAGTTGTCACTTCTTACAAGTGTTTAGTATCTGTTTTAAGAAGTGAAAACGATTAAAAATATAAGAAGAATATTTTTCTAATTGATACCTGATATAAATTATATTTAAATATAAATATTATTATACTATATATAGTAATTATTATATTATATATATGTCAGATATACAAATACAAGAGAAATAGAAAATATAAAAAAATATGTATCAGGTGTATACATTATAATCTTAAGTATAAAAATGAAATTATGAAAATATCTCTTAATATATTTATACGAGGTACCTACTCGTTTTGTCTACATTCAAGGATTTGTATTGGATAACATTACAAATAAAAGTTTTATCCCAAGTATTTATACAAATCTTAACAAAAAAGAAAGTCAATTTTCAAGAAAAGTAAGCGGCCACTAACTAAACAGTGACTAAGATTTGTGAATTGTTTAGACAACAGTTAGATGCATTAAGAAATTGAAATGTATTTGCGACTAAAACAGACAACCCATTGAACGACACACATCTACAAATCACAAGTGCACTAAATAACTACTCTTAAAAAAAGCACACACACTACTCTAATAGATTGGATCAGAAAGCAGATGTTTTAGATTTTGAAAAGGCAAAAAATTGATGGTATTTCGTGTACAATATGTTTCTTCAACGGCATTCTGCCATATATTAATGAGCATAATTAATTCCAAATTCCAGACGGTGAGGGGTTTCTCACGATATTGCTGCGCCCACTCAATGGGTCTCATGCACCCTCATCACAACCGTGTAGTTCTCTTCTTGGATATGATAGTGATTACAATATGAGATCTCGACCGTGTAGTTTAAATTTCGATAGTCGCTGTCTAGTGATAGCTACTATTCTTGATTTATTGTTCAGAGCTTTGGCTTGGCCTTTGCACTTATATCCTTGCACCTGCAACAAAAATATAATCATAATAAAGGGTCCTTGTTAAAAACTATATATTTATTTCAATTTTATTTATATGAAGTAGTGTTACATAGTATGATATTTCATACATATATACTAATATTTTTGACTTTAATTTTGTGGGATATATTGAGGATAATTAGACGTCAAGATCTTAGCATGAGACAAATGAAGCAACATCTGAATTTCTGCAATTTAATGGCTGCAAAAAAAACTTGTATTTGAAATCAAAACTATATAATAAAAGCTTAGAAGAATACAAATGGTTCATTCATTAGTGGGCACACCCTAGTTATCATGTATGGGGTAGATATGAATCTCCATTGAGGAGTAAAATGTTGCAAGATAAAACAAGAACGTGGGCATTTCTTGCTCCTTAGTGGGTGGGATATACGGAGTAGTTGCCATACTACAGAGAACAATTGTCTCTGGTGCTAACATTTTACCAACTCATAAGTAACTTCCAGGTTGCCAAATTAACCAATCTACCACCCAATTGGGTTCCCTTTGGATCAGTCGTACTCGTACTGATACTGATGCGGAGCAAGACGTGTATTAATATATGTGCTTTGCATTTACTTATATTTTAATCTATGTGCTTTGCATTTACTTATATTTTAGCTAACACGTTTTTATCATTTATTTGAGTAAATTTTTTGTGTTTTCTGTTTAGTTCTTTACTTAATAGTTTACCTAGTTTGAATAGAAGAATTAGGATTTGTTTCCAATTTCTAATTGGAGTAGGTTTTGTCTTTAATTCCTAATTGGAGTAGGACTTGCGAGATTAGAGTTATATAATTCATCACATACTCTATATAGTGATTTAATGAGGTTGTTCGAATAGTTGCGGCCTATTTAAATGGTTTATATTTGTGTTTGTCGTCCTTTGTCAATTAAGGAGTACATAGTAAGGTAGTGATATGATAAACGGATCAATAATACTTTAGTAAATCTTTGGGTCTCTCCTAATTTTTTAAGATGGAGATTTCCTTGCAAACCAACTAGAATTTGTGCGCAAAGTTCGCTCAAGAAACCTAGGAAGATGATGCAGTAATGAAGTTGGCCAAATTGAGATTCTAATAGTAGCTTATACAGAAGATACAATGAATTTGTAAAGTTGTGTTTACATATGCATTTAATTATCCGAGAGGGATGAAAAAAGATATATTATATGGTGTAGAAAATCAAGTATGAATTGCCATGATGGTAAATAGTCGGTACTTTATTTTTTAATATGATGTATATCATGTGAACGCCTAATTTAAATCATGGGACAAGTAACTTAACGCTAGGATCAAACGTGGCATTTAATTTGTTGAAATTTAACGATCCACTCATGTTCACGTTTATTAGATTTTAAAGGAGAAATTCATAATTTATTATATTGGAGGGAATTTCTATAATTTTATTTTTGTACCTGATAACATAATGTCTATATTTGATATATGTTTTTTTTTGTATTTTTATATCTGATATAATAATATCTATATATAAAATAACAATAGATATATCTGATATAACAATATATAATTATATCTGATATCTTAATATTATGATATAATTTATATCAGACATGAATTAGAAAAATTTCTGATATGCGATGTGCTTAACTAGTATACTTTTAAAAGTACTACACTTAAGCCCAAAATTGAAAATAATATATACAGAATACCCGATATTTTGTAAGACTAATTGTAAAATCGAGGTAGCATATGTACATACAACTAAATTTAGAACAAGTTATAAGAAATGTGGTACATATATACCAGTTGTCTACTTGCCAAGAGCATTTAGAAAATGACTCGAATGTAACTATGTAGTACATGCACTGAATGCATGCACATCAGACATCACTGTTGTATCTTTCATATCACATTTTATAAACTTTATAAAATATAAGTTCATGAATGAATAAATAAATAAATAAGGATCAAGCCTCAATCTAAGTGGAATAGGATATGATATGCAACGTCGTTGGTTGTGTATGGATTCAATATTTAGCGTAAAATCAATATAAATTGTACGTTCTAATGTCTTTAAATTTTTTTTTTATGATTTTCCACTTAGACAGTCGTGTACTATTGAATCTTACTTAAACTTTTAGTTATTATAAATTACTACTCTGTAATATTAATTGAAAACCAAACACTCGTACTTTTTGATTGCTCACTAGGGTGATTAATAATTTTAAGTGATGTCTAAATTTAAAGGCTTAAATCATGCATAGTATCCTAAACTTGTTGTCTATGGTCTGGTGTGGAGCAATTTTTGCAAACTAAATGTACGAATTTCAAAAATTGACCCGACCCGAAATTGTAACGATTTGAACCAATTTGTACCCGTTTTAAATGTGAAATTTGTAACATGTAACCCGACTTCATATTAACCGTCAACCGGTTTTATCTTATATTATTTGACCCGAACCCAAACCTGCACCCCACCCGACACAATCGCTAACCAACTAGAGTCGACTTGACAATGAAGCAAACCCAAAATGACACCCAACCTGATAATAACCAAAATAGATTATAACCCGAGATAACATGTTATAAACTCGGCCTATTGTGACCCATGACCCATTTTATTTTGATACGTTTTTTATCCGACCCATTATTGACTAAAGTTGTAATAACTAATAGCCTAGTATTGGAGAAATTGCATTATATTTGTTGAATTTTACTTTCAAAAATATATTAAAAAAAGTGTATGATGGATCAAATAATACATTTTAATAACCTTCAACCGACTAACATAATTTGGGGAGGCCCTGGCAAAATAAGTTTTTTGTCACAAATTTCAAATATGATTCGAATTATTAGATGTACATGATTTCTCTAATTTATTTTTTTCAAGAAAGATTAACTTGCTTTCTATGATGTACCCAAATTTGACTTGCATAAATATAACATCCCACTTAATAATTATTTGACTTAACTTTGATTGAATATATTGTAATGTTTTGTTACTTTTGTAAGGGATATAATTTCTTCTGAAACTTAATGTTTCATCATGTTAGATATTCGACTAAAATTAGACTTGAACCCAAAATAGTTGATTAAATGTTTCAAATATTGAGTAAATCTCAATACTATGCGATTTGATAATTATCCAACCCGATAGTATCTGACCTAAATACGACATATACTCGAAATTATCCACCAAAAACCCAGCTAAAACATGACTTAGTACAACCCGAACAAAAAAATTAAACCGAACCTGAATTGGTCATACCGAACCCAACTTGTACTCGAAAGGGTAATTAATACGACATGATTTGAACCGAGCCAAACCCGAGCTAAGTTCGAACTTGACCAAATAAAGATTTGACTTCATATTATTCGACCGAAATAAGACCCGAAACCTGACATGGCTTGATCTAAACCCGACTGAAACACCCGAATTGACAGTACTCCGTATAACTTGGTACAGACTGATAAACCTCTATAAATAAAAACTCTAGCTTTTTTTTGTTTGTTTCATGGTATGTCAGACATAATCAGCTCCATGCTCGAGAATTATTTGTGGATCATATATATAATTGGCTTCACTTTCGACATCCGAGCTAAAAGATTCTCCATCTGAACGGCGAAGCTTCTAAATCATGTGCCATTTTATTTTTAAGTTGATGCATTTTCTGTTTACTGTGTGCTAATGTTGCTAGAATAGTCAGCAGAGTTAGGTTATGATACTATTATTTCTTTGTCCATATCTAACTATCCTTATTTAAATGGCTAATGATTAGCAGTTTAGCATTATGCTTGTATAATGGTATGAAGAAATATTTGTTTATGGTACACAAATCACGATGTTGGTATCTATTGACCACTACACATGGTGGCATCAATTATATCAACATGCCCATTGACCTCTAGTATGATGCTTGATTGATTTATGTTTAAGTGTGTTATAGTTAATTCTCCTTCTCTTCAATATTCGAAAATTAGGGTTTTTTTTTAAAACCATGTATAGTCAAATTTCTTTTGGAGTTTTCCTATTTTAGACTTTTTGTTTATGATTCTCTTAATTTTTTTGGTTTTGGTGTCAAATTTAATTAAACTAAATAGTTGGTACGTAATTAGTTCCTTTGTGATGGGATTGTTTCAAATTAAATTAGTCAATTATAGTCGTTGAATACTATAAATTAACTCTTTGGTAAATATTAATATGGGATCAAAAGACTGGTTAATCATTTGAATACTAAAAGATGAATATGGTGAAATCATAATCATGACTACATCAAATCAATCGATGGATTTCCTTATTAGGGTTGTAAGACACAGCAACACATGAAGAATGTAGATATGAAAAGATATGAAACGAATCGTAGTTTTAGTAAAAATAAAAAATTTATTTGATTCAATTGCTATGAAACCCTTGAAACCCTTGGCAGGTGCGGCTATGATAAATCAATTGATTGAATAGTTTAACATTTGATTACTCTGAAGATTAAATTAACTATTGCAAATAATTCCATCTAGATTTAATTGGTTACAACTCTTGGGAAACAAGTCAAAGTGAAGATGATATGATATCTTCCAAGTTGATAGAGTTGATGTAAGGCATTCTCACACAATCTATTAGTTACATCAACATTGAGATCGACGCAGACCAAAATATATACCAAATGCAACATTACCTCTTAATTACAAGTCAAAGTAATACAACCCTTTACACAGATGACCCATTTCCATTTGATATGACAAATCAACAATATTTGACAAAAGGTAGGCATTGTGTACTTCCATGCTTAATTTAGGATAAAATGCCCTCCTTAGGTTAAGAATAAACTTGTAGATAATAATTATTTGTAAAGTATGTCGCAGCTGGTAAGATCCTTTTGGCAGCAAATGTTTTTTTTTTTCATTGTTTGTTTTTGTTAGACATTAAACTTACTTATTAAACTTAGCATTTTATGAAGGATGTTTTTCTAATTCATACTTAATATAAATTATAATAAGATATTGAAATCTCAGATCTAGGTATTATTATATACCAGATATATCTATTGTTATTGAAAAACGTATTTCAGGTATAGACATTATAATCTTATGTATATAAATGAAATTATGAAAATGCCCCCTAATTATCAAGTATAAATTGGAAATTTCTCTTTTATAAAGTTTCTATCCCAACTTGTTTTATTTTATTTTTTTCAAATATAATCCTCACTAGGTTACATAGTTTCTTATTAATATGAGATTTCAATCTCCAAAATTAATACTCTTAAAATTTCCATGTCTCATCTCTATAATAGCTTTCACTACAAGAATCACGTAAATTTCCGACGTAAAATTCGTCCGTCGGAAAAGGCATATTTTCCGAGGGAAAAGGGTCCGTCGGAAAATTGGGGGAGTTCCGACGGATTTCTGCAATTTCCGACGGAAATATCCGCCGGAAAATTTTCGATGATTTGAAACCGTCGGAGACAGCCAATTCCGACGGATTTCCGTGGGAAAATTCCGTCGAAAAATGGTTGAACCTTGGATACCATTTTCCCACGGATGTTCGACGGAAAATTCCATCGGAAGGTTTTCGGATCTAAATTCCGAACTACATCGTCTTCTTCATTTCGATTTTGAGGAACCCGATTTTTTCATCGCTTCTCCATTGTTCTTCACGCTTCCTCAAGGTTTTTGCTCCATTCTTCTTCACGGTTCCACACCACCCTCAACCCACCACTCCACCGGCCGACCGTCATCCCACCCCCGATCGAAAAACCGGAAATCCCATAACCAAAAAACCCGAAATCAAAAACCCGACATTAATAATTCGGTTAGTTTTGTTATTGTTAATGTTTATATTTATGTTAATTTATTAGTTTAATTTTTAATATATAATGTTAATGTAATGTTTATGTTAGTTTATTAGTTTAATTTTTAATATGATGTAGGTTGATTATTGATATGTTAATTATGTTTTTATGTTAGTTTAATTTTTAATATAATGTATGTTGGCTATTGATATGTTAATTATGTTTTTATGTTAGTTTAATTAGTTTAGTTTATTATTATAATGTATATATTAGTTTAGTTTAGTTTAGTTCAGTTTAATTTACTATAATGTATATGTTAGTTTAGTATAATGTATATTAGTTTAGTATAATGTATGTTATTAGTTTAGTATAATGTACGTTAGTTTAGTTTAGTATAATATACGTTAGTTTAGTTTAGTTTAGTTTAGTTTAGTTTAGTATAATGTATGTTAGTTTAGTTTGGCATAATGTATGTATGTTAGTTTAGTTTAGTTTAGTTAGTTTAGTATAATATATGTTAGTTTAGTTTGGTACAATGCATGTATGTTAGTTTAGTATAATGTATGTTAGTTTAGTTTAGTTTAGTTTAGTTTAGTATAATATATGTTAGTTTAGTATAATATATGTTAGTTTAGTTTAGTATAATGTATATATGTTAGTTTAGTATTTCAATCTTCTAAAAATGTTTGAAATGAATAATTTTCATAATCATACGCTTAGACATATACCCGTTGAAGTTAGAATCATGAAACGAAGAGAGCAGAGCTAGATGTATGATAGATTGGATTGGCGTTCTATTAAGCCTGAGTTCTTGAAAGGGGTTGAGGAATTCATACAGTTTTGCAAAGATCATTGGAGACTGCAAAGAATGAATATAGGTGTCCTTGTAGTGTTAAATGCAATAACAGACGTTTTCAGGATCCAGACACAGTAAGAATTCATTTGTACAACAAGGAATTCACTCCTCGTTATTGGGAGTGGTTGTGTCAAGGGGAAGGGTTACTTGAATCCTCAATAGAAGGCCAATCAAATGAATATCATGATATGGTTATGGATGCTATTGGTCATAATTATGATCGATCGGGTACTGAAGCTGTAGAGGAGGAGCCTAACGCTGACAAAGCGCTTTCTTGATTTGTTGAAGGCGTCTGAACATCCATTGTATGAAGGGAGTTTGATGTCGGTTTTGGAGGTAGCAGTAAGAATTACTAGCTTAAAGTGTGAGTACAATTCACCGCACAGGTGTGTTGATGGGTTCGTTTCATTGTTGTCAGAAGCGATCCCTGGCAACAACCGTTTGGGTGAGAATTTCTACGATGTTAAGAAGGTTGTTAAGGGGTTGGAGCTGCCGCATG
This sequence comes from Dysphania ambrosioides, assembly GCA_026401315.1. Classification (NCBI taxonomy): domain Eukaryota; kingdom Viridiplantae; phylum Streptophyta; class Magnoliopsida; order Caryophyllales; family Amaranthaceae; genus Dysphania; species Dysphania ambrosioides. Next base: position 22,331,859 of record CM048670.1, read on the forward strand.
AAAAGATTCATGCATGCCCCAAGGGATGTATGTTGTTTTGGAAAAAGGATGCTGAGCTTCCTATATGTAGAGTGTATGGCAGTGATCGATACAAAAGAACTTTTAAAGGCAGCTTAGTTCCAAAGAATGCGCTATTTTATTTCCCGATCACACGTAGGTTGCAAAGGATGTTTGCAACGAAGAACATTTTAGAGGAAATGAGTTGGCATGAAAATAATCCTCGTGTCAAAGGCATGATGGCACACCCTAGTGACACTGAAGCTTGGAGACAGCTTGATACCTGCTTCTCAGAGTTTGCCTCGGATCCACGGAATGTTCGACTAGGGCTGTGTACAGATGGTTTTGCTCCTCATGGTAAGTTCGGGGGTCAGTACTCTGGTTGGCCCGTGATTTTAACCCCATATAATTTGCCTTCCTCAATGTGTATGAAAATGCAGTTCATATTCTTTTCACTGATAGTCCTTGGTCCCAAAAACCCGAAGGGAAATTTAGATGTGTACATGCAACCACTGATACAAGAGCTGAAACAGTTGTGGGAAGTTAGCGCAAGTACTTATGATATATCAAGAAAACAAAATTTCAACCTTAGAGCAGCAATCCTATGGACCATTAGTGACTTCCCTACATATGATATGTTGTCTGGATGGACTACGGCTGGTAAGAAGGCTTGCCTGTACTGCATGGAAAAAAGCAAGGCATTTTGGTTGCAGTATGGCAGAAAAGTTTCGTGGTTTGATTGTCATCGTCAATTTCTTCCTGCAAATCATCCTTTCCGAAAAAGTAAAACAACATTTTGCAGAAACAAAGTTGAAAAAGGCTCACCACCGCACATCATGTCAGGGGCAGAACTTTGGGAATGTGTGAAAGACCTTCCGAGGGCCACCAATGGGCCCGAATCACTGTAAGAGTTGAAAAAGGAAAAGAAAGGGTGGTTCAAGCAAAGTTGCATGTGGGAGCTTCCGTATTGGAAGCATTTGCTGATTCGTAACAACTTAGATGTCATGCACATTGAAAAAAACTTCTTTGATCAAATATTTCACACTGTAATGGATGTGAGAAGACAAACTTCTGACACACCTTCGGCCAGAAATGACATTGCCAAATATTGTAGGCGACCTCAACGTCATCTACAGGCTGGTGACAGAGGGAATGAGGTCATGCCAAAGGCCCCATTCTGCCTCGATAAGGGTCAAAGGAAGGTTTTGTGTGAGTGGTTTCGTGACCTGTAATTCCTTGGCGGTTACACCTCCAATTTGAGTAGATGTGTGGATCTGCAGGCGTATAGAATACACGGAATGAAAAGTCATGATTGTCATGTGTTCATGGAGAGGTTATTACCTGTCGCATTGAGAGAATTGCTCCCTATTCATGTCTGGAATGCAATTACAGAGATCAGTCAATTCTTTAGAGACTTGTGTTGCTACACAGTCACAGTCAGTGACATGAAACGGCTGGAAAAGAACATTGTCGAGATCCTTTGCAAACTGGACAAGATTTTTCCACCTGCATTCTTCAACTCCATGGAGCATTTACCCATTCACTTACCGTACGAGAGGTAGTGATGCTTCATTTCTTATGTCTTCCACTAAGGGTTAGAGCTCCTTCTAGGTCTTTGATGGGGTCATCAGAGCTTGCATAACATCCAAGCTATCTGATCGTATGATACAAGAGTTTTCCCTCCTCTGAACTTCCTCTATGCCTTTCCATATTGCAAGCAATTTAGTATGGAGTGGCTGGGGAGGAAGCCCAGGTTCTTTCCCCACATCCTTCATCCCTACAATTTCTTATGTGGATAATCCAACCAATTTATGCCTGGCATATCCCTTTGTTAGCCTTCCCTTTGGCTTTTTTCCAAGCACCATTGACTTCCAAGATGCTAAGATTGTTCCTCTGGAATTTCCCCTCTGACCAATACATAATCGACTGAGGCAAAGCATGAAATTTTTGATTGGTTTTCTCCTGTAATTCCCAAGCATGGAAAACTCTTGAGGTCTACTCCTTAAAAAATGTAAAAATAACCTTCGGGTTTGATTCTACCTCCTTGAAACAGGTTTCATTCATGTGAATCCAAATGCACCAACCTAGAATAAGGAAATGACCAACTCTTTGTTGCTCTTGATCCTCGTCCTTCATAAGGTAAGCCAACCGGTTCCTAATCTAGTCTTTAATTCTTGTTTGTCTTTGAAATTTTTAGTCCCATAAGTGAGCCATTCTAGATACTCTTGATAAATATGGTCATAAAACACTAGTATCAATTTCCACTTGAAGCAACACCATGGTGACCAAAGCACCTAATGATCTGAACCGTTTAGCCTCGGACTCCGAAAGACGAAGACACCTTAGCCCAATTCACTTTAGATCAAATGGAGATGGCGGCACGCGTGTTTCGGACTATGGAAAGATTGGAGCTGAATAAGAAGAGGAAGGCAGTGCAGGGGTCTAGACTGGAAGGCCAAAATGCCCGTCACAAATCTAGAGTTTGATTTGAACGTTGAATGGACCCAAAGTCCGGAAAAGAGCTCAGTTCGGGATTTCTATGAGTATCAGAGATTGTCCAAGAAGACGAAAACATCTCAGGGTCTAAATAAAATTTACTTAAAATAAGTAACTTCAATGAAAATAAGATAATTGAGCAAAATCAAAATAAGTTTAATAAAAAATAAGTTATGCTTAGTTAGAAAAAAAAATAAGTAAAGAAGAATAGAAGCTAACTAAACATAAGATAGAAATGCTTGACACGTGACTTTTGATAAGTTATTGAATCATAGCATTTCGAACATAAATATTATTTAATAATTGTGCATATAAAAAAATTGTAAAAAAGTATCTTATTACATCGTAGTTAAAAATAATTTTCTCCCATAATCACAATCTAACTCCCTAATTTTAAAAAATAATTCTAATTAACCCTCCTAATTCATTTAGAAAATGTTGCAATTAGGAATCGAGGTATTTAATGCACATGCCTTTTGTGTGTTATCCAACGCTGAAAATACGTGGACAACGATTGGAATGCAAGCAAAGGGCATTACTCGCACTTTTTTATAAGGTTATTTGTTCTTTCTCACAAAATGATAACTTTATAATGTCTATTTTAAGAAACTTTTTAATTTGTTAAGCATACTTAGAGTTGTTTACATAAAACTATTAATAATTAGATAACCGATGTTGACATGTGTTAAGTCAAAATGGAAGTTTAGGTTACAAGTTAAGCATATGATCTCGGAATCAAAAATTAAAAAAAAAATTATCAGTAAAGGTGAAATTTATTCAACCATTCAAATCTACCTGCATCACTTGATTGACGATAATCTTGCATAGCTCCTTATCAATTAAAGAACTACTCCATATCATATTAAAAAAGTAATTTTTGTTATATACAAAGTACCATACCATTCAAACTAGAGTTGGGCACGTGTCATATTGTATCAGCTATAAATCGTGTCAGCTCGTGCCTAATTTCTTGTCGTGTGGTGCCGTGTCTACTATGAATCATGTCAGCTCGTGCTTAATTTATTGTCGTGTCGTATTACCTCTCTCTAAAACTCGACTCATGGCCTGGCATGGCCCACATGCCTAGCGTGTCGTGTCTTGCTATGCATCATATTAATTGTAGTAGTAATAATAATAATATCAATAAAAATAGTATTAAATAATACTAAATAATATCATACTTTGGGTCGTGCCTTGTGCCAAATTTGCATGCCACTCGCGTTCGCGTGTTCGTACATATAAAAATTTTTGTTGCCCGTTGCGTGGCTTATGGCCCACTCCACGAACAACTTATCGTGCCTGGTAACGATCGTGCTCGTATCGTGTCGTGCTTGTTCGGCCTGCTTGTTGGCCCGACTCATGCCCAACTCTAATTCAAACTCAATAGTAGAAATGCTAGATCAATTTAAAATACCAATTGAAATCCTGATTAGGGATTGTAGTATATTCGGACAAACAAACTGCAGGCTTATATAAGGCAAAATGCCTCTGGAAAACAAATCATGTTGGCTGTTTGGCTGGTTAAACAACGTCCAATAGCATAGTAATTAGAGATAGTAGTGTCTCATAAACCATAGTAAAATAAACAAAAAAAAATTCCCACTTTCCTAGAAATCTTTAGAACAAAAATTAGAATTGAATATGGTATAGTGTGTGACAACTTCTTTTCCAAAAAAAAGGGCCCTTAAATTAAGACCGAAGATATTTTAATTACAGCAATAGTGACAATCCGTGAAGCATTGCCCAAGAAGAGACCACATCATCCATTCCTAGGCCATGTTTTTGGCACTAGAAATTCCAATGTCACTATTAGCCTAATGTCAAAACAATATGAATTAGCAAAACTTTCTCAAATTTGCAATCTGTCTCGAACAAGAGAAATATTATTGTGCACCCGAACGTGCACCAAACACTACGAAATTGTTGCCTATGTCAAAAAAAAAAAAAAAAAAAAGGAAGAAGAAGAAAAAGAAGTTGCTAGGTTTTCTAGGATAAGATGACACAAATTTGATGATGTGCAATTAAAAAAAAACACTTATTTTAGTATAACATGTAGTAGAGATTATAATATTTTTGGAAAGATCACGTCTCAAAGTCCCAAAAATCATCCGCTTGTTCTTACCAAATTTTAATACCCCTTGAATCCCCTCAAAATGAACCTTCAATCTATTAAAAATAAAACTTCAATCCATGAAAATAGACCTTCAATGAAAGAAAACGAATCATTTTCGACTATTTTATGTATTACTTGATTTGGTAAATTTCGAAACCTTAACGTAAAAATCCTTACACCGTCAATGCATGAGGGTTTTATTTTTTTTATATCATTAACTTGAAATTGGAACAAGATGATATTGTTATTCTTTATTTCTTGTGCAGAAACTTGGTTAATTATTGTTTAGGACTATAAAACTATTATATGATTTTATATGTATTTCCTTCGTTGATAATTTCGAATAGTTGCAAGGTATGAAGTATTAATTATTTTTCGTCAGACATTGCTCCCTCATTCCAAAGTTCTATGCATAGAATAAGCAACATAAAATGTGCAAATTTTATGAATTATCGGGTTGTTTACAATTTCTGATCAACCTTTCAATTGACAAGTTAATTTTTGATAAAAAGGGCGATGAATTGGACCGCCTTACTTGGGTCATCCTGTAAACTAACCCACAAAGGCCCAGTCTGTTGCTGGTGTTAATGGTCCAATAGAAAGAATATCGTCATCGGATCCGGATTGCATCACGATGCCCACTTCAGCTGTCTAACAATTTTACCCTGATTTTTTACTCGATCTAAAGCATTTTTAACTGCGCCTTTTTATTGGTCACACTCACACCCAATGGCTTTTCACCTTATTAGAATCATATTTTACTAGATTTTCTTACTTTCATTTGTTTATTGTAAACTATCATTAAGTTTATATATTGGTAAAAATTATGAAAATAATAGATTTGAAAACTATACTTAGTTTATGATTTAATAAGATCCTATTTGATAGATTATTATCTTGTAAATTAATGTGTAAATGTAGTTTAGATAAGATAAGATACGATTAGATTAAATCAAATTAGATTTGATTAGATCATATCATATCAAACCAAACCAAACCGAACTAGGTCAGACAATAAAAAAAATTCAAACTATATTAGATCAAAGAAGAAAAAGAGAACATAACTCTAATTAGGAGTTTTGGGATTGGGAGAGGGCAATTACATGATATTAAACATATATCAATTATCTATACTTTATGAATCGATTAAAAACAGCAGATAAGAAAGATATAACAATGTTTAAGAGGTTTAAAAAATAAATATAGAAAAACAGTTCCAATTACGTCGTCAAGTTTAATTAACATTTTCGTAGTCACTAGATTGGGTATGTAAGTTGTTCTACCATGGACATTCTGATAAGAGAGGTAAGACTACTATATATTATATTTCTCCCTTAATACCTCATATGATTATGTTTTTCTTATAGATTAAAAAGAATTTATGATCAAAGTTTAGCTCTAAAATCTATAGATTTCAAATGAGAAGAACAAAAAGAAACTGTATGGATTATTGTATTGGTCTAACGAACTAGCATGCAAATATATTACTAGGCCTTTCACGTCAACTTAATTTTATGGCTAGCAGCCGAAAGCACTGCCCTTCTTCAGTGCTGAATCAATTTATTAAGCATTTACTACTAAACCAAGGAGCAGAAACCCAAGACTGAAGTAGACTTTAGTAGTACATGATTATTTTTACATGCAATGTATTATAATAATGACATATGTGCAATAAATTCAAAGAAAATTGTCATCGTTGAAGACTGGCTTCGAAGGACGAGACAATGTTATGATGTAATGTGAAACTGAGCATAATTTACTGTAGTCGATGACAACGAATATTGGATCCGATTCGGATCTATGAATTTATATCCGTTTTTGTGTATATGGGTTTTCAAAATTTAAACCCGACGGATGTGGGTCGGATCTAGATCCGGTGATCAAAAAGTGGATCCGAGTACAGGTCTAAACATAGTACCTGTGTAATTCGTTTTTTCATTTACTCATTTGTACTTGTTTGTATTGTTATTCAAAAGACATGTAAAAATTTGATTTTGTAATTTGTTGTTCTGTAATATTTGAATAGTTATATGAATTGTATTCAAGTATTGAACTTACATCCTTCATTAGACTGTTGTCTTATATTTAAAATACAGATTTATAAATTTAAAGCTTATTATTGTCACAAAAGATAGGCAAAATATGTAGGATCCGTTGGATTTGGATATGAATCCTTACTTTCTATACCTGACTAATCTGGATCCATCCATGAAAAATGGATCTGGTTTGTTGCCATCCCTAATCTGTATTCTTATCTCATCATTATTCAATTACTTGATTGATTGAGATTGACATACGTTAAGTTTGACATAAAAAGTACACTCATTTATTATTTAGTGCATTTTACTTTTTATCGCTTTTAAGATATATTTAACAATAACCAAGTAAAATATATTTTTTATAATATAATTAGAATTTATAGTCAAAATTTTTAAATTTTGACTTTAAAAATGAAAATATAGCAATCAAATAAAAGGGAGGGAGTATATTATTTAGCAACAAATAATTATAATATAGTGCTAACAATCGAAAGTCTTTGCAACAGATATAGTCATAACGTCTCAGGATTATGTGCTCTGTATATTTTAGCCTCTATGAAGGGGTAGCTTAATGTCACAGATCGTGCATAGCTCCCTGCCCATGGGCGTGGATCGTTGGACAACGATGCGACAAGGGTCCTGTGGGGGTTGCCCTGGCTGCTAGACAGCACCCTTCTATAATACCCCGTATTTTAAACATTATATTAAAAACGTTTATATGCTAAATTATATTTAAAATTAAATGTACATTATATATTAGTATTTTAAATATAATTATTTTAAAAACATTTTAGTACAATTAAATAATTTAAAAAGTATTTTGGCCCAATCATAATTGTGGACCACCATTTATATATTTATTTTATAATTTTATTAAGAAAATTACTTAATTTTGTAAATAAATATTTAATACCTCAATTATCTCATTAAATTCCCAAAAAGCCCTCTAAAATATCCCAAAAAATATCCTGAGTTTCCACTTTTATTTTAGAATATTCTCAAAACTTTTAAGATATTATTCTTAGAAAAATAAAAATCAGTTTAAGATATTTATAAAGATTGTTTTAATTTATGATCGATTATGTTAAAAATCGGATATATTTACCAAAAAAAATAAAAATTTGACCTTATCTGATCATGGTCATGCAGCTTCCATGATTATTATCTAAAGAAATTAAAATTTTCATTATATTTATTTTATCCTATTTTAAAGGATAGTTTTAGTTGAAAAGATAATTTTAAATTTAAAAACAATGGATTTTTAAAATAAAAGAAAAAAAAATAAATTCTAACCTTATCATATCGTTTTTCCATGATTGGTAATTCAAAAAAAAATTATTTTAATTATAAAATTTTATCTTATTTAACTAATTCTAATTGGTTTGTTTTGAATTAAATGATTTTAATTGGTTAAATTATTTAATAATTAAATTATTTTAAAAACAAAACATTTTTCTGAAAATTTGGAGGATAGTTATCATTTTAAACTCATACTTATCTTTTAATTTTTTTAAATCCCAAAATCTATCCTAATTTCTACTATAAATAGACCCATAAACCTCACATAATTTTTCACACAAAAATCATTAAACCCTTTCTACTTCTCTCAATCTTTCTCCATCTCTTTCTAGCCTCTCTCTCCATCCCTTATGCCACCTTATGCCACCAACAACCACCAACCATCGTGACCCTCCTATTTCCCTTAACTATTTTAATTGTTTTACAAATTGTTTAGTTCTTAAAACTATTTCTAAATTTAATTAAAGTATCAATATTTTATGCATATAATTGTGTTGTATTATGTTGATTAGTTCATGTTAATTAATAGGAAGATCATCTTGAATTTTAGTAGAAAGTTGCTAAGAAGTACTAGATTTTAAGGGTTAAATCTTTTTAAGTCAATTGAATGTTTTATTGTGAAATTTTGTAAATTATATTGTGTCAAGCTACAAATATTATTTTTAGCAAGGTTTAAAAATTTTAATATATATTTACCTTATTTATTTAATATGTATCATGTTTTAATAGGGTCGAATGACATTTGAGATTTAATAATTTTCAATGAGGTTTAAAGCAAGGTCTTTGTATTTAAAGAATTTATTAAAGGAGTTATAAAAGGAGAGTTATTATTAGTATACATTACCGCTTGATTTTATATTTAAGAAGTGTTCATGCATCAAAGTCCACTTGTTGGCAAATAAAAGAAAACTTCTAGGATAGATCTGTGATGGGATAAACTTTAGGTGTGTGTGTGTGTGCACAATTAGGATCAAGAAGGGGATATAAGAAGAGAAAATTGTTTGTATTAAGTGCTTTAATAATTCCATTTGTATTGGATTATTATAAAGGAAAGTTTAAAGTTTACTAATTATATGAAGGCAAATTCGAAATAAAAGAATTTAAAAGTCAAAGTATTTCTTTTAGAATGTATATGTACACAGTGTTTTTACACTAACACGTATTTTCTTATTTGTTTTTGGTTTGCCCTACTTATCATTTATGGTGAATAAGTTTGCAGAAATAAATGTGCATGGGAGCATTACATCAAGGGGCACATATTAGTTAGGATTTTTTATAATTTTTCTTATTCAACTTTTGTACTTTTGGATAATCAAATTCATTTTAATAAATAAATCAAGTTTTTCTTCCAGTGTAATATGCTAATTAGTTAGAACAGCCGAAGCGTGGTGACACATGGCGCTAATACCCCTAATTTACTAAAATTATTATCATTATTATTAAGTTAGTAATTTGAAGGTGTTACACCTCCCCTATAGAGGCTTAAATAGCATAACCTATTTGCCTCAATGGTACCTCTAGTGACAGTAACATAATAATGGGTAATTTGATGGGCCAATTGACCTCCGAATGGGTCCAAATTTGGGGTTCCACCATATTTTGGTCCAAGAATCATCATGGAAGTGTTAGATTTATGAATTAAGGCCCAAAGTATGAGTTTTGGCAGCAAGGAGTCCGAAAACGTTAGAAAGGATCTAGAAAGTTCTGGGCTTCTCTACGAGGTTCTTTGGATGGAGTATTCTAGAGAAGATGATTCTAGAATATTCAAGGATGATCTTGTACATAGTAGAAGTCTTCTAGGTTCTTCTATGTATGTACATAGGAATATAGTGTTCTAGAATGTTCTAGGCTAGCCATGCATGTACATTCTATGTAGGAAGTATGTAGAAACCTCCATGTATATACGTTCCTTTGTATGGAGGAATAATCTAGAGAATGGTAGTCTAGAACCTTCCTTTTGAGGTGACTAGGAATAGTAGAATGGAGCACTATAAATAGGCTCCAAGGCTCATTTGTACATTTCAAGTTGAGAGACCAACAAGTTGAGAGTTCAATACAAGATGCATTCTAAGCACTTGGGCTCTCTTGCAAGCAACTCAATCTCTTCCTTCATCAATTTAGAGTGTGTGAGGAAAACTAAGGCACGAGGGTGCCGAGAAGTGATCCGGCATACTAGCGAAGAGAGTTAGCTTGTGTGCTCATTTGCTTATGACACTTAATCGTAACTTGGGGACTTAAGCACTAAGGAGAAGTGCTTAGTTCAACTAAGGGACTTTTCCTAGCACTAAAGGAGTGTGCTAGCAAAACCTTTGTCAGCACAAGGGGTGTGCTACGTTGGGCACAAGAACAAGTGCCACGGGAAAAGCCTGACTCGTCTTACGACGGATTGTAAGCGAGTGGCGCACAGTGTGTGACTAGGGCCAAAAGTCAACACGTGACATTCGCCTTCTATAAATTGATAATTGTTCATTACCAACTCACTGAGTACCAACTACATATTTTTGGTTAGCCGAATTTAATAAACAATTGAACGTGTTTTGTTTTTCTTTAAAATTCCGTATTTTTCTTATAGTTTTTCAATACAACCTGTAAGCTCAACTGTTCAAGCCCATTGCTCATCTCAACACCTATTCATTTCAAGCCATTGACATTAGATCTCAAGGCTTACACAAGACTTTAACTCTCCTCTTGAAAGCATTTCAAAGCCTTTTTATTCACCCCCTTTAACGTATCTTTGATCATTTTCATCATCCTACACATTCTTCAATTACTGTTAACATCGATACACCATTATCACGGATGAACCTCCCACATTCATTTGCTCATTACTAGATAGGCTATAATAACTGTAGTTGGTCCTAAACATTATATTATTACTCCTATACGTAACTGCTGCAAAAATCTGAGTTCGATTAGCAGCCGCAGTAAAGTAAAACAGTGTAGATTTCACTTTTGAACTGTGAAATATGAAATCCCACCAACCCAACCACTAAATACTTTTGATCGACAAATAAGAAGTTAGCAGCTTTAACAAACAAATTATTTCCTTAATTATTATTTTTCGTCGTTTCATTTTTTTTTTTTTGGATTAATACTATTACTTGTCCGTTTTAATTAACATAACTCACTCTTCAAGGAGTCGATCTTCACCCAGTGATTGCGGCATGCAAGACATCCATATTGACTGTGAATAAGCTGGGTTCTGAAATCTGAGTGAACTTCAGACTTCTGTAACTCTTGATTTTCATGTTTCAATGACCTGCTTAATTAGTTAATTATTTTTTTCCTAATTAAAGAAATTTGTAAATATTCATGTACGTACAACCTTTCTTACTCTCATACACATCAAAATGTTCATATTTCTCTATGGCATGTGGTTCCCCAACTCATTATCAATGAAATGCAGCCATGTTATGCACATAATCAACCTATTATGACTCCGTAAATTTATTGGAAATAATGGTTTTGCATTTACTTGCATGCATATAAAAACATAGATGACCGAACAGTAACGAAGATTCATCAAATTTCCAACACAATAACCCAAGACATATCATTCTTTGATGATATTATTGTTGATCTAAGCTCATCACAACACATTCGAACAATACAATTTTTCAAATCCCCTCCATTGCGACAATACAAGTCCTATCCCAACAATAACATATATGACACTGATTCATCAAATAACATGGTTCATAGTCCGGGATTAATAACTAGTATATATTGAGAACTCTTTTTTCTCCAAAAATTGTCTTATTTTCTATATAGGGTTGTCCCCAAAAAATATTCTATTCTCTTTAAAAAATTTCATTTTAAATTGTTCCTCTGAAAATTTTCTATTGTGTCTTGAAAAATATTTTTTATACTCGAGGCAATATTTGAAGGATGGGTAGAGTATTAAATTTTGTTCACATTACCAATGTTATGATTTCTTTCCTCCACTAGTGGAAAAAACCTCATATGCTCCGGTCTTTTTAAGGCTTTATGCTCCGGTTTAGACCCGAAGTAGATATAACAGGAGCATATTTAAAAGACTTTACGCTCCGTTTTGGACCGGAGCAAAAAATACACTTTATGCTCCGGTCACTGAAAACCGGAGCATATAATGGGGTTTTATGCTCCGGTTTTCATTGGACCTTTGATACATTGCCACACTTGACACATGGGCAATAGAATCCAATTTCCCCTGTCCTAGTTTGATGCTCGATAGCACTACTACAAAATTCCAAGACCCCATCCACAAATTCTGATGATTCAATGCTACCATACATCCACGAACGATCTTTTTCCATCCTCTGATTAATCTAGACAGTACAAGTAATGTGTAAGTCTTGAATGAGTTCCTTGAAAATAAAGAGCATTTAGAATATTGTAATTTACTACTAGGAACATTTTTATTATTAGTGAGAGTACTCCTAAAGTTTCCCTTTAAGTTATTGGGACAGAGGTAGTATGGATGTATTAGAATATAGTGGCTCCTGGAAACAAAGGAACCTTAGAGGTTTTCTCAAACAAGCTTACGCAGATGGACATAAAAGGACATTGGAACTTCAAAGAAGATAAAAGCCCAATGAGCCTACACTACACGGCCCACTCATCAATTTAGTATGTTATTAATATAAGGAAATGTCAAGTAAAGAAACACGTGATCTAGGCTACTTTGTAATGAAATCTACAATCCTTTTACCCTTATTTTAATTTATTTAATTTATATTCGTTAAACAAATAAAATTAGTGCATATTCTAAATTGAATCATGCATGTTTAAAGTAGGACCCATCCATTCTTTAACATAACTAGATGAAGTAATATATTAGCCTTATGAAACGCATTAGTTTGTTGCCTCTAGTGATAAAATGGAGTAACTACTCGAATCACCTCTCATGATAGGAAGTATATTCTAAATCACTGCACTACACTATGCAGTAAGAGGCACTATTCCATCTTCCTTAACTTTCCTCTTCTTTGACATTATCTCCCTCAGGTACTTAACATATGAAGGAATCTTAGAGATAATGTCTAAAATTACAAATTACAGATAATGTCACCACCCATCTAAAGCCCCATTTAATTACAAATTTAGAGGGCTCATGCTCTATGTTATTAGCTTAGCCTTTAATTAAGTAAACGCCACATACATTTGGTGAACAATATATGAGGAAATGTAAGGTTTCCGCTAGAAGCTCCCAACAATTTCTTCTTTATTCTTATTTCATGCACATTTTATTTATTAAGTTATACATATCCATCAGATATTTATATGTAAGCTTACTGTATGCATACTTATATGTGAAATGTGCACTCATTTTCCCTAGAAGATGATGGAAACTATTTTAATAAAAAAATAACTTTTGTTTTAGGGTCATCAAGACATATATGCATGCACTATAAACTACCTCCTATTATATATATATATATATATATATATATATATATATATATATATATATATATATATATATATATATAACCATTGATTACTCAATTAGCTACTGCACCATCCTATATCTATGCATTAATTCTATAGCTTGTCATCTCTATCTAGCCACCTCGACACCGCATTTTGTAGTCTAATTACATTATATTATTTTACACAGAGTATTAAACAAAAGTTCCAACCAATATGATATTTTTCCAACACTATAAGCGATATAACACTGTAAGCGAAATAACACAGCAAAAGACCCACACTGTAAGCGAAATAACACAGTCAAAATGAATGAAGCTATCTGTTATCAGTGTTAACCATGGCTGAAGAGGGACTCCTACACTATATATGTTACTCTAAGGATAACTACTATATATTATCATTGGATAGAACTTAAGTGTGAAATGTAATGACATAAGGAGTTGAAAAAGCAAAACGTCCCATGCATTACAGGTTTAGAACAATTTCGGATAACTACTCATAATTCCACAAATTACCCATTTCTAAACAACTCGTCAAATTACAGGTTTAGAACTTAAGTGTGAAATGTTGTTTTGGTATCATGAATTGAATCACTGGTGCTTAGGGGATGCTTCCAAAGTCAAAAAGGCAATGCCAAAATTCCACAAAGGGACTGAATGCCTAATGCTAATTGATGGGAATTTAAATATTGAGTAGAATAGCACCCACAAAACACAAAGAATTCTACTTAATATCAAGCCGAATACATATTTTTAAATAATAGAAATTCTACAGTAGGCTTACCACTGCCGTTCACCCTTGAAAAAGTCACTTCTGTAACTATATGTTGTCGTCGTCGAATTTAGGGTCGAAGAAGAGAGGAGATGCGTGTTGAATGTTGAATACGGTTATGGTGATAATTTGTGCCTCAATTTGCAATGGAGGGTAGGTTATGGTGTTGAAGTAGATTCGAGTTGAAAAATTGTAGAATGCACCACGGGGAAGACCTTTGAGAATGCTGCGCGCTGCGACATATTGCTAGCTAGGTTTAAATTATAGGTTATATGCTCCGGTTCTAGTAACCGAAGCCTTAAACGTATTTATATGCTCCGGTCCCCATTAACCGGAGCCTTAAACATAACCTTATGCTCCGGTTCTAAGAAACCGGAGTAGCTATTAATAAAAAAAACCCGAACCATCTTATATACTCCTATTTTACCAAGAATCGGAGCATATAGAAGGTAGTATTTGTGATTTTTTCTACTAGTGCTCCCTTCTTCATTCAATTTCAACACAACTGACAGAAATAAAAACATAAGCCAGTCTAGGGTTTTAATTATTGTTTCACAAAAGAAACTAGGAGCTTAAAAACCAAACTTATCTGTAGCAGACCATTTTCATGACACTTTCTTATATTGAATCTTAGCTGTCATAATTATTCATTGTCCAAATCCCTATGTCTTTATTTCATCAGCAAGAGGTAAATTAAAAATACAATAATTTATGAACATTATGCTTGTTTTATACGGAGTACTCATTAGTCAAGGCTCCATTTTCATCAGCGAAAATATAATAATAAAAGTAATTTAAAAAAAAAGAAAACTCAAGGCTATGGGGTGCCCACCAGAAAGATGTAAAAGAGATTGAAATACCACTTTTGACCAAAAAATGGACCATCCCTAAAAGATTTTGTCAAGGACCTGACCTACTCTATTACACTTGAAATAATAGAAGGAAGATACACTTGTCTCTTGCAAGGATAGCACTCAAATTCATGTGAATTATGTGATAATGTATTTTTTTTCTAAAAAAATAGTAATACAATTGACAATGTGTGAATCCAAGTAGGACCTCTGAGTTATATACCTAAAATGGGAAATTACAAATCCCATTTTCTACCATAAAATGGAAAGTGAAATTCTCTCTACTAAAGATTGTCCTAATTTTATTTATAGATTTAAAGTTTGAAAATTTAGACCATAAATTCTCGTCATGTTATAAGAAATAATATATTATTGTGGAATCTCGTCGGATGTATTTCAATGTAAATTATTAGACTATCAAGTTTTCATAATTTTTTTGCCTTGTAAATTTAGACATAAAAACGATTAAAGTCGTATTTTAAAGATTGTGAAAAGTTAGATGGAGTATATCCCTTCAAGAAATGGATCGGAAGAGCACCATTGCCAAACACAAACTAAAAATAGTAGAATTCGTTTAATTTCATACCAAATCATAGCTAGAGCATCTTTACAATTGCTAGTCACGTCACAATACTATTCGAACATTATAGAATACAACCAAGTTAGAGATCTTTTGTTGCCTCAAAAAGGAGGAGTAATTAAGATCATAGCTAGCACCTAAAACTCAAGGTAGTATTATTATAAATCCATATCCATCCCACTTATTCTACTAACACACAGGGATTACAAAAAAGAAATCAATTAAACATCATTCTTGTCTTGATAAAGCTAGAGTTTATCAGATGTACACAATCTTACCCCTGGTGGCTAAATTTTGTAAGATTTGGGCCGGACGGAGAACCGTGGAGCAGAGTGATCAGGCCTTCCATTGAAGAAGAAACTACTCCAAATCTCAGTAAAAACCCGGATGATAGTCCCATGAAGAGAAGGCGAATTCAACTGCAGGAAACAGTTCAAGAGCTCCTTAAGGTCATCCTTGGAGTTAATCTGATTCTCCATTATCATTTGAAGCATAGACTGCCTGAAATCCAAATAAGGGTCACTTGAATCCTTCTCAACAGCCACCGACTTGGGCCCTACTCGCCCGAACCTATCCACCGATGAAGACGACGGATGAGAAGAGGAGGAGGAGAAGGAGGCGGTGTCCATGTAAGGAGAGAAAGTAGCAGAGTTTACAGTAGGGTAGTGACACTCATAAGGGGAGGAAGAGAAGAAATTTCTAGTAGTTTTGTCCCAAGTTGCACTAGTATTAGTAGTGCTTGAAGTAGAGGAAGAGAAGGAATAGTTTTGGTATTTCTGGTATTTGGGTGTCTTGGATTTTGGCTTATGGCCGAAGATTGAAGAAAGCTGCTTTGGCCTCCTACAACTGCAGCCAAGGTTCACTGAGACTGTGTTAAGAAGAACCTTTCTCTTGTTAGTGGACATTGTCGAGTGAATGAGAAAAGAGGGTGAGTCCCTATATTTTTGTTACTTTAGAATAGCGGAAGCAGAGTGGGGTTTATTAATATAGGGGGTAGGGGAGTTTTGTAATATTTGCATGTGTGTGAGTGGGAATGGAAGGTCATGAAATCTAGCTAATCTAGGATGACATGCTGGTGTTTGTATTGAAGATGACAGCCAAGGCCACTATAGTATGGGGACCCAACTAAACTATTAAGGGATCCGTGTGGTGCAAAATTTCATCAATGAGAATATGGGATGAAGACATCATATGAAATGTAGGCATTGCTCGGTAGTTCCTAAATACTTCCTTTGTTTTTTTATGCTACGTAGAGGTTGTCACTATTTTTAAGAGAATATCATGATTATATGGAGATCACATGAAGTTCAACAAGAATTAGTTGACAGAATCAGAAAAGCGAAATGGAATTACATTGGCTTGGAACATGGGGTAACAACTGTCATATTTTGGAGGGAAAGCACTTTTACCGAATTTTTGGCTCCCACTTTCATTTTTCTACATTTTTTGCCTCCAAAAATTCACAAAATACTTAAAAATTCAAAGTGAATTCAGAATTGTGACAAGGAAGAGGAGTATAAATACAACAGTGGTGGTGGGTAACCCCACATTTATTACATACCCGAATTCGGGAGAATCCACATTAAAAAAAAAAAAAAGAAAAGAAAAGAATGAAAGCATTAGATGGAAGAATTAGGAGTAATCACTCTCAGAAAATTATCATCATTGAGTGATTATACTTACATGTTGTCAATCAATCAAAGCATTAGTTGTAGTTCTTATTGGACAGGTATTGGTTGCTCCATGTCAAGCTCAAAGACGGGTGTCAGAGCATCCTATATCCCCCCAACAGGTTCCACATCAACTAGGCCAACAATGATTGACTTAAATGAACCACCAGAAGATCAACAACAGTGGCAAACTCTTGAGCAAGCTGCTAGCAATCCAGTATAGAGCAACACAAGAGTGCTTAGAAACATCTAAAGGGCAACAATTGTGGACAAGTTGCAACAGTTGTGTATATATGATCATAGCTTACCCCAACATCTTCAGTAGCCACTGTCCACAGGTTGTATCAACAACTTTGCTAAACAATACAATGTGTCCAGATGGATAATAAGTAGATATGGAAAACTATAAGAGCTCAAATGACTAGTAATGAACCCATCATTGTTCATAGCCTCAAGAGAGAGATAGAGTTGGCAGGATAAGGGTATGTTTCAACCTAGAGGACATCAAGCTCATACCATTGAGGAAAATAATAACAATAAGAGCATCAACTACTAGTCTAGGGTTGCATAGATTAACAATACATAGGTTGATCAAGAGAAGTGCAATCAAGAAGCATACAAATGCAATAAAGCTAGAACTGTCAAAAGCACACAAGGTAACAAGGGTTCAATGGTGCATTAATGCTTTCATACCGGCAACCATCACAATTATACCTAGGTTTTCAAACATGTATAATGTTGTGTATGTAGATGAAAAATTGTTTTACATGTCAAAGGTTACAGCCAGATACTACCTAGCCCTAGATGAGGAAGAGCCACAAAGACAATGCAAAAGCAAGAGATACATAATGAAGGTTATGTTAATTGCAACAATGGCAAGGCCACATATCACCCCAACTGGTAATGTGGTCTTTGATGGTAAAATAAGGATATTTCCCTTCACTGAGCTTATCCCATCAAAGAGAAAAAGCAAGAACAGACCACCAGGCACCGTGGAAATCAAACCAACAATTAGTGTGACAAAGGAAGTCATTAAAACAAAGCTCATTACAAACATACTGCCAGCAATAAGGAGTATGTGGCCAGAATAGGGATGCAAGCAAATCTGGATTGTCTAAGAAAATGGAAAGCCACATATACTCAAAGATGACCCAGATTTCATATAAGAAGCTACAAAAGATGGATACATAATCATGTTAGTCAACCAACCACCACAAAGATCTGACCTAAATACACTTGATCTAGGCTTTTTCAGTGCTATTCAATCACTCAAAGATCAGATAACACCCAAGACAGTACATAAATTGGTAAAAGTTGTAGAAAATGCATACTATGATTATGATCCAAATCTAATCAACCATATATTTTTTACTCTACAACAATGGCTGGTAGAAATCTTGAAGACAAAGGATAACAATAACTATCACATCCCACACATGAACACGCAACAGCTTGAAAGAAGAGGTCAATTGCCAACATCAATAGAAGTAGCAAAGGATGTGGTAGATGAATGCAAATCATGGCTTGAAGCATGGGAGTATGGTAAAGTAGAAGAAGAAGAAGAAGCAAAAGGCATTGAATATTCTGAAGAACCAATATAGTAAATCACTTTATGTATACTTAGATAATCTATGTTTACTCTTTCCATTACTTTTTGTCTACTTATCTTTTGTATATACATCAGATTGTGACTTTTTATGAGTTTATCTTGTATACAAACCTTAGTTTATAACTTTAAATAACATTAACTCAACATTAATTCACTAATAACAACACAACACCATTAACATAACAAGAACATGAGGACAACACCATTAACATAACAAAAGCAAGAGGACAACACCATTAACATAACAAGATCGAATAGGAGGACAACACCATTAACATAACAAGAATAGGAGGACAACACCAACACCATAAACAAGACATCAACAGCAACACCAGGAAACAAAGACCAAGAAACCAAGACCAGGACACTAAGACCACGACACTAACACCATTAACATAACAAGAATAGGAGGACAACACCAACACCATAAATAGGACACCAACACCAGGACAAATTGCAACACCAACACCAAGTTACCAAAACTAGGACACCAACACCAAGTTTAGGACACCAACACCATCACAAGTACACGAACACCAGACACCAATAGTAGGACATCAACAGGAAATCAACACCAACACAAACATCAACAAGACAACAAACCCACACCAGTGGGACAACAAACCACCACCAATAACAGTAGGACAAAAAACCCACACTAATAGGACAACAAACCATAAATTGAACAACACCAACACCCCACGAACACAATATATATGAAGAAGAACACACAATAAACAAGCAAGAACATCAAAAAATGGCACAAGAACAACAACAAGAATAGAAAAACCCTAAATAGGACAACAACAAGATCAACAAGAACACGAAAGAAATCAACAACCCCAACGAACACAACAATAGTTATAGTGAATTGAAAAAAAAAGGTTCAGAAAGACATAACCACGCTTCTCCCGCTGATTAGAGTACCAAAAAGAGTACTTCGACCATGATCTAAACCCGACTAGTGGTGGATATGGTGTTTTGTGAAGTGGCAAAGCAAGGGTCGAAGTGGAAGCCCTGATTTGGTGGTTCGAAGTGCTCACAAACCTAGCCCGATGCCTCTCCCCATCAATTTAAGCAATAATGGACTGTAAACGTTCCCTTTTAGATGGTAGAAGGGGGTCTTCCTCAAACCCGAAGAATCTAGGTTTAGGAAGAGGAACACTCGAGCTCTTTCCATCATCCAAAGTAAGCAAATTAGGTATCAAAATAATGAGCGTTAAATGGAGATAATTAATCTAGTGAATATTGTGGGAAACACTCAAAGAAGCAGACGAGATCTGAGAAAGCACAAAGGAGAAGGCGTCGATTAAAGAGAGAAGACCAGAAGACTCGAGAGATGTGAGGGAGTGATTAGGGTAGGGTAGTTTTAGGGTTTACCGTGACAAAGGAGATGTTTAAGGGGGGTTTACAGTAGGTAAAGTAAGGGTAAATGTGTCATTTCGTGGGCAATAAGGGTATTCTAGTAATTTTTACATACCGTAAATAGGAACGTAGCAAATAAATTGAGACAACAGAATAAGGAAAATATAGCAAATAAAAAAAGGCAAATAGAGTAATTTACGGACTTTATAGTTCAAGGTCAGACAAAGTACAAATATAAAGGCAGCATGTGAATGAAATTGAGCAGAGTTCACATCACATGACACTTTTGTAATTGCGAATTTATGTCAATAAGGTTTAACTAGGTTACTTTTCATGGCGACATTCAAAATACTTATTTTCCATATAGTACTATGTACTATTGTAGTGCCCTAATACCTTCCTCTCTAATTTTTTTTTATTTATTTTATTTGACTTTTTACGATATTAAAACACAATTTAAAATATTTTTATCTCTAAATTTGTAAAATAAAAATTATGAAAACTTGATATTCTAAAAAATTACATTTAGATAGATCCAATAAAATTTCACTTAAATATATTATTTCTTATTATTTAGTGAAAAATTTATGGTCAAACTTTTTAAATTTAGACTCCATAAATAAAAATAGAGCAAATATAATGAGAGTAAGAGAGTATTGTTACATTGTTGCATGAATAATGCATATTAAAGACATTAAAACTATTTTCTTAAATTTTTTTTAAAGTTAGCGATCACATCTTGTTCCAATAATGACAACAAAGTCTTTTAGAAAAGTAGGGGTAGAATTTACTAGGTACATCATTATTTCATCAATAATAATAATAATAATAATAATAATAATAATAATAATAATAATAATAATAATAAATACTAACACAGTTAATGCATCATTAACTAAGCGTCTAACAAAAAAGCACGCAACTAACCTCTAATTAATCAAAGGCTTAATGTGTTTTAATCAATGACATAGCTAATTCTGGCTTTCATAAACGTCTTGATTAAACTGCTTTAATTGCATAGCCTGTCAGTATCACAGCAGCTCATCTCTTTACTATACTGTACACTGATACACAGCTTTCAAACTATGTGTTTTAGATCTTATCATGTGCTACTATGTAGTAGACTATAAATTCAATCTCCTACACTATAATTATTAAACAATGAAATTTCAGAAAACAAGTTATATATATTTCTAGCCCTAGTGGACAATATGTACATAAACTACTGAGTTGTCTCCACGTACGCAATTATTCTTGCACAAAATCTTCCTGACAAAATTTCAGATTTAGAAAAGTAAACTACAGAATCGAAACATCAGGGAAATAAAAGATACTAACGAACTAGGTTGAAGTAGGGAATTTAAGATAATCAAGGGGCAAAATGCAAAGGGCAAGCTAATTAAGACAGTTCTTTGCTAACAGAATTTGTACATTCTGCTACAGACGTATCATTCGAGTTATTGGACCCTACACCAGGGTGCACAGTGAGCATCGTGCACTCGGTATAAAACGCAAGGTCATTTAACATAAAACACAGCCTTGTGTACACGTCAGCGAAGTTACTGAACATTTTATTGAAAGTCAATAAACATTTGCAGTTTAAAAAACTCCCCCCATAAACCGTCATTTTGTGAAATGATTGGACGTGTCTTGTTTCACAGAATACGGCTATTGTATTCCCCATGCAACTGCCACATCACAAATCATTATTTCACCATTTTCCCAAAAAAAACCTTTTCATTGTTTAGTGCTTATTAATATTATGCTCGTTGGCACTTAATGTAATGTTCATTGTGTTTACCAAAATGTCTAGTGCCTCTGAACTTGATGTTCAGTGTCTTTTAACTTAATGTTCAGTGCCTCTAAACCTAATGTTCAGTGCATTTGAAAAAATTGTTCACTGCATTTGAACAAAATGTTCAGTGCATTGAATTTAAAATTAAGTCCCAATTTACTTAATGTTTAGTGCTTATTAATATAATGATTGGTGCCTCTAAATGTATTGTTCATTGCGTTTGACCTTACTCCACTCTCTCCCAAGCATAATTGCAATCATTGTAGTTCATTCACAAAGAAAGTCACTTTCAAAATTCAAAAATATGAAAAGGGAATGCCTTTCTACGAAAACTAGCAATAAAATAAAAAAATTAGAAATGCCAAAATCACATTTTAAAGTAAACCTTGAAAAGTTTTATGTGTTGTGGTAGTTGCTATCGTTACAATATTAAATAAATAAAATAAAATCCACATGCATCATCTTTACAAAGTAATCCTCCATCCCAATGCAATATCACATTTTTGTACTGATATGTAATGTTAATGAAAAAAGATCTTATGCTAATGTTCATTCAAGCAATACATAATATTCATTATCAGAATACTTAATGTTCATTTATTTACAACAGAATGTTCATTAGCCTAAAAAGTGTACAGTGTATTTACATTCACAATGTAATCAGATTTAAAATTTTTTTTTTTGCAAAGATCTCTTTTACATGTACGTAACAATCATTGAAATCATTGCAATATTAAATAAAAGTAATAAAATTCCAATACATCATCATTACAAATTAATGTTCCATCCCAATGTATTCTTTTTGAATTAATTCACTCAAGTAATATAATATATTTATTGTAATAATACTAAATGTTTATTGTCTGATTATATAATGTTCATTATCAAAATAATTACTGGACAAATGTTCTAGCTTCATTTTCATAATACAAATGTTCATTCTTCTAACGCTTAATGTTCAGTATGTTCATTACTTAAATAGAGTATGTTCATTACTTAAATAGAGTATGTTCATTTTCAACTCAAAAAGTTCAACGCATCATCTTAATATAACATGTTCAGTGTTTTCATATATGATGTTCAGTGCAATAATATACGATGTTCATTCGTGTAATGTATAATTTTCCCATGCATTATTTTTGTACAGCACGTGACGATTCCTGATGCAAAAAAATCCGAGTTTAAAAAAACCTTGGGAAATGTCTCATTGTACAATACGTGACTATTCTCACCCTGTAAAAAACTTTTGTTTTTCCCAATTACCAAGTAACATACATGGGGAATAATGATAATCACAAATCTCTATGTTCATTGTCTGCTTAAGAATATTCATTCAATGCCCTCCTCTGTGACATTGCTGCGGAGTGTTGTGTTTTATGTTAAATGATCTTGCATTTTGGCCCGGGTGTACGATGCTCACTGTGGACCCGGATCCATAGTCTTATTTGCGCAAATGTGGTTAAACTTTTTAAAACTTGATGCCCATATCAGCAAATCACGATATATTCGATTTTATGTTCTCTCTTGTAACATGTGACAGCGATTCGCTTGCTTCATAAACATGTAAATAACGATGTAATGCGGTGATAGACTGATATAAGAGTAAGCAAACCAAGTCATCAAGATCGATTTGGTTCGGGTCGTATCAATATTCAAGTCAATTCAATAGGATAGTCGGATACATTAAATATCTTCAACTACGTGTAATGTCCGTTGGGTAAATGGATTCAAGTCAAATTTGCCAATATAACATCTTGTACATATAGTATAAAGTTTCTTATGTTGCTCAAAAATATATATATATTTTTTGTTTCTTTGAGAAAGATCAAATACTCCCTAACTATTTATCACGTGATTTGTGTTATGCTCTCTGTAGGTAAATTGTGGTACTTTGGACATCACTACTTAGTGTTTACTGTACTACGATAGCAAGGTCTCGAAATTTTCACAGGAAGCTATCCCACCTCCAGCATAAAAATCCATTAAGTAGAGGGTGTTAATTTGGGTCTACAGATTGATTTTGGTTAACCCATCGCAGATCAACGTTTATCGGTTCAGATTAAATCGAGTTATTTGGCGTTTCAGGTCAGATCGGATTGGACAGGTCAAATTGGTTATTTGGTTGTACGGGTTCAGTTTGGGTTCAAATCAGGTTGTATTCGGTTCAGGTTAATTCGGGTCAGTTCATGGATAGGATTATAGCAGGTTGTTTCGAGTTTGGCTAGATATCGGGTTAGATTATTCATGGTAATGAGTCGCCTCAATTTCAATTAAAAGTCTAATCAAAACTCTATCAAGTTTGAATCAAGTCATTAATGACAAGTTATTTTCGATTTATGATTCTGTTTGACTATTTTGTTGTATCATTTCGAATTATATCAGGTAGTTTTGGATCAGCTCATGCGATAACTTTTTTAATTTATGATGGTTAATTCACAAACTAGACAATGATGACGTCGAAAACACAATGAAAAACAAAATATTTACAAAGTAATGATTATGAAATGCATATCATTGTATCAAACAAGTGTGTGTAAAATTAGGTCTTAGATATTCGGGTAGTTAACAGGTCAAGTAACGTCGAGTCACATATTATTATCAGTTAAGTCATATCGCTTATTTGTCTAAGTTCAATCAGTTTGGAGTTGTCTTGATTGGGTCATATTTGTGTTAGACGTAAATTAGGCTCAGATCAAATCAGTTTCAAGTTGAGTTGCCTTACAAATCTCACTTTTCAGTGATTACCAGGTCAAATTAGATTTTGACAACTTTACAATTAGGGTACGGTCTCCAAATCCCTCAGTAGTGATGGCCAGTGGGCCGGTCCGGTCGGGCTGGGCCGGGCCTGGCACCGGGCCGGGCTGGGGGGTGGGGACCGGATTCGGACCGGTCAGGGGGGCGGGCCGGTCCGAACCGGGCTGGGGTCGGGCGAATCCGATTCGTTACCGAATCGAAAACGAATCACGAACCGAATCGAACCGAATCACGAACCGAATCGAACCGAATCGTGAACAAATCGAACCGAATCGTGACCGAATCGAACCGAATCACAAAACGAATCGAACCGAATTACATATATTTTTTTTTTAAAGAAATTTTTTTTTTAATTAAGTATTATTAAACTAATTACGTATATTTACCGAATTTCATATTTACGCATTAGAAAATCTAAAATATTTCAAATAAATGAACTAATTCACTTTTTAGAAAATCAAATAAAATATATTTCATATTTTATATTTTAAATTTAATTTCATGTACTAAAATCTGTAAACTAAAATCAAAATTTCATATTTCATATTTCATATTTCATATACTAAAATAAGTAAACTAAAATAAGTAAACTAAATCATATTTCATAATTTAGAAAATCAAAATTTAATTAAATAATTAAATATTGATTTTCAAAATTAAGTTGCCTACGTATCCCGAAGGAATCAAAGCCCACATAGTTCTGGTACGTACCTGTAGGGGTGCTTGTGTGGTTGTGCTTAGCCTAATCAGGGACAGACCCCGAACCTCCTTCACCTCCTGGGTTGTCGCTTGATTCGCTTGTGTCCATCGTCATCCAAGGATCGTCTTCGTCGTTGTCCTCCTCCCTCAATCCTTGGGTCCTCCGCTCTGCCTGATCCCAATCTTTCTTACAAACGCATATTTCTATGCTTTCGGGAGATAAGCGGGATCTCTTCTCGTCAAGAACACGTCTACCTGCACTAAAAGCAGACACGGAAGCAATAGAGGAGGCGGGAATTGCAAGGATATCCTTTGCAATTCTCGCCAAAATGGGAAATTGCTTTTCGTGCTCAAGCCACCACTTAATAATTGAAAAATTAGCATTGGTTTCATGTTGGTAAGAAAGATATTCGTTAATAACATGAAGTGAAGAAGAAGAAGAAACCGATGTTTTTGATTTTTTTAAAATTCTACCAAGTATTGGCTGCCATCGCATAGCGGAACTTCCACTAGAAGAAGATACATTTTCGGACGTTATATAAAAAGAAGCATAATGATCATATATACTAGCTAAAACATTTTTACATTTTTCTATATATGCATTGACATCGTATTGTAAACTTAAAGCGTTATAATAAAATTCTAAACAGTTTTCTAAACCTACAGTCTTGACCCCGGGATCAAGAATAGAAGCTATACCATATATGACGGGAAATTCACTAAAGTAGTTATACCATTTATTAAGCATACTAGTAATTACATTACTAATTTGAAGGATGTTGAAATGCTCGGTAAGAGTGCTAACTATGGTAACACACTCTAATATAACTAAATGGATGTTAGGGTCGTAAACGTAAGAGAAAATTTTGGTTGCGTGGTCAAAAGCTGCTAAAATGTCACGGATGTAAATTGCGGTATTCCAATGGAAATCAGTAATAAGTTCATCGGGACTCGCTTGGGTTTCGTTATAAATAATTGTCAAAATCTCACGGTATTTAATGGCTTCTTTTAACAATTTATATGTGGAGTTCCAACGGGTCGGTGCATCTAGACTCCATTGCTTCTTCCTAAGGCCTCTTTCCTTACACAAGGCCATGTACTTCCTCCTAACCGAGGCCGTAATCCTAATCCATTTAATTACACTCCTAATAGGGTTAAGCAAGTCAGTTAATCAGCTAAACCTTCTTGAACCGAGAGGTTCATAATATGTGCACAACAACGAACATGTAATAGTTCTCCACTGTTTATCAACTTTAAGCTTGGTTCGGATATCAAATAATCTATACATTTTGTATTCGCTGAAGCATTATCTAATGAAAGGGAAAAAACTTTATCAAGTAAATGAAAGGTTTTAAGACAGTCTATTATCCTTACCTTAAGGTTGTATCCGGTATGTCTCTCCTCCATAGCTTGAAAACAAATGATTCGTTTTTGAATATACCACTCATCATCAATCCAATGGGCGGTTACACAAAGAAAAGGTTCACCAAAACAAGAGGTCCATGTATCACTAGTTAGGCTAACACGACCGTTAAAAGTGCGAAACATTTCTATTAAACTACTTCTATATTTATAATAAGCAGTTTGGGTATGGCGTTTAAGCGTGTTCCTAGGGACACGTCTATAAGCAGGTTGTAAAGTGGTTCTAGTGAAATGCTCAAAGTTTAGACTCTCACCATAGCTAAAAGGTAATTCGTTAGCAATGACAAAATTAGCCATTTCATCAATCATTTTATCTCGATTATACATAAAAGGCCTACCTCCTCCGGGCATGGAACCCATATACCCGTGTAGTTGTGTCTGAGTTGAAGATTCAGCTGCTCCTGCAGATTCAGCTGCTCCTGCAGATTCAGCTGCTCCTGCAGATTCAGTTGCATCGAGGTTTATTCCGTGTACCCCGGTCAAGTGACGGGATAAGGTTCCCGTCCCATAACCGGTCTTCCATGAATAAGCGGCTATTGGCTTCTTTCCTAATTGCTTGCATACCAAGCAATAGCACATGTATTTCCTCCCTTTGGAAGAAGCATCGGTCAGTAGGACCTTCTCATAATATGGCCATACTTTGGAAGATTTCTTTCTACATTGAGTAGACTCAGGTACTCCTTCATTATCATCACCATCACCATCACCATCACCATCATCACCACATTCACCTTCACAAGTTAATTAACTAATTAATTAACATAATCAACCAAATATATCATAACTAATCAATTAACATAATCAACCAAATATATCATAACTAATCAATTAACATAATCAACCAAATATATCATAACTAATCAATTAACATAATCAACCAAATAATCAAGAACTTAATCTAACATAATCATATAATCTAACATCAAGAACTTAATCTAACATAATCAAATAATCTAACATTCATTAATTAGAAGTTTAAGAGTTACCTTGTGGAGTAGAAGAAGGAGGACGCATCTGAGAAGTTGGAGTTTCCGGAATTTGAGGAATTTGAGTACCCGGAGTACCGAAAAGTTGTTGCTCCAAGTTTTGAGCAAACTCCGCAGTATCATCGAAAGAACTGCTTACACTGAATCTACCTCTTGAATCCATTTTCTTTTAGGATTTGAAGTAATAAACAACTAAATTAAGAATAATAAACCAACTAATTAAGATAACTAATGAAGATTAAGAGAGTAATTAAGAAGATTAGTACTAATAATTAAGCTAATTGTAATTAGTAAAGATTGAGAGATTGAAAGATTGAGAGAGAATTTGGTGAGGATGGAAACCGAATTGGTGGTGTTTTTATAGGGTAAATCACAACGGCTAGTTAACGGCTAGATTTAGGCGGGCCGGGCCGGTCCGAATTGACGGGCCGAATCGAACCGAATACGGGGCCGAACCGAATTTTTTCACGAATCGAATCGAAACGGGTTAAGGTTGGAAACTCGGGATTCGAAATCGGCCCGCGTTTTGGACGGGCCGAACCGGGCTTGGCCCGGTTCGCTGGTGGGCCGGTTCGAGCCGGGCTGGGGCTGGGCCGGGCTGAACCGGCCCACTGGCCATCACTATCCCTCAGTAAGGTTAAATAGTCAACATGTTTGACATCTAACACCTAATAAATAAATCAAAAGTATGTTAATGCCCTTCACGGGAGGGCACATTGTCTACGCTCGGCGGCAAATATCATATTTTTATTCTTCAATACCACATACTATATACACTGTGACTTTAGAGTCTAGACAATGGCCCAAAGCCTATAGATGTAGTGGGGTATATCAGGGAACAAACTACCAACCTAGGATCCTCTTTGTATGGCCTAGACAAAACAAGTGACCTACGACATTGCTGGGCCTCAGTTGTGGACTAGCGTAAAAAAGTTCCAACAAGCAAGACAAATATATGTTTGTGGCGCTCACATACAAATTTTGACTATAAAACAATCATTTATTATATGATATAATATGATATGATATGATTGAATAGAATACTATTTCAGTATGCTATCAAACAATTCTTCGTGGCATGTCATGATATTTTCAGGTAATTCACAAAGTACCACAAAGATTTCAAGTATTCAAAACGTACCTCTATACTACAGTTTAATTCATAAATACTCTCAGATGCTCTTGAAAACTAACATAAAACAGTTGGCCATAACATCATCTTGCATAGTACTATAATATTTATCAAGAAAAGAATTGGACAGGCAACATTGATTGACCAAGGAAACCTGCAGGTAGGACTCTTCTGCGGCAACATACACATTTGTATTTTCTCTGCACTTAAGATAAGGGCTAACCATAGGCATCAGGCGTCTCATGAATTCTTCAGAAAGATGGAACATACATTATGAATGCTGTAATGAAACTGAGTCTTGAATTTCAAAGTTACAAACAAGTGAAAGTAGCACCAATCCACATTGGTTTAAACTGAATATACTGGAGTTGGCTCAGTCAATGAGTTCACCAAAAAAACACTGCATAAAGGAAAAATTACATGAAGTAGAAGGCTAGAGCTCAGCACCTGATGAATGATGATGCTCCATGAATCATTATGCATCTTGAGGCGCCAGGTTAGACATAAAATGGAAAAGAGGAATTTCACCACCTTTCAGCAGCCATATATTGCCACTAATATTAGCAACAGTAATCACTGTTCAAATGAAGATATTTGATCACTATCCCTGATATAGAGGAACCAAGTATTGGTTATTTAATTATATCAACAAGATGTATATACTGGTGAAGCAGTGAAAGACACTTCTTTCACTTGAGCCATTGCAGAATCCATAACCGGTTCAAAGCTCAAAAAGAAAAGGGGTAAAAGAACCAGGACGGGAACATTCACTTCAGTCTTCAGTGTGCACAACTTTTTCCTGGTCAAGCTAGCTACATGCTGGTCAACCCAAGTGGAACCAGCCTCCGTACAACAAAAAGCATGGTCATGGCCCTCCTTTTCAACTGTCAAAGAAACTTCTGGAACTTGTTTGGAAATCTGTAAAAAAAAGCAGAACAAGGAGCTTCAAATGATTAGAGAGCTCATCATTAAGGCTTACTGTTCCACATATATAATATAGGCAACCCTCTGTGTTCTTAACAATTCTGTTCACTGTCTTTTTATTCATTATCAGTCGTTACACAAGGCATTAATTTTCTTTTTTATCTAACATATTATTGCACCCTTCAAAGAAAACTTGAAAATATGCATGCTCAACATACAAATTTGGACATAATAACAAGCTGACAATAAGCTTCGCATAGACGATCTTTTTGTCAAAAATTTACATATTTATTTCAGGGTAGTAATAAGCTCAACTGCTCAACAAATGCACACAAGCCATGATGCTAGATTTCTAGACCTCTTCATTTCATCTCAAGTATTTGCTATAGTTACCTGTTATTCTAAATAGTATGGTCCCTTCAGCATTTCAATTTTTGGCCAAAAGAAGATATTTGATTCTCCAATCCTCAGACCTCAGCCCACATCATTTTGGGTATTTTCGACAGAAGAACTTTAACTTGAATGAGCAAGTGTGCAAAACAATAGGGCCGAAGTAGTACTTCTGTAGCTATACAAACACATATCGAATCAGAAGGTGTCTGCATCAACTGGGGCCACATGATAACGTCAGATACTCGTTACTCCGTCTAGTAACCCCTTTTCTCAAGTTAAAATACTCCCTATAAAACATTTGGCTTCATACCCAAATCCGACACTTGTACAGGACTCAAGAAACAGCAAATAAAAAGCAGGAATATCATAAAAATGAAATAGGTGGTTGGATATGCTGTTGATGTTGACCTGCTCAAAGAAGATCTTAGTGATCAGAGAAACATTTAGTAGAATAAATGGTGGCTAGGTATATGACACCAGTATCTCAGTGGAACAGGAGAGAGAAGTTTATAGGGGTAAAGCAAACCTGATAGTTCAGAGTATAAACTAAATTCCAGCTCAGCTAATGGGGGAGTGGCATAAGGCTCAATTAGTTACACTATACACTCAATTCCTTTGTTAGGTTCTATATCAAATGCCCATCATAATCAGCCTCACTTATTGATAGGATAGGTTGTATCCTAATCCTCTCTATAACAATGAAACGAAAACCTCTTCGGGGAAGGAAAGGTTTATCTTCATGTTGAAGCACTGTACCCCCATTACCTATCCACAAAAGAAGTGAGAGTAAGAGTTCTATTTTCTTGGCTTAACACAGAAGGTGTCATCACATAACTTTTGCATTCTGACAACTAGCCAAATCTTTAGCAGTTATACAGTGTCAACAAATCTTTAGCAGTTATACACGGGACGTTCGGAACAAGGAGTGACAGAGCATTATGAAGTACAGAAGGAAGGCAACGAGAGCAATGCGGAGCAGGCATAAAGCAGGGGCAAGCAAACAATATTTACAGTTATGTATAGAGACTGAAGTAATGCTGTAATTATTATTATAACAATAGAGAGGGAATATTACAGAGTTTGTTACAAAGTTGTTATGGTAGAGTATAAGTAGAGAAAATTGTAAGAAGCAATTATCAGAAAATATAACACAAAAGCTTTTCCTTGGGAGACCCCCTACTTCTCGAATTGTAGGATTCTTGTACTTCTTCTTTTCTGTTTTTCCTTGTGTTCCCGCCTGCATTGCAACACCATACCAGTGTGCTCCTATCATATAATGACATTAAGGTGACCTGTTCGAGAAACTTTGAAAACTCCACCTTGATGTGACCTAACATGTTTTATTTTGTCAAAGATGCATGAGATTATTATTGTGTACTGTTGGACGTGCTAAAAATGTGGAAGACTTATTCAAACAGCAAGAACATCTCAATGGCAATTCAAATCTCTAAGTTGTATCTGTTGAATTTCAAAACGGCTAAGTTGACTTCAAGAGTATCAGTCACCCTTTGAAACAACCTTCGTAACTGCCCGAAAATTATGGAATAACTTTGAAGCAGTCAGTCAAAAGCTTAAGCTCCGATTCAAAAGCAACGGTTCCTTGAAGATTTTGTTCGAAGACTATCCGTTGCAATTGGTCCTATAAATAAGAGTTAGCTGAAGCATTGAAGATACAAGCCTTCAACGTGATACAACAAAAAGCTACAGCGGAGACGTAGGCACATTGCCAAACTTCGTAACAAATACTCGTCTCCTTTACATTTGCACTTTCATATTCGTTTTGCTTTATTTTCTTTATACTTTCCGCAATAACCTATTCAAGTCAAAATCCTGAAATCAGCTTCAAAGCCCTTGAAACCAGTTTTATTATTTTTCCGCATCTGAAAGTCGTTTCAAAGCTTTGAAAGCCTAATTGCGAAAAACGACCATACTCTATTCACCCCCCCCCCCCCCCCCCCCCCCCCCCCCCTTAGAGTATTTTGATCATATTCTATCTCCTATTGATTCTTCAAACTTGAATAAAACTTCAAGCTTCGAAATGACTAACGTTACCAAATTAAGTTAATGTTCTCAATAAACTACCAATAATACTTAAGAGACGAGAAGGGAAACATAAAACCCTATTCTTATTTTCTCCTTCTGCCTTCCTATTTTTTTCCTCTTTCCCTCAACTCTACTATCTAATTTTCTTCAACCTCCCCAATTTTAATCAACTACCCCCTTCTAGTTCAATACTTAGAGCCATTATGGGGCCTGTTTTCACCTTCTAACTCCTCTACCTCCACTCCACCCCCCACCCTAATTATGAACATTCTCCCTCTCCTACTTCTACAGAGTACATGCATAAATAATGAGATTTTGTAGAACTATATCCAGAAAGAGGGGACACTGCAGCTTTTTTCTTACTCGCTATAGTTGATGGAAGATCAATTCTTGAGCAAAATTTCAAATATAGGCTACCTCAATACTATTGCTCCAAATTTCAGTGTCAAGCAACTCAATTCATCCCATATATTAAGATTATCCCATTTCAAAGCACTATGTGCGGTGTTTCAATAGAGTTTATGTAACTATGCATGGTCATATAATTATGAAAAACTTGACATAACTCAACCTTAAAAACTTTTACTAGGAGCAATACTAGCGCTAATTCTCCTAAATTGATCAATTCCATTTCAGTAAAAGCTTCAGCTACCAAGATATCAGGACTCAAAAATAGGCAAGTACCTTGCTTGTGTGGGATATGTGCCCAATAGCTGTGTATCAACACAACAGAAACAACACCC
Source organism: Dysphania ambrosioides (assembly GCA_026401315.1). Lineage (NCBI taxonomy): Eukaryota > Viridiplantae > Streptophyta > Magnoliopsida > Caryophyllales > Amaranthaceae > Dysphania > Dysphania ambrosioides. The sequence continues at coordinate 22,364,952 of CM048670.1, forward strand.
TTGAGAAAGTTTAAGAGACAAAGGTATAAAAGGAGGGAAGTTTAAGTTTGCCTGTTATTGATGCTTTCCCATCAAGTTGCTCCTACAATGATTCCACAAAATCCTTGTAAAATGTAACAATACCTGCAATGGTACCACCTTAAGTCATTCCCTATCCACCCAATCTAAAAGAGATCGAAAAACACGAAAACCTGGATTTCCAGAGATGACAAAAACAAGATTTTCCAACAGCTCTGTCATAAAACTGAACCCAACAAGTCTGAATAAGTTGCGTTCACATTTTACCATTGAACAACGATAGCACTTTCTGTCTCACTTTAAAGGCCGCATTTGATTGAAGTTCATATTCAAGAAATCCCCTCAAACACCATAACTATCCTAGATAATACAATTGTTGAAAGCAATCAATTATCATATTATAACACTAATGATCAAATCCTAAAATATAACTCCGTATGTTAAAATTACAAAACAACAAATGGAGATACCGAAAAGTGGCCTATTATTTTGAAATAATGCAAATTAAGGAAGGGCTGTATTAAACGGAGGAAGTAATTATTTTTGCACAAAAAAGAATACCCAATTATCCATTTCAATAAAATAACAATCAAACCATTCAAAATAAACAACAGAACATTATTTACTCAAAGAAGAGGAGTGAGCTGGGTCCCAGATACGTTGCACAAACGAAACTTTGCAGGTCTAGAGTACCCAGAATTCACCCTACCAACACCCATCTTGCAATGTCTATTGGTCTTCAATCTGAAATAATTACAACAAAACATAGAAATTAAGCACATTGTATGAATTAGCTGATCAGAGAAAGATCAAACAACTGGGTATTGCGAGTTACCTGGAGAACTAGAGATGGAATGGGGTGGGAAAGAAGGGTCGTGCAATTGCGACAGAGCATAGCAACTTTAGTAAGTGCCGGAACATGGTTTATGATGGTGTCATCGTACTTCATTTCAACCGACTAACTAGGCATGGAGTGGGGTGGGAAAAGAATCTGGGCTTATTCTCCACTACATTCACAACTTATGGCCGTAGGAAAAGGCATAAAGGAGGTTCATAAGTCGAAATACAATCGGACAGTACCGATGCACTCGAAGCTGACTTTTGAAGAACTCATACCAAGATTATCCATGGGTATTACTGTATTACCCATTCCTTATATAGGTATCCTCGTCGATTTTCTATTTTCTATTTTATATTTATTTATCATAAAATTTATTTTCATTTAAATATTATGTAATTCAGTTTTGGTTATTTATTATTAATTACCGACTTAATTTAATGACCTTTTTTATAGCAGTTATATAATATTTCCATTGAAATTTAATCAAGAAATTATAGACAATAGGAAAAAAAACACATGTTATAATCTGGTGCTACCAAAATTATGGGTATAAGCTCAGATTGTGTCATGTGTCAAAAACTAATTTATTATTATTATAGAGACCACTTTTTTTGTTAAATTAGATTTTTTTTTTTTTTTTTTGTACATTCAACCCTATGATACCAAGAGGGTATCCTCTTCATGGAGAGGATATCCCCATAATTCCTTCCATCCCCTTCAAGAGAGTAACCTTTCTTCATTTTCCACATTAATGAGGATACTCAAATTCTCCTCAAATCTCTCCATGAGGATGTTCATTCCTTATTGTTATTAATGCTCTCAAACCCCTAGCAGAGGATATAAGAAATGAAGTGTGAAATTTATATTATTTTTTTGCATGTTTTAAAGTTCCTCACATTAGTTAATATAACTCATACTCCTTCGGTTTCTTTTAGATAGTTTCATTTTGAATCTAAGTTAAAAAAATGAAATGTATAATTTTAAGAAAGTAATGTTTAGTGAATAACTAATAAGAAGATAGTAGGGTTAATTTTTTACTAATGTGAAGAAAGCTCTATGAGGAGGAAAAGGAGGGAGAGTAAATAAAAAAGATTTTATTAAAGGTGGTTAGATTTTTAATTTTATATTCAATTTAAATTAAGAAAAAAAATTTAATTTTAATTGTTTAATGAGAGGATATCACCCCAAAAAAAATTTCTTAAAGTAATAAAGATTACAAATAAAACTAACTTTTGAAATTGCTTATGCATATACTCTAAATCTTTGGTGTTATACAAGTTGATATTATGGACTTGTGGTGACCCCTTTTTAACATGGCTTAAAGTATTGGGTTTGGCGATAACTCCTTATCTTTATAAACTAGATAAGCTTCTTAATGGAGCTAGTAGTATGGGCCTTTCGATAGGCCAAACATGATTTTCAACCCATGATCTAGAAGTTAGAGTCCATACAATTTAATCCCAAATCCTTTAGTCTACTAGTAGGCTAGTGGGTGTTAGCTTTGCATTTAAAGCTTATCTAGAAGAGATAACATCTCTAAGAGAAATATGATTTTAAGGAAAATTTTGAATTTCATCTACTCACTTAGTGGCCTGGGGCCATAACTTGGCAATTTCTTTACCTAAATTCCTATGGTTTAATGTCGTGATTAATTGGAATATTAATAGTCAATTATCTTCTATAAATACGATACTTAGGTAAAATTTAAAAGCTTATAATCAAAATAAAAATTTTCTTTAACTTCCATCTTCCTTGTTCTCAATTTACTCTCTTCAGAGACTTGAGTTCTCTAGAATTTTGCTTTCTGACATCCCAATTCCCATCAAGCATATATGTATTATAGATCTAAACTCTAGATTCCTAATCGTTTATCAAGGTAATCTCTATACTTTCTTTCAAATTCAGTTTGAGCATGACTGGGAGTACTAGTTATCTATTGCGTTATGAAGGTGCTCGGGTTAAACCTAGTTTTCCTAATATAATAATTAAAGGTGTTGCTTTGAAACCTTCTCCTTTCTTACATAAAATATAAAATTGTTCTTGATTCTTCTTTCTCAAAATCTTAACTAGAAGACTACTCTAAAGCAATGCTGGTTATAAACATCCATCAACTTTAGACAATTTGCCCTCTATTTTTGGGCATGCTTAGCCTATTTCATATGATTTATTCAAAGTCTCTGCAGATTAGGTTCCCTTTGAACTTAGTAATGGCATGACGACTTTTGAGGCCGCTCTATAGACACAAAATTATGTCTCCCCATCAAGTGGTCTAGTGACAAATTGATTCCTTGCAAGAAATCTTAGAAAGGCTTGAGATCAAGTACGTCAAAACTCGAACCACACTCAAAGAAACCAAAAGACCTTGAAAACCCAAAATATTTCAAAGCTCAAGCATCACAAAAAAGCCAAAAACTTGAATTGGCCCTTAAACACTTCAAATTTCAAACCAACCTTACTAAACCAAATGCTTGATGTCTTGATTCTGGAAGTAAGCGTTAGGTGTTCAACTTGAGTGTCCAACATTGAGGAGTCTAAAGTCAAACACTAGAAGACAACGTTAAAGCACTCCATATACCTTTCCGCCTTTCTTTCACCACAAAAGATTCCTTTTTGAGTGTCCAACCCTAGGCCGTGGGCGTTTGATGCCCAAATCCAGTGTTTGACACTAAATCCAGAGTTTAACACTCATGAAAAATCCAAACTCATTTTTTCTTTATAAATAACCCCAATTTTTATGAGCAAAGGATCCAAAATTTTGCAAACCTTAAGAATTGCTAATCTACCTTAATATATCCTCAAAACATCTCAAAATCATACTTCAACCAAATCAAGTTATTCTCAAAGCATACTAGCCTTTCTTAAGTTAAGAAAGATTAGTACACCAAGTACTAATAGTCAATTATGAGTCCGAACAAGAAATCATCCTCAACTATGCGTGAAATGAGAATCCTCTTAAATCCAATCTTTTTATTTTTTTATTTCTACCCATCTTTTCTTACTTTAATCTATAGGGATTGTTCATTCAAGGAATTTATGGTTAAAATTTACAAGTCAAGGATTATTTAGAACCTCCCTTTACGTAAGACCCATTTCTTTTCATTGCTTTTCATTTTGAGCTCATGATCGATGCAAGATGTATCACTCTTGATGTCATTATTTGATCAACTACTAAATCTTGTACTTTATTATATTAATATTCAACCTATAAGTTAGTCAAGGATCAACTTCCTTCTAAAACTACTATATTCACACATTGAGCACTAAACTTCAAGGATTCATCTTTCTAATATCATCTCCTCTTAATCAAACCACTCCCTTGCATTTTATATATGTCTTGCTTATTTATTTGTGTACCTTTTCTTTTTTTGTTCTTTACTTTATTCTATGATATAGAAGATGAATATTTTCATTTATACTAGACCTAATCAAGTCTATCAACCTTTTATTAGTAAACCTTGTGTAATCATCAAAGTTGAATGATTTGTCTCAGTGTTCTCCCAAAGCTCATTTTTACATGCACATCATAACTCATACTTTGATGTTTCTTTTTCATTTACAATCAAATGATTTTAATGTTCTAGTCTACATGAGTCCCTCAAACTAGATTGATTAGGCTTCATAGCCTAAGTTGGAGTATATCATTGAGAGAAGCTTCTTTAAATTTTCTTATCATTTGATAAGTAAATCTTTAACTTTACATGCATAAATCATCCACGGCATATTTCAGCTTTGCATCTTTAAATATTTCACTTTATCACTCTATTGAATTTTCACATTTTATTTACATAAGAACCTTATTTTGTTATAAATGATATGATCACCTTTATTTTTGCACCTAATCCAATACCAATTGAAGTCATCAAGCCTAAGAAGATAATTCTTAGATAACCAGTTTTAGGACCCCAAAATATTAAGGGTATTAAAGAATTGACCACTTAATACAAATTCACTTATTGGATTAACATGACATAATGTATTGGATTTGACCTGATAACGAAACTCCTCTTTATGTACTTGATAAGTTTCTTAATGGGGATACTGGCTATGGGCTCTTAAACAAGCCCAACATAATTTCTTATCCATGACCTAACATACGACAGACCCATACAGATATCTTTAGATTACGAGAATAAAAGTAGTTAATATAATATAAAAACTTTGAGTTAAGATGTATTTCCTTATGTTCATTGACCTTCATAATTCATTCACTCTACCCTTTGCGGTTAAAGTGGGAGGGAGAAATGATGAGGGCATTAGAGATTCCAGTCCCCATTATTGCAAATAGCATTAGAGACAATGTTTCCATATGTATAATTGGATGCTTATCAACAAGAATATACGTACTTTGATCAAACCTTTTAAATAAATAAAGACGAGAATCAGTGAGTCATACATAACCAACAATTGCTATCACTTTTCATATTCAATAATTTCTTGCTAATGCTATGTACTTTTAATATAAATTACAGCAATACAGATGGATTAGCTTTGAAGAAACGTGAAGCTAAAGGGATGCAATAAGTACAAGTGTACTCAAGTATATATCTTCATTACCGGTTTAAATTATTACACGGAGTATTTTATATCTTTGGCATATATATATAATAGGTAAAAGTTAAAATAAAAATGATACTTAAAATGAGAAGGATGATAAGATATATTGACTCTTCATCTCCTAAATCCAACGGATGATATTTTATATACTCATAGTGATCAAATAATTTTTTTCACTTATAATGACTCTTTTTATTATTAAAATTACTATTTTTATTATTATAGTGACCATTTTTTATTATTATAGTAACCATTTTTCTTATATGAAATCTCTAGCGTTGGATCTTATTATTTGAATGGCTAAGATCTCTTTTTATTCTTTTTATCTTAAGCACCCTTCTCATTAGATCCCTCCCCTATAGTGTGTGTACATTAATCTTATACAATTAATTGTTAACTGACCTCAAAAACATGATTCCAAAGATGTCCCTGTCTTCGACTTTATGGTTAATCTATCTGCTTTATAAATTAGTTAGCAACTAACCACGAATGGGTCCACCTCCTAAATGTACAATGGATTTCCTACATCATCTATCTATGTATGCATTACTCATTTTGTGTTAATTATCTTAGACGAAGTCAGTTGAACTTTAAACCCTAGTAGGTAATCAGATGCAGCTAATGTTAGTTGACCAGTTATTTGCGTAGTGCTACTATATTAGGTTAAATTTTGAGAATATTCCTTTTATATTTGACCATACCTTTGACATTTAACGTGGTAGGTATTTTTTTTTTTAATTATAAGATAAAAGAGAAATTCCTAATTTATATTTATATCAAAAATTTTCGTAATTTTATTTTTATATCTGAGATTATAATGTCTATACCTGATATATATTTTTTGTATATTTATATCTTTTGTATTTATATATCCGATATAACAATATAAATGTATATGATATAACAATAGTTATATCTATTATAACCATATATATATATATGAAATCTCAATATCCTAATATAATAATTTATATCACGTATAAATTAAAAAAAAAAAACTCCTCAGATAAATGAGGTATGAATCTTCAAATTTTCTACTATTGTCTGAGGTATGACGAGATGAGGATAAAGATATTCAAAGGCTCAGAGCTGACCAAAACAAACTTCATAAAAGAAAGACTGTATTGCTTATATCAAAGAGATCAACTTCCCAACCCAACAACGCCCCACAGTTGTTCAAGAATTTAACAAACACATAACTAATGTTTTGTTATATTTCAAACAACTTACATAATTTGCAAATGGGAAGTGAATATAACGTCTCATATTTGCAATTTCCCCATTATAAATATGTGATAATTATTCCAAATAGTGTGGGAAAATTCTAGAATTTAATAGTTTTCGAGTGATTTTAAAAAAAATATGTGATAATTATTCCAAATATAACGTCTTAATTTTTAAAAAAATACTCCTTCCATTCTTTTTTATTCTTCCCATTTTTCTCATCCAGATATTTTAAAATGTTGTTCTCATTTGGAATCCTTCTATTTTAGTTTAATATTGTGATTGGTTGAAAAAGTTTGGTTAGGATCACTATCCATGTGATATGTAGCCCATTGATTGATTTTTTAATGGTTTAATGTCATAAACTTTAGAAATTTTACTACTTATTTAATGCTTAACCCACTTGAATCATTTTTTAATAGACTCTATTCTTATTTTTAAATTAATTTAAATTATTTTATATAGTTTTAATGATATTTAATATTATATTAATTTCTTCTCTAATTCGAAATGAGAAGGAAAAAAAAAGAACGGAGGGAATAGTCGACTAAAATATATATAGTATAAATAATATAAGACACACTAAATCTTATATGTAGAAATTCAAAACTTTAAATCTACTACCTTTAATAGATGGGTTCTGTTTCTAAAATATTATTCATAGTTAAACTATACATTTCATGTGCTGAGTCTATTGACCATGCAACTGGATGTGAACTTGATAGAGACTACATATCCTATTATCCTTATAACGTGACACAATCTTTAGAGTAGCTGATGTTATTGACTGGACTAATTAACTTGTTATTAAACATATTCCAGAATACATTTACTTAACATGAATTATAGTCCGTACTTACGGCTAGCTTGGTTTAGAGTTCAGGCATCCCCAAATTATTACGACATATATAGCAAGCACTTAAGCCCATGCGATGTTCTCGAAGTCTTGTGTAATTATATGGTATAAAACTAGGTAAGTTTCGTGCTATGCACGGTTTGATAATAAATTACTTTTGTCAAATATTTCAATTATGAAAATATTTTTATTTTATTGGTGAAAACTTATAGGTTTTATAGAATTACTATAGAAAATTTAATTAGGATAATATTTTTTTTCATATTAAACAAAAAAATTATTATAGAAAAAGATAGAGATGAATTATAAATGTAATTTTATTGTCACATATTTTTTTATGTATAATAATTTTCAATCTAATATTAATATAAAGTATAAAAAAAGAGATGATGTCATCTTTAAAAAAAAAGGCGGAAAATTTTTAATCTAATAATTGTTAACTTATAAAGGAAGGTTTGAAGTTTATTAATTATAATGGACATATCTAACAAATTTCACATGACTAGATCTTTTTTAAGGATAATTTACCTAAAAGAGTCAAAGTCAAATTTATAAATAGTGTAAAAATAAAAGTGTAATAAGTAGCAGATATGGATGAAATACATCTTATAATTAGTATTTCTAAATGAGCACTAGTTTTTTTTTTTTTACTTTTTCATCATTTGTTGGATAATATGATCATCAAACCATGAACAAAATACAAATTGTACAATAATCAGTAAATGAATGAACAATAATGATGTAGAATTTTGACATAAATAATAAAACGCAAAAAATAAATCAAATCTACTATGCCTAATATATATATATATATATATATATATATATATATATATATATATATATATATATATATATATATATATATAAGTGTTCTTTGAAAGAAAATAAAAGCTATTTGTATAGTAGCTTTTTTCCGCCTATTATCAACTTTACCCTATTTGTTTTTTTTTTCAACTTAAACTTTCTTTCACTATGTATTTTGGTTTTTTGTCATCTTCATGAAAATGTTATTAACATTAGTTTTATACAGTTTCAATTGGCTAGGTCAACATTTCTTATGGACATTGAAATCAAAGATTTGCCAGGGTCTTCTTAGTAAAATCAGGATGTCTATTCTTATCAAATTAGAATACTCCTCCATAACATGTTAGAGAGTCATTTCCTTGAAATTTCTGGAAAATAATATGGAAGCTAAAGGATCTTAAGAGACATATCATTTTTGCATGGAAGACGCCGCATAGAGCACAACCAACAAAAGTCGATCCGGTAAAGAGGAGGATTATTCAAGATAACCTCTCACTTTGGCATTAGAGTTAATGGGTATGAGCCAAATCTGCCCAAGTGGGTAAGAGACTATCAACAAATGTTTTTTTTTATGGATAAAACCAAAGACCAATCAAGAGACATCGATTTCATACTCACATTATGGAGTATCTGATTAATTTCAACCGAAGTAAGCCTAATCCTTGCAGGGTCTTGGCTATCTTGAGCGACTAGAAATCAAGGATAAAAGAGTTTGTATATCTTGAGCACTCAACCCCATTATCGACAACTACCCCGAGCTTAAAAGTTTCCTTCTGGACGATGGGATCACTGTAGCTAGGGATCGAGATGTCTATTTCTTGAAGCTAATGGAGCATAAAAACAGAAAAGATCAAAAAGCAGTAGACTCGATATTGAAGCAGGATTAGGCTGGGTAATGTTACATAATGGAAATGGTATCTAAATGCATGTAGAGAAGGTTCTTGCCCCATTAGCCCTTCGCTCAAAACTCATTGCAATGTGGAATATCTTATGTCATGCCATCTACATAGCTCCGTCCTGGGTAATGAAGACTGACAATACCATACTGTGATGATCAAGATCCTACATAACCCATCTTTTGCACCGAAAAAAGTTAAGAATTTGATTGAAGATATCCTCTATATAGCTAAGTCTTTCCAATTTTTATTTTGTATTATAATTGAAAGATTGTATATTTGTAGAGCCCACAACCTTGCTGTCTCGCTAAAAAGGGCTTAGTTGCTATGTAAATCCTTCTCCTTTGCGAAAAAATAAGGAAGCACCACAATCCAAAACAAAGAGCAATCCCCTCACATAAACCTTCCATTCTAGACGGTAGTTAATAGTGATATTAGTGAGTGCCGAATTCTTCTTAACTTGTCAAGCTAGACCTTGACGGATTTCGCACATACTTCTCAAGCCAGAGTGTTAGACCTTAGACCGATTCCACACAGTCTAGACGGTTGAACCAGTGAACCCTATTCAACGGTTGAACCCCTTCTCAGGAATCTTAGGAAACACCCCTAAACCCACCCCATCATCACAACCCACGTCTCTCTTTCTCTCTTGTCCTTCAAATATAAATACAATAAGCGGAGGCGTCCCCGGCAAGTAACATACTTTTACCCAGTCATCTCCCTCCATTTTCTTTAACCACCCTTTTTTTTTTCTTTTTCTTTTATCCTCTCTCTCTCTCTCTAAAATCCTTATTTATTATCACTTGCCTTACAATTCTCAGTTTCCTCCTTTTTCAAGTTTTCCTAATTTTCTCCGATATTCAAAGCCACACTCTTCTCCTACAATCTCCTTCTTCTTCGTTCAAATTTCTCCGAAATTTCACATTCGTTTTTTTTTATTTCTTTATTTCTCAGAACCTTTGATCATTTCCCAATTTATAAAACCCAATAATCTTTCTTCTTTATCTTCATTTTTCTCAAGGTTTGTTAATGGGTTACTGATTTTTCCTATGTTTTTTTTTTTATTTTTTTTTTAAAAGAAAAACAAATATTGAGTTAATATTGTATAACATATGAATTTGTTTGTATTGCAGATACAGTAGTTTATGTATACGGTTTGTTAAATTTGATCGTGGAAAATGTTGGGAGAGTTCATCAGCAGAGGACTTTTGTATGTAAATCCAATCTTTTACAAGAATGTAGATTAAATCTTTGAAAGTGAATTCATTTGGTTTTTTTTGGGATTGGTGCAGTATGATATTGGGGTATGCTTACCCGGCATTCGAGTGTTTCAAGACAGTTGAGAGGAGACAGGTTAACATCAACGAACTCCGGTTTTGGTGTCAATACTGGTATGTCATATGAATTCACATAAATTGTGTTACTGTATTTTGATGTTGAGTTGTGAATGATGATATTCAACTTTAATGATTGGGGTACTGTTATTTGTTTGATAATCATTGATGTCAAATATTTCGAAAACTTTTACAATAATATGCTCATCGAATGATAGATTATTCTATTCTCTGTTTCATTATACCGTTACTTATTCATTTATTAAGAGGGGTTCAAAAATTATAAGATACTTCTATAATCCATTTGTTGTTAGTAATATTATGATAATATAAGGCCTTGAAAGTGGGGAGGAACGTGGGAGACTAATTTTGGGGATCATGTGATGGTTGGGATATATAATAAGGGTATGTTTTAGTTGGCCTGCCTAAACGGTAGGTAGTTGAGGAGGTCAAGTATTGTGTCACTTAATGTTTGAGATTATAATGTCTATACTTGTTATGAGTTTTTCTTTTTTTTTTATATCTTTTATATTTCTATATCTGATATAATAATAGTTATATTTGATATTTTAATATAGTGATATAATTTATATAAGATATGAATTAAAAAAGTCACAATTATTCATATAAGAATATAGTTCAAAGCCATATATAGGAAAAACTTAGAATGAAGTATAGTTGTGTAGTTGGTCAATATCAAAATTGTCTGTCTTTTAAAAAATTGTTGGTGAGAATAGAGATTGATTGGATTTATAAGGATAATTTTTAGAAAAGGGACACTTCTTGGTTGCCTTAAATTAGAAAGGCCGAGGTATTTTGAACTATGGATAAAGATTTGCGCTGATCTTATTAGGGTAAGAAATGAAGTCTTTTGTACTATAGGAAAGTTAACAAAAGTTGGGATAATGAACTTGTAATATATGGTACATATTAACAGTATGATTTCCTATGTTATGGATTTTTATTGCAATTGATTTATAGCAAATTGTGTTTGTGATGTTGAGTTTGATAGAAAAGAGGGTTTAGTAGTATAACTTCTTGTGTTTTATACACTTCCTTTAAGATGCACACCTTCACATATGCATGTTAGTCTGCGATTAAGCTTGTAAATATAACAGACTTTAAAATTAGGCATTGCTGGATTTGGGCCACTAAACCAAACAGTCATAAATTTATTCGTGTTTCCGCAGGATCATTGTTGCTGTACTCTCAGTTGGTGAAAGGTTTGGGGACATATTTATTTCATGGTATGATGATCAAGGGCTCCCATTCATAGGAATGTCACCAAAGCTATCAAGTAATTCAGACGATTACTCATTCAATTACTAACATGATTTTATCTTGGCAATATAGGGTTCCATTTTATGGAGAGTTGAAGTTGGCTTTTATCATCTACCTTTGGTATCCAAAAACAAAGGTAATTAACCAATAAGTAGTCCTCCTCCTAATATGTATTCCCTCCATCCCGCTAAGTTTGCTACATTTGACTTTTCGAGGCCTCAAATGCATGATTTTAAATGTTTTTATCTCTAAATTTGTAAGGCAAAAAATAATGAAAACTTGATATATTAATTAAAATGTATTCGACAAGTTCCCACTTAAATATATTATTTTTATAATATAATGAGAATTTATAGTCAAACTTTTCGAACTTAAACTTCAAATATGGAAATGTTGTAAATTTAGTGGGATGGAGGGAGTATATCAAAAACTTGAGGTCATGCTTTTCTTCTATTAGAATTTAACCAGATGCATGTTACGCAGGGAACTTCGTATGTGTATGAGAGCCTACTGAGACCATTTGTGAGTAGACATGAGACGGATATCGACCAGAATCTGCAAGAGTTGAGATACAGAGCTTGGGATTTGGCCATTTACTACTGGGAAAACTGCACTGAGTTGGGATCATCAGCTTTTTTCAATGTCTTTAATTACGTAGCCAACCAGTCTTCCAAGTTTAAAGGCGCCAGCAGAGAGGTATATTTCTCAACTCCTGTCATTGTCTCAGTATGTCCACAAATCTTTGGTACATTGCCCTTGTCCTAAGACATTGGTTGAATTATGCATGTCTCCGCTTTGGGAGGATGCCTCATGAAAGGGGTCATCATTCACTATGATTAAATGTTGTTCGATGTGTGCTTACACATACCTTGAAAAGTAAGAATTGGGACTATGTGATTATTAATCATAGAGCACTCTGACTTATCATTTACGTCTGTCATTCTTAGGTAAATGAGGTAATGAACAGCGATCGTCCGAATTTGGATTTACGCATGTCAAATACTTCTTATGTTTTTTTAATATATATTGGTACAAAGGCGGTTTTAGGCATGGGAATAGTGTAAAATTCTAATATATTTATATTAGTTTTGTATAATAACATAAAAGTATAGTTAAATTAGTGGTTTGAATATTTATAATATACATGAGAGATCTCAAGTTCAAACGTGAATACATATGATCAACTTAAGTAGAAGCATTAATCAGTGCAAATGAGAGACCTTTTTAATGCATTCATGAATATAAATCCTATAAACTTTAAAAATAACATAAGCGAGAATATATATGTTTGCTGCGGAGTAGTTCTGATCATTATGAATTTGATTCACATTGCAGAAAAATGACCAGAATCAACGACCAAGAGGCAGGGGAAGCCCACCACCACCATCAAACGGGGCCAGCCTATGGCCCCTTCGACTGCGGAAGCCAAAAGCCGAATCACCGACAGGCTCCCCAAGACACCATAACCGCCGTGAGGAGCAACAGCCAGCTCCATCAGCGCCTCCACTTCCAGCCACATTCCCCAGTCTATACAAAGCAGAGGCTCGTACATCCAAGTCCAAAGTGGTCCAAGTAGACTTGGACGAGTCCCAAACTGGATACATCCACGTTGAAGAAATCCAGAAGAGGCCCATTGCAAGAGCCCGTAAAAAGTAAAGAGGAAGTCCAGCCTGACCAGTCTTATGTCTAGCAGTTTAGGCGATCAAAACCCATCCAATGGTCATCAGCAAACCACCACCATTTTTACTCCGAATCCTCACTGTACAAAATCCAACGTATGAATTCCACCCAAAAAAATTATTTTTTTTTTTGTTATTTTTATTTGTTTCCCTTGTTGTAATTACAAATTTGGCCACACACAAATTAGCAAATTTCTTTAATCCATTAAAAGAAAAAATGAGGAAAACGAGGAGAAACAGACGCAATCCTCGTTATCTGCAAAAGAGGAGCCATAGAGCGTCGACCAACCAATCATAGACACGTGTCAAACACACCGACATCTTCCGCCAGGAATCTTCGATCATCGGCCGGATGAACTCGCGAGAGAAGTAAAGCCGGCGAGATGAGGATGAAGGAGATGACGACGCAGCAGGTTGAAGGTATGCCCAAGCAGCCTGCTTCACCAGACGATGACGAATTGATATCTCGTAACCTGAAACGTGGGAAGAGGGGGATGTTCCGGCGAGTGCGACAGCCGGTGTAGGAGAGATAATTGAGGAAGGAATACCCCGGAGGATATCCTTTAGGGAGGTGTAGGCATCCGACGGAGACGTAGGAGTTAGCGGGAGGAGTACGAAGTCGGCGGCGGGAAAGGAGGCTGTTGATCGGTTGTGATAGTGGATTCCCTTGGGGGGGGTCGGAGGGGCGGACTTGGGTATATGATGAGGGATGGAGACGGCGGATGGGAGGCTGTAGCGGCGATTGAGGGAAGTTGGATGAGTGTGTCTGAGCATTGTAAGGACGTGGAGGAGAGAGAAAGAGAGGTAACAAAGTAGCAATGTTGGCTGAGCTGGAATGTGAGGGAATAGAATAAAGGAAAGGAGGGGAGTGAGGAGAGACGAGAGAGAGAGGGGTCGGAGTTGGGGTTGAATAATTTACGTAATTTGTCACAATCCTAACAACAATGTTGCAGCTTTTTTCTTTGGTATGTGGGTCTTGGCAGTTTCTGTTACTTTGTGGCTCACTCACTATGGAGTTGGACAATAATATTCAAAGTCATATTTGTATGTATAAACCATCTTACTCACAATGGTTGGATTGTACTTTTTCCATTACCAATACAAATTTAATAATAATATCTCATATTATAAAAAATAATATAATTTAATAAATTTTTAATATATATATTTTAATATAAAATTTTAAAATATCAATTTTTATTATTTTTTGCCTTATAAATTTAAAGATAAAATTATTTAAAGTCATATTTTGAAAATTATAAAAGTAAAATATAGTTTTTTTAAGAAATAGAGGAATACTTACTAATGGTTTTTCTTTCCTAGTTGTCAATAAATGTAAAAAACTGCCCATCAAGTTAGGAACAATTAAAATAATGTTGCAAATGTTAATTTGAAAAGTACTTGGTATATCTAGTAGATAAACCCTCAGTATTTGAGTGGATCTTATGAATACACATAAATTATATATATATATATATATATATATATATATATATATATATATATATATATATATATATATATATATATATATATATATATATATATATATATATATATATATATATATATATAGGGGCGGGTTCTGGTGAAAACCCCTCCTTATATAAGAACCATGCATATATAAGAACTCATCTATAATCGTTAATTAAGTGTACTTTGATGGCTGTGATTAATTCTTCAATAATGGCAAAATTGTAAATATAGAAAAATTTGAAATTAATTGACAGTTGAGAAAATTCCGCACCCCGTAATTAGTGGGTAGTTTCCAAAAACGTCTCTTTATATTATTAATGAATCAGGCTTTCAATGTCAACTTGCACAATTTTTTAATAGTTTCCAAATTATTTCTATTACTTTATATTTGATTTTCACTATTTTTTAGTAGTAATTTGAACACCAATATTTAAATTTAGAATATCAATATTAGACCTTAAAACAATAACATAAACATTTAAAACATATATGTTAAGATTTAGAACATCGCTACTCAACTTGCTTATATCGCTGGATTTTTATTGTTGTTTAAATTTGGAATATCAAGGGTACATGTGATATTTCATATTGTTGGTGTGAAAACATATATGGATTTTTATACATTTTGTAGTAAATATAATGTTTTATGGTAGATCAAGATTTTGTGTGCTAGTTCTCTGTATCTGATGCTATTATCATAGGAGTATAATTTTACTTTTTTTTTTTAAACAGTGGAGTAAAAATTTCGAATCATCTTGATCATATTCATTCTTGACATAGCATAATGTAAATATACAATGTAATACTGCCTTCATCTGTAATTTTCTATTTTATTTTACAAGATTTCACTTAAATATATTATTATTTATAACATGATGAAAATTTATATGATCAAACTTTTAAAACTTTGACGGTATAAATAGAAATAAAACAAATATAAAGAAACGGATGAAGAACGAATTAAGTACATATCATATGAAAGCAATCTTTGTGATAGCATAGCAAAACTTGAACTAAGACTATTGATAAATATAGAAAGCAAGTATGTTATGAAATACCCTAAATCGATGGATTTTTAAAACATGGCATTTAAAACATATATACCCTCAGTATTTGAGTGGATCTTATGAATACACATAAATTTCATATATATATATATATATATATATATATATATATATATATATATATATATATATATATATATATATATATATATATATATATATATATATATATATATATATATATATATATATCCCTGAATCCCTTATACACTCAAAAAGGTAAATATTATTAAAATTCTATAAAATAATTTAAATTAATTTAAAAATAAGAATAGATTCTATTAAGAAATTATGCATGTAAGTTGAGCATTAAATAAGTAAAAAAAAAACCAACTAATAGGCTACATATCACATGGATAGTTATCTCAACCAAACTTTTCTACCAAATCACAATATTAAACTAAAATATAAGGACTACAAATGAGAAAAACATTTTAAAATTTTTGGATGTGTAAAAGGAAAAGAATAAAAAATAACGGAGAGAGTACTTTAATCGGTAATTATGAATATAGTTGTAGGAAAGGATTAAATAAGATCAATAAAAATAAGGACACATAAAAAATTATTTATATACAAGTAATTTTTTTAGGAGAAATTATAGGAAGCATTATAAGAAACTTTGTAAGTATATAAATCATTTATTAAGAATCATAATACATTCACAAAAATTACAAAAAATCCTAGGCCTCATCAAATAACAGCAGACTTACCGATCATAGAGGATAACGGAGCAAATTCGTCTGCCACAGAACAAACAAGAGCCAGTTCATTATTCATTAACATCAACGTTCTTAATTTATAGAGGAAATGAGGAAGGGGACAGATGGAAGTGTGTGATGAAAGGGTAGCACCAAAAGGAAAATCAAAGGAACACAGTTTGAGTTTGAGTTGTCAATGACTATTTAAAGGTAGATTCATAAACTTTTGCTTAACATTCAACAAAAGGACACGTTTAACCTTATGTCAACAAAAGTAATTGCATAAGTGAACATATTTGACACATGAGGAATTTGTGATTTACTCAAAGGAAATCGAAGGAAAAAAAGTATGAGTCGTCAATGTATCTTTAAAACTAATTTTTCTTGCATAAGTGAACATATCCATAATTATGTGGCTAATCTTGATTTCAAATATCAGTCTTGATTAAGTGTCATAGATTAAAATGAAATCAAATATACAACAAGAAAAATAGAGTTGAATTTAAATCCCTCGAGAGTATAGTATAATTGTCAAGGTCAAATACATATTTAGGAGAAACTTGCTTTGAGATTGCCTAAGACCTTGAGGGCTTAATGATGAATGAGTGTCCAATGATAATAGTTGTTAAGAACCTTAATGACTATAATTGATGGGAATTGTAGGTATTTTTGTGAATAATAATTGCTATGCATTAGTTTTGGTTGAGAGAGGTGTACAGAAGTATATATGAAAAGGGAAGGAAAGAAATGAAATGGACGAAAGACAACGGTAAGAGAAAAAGAGTTTGAGGTGGTCACAAAACAAGGATTGCTAGTTACACAAGAGTAGACCTGTGCAATTGGTTAGAGCCCCGTTGGGGGCCCTTGTCCAACCCTTTATAAATTGGTTTATATAGTTATGGGTTTTAAATGGTCATTTGTTATTGGTAACTAATTGAGTCTCTACCGGGTCATAAACAAAATGTAAATGGGTCACTAATGGGTCTCACTCTCTCCCATTTTCAAGCAAAAAGAAGGTCTGCTTCTCATTTTCTCAATACTTCGAAAAGCCACAAATTTGCAACCCTAAAATCAATCATCTTCTCCTTATATCATCCTTCATGGTTGCTATCACGAACTTGCCTGATTGACGAGACAACTCAACGAACTCTTCCTTACTCACCTACAATAACAACTCAACGAACTCTTCCTATTTCCGGATTTTGGTTCATTCTTTGATTTTTCGTATTCTGTAAGTTCTTCCTATTTCAAGAGTTTTATTTTTGACTCATAGATGATTATAGCTTCGTTTATAATTGTATAGTATGGTGGATTGTTTCTTTTTTTTTTTTATCTGATTTTGTTGATTTTTTTTTCCAAGAGTTTCATTTTTGACTCGTAGATGATTTTTTTCAATGATTATAGCTTCGTATTCTGTAAAATTTGGGGTAGATGATGGATCTATAAACTTCTCTTAGCGCCTGCATATAATCGGAATTATGTAGTTCAAATAATGGACAGTGCGCACAATGTAAGAATTGTAAGTTATAAAAGAAGTATTTCATATGTTGTTGAGTCTGCACAGATAACATTTGCAAGTGTATGAGTGCAATACCATATATATTAATTAGTCTCCACAAAACATACTTGAAGGTGATTTTTCTAGTGAATATTCAAACAAAATGATTGAAGCTACGATTATAAGCTTGAGAAAATAAAATACACACCTGCTGACAAGTAAAAAGACTAAAAACGAGCACAATAACAATGTAGTAAAACTGTACTGACAAGACATAGCTACACATATTGTATTATCAGCCGAACATGAATGGTTGTATTATCAGCCAAAATTATACGAAAAGACTAGAAATCACAACGTTGCCGAACATATTGAGCTGATATATTGTATTAAGGGAATTCCATTAAGCAAAAGAGTGACGATTTTAATAATGTTGATTTTACTATGTATAAGTTTTTCATAACCTATATTATTATTTAAGTATACAGGGGATATTATGGAGCTCTGGGAAAACATGGGGGTGTAGTAAAATAAGTAAAATCTCTTCCTAAATATAGAGTAGCATTTCAGAGCCTTCTGAAGCTATAAAAACATGGAAGCCATTTGCAGCATTTTTGGTTCATATTAGTAAATAAACATTGGGTGCACGATGATCAATCAAAGTGGAAGCATTTATTTGCTAATACATAGAGTAAATGGCTTCTATGTATTAGCTATTTGAACTGTGTTATTTGCTATATGAACTTTGCACATAATGCATATAATAATACTATCTCCGATGTATTTGCTATATGTTATTTACAGCACGGACATGATTAATTTTCTGTTTATTGGTTAGATTAACTTCGTATGGAAAGTCGAGCAACTATATCAAGATCAATGGACCGAGTGAAGGATGGCTATTCCGAGTACAGTGCTCCCAAACCCAAAAGGGCCAAGAGATCAAAAGTATGGCGAGAAATAAGGGAAGAAAAAAAATGAGAAAGGTGATACCATTTGTGCTATTTGTAAGCATTGTAACATGCGACTCTCGACTGGAGTTAATAGTGGTACTTCTCATTTAAAACGTCATTTGCTTGAAAGATGTCTAGTTCGACAATATTGATGATGACGAGAGTGGTGAATTTGTCTTTGATATGACTACGTTAAAGAAAGAGATCTTACTCTTTGTAGTTGAAGGAGGTCGTTCTTTTTCAACCATCGAAGAAAATGGTTTTAGACGTATGATGTTTAAAGCAAACCCTGAATTTACGCCATTTAGTCGCACTGACCTATTTTCCTTGTATTATACCGATAGAAAAAAGCTACAAAATATTTTATCAAATGTTCCCGGTCGAGTTTGCTTAACAACGGATAATTGGAAATCATCTCACACTTGGCAACATTACATTTGTGTCACCGTCCATTTTATTGATTCCAATTGGATGTTGTGCAAAAGGATTCTAAGATTTAAAGCATTGTCATCCCCTTATGATGGAAGTAGTATGTCCGAGGAGATTTTTATGTTCCTTAATTAGTGGAAGCTAGATCACAAGTTACTTAGCCTTACGGTTGATAATGCTTCTTATAATGATGTTATGGTTATCCATATGAAAAATCGTCTTGCAAATAGAGGGATGTTGGTTAGTGGTGGTCGATTTTTTCATATACGGTGTTGTGCACACATTCTTAATCTCATTGTTCAATCCAGCTTAACCCTTGTAGAGGAGATTTTAGGGAGCATTAGAAACTTGGTGAAATTTGTTACAAGGTCATCCACTAGAAGCAAAGAGTTTTATGACCTAGCACAAAAGCATTTTCATTTAGATGTTAAGAGGAAGCTTAATTTGGATATGCCAATTCGTTGGAACTCTACATTTAAGATGCTTGATAATGTGCTATTTTATCAAAGCGTTTTTCTTCATTTGGGGTCTATGTATATGTCTTTCAAGAATATTGTTCCTTCGGATGAAGAATGGGAAAAGTTGAATGTTATTCACAAGTTCTTGAAATTTTTTTATGATGTTACTTGCATGTTCTCGGCCAACAAGTCTCCAACCTCAAATATATATTTTAAGGGGGCTTTGATGGTCCATCGTCGTTTAGTTGAAGCATCTAAAGGTCCTCATGTTTTTTTAGCTCAAATGGTCACTCATATGTTGGAAAAGTTTGACAAATATTGGTCCGATTATAACGTTTATTTGTCATGTGCGGCTATTCTTGATCCAAGATTTAAGGTCAAGTTTGTTGAGTATTGTTTAAGTAAGATATTTGGCCCGGAAGAAGCCGTGATAAGGGTGAATGAGGTGTTAAGGACATTGAGGTCCTTATATGATGAATATAAATTAAGTTCTTCTACCTCACCAATTGTTATTCCCCCTAATTCAAGTAGTAAAGTTGATGATGAGGACTCCTTTGATGATTATAGAAGTTTTAATCCAATAAGTACAACAACTTCTATAAAAAAAGTCACAACTAGAGTCTTATTTGGAAGAGGCAAAGCTTGACTTCAACTTGGAGTTAGATATCTTAGAGCATTGGAAACAAAATGTTGTAAGATATCTAAAACTTGCATTGTTGGCACGAGATTTACTAACTATTCCGGTTAGTACGGTTGCTTCGGAGTCCGCTTTTAGTCTTGGGGGAAAGATTATATCCCCTAATCGTTTCTCTTTGAAACCTAAAACTGTCCAAGCCTTAGTGTGTGTTCAAGATTGGCGACGTGATGAACATAACATTCCCCTGGAATTAGATCGCGATTCTAGCTCTAGTGATGAAGTAGTAGATGAAGACATTGAAGACGAAGATGATAGGGATGATGATTTTCTTGGAGGTTGTTGAATTCCACACTTTCAGGGTAATATTTTTTTGTTTTTTTATTTTTTGTTTTCTGTTTTCTATCTGTTGTTGAGAAATTTCAAAGGATGCCATGTCCTTATCTTGACATGGCTTTTCATGTTAATGATGGTGACAAGGATATTGGAGAATGTAGTAAGTTAAAGACTAGCTTAGCTCATCGGGTTGCTAGTAGTTTCCCAAAGCTGAATCATGGAGGTTGTTCTGTTGATTTGGAGCTGAATCATGGAAGTTGTCTGCTGAATCATGGAGCTGATCATGGAGGCTGTTCTGCTGAATCATGGAGCTGAATCAGGGATATGTCTGCCTCATAGTGGAATAATTAATTTAAACTAAAGACAAGCTAAAAGTCTGAGGCATTGCTGAAATTGATGTCTGCCTCATTGTTTTGATTATAAGGAGTCAGTACATAACTTATTTTTTGCTAGCAGACCTGTTCTAGCTGTGTAGTGCATATATCACAAATACTCACATAGGACCCGTTTTCTAGCTACTTGGGACAATGGTTATATATATTGTTGTGGTGGGGTGAAGTGTAACATATAACATATTGAAGGACTGTCAAATCTTAACAACTTGACTTGTGCTTCACAAACAACATGAGGCAGGTATATAATATTCGTATTTTGATGTCATTCAGGCTGCATCTCTAAATGATTATTAGCTTATGTTGAAATGCCATGCATAATTATTTATGAAACTGATCTTGTAATAGTTGCAACGGTCCTTGCTGAACCATCAACTTCAGCTTATGAGAGTTTCTAAATGGGATTGACAGAATCTGCATTGGAAAATATAGCCATGAAGCAGAAAACCTTCCTTAGAACACAGGCAGACATACACATGATACTCTGCAGTCTCATCTCTCTTAACTCATGATGTTTGTTCAACTAAATAAAGCGTACAGTATTTACTTAGTAAGCAGAACAAAAAAAAATTGTAAGCCAAACACAAGATTTTTTAGTCAATTAGTATTTGTGAGTAGTGACTTCATATGCCAAGAGATAAACTTGATGAATCTTGCCCAATTTGAATTATCAGACTCAAACACAAACGGTAAGACTATGAAAGTTTGTGAGGCTATGAAAGTTGCTGATATATCTTCATTTTAATTTACACAAACTTCTTTTCAAGACTTAAAAAAGCAGCAACATAAGATGACTGAAAACCCAAAATATTTAGAACCTGGTTAGGATTAATAGTGATCACCTGGCAACACGAGGTCTGACCACCCTTGTAGAGGCAAGCAAATGTGTTAACACTAGCACGGTTGGCGTCGCCTTGTGGAGGTTTGTCTTGTGGTGAAGGCTGCGGCCTCCACGACCTCCTCCTTACTAGGCTTGCAGGTAAAGGCATTACCAAAATGGTCATGAACTTCATGGAAATTCACATGCAAAACAACAAACTGCAGAAGGGAAATTCTCTGAAAAGTGATTGTGTATGTTCTGTTTGTTTTCCATTTGATTTAAGCCGTAAAACATTTTTATAAAAGTAATCAATCCATTTTGCATCTTTTTAGGGCCCAGTCCGGCCCGGTCTGTTTGCATCTTTTAGGGCCCAGCCCATTTTGAGTCTTTTAGGGCCCGACCCATTAGGCATGTGATCCAGCCTGGCCCTGACATGCCCCATTGCACAGGTCTACACAAGAGGATTGTGCGACAGGCAATGACACAATAGGGATTGCACGTCATGCAATGTTTCTTGTGCGTTTTGCAACATCCTTTGCGATGGTCTTGTTTCTGCGATTGTTTCTTTTTAATATTGTATGCAAATTTTCAAAATTACATTTTTTGGAAATCCTTAAAATATTGCTTTTGCAAATTTTTTTTTACATTGTCTGAAATATTCTACAATTATTTTATTAAACCTTGAGTCTAATAAATAATAATTAATCTTAATAATTTAAGTAAAGCACAAGTATATATTTAATCTTATTAATTAGATTCAAGCATATATCTAGATTTATGGACCATAGACCCTAGTAATAATATTCATGCTAAAAGAGGTTTTTAGACAAAATAAACCCGAATTTTTTTTTTTAAAAAAGATCTTTTATACATGCTTACATTTAACCTGTTTTAGTGGGCTTTTACGAGACTTGAGTAACAGAAAATGTAAGGCTCCAAGCGAAAGTGACATTACAAGTCGAATTTGATGCTACAAGGGTTTATAACCTAGTATAAACCCGACCTATTGTGACCCATAAACCATTTTATTTTGATGAGTTGTTGATTCATCCTGTTAATGACTAAAGTTGTGAGAACTTATAACCTGATTTTGAAGAAATTGCATTATGTTTATTGAATTTTACTTTCAAAAAACTATATAAAAAGTGTATAATGGATAAAATAATACATCTTAATGACTCCCGATTGACTAACATAATTTGGAGAGGTCATTCCAAAATAAGTTTTTTGTTACAAATCTCAAGTATGATTCAAATTATTAAATGTAAATGCTTTCTCTAATTTTTTTTTCCAAGAAAGATTAACCTACTTTTTATGAATTACCCAAATTTGACTAGCATAATATAACATCCCACTTAATAATTATTTGACCTATCTTTAATTGAACATTTTGTAATATTTAGTTATTTTAGTAAGGGGTAGAATTTATTCAGAAACTTAATGTTTCATCGCATTAGTTATACGACCAAAATCAGACTTGAACTCGAAATAGTTGATTAAACGTCCCAAACATTGAGTCAATATCGATACTATCCGACTTGATAATTATTAGACCCGGTAATATTCAACTTAAATATGACCTATACTCAAAATTATCAACCACAAACCCGGTTAAAACCCGACTTATCACAACTCAAACCTGAAATCAAACCGAACCTACTTGTTCCGAAAAGGGTAAATAATTCGACATGATATAATCCAAGCTAAACCAAAGATAAGCCTGATCCGAATAAGACTCGAAACCCGACATGACCTGATCCGAACCCGACTGGAGCACCCGAATTGACAGCTATTGTCATACTCTTAGATTTCTCAAGTTGTTTGTTTTATAGTAACAAAGGGAAACCGTAACCTACTGCCATTACCAAAACTCTTCCCTTACAACCACCACTACTACCATCATGGCACCACCTATACACTTTCCCCATAATCCACCGCAACCCTCCTCCATTGCACCATCACCCCTTTCACTGGCTCTGCCTCCACCGTGTCTTCCCCTCCTCCATCTCCACAACTCCCCTCTTTATCAATCTCTCTCTTTATTTCTTTTGTAGATCTAAAATTTTTGGTTGGCTTTTGAAGACTCCATCTAAGTGATGGAAGTCAAAGAAAAATCTATGCTACGAATGCATGGAACAATAGGAACAGTAGGTTATTATTTCTATTACTTGTTGCTTGGATTACGTGGTTTATGTTTACAGATATATTCAAAGCTTTTGTAAGACTCAAGCTGATATATTCAAAGCTTTCGTAAGACTCAAGCTGTTGAAATTATCCCTAAGTTTAAGGAATTTGTTATGGCTTGGACTCTTGAAGAAATTTGGTTTAAATTCAAACGCTTAGAAGATGAGTTCGAATTTAAGTCCTCCTAAGTTCGTGAAGTTGATCAAAGCTAAAAGAGATGATCATTATCATGTACTGATGGACGTGCTAAATATGTGGAAGACTCATTCAAACAACAAGAATATCTCCACAACAATTTAAAACTTCAAATTGTAATCTGTTACGGCTAAGTTAACTTCAAAGTATCAGTCAAGACCTTTGAAACAACCTTCAGTAACTGCCCGAAAATTATGGAACATTAAAGCAGTCAGTCAAATGCCTAATCTCCGATTCAAAAGCAACGGTCCCTCTGAAGAATCTGGTTGAAGACTATCCGTTGCAAAGTAACTCTATATATAGAGTGAGCTAAAGTATTGAAGAAAAACAAGCCTCCCAACGTGAAACACATCTATCAAGCTACAACAAATACTTTTCTCTCTAGCACTTATTCATTTTATTGTAATTTAGATTTTAAAGAAAAGAATACAAAGTATATCTTGAGTGTGAAAAAAAAACATCAAAATAAAAGAGAGATATACCTTGAATAGAAATTATAATACTCAAAGGTTCATAAAAAGTAAGGAGATTTTTATTTTTAGGAATTGTGAAGTTAAAGTATAATTAAGAAAAGCTACGTTAAAGAAGATAGGGTGAATATCTTCGAATGTGGCTTTAGGTCTTTAAGGGAAGAAATAAAAGTTATTAAATCCTAAGGGTAGGAAACCCTAGGCGGAGACGTAGGCACATTGCCGAATTTCGCCTTTACATTTTCTCTTTCGCTCTTAATTTACTTTACTTTATTCGCATTTGTTTTCAAGTCAAAATCTTGAAACACACTTCAAAGCCCTTAAAACCAGTTCTATTATATTTCCACATCTAAAAGCCATTTCAAAGCTTTGAAAGCTTAAATTCGAAAAACGACCATACCTCCTTCCCAAAGTTTTCAAATATTTTAAAATTGATGTTTTAGGAGAAGAGTGTGAAAGTTGTGCCTCTTCCTGAATTTCTATGGAGTCCTTTAATCAAATTGGGATTTTTACCTCGTCCATGGCGTTTGGAAACTCAGAGAGGATCTCTCAATCGATGAACAGACTCGGATTCCAGCAATAAAAGGCGTTTCAAAGGAGCCAGCACTTTCATCTCTTTCAAAATTCATTTCAAGGCTTGATTCTGTCGACGATCTTCATGCTCATATTGATGACAAGTTCAACACCTTGATTACAGAAGTTAAAAGCTCTTTCAAAGATCTTTCTGAATGATTTTATTTTCTGTCTATGAACGATTTTTTTCGATATGGTTGTAATTAATATTTTATTTTATCGCTTTCGAAACCTTTGATCCAAACACTTATTCAAACAACAAGAATATCTCAACAGCAATTTAAAACTGCAAATTGTAATCTGTTACGACTAAGTTGACTTCGAAGTGTCACTCAAGACCTTTGAAACAACCTTCAATTGCCCGAAAATTATGGAACATTGAAGCAGTCAGTCAAAGGCCTAATCTCCGATTCAAAAGCAACGGTCCCTCTGAAGAATCTGGTTGAAGACTATCCATTGCAAAGTAACTCTATAAATAGAGTGAGTTGAAGCATTAAAGAGAAACAAGCCTTCCAATGTGAAATACATCTATCAAGCTACAACAAATACTTTTCTCTCTAGCACTTATTCATTTTATTGTAATTTAGATTTTGAAGAAAAGAATACAAAGTATATCTTGAGTGTGAAAAAGAAATATCAAAAGAAAAGAGAGATATACCTTGAATAGAAACTATAATACTCAAAGATTCATAAAAAGTAAGGAGATTTTTATTTCTAGGAATTGAGAAGCTAAAGTGTAGCTAGGAAAAGCTACGGTAAAGAAGATAGGGTGAATATGTTCGAAGGTGGCTTTAGGTCTCTAAGGGAAGAAATAAAAGTCATTAAATCCTAAGGGTAGGAAACCCTAGGCAGAGACGTAGGCACATTACCGAACTTCGTAACAAATAATCGTCCCCTTTACATTTGCTCTTTCGCTCTTAATTTACTTTACTTTATTCGTATTTGTTTTCAAGTCAAAATCTTGAAACACACTTCAAAGCCCTTAAAACCAGTTTTTATTATATTTCTACATTTAAAAGCTGTTTCAAAGCTTTGAAAGCCTAAATTCGAAAAACGATCATACTCTATTCACCCCCCCTCTAGAGTACATTGATCCTAACTATCTCCTATTAATTCTTCAGCTTTTAGTAACAGCTGTTTTGTGAAGTGATTATTTAATGATTGAAACAAGTATGGAATCGATTGGGTTGTTTTTTGGGGTGGTTAAAAATGCTTATTATGGGTTGGAGTGGATAAGTAGATTTGAGGATGGTTGGGTGGTTTCAAGAGGTTGGACTGAGATTTATAATAGTGGGTGGATGATTTTGTTATTGTTGTGGTGGTTCCATGGAGGCCAATGCGAGGTTTTTGGGATGTTTAGGTGGTTTCGCGGTGATAGTTGAGTGGTGGTTAAGTGGTTTTTGGTGGTGGGTGGGTGTTCTTGGGGTGTTGGCGCTTCTTGTGGTAGCGTGGTGTATGGTCATAGTTGATCATAGTGGTTAAGTTGGTTGGTTGAATAAGAGTATAGGGTTAGGATGAATGGGGGATTGTAGAATCAAAGGGGTAAAGGAAATGATTGAATTGGTCTAAAAAACAACTAAGAGATTCATGATAGTTGATTTCCCCCAAGTCCTAACATATAGCACCAAAAGCAAAGCTTATTTCAAGACTCCTCCGCAAGGCGGGATAAAAGAAGGTCAATATATATCCCATACTAGTAGAAAGGGAATTCTGTAGCCAGATTGCAGACAGCAGTGAATGGCTGCCGCTGTTCATGAGTATACTACACAGAAAAATAAGGATAGAGGGTAGCAACATAAAAACAACTTTACTCCCTTTGAGATGCTCATGCAGGTCTCATCCTGTACAGCATAAGAGGATTAGGACCATACAATCACAATATCTAGCCCTACAACTATATAAGCATACATATGTAGACGGCAAATATCCCACATTCCTGCTGTTTTAATCTTATAGGCAAACTAGATAATCAGCTAACAATGCTACAGAAGCAGGTGATGCGCAGCAGCTAGATTTCCTGCTTCTTCTGTGCATAACTTGTAAGACTGACTACAGGTCTGGCAACACCAATGAAATTTTATGTTCCCACTGTATTACTACACACAGTGCCCAACACCACTAGCAGCTAGCTAACCAGTAAAAATGAATGTTCAATCGTAGCAAGCTCGCCTTTATTTTTTCTAAACACCCATGTTTTGTTTAGTCTCTCACACTCTCATGTAACAAACTCAATACATGAATATATTAGAATATCCTCTTTCACTGCCCATCTCACTCTGTCTCCATATCTTTCTCATCATTTCAACCAATCCTGCTTTCTTAATTCTCATAGCATCAATTACCATTCTCTGCCTGGCAATGTGCATTGTTTACCATTGCCTGAACTAGCAGTGTGCACTTAAGAGACAAAACTCAGAAAGGTGGCAAAACTAGAAATTCAACTAGTCAACTCCACAGCTTTGGCTTTCAAAGAAAATAGAGTAAGCTAGGGATTACACATCACACTCTGAGTACTACATGATTCATATAGAGTCATTATGCCTCATTAAAACAACAACAAAAACAACAATAAATTCTCTTTAGCCCACCCTGCCAAGTGCCTCCATACCTAACCAGTGCTGTAATCATTTTTCAGCCCTATATTGCACTAAGAAATGGTGTACAAACTATCATAGATACAAACACATACACATGTACTCCAATCTCCACACTGAGGAACACACAATCACCACACACACACTCATTTGCCAAGGGAGAACTAACATAAAACGATCAAGTAATATTACAAAATTCAAACCATATCATCCACCTATTTTCATATAGTCACACCTTTTTAAGAATTTGCAGCCGATTTGGAGATAGGCGCATGTTTCAAATTGTATTGAACCGATCATAACTTCATAAGTCCATAAAATAACCACTTGGAGCATTATATATACATCAATCAATTTCCATATATCCAATTCATCATTTATGCTCTAGTAGATAAAACAATGAGAACTCTACCATGTAATAACGGCACAACAATTTATAAATCATTAGCCATTTTGCACACCCACAGAGGGGAATTGCTCCTAGGCATAGAAGAATTACAACAAACATCCAACCGCTTTCGAAACTCCTCCTCCTTTATCTTCAACATGACATGAAGAGGGAAACAAACCCCACTTTCAACACAACTCTGATGCCTAGGCTTAATCCTCCTCTCTAAACTAAACGAAAAGTAGTGAGGAAATTCCATCAATTCCTTCAAGTCCCTCCCCATTTCCATCACAAAGTAATTATATTTCGGCTCGAAATTATCCTTCACACTATAACAAAACAATGCAGGAAATCTCCTAAACATAGAGACAGAATCGCGGTATGCAAAACCGACTTTCTCAAAGTATTCGATTTTGGGCAGATATTTATCCTCAACTGAAGCTGAAAGCAGGTTAGTATGCTTGTTTACCTCATGAATGCCAATGCTCTGGAGGAAGTACATTGTGGGTCTGAGCCGCGTTTCCACGTCGGAGACAAGGAGGCGGGGGCGGCGGCAGATCACACGGGGGAGGTCAGGAGCTTGAACTTTGACTTCCCGGAGGAGGAAGGCGAAGACCGGGGCCGTGTCGTGGAGGCGGAGGGTGAGGATTTCCGGGCACATGGTGATGATGCGGCGGAGTTGGGGAGAGGAGAAGCCGAGGGAGCTGAGGTAGTCGAAGAGGGATTGGAGGTCGGAGAGTGATGGGGCGGCCGCGATGGCGGAGGGAGGGAGGAGGGAGAGGGAATCAAGGCCGACGGAGTCCAAGAAGAGGGCTTTATCACGGAATTGAGGGTCCGGGGTGGTGGTTGAGGGTGGTGGTGGGGTGGAGGGTAAAGGTGGGATCTTGGAGGGTTTGAGAGGGTGACTGGTGGTGGTTTTGGAAGAGAAAGAGGGGAAAGCGGTGGTTTTGTGGAGGGAGAATGGAGGGAAGGTGTGGAAGTTGGGTTTTGAGGGAGGGGCTAGGTGTTTTCTGGAGGTAGAAGCGGCGGCGGTAGTGGTGGTAGAGGGGAAGTTGAGGGCGTCTTGCATGGTGGGGGGTTGTTTACATGGCTAGGAAATGGAGGGAGGGGTGCGTTGTGTTGTAGATGGAAAGGGAGAGGTGGATAAGGAGTTTGGGAGATTTCAGCCTATCTGGAAAAGGATGTGTAATCTAAAGCTATGGAGTCTACTGGAACGGAGTTAAACTAGTCAATTTGTCCAAAGTACGGGTGCTTATGAGTCGAGTTGAGTTTGGCTAAACTCGACTCAAGCTCGATAATTAAAACTCGAGCTCGAAAGCTCTTGAGCTCAAAAATTGAAGCTCGAGTTCGACTAGAAAACTCAATTTTCGAGCTCGATTAAAGCTCGTTTCAAACTCGACTTGAACTTGATTAAAGCTCATTTCAAGCTCGTTTCAAACTCGATTCAAGCTCGATTAAAGCTCATTTTAATCTAATATGGGACTTTTAGTTTATATATCAAACCATCTTTTATATCTTAAGTATATTTTTCTATAAATATATATTATAAATAAAAATTCGAATTTCTCACTAGCTTTTTGAGTCGAGCTTTGATTTGCTCGACTTGACTCGTTAGCTTATCGAGTCGAGCTTTGACCGAATTTTGACCGAGTCGAGTCCGAGTTGCTCGCGAGTAGCTCAACTCAATAAGCACCCCTAATCCCAAGTGTGTGCTAATGCGCAAATTTATTGGCTACGTTGTATATGGGTGTTCATTAGTGGTTATTGAAGATAGTTAACCGTAACCGTAACCGTAATCGTAACACGGTTACCATAGGTACAGTTAGCGGTTAGCTAACCGTTTAATTCATATGCTAATTGCTAAGTCACGGACTTTACACTCAATAGTTCTTGTCTTTTAGCTGCCATTAATTTAAATGGCCAAACTTCCACTAAAGATTCCTGAGCTTGAAGAGTACGAGGGCACAACAAAGTAGCAAATCACAAGTACTAATCCGCATGATGTAATTCGAGATTTACTAGGAGTGAAATTGGATATAAGCAGTTATTGGGTAAGTTTGCAGAACCAAATATGTTTGAGTCTCTTGAAATGCGGGCTAGATGAATAAATTGGCTGTACTTTTTGTATTATTAGCACAATCATAAAAATCTACATGGTAATTGTTCCGTTTTACTGATGGTAAATACTGTAAGATAAACAAGAAGTTCGAAAGATTGCAGAGAAGGCTCGACTTAGTAGCGCGAAAACCACAGGTAAGTAGAAGTGTGATGAAGTATTACGTTTCTGTTTGATGGAGATTTCTTAGTGCTGAAAGCATGAGTGTAATATTTTTTTTCCACAGAACTAGGAGTTAAACAAGATTAAGAAACAACTCAATGAGTTTATTGGAGAAAGGCAAAGGTAGAATCTGCTACTGGAAGCTAGTCTTGTCAATGATTTTTCTCAGCCACCTTGACAGGGTAGTGAAATACTAGCTTTTAGGTTGCGTTTTTTTTGTTAAATAATAATATCGGTTAACCGTTAAAAAAATTTCATAACCCTAACAATAACCGTTAATTATTAAAGGTTCGGTAAAAATAACTATTAATATGACCAGGTTATTCACGGTTACAGTTTTTTTGTACACCCCTATTGGCTACCCTCTCACATAGCCTTTGTTGTATTATCCAACTTCCCTTATTTTTCCTGGCGTTTCATTCATTTCTTAATGAAGCCAATATTTCTCATCTTTTTATTTTGTGAATTCCCCAATTGTCCTTACTTTTATCTTTCAAATCGATTTGCTCTAGGATTTAGTGTTTTGTTCTCTATCTCCTCTTTTCTCTAATTGATTTATTTACCAAGTATGTCGATAGGTGAAATTGTTATTATGTTGATGAATGTGAGTTTATTTGCTGATTTTTTTTTTAGTTTTAATCACTATGGATCAATATTTTTTTCCTTAATTTGGTTTTACATTAACTTTGGATCAATATCTTTTGGTTAGTTATTCCAAATGCTTCTAAAATTTATTGGTGCCTTGATATTACTGCATGTATTTGAAATTATTTTCCTACTAGTAGACATGTTTTGTGCATGTGGCTTATATCTAAAAACTCAAAGCAGAATATGGTTCTATGAGAGCTTGATTCCCTCCTCAATGAGCAGGCTCTCTATCGCTCTTGGGAGACTCTTTCTATCAATCTTGCACGAGTTTATGATCTTTACGATCACCTGGTTCTACCAACATGGGAAACCATCATGGCAGCCTATGCCAAGGCCAAGTCCGCTGACCCGAGACAATGGAAACGCTTGGATGCCGTTATTTTGCAATGGATTTATCGCACCATATCAAATGATCTTCTTCTGACCATACTCAGAAAGAATGATACGGCTTAAGGTACGTGAAATTGTCTTGAATCTCTATTTCATGACGACAAAGCCTCTCGAGGAGGAATTTACCACTGCTTCGTTTGGGGACTTTAATTCCATTGATAATTATTGTAATCATTTGCAATCTTTGGCAGACATGTTAGCTGATGTGGATGCTTCGGTAACAAACAATCGTCTTATCCTTCGTCTCACAGGTTCGTTGTCAGAAGCGTTTAGTGGTACCATGGATTATTCAAAATCAAGAACCATTGCCTTCTTTTGATAGCTGTCGATCTCGGTTGAAGATGGCTAAACGGACAATCAAGGCCCATCACACTCGTGAACATGGTTCCCGGCTAGAAATGCAGCCATGGTTGCCTCGTCAACTCCTTCATCACAACGATCCAACAACAACAAAAACAGGAGCATTATCTCAAAAACAAGAAACTCCAAATCCAAACAGGAAGAAGAAGGCCTACTTTACTAATCACCCAAGTCAGACGCCACGTCAGCAGGCCAACGCAACAGTGTCAACCTACATGGGGGAGTTGGACCATGCCCCCATGTCCCTTCCATTCATTCCCATGGCAACAACAGCCATGACCCGCAATGCAAGAAGCCCAACGTCCCTCATCATCTCCTTCTAGGCCTGGTATACTTGGGCCCAAACTTCAAGCCTACCGCACATCTACCCCTTCTCAGCCCAGTTATACCCCTACCAACATCAAGGCCGCGATGCATGCTCTTTCGTTCCCCTCAATCTGATGGAAACTACTACATGGATACCGATGCTACATCTCACATGATGATGAACGCAAGTATTCTCTCTTCTTATTTTCATTTGAGCAATAAACATCATAACATTGTTGTTGGTAATGACAATTTAATTCTTATTATTGGTCACGATTGCACTACTTTACCTCGACCATTTCCCCTATTTATTCTATAAAATGTTTTGAATGCTCCACAACTCATTAAAAATCTTGTTTCCATTTAAAGGGAATCTTCTTTTTTTCTTCCTATTCGGTTTCTCGATTAATGATTTACAGACAAGAACAAAACTAATGAGATGTGATAGCACCGGGGACCTATACCGACTTTTCTCCAAATCTTCCACCCTCTCATAGACAAAGAAATTTGTCTATACTTCTTTATCTTCCAACTTATGGCATGACCGTTTAGGTTAACTTAGTGAGAATGTTATTAAGTGTTTATGTAGTAGGAAATTTATTAAGTGTAATAAGGGTTGTAAAACTTTTTGTTCCTCTTGTCCTCTTGGGAAACATTCTAAGTAACTGTTTTATGATTCTATGTCTTATACTTTTCTCCCATTTGATATTATTCATAGTGATATTTGGTCTTCCACTGTTGCGAGTACCTCTGGCCATTGTTATTATGTCCTATTTCTTGATGACTATAGCAAGTTCTTGTAGAATTTTCCAATATCAAAGAAGTCTCAAGTCAAGCATCTATTTTTATTATTTCATGCTTTCGTCAAAACCTAATTTGAATGTGATAATGGTACAAAATATATAAATGGAACCCTTAAGGAATTTTTCGAGAAAAATGATATGTTTTTGGGTTTATCATGACCTCATACCTCTCCTCAAAATGGTAAGACCAAAAGACACATAAAATCCATAAATAATATCATCTGAACCCTTCTTTCTCATGCTTCTATGCCACTAACTTTTTGACATCATGCTCTCTCCATGGCTTACATATCTTCTCAATATTTTACCCACCAAAGTCTTAAATGACCACTCACCCATTCAAATCCTATATCAACGTGATCCAAATTATTTGTGTCTGCGTGTGTTTGGTTGCTTATGTTTTCCATTGTCCTTCTTCAACCACTCATAAATTACAAGAACGTTCCTCTTGACACTCCCACCTCATGTGGGCTTGTCTCCCTTAGCCCAACTATTTCCCCCACTTTGTCTCCTCCTTCCTCACCCATCAATACAACCCATCACAAAATCCAACAATACACCCATCAACATGTGTTGTCACACAAGCATCCCGTGGTATTTTCAAACCCAACCCAAAGTATTTTTCCAATTATCACACTACCACTACAGACATTTCAATCCTGTTAATGCACTCTAGGACCATAATTGGAAAAATGCAATGTCGGATAAATTTAACGCTTTAATATAAGAGAAGACTTAAGAATTAGTACCTAGGCCACCTAATGTGAATGTAATTCGGTCTATGTGGATTTTTTGTCATAAACATAAAACTGATGGTTCTTTTGAGTATAATAAAGCTCGTCTTGTAGGTGATGGAAATAATCAGAAGCAGGCTGTTGACTGTGGTGACACATATAGCCCCGTGGTTAAACCTACCACTATTAGAGTTGTTCTTAGTATTTCTTTATCTAAGTATTGGTCCATCCACCAATTGGATGTCAAGAAAGCCTTCCTCCATGGCCATCTCAATAAAACAATCTATATGCATCAACCAATGGGTTTTCGTATCTAGATCATGTTTGTCTTCTAAAAAAATCTTCATACAGGTTAAAGCAGGCTCCTTGTGCTTGGTACCAGAGATTTGCTGACTTTGTTGCTACTATTGGTTTTTCTTATAGTAAGTCAAATCACTCTTTATTTATTAACAAAAATGGTTTCGACATTGCATATATTATGTTGTATGTGGATGACTTTGTTCTTTCAGCTTCTTTTGACCTCCTTCGTAGGCATATTATGAACCTCTTGGCTGTTGAATTTGCTATGAAGGATCTTAGTCCTTTGAGTTTCTTTTTGGGTATTGTTGTTACTCGTCATGAATATGGTCTGTTTCTCTCCCAAAAACATTATGCTACTTATATTAATGATTGTGCCAGAATGAGTAATTGCTCCTGTTGACACTAAGTTCAAACTTAGTGCCACCATAGATACTCTATATGATGATCCAACTTTGTACCGTAGTCTTGCAGGTGAACTTCATTATCTCGCATTCACGCGCCTAGACATCTCTTATGCGGTACAACAGATCTGCCTTCATATGCATGCTCTGACTAATGCTCATATGAATGCTCTTAAGCACATCATCCATTATCTTCAGGGTACTCTATCTTTTGGTCTTTACTTGTATAAGTCTATGTTATTATAGGTGATCACTTATAAGAGGAGGGTGAATTGAAAGTGTAAGATTATTGACACTTTTTGCAAAATTTCAATCGGAACTTATAAACAAAAGGAAATTGAAAAAGGAACGTACGAGATTTTTAGCATAGAAACTCTTTTACCCAACTCAAAGGAAAAAACCAAGATCCACTCGGGATTTGAAATATCTTTACTAATGGGACAATCCTCTACTATAAACTATTGTTTCTCTTCACTCGAATTCCACTTAGAACTAGAGTTCCTTTCTCTAACTCTATTGCTCTCTTCTCTTTCTCTTATCCTTTCTCTCTCAAGACTCAACTCTAAGTCTTTTACAAGATAAATTAATCTTGCCATCCTAGTACAACTTAGTACTACACTCAAAGATTACAATAAAACTAAGTTTCGTGAATTTGGAACTTGGCTGAAAGTAACTTGCAATTTTAAGCCTTTTGAAAAACTGACATAAATATTTTTTTTCACCCAAGAAAACGTATAGTGTGTGTGTGTCAGTGTTATATTTTTGTGATTTATTAAGGTCCTTACATAGAGTTATGCCCATGTCCATTACTT
This sequence comes from Dysphania ambrosioides, assembly GCA_026401315.1. Classification (NCBI taxonomy): domain Eukaryota; kingdom Viridiplantae; phylum Streptophyta; class Magnoliopsida; order Caryophyllales; family Amaranthaceae; genus Dysphania; species Dysphania ambrosioides. The sequence continues at coordinate 22,400,639 of CM048670.1, forward strand.
CCATGATTTCATAAAAGATTGGAAGATATGGTCACTAACTAGAGTTATGGGTTTTCTTAGTGTTGTGCATAATGAGATTAGTGGGTTGTTCATGCATATCTTATATTCTAGCTATGATTAAGGGAATTTAAATAATATAGCTTAATATAATTAATCTTAAGTCAAAGCCGTGAGAGTTTGATGTGCATGCAAGGTGCTCAAAATAACTTCCCACTAAAAAGAAGAGTGTTTTTAGGATAATAGTTTTATCTTAGCACAAACCCATGTTTTAATTTTAGTCAAAAACCGGCACTGAGATAAGATTGACAAAAGTAGTTAGAGTAAATCAAGGAAGATAATTTTCATAAACAATAGTTAAAAAGATTTTTTACAAAACTAATATTAAAAGGAACTTTGATTTAAAATACTTAGGCTTAAAATTTATCGTTTGTTTCAATTGGCTTTTGTTCTTAATCACTTACATAAAACCTAAGTACTACATATTTAGCTTCTATGTCTTATTGCCTTAAAGCTACCTCTATGTTGCTTAATTTAAAATTCCTACCCTGGAACTTGTTGGTCACCATTTTCTTCTTGATCCTTGACTTGATTTTGCATAGCTTTGGCACTTGATGATTTTAAGCTTCTCTTTGTTTCTACTCTAAAACATACATCAAAACTTTCACATACTAAAACAAACATCAAATAAGTTTGTAAACTATGTCATCACCAAAATCGAACAATAGTCTAGTCTTAATGGATTTTTTCTTATACTGATGCAAATTGAGCTTGATGTCCTGACATTCGTCACTCTACCTTGGGTTATTGTGTTGTTCCTGGGGATAGTTTAATATATTGGTCATCTAAGAGACAACCCACTTTGTCTTGTAGTAGTGCTGAGGAGGAATATTGGGGTGTTGCCAATGTTGTTTCTGACTCTTGTTGGATCAGAAATTTACTTCTTGAGTTGCACTGTCCGATTCAAAAGGCTACTCTAGTTTATTATGACAATGTCAATGACATATACTTATCTAATAATCCTTTTCAATATCTACAAAATAAACACATAGAGATGGATATCCATTTTATTCGGGAAAAAGTGGCTCGTGGTGAAGTTCGTGTGTTACATGTACCAGCCCGTTACCAAATTGTAGCTATTTTTACTAAAGGTTTTCCATGTGTTTTATTTAATGATTTCAGGGACAATCATCAGCATCTAGGAACCTCCAGTTTCAACTGCGGGGGTGTGTTAGAATATGTTTAAATCTATTCCATATATTTGAATATATTCCCTTTTGACTTATTCTTGTAAATATGGTTAGTATCTCCTATTGTATAGAGTAATTGATATCACTTCTTATTTGATGTAAATCATAAGCTTGATTCCCTCCTCAATCATAGGAGATTAGTTATAAAGTGTATGTTCTATGTATCCTCTATGACGGAATAAAACAAGGCACCTAATTTAGTTCTTTCAAATTGATCATTCCAATAATCATCAAAGCATTTCATTTGCTCACATTGTGTATCTTGCTACTATTGGTGTTGGCGTCTTGGCGAGCTCTTATGTAGCCTTGCTTTCGTGTGGTATTACTTAAGAGAAATTCCTAATTATTACTGATATAAATATATCATGAGGCATTTTCGTAATTTTATTTCTATATTTGAGATCATAATGTCTATACCTAATATGTGTTTTTTTGTAATTTTATATCTTCTGTATTCCTATATTTGATATAACAATAGTTATATCTTGTATAACAATACTTAATCTGAGATCTCAGTATCCTGATATGAATTAAGAAAGTCTCTTACTTAAAATATTGTTTCTCACAAATCACATCAAAACATTTCAGAAAATCCGGAACAAAATGAAGATATTATGTGAATGATTTCTTTGTTTATATCATTAAGAAACTGATTTTCAAGGTTGCTTCTTATACAATATCATGGAAACAACGTATAGTATAGATACTTAAAGATGATCCAATTTTTGAAGATGAGTGAATCTTCATTATAGTAGAATGGTCCACTTAAACACATATATTACGAAAGAAAACATGTCGATATATGATAGTCAATGATTAAACACTATTGTATAGGACGACAATTAGAGAAGCACTATTATATGGATTAAAGTGTTGAATTTCAAGGAGCATGTTAAGAAATTGAGTGTAGTGGAGATGCATATGTGTAAGGTGGTGGTGTAGAAACACCTTTAAAAATAATATTAGAGATATAGATACTCAAAAGAAATATTTAGTAGCCATAACCCGACAGGTGATTCCATATTTTTTAAATTAAAGTGTGACTTTATTTTTATTGTTATATGAGTAATATTTGCTTATCAAGAGGGTTCATTTACACCCATGTACTTCTCTCAATATGACTCTCGACAGTCCCGAGTCCCGAATCCGCATAATATATGTTGGCAGCCAACCAATCATTCAATATCAAATTAGTGAGTGAAAATCTTGAACTAGTCAAATGACGCTTGGCAAGATACTTGGCGCTTAACTATACAAGTATAGTAGGCAAATTTAACATTAGTGTGTGTGTCATGGGGAAATTTTTTTCGATCTACACCGTGATGGCATTAGAATAATCTAACTAGCCTACTAGGCAAATACAAATAACACAGAACGATTGAGGCTCAACTTGAATTATTATTGGCAACCGACGATACACTATTCAAGCATACAATACAATATTGTGGATCCTTGGACTCACCCCAAGGTCTCTTTATATAAAGGCCCCCACAAAGGGGCAACATACTTGAACAAACACGAATATAAATTACAATAATAGCCCTCAAGGCGGTTATATTTTCTGAACAACGCATCAGCCCCTAGCAGTTGTTTCCCACGCTTGGCAGCTGCCCATTAAAACTCGTTGATGTCCCTTGGCATGCTAATTATTTGCCTTCATGAATAACTATCATGCATATACTGTGCACATGCATGCCCACTGATTAAGCCAAAGCATAACTGCCTTTCATGTGTTGCACACATGCATGCCCATTAGCCAATAGTGACCTAGTCCATGCCTAGCAAAGCTACTGGACTTAGTCCATGCCCATCAAAGATCCTTGATTTAGTCCACTACCAAGCTAGCTTCAGTCCACCCACATAGTCAACACTAGGCATCCAGCTCATTGAGCTCACGAGGACTCAATTCTAGGCAACTCTAGGGCAACTCCACTCAGCTCATGTAGCAACTCTAGGCTTACGAAGACATGGTAATCGTAGCCTATGCATTGTCCCCCAACATTACTAGCTTATGAATGCCAAGTTTCGTAGCTAGTTTTGCCCAACATGACCTCTGTCACCACTAGCATGACCCAACTCTCACCAAGCATCACTATGTACCATCATTAGCTCACTAAGGCAACAAGGCATCAAGGTTAGCACCATGGTCTTGTGCGATGGCCCACACCATGCAGCACGCCCCTAAGGCACTACCAAGGGCCTTAGTCACCACCACCCCCTAAAAAGGCTTATTTAGCAAAACATATTTTGCTTAAGTGAACCCTCAACTGACAATAACATAATAATGGGCTCTTAGACCCCTAAAGGTGTCTAAGGAACCAATACAATAGCTCAATAAGACTCTATACTCATTCCTTAATGTAAACATACAATTTCCATAATATATTACATAAGGATTGACATCTGAATACCTTAAACTATTATGGACAAGTGCATGGGTAACCACACCATAGGGTTACTAGCTTTGCTTGACATACTTAGCTTCAAACCATGAACTAAGTGGTATTGTGCCATACAACACATTATGCCTTTGCCTAGGCACAAGGGAGTATTACAAACCTCGCCCACTTGAAGAGCTTAATACCCTCGTCAAGTAGTCTTTGATCTGAGCCTAAAACTGCCATAATGTGGTGTCTCGCTTCCTCGAAGCCTCAACTTCTATGCAAATCTTCCATAACACCAAGTACTCAACCCGACGATTCTTCTTTCTTTGTCCCAACACTTGCCTATCCAGAATCTTTTCAGCTTCCATAGTGAATTACTTATGGACAGTAGGCGGATTCCTCTTTACGGTAGGATACAATTCTTTCATATCCTCATGATTTGACTTAAGATAGCTCACATGGAAAGTGGGGTAAAACTTCACCCTCTAATGTAGGTTTAACCTGTAAGAAACATCACCAACTTTCTTAATAATCTCAAATGGACCATCATACCTTGGAATCAGGTACATATGCACCGACTTAGTGCTTATCTTCTTCCAAATAGAGGGAGTAAGCTTCAACAAAACCTAGTCCCCAACGTTGAACTCCAAAGGGTGCCTACCCTTGTCAGCATACTTTTTCATTCGTTAAGACGCTTGCTCAAGGCTATCTTGCATCTCATTCATCAACTCTTGATGACTTAGTACAAATCAATGTGTTATTGGACAACCCACATCCTTGCCTCACTTCACGATTTCATGTGGAGTCAAGGGTTGCCAACCCATAGCCAACTTGAACGGACTCATCCCGATCACTGAATGCTTGTGCAAGTTGTAACTGAATTGAGCAGGATCAAGTACCTCTAGCCAATTCATTTGGGTAACAGTCACATAATGTTGCAAATACTCCTCAAGCAATGCATTAATCTGCTCCATCTAACCATCTATTTACAAATGGAATCCATAAATGCCCGATAAACCTGGTGTCTTGATCGCTCACAATGTCCCTTGGTAGGCCAAAGTATTTCACAAAGTGCCCTAGAAACAACCTTGTTGCTTCCTTTGCAGGATAAGCATTTGGTGCTGGAATAAACATCGTATACTTAGAAAAATGATATAAAAACAACCATAACTGAACGCATACCGTTTTTATTAGGAAATCCAAAGATGAAGTCCATCGAAATAGACACCCAAGGCTTTTCTGTAATGGACAATGGTTAAAGTAATCCTACCTCTTTTCACCTTTCATTCTTATCAACTTCGCACACATGACATGATTTTGCATATGCCTCCCCTTCATCGTGCATTTTTGGCCAAAATTGGCTTCTCTCAAGTAATTTCAGCGTTCTTCCCCTTCTTGAGTGACCTGCCCACATTGCATCATGAATTGATCGCATCAATTCTTGGCGCAACTTGCCTAAGGGAACATACGATCTTCTCCCTTAAGCCATCAATAATCCATCCTCGATCCAATATCTTCGTATTGAACCATCCTTGACTGATCCACATAACCGCTCATACTCTGTATTTCCCTGGCATTCATCCTTGATTCCCTGAGCAAAAACCGGTCTCCACACTAGATAAGGCCGCAACAAACTCTTGCACCTTCTTACTCAACGCATCCTGATGCATCAGTGTGTATCTCAAACTCCGAGAGCTTTAACACAGGCTTTGAGATGATTGTTGTCTTTATCTCACTGAATGCCTTCACACATTTTTCTGACCAACCCATGTCTCCCCTTAATTTCATTAGCATATCAGTAAGCGGTGAAACCAATTGAGAATAACCCTTAATGAATTTACGATAGTAATTGGCCAATCCCAAAAACGATCGCAACTTCAAAATAGATTTGGGTGTTTCCTAATTCATAATGGCTTCCACCTTAGACTCATCCATTCTCACCTGCCCCTTACTTATCAAAGGACCCAGAAACATTATCTCACGCCTAGAAAATTCACATTTTTCTTTCTTTACATACAACTCATATTACTTAAGCTGCTCAAACAAAGCGTAGATGTTTAACATGCTCATCAAGGCTATTTGAGTACACAACTATATCATCAAGATAGACAACATAACATTTATTGAGATAGTCATAAAGCACATCATTCATTAAATTTCACAAGGTGGTTGGGACATTAGTAAGCCCAAACAACATTACAAGTAATTCATAGCTACCATATATAGTTACACAGGAAGTCTATTCCTCATCCCCTCAGCAATCCTTACTTGCTAATATCCTAACCTCAAGTCTAACTTGGTGAACTAGGTTGCTTTGGCCAACTTGTTAAACAAGTCATCTGTTCAGGGTATAGGATACATATTCTTTATCGTGACCTTGTTCAAGGCATGATAATCCACACACATGTAAAGAGATCCATCACTCTTCTTTTAGAACAACATCGGAGCACCATAGGGGGCCTTCGATGGCTGGATGAACCCTGAATCTAGTAAATTATTGAGTTTCTTGTGTAACTCAACCAATTTTGATGGTCTCACACCCGGTTCTAGTTCAATGGCGTGACCCACCACACGCTTGGGAGGCAACTTCTTTGGGAGATCTTTAAGCATAATCCCCTTGTATTCCTCCAACAAATCTACGACAACATCAAGCACTTCCATCGAACATCCTTCTTCATTTTAACCAAGGTCACAATGAACATAGGCTCTCCTTGCTTAAGGCCCTTCTTCACCTGCGTTACACTCAACAAGCCCTTAGTTGAAATGGACAAGTTGGTTTTAGGCATACCTTGCACATAGCATGGGGTTTTCTCATCCCTAATTAGAACTTCGCCCAAGTGAGGGGCTACAAAAGCTTTTGCAGAGTTGGCGAACTTGTTTCCATGCACGAGGTCATAATCATTCATGGACATAACAAACAAATCAACCTTGCCTTTCCATGCCCCAATGGACACTACCACGTCCTTCACCAACCCAGATGACTTTGATGCTGAATTCATAGCCTTCATTGTGTGGCTTGATGGATCCACTTGCAAACCCATCTTCACTGCGGTCTCTATCCTTATGAAATTATGGGTTGCACCCGTATCCATCATTGCCAGCATCTCTTTTCCCGTTGATGTTCACCTTACAGTATATGAGCCCATCAAAAGGCTTAGTAGAATTCGTATTCATGGCACTTAATACCTTCACTGTGCCCATATGGGGTGTCTCTTCCTCCTTCCCTTTGGGGGTTTCTCCAGCACTTTTCTCACCCAACAACCTAAAAAGTTGTTGGCGTTAAGGACAATTTATGGCCAAATGTGGCCCCTTACAAATAAAGCATGCACCAAGTAGGCTTTTTAGCATTGCCCCCATCACCCTCCTTATTCCCTGATCCTTCAGCTTTCTCGGCCTTATTCCATGGCTTATTCCCAAACATTTTTTTTCCCGTGGTTGTTTGGTTTATCAAACTTTCCCTTGCTTTTGCCACTGCCCTCTGAGGCAGGAGCATTTGATTTCCAATCAATCAACGCCTCTGCAACAATAATAACGTTGTTCAAATCCTCCACCTTTTGTCACCGTAATTCTATTTAAGCCCAAGGTTTCAAACCCGACAAAAACTGGAACAACTTGTCCTATTCGGACACACTATGAATATCCAACATCAAAGACAAAAATTCTCTAACATTCTCACGGATTGTACTCGTGTACTTAGTGATGGCCAGTGAGTCGGTTCAGCCCGACCCAGACCCAGCCGGCCCGCCCCAAGCCCAGCTCGAACCGGCCCACCAGTGAACCGGGCCGAGCCCGGTTCGGCCCGCCCAACATCCGGGTCGAATACGAATTCCGATTTTCCAACCCTAACCCGTTTCGATTCGGTTCGTAAAAAATTCGATTCGGCCCATAAATTCAGACCGGCCCGGCCCATCAATTCGGACTGAACCGGCCTGTGTATTCGGACCGAATCGGCCCGTCAATTTGGCCCGGCCCGCTAAATCGTCAAAACTAGCCGTTAAACTAGCCATTGGAATTTACCCTATAAAAACACCACCAATTCGGTTTCCATCCTCACCAAATTCTCTCTCAATCTTTCAATCTCTCAATCTTTACTAATTACAATTAGCTTAATTATTAGTACTAATCTTCTTCTTAATTACTCTCTTAATCTTCATTAGTTATCTTAATTAGTTGGTTTATTATTCTTAATTTAGTTGTTTATTACTACAAATCCTAAGAGAAAATGGATTCAAGAGGTAGATTCAGTGTAAGCAGTTCTTTCGATAATACTACGGAGTTTGCTCAAAACTTAGAGCAACAACTTTTCGGTACTCCGGGTACTCAAATTCCTCAAATTCCTGAAACTCCAACTTCTCAGAGGCGTCCTTTTCCTTCTACTCCACAAGGTAACTCTTAAACTTCTAATTAATGAATGTAAGATTATGTTAGATTGAGTTCTTGATGTTTAATTAGTTATGATATATTAGGTTGATTATGTTAATTAATTAGTTAATTAACTTATGAAGGTGAAGGTGATGGTGATGGTGATGGTGATGAAGGAGTACCTGAGTCTACTCAATGTAGAAAGAAACCTTCCAAAGTATGGCCATATTTTGAGAAGGTCCTAATGACCGATGCTTCTTCCAAAGGGAGGAAATTCATGTGCTATTGCTTGGTATGCAAGCAATTAGGAAATAAGCCAGTAACCGCTTATTCATGGAAGACCGGTTATGGGACGGGGACCTTATCTCGTCACTTGACCGGGGTACACGGAATAAACCTCGATGCAACTGAATCCGCTGGAGCAGCTGAATCTTCAAGTCAGACACAACTACACGGCTATATGGGTTCCATGCCCGGAGGAGGTAGGCCTTTTATGTATAATCGAGATAAAATGATTGATCAAATGGCTAATTTTGTCATTGCTGACGAATTACCTTTTAGCTATGGTGAGAGTCTAAACTTTGAGCATTTCACTAGAACCACTTTACAACCTGCTTATAGACGTGTCCCTAGGAACACGCTTAAACGCCATACCCAAACTGCTTATTATAAATATAGAAGTAGTTTAATAGAAATGTTTCGCACTTTTAACGGTCGTGTTAGCCTAACTAGTGATACATGGACCTCTTGTTTTGGTGAACCTTTTCTTTGTGTAACCGCCCATTGGATTGATGATGAGTGGTATATTCAAAAATGAATCATTTGTTTTCAAGCTATGGAGGAGAGACATACCGGATACAACCTTAAGGTAAGGATAATAGACTGTCTTAAAACCTTTCATTTACTTGATAAAGTTTTTTCCCTTTCATTAGATAATGCTTCAGCGAATACAAAATGTATAGATTATTTGATATCCGAACCAAGCTTAAAGTTGATAAACAGTGGAGAACTATTACATGTTCGTTGTTAACTGACTTGCTTAACCCTATTAGGAGTGTAGTTAAATGGATTAGGATTACGGCCTCGGTTAGGAGGAAGTACATGGCCTTGTGTAAGGAAATAGGCCTTAGGAAGAAACAATGGAGTCTAGATACACCGACCCGTTGGAACTCCACATATAAATTGTTAAAAGAAGCCATTAAATACCGTGAGGTTTTGACAATTATTTATAACGAAACCCGAGCGACTCCCGATGAACTTCTTACTGATTTCCATTGGAATACCGCAATTTACATCCGTGACATTTTAGCAGCTTTTGACCACGCAACCAAAATTTTCTCTTACGTTTACGACCCTAACGTCCATTTAGTTATATTAGAGTGTGTTACCATAGTTAGCACTCTTACCGAGCATTTCAACATCGTTCAAATTAGTAATGTAATTACTAGTATACTTAATAAATGGTATAACTACTTTAGTGAATTTCCCGTCATATATGGTATAGCTTCTATTCTCGATCCCGGGGTCAAGACTTTAGGTTTAGAAAACTGTTTAGAATTTTATTATAACGCTTTAAGTTTACAATACGATGTCAATGCATATATAGAAAAATGTAAAAATGTTTTAGCTAGTATATATGATCATTATGCTTCTGTTTATGCAACGTCCGAAAATGTATCTTCTTCTAGTGGAAGTTCCGCTACGCGATGGCAGCCAATACTTGGTAGAATTTTAAAAAAATCAAAAACATCGGTTTCTTCTTCTTCTTCACTTTATAATATTAATGAATATCTTTCTTACCAACATGAAATCGATGCTAATTTTTCAATTATTAAGTGGTGGCGCGAGCACGAACGGCAATTTCCCATTTTGGCGAGAATTGCAAAGGATATCCTTGCAATTCCCGCCTCCTCTATTGCTTCCGAGTCTGCTTTTAGTGTAGGTAGACGTGTTCTTGACGAGAAGAGATCCCGCTTATCTCCCGAAAGCATAGAAATATGCGTTTGTAAGAAAGATTGGGATCAGGCGGAGCATAGGACCCAAGGATTGAGGGAGGAGGACAACGACGAAGACGATCCTTGGATGACGATGGACACAAGCGAATCAAGCGACAACCCAGCAGATGAAGGAGGTTCGGGGTCTGTCCCTGATTAGGCTAAGCACAACCGCACAAGCACCCCTACAGGTACGTACCAGAACTACGTGGGCTTTGATTCTTTCGGGATACGTAGGCAACTTAATATTGAAAATCAATATTTAATTATTTAATTAAATTTTGATTTTCTAAATTGAGTGCAAGCCCTTAATATGAAACATGATTTAGTTTACTTATTTTAGTATATGAAATATGAAATATAAAATTTTGATTTTAGTTTACAGATTTTAGTACATGAAATATGAAATTAAATTTAAAATATAAAATATGAAATATACTTTATTTGATTTACTAAAAAGTGAATTAGTTCATTTATTTGAAATATTTTAGATTTTCTAATGTGTAAATATGAAAATGAAATTAGGTAAATATACGTAATTAGTTTAATAATACTTAATTAAAAAAATAATTTAAATTTTTTTTTAAAAAAAAAAAGTAATTCGGTTCGATTCGTTTTGTGATTCGGTTCGATTCGATTCGGTTCGATTCGGTTCGTGATTCGTTTTCGATTCGGTTCGATTCGGTACCGAATCGGATTAGCCCGACCCCAGCCCGGTTCGGACCGGCCCGCACCCCTGACCGGTCCGAATCCGGTCCCCTCCCCCCAGCCCGGCCCGGTGCCAGGCCCGGCCCAGCCCGACCGGACCGGCCCACTAGCCACCACTACGTGTACTTTATCCCTTGTAGTTTGTCACGGGCCACCCATGAAGTATTGTTTGGTAATAACTACTTACGCAGTTCCTTCTTCATCATCTCCCACTCGGAGATTCTCTCTCTTCCGGCAGCCTTATCTGCCTCCAAGTGGGATCACCACCACAACTTGGCGTTCCCTGCAAGATATAATGCAGCAACATCTACCTTTCATATCATCCCTATGACTAGACACTTTAAAGAAGTGCTCCAAGTCCCAAAGGAAATTCTCTAGGACTTTGGAATCTCTGTTTCCCTTGAACGACTTTGGATTCGGAATTTTCATCCTATCCGATGGACTAGTGGATGAACTTGGAGCACTAACGACCTTCTTCAATATAACAACTCTTCCCTCAAATATGAGAATTCGGAGTCGGTTTCCATCTGCTTCTCATGGAATTCATCGGGGATTCCACTACCTTCGCCTACTAAATCACGTTGCTTATCGATGAGGATCTTTAACATGCTATTCATCTCTGATGTTGATCGAAGATCACTTGAATAGACTCCCTAACATAGTGGCTGGAAGTTCATCTTCTCCAGCACATCTCAAGTAATTCTCTATGCATTAGATTCATACTTTTATGATCTCTTCTCAGTTTCATAGAGTCTATGGAAAAATGCAAGTCTTCTTGGACTAAGTGCCACGGTTCTTTAAAACCTAGCCTTGATACCAAAATGTCACGGGGCAATTTTTTTCGATCTATGATGGCCTTAAAATAATCTAACCAGCCTATTATGCCAATACAAACAACACAGAACGATTGAGGCTCAACTCGAATTATTATTGCTAACCAACGATACACTAATCAATCATATAATAAAATTTTGTGGATCCTTGGACACACCCCGAGGTCTCCTTATATAGAGGCTCCCACAAAGGGGCAACATACATGAACAAGCACGAATATAAATTACAATAATAGCCCTCACGAAGGTTACATTTTCTAAACAATGCATTAGTTGTTTCCCACCCTTGGTAACTGCCCATTAAAACTCGCCAATGTCCCTTGGCTTGATAATTATTTTCCTTCATAAATAACTACCATGCGCGTGTTGCACACATGCATGCCCACTAATTAGGCCAAAGCATAACTGCATTTCATGTGCCGCGCACATGCACGCCCATAGCCAGCAGTGACCTAGTCCATGCCCAGTCAAGCTACTAGACTTAGTCCATGCCCATATTATCTCCTTGACTTAGTCCACTACCAAGCTAGCTTCAGTCCACCCACATAGTCAACACTAGGCATCCAGCTCATTGAGCTCACGAGGACTTAGTACACCAGCTAGGCAACTCTATGGCAACCCCGCTCAACTAATATAGCAACTCTAGGCTTACGAAGACATGACAATCGTAGCCTACTCAATGTCCCCCAACATTACTAACTTACAAAGGCCAAGCTTTGTAGCTAGCTTTGCCCTGCATGGCCTATGCTACCACTAGCATGGCCTATGCCACTACTAGCATGGCCTAGCTCCCACCAAGCATCGCTATGTACCATCATTGGCTCACTAAGGCTACAAAGCATCAAGGTTAGCACCATGGTCTTGTGCAATGGCCCACACCATGCAACACACCCCTCAATGGCCCACACCATGCAACACACCCCTAGGCATCACCCATGGACCCCGCCCAAGGGCTTCAGTTACCACCACCCCCTAAAGAGGCTTATTTAGCAAAACCTATTTTGCTTATGGGAACCCTCAACTGACAGTAACATAATAATGGGATTTTAGACTCTTAAAGGTGTCTAAGGACCCAATCCAATATCTCAATAAGACTTTATATTCATTCCTCAATGTAAACATACAATTCCATAATATATTACACAAGGATTGCCATCCGAGTACCTTAGACTATTGTGGACTGGCAAGCACGTAACCATACCATAGGGTTACTAGCTTTGCTTGACATACTTAGCTTCAAACCATGAATTAAGTGGTGTTGTGCCACACTACACATTGTGCCTTTGCCTCGGCATAATGGAGTTTTATAGTGTGCATAAAGCTTGTGAAAGGTTCGAGTAGAAATCAATTTTTCCCTTTATCTTTGGACATCCTCCCACTCGAAAAAATTCAATATAATCACAAAAGTTTCTTGAATGTATATTTCAAAAATCAATTGTTCTACTTCAATTTTCATCGTTATGAAAAACAAAATCTTCTTCATTTTATTGTTGGCAATGAAACCATCTCTATTAATGTATTCATTCCGTCTCTATAAAAAAAGCCTCATTTTACTCTTTGGAGCCCATATTCAAAAGTTTGACTATAAATTCTCAATTATCTTGCAATTATCTGGCACGCTAACCACAAAAAGTAAACACAACCTAGGTTTTCTGGAACAGTCTAGAAAGGTAGCAGACTAGCAGGCAAAGGACACCTCATCACACTCGTCCATCCACACAGTCATATAGTCTACTTATCCAACATTCCAATCCCTTCACCAACCATTATCTCTAAACCCTATCAACTCCTCATTCCCAAACAGCAAGAAGAGAGAGCGAATCCAATGGCGTGCGCAGCTTCATCCTCTGCCATCCTCTCCCCAAACCCTAGGGTTTTGGCTCCTAAATCTCATTCTCCAGTGGCGGCTTCTTCCGTTCGATTCTCTCCAACTCTAAATCTGTTCTCCAACTTCAACGTCCTCCGCAAGTCTTTCCAATCGCCTCGCTCTCTCTCCTCTCGCCGCTCTCAATCCTCCGCTCGCAGCTTCGTCGTCCGCGCTTCTGTATGCCTTCTTCTTCACTCCTCTTTTCCCATTGTTTTGGCGGATTTTTTTTAATGCTATAACGCGTTGTCATTTTGATTTGATGAGCGGTGATTTGTGAATGTCGTTGCGTTTTGTTCAGCTTTTGCAATTTCAATTGGCAACTAAATTATGCATTTGTGAATTTTTATTGTATTGTGTTGTCATTTTGATTGGATGATCTGCTGATACGAATGTTGATCTTGATTTCTAGAATCCGTAGTTTTTGTTGTGTTTTTCGGCTTTTGCAACTTCAACTGATGACTAAAGTGTACATTCGCGTAATTTTGTGTTGTAATTGTGTTGTCGTTTTGATTGGTTGAGGAGCTGTTTATAATGTTGCGGTTCATTTCTTGAATTCTTTTTCTATTTGTAATTAAATTTTTCGGCTTTTGTAGCTTAAATTGATGACTTATTTGTTCATTTGTGCGAATGGGATGTGGAATGAATTGAGTGGACTGATATTGGCTTACGAATTGTGGTTATACAATGTGAAATTTTTCAAATTTCCTATGAATTTGTATGCAATATTCGACGTATGTGGAAGGTCCAATCTTTTCATTTTTTACCATTATCTTGAGAGTTGAGACTATCATTTTATCTTATACAAAAATGAAGCCTTTAAGTGCTACTTTTCGACTTCTCGTTGCCCCCAAAAAAAGTGAGCTTTATATAATTTGACAAGTATATGGATTATGGTAGTGAAGTTTGATGAGCACAGTCCAATGTGGCCTATATATTTGAACAGAGATAGTAGTCATTGTTAAATGTTACTCTTCAATGATAAATTTGTAAATTATGACTAACGTATGGAATGCAGGCTTGATGACTAAAGTTTGATGTGTCATTGTGGCCTACTCAATTGGGAGGGAAATAATGGTTACTGTTATTCTCTTTTTTGTATGTTAGTTGGGCTACTGTTTCTTGTGTGGCAGTTAATGTTTTGATTAAATTATCAATGTTGGCTAAATTAGGTTTTAATGTTGTACTGAATGGTTTTGGTCTATTTTTGCAGGCTGAGGCCCCATTGGTTGGAAATACTGCACCAGACTTTTCGGCTGAAGCTGTTTTCGACCAGGAGTTCATGGATGTAATTTGCACTTCTCTTCCAAATTTGTTTGGAATTTGTCTAAAATGCATTTTGTTTGGGAAATGCAGTTGTGTATTGCCCAACCGAAAATGGATTACTTGGTTTTAAACGTACTAGCTTTAGTCCCAATTAGAGAACGACTACTTTCATTTATGCAAGATAAAAAATTTATATGATGATTACACTTGCATCAATTATATATCTTAGGAAGAGTCTACGAGGTTTGCTATCTAATTACTTTTCCTCTCATGCAGGTAAAACTTTCTAGCTACAGGGGAAAGAAATATGTCATCCTGTTTTTCTATCCATTGGACTTCACATTTGTTTGCCCAACTGGTTAGTATGTAGAATCTAATAGGCCAAATTGCGGTTTATAGTCATCGAATTTTTAACTTCTTTCCCTGCTTCTCTTCTTACAGAGATAACTGCTTTCAGTGACCGTTATGCCGAGTTTGAGAAGTTGAACACCGAAATACTTGGTGTTTCTGTTGACAGTGTTGTAAGTATCTCTTGTTTTTTATAGTTTGGGTTGCAGCCTTCCTTACTAGTTGTTGAGTGCCAGTTATGCATTGGTTGTGACTTTCTTGTGTTGTTTTAATCTGTAGTTTGTTGTATCCTCAGTTAGAAAAGTATCAAACCTAAGTAAGCAACTATGTTAACACTTATCTGATTCTCCTCACTGTATTTCCTGTGGTCCTGCCTACTTACATATTGATTGTTTCTTGAAGCTTAATTATAATATTCTGTCATCAAAACTGTGGAGTTCTAGTCCTTAATCAATGTCTTTGTTGATGAGTAAGGATAGAAAAAGGCTTGGGGTTTTCTCTTTACTGAAAATATATATAATAGCACCAGTAGGTCTGATGCAATTAGTTGTGGAGGAAATGATGACTGATGGGCTTATACAATCATTTTCTTTGATGTGTGAGCTATATTGCACAGGAGGTGTTTTGCTGTTTGAAGATGTTGTGCTATAGAGATGTGTAGCCTAGTTATTGCTAAAGTACATTTGTTAGCGATTAGGGGATCAGATTTGGATGATGTCAGAGTTAAGCAATCGCCTATAAGTCATACTTTTCAAATTACTTAACTAAATTCTGACAGCCTTATCTGATGCTGAAGTAAACATATTGGTCATGATGGTGTAAATTAGCACTTCTCATTGTCTTTTTACTCGCCTTCCTTGAAGGTAGTGCAAAAAGATAAATTTGAAGCGCTTACATCCTTTGGTATGCATACTTGGTAACAAAAAGCACTGGATTCAGTGTGTGTATGTATTTGAGAAAAAAATGCTGGCCAATTGTTCTGAAGGATATAACAAGGGAACTGTGTCTCCATTTTAGGATACGATTCACTTTCAAATTGCCTCCCCTGATAATCCTTTTGCTAGTTAGTTTGGAATTGAATTACACTTTATAGTCTCCTTTAATGGTGCGTAACTAGATAAGATGAAGTTGCTGTACTATTTTCAATCTACCAATGAAGCACTTCATCAGTTGTCAACTTGAAGGTCTTGAATAAATTCTGTGCAATTATGTTTTCACTCTTGCTAGTGGGGTCATTGTCAGCGGCAAATAGTGATGAGGTGGGTTCAATTATTCACTTTGTGCGGGCTGTATTGCACTGGGAGTGCTTGCAGATGCTGTGCCTCATTTCTAAATGTTGGGGGCTTGAGGCTAAGATTTGACCGTTTTAAGGTTGCAACTTTTTTTGATAAAATCTCCGAGGATAAGGTGGATTTATGTTATGTTTTTCCTGGACATGCCGAGTGTTATTATCTTTTCATGGTTTGCATTTCCCTTTCAACTTATTTGGAGATTGCCATTGAATGTTAATTTTTTGGCTTATCATTTTAGGAATTCATAATCATTCCTTGCTTTTACTAATTGCATGTTCTTGAACAATAGATGTTGTTCACCAAGTCAGGCCATAATTTTTGGGCTTTTATGTGATAGTTTTTTTTGTTAACTCTCCTAGTCTACTATTTGGAAATATTTTGATGAAACCATATGCCTTGAATGGGTTGAATCATTCTATGTTTCTCCAATATTTAAACCCTCAACCAAATTTTTTCCTCGAGGTTTATTTGGACACATATCCTTTTGCAGATCTGCTTTCTGATGTGCTTGTTTTGATATCAAGATTCTTGGCATCCTCTGCAATTTTGTGGCAGTGTTTTCGTTTGTGGTTGATAGACTTGTTCATTGTGCAGTTCTCACATCTCGCATGGGTTCAAACTGATAGGAAGTCTGGTGGTTTGGGTGATCTAAGATATCCCTTGATTTCTGATATCAACAAGTCTATCGCAAAGTCTTACAATGTTTTGATCCCGGATCAGGTATTCATGAATCGCTTTCACAGTTTGAATGATACTTTTGGCTGTCTTTCTTACCTCTGCATAAACTTTCAATCCATTGTAAGCAGTCACTGCTACTTTTGGTAAAACCAACATTTTCCTAAATTCATCTGGAGTGGATGTAATGTATGTGTTCGCCCTCAATTATTGGTAGCTGATTCTTTATTCATGTTCAAACCTCTAATAATTATAAACTTGCAATCAAACTGTCATTCTATAACTTGATTCACTTATTGCCCAATTTTACCAGGGAATTGCATTAAGAGGATTGTTCATCATTGACAAGGAAGGTGTGATTCAACATTCAACAATTAACAACCTTGGTATTGGTCGTAGTGTAGACGAGACCCTGAGAACTCTGCAGGTATATAATGCTTGGCATTCCATATCTGTCTTACGCAATCGGTGATAAGCGGGTGTTTTAATTTTGTTTCCAAATTGGTTATGCAGGCATTACAGTATGTACAGGAGAACCCTGACGAAGTCTGCCCGGCAGGATGGAAGCCTGGGGAGAAATCAATGAAGCCAGACCCCAAGCTCAGCAAGGAGTACTTTGCTGCCATTTAAGGATTGACATTGTATCACATAGGAAGTACTGATTTTTTGATTTCTGTATCACTATCTGTAATCTTTTGTGAGCTTATTGAGCTGATTATAGGAATAAGTGTCAACAGCTCATCTACAGATTGCTTTTAGCAGATTCTATTTCAATGGGTAAAACTATTATGGTTGAGCTACTTGAACTGTATTCGTCATCGGAGCCAGCAGTAAAACTAAAATTTGTTGAATAGTAACACCTTGCGTTCCCAACGTCTAGCTTGTTTTTTAGTGTGGAAATTGACTCTGACTTTTCATGCAAAGATCGCATTCATTGCAGAATTCACCGATCTGAAAATGGTGGCATAGAGGCTATGCAAAATATTTGGGTGTCCACCAAAATATATTCATGTAGAAAGATATAGTTTTATGATATTCAATCCCCGTGGATTGGATTAGTAATTCATCAAAATTTTCATGTGCCTGCATGTTTGTTTCTTTAAATGTTTACTTTTGATGTGCATAGTTACTTCCTCATTCTTTAACGGTTAACGAAGCTCATTAGCTCGCTGAGTAAGAGAAGAGTTTCACAAGAGCAGAATTCGTTGTCCGCAAATTACAAATTAACACCAGTAAATTACTCATTAATGCACACAAATTATTTATGGACTTGCCATTGTTTTTATTTTCACTCCTTTTATTCCCTCGGTATCTCTCTAAAAACCACATTTGCCGTTCTCGCTGAACATCAAACCCGAACATGTCGACGAATTTGATTAATGTAAATTCACACTCCTTGAATCTATATATATTATGATAAAAAGTAAAAATAAAAACGCTGAAACAGGCTAAAACGCTCAAAATTGGCTGTTAAACTATGGTAAAAATGCCCTGATTGGGCATTTATACCATATGCTGTTTTGACATATATTGTGTTGAGGGGTAAGTTTTGTTATATTAAGGAGTTATTTTTACTGAAAATACAATAAATTTATTGTGTCTCATATGTATACAATACTTACTATTTTCAAATACGCTTATGTTTGAGGCTGGATGTTACATTGTTACTGTGGTATCCTTCACTAACCGGCAAATGTGGGCTTGATCCCATTCAAAGGTAAGGATTGTAGGATTGCAGAATTATAGGAGGAGGAGCTCTGTGGTCCATTTAGTAGCCCATCAAGTACAACACTTAAACCCTATGATCATATGGCTAATATTTTAATTTGTAGCCATATCATGTTCAACTTAAATATTCCTTATTTAAAGGCGTTCGAGTATTTGTTTTCTCCGATTTCGTTATGTAATTCGTTGAAATTTGTTAAATCCAATACTAATACTTTTAATTCTTGCATTAATTTCTTACTACTTTTTTTTTTTTTTTTTTTTTTTTTTTTTTTTTTTTTTTACAAATTATGTTTACCAATTTATAAATAAGAATACTATTGTTTAAAATTCCAACGCAAGTAGAAAGGTAAGACTAGTAATGAATTAGTTTTGTTAGTTTGAAGAAAAAAACAAATCTTATCATGTAAAATGCATTAATTATGATTAGCTGCAAGAGGGTAAGAAAGCTAAGGTAAATTTCATGCAATATTACAATATCCTAGTCTCATAGACAGACACTTGCTGCATGGCTAAGAGCCTGAAATACAAGCTAGTTGAAAAGTTCAGATGGTCAGTACTCCTAGACTACAACAAAAATTTACATTTGACCAATTTACAACATCTTATGATGAAGTATTAAAGAGTGGCAGATGATGCAAACTTGAAATCTGTACAGATAGAGATGGGACTAAGAGTTAGGGTTAATTGCCTTCTTCCTGTCATTGTTCCTTGGTGAAAACCATTCACTTTCAGTTTCCGGTCAAGTATTCATCCAGAATGGGGTGCTCAATTCTTTTGTCAAAGTACCAAAAAAGCAAATGCCCTTTCCTTCCAATACTAAAACATTACCAATATGTCATGTCTGCATCACATATCACTGTGTGTGTACCCCTTTTGTGCATGCTAAAGCCTTAAGGCCCCCAAAGTTCCAAAACCTGCGTCATCAGTTTCTATCCACATGAGCGCCGGTTATGTCGTGACGCCTGATTCTGCGACATAATTAGGCCTCTCCACTTCCTCCCATATCAATTTCGACGACAATTCATCGATCTCAGGGACATATTCCTGTTAGCCCAGACAACAGAGTTATTATTATAAGTAATTCGCATGGTCGCCAACTTCGATAATATAGATGTTTTAATCTTACTAATCTATCAATTCTAGCTAGCCTAGGTGATGAAATGTCTAAGACAAATATTAGATACATTCTTCCCTTGTGTGAATATTATATGAAAACAGCATACTTTTCTGTATCCCCCATAGCAGACAATCGCGAGTTTAACAGTGGTAAATATTTGTATTTGGTCTGTCAGTGAAACGCCTTCCTAGTTACTACTAAGTCTATTTTAAAATTTTTTTCCCCATTCGACTTTTACAGTTTTTATGACCCAAATTAAATCATTTTCATCTCCAAATCCGTTTTACAAAAATTATAAGAACGTAATTTTGTAAGAATTTCCATTAAGATGTATCCAACAAGATAACACTTAAATATATAATACTTTAAAACATTTCTTAAACTTTGACTCAATAAATGAAAATGGAACAAATATAAAAAGACGGATGGAATACTAGTTACAACCGGTGTAATTATTGGACATAGATTAATTACCTCAAGCTTTCTAAGCAATTCTTTTGCTGTAGGGGCTGACACAATGATCCCACGAGAAGTTGGAGAGATAAAGCCCTCATCAACGGCCTTATCGATAAAAGACAACAAGCAATTGTAGTAGCCATCTACATTCAACAGACCCACCTGTGTTTAAAAAAAACAACAAATTGCACAACTTCAATGAAATACACTTAACTAACAATGCATCATTTCAATAAAACTTAAGAAGATCGATGTTGTCACGACATACATCAGTCAATTTACAATGTTTTAATATGTCGTTAGAAATCGAACAAGTTGAAAAAATCTGATTCCAAATGAAGATACCCTTAGGAAACCTCCCAATAATGAAGCACCTTGACAATGTAACAGCATCAAATCTTCTTGCATGTTTCCATGTGAACTCACCTAAGGAATCACATGCGTTTTCAATCATCTTTCCCTCATCAAGTCTCCTATTTAGATAATATCTTGTCAATTAAATTTCCTATATTTCTATAACTAAGCTCATATAAATAACCAGTCGTATAGTATAGTCGGCAGATGTCATGGCACAAGAAGATGTTGACTACCATACTCCATTACAAAAAATTCTGACGACAGTCCTCAACAAGCATTCAAAAAACAAATCACAGAAAAAGCTTGGTCAAAAAGAAGGAATGGAATCATTCTTTTAACGGAAAGCCAGCAATCCAACCGTCTTAGTCTTAAATAATCCCTTGCACATTTGTTGGTTGTTTCAAACTCAAGGGACATTTATACATAAAAAAAAGCTTGATTGGTAGTTGGCCTACATCTTTTGGTGCTTCTATTTCTTTCTACTTGCAAATAGATAGGATTACTTGCACATACAAGTTTATCGAATAGAATGGATGCTTGAGATAAAAATAGAATTCTTACAGGTTTTCGGTGTATTCCAAGCTGAGCGTAGGTGATGACTTCTAGAAGTTCTTCAAGAGTCCCATATCCACCTGATCATATGGAATGAACACGATGTATATCGTCTCATTAGTTGGGGCAAATAAATTTCAAGCAGTATGATATCATACTTAGCTTATCAGTGTTCGTCTTAAGGTTAAGACGAACTACATACCAGGTAGTGCAATGAATGCATCAGCTTGTTTCGCCATTTCAGCCTTCCTCTGGTGCATGTTTGACACAGTTTTCACTTCCCCAACAGTTTCACCAGTAATCTGTCCAAGGAAAATTTTACGTTAAGAACAGCATTTACCAATTGCTATATCATCAGAGCTAATTCCAAATCATTTCAACAGAGGCAAATGTTTGATGATAATAAAACCATTGGATATATTTTAACAGTTAATAATACCAACTGTTTTATTTCATAGTTTACTTAAAGATCAGGCAATTAGTGGGTCCACTAATTCTCCATCAAAGATAATTAGCACCGAAATTTCTACTTATAAAATAGAAACTCGAGTGTATGACTTACTTTTGACTAACATGGAGAAAAGTTCAAGCTGCCTTTTGCTTTAGAGCTAACTAGAGGCGAAGAAAGCAACACATGTATGGAAAGCCAAGCATGTCGTCTCTATTTTTCTAGACGACGACTAGCTTATGTGAGCATAACAACATACGGAATATCTCCCTACTAAAAAAAGTCTAGGCTAACCAGCATGGAATGAGAATCAGATACTTACCTCTTTGGAAAGGAGGCTCTTTGGAATGACCCTGCAAGTTGAAATCAACCACCAAAAGCAAAAAGTGAGTTTATCCAATTGTTGGCTCGTCAAACTTCTTAATAGAATCATTATGATCTAATTAGCTTTAATTGGCATCCAACACAGACGTTTAACATTCAACTAGCATGTACGCCAAAGTAATTGAGTACGTTTGATTGATCTCCACAACCAGTTAGTATTATTTCATATCCCCTAACCACTTTCCTTACTCAATTGGCCATTCCACACTTCTATCAAAATCTAAACATTAAAGCATGGCAAGTTAGCAACATATGCCAATGTTTATGGTTCATATGAGAACATTTATTATACTTAGGGTCATGAAAACAGAAAGAACAAGGATCATAGTCTTCGAGATACACAAGATAATCGATCTCGGTAGTTATCTTGTTATTATTGGCACATCCCGTTGTAAATAGAACACATAGTTTGAAGCTCACACACGGAGATGAATTTTGCCAACATCAATAAATGGTGCACTCCCTATAAACACCCCTTACACATAGGTCACAAATAATCAAAAACTTCTTTTGATAGATATATGAACCATCAGAACTCAGAAGTAAACTGCTTATATTAAGTAGGTAAGAGAATGGTGTTGAAGCATGTAGCTTAAGAACTTTGTCCTCTTTTTTTTTTTTTGGTCAAAAGACACCTTGTCGTATAGAAAACAGAGCAACTTATAGTCACCTATCGTAAACTAGCATGAGGCTTATCTTATACAGTGACAGAATAAAAATAAAAAACTAGTTCTGAGTAAGAAAAAGGGGGATGTCATAAAATTTTAGACTAAAGATAGGATACAGATAATATGACAGTTTTATTTCCGGAGAAAAAGTTCATTCTTCTACCAAACCTTTTCATGTCAAATATGTATGGGAATAAGGGGAGTTCCTGAAATATAGCCTGACATGGGCAAAACCCAACATGGATTCCCTACTTTCTCAACTGATCTGATCTAGATAAAAGCTGGAGTGGTACATAAAGCTAGCTATACATCTGACATCTATAGTAGATAAGGGTAAAAACTTTTTACCATACTCATACTGTATATACATAACACATAGATTAAGCTCCTTCCTTTTTCATGAATGGGTAACGTTAAACATTCTTCACATATCTCAATGACTTCCAATTTTATGGGTTTATAACTTAATGATAAGACAAAGTTTTCCCTCTTTTAGATATGTAGAATACGGGGTATATTCTTCACTTCCAACATCTAAACATTATAAATATTATAAATACTAGATATTTTTTTTACTTTTAGTAGATACTTATCTGAAGAAGCTCTTTCTATTCCTTATTCTTTGACTTATTTGATTTTTCATGCTATTTAAGACACAAAATATTATGAAAAAATTTATTCTAAAAATATAAATTGAAATACATTCAATAAGATTCCACTTAATATATTATGTTTTATAAATTAAATTTTTTAGATTTTTTAACCAAAGTATTACATAAAATTCATTTTTACATGGTCTAGTATAGGGTGACGAGATTTATTAAGCGACATACCCACTTCATAGAAGCAAGACAAAGGGATCATTATGGAAGGGGTAGGCAAAGCAATGATGTCGCTGGACAGACTTTGGAAACTCAGCTTTCATTCTTTCGATTAGGTGACATAGCCATTACAACTTGGTGAGCAACACATACTACTCCTAGTCTCCTACGTCTGCTACTATCAAGTATCAAGAGAGATGAGGGAGCATACCCTAGGACATGGCGCCCACCATCATGAGCTGCCTGAGAAACAACACCCATTAAACCCACGCTACCACCTCCATACACCAAATCAATCCTTCTCTCCACCTTCAAAACACACATCCAGAGAAAATTATAAATATTATTTATTTAACTAATTAATTAATTAATACAAAGAACGATCAAATGCATCATTGGTCAGAAACCTAGCACCACCACCACAAAACCAACCAAACCAAACCAAAAAAGAAAAGAAAACTCAATTAAAATAATCATGATTATGAACCATATGCCTAATCCATAACAAGTCCTATTGAATGAAGTTTTTTTTTTTTTTTAATTGTTACTGAATAATGTACATTTGATTTCATGCCCATCCAACAAAAAATAATGGAGTTTTTTATTTAAAAATTTTCATATGTTGGTGGAAAACTAATGGAGGTAATTGAAACCCCATATGTCACGCTTTTATGGGTCATGATATCCAACAAGCACGTTTGTTTCCCTCGTGAGAGCACCAAGGTAAAACTATACAGTTTTAAATATTCTAATTTACATTAACCATAATATTTGTTTCGGGTTTTGCTAAACAATATCCTAACACGTACAAAGTCCAGAATTTATTACAAAAATTACACGTCGTTTGTTTATTCTTAGTTGAAATTAAATATTTACTACTTGAATTTCTACCTCAAATATATTTTTAATACTTAAATATAACATTTGATGTATACTCTCTTCTAATTAATCAAGATTAACGAATGTAATCTATATAATCAAAATTTCAGAAAATGAAGGAGAGGAAGAGAATGGGGGGAATAGGGAACATGCAAGAAGGCTGCTTCAGTGACAGGCAGAATACAGCTAGCGAAATTCCTCTCTCATGCCAAAATTCACTCTATTTTCACCAAATTATCACAAACTAATGGAATCAAATTCCCAAATTTGGAAACAAAAATAGTGATAAATAATAGGGTTTCATTTGAAGTGGGTAAACCACAAAAAGTTTTTGATTCTTTTGCGTTCAATCATCTTAAAACAGAAACCCCACCAAAATGTTTACAAAAAACCTGTCTTTATCACTGTCTTTTACACAGATTTTTGTGCAAATACAGAGCATTCAAAGAATACCCACATATTTTTTTCTAGTGCATTGCAATTAAAAGCATCCGGGGTTATGAATTCGTAGATTTATTTTTCATCATAAAAATGCAATCTTTAAGCTTGTAGAAGGTGTAACTTTGAAAAATTATGAATGAAAAAACAGGGGAAATTGTAAAATTGGTTTTGAAATGTGGGTTTTTACCAAAGATACAATCTTTAAGTATTTTAATGATGTAATTTTAAAAAATAATGAGGAAAAATTGAAAATAGCAGGGAAATTGTGAAATTGGTCGTGATTAATAAGCAAAAAAAATACCAGTTCTTTGCCAAGCTCAACAGCAGCTTCTTGGTAGCTCAATTTCTTGCCTGAGCTGCTTCCACAAAACACACATACCCTCTTGAATTTTGACTTCTTTGTCTCTTCCATTTCTGTTTTTTTTTTTTTTTTGAGTTTATAAATTGGGAGAAAAGGTGGGAGAGAGACAGAGAGTATAAGAATATGGGGGGAATGGGAATGAGAACAAAAGTGGGGATATGTTTGCATATGCAATTTCCTGTTAATATAAACCCATCGGTCCATCTGAGTAACTCCTCTACCAAGTAACCATTTTTTATGCCCCAATAATATTAATACACCACATTTTATTTTTATATAGTTTTATTATGAACCTCTTATGTGAATTTTATGGGGTTATGCTTTCTTTAGAATAGGGTTTTTTATTGTATGATTTTGATTTTGATTTTGAGTTTAAGATTTTGGTCAAAGGACTTAGAAGACTAACTTTGATTTAATTCGGGCCCAAACTGATGTACCTAAGTGCAATAGTATTATAATTTAGTTATAGAAATGATATGGTTAATCGTTTTACCATCTTTGATGACTTAGTATCTAATTATTACTTCATACTTACATACCTTCTAAAATAGAAAATTTATTGACAATAACCTTAAGAAGATCCTCTTCTTGAGAAATTACCCTAAGCTCTATATAATGAAAAATTGATATTTTATTTGTTTTTTTTTCTCATTTTTAAACCAAGATAATATCATTAAAAATTCTATAAAAATAGTTTAAATAGGTCTGAAAATAAGATCATATTCTATTAAAAAAAATGCAAGTAGGTTGAGTATTAAATAAATAGTAAAATTATTAAAGTTCATGACATTAAACAATTAAAAAATCAACCAATTGACTACATATCACAAGTATAGTGATCCAACCAAACTTTTTTATTATCCAATCACAAAATTAGACCAAAATAGAAGGATTTCAAATATGAAAAAAATATTTTAAAAATTCTAAATGGAAAAAATGGAAAGAAGAAAACAAAAAACAAAGAGAGTATATAAGTTGTTGGATCTAAATCTTATTGATTTAATAAAAGAGGTTTACTTATTAATACGTGCATTTAGGCCTCTCCTTGTGTGTTTTCGCACCTTTTTTAAGTGAATCTTCCTCCTCCCTAGCTTCATCTTGGGTTGCATTAATCCGAGCCTTCATTTATTTTAATGATTCAGATAGGATACACCACACCTTCATCTTGGGTTGCATTAATCATACTGAAGCAACGCATGTTTAGCATCAGAGATTCAGAGAGACAAAGCGGAGAACTCTCCCTTGTTTCAAGGATCAGAAGGATCACACAATCAATGTTATTTATGACAGAGGGGACTCAGTACACGAAATTACATTACATTATAGATTTGTAGCAATTTAGATGGATTAGCATAACGCTATTGCGACTTGGTATCTTTTGATTGGAGCTTTATTCCTTTTGCGATTCTCAACTAGGGAAGCGGGTACCATAAGCTAGAAAGTCCTACTACTAAACAAGTTAAATCAAATATTAGTGTGCAACTATCACTTTATATTATTAAAACTGAATGTTTAATAAGAAACTAAAATTGAATTAGTAATAATGATATTATCTGCCCCCGCCACTTCCTGTACTCCAAAAAGGAAAGTAATAATATTATATTATTTAGGAAAAGTTAGTTTGTCGAAATAAACCCTTCCTTTATAGTAACACAAAAATGGGCCATTTGACCTTTGAATGGGCCCGAATTTGAGGGTTCACTGTATTTTGGGTTAAGAATCATCATAAAAGTGTTAGATTTCCGAAATAAGGCCCCCAAAGTATGAGTTTTGGCAGCAAGGAGTTCGAAAGCATCCGAAAGGATTTAGAAGGTTTCGAGCTTCTCCAAAATGTTTTTTAGATGGAGTATTCTAGAGAAGATGACTCTAGAATATTCAAGGATGATCTTGTACATAGTAGAAGTCTTCTAGGTTCTACTATGTATGTACAGAGGTATATGACGTTATAGAATGTTCTAGACTAGTCTTGTACATTCTAGGTAGGAGGTATGGGGAAACCTCCTAGTATGTATGTTCCTTCAAAGGTAGGAACAATCTAAAGAAGGTAGTCTAGAACTCTCCATTTGAGGAGGTTAGAAATAATCTAGAAAACACTTGCAAGTAGGATGGAGCACTATAAATAGGCTCCAAGGCTCATTTGTATATTCAATTTGAGAGACCTACAAGTTTAGAGTTTAAGACAAGAAGCATACTAAGCACTTGTGTTCTCTTGAAACACAATCTCTTCCTACATCCACTTATAGCGCATAAGAAAACTAAGGCACAAGGGCGCCAAGGAGTGATCGGGCACACTAGCAAAGAGAGTTAGCTTGTGTGTTCATTTGCCTATGACACTTAGCTGTAACTTCGGGACTTAAGCACTAAGGAGAAGTGCTTAGCTCTAAGGGAGTATGCTAGCAAAACTTTCATCAGCATAAGGGGTGTGCTACGTTGGGGCACAAGAACAAGTACCACGGGAAATTCTGACTCGTCTTATGACATACTGCAAGCGGGTGACGCAAGGTGAGTGACTGGGGCAGAGAGTTAGTATGTGACATGTCGCTTTCTAACTGTCGGTGCAACAATTGAAATATAAAGAGAGTCAGAGACAAACCCTTACCCATAGTCTATGAATAAGTAGTTGTTGTTATGATTCTCCCATAAGAAATAAGTATGACCAAGAGAAATAAATCCTTCTCTAAAGGTAGTTGTAGCATTATCAATTTCAGGAAAGGAAGTTGAACGGGTACCTGTGGATAAGGCGGTTGTATAAAGTTGGAGGGTATTCTCGGATTTTAGTTTTCATTAGTCTTTCAATTGTTGAATATGAATCAGGTTAACAAAAAGATGCTTGAAAAGCACATTTAAACGCTTTTCGTGGTTTTTTTTATCTTCAAATCAACAAAATGAAAAAAATCACCCTTTTAGCGATTTAAAGCGCTCCCCTAAGCTAGACATTTTACCTACTTAATCTAAAAGAGAATAAAATTAGTAACCTTAGCCTAGTCAAGAGGTGGAATTGCTCCGTAGGATTGTAGGGAAAATGAATTACATTAGTATAATTTGGCTAATTGAATCGTCCAGGAAGCAAAGCGCCTCCTTGCTAAAAAGAAAAGGGGACCCACAAAAATAGTGTCTTCGGTGTTGCATATAATATTGCTAAGCATGAAGGCCGTGAAACTTTTTAAAAAAGTAATAGTCTGCAAAATTAAAAAAGATGATTTATCAATGGAGCCTGGCGTGTAACCCGGATACCCTGAAATTAGCCCATATTCTCACTAAGTTGCAACATTCCTTCCTGAATATCCACACAAAATAAAAAAAAGAAAAGGCGATAAGGGATTACCTTAGTCCACATTGAAGCTTGAAGGGCAAAGTCACCCTACTATTTACCAAAACCTGATAGAAACTATTGAAATACATTGATTGATTAAAAAATCCAGTGGGGAAGACATCCATATCTGTGAAGGATTTTGAGCAAAAAGTATCAATCACCCCTATCATAGGCTTTGCTCATATCTAGGTTCATAGATGCCATCTGAACATTTCTTGTTCTAGTCCTATTAATAGCATCTATTAACTCATGATTTAGGATAATGATATCACACACATGTTGACCTGAACACAAAGGCAAATTGTGTGTCAAGCAACAAAGTAGGCAATAACCCCTTCATTCTATTTCCCAAACATTTGGAATCACATTTATAAACTACATTACACTGATGGGGCTGCCAAAGGAGCTCCGGGATCAGGTTAGTGGTGGTGGCATTATAAGAAACTCTAATGGAGGTTGGGTTTTGGCTTTTAAAGACAACTTTGGATGTTGCAGTGCTTATAGAGTTGAGTGCTTAGCACTCCAAAAGGGACTTATTTTAGCTTGAGAACTGCGCATTGCCAAACTAGAAGTACAGCTGGATGATCCGGTGGGTGTAATGCTTTAGCAATTCCATAAGAAACAGGGAGAGATTGTGTTCATACAATCAATCGCTGTAAGACCCTTCTACATCCACTAGTAGAGAAATCTTTATATGTTGCGGTTTTATAATTTTAAATGTTGCGGTTATTGACACGAAACACATATAGGTGAAGTACATGGAAAAATAACAAATGCTGCGGTTTTTCAGACGTAGCAATAAAAACAACAAATGCTACGGTTTTTTGAAAAACCGCAGCATACATATCTAATAAATGTTGCTTCCCAAACACCCGCATTATATAATGATAAAAAAATCTTTTTTTAAAATTTTTAAAAAAATATATTCTACAGTTTTTCGGAAAAACTACAACAATTATTAAATATATATGTTGCGGTTTTTCAAAAAATCGTAGCACTTAATGGGTTTCTTGATTTTTTTAACTCTAAAATTTATTTGTGCTGCAATTTTCTAATTTAACCGCAACACATATAAATTAAATGTTGCAATTATATTAGAAAATTGCAGGAATTGATGGTTTCTAGATAAAAAAATTTAATAGGTCATTTTATGTGCTAATTACATATAAATGTATATTATTAATTATTAATATCTCACAAAATTGTTATATTTGCAAATTTCACTGTTATATACTATTACACCACATTCAATTAAGAACCTAATATAATCTAAGTTAAGAAGATCTTGCAAAATATGTTAGAAATAATGAGTCCTAAAAGATGAGAAAAGTTAAGAAATGATCAACCGTGAAGCATATAAATCCAATATTCTATTATGATGACTCGTTTTAGCACGAAAAACCATTATCTACAACATTTTACACTCAAAACAAATAACCAATTAATTGTTCATAGATTTCAAGTACATTCCGAATTTTTTTGGAATATCTCTTAGCCTGGTAGTCCGAACGGCGTAATTTTTTTTTAAAACCCCCTATTTTTAGAGGTATTATATAACCATGTTTCCCCTTAGTGTCTTCAGTGACGTCTTATTTGATATATTGAAAAAAAATCTTTGACAAACCATACAATTGGCTACGGGACTCCAAATGGGGCTTATAATATATCTAAATTGTGTTTTTTTTAGTTTTATGCACCGTAAATATTCCAAAGGGAGATTTAATG
This sequence comes from Dysphania ambrosioides, assembly GCA_026401315.1. Lineage (NCBI taxonomy): Eukaryota > Viridiplantae > Streptophyta > Magnoliopsida > Caryophyllales > Amaranthaceae > Dysphania > Dysphania ambrosioides. Next base: position 22,430,862 of record CM048670.1, read on the forward strand.
CATGAGTGTAGCTCAATGGAAGAGCATCAACTATTCAACTCCTTATGTCAAGGATCGAATCCCATTAGACATAGGCTAATGGCTATATATTTTTTTTCCTTTTATTCGTGTTCTTTTTTTTCTTTACTTATAATTTCAACATAATTTTATTGATATACCTCTATTTTTTCTCTTACACTCATTATTCTTCTTCCCTTTTCACTAGACCCCGCCCAATTTATTTTTGTCACTATGTTCTTTCACATCCTTGTATTAATTTATATTGCACTTCTTGTACTTTTATTAACACCTATACTCCAGATATGGCTCAACCTAATTAACTAAATAAATTAAGGAGGTTGAAAGTGATGTATGAATGGTGAAAAAATAAATTATAGTAACTATTTAAAAATAAGAAGATTATTTGGTTCACCTTGTAGCTTATTAAAATTAGTTTTCATTTAAAAGAAATTTTTTAGATAAATTTTTTTAAATTTATAGGCCCTAATCTATTACTTTGATCTAAGCCTCCTAATTACCAGGAACGGGCCTGCTTGACTTTTTTCTTATAAATAATCCACAAAAAAGGTCAAATAAGAGTTTATAAATAGCGAAAAGTCTTAATGGTTTAATTATAATGAATGATTTTTTTTTGCTTGCCTGAATAAGAAAGTTACCCTATATTTCTATTTTAGTTGAAATATGTCAGTATAACGTTAAACTCCTACGACATGATTGAGACATAGATATGTTAAATGGTAGAAGGATGTCATGAATTCATGATATTGTAACTCAAATTTTTATTAGTTCTATAATATACCATGAAAAATGGTAGAAGGAAGGAGGTAGTATGTATTATAAGGTTTTGAGATAATTGATTCATTTTGTTAACAAAGGAATACAACAATATAGTTTACAAGATCACTAAAAGAGAAACTAAACCATAATCTAAGGTTGTGATTATGCCTTACAAATAAGAACTATCCTAGAATAGTTTTGACTATATTTAAAGGCTGATTATAAGGCTAGAAACAAGGAGTATAAAAAGGGAAATGATTGATATGATTATTATCACGTAACATGCCCCCACAAGATGGACGGTCGGGAGACAAGGTCAATCTTGGAATACAAGGTAGAAAATCGTGACAGAGCAAGAGGCTTGGTGAGAGCATCTGCCAACTGATCATTGCCAGATATAGGTTGAATACGGAGACCATAGAGCTAAACCTGTTCACGAACAAAATGAAAAGCAAGCGCAAGGTGCTTCATGCGAGAGTGGAAAATAAGATTTTTGGAGTAGCTGACAGCACTTAAGTTATCACAGTAGATGCTTGGTGTGTTTGGCAGCTTGACATGTAATTAAGAGAGCAATGATTGTAGCCAAAGGATTTCAGTAGTGGTGGAGGCAACTGCATGAAATTTTGCTTCAATGGAGGAATGGGCAATGCCTTGTTGCTTCTTCAAGCTCCATGAGAGTGGGTTTTGACCCAAATAAACAATGTAGCCACTTGTGGACACAAAGCTATCTCTGTCACCTGCCAATCCGCATGGTGAATGCATGCAGATAGAGGGGAGAGCGACGATGAAGAGTAAGACCGTGATCAATGGTGCCATTAAGATAGCAAAGCAAGCGTCTAAGAGTAGCCCAATATAAGTCTGTGGGCTTGTGCATGAATTGAGACAGACGATTCACAGCAAAGACAACATCCATACATGTTAATGACAAATATTGTAGGGCACCGACTAGAGCACGATATTCGGTAGCACTAGGAAGAGGCGACCCAACATCTAGTGTTAAGGTTGGATGCACAACCATTGGAGTGGACACCAGCTTTGCATGAGACATGTTAGCATGAGCTAACAAGTCCCATATATATATTTTTGTTGACTGAGAAAGAGCCCACTCGGATGAGAAAGAACTTCAACTCCAAGAAAGTAGGACAAGGGACCTAAATCTTTCAAGGAAAACCGTGATACAAGGGAATTAATGAACTGTTGAAGAGCATTTGGAGATGGACCAGTAACTATAATGTCATCAACGTACACAAGGAGGTAGAAAATGATGCTATAATTATTGTATAGAAACAGTGAGGAATCAGCAACAGAATTTGTGAACCCAAATGAGAGAAGGTAAGTGTGAAGCTCATTATACCAAGCACGAGGTGCTTGTTTGAGTTCGTAAATTACTTTGTGGAGCTTGCACATATGGTCAGGTTTATCCTTGTCAAGGAAGCCTGGAGGCTGGGACATATAGACATCCTCCCGAAGAGAGCCTTGAAGAAAAGCATTGTTGATATCAAGTTGACGAATAGACCAACCATGGCTGACAGCTAGAGAGAGCAAAAGCCGGACTATGGTGGGCTTGATAACCGGACTAAACGTTTCAAAGAAGTCAACCCCGGGACGTTGGTGAAAACCTTTTGCAACTAAACAAGCTTTGTAACATTCAACCTCCCTATTTGGTTTGAATTTGATACGGTATACCCATTTACAACCCACTAATTTGAATGTGTCTTGATGAGGAACGAGTTTCCACGTTTTGTTGCGGGTGAGAGCTTGAAATTCATCAGACATTGATGCTCTCCATTGAGGGTCTTTTAAGGCTTGAGTGATTGTAGATGGTTCGGTAGGTTGGGTGGTAATGGATGTATAGTGAACATATTTTTTGTTAGGTTTGATGATGTTATTTTGGAGGTGTGTGACCATGGTCCGTGAGGGAGGACATGGTGGAGGAGATGCTGCCGAAGGTGAAGGTATGGATGAGGAGGAAGGGGAGAGGGGTGTCAACGATAGAAGAGACAGAAGAGTGATGTTGAGGTGGTGAGGGACTTGCATAGGCTGTTGGAGAGGAAGGCAGGGAAGAAGAGGGAGTCAGTGGTAAGACAGTTGGTTAGGGCTGAGGTGTAGAGGCACTGCCTTGTTGCGGGTGAGAGGAGGGAGGGATATTGGAAGTGAATATAGGTAGATCGATGATAGTCCATTCGTCAACAGTGGGAGGAGCAGAATTAGAGGGACCCCTGCAAAGGTTAGCATAAGGAAATAAATCTTCTATAAATTTCACGTGTCTATATGTATAGACTCGATTAGAAGGGAGATGAAGACAGTAGTAAGCACTCTAACTAGATGAGTAACCTATGAAAACACAAGGCAGAAATTTTGGGTTTAATTTGTGGGAGGTGTATGGCTTGAGCCATGGATAACAAAGACACCCAAAGGTTCTAAGCTTTTGGTAATTAGGAGGGGTGCCAAAAAGTGTATGATAGGGGGATTTATTGGCGAGAGTTTTGGTGGGTAGTCTATTGATGAGATAGTGGCAGTGCTTAGGGCATATAGCCAAAAAATGATGGGTAAGGATGCGTGGGTTAGTAGGGACAAGCCATTTTCAACAATAAGTCAATGGCGACGTTTCGCATACCCATTATGTTCCGATGTGTGAGGAGGAGAGGTGAGGTGAGAGATGCCAGTGGAAGATAAATACGGGGTTAGTTTTACAAATTCACCTCCATTGTTAGAAAAGAAATTTATGATTTTACGTTTGAAGAAATTCTCGACCAAGGCTCTAAAATGTAAGAAAATATTGTATGTGTCTCTTTTCTGTTTTATTGGATAAAACCAGATGTATTTGGTGAAGTGATCAACAGAGATGACATAATATTTGAAATTATCATGAGACAAAATAGGGGAAGTCCAGACATCCGAGAAGAGGAGTTCCAAGGGAGCATTTGACTTAAGAGAAGAAAAATGAAAAGGAAGCTTATGAATTTTATTAATATGGAAAGCATGACAACCATTGATGGAAAAATCAGAAATAGGTAAATGAAGATGCAATTTTAATAGTCTAAGAATATTATGAGACGGGTGTCCAAGGCGATGATGTCAAGCATGCTTTGGGAGAACAGTTGATGTGAAGACTCGAGAAAGGCTTGGACTTCATTCATAGACACCAGCTTTAGAAGGACCGTGAAGTAGGGTCGTCCCCTGAGAAGCTCCTTAACACGAAAAAACAGGGGTAAGAATTCTATGTAGACATTGTTTTCTCGACAAAATTGAGAGATGGATATGATATTACGGGAAATGAAGGAAACATGCAAGACATTAGAAAAATGAAACTTTATAGAAGAAGTGGAGATAGAGAAATAACCAGTGCTTTGGATAGGAAGAGTAGAACCATCACCAATGACTAATTCCTCGGTATTGTCGTAAGGTGCATGGAGAGATAGGTTTGCAATGTCATTCGTGGCATGGTGAGAGGCACCACTGTCAAGCAGCCACACATTCATGGAAGGAGATGTGGCAGTTGCAACATGGGCTTGAGGGGCTTGGAAAGGAGGAACATAACCCTTCTAGACAGCACGTGCATGGGTAGCGGGAGGTACTTGAATGGATGGGTGTTGGCCTTTGAAGATGGGGCAGTAGGAGAGGGATGGGGTTGGTATTAGAGGTTGCAATGTTGAGCACAGAGGAGAAATGAGGGATGGAGGGCGAAGCAGGAGAGAGATACCGACCATGAAGAAAAGCATTCACCGTGGCTAGAAAGGAGGAGGAAGGAGGTGTAATGGAAGAAGTGAGCTCTTTTGTGATTAGTTTTTCATGAAGTTCTTCGAAAGAAATGGGGGAATCATGGGCATTTATGGCATCAATCACATATTTGAATTTCTCATAATCAAGGCCATTGAGGACTTTGTCAATGATATCCTCATGGTCCATAGGTTTCCTCATGGCAGCAAGGAGGTCGGTGCATTGTTTTATTGATTACATATACTCAGAGATGGACTGAGTAGTGTGGGTAATCTTAGCAAGGTGACTTTTGAGTTGTTTAAAGTGGCCACGGGATGGGTTAGCATATGTAGAGGCCAAGATTCTCCAAGCATCATGAGCAGTTTTGGCTTGGGAGATTAGAGGAACAAGATCTTGAGACAAGGTGCCTACAATGGCACCAAACACCATACGGTCTTGACGGAACCAGGCAAGAGCAGCGGGGTTGGGCATAGAGGCACCGTTAACGGTGGTTGTCTAAGGAGGCGAAGGGAAGCTACCATCCACAAATTTCCAAAGATCATTCCCGAGAAGGGTTGCTTAAAGGTGGGTTTTCCAAGATATATAGTTTAAGGGAGCAAGTTTGAAGGAGTTGTGGACATGGATGACCATGAAAGGTTTGCTAGGATCATCGTGGTTGAGGATAATAACATAGTTCATCATGATGGGTGGAAGCGATGGTTGAGTAGGATCAATAATCTGATACCTTATAAGGTTTTGAGATAATTGATTCATTTTGTTAACAAAGGAATACAACAATATAGTTTACAAGATCACTAAAAGAGAAACTAAACCATAATCTAAGGATGTGATTATGCATTACGAATAGGAACTATCCTAGAACAGTTTTAACTATATTTACAGGCTGATTATAAGGCTAGAAACAAGGAGTATAAAAAGGGAAATGATTGATATGATTATTATCACGTAACATGTAAGAGCTATGGAGTATGGAGACTTCGAATGACTTTATATAGACCAATGGGCTAGCATGCTGTTGCTCAGCCCATGTTATCAGTCTACGTGATTTAGACCAGCAGTGAGCCATCTACTATCTGAAGCAGCAAGTAATTTTACTGTACTATTTATGTTTAGTCATTGGAGCGCATTTTTGAGCTTGGGAACCTAAAGTTTGTCTAATACAACGGAGTTTTTGCCATGTTTAACTCTAACATATGTTAACATATGTTGGAGGGGTTAACATATTGAATGCCATGTTACATCAATGCTTCTTGAACTGTCATTTGATTGGAATCGTTCATCTTTAATTTCATTTCTTTTAACATATATTGTACCCCATTTCTAAACTAGTCTAATTCATCAATAACCTTAATATATTTGTTGCAAGTATACATCGCATTAACTTAAGTTTTACGGGATATATGGAATATTAAAGTTATTTAATTTAAATAAAAAATATACACATTATGTAGTTGTTTAAACTAATAAAAATGAAAAGGTTATACAACTTTGTTAAACCAAATGTATGATACTTTCTAGTTATTCAGTGTGGCCAAAAAGTAAAATTCGTTCAATATTTGTTTTTCCTGTAACTTTATATCTGTTAATATAATGTAATTATTTTAACCTAAATTATATTGAAAAATATTATGTGTTTTATAGGAAATTGAACTAGTTTTAAGACCCATATGTTACATTAAATTTTTGAATTTTCCCCTCCAAATGCAATTATGATGTAAAATTGAGTGAAGTTAGACCCTAATTGAACGAAAGCTATGACGCCTATGAGAGCCTAAGAAGTAATGAATTGCTAAACATCGCCCACAAATTTTCAACTGAAATTACCTTTACACCCTTAGTTCATTATATCACCTGAATCAAACCCTTCCATACAAGAACCATTTCAATACACATCAAACCTTTCCATACAAACCATTTCAATACACTTTCATTAATCTTTTCAATAAAAACTTCACTTAATTCCTTCATATAATATGTCCTGAAGACCCGGCAAAGAAGTAGCACAGCGGTTGACGGCGGCAGAGGCAATGGCGCCGGTTCCGGTGGTTGAGGTATTTTTTTATAATTGTATCTAATAATGGGGAAAGGTGGGGTGAATACGGTGGTTGGATGGAGACAACGAAAAGGGAGGCATCGGCGAGCCGGCTAGTGGAGGCGACTCCAGTAGGCACCGGCGGCACGTCTAGACGTCTGGATCAGGCGTCTGGATCAGGCGTCTGGAGTTAATTATATTAATGCATGAATTATATTAATATAATTATGTTAATTAATTATATTATTATATATAAAATATATGTTTAGATTGAAATATAAAATGTTTGATTTTAATTATTATATTAATTATGTTAATTACTTAAGTATAAAATGTATGTTTAAGATATATGATTATAATTATTAGATTAATCATATTAATTACTTAAGTATAAATGTATTATTAGGATATATTATTATAATTATTATATTAATTATGTTAATTAGTTAAATAAAATTTATGTTTACGTTGAATTATAAAATATACGATTATAATTATTATATTAATTATGTACATTACTTAAATATAAAATGTATGTTTAGGATATATTTTATAATTATTATTTTAATTATACTAATTACTTAAGTATAAAATATATGTTTAGAAAATATTAATTATGTCATTTTTCTAACCTAAAACCTAAAATTTATGATTATAATTATATTAATTATGTTAACTACTTAGTATGTTTAGGATCTAATGGAAGTCAATTCGAAAATTGGTTGGATTTTTAGTTTAGAGTTGAATAAAAGAGGTTTCCAAACATCCAATCATCCATAATGCCTCCTGAGATCCATGGAAGCCCCTAAAGTTATTACATTTTTACATCTTGAAAAGTAAAAAATGAGCAAAATTTGAATGCTATTACACAAAATTATGAATAATGGCCACATCCATTGTCACAAACCACATAGTTGTTTGTTCTCATCAAGTTCATCATGACTATTCCAATTCTTTTGGAGGTCATTTCATACAATATTGCTAGTCAAGTTGCCTAAACAATATCAACCCTAAAAAATGAGTCTTTATTGTTATCGTACAATTTCTTCCAAAGTTTAAGGACTATAAACTCTTCCCAACATCACCAACCTTACCTCTAAGCTTCATATCCCAATATAATTCTTTTTTGGAAGTTCACACAAAAGACATTATGCTTATACATCTTGTGTTCATGACTATGAACCCTTAATACCAACAAATAATATTCCCAATCTATATCCATTGAAACATTCAACATCAGAAGATGACCACGGAGTTGTCTCAAAATCAAAGAACCACTTCTCAAGTTCTCAAGAGAGAAACTTGATCCAATAATGATCAAACCCAAGAACCCATTAACCAGATAGTTAAAGCAATGTAGATATTCATACAACATCAAGCAGTACCACCATTCTGGTAAAATGGGGTTTAATACTTGCATATACTAGTTCTCATGAACTTCGCAAAGCTCATAATAAGAACGCAACTCATCAACTCATCATAAACTTGAGAGAGTTGTCGTCTTTTTAAGTTGAATGAGTTTCATAGTAAGTTAACAACACTTATGCCTTGACTTAATAATTTGGGTAAAATTCAAGTATATTTAGTTATATAACTAACTTAATCATTATTTTTATTTATGTCTTGAAGTTATTGATTGTTATCGAACTTGGAATTTTGGCAACAATAATGCATGGTACCTAATATGTTATTACAAGGCTCAAGTTTTGAATTTGTCATGCTTTATTTATTATTCTTATTTGTTTTTTACATTATAAGTGCGGTTTCTAAGTTATAACGTCATTTTCTTGAAGAGCATCCTCACGATTAACGATATGTTTGTTTACCTTGATGTAATTAGGAATCGAGCTACCGACTAAGAAAAGAGAAATCGTTACCTGCTCACATGACGAGACAACACTTATAGGATGATTTCGGTCCTAGGCATCCACGTACTCGTGGTGTGTCTGCCTCGGCTCGAAGGAGAGAGTATCTTCTTGGTATGAGCAGTCAGTAGATATGGAGGACGAAGAAGAAAGGGGTGATAGTTGGGATGATGATGACGAAAACTTCGAGGAAGATGGAGATGATTATATAGATGAATTAGAGGTTCAATTTAGAGGGTGCTCGGGCCGATCGAGAAGTAACTATTCGTAAGGGTAATGGTGTCTGGTTCGTTAGTACTTCTGATACAACTTCCTCTTCTATTTCTAGTCAAGGCTGAAAGAAGATGAAGATCAATGATTCATGGATTGTGAAATAGGTGATTCCTGGTGGGATGGTTTAGTGGCAATGTTATTCCTATTTTTTTGGGTTACATCGTTAGGTGTATCTGCGACGGTGAGGAGAAGGAATCTTCATCCTATGTGGGTATTTTGATATGTTAGAACATTGAGAGAAAGAGAGAGAGAGGGAGAGAGAGAGGGAAAGAGAGCGTGTGCAAATTTAAAGTTATGGTATGAATCATGGATGGCTGATGGTTCACCTATTGTGCACGCTTAGATAACACTGGAGTGTCCCACCTGCCTTAGGCCATGTTCAACCATATTGATGCTACTATTTTATCAGTTTTTAAAGAGCGTTGGTTGCCTGACACCAACTCTTTCCACTTCCCATTTGAAGAGATGATAATTTTATTACATGATGTGTAGGAGATCCTTAGGGTCCCTATAGAGGGTAAATTAGTTAGTGAAAAGTCTAATGTTAAAGATCTGAAAACTTATTGTGCTGAGTTACTTGTTGTGAGTATTGAAACATTAGATACTCGTAAGTATTGGCAAGGGGGTGGACTAAATATCAAGGTTGTCGATGATTTATGTAGGAAGGTGGTTCCACCTAGGCATTTGAACACTCAACTCACTACATATTTTCTTTTGTGCCTTGGTTATTGTTTGTTTTTAGATAAGAGTAGTTGTAGGGTGAGGCCACGTGATAAAGTAGAGGCGAGGGAACCTAGTACTATGGGAACATTTAACATGTCTTCAATGATATTTCTAATGCCTGGAACTTAAATGAAATTCATTAAATCAACAATATTATATAGTGAATGAAACAACATAAATAAGTGAAGATTGTATCATACATAAAACAACCTAAATACATGATAACGATTGCCATAATTCAATTTGTTGTCTAGATACATCTTTCCAACCAACCACACTTTCATTTCGAATTTGAAACCATAAGGGAGCTATCGGTGGTACTGGAAAACCTTGAGCCAAATCTAATCGAATGAAATGCTTATATCTACCCAAATGTGCAATCAAAGATTCTCTTGATGGCCTCGTAATGCTAGAAGGACTTTCCCAAGGGAGAATGGTAATACATGGATATAATGAAGACCCATCATTTCCCAATCCATAGCACATGACGACGCTCTTGTAGAAATTAGCAACTAGAAACAAATCAACGATAACTTCCATGTAATGCTCAATGCCACAGTGCCCTCCACCCCAATTGATAGGCGCTAATGCAACATCCAAACCATCATAGTATACATCTTGGTATTTTTGTCGTTTTGTTGATATTTCATTGAAAATCGTCTGCCGCGCCACAACCTACAGATCTTTAGAATTATGAGATACATTGACAACACATAAAAATCCATAATTTCCATCAACTACAACATCATTCCATCCTTCCAAATACGACATTACAAATCCGAGAACTCTATCACTATATGGAAATTGGTCAATGCCCACTCTACCTGTGCAGCCACAAAAATAACAAATGAAAACATGAAAATAGATTATTACAAGTAACTTGAATGACAAAATAAATCCATGTAGGTTTATGTACGTACTAGTGGAGGGCATGTTTATAGATAAGGACGAACGAACCATAGTATGATTACTGCTAGAAGATCGACCTTGATATCGACCCCGACCCCGACCCCTCCCAGCATTTCTCTCCATGTACTCCCAAGCACTGAAATCACGTCAAGGTTGACCTCTAGTATTGGTGCTACCCTTGGGTTCCTAATCTCCGATTCATCAGGGTGTAGCATACCATGCAAAGTATACTAGCATCATGTATAAACGCAGATGACTAGATCACACTTGGCCTCTAAGTTCATCAAACCATTATGTGTCTTGCGTGGATCGATCTACGACATTAGGTTCCATAACTTCACACATTCAGAGAGATCTCCAAAAAGGATGTATCTGATCTAGGTAGAAACCCTCGCCAGACTGAATGCATCGCGCTATTGTGCAAGCACATGGAATCCCATGGGTTGTTTTAAGCACACACTCACATCAAATGTCAAGCTCGTCACTTAAGTCACTCATCCTAATCTTCTCTTCTTCAAGCAAGCTCAGACAATGATGGGAAGTGCGACCATAGAGATTATGATATAGTTGACCTTGATATAATGTGCCATATCTTCATCTGGCGTCCTCCAAACACTACTTAATACCATTGACTTGGGTCTCAATGTCCTTGTTAACATGCTCAAAAAGCGTGTCAAGAGCCGATGTGGAAAAGTTAAGCCAGTCCTTCAGTGCATTATGGCCACTCTCGGCTTTATAGGTCGTAGTGTTCCTAAAATGAAGGACCTGATTCGTTTAGTATAACACAAATTTCTCTTTTATAAGGAATCCATTGTTACGTAACATATTGTAAAAGTGTAGGACACCAGCTATAACAATCCATCATGAACTGAACATTATCCTTATACTGCTCTTGCATAGTAACATACATGACTTGCCTCCAACACCCCTTTTGGAATTTTTTAGCTGAAAAACTTGTGTTTTCCCATGTAATGATAAGCTTTATTCAGCACACTTATTGATATGCCACGTGTAAGTTAAATGTGTGGAATTAGGGAACAAATCCATAATCGGGGCAAAAAGACCACCCTCGTAATCGGTTACTATCGAACTCGGGTGCACCTCAAGACCTACATAATTCTTCAGCTTCTCCAATTCCCACCGATAACTTGCATCTGTTTCATCTTTCATGATTTCATAACCAATCACGAAGTTCATGTTCCTCAGAGTCATCTTAATTATCTCTACTAAAGGATACTTGTACTTGTTTGTCTTGTATGTATAATCTATAAGAATCACATTTGGATACGTACGTAGCAAATCAGTTGACATTGGGTGCACCAAGAAGACATGGGTCACAACATCAGTGGCTTCATCACTCACAAACCAGTGTAAGTAATTATATTTGATTGCTTGATAAACAATTGTTGGATTGGGTTTCTTCCTTTTGACTTTTCTCTCCTTATCTTATCTCTTTCATTGTAAACATGTCTTCTATTTGGATTATCTTATGGATATTTCTCCAACAAAGTTGCCAGTATTTTAGCCGGTCTCACTTGCGCCTCTGTCATCTCGTGCACAACTTTCTTCGCACCAGGACTAATGCCGCTAATATGTTAATGTCCTATGGATACACAATCAACTCATGGTTGTGTTTACCCCCTTTTGAAGCACTAACAATATACCAACCGCTAAGATTTTGACGCTGACAAACCTTAATCTTAAATAAGCATCCACAACCTTTCCTCTTCGTGTCGAACATGACCGTTGTCATGTCTCGATCAATTTTCTTCGTAGAACAATTGCATTTTAATAATTTATCATATCGGTCATCTCTTTGCATTTTCCATGTTGAAGTCGACAAATAAAAACCGGATTGAATTGCAACATTTTTAGTCCATTCAATTGCCAATTTCAATGTTGCAAAATCATCATATTCAAAATTACCACTATAGTCAATCTCATCTCCACCATAATCTTCATTATTATCCTAAAAGAGCCAGAATTTCAATATTAGAAACCAAAAAATAAAATAAAATTGAGGTGTCTTTTGAAAAAGCTCCACCATGGTGGGAGGCGTTTGCTGAAGACGCCCAACCATGATGGTGCCCGTCCCTTCAAGACGCCCACCATGGTGTGACACGTCTCCTGAAAACGCCCCACCATGGTCAATAGCGCTTCCTGAAGACGTCCCACCATGGTTAGGAGCGACTTTTGAAGACGCCTCGACAACACATCGGTAAAATGACCAAATCTTCAAGTATAATCCGAAATTCTACCTGATTCTTGGGAGAAGGTGTTCTCGATTGGTCCGACATCATCAATTTGTCACAATTAATATCAAATATGAGTTATGTGTATCTTAATTGTGAGTTTTAAATGTTTTACTATAGTGAAAATAATTTTACAGAACTACAATGTTATAGTGATTGGTGAAAATAAACTTATTTATTTTTATATGTATTTGAAAAAAAATTTAAAAAAAGGTAAAAAAGTCATTTTAGTGTAAAAATGCGGACGATCCTACAACTCCCAAAAAGTGAAGAAACTCCAAACAGAAAGACACACGGGTCACACACCGCTCCATCGCACCTTCTCTATTATTTAGAGCACAGAATATCCCGAGCTGAAGTATCCTGTTTGATCCGATCCATCGCCTCAGGCACCACCGTTCGCCGCCGTGCGCCACTATGAAGAAGGTATCCTTCTCTGTTACTTCAAAATCAAACCCCAAACCCAAGCAGCATGTTACCTCCGATCGAAGCCCTCAAATCAATCGTGAATCAATCACCGAATTCGACCCGACCCAAACGCAAACCCAAACCCTAGAATCCGCCCCCAGAAAACACATCATCCCTCCAAAGCAGAACGAATGGCGCCCTTCCAAGAAGATGAAGAATCTCGACCTCCCTCCTCTCCACTCCGACGGAAAACCCCTCGAATTCGAGTTCGAATCATCCGACATTACCAAACCCGAACCCGACTCCTACATCTCATTCGGGCTCAATCTCCGGCAAGATTCTATTAATGATAATAATAATCGTAAGGAAGAGGGTCCTAATACAAATAATATTGATTTGATAATGGTGAAGAAATTGAAGTCTGATATGGAGAAGCTTCCGGATGAAGTCGGGTTTGATCAGTTCGACGAGGTTCCGGTTGACGGGTTCGGGGAAGCATTGTTGGGTGGGTATGGGTGGAAGAAAGGGATGGGGATTGGTAGGAATGCTAAGGAGGATGTTAAGGTTGTTGAGTATAAGAGACGGACCGCGAAAGAGGGGTTAGGGTTTATGGATACTGATAAAGTGGTTCTTCCGAATGATAATAAAAAAAGTAAGTTTGAGGTTGGGAAGGAGGTTAGGATTGTTGACGGTAGGAGGATGGTGGGTTTGAAGGGTAGGGTTGTGGAGGTGTTACCAGGTGGGGAGTCCGTTGTTTTGAGGTTGTCTCAGAGTGAGGAGGAAGTCAAAGTGAGTAAGAAAGATATAGCGGAATTGGGCTCTTTTGAGGAGGATAAGTATGTGGAGGATCTCAAGAAGTTGGAGAATCGAGAGGAGGAGGAGAAGGAGGAGAAGGTGGGGAAGTCGAGAGGGGGCAGTGTTAAGAAGAGTGAGGGGAGTAAGAGGGAAAGGAAGGAGGAGAGTAAGAGAGGTAGGACTGGCCGTGGTAATGGTGTTTCTTGGCTTAGGAGTCATATTCGAGTTAGAGTTGTTAGCCAGTCGTTTAAAAGAGGGAAGTTCTATTTGAAGAAGGGTGTGGTGATTGATGCATTTGGGACTAGGACCTGTGATTTATCCATGGATGATGGTAGGGAGATTGTTCAGGGGGTTGAACAGGAGATGCTGGAAACTGCCCTTCCTAGACGGGGCGGCCCTGTTATTGTTCTCTTTGGAAAGCATAAGGGTGCCTATGGAAGTCTTGTGGAAAGAGATTCGAAAAGGGAAACCGCTGTAGTTCAAGATGCTGATTCTCGGGAGATGCTCCATGTACAGCTTGATCAAATAGCGGAATATGTTGGAGACCCAGGTGATATTGGCTATTGATTATGGATGCTGTATTGAAACCTTATGGCAAGGTGATTTACCTGGCACATTAAACTAATGCTTTGTATTTCTGTTATAATTAAGTTTTTATATCTTATGCTTGCTTTATTTGTATTAACTTGATGATGGATTTGGAAGAATCAAGCGAGTTGTTAATTGGTTTCTGCATGGTGATGTTTTCACTTTCACCAAACTTGGACCTCATATTCTAGTGATTCAATTTTTTTGGCTCTTGTTGGTATTTGATCACTTTTTAATCTTGTGACCTTGAGTTTTTTCTAATACATCCTTGTTTGGTGATTTGAGATATGTGAACTTAATTTGATAAACCACCTCAGTCTCTAGTCATAAGTTCTCAAATTCGAAGCCTAGGGAGTCGCGTGAAAGGGCCTAGTTTATGTAGCTTCCTGGTTAATAGATTTACTTGACATCGGTTAAGAAGACTCTTAATACTAGACGCTGAGTTAGAAACCTCTTACCTTGGGTCACCAGCAGTAAATTAAAACTGAACCAGTCTATTGTCATTGTTGTCTGTTGATTGATCATACTTCCTGTGATATTTCAACGGCTGAAATGTGGAATTTGAGGATCCATTCTCCATTGATGGTGGGGATATACTTTTGGAGGATGTCTGATTTTATGTTTAGCATGAGTGGTATCAGCTTTCTTAATGTTGAAGCTTAGGATTCCTCATGGATGCCTAATAGATGATTTGTTTCTAGGTTACCCTAGTAAGGATTCTAAGAAGTTGATTTAGAGGCTAGGGCCTTACACTTTTTTCTATGAAATGTATACTAACATTCAATTACATATTTGGAACTAGTCTTCAAAGATGCATGATGCATGAGTTTTGTTGATGTGCTAGAATTAGAAATAATGGAGATTAGATGGTTATTTTTTTACGATCTTTTCTATTTGTAATGGCAAGGTGCATGTCACGACTCATCCCCCACCATCTTTGGCAATGGGAGGCTCACTAGGCTAGGTGTCGTGGGCAGCGACGCAGCACGGGTCCCTTCGGAGCGCCCCGGCTGTCCCACGGCAGCCTTCCCCCTAAAGAGGCTTATTTAGTAGAAGCTAGTTTTTTTAAGTGAACCCTCAATTGACAGTAACATAATAATGGGTTGTTTGGGGGGCCAAACAAACCCCAAATGGGCTCAAACTTGGGGATCCACTATTTTTTGGGCCAATGAATCCAATGGTCCAATCAGATTTTACAGATGGTGCCCACAAGTATCGAATGGTGCAAGGCAAATTCGTGGAGGCTCCGGAAGCTTCTAGGGAGTTGTAGTGCACCCTTGTACATATGTAGGCTCTAGACATGTATAGAGTATTCTAGAGGCTTGTACATAGAGGAAGAGTCTTGGATGTTGTAGATAGCCCTAGAGGATTCTAGAATTAGGAAGGTTCTAGTCCTTCCCCCTTTGAGGCCTATAAATAGAGGCCTCCCCTCATTTGAGCAAGGCATTCAAGAAGCTTTCAAGCAAGTGTAAAGTTCTCTCAAAGAAATACAACACTCTTTCTCTAGCATCCTTCCTTAAGTGCCTTTCTCTTTCTCACTTATCTTTCGTAGCCATCTCTTAGCATAGCTAATGACTTCGGGAAGCCTTGACTGATCGACTAACGAGTGTTGTCGACAGTAGGCCGCGTGCATAAGACTCGAGTGAAGTAGTCAGCGCGTGACAAGTGGTATCAGAGCCACGACATTCTGCTGGGCGAAATCGTTGATCCGGGGCGTGCTAA
The DNA here is from genome assembly GCA_026401315.1 of Dysphania ambrosioides. Classification (NCBI taxonomy): domain Eukaryota; kingdom Viridiplantae; phylum Streptophyta; class Magnoliopsida; order Caryophyllales; family Amaranthaceae; genus Dysphania; species Dysphania ambrosioides. Next base: position 22,446,926 of record CM048670.1, read on the forward strand.
CTGTTGTGCGTACGAAGTATAAGTATTGGCATTACGATGGCACAAAACAAGGACAGCGTTGCAGGGTCGGTGATTGAGGAAGGGCCTAGCAAGAAGCTTAGTCGAACTGCGTTGCTAGAGGAACACATGGCTAAGGCTGAGCTAGGCATTGCCGATTTCCAAGATAGCCTACAAAAGGCTGAGCAATCTGTCGCAAGCTTGCAGGCTATTGTAGGCAGTCTCTCCGACGACGTTGAGGGACTTGACTACCGAGTGCAGGGCCTTGAAATGGGCCTATCAGATGCAAAGGGTGAGACCCAACTGCTTGTCAATCAAGTTGCTGATGCCCTTCGATCTGAAATGGCCCATCTCAAGGAAACTTTCATAAGGCAGCTTCAAGGCCTAAGGGAACTACTCGACTCTGTTCAAGCGGATGTCTCCCTGTGCAAGGCCTTGCACGCTGTGGCAAGGGGTGCCACGATGCGGGAAGGCATGAGAATGAAAGTTCCCGAGCCGCCCAAATACCATGGGAAGCGCGATGCAAGGGAGCTCGATAACTTCTTGTGTAGCATTGAAAGGAATTTCGATGCTACACAGTTGATCGACGATGTGACCAAGATCCATGTCGCCACCATGTACCTTGAAGATGATGCCATCCTTTGGTGGAAGAGGCAAGAGTCGGACATCAAGAAGGGTCTTTGCTCGCTCAACACTTGGGACAAGTTCAAGGCCGCCTTCAAGAAGCAATTCTATCCTGAAAACGCGAAAGAAATTGCCATGAAGAGGTTGCGTGTCAATCAAGAAATACATCAAACAATTCTCTTCGCTCATGCTCGAGGTAACCGACTTACCTAAGAAGGCTCAACTCCTCTACTTTATGGATGGATTGCAACGATGGGCCGAGCAAGAACTAAAAAGACGAAACGTACAAACACTCTCGGATGCTATCGCTGCAGCCGAATCTTTGTTTGAGTACAAGAGTGACTCAAAGAAAGAGAATAAGGGAGCTAAAAGCGGCAGTAGCAAGGGAAAAGGTGGGGGAGCTAGACCCACCGAACGAAGCAGTCTAAATAGCGGTAAGTCAAGTCAATAAAATTGTTTATGAGACATTGATTCAGAGGATGCTGAATAACCTAGTTCAACATCAAATAGTTGGTATTTACGTATTAATTTAGTCAGTAATAGTTAATGCTAGTCTAGCAGAGTCAAACTAGACACTTCTACCTTGGGTCACCAGCAGGCAGTAGCATATTTAAAGTAGTCTCTAGACTAGAGGCTATTGACTGTTGATCAGATTCTTGTGACACTTTGACAGCTGTAGTGTAGAATTAGAGGAATCATTCTCTTCTACTGGTGGAAACATTCGTATGATTATGTCTGATTTTTTGTTTTGCATGAGTGGTTTCCGCTTTCTTAATATGAAGCTAAAGAGTTCTTGTGGTTGTTTAATAGGTGAGTTGTTCTTGGTTGACTTAGCAAGGACTTGAAGAAATTAATTCAGTGACTAGGGGTCTAGGGGCATAGAATTTTATGAGTTGTGCTGTAGTGTAGAATTACTTAATTGGAACTAGTTTTTAATCCTCTGCAATGCATAAATTAGAGATATGGACATTAGATGAGACCGCAAACATAATTCCCTATTGGTAATGACTACGTGTGTTGATAATCGTAAGGGTTATTCCCATTGGCACCATTGCACTATTGGCTTTTGAATCAAAGGTACTACAACTACCACTACAAATGATTCCTTAAGTACAATGAAATTTTTAATTTTTATGTGAAAGACTTGGGTTCAGTGATATTAGCATTAAGTAAACAATACAGATGGTTGTTTAAGTTAGAAATTTTGGGAAAAAGACCTTTCTACCTATGTTTTTAAAAACTACCCCCTTTTTTGCTTGCCTCTTCTCACCTGAATGTTTTGGGGCTTACAGTACAGCGATAGGGGGCTTATATAGTTCATATTATTGTGGGCTTGGATGCCTGGTTTTATGTTAGAGGGTTATATTAAAGAAGGATAAGTAGATGCTAAATCTTCTAATGGGATTCGAAGAATACAGAAGGGTAATGGTTGACATGTTATGGTCAAATAATACTGTTCAGATGGCATTGGTCAGAAAGAGGACTGGAGAACGAATAATTATTATATCTTCAGGGTTTACCTTCACACGAAAGTCTTCCACCATTAATTTCAATCCTTCAATGCCAAGTTAATTCTTGTTACACCCAAGTGAAGGATTCTATTGATGATTTGCGTGAAAATACTTTACTACAAAAAAAGGTTATTGTGTTTGAATTTGCAGGAAGACAAGGTAATTTGTATTTAGCGCATAAAATTAGCACAACAGAATGAGAAGTAAATTCTGTAATCTACTACAAAGTATAAAAATGACCCCATTTTTTGTAGGACAGTATGAAAATGAGTAAATGAACCGTACAAGGATCAGTACTGTCAAAAATTTGACCCATGGTCAGATATTTGCAGAGACTTGCCACTAGTCATATTATTTGGTGGCGAATCGGGAGACCATGCTGCCAACAAACAACCACCTTTGCCACTCAAGTCCTTTGTCGAAGATGTAGATCAGGGACTGAATATGAACCCAGTGCCTAACATCCTGAAGTCCTGGATCATAGTCCAACAACTGATATTCACGAGGTTGACTAAAACTTGGAGGGAATCCCTTACTTTTTCTTTTTTAGGTGGATTTTGAACCTTAATTGATGTTTGATTAACCAAATGTCAATGTCACTGCAGTTAAGAAAATATAACAGTGGTTCCAATAGCAATTAAAAAAATTCAAGTATTTCAGTGGCAAAAGTCAATAGTATGATGTTACTAATGAGAATTTCCCTAATAATATTTCTGAAAAGATAGAATTTGTTTTCCTCCACTGCTTTATACCTACTTGAATTATCTATTACATGTGCTCTATATAGTTTGTTGCATTGTGTTTGTAGGAGTTTCAGTGGTCAAGATGCATAAACGCTTATTAGTGATGTTTTTTGAATAACTTTCTGAGATAGCATGGTGTTAAGAGGTTGTTTGTATTGAGTATGTGTATTGTCATGTCTTTATCCCTCTAAATATCTGTATACTGAATTCATTTTATTCATGAATTTTTTAGAAATGAGTATTCGATGATTCTATTCTGGGTAACTGTTTTATCAAGCTGATGACCTTCAAATGAAGTGTAATATTTTGGTTTGCCAAGAAGTACGTGGGCATAATAATTTTACAAGCTTGTTGATAGCTGGGATTAGAAATTGGTGGCCGTAAAGCTTGTCTGTTTTCAGTTTAACACCTGCGAGATGTCTTTGAACAATACAATCTGCTGCTGCTGACTGAATTCTGAGGTATTGTTTAAGCTTTTTATGGTCATTATAATTTCAATTTGTAACGTTTTAATCTGTATTTGTACTGTTTCTCTCTCTCTTTTTCCCTTGGTGGGGGTGGGGTGTGAATCACATTAGGTATAGTCTATTTGGGGTTTCAAAGTAGATTATAGTAGAATGATTTTCATCTTACTGAGTTTCAGCTTATAAAACAAATCTCCTTCATGAGATTAAGTTGCTCCCATAAAATGTATTTTTAGCATAGAATGTATAGTTGACACTTCAATTATAAGAAAAACATTTACTTTTTTTTTATTTTTATATCAGGCTTCTGTTGAGTAAAATGTTCCTATTCCAATGTTGCACTTTGGAGAATTTTGGGATGTAAAGATTTTTGTTGGTTAATAATTTTTGCTCTTATGAGGAGTTTAGGTTGAGTTATGCATAGTAATTCATTGATTAAATCTTCCACAATATTTGGTCATTGGTGTGGTGAAACTAGAATATTAGAGTGATCTTGATTGAAATAAAGGGGTGTTTGTTTCAACATTTTGGAATGGGTTTTGAATACATATCTTAGTTGGCAAGCATTTTTGGAATGGAATTACATGTTTAAGGGGTTCTATCTCCTTCTCAACCCTTTGTAATTCCATACCCACCCTTAAAAGATTCACAATTCATTCCTTTATACTATCAAATTTTCTATACTACTAAATAATTTTAAAGTGGTATAACCATTTGAATCCATACTCTTAAGGAATAGATTTCCATGCCATTCAATTCTTCGATGACGAATCAAATGACTTCTAAATGTACCAAAAATAAGGAAATGGAAATGAGGAAATCAGCTAGCCATGTTGTTATGGTTAGTAGAAAGGTGTTATGCTTTCTATGCTTTGATTGCTTTATGAGATGAGAAACTGGGTTGTCAAGTGCCAGCAAACTGGCTTCTTTCAGTGTTAGCTCTAGTAGGGAGGATGCAATATTTGTGTCAAAGTCTGTATTGGTGCCACATAGTTCACTGGCAATTAAATGATTTTTCCATTTTCACTACCTATCTATAGTTAGATTCATGTTGGTGTAGCATAGGCTTCTTGGGTATTGACTATGTCAGATATCTTGTAATAGTAGTGGTTAGAGTTTGTTTGAGTAATGGTTAGAGTTTGGGTAGGTTGAGTTGTGTTTGCTAAAAGATTAAAAACATTACATTTTATTCTTCACAGTATCGATAGTTTGTTAGTCCTGTTGGTTAGGATATTAAGTAAGGGGAAAATTCACTTAGGGAGGGTATTAAAAAAAAGTGTAATCTCATCATACCTGTGGAGAGAACCTTCCTCTCGAATTGAAGGAACATGTAAATCTTAGTAATCTTCAATCCATAATATCAGCTCAAAAGCAAACCGATTCCAGCGACAACCATGGCTCTGGCAACCCGTAGCCACCACCAGGAGAGCATAGAGGCTGACCTTGCTCATTTGGATGAAAAGAATTGCCCTAGCTGTCTCGCAAGCTATGATGGCTATGGAACATAGACTAGCAAGCCAACTCACAAAGCAGCATACCCAGCAACGACCTGATTTTGGCCAGGGTCAGTAACAAACAACAAAGGGTACCCAGTAGGAAACTAGTGGTAGGGGAGTATGATTCAGAAGGATTGCACATGCCTCGAGTGACGAAGGAAGGCATGGGGTCTTTTCAGAAGGACCACCACCCGAAACCGGATTTAATGGAGGAATAATGGCGAGTTGGAGAATGAGGAAGCTAGACCTACTGGTGTTTGACTGCATTAACCCCGACATTAACCCCAACGGGTGGATTTGAAGGGCCGAGAGATTCTTCCGGTTCTACCATCTAAGCGAAGAGGACAAACTATAGGTGGCCATTGTAGTGTTGGATGGGGATGCCCTCCTTCTCTACAGTTGTAAGGGTTTTTGCTTCTCCAATTTCGATCTACTTCATCGGGATCTCTCTAAGAACGATGGCTATCCCATAGACGAATTGGCGAGGTCTTGGAGTACCGGCGAAAGTTCATTGAGTTGATTGCGCAGTCAATGCATAAATGGGTTAACATAAGAGATTAGAGCTGAGGTACGCTTATTCGGGCTTCAAACTCTTGACGTTGCAATGGATATGTCTATTAAGGTGGAAGAGAAGTTAAGATATGGTGTACATTGTAGGCCGGAAAACAAATCTGCCTCATATCCTTATTCAGGTAAAACTGCCAGTGTCCCCAACACTTGTGATGTTCAGGCCCACTCATAGCCCAACGTATTTTCTTGTCCAGACCCCCCTTGTTAAGCCCCTTCCAAAGGCATCTACACCCATATTTGTAGCTAAGCCCCTAGGGGTGGTGAGGAGTTTAACTGATAAAGAAATGCAGCAAAAGAGAGAAAGGGGATTGTGTTTTTCGCTGTAATGGAAATTGTCAACAAGCCACCGATGTCCGAGGAAGGAGCTGCGTGTCTTGTTGACGATAGAGGGGGGAAACGAGGAGACTCTTGGGGAGGATGAGACAAGCTGGGTTGAGTAAAACAGGAAAGATGACGGAGAAATTAGGGAAGGGAGGAACACACGCCAATGGTATCCCTAAATTCGGTCATGGGGATCACAAACCCCAAAACAATGAAGATGATTGGATTGGTGAATGCTAAAGAGGTAGTGGTCATGATTGACCCAGGTTTTACACACAACTTCGTCTCTGCGAGGGCGGCATGACACTTGGAATTACCAATTGTAAATGGGAAAAAATATGGGGTGGTTTTGGGTACAAGAGAGTCAAGGGGTGGTGTTGATTTTGCAAGGAGTGCAAATTGTGGAAGACTTCTTGCTTCTACCTTTAGGCAATTCAGACATCATCCTTGGTATACAATGGTTGGAGAAACTTGGTTCGATAACTACAAAATTGGAAGACACAAACAATCGGGTTTCAATTGGGTGGTAACTCTGTAACGTTGAAGGGGGATCCGTCTTTGGGGAGGACTGGGATTTCCTTGAAAGCGATGGTGCGTACATTGCAGAGAGAAGGTGGAGGTTATTGGGTTGAATTTAACAACTTGGAGGGAGTTTTGAGTACCACAGTGAGAGTCCATCCTTATAGGTACCCCCAATGCCAAAATGATGAGATCGAGAGACTTGTGAAAGATATACTTGCTATAGGAATTATCGATCCTTCCACAAGTCCATTTTTAAGCCTTGTGTTGCTAGTTAAGAAAAAGGATGGTTCGTGGAGGTTTTGTGCCGACTATCGAGCCTTGAATAAGGTAACGATCCCAGATAAGCACCATATACCTGTAAGATGAGTTGCATGATGAATTGCAGGGGTCTAATGTGTATTCGAAGCTAGACTTGAAGTCGGGATATCATCAAATTCATATTAGGCCAGGGGATGTGCACAAGACTGCCTTCCGAACCCACGAAGGTCATTACGAATTTCTAGTAATGCCCACCGTCACTTTTGAGTCCTTAATGAAAGATTTATTCAGACCATTCTTACGCAAGTATGTTTTGGTGTTCGTCGACGACATTCTGGTCTACAGTTCAAATGAGGAAAGGCATATACACCACCTAACCACTGTGTTGGGTGTGTTGGGGATATTGAGAGAGCATAAGCTATATGCTAACCTGAAGATATGTGAGTTTGGAAAAAAGGAGGTGGCATATTTAGGGCATGTTATCTCACAGAAGCCGGAAGCTGTAGATGACGGCAAAATTCAAGCAATGATCATATGGCCCTTGCCTTCCAACATAAGGTAGTTACAGGGTATAATTTAAATTTATTCGTGGTTATGCGGATATTGCAAGGCCTTTGACTGAACAACTCCGCAAGGATTGTTTCTGCTGGGACGAAAGAGCTGCTGGGACGAAAGAGCTACAATGACTTTTGAATCATTGAAGTCTGCCATGACTAGAGCGCCAGTGTTAGCCCTTCCAGACTTCTCACAGCCTTTTGTTTTGGAGACTGATGCTTTGGGTTTCGGCTTAGGGGCAGTGTTATTGCAAGGAAATCGTCCTATGGCATTCTTCAGCAAGGTTTTAGGGGTGAGAGTACGCAGCAAGCGCATATACGAGAAAGAACTCATGGCCATTGTGCTAGCCATTCAAAAGTGGAGGCATTTCTTGCTTGGAAGGCATTTCACTGTAAGAACACATCAGAGGAGTTTGAAATTCATGTTAGAGCAGCAAGTGGTTGGCCATGAGTATCAAAAATGGGTTTGCAAACTTTTGGGCTACTCTTACCTCGACAGCAAATAAGGTAGCTGATGCCTAGTCACGCAAGTTCTCCTCTAACATTTCCGGTAATGCTCTTGTTAATAGTTGTGGATTTGCATGGGATCAGGTGCATGCAAGGATATCTCAAGACCCTTGGCTATGTCAGTTGAAGAAAGCTATACCAGAGGGTCAACCATTCCCGAATTGGTTAGTTATACCTTGTCTCTCTGATTTTACCTCACAGATTAAGAAAGAGTATCATGATTCCCAATTAGGAGGTCACAAAGTATTGCGGCAGAATGGTATTGGCCAGTTATGAAGAAGGATGTCACAAAGTATGTATTAGCTTGCAATGTGTGCCAGCAACAGAAAGCTTCATCTCTGAGCCCTTTGGGTTTGCTTCAACCTCTTCCCATACCGAGAGAGTTTGGTAGGATATATCAATGGATTTTGTGGAGGGGCTACCTAAGTCTAGTGGATGGGACACAATATTAGTGGTGGTGGATAGGCTGACGAAATACACACATTTTGTGAAGCTGAAGCACCCCTTCTCTGGTTCAGGTCTTTGTTCAAGAGATAGTGAAATTACATGGGTTCCCCTCTACAATCATGTCGGATAGGGATAAGATCTTTCTCAGTCAATTTTGGAATGAAATGTTCAAGTTGCAGGGAACCAATTTACATCGAAGTATGGCATATCATGCACAGAGTGGTAGTGATGGTCAGAATGAGGTCATTAACAAGGGGCTAGAAGCATAATTGCGATGTTTTTTCAATGGAAAGCCAGAGTGTCTAAGTGGTTGTCCTGGCTGAATTCCATTATAATACAGCTTGGCACATGGCGCTTAATTGTACACCATTTCAAGTAGTATATGGAAGGGAACCCCCTAAACTTATGCATTTTGAAAGTGGTAGCATATCTGTTTTTTCATTAGAAGAAAATTTGAAAGAAAGAGATGCTGTGATTGATGATTTACAGTATCATTTGGCTTGTTCACAAAATCAGATGAAGCAATATGAAGACAAGACGAGAAGGAGTGTAGAATTTGGGATGGGGGATTTAGTATATCTGTAGTTACAACCCTATAGACAGCATTCCCTAGCTAAGAAGCTGAATGAAAAATTGGCTCCCAGATATTATGGTCCATTTGAAGTATTGGAACCCATTGGGGCTGTGGCATACAACCTCTGCCTTCCAGAACACAGCAAAATTCATCCAGTGTTCCACATATCTCAGTTGAAGAAGATGGTGGGCAATGCTCCAGTCTCTCCTAGTCTTCCCCCACAACTCTCTTCAGATTTGGTGTTGGAAGTTGCTCCAAATTCAGTGCTGGGAGTGCGCAGTAAGCTGAGTGATGGAAGCCTTGAGGTGCTGATTTAGTGGAAAGGACTATCAGACTTTGAAGCAACATGGGAGGATGCTGAAGCCCTGTCTCTTAAATTTCCTTTTTTCCACCTTGAGGACAAGGTGGATGTTTGGGTGACGGGTATTGCTAGGAACCTGAATAAACCACCAATTCGGGTCACATATACAAGAAGGAAAAAGAAATCAAGTAGCTGAGTATGTCAAGCATGAAGCTGGTGAGTAAAAGGGGTATGATGGTCTTTTTAAAGACAGTTAGAATCTTGGAAGTTTGGGGGAGCATGATCAATAGTTTGTTAGCCCAGTTGGTGGATATTAAATAAAGGGAAAAATCACTTGGGGAGGGTATTCAGAAAAAATGTAATCTCGTCATACCTGTGGAGAGAACCTTCCTCTCGAATTGAAGGAACTTGTAAATCTCAGTAATCTTCAATCCATATTATCGGATGAAATTCTCAGCACATTATTGAAGTAACATTAATTGAAAAATGAGATTTATTGCTGATGCCATGCTGAAGTGTTAGGAATGACTTGGTAGTTGTTGAGGCTGTTTGTAACGTGTTTGGTTCAAACCTTGCTTTAGTTTGAAATTCTATTTGCCAAGAAAGAAGTATGCAAATTTTGTTCTTTAAAATTCTGAATATTATGTATTTTGCCTGTATGGATATAATTATTTGGAATTGATGTTCTGATTCCTTCACATCCTCTGTTTGGCATGCAATTCTTCCATTTGACAGCCCTGCAATTGTATAACCTGTCCCTCAATTTCTGTGAATTTATGAGTAGTGCAGCTTGTGGTACAGAAGTCTTCAAATGGAATGTGAGAATTTAGTGGAATGGAAATGTTTGCATGTGATCCTGTCTTTTTACCCCGGTATAAGGAGATCTGGATTGTAGACTTTTGTGCATGGGTAAATGTGAATCAACTAAGGATGTATACACTCTAGTGAGACTGTTTTCAGAACCGATTGTCAATGATATATTTCTTGGACTCAGTTAGAAGTGTCAGACATGTGTCAAGTGTCAGGCACAACCATTTTAAGATTGTTTTGCATGACTTGGGTCCAAAATGAAGTGTCTAAGTGTAATATCCATATACAATTGTCGAGTATACAACACGGGTACTGGGAAATAGTGAAGAGTCAAAGTAATACACTGTCAAGCAACCTGTAGTGGTATGGTTTTTATTATGAATTCCTACATGATAGAGGTTTATTAGATAATCTTTAAATCTTATTAAACCAAGTTTACACTATTGTGAAATCTTAAGTTTGATTGATGTTATTTTTGGATAGTTTTATGGACTTGCATTGATAATCTGGTTATATGTACATGTGCCAATATGTTGGTCAATCATAGGCACTTCCACTGCTTGTTTAGCTATGGACCGGCTGTAATTGAGGGAAGGAGATTTTTTTTTTTTTTTAAAAAAAAAAAATACACTTACGCTGATAGTGTGGTTGATTGATCATATGCACTTATATAGTTATATTCCTTGTTTAATTATCGAATAATTGAAGGGGATCTTCGGTAATTTTTTTATATGCTCTTAAATTGATTGCTTGTAATGTCCGGTTTCTTTTAAGTTTCAATTAGCCCCTTATCAGAGTAAATATTTTTTCCTTAGGCCAGAGGTAGATGAAGAGTGGCTTATTATTGTGTCCTCATGTCAGCTTGAAGTAAGAGCATGACTTGCTTTGTAGTTTTGGTCAGTGAACATAATCATCTCACCTGGCCTCAAATGTGTTCCATCTTGCTGCTCTTGCATGTCTTTGACAGTGAGAATTTTACCCTCCCTAAAGTTATCTTGTTGCTAGGGATGCCGATTCAAGCTGTCAGCTATATTTTGCTGACCATTTACTTGAAAATTGGTGATGTTTGTTATGACACACACATTGAGCTTACTCTATAGGTAATTCACCAGATCTCATTACTGCTTTTTTGCTTCTCAGTTCGTATTGCTTTCCAAACTGAAGGGGTCCTAGTAGCTTGTACTATTCTTGTTGCGGGTAGATGAGCATTCCATTACCGTCATGATCCCGGCCCAACAATGCAAGTCCAACAATCAGCTTTGGTACTGCCTACTGCCAGCATGAGCGCTTTGTGGGAGCCTTGCTTCTGCTGATTTGTAAGTACATCATCAAAGTGAGGTTGTTTCCACAAAAATCTTTACTTCACTATGAAAACCCTGTAAATATAATTCCACATGTCCGAACAATTATTCATGCAAGATCTAACAATTAGGGAGTGTAATAGTTTCATTCAAGATCTAACAATCACTAGCTTCGCCATTTTATCAATCTCCTTATCTTGGCCACTTATTGACCGTTATTGTTGGAAGTGTACGAAATCCATGAAATACAACTTAGTCGTGCAAATGCTTGAGATTTGACCTTCCATCTCACGTTGGCTTCTCCAAACTCTTACCTTTAAGATGAACTCATCCCGAAGCTCTATTTACTCTGTACAAGAAAACTGAGTACTCTGTCACCAAATATTGATCCTATGATTGGAAATAGAGCCTAAATCGTCCCTAAAATAAATGAAATGATCCCCTTCAGGCAATGTATTTTAGATCTGACCTAAATAGAATCGATAAATCTGTAGCCTGCACTACTATAACTCCTATGGCATTCAAAATCACGTAGCAGTGATTGTAACTAGGGATGCTTATGAGCCGAGTCGAGCTCGAGTTTCGCTAAGCTCGACTCGAGCTCGAAAGCTTGTGAGCTAAAAAACCGAAGCTCGAGCTCGACTCGAAAACTTAATTCTCGAGCTCGATTAAAGCTCGTTTCAAGTTTGACTTGAGCTCGATTAAAGCTCATTTCAAGCTTTATTAAAGCTCGTTTCAAACTCGACTCGCGATCGATTAAAGCTCATTTTAATCTAATGTGGGGCTTTTGGTTTATATATCAAACCATCTTTTATATCTCAAGTATATTTTTCTATAAATGTTTATTATACATAAAAATTCGAGTTTCTCACGAGCTTTGATTTACTCGACTTGGCTCGTTAACTTATCAAGTCGAGTTCGATCTCGAGTCGAGCTTTGACCGAGTTTTGACTGAGTCGAGTCCGAGTTGCTCGCGAGTAGCTCAACTTAATAAGCACCCTTAATTGTAATAGTTGTGGCTGTTACTAAAGAAACCTTTTTTTTAACTTCATCTCAAATACCTCTATATACTCAACAATTCAGCATAAATATTAAATTGGTACTTGACACATTAATTTCACATCTATACAGGAATCAAATGTATGACTATTGTGAATCATATAGTATATGAATATGCACATGCTTTTATAAAAATCGAAAGAACCCTCTTTTTTTTTTCCTTTTTAATGAGTAATTTCAACTTTGACCTGTCCATTTAAATTCAAAAAATGTCAAACAACTAATGTTAGTTTTACCAAAATAGCGTTGAAAGAAGTATCAAATTTTTGGTAGCCTTACCAGTCTCGGTCTAAAGATAGTACCCTTAGTACACAAGTACTCAAGGTAGCTTTTTACTTAAGGCGGCATATCCTCAAAAATGTCTAGTTTTAACGTTTTAAAAAGTAGGGATCATGTATTCATCTATGTATCAGATTCAATACTCATGACTAAGCTAATTCCAGTAGTCATTCTTTAATTTCCATTTCTATTAGGACCAAGTAGAGGTGTTAGTGAGCCAGGTTAGCACACATGCATTTGTTCGGCTCGATCAGCTCGGTTGCCAAGTCAGGCCTTGCTTAAACAAACCTAGTTAGCTCAAGGATTTCTGCATTCTAGCCGGATACAAATGATCTTTCTTTCCTTTCAAAGCGATTTTATTTAGAAGTGATGGTTAAGGTTTCAAATTGACCTACGGATGAGGCCAACCTTACCTTGTTGCTTAATCGGTCCAAACCTTGACCGGGACCCTGCTACATGATCGAGCTATAATACAGTTCGTCCTGTTGGCTACCTCTATGTAGCCAAAGAAGCTCGGCCCGTTGGCTACCTCTATGTTGTCAAAGAAAAGAGCACAAAATAAGTAAAAACAATTTTATGGGCAAAGGAATTTGTTAATAGGGATTAGGGAATGTAGAAAAGACAAATAAAATAATAGAAACTTTTAGGAAAAGGAGTGTGTGGTACGTAATTCCTTCACCTTTTAAATTAACAAAGCTGTCCTGTCAAAATAGGAGCAACTTTTTGCCCTCATGCAGAAACCTTTAAAACTTTAAAGTCTGTCCCAGCAAGCCCACACAATACAGTACTATTGCTTAAACTATTTCAACACCACTTTACTTACTATTGGATTTTCATTGCTTGCTTGCGTCCGTCTCAAGATGCTTATGTGCAGCTTAATGCTTAGAAATTTAGCCTCTCTTTCTGAGTAGATGATGCCATATTTGGCTTTTCTATATTGCTTTTCCTTACGAGTGCTTTGCTTTAAGCAAAAGGAGTCTTGTTTTGAGACCTTCTTCTCTACATATATTGTGTACCCATCCAATTGTATAGGACTGAGTCCAGACTTAAGTATAGGACTCAATTATTTTGACTCCTCGTTGTTAGTATGGACATTTTATTTTGATATGAAGAGCATTCATTGTTAAAATTTTTAGTAAAGTAGGGATACATAAATCATATTGTTAAATTGAGGGGTGACTTCTGTTGTATAAAAGGGTGACTTTTGTACAATGTACTCAACATTTTCTTTTCGAACATATCTCAGTCATTATCAACTGAAATCGTGATATTTTTTGTTGTATTGAGGGTAACTTTTGTTGGGCACATATAATAACCTTATTTCATACCATGTGCACTACACAAAATCTTCTTAAAAAAAAGTCTTACCACTAACTATGATACGGATTAGTATAGAAAATATTAAAGTTCACGTAAATTTTATCTTTTGCGAGTAAAAAAAACCCTAACCAAAACTTAAATATGTAAGCATTTCACAAATTTTCGTTGACAGTGAGCTTGGTGGCCAGAGACGGACCTACAACTTGGCATGGTGAGTCAAGTGACTCACCAAGGCCAAAATTTTTTTAAAATATTTAAAAAAAAAAAGAAATTTAAGTATTTGGTTGTATTTTGTACTCTTTGAACATATTTGATTATCGATTGTGACTCATCAGGTAAAATTCCTGGGTCCGCCTCTGATGGTGGCTGTGCCATACTACACGGCTGTTTATAAACCAAGGGACTTGGTTAATGGCGTCTTTAGTTTCTTCTGTAATGCAGGCAATCCTTATTAAACAAGCTAACTGTATAAGGGTGAAAAAGGGTGGGTCAAAGGAAGAAGGGGTATTTTTAATGCTACTGCTATATTTTCATTCAAACTATATGCCCTTTTTCTAGCTTTGTAAAACGCTTTTTATTCAAATAATTTGGTGCCCTCTTTGTATGTCTTTTTAGGCCAAGAAAGATACAAGCTTTTTGACTGAGGACCAAGAATGGTGATTATATTGAGAAAATGAGAAACACGTAGGATTTCTTTCGTATTGCTTGTAAAATTAAAGGATAACATAATTTACATCTTGCACTTGCTTGGTGTACATGTATACCACAATAGTGATGTAGACTTGTCTAAAATCATCAATTCATAAAAATTAAATCATTGCTATGGAAAAAGTTGCATCTAACTAACTACAAGCTGAAAACATCATTTTTTTTTTTTTTATAAAAATTTTTAGGTGCATTTTACCTTACATGATACCCTTTGTATTATGTAGGCCAAATAATAATCTTTTCAAGAAATATACATTGCCCTGATTTGAATAAAGTCAGAGACGACAATATTTTGTGAAGAAGTTTTCTGCTAAATATTGTCCCTAGCCATATCAAATACTCCGTATGAGTTTATACTTCCTGTGGGCAAAGTCTTCTCATTGGCTAAGGGTATCAAATCGGGTCAACGGGTCGGTTCTGGGTTGACCCATCGCGGGTCGGTTCTTATCGGGTCGGTTCCGGTTCGAGTCGGATCATTATCGGGTCGGGTTAAAATAGGTTATTTTCTTGTTCGGGTCGGGTTGTATTCGCTTCGGGTCAATGTCGGTTCGGGTTGAATTCAATTTGGGTCAAGGTCGGTTCGGGTTGTATTCGGTTCTAGTACAATTGGGTCGATTCTTAAACAGGTTATATCGGGTTATTTCGGATTTGGGTCAAGGTCGGTTTTGGTAAAACGGGTTTATATATTTTTTTAGGCCATCAAAACCGTTAAACTACGTAGACTAAGTAACATACTGAGGTGGAGAACTTCTATTCTAGTGATATACGTCTATGAAAGGTACGATATTCTGATAACGATTGCATCTTTTTGTATTGAGTAAAGGTCTGGTTTCGACTTGAACTTGGACCCAAGCCACAGCTAAGACAAACTTTCTCTTTCAATTCTATTGGCTAAGCTAGAATGCACAACTTCCTTATTAACATGCTTATTTTCCTAGCATGTGATAATTTTTGTGACTATTGTGAGTTTAGAGTTGATGGTTCTGTATAATATGGCCTTTTTTCTCCACCTCTTCGGTGATTTCCTACAGTAAATGCATGCTTTTCATGGAGACATGCAAGCATGAAACAAAATGAATTTTTTTTAATTTTTTTAGAAAACTAATTTCAAATTTATGCTATGTGCTAAAATCATTTAAAAAATAAGCCTACATAGATTCAAAGGAAAACCTATGTCATGAGCTATGATTTCTCCATTAGGAAATCAATGCCCTAGACAACAATTTTTGGTATATTTTGATTAAGGCCATATTTAGGGTATTGGGCTGCAAGGACGAAAATGATTTCTCATCACTTGAAAAAAAACTGTAAAATTAAGTTTAGGAAATTATTGTTGCCTCTTAGACCGATTTTCTCCCTCGCTCAGAAAATAAGACAACGATTTTTCCTCACTTTCCTTTCTTTGGGTCAATTCCAGCCCAAGTTAGAATAATCTAAATAGCAGTCAAAGACAACATTTTCACTCAATCTAAATCGCTGCTATTTACAACTATTTCATTCTAAACCAAAATAAACTTATTTTTCAAATTAGTTTGATACGGAGCCTAATTTTAAAAATAATTTTTGTTAGCTTTAAAAAAATTATCAAACAAAATAACATGAAACCCTTGATTTTGTGACCGAGTATTGGAAGAGGAGATAAAGAAAAGGAGGGAAAAGTCGAAGATGATTGAGGAACGAAAGGGAGATCTCTCGTTAATTGGAAAAAAGGAATACGTAGCGATTAGAGAAAGAAGAGGTTCCTTAATTTTCTTTGCTTTTTTTTTTTCCGAGGTTTTTATTGAAATACTTTCCTAATTATGTTCAAACTTCCATAGGTAAGGCGGGATGTAGTGGCTCAGCACTCCTTTCCATGCAAAGGCATGCTAGCTTAAGAATATGACCAGCAACCCAATATGGTCCACAATGACCACAACAAACGCCGGAGCTTAGGTCACAAGAAAAGTATATTTACAAACAAATACTAAAGAAACTTAAAAATATTAAATAAATAAAATTATACCTAATTGAAAAATTAATGCTATTAGCGCGCAGTCATAATATCTGTAGGCTTTTTACGAGATTCCTAAACAATCTGGCTTAGATACTGATGAACAGTTTTAGTTTGATGCATATATATTTTCAGGTGCAGCAGTAGGCTCCCATGGGCTAGCCTTCTGTCCTTCGTGTGACAGACAGTACTATTATTTTCACTGATATGGCAAAATCTTTTACTTCTATTAGCTAATTATCAATGTTTACAACTAAGTTTCACAGTACGCCATATGGTTTAGAGATGAACTCTAAAAAACAAAAGGAGAGATTCCTAATAAATTTATACCAAAGATATATAAAAATATTAGGAGATATTATCCTAATTTAATTTCTATATATAAGATCATAATGTCTATATTAAATATGAGTCAATGTATATTTTTTTTATCTTCTATATTTCTATATTTGATATAATAATATATATATATATAACAATAGCTGTATATGAGATGTCAATATCTTGATATAACTTATATCAGTTATGAATTAGGATAGCCTAAAACAAAAGTAGTAAATTGGCATCTCATTCGTATACCCACTTCTCCTCTAGCTCTTTACCTTGAATGGCCCAAGGGAATTTTGCTTCAACTTTTTTCGTTCCAGTAATCTAGTCTTTGATCCTAGGTTTTGGCTGTTGAAGATGTGATGCTTGAATCTCAGATATTAATTAGAAATAGTCCTATGGTTAGTTTTATGTATATGCTATGTTAGTGGAAACCACTGCTGGGGGTTGGTATAGTTGATTGCAGATGGGGTTCAACCTTGTAACGTCAAGGTCATAGTCGAATCATCGTAGGCACCTATTGGGTGCCTGGGGTGTGGTGTGATCCCTTTACCCTCACCCACCAATCCCAAGTACATAGTATGTGAAAATGAGACTAAGAAAACATAAGGGTTGAGGCACATATCAGAGTCCTTCTTAATTACCATTTAAAATAGAAGTATGTGTTAGTTGGTGGAAATTAAATCAAATGTAGCATAAAGTTTTACTGGATTATTTGAGTGTTATCAGTTAATCACTGTATGCAAAGTTTAGGGTAATTAAAAATTCCCAAGCTGGAATTCAAAGAATGTACATTCCTTCAGGTCATAAGTTACTTATAAAACTCATTCTTCTTAAATTATTTTATTATAGGACTTAACAATGTTGCACCATATATACCTTATATGAATTTTTCTATATTTTTCTATAATATGTATTTTTATATCCGATAAACAATATCTATATCTGATATAACAATACATATATCTAAAATCAGATTTCATTAGCATTCTTTGAAGTCCTCCCCATACATCATATCATTTGGCCAATTCGCAGTGTTGTTCAAGGGTGGAACCCTTGGGAGATGGGAGTATCTACGATCAAGCTAATCCTGTAGCTCGTCAACAAACAATAAAATGAAGCACTTTTGAGCATCATGATGAAATCAATATATAATATAAGGTGATCGATGATCTGATAGAAATGGTGCGGTGCAATATGAAGTGGGTACAGTGACGACACTGTAATATAATTTGATGAGTTCGTTATGATCTGTTTCCTCTATAGTTTATCTTTTTCCTGGCCAACTTCATCATTTGATGGCTTTAAATTTAGATCAACTTTATGTGATAATATAATGCAGGGGAGAAAAGAAGAGTGAAGGGAATGTTTTTGGTAATCCCTATGCATTCAAAGCGTCAAGGAAGATGGAATCCATTAAATACACACTTTATTCTTCACCTTTGAGTTTGAGAGGCCAATGCAAAATAAAATGGTGCACAGTTCCCAATTTCTTTAGACTGATCGTTCCCCCCCACATTCTCTTTTCAGGTTCTTGGGAGTTGGCTTATGGACCTAAAGTGTATCTCTTCTTCCTTGTTTCATCTCTTTTCTTCATGTCTCTTATTTATACAGTAAAGTCTTCACCACTCGAAAAAACAGATATAGCCCAGAAAAGAAGGTTATATTATCAAAGTGAAATACCTTCCTCAAGAATTTACCATCTTAGTGAATTACGAGATAGATGTATTAAAGTTTTTGTTTTTGTTTTTTATTTGAAAAAAAAAATTTATGATATTAATTAATACTTAGATACAATAAACTTATTCCAACAGTATACTACCAAATATTTTAATTTTTTAAATTGAAATAAATTATCTATTTCGTACCTCGCTCTTAGGATCATGTACAGACTTAAAAATAATTATTGTGTTATATTTGGTCTTAAAATACCCCTAAGACGAGTTTATGATCTACTATAGGAGTTTGGAATATCAATTGAAATGCATGAATAGTTTTTTATTTTTTATTTTAATTTATAGGAGCTTTTAATTCATTGATATACGCTTGTAAACGTATCTCATAATATTTATCAAAATTTAAAAAGAAAAAACATTTCAAAGTATTAAAAGTAAAAGTATACACACTGGATCCATGTGTAATGACATCTTTATTTTTTATTAGTGCAACTTCATGTCTATTAGTACAATTTCGTTTG
The DNA here is from genome assembly GCA_026401315.1 of Dysphania ambrosioides. Classification (NCBI taxonomy): domain Eukaryota; kingdom Viridiplantae; phylum Streptophyta; class Magnoliopsida; order Caryophyllales; family Amaranthaceae; genus Dysphania; species Dysphania ambrosioides. The sequence continues at coordinate 22,465,806 of CM048670.1, forward strand.
CAAATAATGCAATTTTATATCTAAATAGTGCAACTTTAAGAAGAAAAATTAAGGTAAAATACTAAGCCCACACAAAAATCGTAAAATTATATACAATTTTATTTTTTAATCCTGCAACTTCATATTATATTAGTATAATTTCGTTTGAATCTAATATACCTTCAAAAAGTATAACTTAAAAAAAAAAAAGAATTTACCCATTTACCCTCCAATATATACTTTGTTGCATATCTCAAATATAGATATAGATCTGAATGCCTTCGAGGTATATTGTGGGTTCAAATTTAAGATGCATGTTTAATGTTTTTTTTTTTTAATATGAAAGAACACTGTAATTTAAAAGTCTATCTAGTACTTTTAAGAATTGATAAGGGCAACTTCTGAAACACTGGGTAAGAACATAATTAGAAGGAAAAATACAAATGTAAAGTAATAATTTATACGTACATTGAGCACAATACGAAGTATTTTACCGTACGTGTAGCAAGCTAGCAATCACACTTTCACTGAATGGGAGAGGATTCATTGCTTTCTCACCTTTTCATGCATATAAATATTTAGTTTGATTAAGGAATTGAACTGGGATATAACCAATATAATCCAAGTAAGTCCTTTACTTTTGTTTTAAGATTAAAGGTTAGTTAGGTTGAAACTATTTTACAAGAACACCCAACTTTATCCTCTTATGTGAAAACCAAAAATTTAAATTATAATGATTATCAAGACCTAAATAAAGGTGATAGCAGATGAACTGTCCTAATTAGTAAAAGTAGTTACCAAAATTAAAAAGTAAAAGTGTTAGTTCAATTTGTATGTAATTATAATTTTGTGAAAATTAAGTTCGTTCACAAGACTTTGAACACTTGAGATACTTGTAGTTTAGAAATTTATGATAAATCGAGATTATTTTGAGATTACACCAACATAACACGCATGATTGTTTTGTAAAACACCCTATGTTACTATATGAAGTATAATACAATAAGCTAACTCCGTTGGATTTAGATTGTTTCGATTGAGAAGATATTAGGGATGGCAATGGATGTTGGACCCGACCCGAATCTGTGGATCCATATCAAAATGCATCCAATAAGAAAATATATTATCAAAATTTTTGAACTTTGACTCTATAAATAGAAATAATCATGGCTATATTCAGGGGATGAAGGGAGTATAAATTAACGCTTTAAAGTTAAGATTTAGTTGAAATCATCTCTTAAGAATCTAAAGGAAACACCATAAATATAGCTCAATTAATAAAAGAGCTTGATTGCAATATAATGGCCAGGTTTTACAAATAATTAAGGGAAAAGAGAGATAAACCCTAAGATTTTGTCGTGCTCTTGAGCTTTGAAGTGGGTGTAGGTTTCAAGGATAAATCAGCCATGCAATGCAAAACCCCATATTCAAAAGCTCCCATACATACATTATGCATTGAAGGGAGAGACCCAGGGAACTTGTAAATATCACGTACGTCGTCTTTATAAAAATTTCTTGCTTAATTATTAATTAAGAATTCAACAGTTGAAGCTTAATCAAGAGATCGATCATTCTGTACATTAGGGAGAGATGAGATAAAGGGCAAAGCTACGGTCCCTTTGATACTGCTGCCATGTTTTCGTACTCCTTGTCAGCACATGCAATCCACTTTGGACTCTCAAACATACAAGAAAAGCATTTTTATAATTTCCCTCTTCTCTTCTCTTCGCTTCCATCTCCACCACCCTCCCTCCCTCCCTCCCATTATATATCATGTATATCATATCATTATCATATCAATAAAACCATATCATATATTTTCTTTATCATTTTCATGTAACTCTGCTCCATCCCACTTTTTTTTCTTTTTCTTCCTATACACACTTCCTTACTTCTCTAGCTATAGTGCTCTAGCTAGCTCTACCCATGGTTTCCTACCCCCTCTTCTAACTTATCTTCATGTTTTTTTATGTAACAAACTTTTGTAACTCATCCACACCAACTATTGATATTTCCCATCTAGCAATTAATTATTATCATGAGGTCACAAGGATGTACAATCCAACAAGCCCTTACACCGGAGGCCGCGGCTGTGGTGAAGCAAGCCGTGGCGCTCGCTAAGAGGCGGGGACACGCACAGGTTACCCCTCTCCATGTTGCCCACACGATGTTGTCGGTGTCGTCGGGCCTCCTTCGGGCTGCCTGCCTCCAATCACACTCCCACCCCCTCCAATGCCGAGCTTTGGAGCTTTGCTTCAACGTAGCCCTAAACCGTCTCCCCACGTCCACCTCTGCCCCGATGTTTGGCCCACACTCAGCCCAACACCACCACCCTACCATTGCAAACGCCCTTGTAGCCGCCTTCAAGCGGGCCCAAGCCCACCAGAGGCGGGGCTCGATTGAGAACCAGCAGCAACCCCTCTTGGCTGTGAAGATTGAGCTGGAGCAGCTCATCATCTCTATACTTGATGATCCTAGTGTGAGTAGGGTTATGAGGGAAGCCGGGTTTTCGAGCACGTTGGTCAAAGGGAAGGTAGAGCAAGCGGTTTCCGTGGAAGCTTCAAATACTAGTAACAACAACAATAATAACATAAAGCCAAAGGATAGCAATAGCATAGCTAGTAATATTAATAGTTGTAATAATAACAACAATAAATTTCTATCTGTGGCTCAAACAGGATCATTGAAAGTGGGGAAACCAAAGTTATGTGATCAAGGAGGTGTTAGAGATGAGGATGTGATGAGTGTGATTGAGAGTTTGGCCAGCAAAAGGAAGAGAAATAGTGTGGTGGTTGGGGAGTGTATTTCAACCTTAGAAAGTGTGGTGAGAGCAGCCATGGATAGAGTGGAAAAGGGTGAAGTTCCTGAGGCCTTAAAAGAGGTTAAATTCATCCATCTTTCGTTTGCTTCTTTCGGTCACCTTTCGAGGGAGGAAGTCGAGCAAAGAGTTGGGGAGCTTAAGTGTCTGGTGAAGTCGTGTTGTATGGATAATAGTAAAGGGGTGATTTTGTATTTGGATGATCTCAAATGGGTCAATGAGTTTAGGACAAGTAGTAATAATAATATACTTGTTGATCAACATCAACCTCGGAGAAGCTATTATTGCCCTACTGAGCACATGATCATGGAGATTGGTAAGTTGGCTTTTGGTTATGTTGGTGAGTGTGGAAAGTTATGGCTACTCGGAATCGCCACCTTCCAAGCTTACATGAGATGTAGAAGCGGGAAACCCTCACTCGAGGGGCTATGGGGTCTCCATGCCATCACTATTCCTGCCGGCAGCTTGTGCTTAAGTCTTCTGCCTGAGGGGTAACTTATTCACTATTATTATTCTTCTGATTCATGGTGGTTTGTTCACAGAGTTATTTTCAAGCTGTTAATTATTTGGTTTCTTTTTTTTGTATAGTGATTTACAAAGTCCATTAACAAGCAAGAAGTTGGGTATGAATGGAAGTAGTTGGTTGATGCTAGAAAGCGGTGGGGATGGTGGTGGAGTAGATAGTTACAGGCCAAGCGGCACGGTGGATACGGAGGCACAAAGCCGGCAAAGTAGTGCTTGTAACAGTGACTCCACCAACTCAAGTCTCCCTTCATGGCTCCAGCAGTACAAGGATGAGAACAGCAAGAAAGCAAGCAACATGACCAACAATGATCAGGTTATTATTTTATCCTAATTATTAAACTATGTTCTAATTGAAACATAACTTGTTAATCATGATCAACTAACCCAATTATTTATTTTACCAAAAGTGGTTCATTCTTTTACAACCTTAGCTTCTTCTTCTTTTTTTCTTCTTTGTTTTTAACTTTGTATTCTGTAATATTAGGATTCTGTGCCAGTCAAAGATCTTTGCAAAAGATGGGGATCGATCTGCAATCCATCATCACCATCATTTCAGAGAACTCTGAGCTTTTCCTCCATATCACCTTCTACCTCAAACTTTTCATATGACACTCATCACTCAAGATTATTGCAGCCAAACCACCAAAGTTTTGAACCCAAGAATTTCTGGGTGACCGAGCCACCGAGTAGAGCCCATGACCCATCAACATTCACAATGTCAATGACACCCAATGATCATCTACAAAGAAGGGATGCAATCTCCACTGCCTTCATTTCCTCAAACCCTAACTCAACCCCAACCTCCACTTCTTCGAGCGACATCATGGATCCATCAGAATCACACTTTGTGAAATTCAAGGAGTATACTACAGATAATCTCAAGACACTTTGCAATGCACTCGAGAAAGAAGTACCTGGGCAAAAGGACTTAATCCTTGATATAGTTAGCACCATCCTAAATTGTAGGTCAGGGAAGTTGCGAAGAAAAGGAAATGAGCAAAACAGTAAGGAAGAGACATGGTTGTTCTTCCAAGGCATTGATATTGAAGCCAAAGAGAAGATTGCAAGGGAATTGGCAAGGCTCATTTTCGGCCGAGACAAGTTCATCTCGATTGGCCTGAGTAGCTTCTCCTCTACAAGGGTAGCAGACACCGTGGAAGATTCTAGAAACAAGAGGATAAGGGATGAACAAAGTTGTAGCTATATCGACAGGTTTGCAGAGGCAGTATCAGATGACCCTCATAGGGTTTTCTTCGTCGAGGACATTGAGCAAGTGGATTATTGCTCTCAGATTGGAATCAAGAAGGCAATTGAAAGAGGTAAAATCTCTAAGCATTCAAGTGGGGAAGAGGTTAGTTTTGGTGACGCGATTGTCATCTTAAGTTGCGAAAGATTTAGCTCAAGATCAAGGGCATGCTCCCCTACAACAACAAAGAGCAAAGTAGATGCTATGGCTCAAGAAGATGACCAGGAGATGAAGAACAATGAAGACGATGACACAACAACAAGTCCTAGTCTCTCCTTAGATTTGAATATATCGATAAATGACGATGATGATAACGAAAGTAATGGGGTTCAAAGCCAGTTATACTCCATGGATGAGATCGGGCTGCTTGCATCAGTTGATAAATTTATTGTCTTCAAATATAGCTAAGATTGCATGTAAATGTTGGAAGACATTTATCAAAGAATAGCTTCTGTTTTTGCTTTTTTTTTTTTTTTTTTTTTTTTTAAGCTTTTTGCAAGGTTATTTTCGTATTATCACTGGATATTGTACAAAATTTTTATACCTTTTTTTTTTTTTTTTTTTTGAGAGAAGGTCAAATTGGGAATTAAAACTATTCCTAGCTAGCTACTTGTAAATATACGAGTAACTTAAAGAAGGCATTTCACTACTGCAATATGTTTACTGTTTAATCTCTCTGGACACTCCTATTCTTTCTATATTTTTGGTATGCTTTCATGAATAAAGTGTGTTACCAAATATATGCTCGATCGGCTTTTACACTTTTGAGTGTTGTGGCATTTCACATTCAACAATAAGTAGAAGGTTTCTTTGGGTTAAAACCTTGTGGAATTCGGTCAAATATCTCGATGTTATGATTGCCTTTAAGATTTTTTCTTTTAAAAGATTTTGTATATATGCGGGATACAAATAAGGTAATTGTATCCCAATAAAGTTATTCATTTATATGATAAAAATTAACCTTTAAAGTTGATAAAGATTGAGATATTTTATATTAAGGGATAACTTTTATTGAGAATACAGTAACCTCATATATATCTCGTGTGATTATAGTTTTTTTTTTTTGAAAGAAATTTATCTAATATTTTTTTGGTAATGAAGGTAAATAAAGGACATTGTACTGTTTATACTTCAAAAGTAATTTTTGAGCCTCCTATTTCCTAAATATTTCTTTTTATATCGTTTAAGAATTACTAACATAGCTTGATTATTCTCTTGGTGCAAGTTAAACAAGTGAAATAACTTGATAACTTTCCATCAAAATTAAAAAATTAAAATTAAAAATAGATACTTTTTAAAAAATAAAAAAAAAAACTTGTATATATGGCCGGAAATATGGACAATCTCAAACCTAGGTTTCTTTCTCTTATGTATGACTTCAACGTTGTATATATCTTACACATATTTATACACCTTTTTCGTCCTCTTGAGAACATGTATATCTACTCCCCTTATCCCAATATATCTCCAACAGTTTTATCACAATCATTCCCCAAGATTCATACTTTGCCAATATTTTTTGTCACAACATTTTAATGTTGTAAATTCATAGCATACATTTAATTTGGTATTTAAGGTCGAAAATATGTATTCTCTCGGAAAATATGTTAATAATATGGACATACATACGCCATAGATGAGGGACAGAAAGAGTATTTATCTACGACAACTAAAAAGAATTCATCATGCCCAAGACTCTAAGAGAAGGAAGGATGATAAAGATTTTGTGTCATCTTGTCTACTCTATGAATAATAGGGATGGTAACAAAATATGAACAGATGCATGCATCTACCTTTAAAGCCCCATGCATGGGATTCCGACTAAATGGCATAGATATACTGATGTGTGAGGGTAGTGTACACAGTTACAACTAGCAAAGAACTATATATTCCTAGTCATTAAATAGGAGTTTTAAAGAGAATAAAGGAATATTTGCAAAGTAGTACTTGCTACAGATGTTTTCCTGCTCCTGTTTGTGTCATCCCTCCTTTTTGTCTCTTGGCATCGATATGTCAAATAGTTACTAATCTTATTCTCAATAATAACTGTTTTAAGAGTAGATTACTGTTTACATACTTGCTTGATTATTGTATAATGGAATCTAAGAAAGATAATTGGAATTAAATTACTTTTATCCAACACCTTTACAGCTTAATTACAAAAGTTATCTTCACATTGACTGTAAACAAATGAACTCACATTACTGTTTTGCATAACATTGGTATCTTAATATTAGGCAAGCCAAAGGGAATTGAAAAAAAATATATATGTTTTACTTGTAGAAAAATATACTTAATATATAAAATTAGAATAAAATAAAAGATGGTTTGATATATAAACCAAAAGTCTCACATTAGATTAAAATAATGAAATATGGTTGGACATAGTTTTATACAAGCTCAAAATCCCACATTGAAAAATAATGATAAATGATTTGAACCAATTAGTATTTATAAATCCAATAGTGTTTTCCACCTAAAACCAAATCAAACTTATTAAAGCTAAAACTTAGCCTTTTTGTTTACTCGATTTGGGTATAATTACTTAAACTTATTGAACTTTTAAACGAGTTGAAAATAAGTTCAAACTCATGCAAGTTTGAAACGAGCTTTCATCGAGTTCGAGAATCATATGTTATTATGTCTTTAAATTCCAAGCTAAACTCAAGATTTCCTCACTTTCTCCCTTTAGAATCCTCCATCCTTTCCCTCTCTAAAAATCCTCCTATGGAGGCTACATGTTGAAGAAAAATGACTAAGAAAGATTTAGGATTGTGAAATGTGGAGAAAAAAGAGTATTTATAGTCCTAAATTTTCAAGTCCAAAAGACCCAATTAAAAGAGGTTGAAATAAACCCGAAGTCTAAATAAGTAAAACCTCCAAACTTAGTAACTAATGCACAACCATGTATGATTATTTTGCCCGGTTCATCATCAAAGCCAAGGTAGAAGGAAGAAGAAGGCCATTGCATGGCCAATCTTTATGTTTTCCACCATATTAAATTAATCAACAATCACACTGGTATTTTGATTAATGATCATGAAACGAGAAGAGCAACATTTTAAGAGTTAATCAATGTTTTTTTTAATAAAATATCAGAAAAAAAAATAATAATAATTGAGACTGTATGAAATTCTAGGCTAGCTGTTAATTAGGGTTTTGGATACCATATCAAGTTTTGATAGTATAGGTTTTCCTTTTTGTATTTTCAACAACGTAACCACTGGTATTTATACAGCCTACATATCAAGCACTAATTACACTCTAAGCATAACTAATGTTACTCCTAAACATGCTAATTGAACAGTGGACACCCTTACTTAAACTGACTACACCTACCATAATAGAACTATATTTTAACAAAAAATTATATTTATCCCAAAAATTGAAATGGCTCGAATCCGATTTATTTTATAGTATTATCCTATTCATTTTACCTGAATTTTATTGATTAAAACTACTTTTACTTATATTTTTATTAATTTAAACTGTTTTTTTTTTAAATGATTCACTATTATTTTTGTGCATGAAATTATTGATTTTTCTATTAATTGTGACTTATTTTTACTGATTAATTATTTTTGTAAGCCAAATTGAGCAAAGCCTAAATGCAACTTTAATTTTATCATGTTAAAGTATAAAAGCACTGTGAACAACATATAAAGTTTTATGAATAAAGTTATATTACTATAAGGGTAAACATTTCACTCGTTAAGTTAAAGATGCACTCCATTCTATAGAGGAAAACATTATGAGAAAGAGAGTAGATATGATAACAAACCCAACATTTTTGTGGAAATGTCATAGGAGAAATTCCAAAATTATATTGAATATATATTTGTAAATATTTATCATATATTTGTAAATTCTCCTACTTAGGGGTGCTTAACGAACCAAACTATTCATGTTCGGCTCGAGCCTGGCTCGATCAAATAGAATTCGGCTTGAAAGCTCGTTAACAAGCTCGATAAAATATAATATATATTTTTTTTTTAAATTTAATATATATTTTTTAAAGTTAATATATATGTTTCTATAATTTATATTTTGAATTATTTTTTATATTTGTTGTCAAGCCGAGCCGAGCTCCTATTTTTTATATTTATTGTTGAGTCGAGCTCCTTGCAATTATCAAGCTCGAGGTCGAGGTCAGCCTGATCTCAAACGCTTGTTGAGCTTCAAACACGAGCCGAGCCAATTATATCTTTTTTGAACCGAGCCAATTCAAGTCCATTACTATTCGGCTCGGCTAGTTGATTAAGCACCCCTGCTGCCACCAAACTAATACATTAATCAACCGATCCTTATATCCTTATGTGGATCATATCGCATATTCTCAACACTTAATACGAAATTATATAAATGACATTTATATTATATCAAAAACTTGTAGTATATGATGAATGAAAAAGAAAAAAGGAACTCATAACTTTAACCTTACTACTTTATGAAATAGCTAGCCGTATGATAGTTGCTCTTTTTCTCTTTTGTTCCCAAACTGTGGCCTTTATAAAAATTCTACTCTCATCATTGCTAAACGATCGATTAAGCATCTTCCAGCAGCTCTACTTCTCTAAAGCCATTAATTGATCATACTATTAAACGACCAATACCGCGGCTTTATACTTTTCTTCCCCGGCTTCAAAGTTTAGTTGTCCAACTTATATGAAAAATGGCCCTACTTTTTCTTTAATGATAGAGATATAATATAATGTTACCGTACATAAATTGAATTTGATATATACTCTATTTTTTCATCTATACGAATTCTACAACACAAAGCTTACTCTCCTCCCCATTTCTTTATTCACCATTTAATTAAATTATTACTTACCATATTTCTTTATAATTGGATAGCTTTATTTTATATACTTCGTATTTTGTATGGATTCAACTATATATATTGCTTCTAAGAGTTCTAACTCGAGTTAAATATATTAGGTTCCTATAATGATCGATGATAGTATCATTATTTGATTACTATATTTTTTTTTTATCACTCAATATATAGTTGGAAATGGGGGATTAAATTAAATAATTTCTAATAAAATTACTATAAAAATGGTATAATTTTTAAAGTCATTTTACTTTTAAAAGATAAAGTGACCAATTTGATTGAAAATCAGTTTTTAAAACAGCGATTTTATTTTAAATGAAATTATTAAATGCAGAATTTAGTGAAGCTTTCACGCTATGGCTCATAAAGAGGTTTTCTTTATTATCCATAGTCCATTCTTCTTCTTAATATTTGTTTAAGGGATCAAATATTGATATTCATTTCTTTAATTTCTTCATCCATCTCAAGTTAATTTTTATATATTTTTTAATTCATCCTAAATTAATTTGTACACTTTTATTTTAGGAAAAGTTCCACTATTACTCTATTTCATCTCATTTTTTTAACCATGAAAAAAGTTATGAACTTCCACGTACTCTCTGACGTTCAATTAAATTATCATCTCCTATCTCCATTCATATCTACTTTTTCAATAAAAAATTTCCTACTAACTCTTTCGATTTCAATAAATAACTATTAATAATCAAATAATACTTATCACCTAAAACTATATGCATATATAGATGTCATGACAGAGTACCATACACTCTTAAATGGTTTAATTTTGGAATATATTATAGTTTTATGATAAGACACAACTAATATTGTAGAGCCGAAATCATCTGCTTGAAAAATGTAAAGCGCAAAGCATTATACATTAAAAAAAAAAAACAATATAATTTGTAAAGTATGGTGTTGGAAATGCACAAAGTAAAGATTTAAGGTATGATCCATAGCGTAAGCATTGTGCAAAGGCGAGGCAACTTTTTTGGACTAACTTTATTTTCGAAGGCAAAAGCAAAATCTTCCCTAAGAAAAATCATAAAAGATAGAGCACTTCTTTTCATGGTTAAATGTGGGTTTAGGGGAAAAAAAAATCAATAGAAAAACAAAGGAAAGAAAGAATAACTTTTACTTACTTTGATTTCCATAAACCCAGACATTCCCACCTTTGGAAAGCATGGCAAAAGTTATGGTATATATAAAAGGGAGTTTGTAGTTAAAATAATTGAAGGGGTAAAAGTTGAAACAAAATTGACAAAGACGCAGAGATAATCAAGCACATCTCCTTTCCTTTTTTTTTTTTTTTTGATTAGAATCACATAAAGATTATAAATCTCCCCATCCCCTTTAAATAAAAGAAGGGGAAAAGATAAATAACCTAACGCATAAGTATAGAATTTGTCGCTATTTACATTGTAAAAAGATTATTGGAACTTCAAGACCAATACATATGATTGATTATACTAACGTAATAATCACGTAGGCCCCTATGATCCGCGATATCTTTCTCATGTGTTTAACGGTGTAGACGAGTAGTACTCGTAGTACTATGTATAGGGAAATGACTACATTACCGTATACGGATTTAGAGATAAAAATGTTTAAAGTCATATAATAGAGACAGCTAGCGAAAAGTCAAATAGGACAAATTATTAGGGACAGATGAAATACATAATTAAAAAATGTGATCTAAGTTTTCCTTTTTTTTCCTAAACTCATAAAAAGTTAAAAAGTTGACTTACATTATTTCCAATGCAATGGTTGACATACATATATATATGCTAAGTGCTATTGAAGTAGCTGCCAAAGAAGTGTCTTCTACTTCTGAGAAGGTTGAAGAAATCATCCCTGCAGCCTTACAAATACCAAGTGACTGGGTCTCCTTAATTTGACCTCCATCACCTAACAGGCTATCGATCGGATCTAAGCAAGCAATGGGTTTCTTGGGACAACCCTGCGAAGAATATTGATATCTTGGTCAAAAAATTCGATAAGAAGGCCCATGACAAAATTTGAAGGTCAGGCAGACGCAACAAATGACCACGTCTTCGATCATGTTGGATCTGGCCCTCAAAGGGCTATTGATATCTTGGTTATCAAGTAACCAAGTAGGGATGTTGTTGATGTACAATTATATTATTGTTGGTGGATCAAGAGAACAACTTGTCTTTGAGCCTGGACGGATGATGAAACTAGCCTTAGCCTCGAAGATGATGCTACAAGAAATTGAGAAAACTTACTCCGACGCCTAAATCACTTATTATTCTCATCTTGATCAAACGGCTACATCATAAAAAAAAAAACAAATACTATAAAAATTAACTCCATAAATTGAAACGATTTCATCTTAATAAAAATTGAGAGGAAATTTTTTTTCTTTCTTTCTAATTGTCTTCTAGTACTATAAATATGTAGTGATAAAAGATATGGATATTTCAGTTTCCAAATTATAAATTTTAAAAGCATTTTCCAAATTACAATCAATTGTTATCAAATATTTCGAAATGACCGAAAAGAGTACACTGTTAGTATTCCAACATTACAATCAATTGTTATCAATTGTTATCAAATATTTCGAAATGACCGAAAAGAGTGTAAAATAATTTGTAAAATATCAAGGGTTATTTTTATAATTTTATTTATATACCTGATATCATTATTTCTATGTATGACATTGTTATTTATGTATCTAATAGATTTATTTTTGTACTTTTATTTCTATACTTGAGATAATACCACATATATTTGAGATAATAACATAAATAGTATCTGAGATAATATCACTTAAAACTAATATCTCAATAAAGTATTTTATATTTTTTTACATAAGATAATACCACCTATATTTAAGATCTCAGTAAAACTTTTTTTTTTTATATAGTTGTCAGATTTATATCCGATATAAATTAAAAATTTCTCCTTAAGTAATTGGTTTGTGTACCTACCTATAGTAATAATACTCCACTAACTAGAGAAATTTAATTCAAAAAGAGCGAGTTATTCTTTCTTGTATGAAAAAAAAAATTGAGCGAACTATCTCCTATGTTTCATATATAAACATAGGGAATATATGGTCTGATGAAATATAAAAATGCAAATAATCTTATAGGATTCTATCATCCTCTCTAAATCAAGCAAGGCATGAAAGTTTGCATTAGCTTGTAATTATCGGTATATGCTCAGTATATCCTTTAATAATTTCACATTTAACTGGAAATTCCTAATTAATATCTTATTGAAACATTTTGTTTGTATCACTTTTTATGGTACATCTGGTCTAAAATGAACAAGTATAGTAGTCTGAATATATCATCAAGTGTTATATATTTAAAGAGACTGTGACTGTATAACCCTTTTTTTTGTCATCATGAGCTGAAACCTAAACAAACTCACCACATTGTCTATATTTATAAATATATAAAGTAAACATTAAAATAAAGAATAAAAAAAATAAAGTTTTTGTATCTTGGTAAAAGCTACCTATTAATATAACAAAAGTTATCCCTCAATACAATATATGTCAATTTTTATCAACTTCAAGAAGATAATTTTGTTATTTCAAGGGACTACTTTTAATTTGTCGGAAACAAATAATTTATTATTTTTAATAAGTATAAAATATGTTGTGAATAAAAAATATATTTTTTAAGGCAGCTCAGTTAGTGTTTACTTTAACTACACCTAGTTAACGTGTTGAATATTAATGAACAACAACGTATTATACCCTATGAGGAAACATGTGGAATATTACACGGATTAGCTAAGTGAACTTTGAAATTATGGGAATCTAATTTTCTCTTAAAAGGAGGAACCAATTTAAAGATATGCTTTTCATTAAAGAAATGTGAAATTATGGTATAAGGCAGAAAGTGGGGTGTCCCTTTTTATGAGAAAAGCTCTTAACTTTCTCAAACTTTTGTGCCTGGTCTTTACCACCTTTTACACTCATAATTTAACACACATCTATATATATATATATATATATATATATATATATATATATATATATATATATATATATATATATATATATATATATATATATATATTCACAAATAATAATTACATACGATATGGCTTCTTTTTGCACCCTTTAGATGGAATTGCCTTTTTCTGATTCTTGGTTTAGGTTACAAAGCAATTGAAGGGGAAAAGCTTTCCCCATGCATTATTGAATCATACACTATACATCAAATATTTATGTATATGATTCTAAATGTTAGACACATGGAGAGCAAAATTATTTTAGGGAATTTTTTGGACAAAAGTTGGTTGCCCTTATGCGAATGAAATTCATTCCGCAGATAATGGCACATCATGTCTTCTTCATTTGTATGTAAATCCATCAAGGACTACACCTTATCTACTTTTCATTTGATCGTAGTCATGCAATGGAGTTAAGGCAATGCACACTTAGCTAATAAAGCCTGTTATTGTTATCATTATTGTTATTGTTATTGTTATTGTTATTGTTATTGTCCTTACGCGTTGTGTGGACCAAAAGTTGTAGTTTTGTAATGTTTTTGCTTCACAATAACCGAACTTGAACTAAACCTTGTTAAACAAGTTTGAAATACATACTGAAAACCCTTAGGAAAAAACTCAATATAAAAGCATTGCAACGACTTCCAAATAAGTCATGACTCACATGAACCCATCATGACTAGCTCAACTATATGAGAACTTGTTTCAAGGCTCATGTGTTGCACAGATAGTTTGCTCAACTATAATTTCTCGCTACGTGTAGATATTTCAATTTGAACATAATTCTAGGAACATACAATTCAAATTTTCGACAATATCTCAAAGAAGAAGTACAATAACCTTCAAATTCGGCCATTTTGGCCGATTCGGAGTCACTAGAAGAATATCTTGATATAGTTACCAACATACCATGAGTCTTAAAGGGTCTTACTAGACCCTAAGATTGATTGAAATTATAACTTTGACTCTAAACACCCATTTCAACCGATATCCAAAACTCTTACAACTGGATCATAAACTCATCTTAAAGAGCCTTTAGAGACCGAATATAAAGTATTCTATAGCTCCAAACCTTCTCATATGATACTAAGAACCATCTTGTTCCTTAAATTTAATTTCAGATTATTTCGTATATATCTCAAAAATAGAATTCAGTCTTTTTTACAATTGTTGGACCCGATGAGAGAACACTTTGATATATTCATAACATCTTATTATGCTTGTCATGGGTCTTTAGGGTCATATTAAGCCCTAAAGATCAAATATAAGGTAGTAATTGGGCTCTAAACTTATTTTTAAAACCTTTAGAGATCAAATATAAGGTAATAAATAGTTTTATACTTCCTAATATTACTTTAAAATGTATATAATACCTCAAAAATAGAATTCAATCTTTTTTACAATTGTTGGACCCGATGAGGACTTTGATATATTCATAACATCTTATTATGCTTGTCATGGGTCTTTAGGGTCATATTAAGCCCTAAAGATCAAATATAAGGTAGTAATTGGGCTCTAAACTTATTTTTAAAACCTTTAGAGATCAAATATAAAGTAATAAATAGTTTTATACTTCCTAATATTACTTTAAAATGTATATAATACCTCAAAAATAGAATTCAGTCTTTTTTACAATTGTTGGACCCGATGAGAGAACACTTTGATATATTCATAACATCTTATTATGCTTGTCATGGGTCTTTAGGGTCATATTAAGCCCTAAAGATCAAATATAAGGTAGTAATTGGGGCTCTAAACTTATTTTTAAAACCTTTAGAGATCAAATATAAGGTAATAAATAGTTTTATACTTCCTAATATTACTTTAAAATGTATATAATACCTTTAATTCCATTCTAGAAACTTTTTGGAAATATCTCAAAAAAATTTCAATCATATCTTATATCTTCTAAATTTGGTCAATTGGACATTTTTGGAATCGGCGAGAGTCACTAGTGGAAAAAACGGCATCTACTATATGACATATGATTCGGTTCCCGTGAGTCTCAAAGCATAAAATTTTCAAATCAAGCTAAACAGACTAAATGCTCCAATTTTATGAGACCCGGAGCATATAAGACCCGGAATAATAGAATATACTCCGGTTCTAGGAACCGTAGCATATGTAAGAGGCCCTAATAAAGAGCATAGTACGCCACTGCAATTTCAAACACTACTTGCGGAAAATCATTCCTGCTACTTCGCGCTTCCATTCAATTTTTTCCCACTTCCCAATTCGTTCCCACTGAAATTCGACACTCTTCAATTCGTAATGGTCGAATACGCAGAAGCCAATTCTTTCCCACTGAAATTCGACATTCTTCAATTCTTAGTGGTTAAATACACATAAGCCAATTCGTTCCCACTTTCTACGTACTCTCACTCTAACGTACCCTAAATTGCAACTTCGACTCTCATCCAATCTCAGCGAAAACAAAGAAAGGTAAATTTTTTGGGAAATTTTTGTATGACTTCAATTCATTCGAACTGTTAGATACCTTTAATTTTCTGGGAATGTAGTCTAATTTTTTGCAAATTGAATTTTATGGTTTATGTTTTATGTTTCTTTGGATTATTCACTTACAATTTGATTTGAAGCATGCATAAAAGTTAAAAGTTAGAGAAAAAAATATGATAAAATGAAGTAATTTATTTGTTAGTGAAAGCTTAGAAATTGCAAATTTAAATTAAACAAGCAGGCTAAACATATGTAAGAAATATCATACCGTTGACCCATTGACAATATGACCCAAACATCCGATTTGGAAGTGATTATTGAAAGTGTCTAAATAGATTATTGGAAGTGTCCAAACATTCGATTTGGAAGTGATTATTGAAAGTGTCTAAATTTAGTTGTTTTTTGTTGTTGTCAATAAGTGATTTAGTTTTCGGTTGATTAAGATTAGAAGACAAAGGTCATAGGGCTTGGTTTCTTGGAATTTAGTGACTTTGATTTGGGGCAAAATTATACTTGGAATATAATTTGTTTGGTTTGGTGCTAAGTAAAGCAACAATCCTTTGATTTCTAGTCGCTGAAGTGAAGGATCAATTACCTTGTCATTTAGCTCATTAGCCTGCTTTGTATCACCTTGTTAACCATTGGTCTCTTAGCATCATCTTAAGGATTTTATTGTGTGTGCAAATGTGCTAGTTCTGTTGTTTTCTTTTTAGCTAATGTGTTAATTTGTGTGTGTATGTGTTTTTAAGGTTTATAATAAGTATCATAGACAAGACTTTTTAATGTATTCTAAAGTTTGTCTAATAATTTGTGAAAATTAATGAATGGAAGGGTTGTATGTTGATTTTACATGTTACATTGTATTCTGTCAAAAGGAAGGTCTTAGTCATAGGGGTTGAAATAAGAGAGTGGTTTCATCAAAGGGGTCAACTCTGCTGCAAAAAAACAAACTCAGATCCACTTGTGAGTATTCAGGTGCTTGAAACTCTCAGCAAAGATTGTTTATAGCTCCATACATGCGTTAGAAATGTGCCTAATGAGAAACCAATTCAAGTTGATTTGGAAAAAGAACAGTTCTACTACATAGAGGACACGCCAACATGGGTATACAAAGTGGATGTTTGTGAATTTTATTAGGAGAGATGTTGAATGTATCCATAGAACAAGTCTTCATGAGGTGAGATGTACTTACACTATTGTATGTTGTTGGTTAAATATTTCAAGTTTATTGTCTAACATAACTTACTTGTTGTGATTTTAGTGCACTTTAAGAGGATTTGAGTGAATGCAAGTCTATTTTGAAAGTTGGGTGGTTATGTCCACAACTGATTTGTGGCACACACTGCATGACAAACCAACCTGAGGTGAAGGACTACCTTAAACAAACTTTGACAAGGTCAATCAGAGATGGGGACAAGTATATTGAAGAGTATGTTTTGTTCCAACATGCTATGTCTTTTATTATTGTTATTGAAGTTATCTTGTTTCCCAATTTATTGACTTTAAATTCATATTTGTAGTACACATTGGTTGCTCCTAGTCATATGTCATTTGACTCACATAGTATATCAATTCGATTCTGTGCGTCTACAACCACCTCGACATTTACTTATCAAATTCTTGTTGAATAGGTATCTTTAAGCTGACCATTTACATTTTAGTTTGATTCTTAGCTTTAATATCACAATGATATGACCTATATTTTTCTTATTGGGGTGCAGTGTAATGAATAAATTGTGTGGAAGAATTTGATAATTAAGAGCCACATTTCCTAAATGGAAATTAGTGAAGATACATGTTTTTGATATTTAAATGTTTTTTGGTAGCCCAACCATTGATTTACTTTGATTTTAACATAAATATTCATTTCATTCTTATTTTGTGTGCACAAAAATAAAATGGGGTAGATTATGGATATTATGTGATGGAATTCATGTACTACTTAGTCTCTTCTACCACTGAAGTTGATGATGTAGAAAAGGTATATCTAATTCCTTTACTTACATTTGTAATATATACATATTAGACAAGTAGTCCTAGCTTATATATAAGTAGATGTATGATAGATCATAAAGGATGAAATTGGGAGTAATTGTGTGTTGAATTGTGGAATTGTGGAGTCATTGAATTGTGTTTAACAGGTTTTTTGGATTAAAAATTGGAAAAATGTTAATTTTACAAAGGAAATTCTGTCGAAATTTTTGGAAAACTTTCATAAATAACCTAAAATTGTTGCATGTGTTGTCCACTTCTCTATTTAAGCGGTATTTTTATTTTTTTTTTATTAATTATACATGTATGGTAATCTAATTTGTAGTTAAATTTAGGTTTTCAATACGCCGAGGAGGAGCCTTTCACCATTGACGAAATCAAAGAAATAAGAGACAAGCTTGCACGGTTTCTTGTCAATAACTGCATTTAGTAGGTAGTTAGATTTTTTTATCCGATCCCTGTATATATATACATGTATGTAGTTGTAACGTTTAATTTAGTTTGTAACTCAAATCATGCATTTTCCAAAAAAATTCAATAATGAAACAAAGTATTGAAAGCCTTTGAGCTTCCTTTATTCTAATAATTGCATTGGATAATATTTCCAAATTCAATATATAGCATTTTCAAAAAAATAATTAAAAAAATTAGACTTTATGCTCCGATTCTTGGAGAACCGAAGCATAAAGTCTCAAATATACTCTGGTTCGAATCGGAGCATAAAGTCATTTGCAATATGCTTGGTAAAATCTACTTTGGGTCAAAATCGAAGCATAAAGTCTTCGAAAAACCAGAGCATATGAGGTTTCTTCCACTAGTGAGTAGATCTTGATAAGTTTATCATGGGTTTTACAAGGTCATCTTAAGTCTTAGATGTGATTAGAACCATCTAATTTAATTCTTAACACCTATTTCAACCAATTTCAAAAACTCCTATAATTAAGTAATAGCTAAATTCATTTTTAGGGCCTTTAATTTAGACACAAATTTACGTTTAGGACGCATCTAGTACCCAATTTACGTTTTAGTTTGATTCTTAGCTTTAATATCACAATGATATGGCCTATATTTTTCTTATTGGGGTGCAATGTAATAAAGAAATTGCATAGAAGTATTGGATTACATACAAGAGCCACATTTCCTAAATGGAAATCAGCAAAGGTACATATTTTTGGAATTTAAATGTTTTTTGGTAGCCCAACCATTGATTTTCTTTAATTTTAACATAAATATTCATTTTATTCTCATTTAGTGTGCACAAGAAGAAAATGGGGTAGATTGTGGATATTATGTGATGAGATTCATGTACGACTTAGTCTCTTCTACCACAAAAGTCGATGATGTAGAAAAGGTATATCTAATTCCTTTACTTACATTTGTAATATATACATAATAGGCAAGTCGTCCTAGCTTATGTAAATGTATGATAGATCATGAAGGATGAAATTGGGAGTAGTTATGTGTTGAATTGTGTTGAACATGTTTTTTGGATTAAAAATTGGGAAAATGTTCATTTTACAGAGGAAACTCTGTTGAAACTTTTGGAAAACTTTCATAAATAACCTCAAATTGTTGCATGTGTTGTCCACTTCTCTATTTAAGCGGTTTTTTTTTATTAATTATACATGTATGGTAATCTAATTTCTATTGGTTAAATTTAGTTTTTCGACACGCCTAGAGAGGAGCCTTTCACCATTGACGAAATAAAATAAATAAGAGACAAGTTTGCACTGTTTCTTGTCAATAACTGCATTTAGTACGTAGTTAGATTTATGTATCTGATCCCTGTATATATATACATATATGTAGTTGTTACGTTTAATTTAGTTTGTAACTCAAATCATGCATTTGCCAAAAAAATTCAATAATGAAACAAAGTATTGAAAGCCTTTGAGCTTCCTTTGTTCTAATAATTGCATTGGAAAATATTTCCAAATTTAATAACTAGCATTTGCTAAAAAAAATTAAAAAGTAGACTTTATGGTCCGTTTCTTGGAGAACCGGAGCATAAAGTCTCAAATATACTCTGGTTCGAACCGGAGCATAAAGCCATTTGCAATATGCTCTGGTAAAATCTACTTCGGGTTAAAATCAAAGCATAAAGTCTTCGAAAAACCAGAGCATATGAGGTTTTTTCCACTAGTGAGTAGATCTTGATAAGTTTATCATGGTTTTACAAGGTCATATCAAGTCTTAGATGTGATTAAAACCATCTACTTTAATTCTTAACACCCATTTCAAAAACTCCTATGATTAAGTAATAGCTAAATTCATTTTTTGGGCCTTTAATTTAGACACCAATTATATGGTATTGAATAGTTTTAAACTTTTTTATATGGCCCTAGGACGCATCTAGTACCTTTATTTCAGCTTTAAAAATACTTATAAAATAATGCACAATAACCTTCAATATACGGTCATTTTGGATAATTTCATAGACCATTAACATATTCTTTCCATGGGTTTAATAAGGTCATATTAGGCCTTATGAGTGATTTGAATCATCTTCTTTGACTCAAAACATCTATTTAAACTGACTTTCAAAGCTCTTACAGTTGGATCTAAATTCATATTCAAGGTCTTTGGATAATACATGTGCAATACCGTCCTTTTGGATTTCAAACATTTTTAGATCATTTTTAAGTTAAATTAATATAAAATATTGTAAGAAAAAAAGTTAAAATGCTTAAACAATATAATGTGGGCTATGTAAGCATATAATACTCGTAGAATTGCCTAAATAAGTTTTTAGTAGAACGAAGTATTTTGTATGTCTTTTTACTACTGTCTTAAATTTATAACTAATGATGCAATTTTAGCTCTTCTTATCGGCTTAAAGTAGGAATTTGAAACTCACAATCTTAGTTATTTCCCATTTATCAACTTAATTTAGGATAATATAAAACTCATTATAATTAACTTTAAGTATTGAATCTTGATTAAACTCATATACACAATATTTGTAATAGAATTTTTTTGAAATATTATAAACCATATAAGAGTTAAGTGGATCTTCCACCCTGAAACCCATGCACGACATGTTGATGTCTAGAGTAATAGAAGCACTTGATTATTTTCATTGTATTCCTTAATTAAAGGAAGTTAATATAAATGCATGCATGTTGTAAATTATACAGAACATAGAATATTACAATCTCACATTCTTTCCTCTGTTTTCTCTTGCAACTTTTCCATTCCCCAGTTGATCTGAAAAATGCAAGGTATGCTTAACCCATCTTTGTTGTCTTATGCTATGTTCCATTCCCCTGTTTTGATCTGAAAAATTATCTATTATTACTTTACTTACTACTATTTGTTTCAAAGGCGCTCCAAAATCTCACAAAAAATATGCATCTGTTTTCTTCGAAAGGCTTCACCGGTCTTCTTATGGCCCTTTCGTGAAAAAGTTTGGGCTGGGCTGGGCTGGGCTGGGCTGGGCTGATTTAATTCGTTCCACGACTAAGGTTGAATTATGCCGCATCTGTAATGGACATGGCCCAGTCTATTTTCAGTGGCCAGACCTCTAATATCTTTTTCTATACGTTACCTAACTTTGAAGTAAAGCGCATTTAACATAGGCTATAGCCTATAGCAGTGTATCAACTTGTAATCAACATGAGTTTATATATATATATATATATATATATATATATATATATATATATATATATATATATATATATATATATATATATATATATATATATATATATATATATAAATGTTATCCATCAGCTTGAGCTTGCTAATTTATGGATGATGTCTACATTTTATTTGATTTAGGAGATATTCATATAAAACAATGTTAGTTATACCAGATATATAAGTAAAAAGTTGGTTCCAGATATATAAGTAAAAAGTTGGTTCTCTTTACGAGGAATACAGAGTATGTAATTTCATCCATACTGTCTCATTTGAATCTTAATTATGAAGCATTTTCATCATTGTTGAATGAGTTTTTTCACTCCAAAATTTCCAATTGTATGCACTCACAATTAGGGTAATTTGAAATAATTATATTTTAGTTACTTATATACTCCTTCCGTCCTTATTTATTTGCTACTTTTTTCCAAATATGGTTATTTCTAAATATTTGTTATATTTTCTAAATTTTACATATAATATCTCATAAAATTAAAGGCTGTACAAATCTCATAGTAAACTTCTTAATAAGTAGCAAATAAATAGGGACAAATAGAGTATAATATATTTTCTAAAAATTAACTCAATATTATAGCCTTACGGGAACTGTAAAGTGACGCGCCAAATTTATGGTGCACGGTAATCACATGGCAAAACAGTCCTATACATCAGGTGATTTGTCGAATTAAGTTATAATTCGCGGTATTTAGGATAAATTGGATGTGAATCATCTCTATTAAGTTTAGAGGCAGCCAATTAGACTTACATTTTTGAGTTAATTTTGGATTATTATTTGACTTTGAAATTAATACGGGTACGGGTACGGGTATGGATACGGAATACTGCAGGTTACTAATGGATTCAAATAAGAGACACTGAAATGGTGGGATGGAAAGCTAAACATACTTTACTAACAAATGAGAATTTTATAAGTATAAATATGAAATCCTTCCTTGGGATTCACGGTAAGTAAGGACCAAAATTCGACTGCTTTTTTTCTTTTTTCTTTCTCTCTTTAATAGTGGAAGTTGAGAGTTACATTTGGTAGCACAGAGAACCATGCATGTTTTAGAAACACATAATTGAAGATCGAGTTACAGAAACCCATGCCATGTAAATTTGTCCCACTATAAAAAAATAAAATAAAAAAAAAGAACTTAATTTGAGAAATGAAAGACAAATCTTTCACAGAGTAATGACTTTATGAAAAGAGGATATATGAATAGCTACTCTTCGTATTGTGACACTCGTTTATTGCATCAAAATACGGGAATTCTATCCCATTTGAATACTCACACTGTCATTTTTTTTTTCTATTTTTCATTTTAGTCCGTCTCTCAAATATCTGCTCATTTACTTAAAAACTTTTTATTTTGAATTGTTCCACCAAAATTTTTTAATTGTATCTTAAAAAAGTAGATTTTTATACTTGGAGCAAATAAAAATAGACGGAGCAAGTAATATTTTATTGGGCCTATCTTGTTATGTGCTCATCAACATACTCCCCCTTTTTATCTCTTTAAATTATTAGCCTAATTGAATAATATAATATTTAATTACCTGAATATAGTATTTTAGACAATAAGTAGTAGAAGTATTATTAATTATTATTTTCATTAAAAAAAATAAATATGATAGGAGTAAGTGAGATTTTATTTAATTGAAACACTTAATTGTGAAAAGAGAAAGATAATAAAATAGTAACAAGTTCATATCACAAAAGAAAGTGTGCTATTTGATCTGATGATGATGTAACAGTAGTTATTAGTAGGTGACCCCCAAATGAAGTCAATCAATATGTTCTATTTTCATAATAAATAACCATATACACATTAATACAACTTACATACGTACAATTTTAATTCTTAATTGTTCCAAAATATTGGCCACAGAAATTCGTTGTACAATATTTTTGAATGGTCAAAAACAAATTTCACATGGTGTCTGATCCCTAACAAAATCAGTATTAGATTGTGCTTGGATTTAAATACCATAATATTGATTTAAAATGTTATGGAAAAGGGTGCACAAAAAACAAGTATTATGAAGGTTAATATTGTTGCAAAAAGTATATATGTATAGTAAATCCTTAATTTCAATCTTATAAAATGAAAAAATACAGCCAGTCAATCTTATGTTGCGGTTATCTTTCGTTGAAATACAATAATTTTATTGTATTTCGTATGTATACGATATTTTTTTGTATACAATAAGACAATATAATAACTATTTTATGAGTATTATCTCCTCATATTAATTGGTGAAATAGCTGGTCAAAGAAAGAAGTAAAAAAGCGTAAATATATCGGAATGTATTCGTGTTTAAACTGTAGAGGGTGACTTCCTATATGCTTTTTGTCTTTTGGTGGTGGCTTTGCTGTCCTAATTCCTAAGCCACTTACGTAATTACTAGTAAATTACATTAGGGAATAACACGGGTTGTTGGTTTTAACCTTGCATTACGAATCAGCCCAAGATAACTATCCAAATTGTTGTTTGTTATTTGGGCCAGTCCAGCCCACTATAGAAGCCCAATAAGCATACAAGTATTGGTTTCTAAATCCTCCTAAAACTCCTAATTGGGCTAAGTATTGGTTTTCAGAATGCTAAATAATTCATCCGAATAACTAGAGTGTTGATTTTGAGGAGTAGTCAATTAGTTGTGTTGCTCGTCCATTTTTGGGGGGAAATGTAGGAAAGAGAATGTTGAATTATAGCCAGTCATTGAGCTTATCAATTCTTTAGCTTTATTGGTTTGGTACTCCTATATTATCTCTATATATTGTATTTGTGATGTAGTTAATAGATAGCTTATCTTTTAGCTTGCCATAAATAATATTCCCTCTGTTTCTTTTTATTCTTTTTATTTGCTTTTCGTATATTGCAAAGCAAATTTAAATTTTAAATATATTTTATTTTGTGTTTGTAAAAATTATTAAAAAAATAAATTTGATATTTGAAAAATATACATTAAGACGAATATTCTAAGATACAATATGATTATATTTTTTCTTATCTATTAGGAACATTTTATGATTAAAGTTTAGCTTTAAAATTTATAGATTTTAAACGAGAAGAATAAATAAATAAATAAAAGAGAGCGAGTAGCTAATCAACAACCAATATAGTTGCTAATATATTATAACTTGATTTATTTTGTGTTAAGCTAGGTAAACACTCGAAGAATATTTTATGGAACAAAGGAGACCACAATCACAATCCAGCTACGCAACTTTTCTGTGCAATCTAATCTATTCAAGCTTTTACTTTACGCCTTCCTGGAACATATCCGTTAAGCCTGAAAATTAAGCCACCACTGGAACCGACTATGTACTTTGTTTATGTTTATAGTAAATAAAAATATGTGTAATTTTTAGAATGACTACCTACTTTTGATAAACATTAATCATTATGCCTAATTATGTGTAGTTCAATGACAATTTTAAAGTTTTCCCTTCTTTTTACTTGTAACCCTTTTTAAAACATATTTATTAATGTATAGTTTTTAATTGCTAATATCTTTAATTTTGCATAAATAAAATTATAAAAATTTAATATATTAAAACTATATATTGAGACGAGTTTAATAACATCTTACATAACTATAACTATGTTAAAATTAAAGCCAAATAAAAGAAAGAGAAGAATAAGTATGTAATGAAAAAGAACTAAGAGTATAGGACCCACCCTTTTTGATTGAGCAATAACCGTTGAAGATGTTACTTTTAATTAAGAAAGAAAGGTAAACAAGAAAATAAGCTAGTTTTCTCTTAAGATTTTAATTTGAAGTTGTATTATATAACTTTGGAGGGCACATAATAGTAATAGAAATATTGTTTGCTAAGAAAGATGAATATAAAAAAGAGAAATTTTTAATTTATACATGATATAAATAATATATTGAAGATATTTTCGTAATTTTATTTCTATATTTGATATCATAATATTTATACCTTTTTTTTTTTGTATTTTTATATCTTTTATATTTCTATATCTGATATAACTATATCTATATATAATATAACAGTATCTATATATGAAATCTCGATATTAACCTTGATAGAATTGAAATACCTTTCCCATTTCTGCCAAGAAAAAAACTTACGATTTTCTTCTCCACAAGAGACTATGTACACAAGTGTAAACAATTAAACATATCAAATGACGCATGTTATGCGTACGCAAGTGTTACATGAGATTAAGACTATCCTATTAAAGATAAAACATGATTATCTGCAGAATTTAATTTAATTAAGCACGTACTTTAATAGAAAAAATCCTTTTAGAGTGGGTTTAGTGTTTGATAAATTAATTAGTAAAGGCGTGTGTAAATTATGTAAGAGTATGAAGCTAATCAAGTCATCAGAATCAATAATTACTCAAAATTTGGTTAATTAGATAATGACACTAAATTAAAGTTTAGTGACCCTTTTTCTTTTCCAACAATGATGGTAATAAACTAATAATGATGACTCCCATTCAGTGATTTCCTTTTGTCTTCCACACTCCCAAGACTGGGAAATTAAAGCTCCTCCTATTCCGCTTCACTTCAACAGCACATTCACCTAACCAAACCATGAGCGGCTTCAGCAAGCTTGGCATTACACTCACTTCAGTCTTCTCCTTCCTCCTCTTAGCTCTCCTAGCCGAGCTCCTCTACCTCATTTGGCGTCGCCGGAAACACTCCCGCCTCAACAGCAGCCGCATTGAGCCTACCCCGGCGTCTTTACACTCCTCAAACACCCTCCCACGCTCGGAACTCTTTAAGTTGGAGGGACTTTACGGCCCTCCTTCAAGGGTGCTCTTCACCATCAAGGAGGAGGAAAGGGAAGAGCTTGAGACTGAGCTTGCTACTGCCCTTGGAGAGTCCAAAAGGGGGGTTAGCTTGGGTGACCATTTTGGTAATTTCCACTTTCAGCTCACCGGTGAGGGTGACTCCCCTGAGGTGATCATAATGGTGGGTGATGACGACGCTGCTTTCGAAGTCGAACCGCCCTTTTTAACTCCTTGCACTTCTCCACCTTACTATACTCCGTCGCCGTCTCCTACCAGAGGGGGCGGTTAGGGGATCACCGACAACACGTAACATGATGGGGTTGGGGAGATTCGAATCTGAGACCTAACGTACCTTCATCGATCTCTGGTTTGGTTTAGAAACATCATTAGTAGGGAATCAGCTAGATTATATTAGCTTGCTAAGCTAGTTTGTACTGTATAGGAAATTAAAGTAGTTGTACGATTATTGATTAGCTAGGACTGCTTTAATCTATATATATATATATATATATATATATATATATATATATATATATATATATATATATATATATTTAATTTTTATTTCAGGGATCAAAGAAAGTGTTGGATCTAGTAGATTTTGATGAGTTCACAGTTAATTCATGAATTATGATTACTGATTATGTTTCATTTAGCATAGTAAACATGGATTAGGCAAGACCAATGTTTTACTAGGATTCATCAGATCTTGTACTGCATTTGTACTGTTGGCCTTGGATCTTTAGTTGTAAGAGTGAATCTTGGACAAAGAAAAAGTAGTTGAGGGTGTACGTATTAATGATCTGGATTATATGGCAGTAGATGCTGTATTTCTGGTACGCAAGCATTTAAGTTACGGACGACGACATTATCAATATAAAAAATCTTTCTGATAGTGGAATAAATGAGAAATATAATGTATGAAATGAGGATGAACGATGATGAAGGTAGCCTGAAAAGTAGCCTTGGCGTGCTATTCTACGGTGCTACAATGAATGATTTCAATTCAATTCAATTATGATCTGCTCAAGCGTGCCAGTTTTATTTTTATTATGTAGTGATTATTGTTTATTTGTTTTCGTCTCTTTGAATATAATTTTGCTTTTATATATTTTGTTGTTCTTATGTTCTTTTGTGTGCGTATGTGTGTGCATGCTTATCATTTAAATGGATGCAAAACAAAGGTAACAATTTAAAGTTGAAGATACTCCAGAACTAGAACATAGAAGGAAATAATGTAACATTACCAAATTACTAACATAATAATAATAATAATAATAATAATAATAATAATAATAATAATAATAAATTTTAGTCACTTAGAGGTATTACCGCCACGTATCACCATACTTTGGCTGTGGTAGCTAATTATTATATTATAGCGAAAGAAAAACTTAATTTATTTATAAAATAAAATTTTGATTATTCAAAGGTAGAAAAGTTGGATAAGAAAAATTATAAATACTCCTAGCTAGTATGTGCCCCTTGATGTAATGCTCCAATACATATTTATTTCTATAAACCTACTCAACATAAATGATAAGTAGAGCGAACTAAAAACTAATAGGAAAATACGTGTTAGTGGAAAAATATTTTATACATATATATACTAAAAGAAATACTTTGACTTTTAAATTCTTTTATTTCGAACTTGTCTTCTAATAATTCCTTTATTTGAACTTCCTTCTTCATATTTCGCCATCAAAATGTCTTCTTTATGTCCTTGTACAACTGTAATACCCCATATTTTAGACATTATATTAAAACGTTTATATGCTAAGTTGTATTTAAAATTATATATATTATATTTTAGCTAAAATTATTTTAAAAATATTTTAATACAAATTAAAAAGTATTTTAGCATCAATCATAATTATGAACTGTCATTTATATATTTATTTTACAAATTTATTAAGAAAATCATCTAATATATTTTTCTTAATTATTCCATTAAATTCCCAAAAAGCCCTCTAAAATATCCCGAAAAATATACCAAGTATACTCTTCCATTCTAGAATATTCTAAATGCTTAAAAAAATTATATTTTATCCTAATTTAAATGATAATTTTATTTTAAAATATCTTTTTATTTGAAAAGATAGATTTAATTTAAAAACAATATATTTTAAAAAAAATACCAATACCTCAAACTTATCATGGTCGGATACCATGATAAGTTTTTCAAAATAAATTTAATTAATTAAGTTAAGTATTTATTTTTAAATTTTTTTTGTTAAAAAGAGGATATATTTATAAAAAAATAAAAAATATATATTTCAAACTTATCTAGGCTACCATAATTAGGTATTTCAAAAAAAAAAATACTTTATATATAATATTTTTCTGAAAAATTTGGAGGATAATTATCATTTTAAATTCATAATTATCTTTGGTTTTTTAATTCCTAAAATTTATCCTAATTTCTACAATAAATAGACTCTTAAATCTCATCTAATTTTTAACACAAAAATTATTAAATCCTTTCTACTACTCTCAAATTTTCTCCCTCTCTCTCAAGCCACTCTCTCCATCTCTTCGACCACCTTGTGCCACCAACAACCACCAGCTATCGTGAGCCTCCTCTTTTCCTAAATATTTAATTGTTTTAATTATTTTGCAAGTTATCTTATTCTTAAAACTATTTCTAAATTTAATCAAAGTTTTAATATTTTATACATAATTATTGTGTTTTATTATGTTGATTAGTTAATGGTAATTGATAGGAGGATCAACTTAAAGTTTAGTACAGAGTTTCTAGGAAATACTAGAATTTAAGTTATGTATATATTTTAAATCTTTTTATGTGAAATTGAATGTTTTATTTTTTATGTGAAATTGAATGTTTTATTTTGTAAATTATATTATGTTAAAATATTTTTATTATGTATTTTGATAAATAAATTGTAATTGGAATTTTAGCCATGCGCCGCTTTTTTTTTAATATATGTATATATATGATTATTTATTTGAGATTTCGATTATAAAAAAGGATGATATAAATTTATCTTATTTTATTTAATATGTATTATGTTTCAAAAGGCCCGAATGGCATTTGAGATTTAATAATTTTAAATGAGCTTTAATAATTAAAGCAAGGTCTTTGTATTTAAAGGAGTTATAAAAGGAGAGTTATTATTATTATTATTATACATTATCGCTTGATTTTATAATCTAAAAGGGTTCATGCTTCAAAGTCCACTTGTTGGCAAATAAAAGGAAACCCCAAGGATAGATATGTGATGGGATAAATAACTTAGGATGTGTGCACACTTAGGATCAAGGAGGCGATATAAGAAAAGGAAATTATTTTTATTAAGTGCTTTAATAATTTCATTTGCATTGAATTATTATAAAGGAAGGTTTAAAGTTTATTAATTATAAGAAGGCATGTTCGAAATAAAAGAATTTAAAATTCAAAGTATTTTTTTTAGCATGTATATGTACACGATGCTTTTACAATGACACATATTTTCCTATTTATTTTTTGTTCACCGTACTTATCATTTAAGGTGAGTAGGTTTGCAGGAATAAATGGGCATGGGAGTCTTACATCAAAGGGCACATACTAGTTAGGAATTTTATAATTTTTCTAATTCAACTTTTGTACCTTTGGATAATCAAAATTCTTTTTAATAAATAAATTAAGTTTCTCTTCCACTACAATATAGTAATTAGTTAGCACAGCCGAAGTGTGATGACACGTGATGGTAACACCCCCTAAGTTACTAAAGTTACTATTATTATTATGTTAGTAATTTGGAAAGTGTTACAACAACTTATCTCCTCCATGTTGCATAGAGTAAGGTGAATTGTGAGCTTCTTCCATCAATATATTCTTTAAATCTCCTCTATTGTATGGAACACATCATCTTCCTTTAAACCTAATAGTCACATCATTAGCAATCACAACGTCTAGGGTTTGTCCTTCCCGGATATTCTCTTTGATGTTTTCCAACTTTTCATCCTTCGTTTGGTTTCCTGAATCTCATCATAAATGGATGGATGAATTTTCATGGCATTAATACATTCTTGTACTCCTCCTTGTTCCTCTACCTCTAAGTTTATTTTCTGAAATTTTATACATAACTGACCAAGCAAAATTATCACCTCCACCGAATGGTTCGACTTCCTAATTAATGCATCTGCCACAACATTAGCTTTCCCTTTGTGATATTAAATCTCTAAATCACAATTTGTGATAAGTTCAACCATCTCCTTTGCCTCATCGGTGAAAATCTATTTTAAACTCTTATGATTTGTATAGATCTTATAAGTTACTCTGTAAAGGTAATGTCTCCAAATCTTCAAGGCAAAAAACTATCACTGCTAACTCCAAATCATGAGTCGGGTAGTTAACCTCATGTGATTTCAATTGCCTAGAGGCATAGGCTATAACACTCCATTTTTGCATCAATATACAACCTAACCCAAACTTGAATGCGTCACTATAAATCTCATACTGCTCACTCCCATCTAGTAAGGCTAAGATTGGTGCTGATGTTAACTTTTCTTTTAAGGTTTTAAATGCCTCTTCACACTCCAGAGTCCACACAAAGCTACACTCCTTTTTCATAAGGCTAGTCATAGGTTTAGATATCTTAAAAAATCCCTTCACAAATCGCCAATAATAGCCTGCTAATCCCAAGAAACTTCGAATATCCGATACATTCTTCGGCATTGGCCATTCACTTACTGCTTGAATTTTTGCTAGATTCACGGATACGCCTTCCTTAGATATCACATGTCCCAAAAAGGATACTTTTTCTATCTAAAACTCACACTTAGAAAGCTAAGCATAAAACTGACTTTCCCTCAAGGTCGTCAAAACCATCTTTAAATGTTCTTCGTGATCATCCTTATCCTTCGAGTACACCAAAATATCATCAATGAAGACAACCATAAACCTATCTAAGTAGGGCCTAAAAATTTGGTGCATCAAATCCATGAACACCGCTGGTGCATTAGTCAACCCAAATGACATTATTGTAAATTCATAGTGTCCATAACAGGTCCTAAACACACTCTTCGGGATGTCTTGCTCGGCAAGCCTCAACTGGTGATATTCAAACCTCAAATCAATGTTAGAAAATACCCTTGCCTTTTAACTGATCAAATAAGTCATCTATCCTCAAAAGTTGGTATTTGTTTTTCACATTCACATTATTCAATTCTCTATAATCGATGCATAACCTCAAGCTTTCATCTTTCTTCTTGACAAATAACACTAGGGTTCCCCAAGGTGACGAACTAGGCCTAATATAGCCTTTGTTTAACAAATCATCCAATTAAGTTTTCAACACCTTCAATTCATCTAGGGCCATCCTATAGGGGGCCTTAGAAATCGGTTCGATTCCTGACACTAGATATATGGTGAACTCAACATCTCTAATTGGAGGCATTCCAAGAATCTCTTTTGGAAAAATGTCCAAAAATTCACAAACAACTAGAATCTCTTGCTTATTTCAATTTTTTCCTTCCCGAATTTCTTGAACACTACATAGGTATAAAGGATAACCCTTCTCTGCATATTTCTTTTATTTGTAAGGCAGAGATACTCCTCGATCTGAGTTTCTTCCATTTTCTTTGATAAGTCACCATGACCTTATTAAATCCAACCAAGGATACCTTCTGAGGTTCACAATCAATTCTATTAAGGCTGATGGAAATTCAACTCCGACAATTACTATAGGTATTTTAGAATGTAACTTAGAACAATTCATAACTTCCTCGAACGGTAAAGCCACGTCTAAGGAAATGGATTCTAACTCTACTAACTTTAGACTTCCTACTAAAGTGTTAGAAATTAATGAATGAGATTCTCTTGAATCAAAAAGACTTTTTACAGGAAAATTAGAGATAGTGAAAGTATCAACTACTACTTCAGAAGTTGATATAGCCTCACAGTTTTTCATAATTTTAAGAGGATAGGAATTTTTACCTAACGTAGGTTAAGGATTCCTGTTTGGTTGGATTGAACTAGGTTAACCATTTTGAGGAGGTGTCCTATTTTAGGCAGGGACACTAGGGCCACCAGAGGCCTTTTTATAGCATTCATACTCTCGATGTCCCAACTTTTGATGGAAATGACAAGTTACAAGGTTACCTTAACAATCCCTGTCGGGAAGATTCTTGTCACACCTATTGCAATGGAAAATTCTCTTAGGCTTCCCACCATTCCCTTTATTTTCTCTTCCCTTCTTAAGGTTTTCCTTAAAGTCTCTTTTCCCTTGAAAATTCCCATTGGTTCTAGCCCTTTTGTCACCTCCATGGAAGTTTCCATTCCCCTTTCTCTTTACCCCTGAGGCTTAGTTCTTTAATTCTCTACCTCTAACCCCATACAAGTGGGCGGCTCTCTCATACACCTCATCTAAAGTTTTGAAAGTTACCCCTCCTAACTTCCCTTACAAGGTTACCTTTAGAGCAAATCTCATTAGTTCAATAAACTTAGCATAGTATTCATTAACGGTCATGGCTTCCATTCTAAGGTTTGTAAATTTCATGCACTTTTGTTTCTCAAGGTAAGATGGATAAAACTTATTTCTAAGGGCTTCTATGAAGGTTAAACACCCAAAATTAGGAGTTGTTTCAATGTTTTCCTTAGATTTAGACCACCACAAGTTAGCTTCTTCCTTAAGGTAAAGGAATGCATTGTTTACTTTCATATTCTTGATATAATTTATAGCATCAAATAACTTATCAAACTCCCTAATCTAGTTTTCTAGGCTTGTCGAGTCTTCTTTTCTGTTATAGCTCAGAGGTTTTCTACTAGAAATTAGTTTGAAGATCTCCCAGAAGGTGTAATTTTCTAGTTGTCTATTCAATTGATTAGTCATTACTTGAGCTAGAGATTTTAAAGTGGTTAGGTGCTTGACTATCCTCCTAAGGTCACTTTGGGTGGTTTGAGTGTTTCGGTTAAGTATTCGACTCAATATATTACCTGAACGATCAAATAATCATGTTGAAACATATAAATCCTAAAACAAACATTCACTTTATTCAATTAACCAGGATGTTCACAATTTATTCAATTTGAACAAATAATTTGTCGTATAAAAGAAATCACATAAAATTGCATCCTAGGGCTTATTTATTAATCCTATCATAGGTCCTTGCTTAATTGTTCGAACCATAGTCCTCTGCATGTCCGGATGATGATGATGGTTTAGGTCGAATTAAAAGGGTTAGATTCTTCCTCATCTTCCTTAGTTAATGATATGTTCTTTTTCTTTCCATTCCAATTCAAGGTATTCTAGATCATGAAATGAGTGGTTTGGTGTGGCTAACCAATCTCCTTGGATGTTGTGATCTTTGAAGTTCCTAGTTCTGTCTAGTTTGAGTAGATTTCTATACTTGTGTTTAAAGGCTTGTACTTTTATGTTTTTGGAAGGTGGATGAGGATTATTAGCACTCTATAGGCTTCTCCTCCTAGTTTCTCATCTGCATACTTTACACATAAATTAATATAATTTTGTACTATGTCGGCAAATTCTTTTAAGTCTTTTCCCATGTAACAAACTTCTCGACTAAAATACTTGGCTTTTAATTCACAATAGATAGGCATTTGAAAAAAAATTGGATACATTGAAGCACATAATTCTCACTTTTTGATTTAATTCACATGAAACTTACTT
The DNA here is from genome assembly GCA_026401315.1 of Dysphania ambrosioides. Classification (NCBI taxonomy): domain Eukaryota; kingdom Viridiplantae; phylum Streptophyta; class Magnoliopsida; order Caryophyllales; family Amaranthaceae; genus Dysphania; species Dysphania ambrosioides. The sequence goes on from CM048670.1 coordinate 22,499,695, forward strand.
TCTCCTATCCTTGAGAAAGTTTATAACCTTAATTTGCAACAATTAATCTAGATTGATCATTTAATTCGACATTCCTTGATTATATTTAAGTATGCTTGAAATTCTTTTATTTCACAACTATTTTATTTTTGAATTTTTTAATAGCGTACTTGACTTCTATGTGGGTAAATCGAGCCAATGATTTCCCAGGTAAGTTATATGCGACGTTAACGTGAGTTTTTCTTAGCCAGAAATCATTACTTAACGAAACACTCCCCAGGTTTGTCGAACCTTCTTTAGACAGAGAGTGTTAGACTTGATCACTAACATTTCCATCTTTGTTATGAAAACACTTTATTTTATGTATGATTATGTGAAACTCTATCCTACAAGTTTATTATTTCCAATTTTAATCTTGTATAACGTGGAAAACTAATACCATTTTGTAACACCCCTAAATTTGTACACATAATAATAATAGTAAATTTTAGTAACTTAGGGGTATTACGCCATGTGTCACCATGCTTCGGTTGTTGTAACTAATTACTATATTGCAGCGGAAGAAAAAACTTGATTTATTTATAAAATAAAATTTTGATTATCCAAAAGTATAAAAGTTGAATAAGAAAATTTATGAAAATTCCTAGCTAGTATGTGCCCCTTGATGTAGTACTCCCATGCACATTTATTCCTATAAACCTACTCCACATAAATGATAAGTAGGGTGAACAAAAAATAAATAGAAAAATACGTGTCACTATAAAAACATTGTGTACATATACATGCTAAAAGAAATACTTTGACTTTTAAATTCCTTTATTTCGATCTTACCTTCTTATAATTAATAAAATTTAAACCTTCCTTTATAAGAATCCAATACAAATAGAAATATTAAAACACTTAATAAAAATAATTTCCTCTTCTTATATCCCTTCTTTGGTCCTAAGTGTGCACAACCCTCAAGTTAGTTATCCCATCAGGAATCTATCATTGGAGTTTCCTTTTTATTTTCCAACAAGTGAAATTTGAAGCATTAACCTTTTTTAATTATAAAACCAAGCGATGATGTATAATAATAACAACTCTCCTTTTATAACTCTTTTAATAAATTTTTTAAATATAAAGACCTTGCTTTAATTATTAAACCTCATTAAAAAAAATTTAAATCTCAAATTCCATTCAGCCTTTTTAAAACATAATACATATTGAATAAATAAGGTAATAAATTTATATCATTTCTTTTTTTATAATCAGAATTTTAAATAAATAATCATATATATATTTTTTAAAAAGTGGTGCATGGCTAAACTTCCAATTACAATTTATTTAGAAAATTATTTATATAATATATATTAAAATTTTCTAACCTTGTTAAAAATATAACTTGTAGTTTAATACAGTATAATTCAAGAAATTTTACAACCAAACATTCAATTTTACATAAAAAGATTTAACATGTATACGGACCTTAAGTTTGATTATTTTCTATCAACTTCCTACTAAACTTCAAGATGATTCTCTTATCAATTAAAATAAACTAATCAACATAATGCAACACAATAATTATGCATTAAATATTAAAACATTTATTAAATTTAAAATAGTTTTAAGGACTAAATAATTTGCAAAACAATTAAATAATTAGGAGAAAGAGGAGGCTCACGGTGGCTGGTGGTTAGTTGTTGGTGGTGCAAGATGGCCAAAGAGATGGAGAGAATGACTAGAGAGAGAGGGGGAAAGTTTGAGAGAAGTAGAAAATGTTTAATGATTTTTGTGTGAAGAATTAGGTGAGTTCTAGGGTCTATTTATAGTAAAAGTTAAGGTAATTTTTTTGGGTTTGAAACTAAAAGATAAGTATAAATTTAAAATGATATCTATCATTCATATTTTCAGAAAAATCTTTTATATTTGAAATATTCAAATTATTAAATAATTCAACCAATTAAAATCATTTAAATTCAAAAAAAAAACCATTTAAAATTAGGTAATAAAGATAAACTTATATATATTAATAATTTTCAAAGATAAAGTATCCGACCATGATAAAAACCGAAAACCAAGCCTACATTAAATGAATGAAGTACATATTAAGGATGGCGAATTAGGGGGAAAACAAGCATTAATCCTTATTAGGTTTCAACCAAGTCCTCATTATAGAAACTACTTACTTATAACTATAGGAACAATAAAAAAAATGAATACATAATCAAATAAAAGAGAATTAAGGTAAAGAAATTAATACTTGAAATTGATTCATGAATCGAAAAAATTGAATATTGATGGAATAATGTACTCCCTAAAGGTACAAAGTATTTTAAAAGTTAAAGTTTTGATACCCAAAATAATAATCCTAAAGTGTATTTATATTATCCCTTAAAGATTAGGACGAAACACGAAAGTTAACTAATAAATTCTAAATCATTTTGACCTGGCATAGATATGCCTCATGCCTCAATGTGCTCCAAAATAGTTAGGCTAATGTTCTGCTGAAATAGGGAAGGATAGTGTGCCTTCAAATATCAATAAGGCCTCGTGTGAGTTTTCAAAACATTGCCAACCGATCTCAAATATGGAGCAAGGCACATACATGCCTCTAAAAAACTAACCCATGTTAACCATGAATTCTTCCAAGATCAACATTAAAATCATCACAAGTCGCAACCAAGATGTAGATATCATCGTCAAAGCATCCATAATAAACCAAATATCCCTAAAATACATTTAAAAAATCAAAACTACCCATAAAAGCATAGTTGAACCACAACAAAGCCGAAATTACACATATTATATGAAATATAACTAAACTAAATGCAAATGCACCTAAATATGCTCCTAAAGCAAGCACTGAATAGGAATTATCAAACTCCCTAAAGATAGAATAATGTTTGTCCTCAAGCTTTTCAAATAAAGATCTCAAGAAAGATTAAGATAATGCTTCCTAAGGAAACAAATATGCCATTATTTCTCAAACCTTATCAAAACTATTGTGAAAACTCAAAACAAGTCAATAATTTTTCAAAATCCTTGAACTTCTAGCATTTAAAACTAGAAAATTTGCACACATTTCCTCAAAGTTACACTCATTCGGATACAAAAAAATTCTCACTTTAGGTATACAAAGTTAATAAGAGCCATTCATGTGTTTAATAAGGTCAAAAAAACACTCTCTACTTAGAATGTGCATTAAGTCTATGCAATCTTCCTCTTTGGATTTGTCTTTTGTATATATCCACTAACAATGGTGATATAAAAACCAGAGCTCATGAATCCCTTTGATTAGGAAAAGCTTAGTTTAAATAGGGTTAGTCAATGTAATTTGAAAATGTGATGGTCATATTAATATCATATTAAATTATTGTCTCCTATAAGTCTATAATTCTCCATATGACAAAGTCTAAAACTCTCCATATGACAAAGTGGTGTGACCTAGGGCCGACAAAAGTTGACCCGACCTAACAACTTGACTCGAAATAAATGGGTCAGAATCAAGATGGAAATCTTGATTCGAAAATAACCTACCTTAACCCGTTTAATTAATTGGGTTGGTTTCAGGTCGGGTCAACTTGAACACAACCCGTATAACCTTTTTATTTTTAAATATAAGCCCAAGCCCAAGCTCAAATTTTTTCTCTTAACCTAAAAATATAATAAACCCTAAATCAGAACTATATACAGCACATTGAAAATGTTCTTTTATTTACTTAGATTATAACTAAATATTCGACATTAAATGTCGGAAAATCTCTAATCCCCAATGAGATGAAAATCATTAATAACAGTCTGATACTACGTTCATGATAAGCTCATTATGAGTGAAATTCAACCACCATCGTCATTACTGTTAAGGGGTATTACTGTATTTTAACTGCTAAGATTAAACTAAATAATGAAGATGTAATGAAGAATTAAAGTCCATTATTGAATAAAATAAAATAAATAAATATATAGTATACTACTCTAATCTTTGGGCTTACGATCCCATCTTTTGGAACATCTTTTCTACACACAACACTAAATAAATTCATCTTTTCTAGATCTCTCTAACACACACTCTCTACTTTTTCTCTCCTCACTTTCTCTCTAAAATCGACGACGACGCCATGGCATACCGACGAACATATGCGCTGTTTTCCGTCTTCCTCTTTCTCCTCTTCCATGGCGCGCATTCCTTCTACCTCCCAGGCGTCGCTCCCTAGGATTTTGACAAGGTTTCTCTCTCCTCTTTTTCCTCGCTTGCAAAATTATTAATTGATTTCATTTCAATTGTTTAATTTGAGTGATTGCGATGCGATTTGTGAACAAAATGTGGTTGATTTGTAGGTTTTGTTGTTGATTTTGATAGCTTTATCGCAAACATTTGCATTGCTTTACTTCTTTGCATTTGTTGTTGTTGTGTGATTCCAATCGATGCGTTTTTTGTTGATTTTTTGGATTGTTGATTGTGTCGGTTATCAAAATTTTGGATATGAATGTATCAGTTAGATAGGATGAGACTATACAAGAATGAGGATGAAAATTCAATTTAAAAAATAACAATTTTAAAAATAGTTCATAATCAGTTCAACGTATTTAAATCAGGACAAGTTTGGACTATAACTTATTTAAGTAAACAGGTTGGAATTCAGGTTGGGGGTCTTGTTTATTAAACGGGTCAACCCGAAATCATTGTATGCCGTGTGACCCAATCACTTCGGTTATTCCTCCTTCCATTCACTTTCCAATCTATCCCATTACTTTTTTTTTTAATTTTTTTATTATTGGCGTCTCAATGCCCACCCATTCCACTCGCATAATATCTCCTATATATACACAACACCACACCATCCAAATTCAATCTCATCCTCATTACGCAAACATCCATCCTTACAAAGTCATATTCCTATATATACTCGTTTTAATAATGTCGTATCAAAAACAACCCGAATTAAACGGGGCATACTACGGGCCCCCAATCCCACCTCCGCCTCGCTCCTACCACAGGCCAGGAAAGCGAGGCGGGGGAGGGTGCGGGTGCTGCCTCTTGGACTGCCTATGCAACTGCATCATGAGTTGCGTCTGCACCATCCTCTGCACAATCTTGGTCATTGTCGGCTTAGCCATCCTTATCTTCTGGCTCATAGTACGACCCCACGAAGTCAAATTCCACGCCACCGATGCCTCCCTCACTACCTTCAACTACAGGCAAAACAACAACAACCTCGACTACAATCTAGCTGTCAACTTCACCGTCAGGAACCCGAATCGTCGCATCGGGGTCTACTACGACACGATCGAGGCAAACGCGATATACGCCGGACAGAGATTCAGCACAGTACAAGGACCTGTGTTCTACCAAGGACACAAAAATACGACAGATTTTGGACCAGTAAATTTTAGAGGGAACCACATTGTTGTGCTTGGAAGTGGGGACAGGGATGACTATGAGAAGCAGCGTAGTGAAGGGGTTTATGATGTTCAAGTTAAGATGCATTTGAGGGTAAGATTTAAGCTTGGTTTGTTCAAGACTGGTACTTGGAAGCCTAAGATTAAGTGTGATTTGAAGGTACCTATTGAAGGGGGATCTGCCCACTTTGAGAGGACTAAGTGCAATTATGATCTTTGAATTTTAGATTTAATTTTTGTTTTCTTGGATTATTTTATTTGTTATTTTAGAGACGATATTTTTTATTTTAATAAAAATATGTAGGGATTACATATTCTATTTTCATTGATTTTTATGTAAATTTTAATATATATATATATTACTTGTAATACTTTGATTTTTTTACTACCCAACCAATATTTACGAGTTTGTGTTTTGTTTTTTTGGTGAATTATTAATAAAAAAAAATATAGTTACGTGGTATATTCGTCTTGATATATAATTTTAGTATAATTAAAAATATTAATAGTTAAAAATATACATAAATAAGCATATTTTGATTAAGATGGCTGGTAAATAAAGACAAGAAGTAGAGCATACGGTTGTTGATTACAAGTAAGAAATTTTGGGGGTGGAATGTGGATTTTATAGTTTTTAGCTTTTAATTATTTTTTTATTATTATTGTTGTTGCGTTGTAAACGGTCGGAATTCTCAAGTCAATGGTTTAAATTGATTAATGGGTATTTGCTTGTGGTTGGGACTACCAAGAAATTGAGCGAGTAATTTGGAGAAATTAATATCTTAAAAGCAAAGATTTCTCAAGTAACAGATGGTTGTAATGGATGACTTAATCAAGAAGAGGGAAAGGTGATGATAGTTGACTTGATTAAAACGATGACTCAATCTCGAAAGGGACTAGGAAGTTTCTTAACTTACACGGTCTCTCTTGATTTCAGTATAGTTTTCTTTTTATTTAAAAAAATAATTTCTTAGAGTTCTAATTGATTGAAGAAAAAGAATTATTCAACCTATATTTAACTTTAGTTAATACTTATTGAACGAAGCATTTTATAAGCAACGTAGTTTTCTGGATCACAAAATTTTAATTGGGATTTGTTATTTACTGTCTGAATTTTACTCGAATCGTCTTCTTTCAATTTATTTGTTAAAAATAGATTCTAAAAAAATTTAGTGATTTTTTTCTCCCAGAGCTGGTCGTCTTACCAGCCGTAGGGCTTAAAAAACATTGAGAATTGGACGGCTCGTTTGTTGTTTTGAGAGGCAGTTGTTCATGGCGGGTGGTGCGATCGTAGGCGATTACTTAATAATTGAACGTCAATGGCTTGTCGACCATTTTGAGAAGCGAAGGCGGCAGTGGTGGCTTGTGGCGGGTGGTGTAGTCGTAGGTGGTCACCTGAGAATTGGACAACAATGGCTTGTCAGCCATTACGAGAAGCGGCGGCGATGCGATTCGTGGTAGTGGACGTTGAAGGAAATGAGAGAATGACGAGTAATGTATTCTATCCGATTTTTTGGATATCACAATCCTACTATCCCACATTCTCACCTAGTCAGCATCTCATATGCTAAAGCCCCTAGGAATGCTCTCACATTCATTTTCAACTATCACTTCAAACATATTTCAAGATGTTTGTAATTGGGACTCAAACATATTTTATGGATTTTGAAAACCCAGTATCAAATAGTTAATGGTTCCAAACCAACTCGTATGACCCTCAGAAATATATAATACTTTTGTTTCAGTTTCGATTATTTTCGAAAATATCTCAAAAATTACGTTTTTAGGACCTATTTTGAACAATTCTGAACTCGGTGAGGGTGAGAGGAAATTTTGGCATAACCAGGAGTCTTATATAGTTTTATTAGACTCTAAAAGTGATTGAAATCATTTACTTTAACCCTTAGCTCTCATTTTAACTAATTTTCAAAACTTTTACAATTGATTCATGACTCATGAACTCATTTTTAGGGCATTTTAAAACTAAATATAAGGTATTAAATAGTATCAAACCTTAAGATAAGTTAGTTTACGTAACTGATACAGTGATAATAAGATTGGAACAAAATAAGTGAGTTTACAAAAATTTTCCATCATAAGGCATACAACTTTTTCTTATTCTTCATTAATCGTATGTTGTTTTAATTATTTATCTTATATGTTGTAACACTTGCAAGACTTGTAGCAACCCTTGAGTGGAAAGAAATTGAAATAAATATAAATATACTATGTAATTGGAAAATCTATAGTTTGTATCTAATATAAATTTTTTTGTTCATATCATTTTTTATACATATATATTATAAAATATTGTATATAAAAAATATAACATTTCATGTAATATTAATATTGTATACATATATATATACATACATACATACATACATACATACATACATTTACCAAAAAATAAAAAAATAAAAAATCGACCATATCTAATCCTGGCCAACTTCCATGATTAGTATTTTTTAAAAATAAATTTAAATTATATTTATATTGTTTTATCCTAATTTAAAGGATAGTTTTAGTTGAAAAGATAGTTTAAATTTAAAAAATAATATATTTTCTATAAAAAATGAAAATAAATTCTAACCTTATCATATTATTTTCTATGATTGATATTTAAAAAAAATTATTATTATTATAAAATTTTATCTTTTTTAACTAGTTCTAATTGGTCTGTTTTGAATTAAATGATTTTAATTGGTTAAACTATTTAATAATTAAATTATTTTAAAAATAAAAGATTTTTCTGAAAATTTATAGGATACTTATCATTTTAAATTCATATTTATTTTTTTATATTTTTAAATCCTAAAATTTATCCTAATTTCTACTATAAATAGACCCTTTAAACTCACATAATTCTTCACACAAAAATCATTAAATTCTTTTTACTTCTCTCAAACTTTCACCCTCTCTCCATAGTTTCTCTCTTCATCCCTTCAGCCATCTTGTACCACCACCAACCACCGTGAGCCTCCTCTTTTCTCTAACTATTATAATTGTTTTACAAATGGTTTAGTTTTTAAAAAAATTATTTCTAAGTTTAATTAAAGTTTTAATATTTTATGCATATTATTGTGTTTCATTATATTGATTAGTTCATGTTAATTGATAGGAATATCATCTTGAGGTTTAGTAGAAAGTTTCTAAGAAGTACTAGAATTTAAGGTACATATATGTGTTAAATCTTTTTATATGCAATTGAATGTTTTGTTGAATTATATTGTATTAAGAATTTTTATTAGGTATTTTGCTAAATAAATTATAATTTGAATTTTAGCCATGCGCCATTTTTTATATATGTATATATATGGTTGTTTATTTGAAATTCCAATTTAAAAAAAAGTGATGATATATATTTATCTTATTTTATTTAATATGTATCATGTTTCAAAAGGGCCGAATGACATTTGATATTTAGTAATTTTCAATGAGCTTCAATAATTAAATAAGGTATTTTTATTTAAAGGAGTCATAAAAAGAGAGTTATTATTATTATACATTACCGCTTGATTTCGTAATCAAGAATGATTCATGCTTATTATTATTATTATACATTACCGCTTGATTTCATAATCAAGAAGGGTTCATGCTTCAAAGTCCACTTGTTGGCAAATAAAAGGAAACTCCAAGGATAGATCCGTGATGGGATAACTAACCTGGGGGGTCTGCACACTTAGGATCAAGGAGGGGATATAAGAAGAGGAAATTGTTTTTATTAAGTGTTTTAATAATTATATTTGTATTGGATTATTATAAAGAAAGATTTAAAGTTTATTAATATATAAGAAGGCAAGTTTGAAATAAATGAATTTAATAGTTAAAGTATTTCTTTTAGCATGTATATGTACACAGTGTTTTTACACTGACACGTATTTTCCTATTTGTTTTGGTAGCCCTACTAATAAACTTGTGGGTAGACATAGCAATGAGCATGTAGGATAGAGCTTCGCATTCTCATGCATAAAATAAAGTATTTTCATAAAAAATATTTTGGTTTTGAAAAGATGGAAATGTTGGTGATCAAATGTAACACTCTCTGTCTAAAGAAGGTTTAACCGACCTGGGGGAGTGTTCCGTTAAGTAATGTTTTTTGGGTAGAAAAGGCTCTCATCAATGTCGTACGTAACTTACCTGGGAAACCATTGGCTTGATTTACCCATATAGAAGTCAAGTACACTATTAAAAGTTTTCGAAAATAAAATAGTTGCAAAATAATTTTTTTATGCATACTTAAGTACAATCAAGTAAGGTCAAATTAAATGACCAATCTAGATTACTTGTTGTAAATTTAGGTTATAAACTTTCTCAAGGATAGAAGAAAATATGTTTCATGTGAATTAAATCAAGGAAGTGTGATTATGTGCTTAAATGTATCCAATTTTTCATATGCCTATCTATAGTTAAGTAAAGCCAAGTATTTTAGTCGAGAAGTTCGTTACATGCGAAAATTTATTTGAATAAAGTGAATGTTTGTTCTAGGATTTATATGTTTCAAAGTGTTTGAATATGAATTCAACATGATTATTTGATCATTCAGGCACTATGCCGAGTCGAATGCTTAATCGAAACTCTCGAACCACCCGAAGTGGCCTTAGGAGGACAGTCAAGCACTTAACTGCTTTAACTCAATCTCTGACTCAAGTAATGACTAATCAATTAAATAAACATCCAGAAAATGACACTTTTGGAGAGATCTTCAAAAGAATTTCAAGTAGCAAACCTCCGAGTTATAACAGAAAAGAAGACTTGGCTAGCCTAGAAAACTGGATCAGGGAGTTTGATAAGCTGTTTGATACTGTAAATTGTCCCGAGATTATGAAAGTGAATAGTGCAGTCCTTTACCTTAAGGAAGAATCTGACTTGTGGTGGTCTCAATCTAAGGAAAACATCAAAAGAATTCCTGATTTTAGGTGGTCAACCTTCAAAGAAGCCCTTAGAAGTAAGTTTTATCTGCCTTAACTTAAGAAACAAAAGTGCATGGAATTTACAAACCTTAGAATGGGAGGGATAATCGTTAATGAATATTATGCTAAGTTTATGATATTTTCTCCACAGGTAGTCCTGATCGAAACCATGAAAGCGCAGAGATTTGAATAAGGCCTAACCTTAACCTTGCAAGGGAAGCTAGGAGGGGTCACTTTTGAAACCTTAGATGAGGTGTATAGGAGAGCCGCTCACTTGTATGGGATTAGGGGAAGAGAATTAGAAAAACAAGTCTTAGGGGAAAAGAGGAAGGGAAATGGAAACTTCTCCGGAGGTGATAAAAGAGCTAGAACTAATGGGAATTTTCAAGGGAAAAGAGACTTTAAGGAAAACTTGGGAAGGGAAGAGAAAACCAAGGGTAGGGTGAGGAGCCTAAGAGAATTTTCCATTGCAAGTGGTGTGACAAGAATCATCCCGGGAGGGACTGCGAAGGAAACCTTAGCTTGTAACCTGTCGTTTTTGTCAAAAATTTAGACATCGAGAGTATGAATGTTATAAAAAGACCTCTAGTAGCCCTAGTGTCTCTACCCAAAATGGGAAACCTCCTCAAAATGGCCAGCCTTATTCAATCCAATTAAACAAGAATCCTAAACCTGCGTTAGGTGCAAATTACAATCCTCCTAAAGGCCGAGTGTTTTTTATGAATAGCCGTGAAGATGGATCTACTTCTGAAGTAGTAGCTGGTACTTTCTCTATCTGTAATTTACCTGCAAAAGTTTTTTTTATTCAGGAGCATCTCATTCATTCATTTCTAAGAATTTAGTAGGAAGTCTAAAGTTAGCAGAGTCATAATCCATTTCAATAGACACGGCTTTATCGTCCGAGGAAGTTATGAGTTGTATTAAGTTGCATCCTAAAATACATATAGTAATTTCAGGAGTTGAATTCTCAGCAAACTTAATAGAATTTGAAATGGTTGACTTAGATGTGATCTTAGGTATGGATTAAAGATTATTTTAGTCTTTTAAATAAAGAAATATGTGTAGAAGGGCTATCATTTATACCTAAGTAGTGTTCAAGAAATTCGAGAAGGAAAAAATGGAAATAAGCAAGAGATTTCAATTGTTTGTGAATTTTCGGACACTTTTCCAAAAGATATTTTAGTAATGCCTCTACTTAAAAATGTCAAGTTTACCATAGATCTAGTGCCTAGAACTGGACTGATCTTTAAGGCTCATATAGGATGGCACTAGCTAAATTGAAAGTTTTAAAGACTTGATTGGATGATCTATTAGATAAAAGCTATATTAGGCCTAGTTTGTCACCTTGGTGAGCCCAAGTGTTGCTTGTTTAGAAGAAAGATAAAAGTCTGAGGTTATACATTGATTATAGAGAATTGAAAGAAAAAATACCCACTTTCAAGAATAGATGACCTATTTGATCAATTTAAAGAGGCGGGAGTATTTTCTAAGATTGATTTGAGGTCTGGATATCACTAGTTGAGGATTGCTGAGCAAGATATCCCGAAGAGTGTGTTTAGAACTTGTTATGGACACTATGAATTTACAGTAATGCCATTTGGGTTAACTTATGCACCATCGGTGTCCATGGATTTGATGCACTAAATCTTTAGGCCTTACTTAGATAGGTTTGTGATTGTTTTTATTGATGATATTTTGGTATATTTGAGGGATAAGGATGATCATGAAGAACATTTTTGGGACATATGATATCTAAGGAAGATGTATTTGTGGATCCATCAAAGATTAAAGCACTAAATGAATGGCCAACACCGAAGAGTGTATCAGATATTCAAAGTTTCTTGGGATTAGCAGGCTATTATTGGCAATTTGTGAAGGACTTTTCGAATGTATCTAGACACATGGCCAACCTTAAGAAAAAGAAGTGTAGGTTTATGTGGACTCCGGAGTGTGAAGGGGGATTTCAAAACTTAAAAGATAAGTTAACATCGGTACCAGTCTTAGTCTTACCAGATAGGAGTAATAAATATGAGGTCTATAGTGACGCATCCAAGTTTGGGTTAGGTTGTGTATTGATGCAAAAAAATGAAGGATTATAGCCTATGCCTCTAGGCAATTGAAATTGTATGAGGTTAATTATACGACTCATGATTTGGAGCTAGCAATAATAGTTTTTGCCTTGAAAATTTGGAGACATTATCTTTACGCAGTAACTTGTAAGATCTATATTGATCATAAGAGTTTAAAGTACATTTTCACCTATAAGGAGTTAAATATGAGGGAAAGGAGTCGGTTAGAACTTATCAAAGATTATGATTTAGAGATTCAATATCATGAATGGAAAGCCAATATTGTAGCAGATGAATTAAGTAGGAAGTCAAACCATTCAAAAAATGCAATGATTTCACCTGATCAGTTATGTATAGAATTCCGGAAAATAAACTTAGAGGTAGTGAAACAAAAAGTAGTATAAGAATGTACTAATATTATTGGAATCCAGCCATCTATTTATGAGGAGATTTGAGAAAGTCAATTGAAAGATGAAAAATTGGAAAACATCAAAGAAAAAATCCGAGAAGGACATACCCTAGACTTTACAATCGCTGATTAGGAAGATTGTGTGAAGAGATATAAAGAATAGATTGATGGAAGATCCTCATAGTTTACCGTACTCTATACATCCTGGAGGAGATAAGTTGTACAAGAACATGAAGAAAACATTTTGGTGGCCAAATATGAAAAAGTAAGTAGTCGAATTTGTGGCTAGATGTCTTACTTGTCATATGATAAAGAATGAGCATAAGCAATTGCAAGGTAAGGTTCAACAATTGAAAGTTCCTAGTTGGAAATGAGATTCGATATTGATAGATTTTGTAGAAACTCTGTCTAGAACAAAGGCCGGTAATGATACTATTTGGGTGGTTGTGGATAGACTCAAAAAGACTGCCGTTTTCATACCCATGAAGAGCACCTAGACGATGAACCAATTAGGAAAAGCGTTTATGAAATTTGTGGTAAAGTATCATAAACCTTGGAAGGTATGTTAAGAGCATGTATGATATCAAGGCTCGTGAACTTTTCCTACAATAACAATTATCATGCCAGTAGTGGAATGACACCTTTCGAGGCATTTTATGGAAGAAAGTGTAGGAATCTGGTGTGTTTTAATGGTATTACTAAAACTGTAATACTTTATAGAAGAAAGTATAGGATTTGGACCTGCCTAATGAACTAGAGAGAGTGCACAATGTATTTTATATATCTCAATTGAGAAAATATTTACCGGATCCGAATCATTAGTTACGCCTTAAATCAATAGAAATGGAAGAAAATTTAACTTATGAAGAAAGACCAGTTTGAACCTTGAATAGCAAGGTAAGAAGCACCAGAAGCAAAGATGTAAAAATAGTAAAAGTGCTATGGTCAAATCATGAGACCGAAGAGGTAACTTGGAAGGTAGAGGATGAAATGATGAAGAAATATCCGGACTTATTTTCTAAGGTAGGTAGTCGAGTCACGGGGACGTGACTTCCTTTTAAGGGGGGTAGAATGCGATAGAGTTTTGCGCTTTTCCATTTTTAAGATATAAAAAAGTCAATTATATAAGTTACATGAATTACTTGCATATGTCACGTGTATTGCATTTAAAAATTTCATTAAATGTTTTCAAGTTTTGAGGACAAAACTTCTTTTAAGGGGGGTAGACTGTAATATCCCGTATTTTAGAAGTTATATTAAAAACTTTATATGTTAAGTTTTATTTAAAATTAAATGTATATCATATATTAACATTTTAAATAAAATTATTTTAAGAACGTTTTAGTACAATTAAATAATTTAAAAAGTATTTATCCCAATTATAATTATGGACTGCCATTTATATATTATATTTTATAATTTTATCAAGAAAATTATTTAATTTCATAAATAAGTATTTAATTCCTCAATTATTCCATTAAATTCCCAAAAAGCCCTCTAAAATATCCCAAAAAAAATCCCAAGTATCCACTTTTATTCTAGAATATTCTATAAGATCTTAAAATATTATTCTTAGAAAAAAATCAGTTAAGATATTTATAAAGATTATTTTTTTTAATTTAAAACCGATTATATTACGAATCGGATATATTTACCAAAAAATAAAAAAATAAAAAAATAAAAAATAGACCATATCTAATCATGGCCAACTTCCATGATTAGTACTTTTTTAAAAAAAATTTAAATTATATTAATATTATTTTATCCTAATTTAAAGGATAGTTTTAGTTGAAAAGATAGTTTTAATTTAAAAAATAATATATTTTCTATAAAAAAACAAAAAATAAATTCTAACCTCATCATATTCTTTTTCTATGATTGATATTTTAAAAAAATATTATTATTATAAAATTTTATCTTTTTTAACTAGTTCTAATTGGTTTGTTTTAAATTAAATGATTTTAATTGGTTAAACTATTTAATAATTAAATTATTTTAAAAACAAAAGATTTTTCTGAAAATTTAGAAGATACTTATCATTTTAAATTCATATTTATCTTTTAATGTTTTTAATTTCTACTATAAATAGTCCATTTAAACTCACATAATTCTTCACACAAAAGTCATTAAATCTTTTTTACTTCTCTCAAACTTTCACCCTCTCTCTATAGTCTCTCTCTCCATCTCTTCGGCCATCTTATACCACCATCAACTACTGTGAGCCTCCTCTTTTCTCTAATTATTTTAATTATTTTACAAATTATTTAGTTTAAAAAAAAACTATTTCTAAGTTTAATTAAAGTTTTAATATTTTATGCATATTGTTGTGTTTCATTATGTTGATTAGTTTATGTTAATTGATAGGAATATCATCTTGAGGTTTAGTAGGAAGTTTCTAAGAAGTACTAGAATTTAAGATACGTATATGTGTTAAATCTTTTTATATATAATTAATTTTTTTTGTTAAATTATATTGTATTAAGATATTTTTATTATGTATTTTGCTAAATAAATTATAATTTGAATTTTAGCCATGCGCCAATTTTTATATATGTATATATATGGTTGTTTATTTGAAATTCCAATTTAAAAAAAAAGTGATGATATACATTTATCTTATTTTATTTAATATGTATCATGTTTCAAAGTAGTCGAATGACATTTGAGATTTAATAATTTTCAATGAGTTTCAATAATTAAAATAAGGTATTTTTATTTAAAGGAGTTATAAAATGAGAGTTATTATTATTATACATTACCGCTTGATTTCATAATCAAGAAGAGTTCATGCTTCAAAGTCCATTTGTTAGCAAATAAAAGAAAACTCCAAGGATAGATCCGTGATGAGATAACTAACTTGGAGGGTGTGCACACTTAGGATCAAGGAGGGGATATAGGAAGATGAAATTTTTTTTATTAAGTGTTTTAATAATTTCATTTGTATTGGATTATTATAAAGAAAGGTTTTAAGTTTATTAATATATAAGAAGGCAAGTTTGAAATAAATGAATTTAATAGTTAAAGTATTTATTTTAGCATGTATAAGTATACAATGTTTTTACACTGACACATATTTTCCTATTTGTTTTGGTTCACCATACTTATCATTTATGGTGAATAGGTTTGCAGTAATAAATGTGCATGGGAGCATTACATCAAGGGGCGCATACTAGTTAAGAGTTTTCATAATTTTTCTTAATCAACTTTTGTACCTTTGGATAATAAAAATTAAATTTTTTTTATAAATAAATCAAGTTTTTCTTCCGCTGCAATATAGTGATTAGTTAGCACAGCCGAAGCGTGGTAACACGTGGCGGTAATACCCCTAAGTTACTATTACTATTATTATTATGTTAGTAATTTGGGGGTGTTACATCCCCTTATGTGAGAACCATTTTTGGGTGAGAACACATCTAATACCATTGGATGATTGAAGATTTATGGTTGAAATGACATTAAAAATTATGGCAAATATGTAAATATATAAACATAGGGATGTGAGGTTCCTTTTTCTTCGGCTGATAGAGTGAATTCAGACAAAATGGCAGTGCCTTTTGTTCGGCTGGCACATTTCCCCCTACTAAGGTATTGTACTTTTCTTCATCATTGTGGGTTTCTTTATAGTTTCATCGTTTTCTTCATTATTGTGCATCAATAACTCATTGTTTAGTACATTGTCATTCCGTTAGGTTTAAAACATTATGTTCACTAGTTTAGAACATGATGTTTATTAGTTTGGAACAACCCACCAAACTATTTTGAACTAATCAACAAGCATTTAGAACAAGCAACTAACCGTTTTAAAACAATATAAGTACAATTTAGAACATTCGTCACGAATTACGGAAATTAAACAATATTTAGTAAATTGTCAGTCTGATGAGGTTTAGAACATTATGTTCATTCGTTTAGAACATTATATTCATTACTTTAGAACATGATGTCCATTAGTTTGGAACAACCCACCAATTTGGAACAATATACGTATAATTTAGAACATTATATATTGAATTTATAACATTATTCACGAATTATGGAAATTAAACAATATTTAGTACATTGCCATTCCGTTTAGAACATTATGTTCACTAGTTTAGAACATGATGTCCATTAGTTTGGAATAACCCACCAAACTATTTTGAACTAATGAACAAGTGTTTAGAACGAGCAACTAACCGTTTTAGAACATTATGTTGATTACTTTAGAACAATATTTTCTAAATTGTCAATCCATTGAGGTTTAAAACACTATGTTCAATACTTTAGAACATTATGTTTAATACTTTAGAACATTATGTTGAATACTTTAGAACATTTTTTTCACTAGTTTAGAACATGATGTTCATTAGTTTAGAACAACCCACTAATTTGAAACAATATAACTACAATTAAACAATATTTAGTACATTGTCATTCCGTTGAGGTTTAGAATATTATGTTCACTAGTTTAGAACATGAATGGAGAGTGTAGATACAAAGGAAGGTTTTGTGGACGTTTAGAACAATTCCCGAAAAGTTTGGAACAATACTTGAAACTGAAGTTATGAAATATGTAATTTGTCATATAGTTGTTAAAAATTTAGTGATGTTTGAATATTTTTAGAACAATGAGAACATTGGTTTAGAACAATGAGAACACTTGTTTAGAACAATGAGAACAAAGTCTTAGAATATTAAGACATACTTGAAACATTTGAAGAGAAGTTATACCTTACGTTATAAAATATGTTTATTTGACATGTAGTTGTTAAAAATTTAGTAATGTTTGAATATTTTTATATATTTGGAATGTTTGGAAATTTGAAATTTTATGAAATAATAGTTTTGAAGTATAGAACAATAGTTTTGAAGTATAGAACAATCAGTTTCGAAGTATAGAACAATCTGTAAAGACGTTTGCCAGCAGTTTTTCACTAAGCATGTGCACCAAGATGTTTATTGTACATTATTCACATTTCAATGTTCATTACAGTCGAATCAAATGCACATGTAAAATTTCATATGCAGCAATTTTTCACAATGTATAATAAGATGTTTAATGTACAATGTATTCACCTATAATGTACACTACTCACATTCCTAATGATCATTACATTCGAACTAAATGTACATATAGAATTTTTGACATAATTAAATGTACATGTAGAAAACTGAATAGTCATAAGCACCAGGAATTATGCTAATAATAATTGAATCTACATGGGAAATTGAAAATATATGTCATTGACAGTTAATATTAGAGAAGTGACGGTTCATTTTCTGCAGTTAGTGATTCATGTTTTGGGGCCGGGGGAAAACTTTAAAATGTACATGTTCATTACAATTGACCGTCATGTACATCCGGGTGCGCATGACTCATTGAGTACTCGCCTGCACTATCTAAGCGTTGATAATGTGCCCAAAAGCACAAAATTTTTAACTAGTTATTTACTTGGAATGGTTGAACATAGATGTTTTTCTAATTCATACATGATATAAATTATATCATATATGTATTGTTATATCATATATAGCTATTGTTATATTAGATATAAGTATTATTATATTAGATATAAAAAAAAATAAAAAAACTCATATCTTGTATAGACATTATGATCTCAGATACAAAAATAAAATTATAAAAGAGTACACCACTTAGTTCTGTTTGGACCTTCGAAATTTTTCTCTTTAACTCGACTATAATATCTTACAGTACAAAATATAATAAAAGAACCTTCTAATTCCTAATTCTTCCAGTTCTCAATTATATTATGGATTATATTCTTCCTTAAATTAGTATACAAATAAACACAAACCATATGAAGAAAAACAAGGGCAGGTCAAGAACAATAACGGGGGCCAGTGGGCCACCTTGGCTACATAACCTGATAACCTTAAAATTGTGCATGAACGTGGGATAATTTTTTAATGAATGTGACTTTAATCTTATTATATAACATTGATATTGATATTGATCCTTTTTGAATAATTTTAATGGCATTTATAAGAGGAGGAATATCATTATCACCTCATATTGTCTACACCATTCTTTTTTATTCCAATATTAGCTACTCGTAATCAGGGAAATATAGTATGTACACCCTAGTTTACACACTAACGCTGCACTCTTGAACAAACTGATATTTGATGGCGGGAATCTCGATATTCGGGTTTCCCATAGGAATATAAGCCGGGCAGTTGACGTGGATACTGCGTGGCCCACTGGTGAAGGGTCCAACTCTGAATCTCACCAGTCCATCTATCTTGATCACAATGTGTACACTGCCCGACTGAAGCTCATAATTGATCTGAGATCCTATGAACGGAGCTATTTGTACGGACTGACCCTGGAACACAAGTGACCATGTGTTCGCCCTGTTGGTGTCTTGATAAGTTGGTGAGATTGAGGTTGTTAAGCTAATCGGCTGATGATGGTACGTAGCCCAGGTGAACAAACTGTCGTAGTAGATTCCGGCATGTTTGTTTGGGTTTCGAGCTTGGACCGTAACCTGGAAGAAAGAGGTTAGTTGTGTAGGGCTAGTTAGGTTGAAGCTATAGAGGGTTGCATTTTGTAGGACAAAGCTAGGCTTAGAGGGCTTAAGGACATTCCTTACGATAAAGATTAATACGATTAGGCCAGCAACGGCTGATACTCCGTAAGCTATTCGCTTAAGAATGATCTTCTCCTTGCAGACGTGGTGGCAATAGTTTTTAAAAGACATAGTAGCGGTATATGACTACTATGTGTATCGAAATACGTATTTCGATGTAACGAGTGGAAGAGAAAGAGAAAGTAGGAAGAGGAAGAGGAAGAGGAAGAGGAGGAAGCCGAAGAGGAAGTTGTAACGAGGAAGAGGCTTCTAAGAGAATGAGTTATGTGTTGGAGAAATTAGGTCACGATATATAAATATGGATAGGGAGTGGGATGGGTTGTTAGAGAAATGGTGAGTACGTACATTGATGCATATATGAATGCCGTGTGTGGACGGGGTGTCCACCAATGGAAAACTTTTGCTCACTAATTTATGTTTAAACGGTGGAATTCTTTCATTAGGTTCATTCTTTAACTTGACTTACATAAAGAGATCTAAAAGTGTTATGCTTTCTACTATTATAAAATGTAGTTCATAATATTTTTGAAGAGTGATAAAAAAAAAAGTTTGTGATTGGTATGAAGGTTCTATTAACAATTTTTATGGTATATGTACCATGCATACTTAAATAAAGAAGATTATGACCATATCTCAATGAACCATGCCTTTCCATCCACAATTTACCAAAGATGCAAATAAAACTACTTTTTAAATTGCATGAGTTATTGCATTTTAGTATGATATTATAGAAGAGGTGACAAAAATAAGCTTAAACCAAAGGCCTTAATACAAAAGGTGTTCCTATCAAAAAATTAAAAACTAGTCAATCAGTGGACAATTAATGAGATATGTTGATTAATGATGAATTGGACCTTGAGAAGAGCTTTTCTTTCTTTCTTTTTTATTTGGATTGGTAAAGTCTACCCAACAAAAGTAGCTAGCCTATGGTGTTATAATAAAGCTCAACTCACTCTGATACTTAGGGTATGTTAATGTAAACTTAAGATTAGTAAGATCTAGCTTCCTAGAATGTAAGTTTGGTTTCTTGTTAGTAAATGCCTTGTGAAGTATTAATGTACTTTTTTTTCCCTATACATGAGGTATTTATAGTCAAAGGATAGTAAGTGATAAGGAGCTTATGTGTCCCATATAGTCAAACTTTCTATGATTCGGTACTATTGAGGCCGGTCCAACTTATCCTTTTCATGCCTTTGGTCCATACTATGCATAGGTAAATGTTTGTAGGCTTACATATCATGGGATTTTGAATAGACACAAATAACTCATAAGCCATAGATAAGGTAATCTTTTCCATGTAAAACCAATATGACTTATATATGATGTAGGCATTCTTTAAGATGGGTCTTGTAAATCTTTAGGATGGGCAAAAACTTGGACTTATTCATGTTTTGGGTTAAGTAGTGTAGAGCATTGTTGGTTTAGTATTGTGGCTGACCCTAACAACTATCTTTTATGTTGGCTATTATTTCTGGTTCCATTGTTAATGGTTGTGGCTAGACTTGTCATCAATCGATTCAACCCAAAATCAAACTAAAAAATGGTTTTAAGTAATATTTTACGACATGAATTTGATCGGATTTCAAAATACTAAAAAAACGGGTTGAAAATAAGTTAACCCATTGAGTCAAGCCCATTTTGTAAAGAATAACAAAAATCTATATGTTTTGCAAATATGAAACTCCAAAATCATTTGTGTATTTCATAATAGTCATTCATTTCAAAATTCTCACTCAATTCAAAACTTACTATCGGTGTCCCACCATTGTATTCTATAACTAATCTTATTAGTCAGTTAGTAAAATTATTATTTTTCGGATAATAAATTATATAAAATGTTGACTCCAAATCATATGAAAACATAGAAAGCAAAGATCAACCGAAATATGGGACCTACAATTATGAAAAAAGAAGTTTCCAACTAGGAAGACCGACTTTTGATTGTACGTCAATTGTCACCAATCCATGGTTCTAGGATCTCAAGTCCTTATGAACCTGACCCACATTTGAACTACTAAAAGTAAAGTTGAAAAATCAACAATAGTTTGTTATAAATTGTTCTTTGTTACAATCAGAATTATTTGGGTAAGGTTCCTAAATATAAATATAATAGGCAAAACAAATTAATAAGTACAAAAGTTTATGCATAGTTTAAAATAAAAGGATAAAATTATATCATAGGTAGATGTTAAAGTGAGAAGAGTCTTTAAAATGAGATACAATTTCTCCAAAGTAAAAATCACCATAAAATCAATATATTGTTATGCTAGTTTGACATATGGAGTATATGAAAAACGTTATAAGAGGAAAAAAAACCGAAACTCGATTAACAATTTACCCTCAAATTTCCATATAGTCAATTTTTTATCTATAAAATAAAAGATTATATCGTAGATAGATGTTAAAGTGACAAGAGTCTTTAAAATGAGATTCAATTTCTCCACATTAAAAGCCACCATAAAATCTCATTTATTGCTTGTAATGCTAGTTTAACCTACGGAGTATATGAAAAACGTTGTAAGAAAAGAAACTGGAACTCGATTAACAATTTACCCTTTGCTTCGACTAACTATTTCCCCTCAAATTTCCATATAGTCAATATTTTAGCCATAAAGTTTCTCATTCCAAAAGGTGGAAAGGAGACAGATTAAATGTGGCATACAAATCATACAAATTGCACACCTAGTCATTTGTAAGAACCTATCGCTTCTGTTCACCCCAGCTCTTGCCCTCGAAAAACTCATTTAACATGCGTTCAAGATCCTCTGCACTGAATCTGATGTACTTCTGAGGGTTCTTTCCGCCCTCTATCATAGGCCTACAAATCAGATATGCCGACAGTCTCATATCCGAGCTTATAAATATGAAAATTGTCAACAAGGTAGAAGAGGTTAGGGTCACATACCCATATCGTTTGAAAAAATTTCGATAAGCAGGTAACAAGACTTCAGCAACAGCCAGTCTCAGAGACTCACGCAGCTCGCTGTCAGGAACTGTCCACTGTGATTGTCGTTGATGCAGTTCCTCGAACTGAATATTGAAGTTTTTGAACCTCTCTTTTACCATCGCTCTTGAAAGTGCTGGAGTGGCATCTGGTGTAGCAATACCACCACCCGAGGAACCAGCAGGTTGGGCAGAGAGAAATTGGAGGATCTACACAAGCCAAGAGAATAACAGATATGTCAACTTTCTAACATGGGCTACCGCGCTTTGTTCTTTTGTACAACTCAAATGAAATATCAGGTTCAAAATACCCTGCATCGTAGGCAGTAGGTATCAGTCTGGCCTCTAATTTACACCCCTACGTGCACACACTAGTTCATAAAAGTGTGACATCCATCAAAATCGTACTGTACTTCAATGCGCATTCACAGTTTACCGATCCTCAAAATTATATTATAGGTCTGTATACACCGCATCAAGAACATGGAGATGAAGAAATTTGAACTTGCTCTTGCAAAGTTCAACTTCAGTCAGGAACAATCACCCTTCAGCAATTGACTACTTGACTTCCATTTAAAAAAGGGTAAAAAGAAAGAATGAACCAATACTTGTCAACAAAGCAAGAGATATAGTATGTTGGAAGTAGGCTAGGCTAAACTGAAACTAGCGAGCAATAAACCAGCACTTGCCAAATTCTCTGATCCGTACGTAATATGATATTATGCTGCTGGAGGAGTCACGGTACAACAACTTGATATGCTATAACTCCTTTAAGGCTAGCTCAAAAATATTCTCCACTCGAAAAAAAGGTCAAACAGCTATAGCTTATCGACTAACCACAGCAATGAATTTCAGAAAAAATAGAAGCAGCGGCAGATATACACATGTATATATATGAACGAGATATGCACGCCAACTCCAAAGGTTTGAAAAATGAAGAAGTACATATCACTGCATAAGCAATAATTTAACCAGATAACACATACTAAGAAAACTTTAGGTTGCAAGTATAACAAAACCTTAGACCAGGAGATCCTCTTGTACTGGTTAGCATGTTGTTGGACAATCCTCCGATGTCTCTGAACCCAATCATCTCCCAGTAGGTCCTTTGCTTCCGACCTATAACCCAAAGAACTGACACTGTGATCAGTGAAAAATGTTTTAAAGTCTTTAAATTGAAGGTGAATTATGTTGCAAACCTCCGCACAGATCGAACAATATAGTGAATGTTGTTCATAAGAAACAGCTGAGTCAAAGCAGTGTCTTTGTACTGCTTGGATTTCCCATCCAAGTTTGTCTGCAGAGCTTGCATTATGCGAGTTGTAATTACAGCCAACTGTGCTCCTGTATCTTCTCCACTAACTTCCTGGAAAAGTTGTTTCAGAGTGGACCGGTAACTGTACAAAGTAAACATCAGTCAGGTACGATGTATGTAGCACTATAGCTACAGAAAGAATAAAGAAAGCCCACATCTGCAGAGGGGTAAGCAAAATGAAGATTGGAAACTTGAACAATGTAAAAGCTGTGATGAACAAAAAGAAAAGACAAGTCTAACTACCTATCCATTACTCGAGAAAGGGAGAAAGATGGATACATAAAATCCATCTTTGGTGAGACAGAAAATGGCAACATGATTAACCATAGATAGGGAAAAATGAAAGAAAACTTCCAATTGAAAGGATGCCTCTAAACAAGGACACTTGGCTTACTCGAACAAAAACTTCACATAGTTGATCACATAGCTAGTCAACGGATGCACTGTTCCGTCCATCACAGCTGTTTTTGTGGCATCTTTCTCAACTGCTTCCTCAAAATCACCAAATGTCTCTTGGGCTGTCTGTGCCAATCGTTTTGTCAAACTTGCTGCAGATTCCCTCATTTCCATGCAAGGTTTACCTTCAAATATAGTTTCTATCTATCCCAGAGAATCAAATACATACACATTAGTGCCATAACAAGCCAGATCATTCAAATGGCAAAGACAAAAGAAACGAGTCTATAAATAATGAGATAAATACTACTAGACCCATTCAAATGGGAGGGGCCCCGTTAAGGGTCTTTGAATGGTCCGTTTGTAAAAGGGTCTAATCAATAATTGGCTTAATGGGTCGATCTTTTAAAGGGTCATGTTTTATTGGGTCTTTAATGGGTCAAGTCGGGTCAATATCGGACTAGTAGTTTTCAAAACTTTTAAACACTATCAGGTAATGAATTATTTTCACTTACTTATATATATATATATATATATATATATATATATATATATATATATATATATATATATATATATATATAGGGGAGGGATCATGTGAGAACCCTCCCCTTATGTGAGAACTCCTTTTTGGTGAGAACCCATCTTACACCCTTGGATGGTTGATGATCTAGGGCAGAAAATGCTTAAGAAATGGATGACAAATCTGTAAATATCCAGACATTGTGTAAAAAATAAGGCTGGCAGAGTGCTTCAGAAAAATTTTGTACTTTTATTTTGCTGGACAGTGACTTTGCGTGTTTGCCATTTCGGTCATTATTAAACTTACAAGTCATGCTATTCATTTTTACGTGTTTCAGCCTTTTCTTTATTATTAGACTTGCATGTTTCATCCTTTTCTTCATTATTGTGCATCATGTTCTTATTTTCCGAACTATTGAACATCATCATGTTCTAAACTAGTGAACATCATGTTCTAAACTAGTGAACTTAATGTTCTAAACCTCAACGGACTGAATTACTAAATATTTTATTTCCGTAATTCTTGACTAATGTTCTAAACTAGTATACATAATGTTCTAGAAGAGTGAACATAATGTTCTAAACTATTGAATATATAATTGTACTCGTATAATTTCATAAATTCACATATTTCAAAACCAACATAATATACTATAATGGTTAATTTAAAAAATATTTTGTAATCAACATAATATACTATAATGATTAATTTCTAATTCTAAACGCTAGGTAATTAGTTCAAAATAGTTTGGTGGGCATTTCCAAAATACTGAACATCATGTTCTAAACTAATGAACATTATGTTCTAAACTAGTGAACTTGATGTTCTAAATCTTAACGGACTAAAATTACTAAATGTTTTATTTTAGTAATTTTTGACTAATGTTCTAAACTAGTATACATAATGTTCTATAAGAGTCAGCATAATGTTCTAAACTATTAAACATATAATTATACTCGTATAATTTCATAAATTCACTCATTTCAAAACCAATATAATATACTATAATGGTTAATTTAGAAAATATTTAGTAATCAACATAATATACTATAATGGTTAATTTCTAATTCTAAACGCTAGGTAATTAGGTCAAAATAGTTTGGTGGGCATTTCCAAACTACTGAATATCATGTTCTAAACTAGTGAACAATATGTTCTAAACTAGTGAACTTGATGTTCTAAACTTCAACGGACTGAAATTATTAAATGTTTTATTTCCGTAATTCTTGACTAATGTTCTAAACTAGTATACATAATGTTCTATAAGAGTGAGCATAATGTTTTAAACTATTGAACATATAATTGTACTCGTATAATTTCATAAATTCACACATTTCAAAACCAACATAATATACTATAATGGTTAATTTAGAAAATATTTAGTAATCAACATAATATACTATAATGGTTAATTTCTAATTCTAAACGCTAGGTAATTAGTTCAAAATAGTTTGGTGGTCATTTCCAAACTACTTAATATCATGTTCTAAACTAATGAACATCATGTTCTAAATTAATGAACTTGATGTTCTTAACTAGTGAACTTGATTACGAAAATAAAACATTTAGTAATTTCAATCCGTTGAGGTTTTGAACATCAAGTTTACTACTTTAGAACATCAAGTTCACAACTTTAGAACATGATGTTCACTAGTTTAGAACATGATGTTCAGTAGTTTGGAAATGTCCACCAAACTATTTTGAACTAATTACCTAGCGTTTAGAATTAGAAATCAACCATTATAGTATATTATGTTGATTACTAAATATTTTCTAAATTAACCATTATAGTATATTATGTTGATTACTAAATATTTTATAAATTAACCATTATAGTATATTATGTTGGTTTTGAAATGAGTGAATTTATGAAATTTTACGAGTATAATTATATGTTTAATAGTTTAGAACATTATGCTGACTCTTATAGAACATTATGTATACTAATTTAGAATATTAGTCAAGAATTACGGAAATAAAACATTTAGTAATTTCAGTCCATTAAGGTTTAGAACATCAAGTTCACTACTTTAGAACATCAAGTTCACTACTTTAGAACATGATGTTCACTAGTTTAGAACATGATGTTCAGTATTTTGGAAATGCCCACCAAACTATTTTGAACTAATTATCTAGCGTTTAGAATTAGAAATTAACCATTATAGTATGTTTTCTTTTACCGAAGTGAATGAAAAGTGATGTGTGTTTCCTTTTACCGAAGTGTCAGTCACATTTTTGAAGAACATGCTTTTTGTCAGTTTTTGGGTTAATTACGGATTTGCCATTATGTTCAGTTAAATGCCATCCATTAGATCTGTCAATGTGTGTGGTGTTAGATTGGTTTTCACCCTTAAAAGGGTTCTCATATTAGTTTCTCACATGAACCCACCCATATATATATATATATATATATATATATATATATATATATATATATATATATATATATATATATATATATATATATATATATATATATATATAAAAGTAAACTACTGAATTTGAGTTGAATCAAATACTAGTTTTTGATAGAATAGGAACTGAAAAAAGTACAAGGTTGCAACATCAGGTATATCCATCTTACCTCAGGCTGAAGTTCTCTCATTATCTCATACATGTCCAAAAGAACAAATAATTTTTCTGGTGATCTCTTGCTCCTAGCGATTGCATCTCCAAAACTAAGGAGCGCAGACACACAACTTGAAGTTACTTCAGCAAAACATAATATTCTGATAGATTCGATAGCTTTGAATATCTCATCACAAACTTTCTTCTCCGCAGAAAAGATCAGTTTAACCTGCATAAATCATAGACGCTTCAATGAAATCCCGGTCAGAAACTCATTCATCAGAACATTATATATAATTAAGTTGCAAGAACTGTTACAGCAATTCGCATGTAATGTATCCAGTTTCCAATCTTTGCCTCCAAAGCCTCCCACTGCATCTTTTGTACATCTTCTTTGGTTAGTCTCTCCACCCCGAGTTTTCTAAATGTTATTTCCATTACAGACGAACGTATTTCCCTAAACATTAATAATATAAACAAAAATTAGTACTGAGGACCACTAACCATGAAGGATCTGGCTACCAGTATAATCTATATGCTTGACAACAGAAAGGTTAAATTCCATGAAATACTACTTATACCACATTCCTAAAAGTTCAAAGATAAAAGGACCATAGTTTAGACATTACATAGCCTATTACTCCTAACTCATATCCCTTTTTTGAATGTCCTTTGCCGATCCATGTAATTGCAATAGGATTGTCTTAAGAGAACTCCATTAAAGCTATAGTCACTATAATCTAGCAGCAACTGAAACAGCATAGGACTTCGATCAGTAACATTGTTTCATGCTAATGCTACTTGTGAGGAGGCAAGAGAGAGGCATGTAACACTCAAAATATGTTCTGGATTATTCAACGTGAAACCATTGAAGAAAGTAAGAGTATATAGTGTAGTAAAGTTTCACACTTGATCCTCTATATCTTGCCATAAAAATTTCGCACTAGGCTAAAAGAAAAAAGAAGGAATTTTAGCATGCACCATCCTAGAAGCTCTGTATATCCGGGTATCTTCATAGTTCACTTCATATACGTCATGTTGGACACTTGCACACACATTGAACCTTACACATATCTAAATAAAATAGATGCTCCTAAGACATCCTGTAAAACTAATGACTATATGAAACTAACCAGCACCTTGGTCAGGGTCTTGCTCTATGGACACAAAATTCATGCATGTAAGATGTAAGCAGAAGCAAAAAGCACCGAGGATAATCCACCTAATAAATTCGTGTATTTGTGACAATGCTATCAATGAAATGTATATGATACAATCTCCAAATTCAATCTCCTTGACAGTGAGATAATATGTTGAACAAGTCCTACTGCTTACGTCTCAAAAGAGAAAAAAAATATATCAGAGTTTCTTTTTAATGTGAAAATTTGGTCACAAACAGAGTAGCTATGTAGAAGTGAGGTTGAATCTCTTCCCTTTCATGCATGTTTAGAACTAATTAATCCCCTGAAACAGGTAGGAAGCAACAAGAAGATGCTTTCATACCGCACATTTAAACTATTTTTCTTCTAATTGTAGTACATTTGGGGAATGAACTACGAAGGCTGGTACTTCAGCTTGCTTCCAACAATATATAATCAATTGAACAGTCCAATATGTTTAGCAACAAATATAAGTGCACCAACTATGCAACATTTCCCTCTGCCAACACTCATCAATGTGCTACCACCAGGCCGGTATGTGTTGCTAAATAGCTTTCCACTTCTTTGCTTCCGAAAATGTCATTTTCAGATCATGGATAACAATATATGATCAATTAGTTTATATCTTCAGATAATAAAAGGATTGGTTAGTTCACAAATTCAAGATGATATTTTATTTAATTTTTGAGAAAATACAAAACCTTTTCAGTCGAGACTTATCTTCTAAGAGATCTCCAGAGTAAAAGATCACAACAATTCACAAGAACTTACATAAGTAGTTATCAGCTCACCATCAAACAGAAACACAAGCTACACAGCCACTTCTATTAGACTGACTAATCTTCATTGGGGTATGTGCTGAAATCTACATGAAATCCAAATGATATTCTAATGCAATCTGCACAATACATGCTTCAACTTGCTAATTTCAAGGATAAAACATTATGAAGTTCATCTATTACACTTCGCATATGATACGACAAACTCATTGATTTATTCATTTCCCTTAGGACCAGGCTTTCAAGGTATAAAAATGCCAGAACATATTGGAATAATAATAAGCTTCGCTGAATATTTCAGCATAATAAACCTACACTAAAGACATCGATTCTTTTGATGAAACCTTCATAACCCAAATTCTGTAAGCACAAACACAATTAGAGCACTCTTAAGTAAAGACAGCACTTTACAGACACATCAGTACAGGACACCAACTTACAATGGAAGAATAAACTAGTAGTGTGTATGAATAGCCTTAAATAACATACGGGAATGAAATAAGAATTCAAAAAATTATCTATACCGATAAACACTGAGAATTTGCTGCTGGTAGCCAGCTTGAATCATTTGATTGGCCAATTCATGGAGCAATGGCAAAACACGAGGTGGAACAAGATGTAGAGTTTTATAATCTGTAGTTCCTGTGCTTTTATTTTGCTCAGCAGATGCAGCATCACCCTGGCTCCCTGTTGTTGATGAGTTGGGCCGTAAAGAGTTTGGAAGGCAGTCGAACAGACAATCAGGCTCAACAGGCTTACTGAAACAAGGATACATAATCATTTCTTACATAAATAGTGATATAAATAGACACGAAAAATATAAACTTGGATAGCGTGCTTCTTGAAGACAATCTTACATGTTAGGTATTCTAAGCATTAGAGAACAATGAAGTAAACAAAAAAAGTTAAACATATGGATCTTCCAGGAACAGCCTCATTTACGTCGTTCTTACTGGTAACAATCCATGGATTATAAACGAGTTAGAATTACAAACCTGTTAGACATTAAAATTTGCTTAAACTCATCTTCTAGTTTTGAAATGGCCTTAGAAAGTAAGTTGTTGACACGGTTAAGAGCTCCATCATTACTCTTAAAAAATTTATTGCTGCTGAAAAATATGAGGACGGTTTTCAGCTGATCAATTGCTTCAAGGTAACTTTCCAAATCTTCATGAGGCCCTCTTAATATTATAGCCTCTGCCTGCACATTCCAAGGGAAAATAAATTGGTTATAATAAGAAATTCAATCACCATATCTTCAAAAGAATAAAGCCTAATCTCTTTACTACTACATCTGTAACATTGATGTAAATATGATTCGTTGAAGCTAAGAACAGTGCCTAATAAGAATCATTTTTAAAATGTTGCAGGGTCTGTCCCTTATTCTTCAAGAGTCACATTGTCATCATCAGTACATTGTCGAACTATATACATACTCATAAACTATGCATCATTCCAACAATTGATCATAAACCAAAGCTCATAATCTCCGTAAAAATGCAATGTAACACCTTATAAAGATATCAATTCTCTTTGTCTCATCTTAAATCTCCCTTCAATATATATCCCATTTTTCATTTAGGAAGAAGAATAAAAAATCTAAGCCACAATGCAAACCCCTTTCAAGGCACTTCTATGCTCAAACTTTTGACTCTACATTTCACCTCAAGTACCCGTGTCGTATCCTCTACACTCCAACATGGATGTGTACGCTTCAAGTATAATTTTGGGCCAGAAATCCTTGAAACTTTCCATATATAATGGCTAAGATGGAGACTTGGACACATACCCCTATACAATTATACAAATAACATAGAACATACTCATCACCAACAGGCACGGAGTGGTTATTACTTGTACCCTAATGAGTTATCAAGAATTTAATCAAACTTGACGAGTAGAACAAACCTTGCGAGCTAGATCGAATTGCCCTAAAACAAGCTCAGTAGCCTTCAAAGTCTTATCTATATTCTCATGCGCTCTTCGAATCGAATGCGTCCGAATCTTCAACCAAAAACGTGTCAAAAAAAAATCAAAACCAAGAACAATAAAAACCATGCAATATCATGCAATCACGTAATAAGACGATAAAACCTGAGTAGGGCGCATAGCCGTTTCGAGGGACGAGAGGCGATGATCAAACGAACCAAGAATGGAAACCATGTTATCTGTAATGGTTTGGCTCTTTGAAAGAGATTCTTTCATGAACTTCACTCTGTCTCCTAGAGTTTCTTTTGACAATGGCAATGGCAAAGGCAACCCCATTGTTTTTCCTTTGATTTCTTTGTATTCTCGGGTTTGATAGGATTCTTACGTGATAGAGCATCTAACCTGCGCACACATGGGATTCTCGGAATGTTACTGTTGAGATATGATTTGGGTTGGGTAGGTTGTGTCTCTTGTTTTTGTTCAGAGAGTTGTGGCGGTAAATTAGGGAGGGAGGGAAGGAGGGAGGGAGGAGGAGAACGTACGGCATTAAGTAAGGGACATCTTATAAATTCCACCAAGTATTTGATAAGGTTAAAAATTGAGATAAAGTCACAGGCACCTTAGTGAAAGAGGAATTAATAACTCGTGCCACTAAATTAAGCAATCCAAATTAGAGAAATCATATTACACAATGCACCAAAGTAAAATAAGTCAAACCAAGGCATCAAACTACATTTCCTTATTTCTTATTGGTTTTCAACGGAGGTTGTCCTAATTCGTACATGATATAAATTAAATCAAGATGTAGAGATATCATATATAGGTATTATTATCATATAACTATTGTTATATCAAATATATGTATTATTATATCAAATATAAATATATAGAATATATAAAAATATAAAAAAACTCATATCAGGTATATATATATATATATATATATATATATATATATATATATATATATATATATATATATAATATATATACATATATATATATAAGATATCAGATATAAAAATAAAATTATAAAATACCCCTGATATAAATTACTAATTTCTCATTTCCTATATTTTATAGGGTACTAAATTATGTAGAGTTATTTATTATTTTTTTGGGAAATATTTTTAATTATAATTTGTTAGAAAATTAAGAAGGGAGAGAGCGAGGTTGGATACAACACTCTAGGACATGAAAATACACTTTCCTATTAGTTTAGTTTCGCCCCTATAGGAACATCGGGTTGTTACGAAATAACTAATAAGATACCAATGGAGAAAAAAAATTTACTTTGATAATCTTCAAAGTAAATCAAGAAGGAACTTTGTAAATATATTTATGATGAACACTCAATGAACTTTACTGTAGAAAATTTCAGAGAGGAAGGCAAGTTTAAATGTATTTTACACTTTATTTCTCATCTCTCATCAAATAAAAACAAGTTATCTATTTATAAACTAACTTAGATAGATGATTCTTATTCCATTTTATTTGAAAAGATACATATCTTCTATTCAAGTTTAATTAAATAGACATGTATATATTATTTAAATTTTGGTTTGATAATTTCTTAAAGTCATAAAATGATATCCGAGCAACCATCTAGGATGTCGTCCATGCATAAAATAATTCAGTTTATAAATTTTATAAAATACACATTTAGTAAAATATGCCCAATCTATAAGTATTATTATTAGAATAAATGACTTACAATTTAACCATTTTGGGATATTATAATTAAAGTAGCGGTACTAGTGTACATTTAGTTGTTTATTAAATCTTTGTGCAGCTAGAGATGCGAACATTGAGTATTATGCTTGATGTTTTTAAATTTTGTATACAAGACATACGTTTACTTGTCAACTCAAAGGGAAATAGTTAGGATGTGTTATTATGAAAGTGATTTGGAAATGTGGATGTGTTATTAATTTATTATCTTGTTGTAGTAAGTAGTCGTGCCATCTCTGTTGTTGTCCTTGTGGGGAATGGAATTTTTCTAGTATTAGAATTTATGAAAATTCTCTCTGTCCTCTAGTTTTCATTGATCAATGTATATATAGGTTTACAATATGAGTCCTAATTGTGTTAGGATACTTAAAAGATAATTATACAAAATATATCACAAATAATCTAAGATAACAGAATATCTTATCCTATATTCTATCATACCCCCGCAGTCATAGCGAGAGGAGGTTGAACGCTGAGAATGATCTTGAATTCCAAGAATAGCTGTCGAGTTAGGCCCTTTGTGAAAATGTCGGCAAACTGATGTCGTGTAGGAACATGTAAGACTCGGACTTGACCCAATGCCACCTTCTCACAAACAAAATGGATATCCATTTCAACATGTTTAGTGCGTTGGTGCTGTACCAGATTATGAGAAAGATAAATTGCACTGACATTATCACAATAAACAATAGTAGCCTTGCAAAGAGGGCAATGCAATTCCAGAAAAAGATTATGAACCAACATGCCTCAACAACTACATTCACGAACCCTCTATATTCTGGTTCCGCACTTGATCTAGATAAGGTAGGTTGACGTTTTGAGGACTAAGAGATAAGGTTGTCACCCAAAAAGCAACAATATCCTGACGTCGAACGACGTGTCAGGACATCTTCCCTAGTCTGTATCAGTATAATTGATCAATTTTGTTGGAGCTGTAGGATATAAGTGTAACCCATAATCAATGGAGCCTAGAATATATCGCATGATGCGTTTCAAAGCATCATAGTGACCCACTTTAAGGTCATGCATGAACAAATAGATCTGCTGAACGACATAAGCAATGTCAGGACGAGTAAAAGTTAGGAACCGTAAAACACCTACAAGATGCCGATAAAGAGTCAGATCGTGAAAGGGAGGACAGGACTTTGCACTGATTTTTGACTGAGTATCAACTAGGGTTGCCGCAGGTTTGCAACCACTCATGCCCGCGCGCTCCAAAATCTTTTGTGCATATTTTTGTTGAGACAAAAACAAATGAGACGGAGTATAATTTACGGCAATACCCAGAAAATAATAAAGAGGACTCAAATATGTCATCGAAAAATCCGTACGTAAGTGAGAGATGATATGTTCACGTAATCGATCCGAAGAAGTAACCAACACAATATCATCAACATATAATAGCAAATATGTTGTGCCATTCCCATGTCAAAAAATGAATAAAGAATTGCCACTCTTAGCAATGACAAACCCCATCTGCAAAAGATGCATAGCAAAATGCATATACCACACTCGTGGCACTTGCTTAAGGCCATAGAGAGCTTTACGTAACTTGTAAACATACCCTGGGAACTTTCTGTCAACAAACCTGGGGGGTTAGTGCATATACTAGCACTCATTCAGAGCACCATGCAAAAAGGCATTTTTTACATCTAGTTGATGAATGGACCACTTATGAGCCATAGCTAGACTCAAAATTGTGCAAATGGTTGCCGGCTTAACAACTGGACTGAAGGTTTCATCATAATCAATACCCTCAATTTGAGACCTACCATCACAAACTGAAAGAGCTTTGTGTCTTTCAAAATCACCATTAGCATTGAATTTATGACAAAACAATAAACAATATTCACCCCCGCAGGCCTAGGAACCAATTCCCATGTCCCCGTTTCAATCAAAGCACTATATTCATCAAGCATCGCAACATTCCAATTAGGGTTGGAGAGAGCTTGCTTGTGATTTTTTTGGAAGGGGGGAACAAATAGATGCAGCTAAGAAAAACTTCTGGTTTGATTTCACGATTCCATGTTTTGACAGGGATTTCATGGGATGTGATAAAGGTGAAGGCCATGTTGGCATAATAGGAACAATAACTCTACAAGGTGGAGGAGTATAGGTGGCGGGGGAAGGAGGAGTTGGAACAGAGAAGGAGGCTACTGTCAAAGGTTTTTTCCTAGACTAACATGTGTCATATAATGCTAAAGTATAGGAGAAGGATCATCGAATTGAAGGAAATCATAAGCAGAGGCTCTAATATGACCAATATTTTGATAAGGGAAAATATTTCATCAAAAGTGACATGTCTAAAGAAGATGATTTTTTGAGTAGCGAGATCCAAACAACGATATCCCCTATGTTTAGTTGAATAGCCTAAGAAAACGCACTGGGATGAACGAGGGGCGAGTTTATGAGGATGGTGGCCGATTGGTTCAGAAAACAGAGACACCCAAAAACTCTAAGGTGGTTATAGGATGGTATAATACCAAAAAGAGCTTGAGCTAGAGTGATTTTGTCAAGGGGTCTTTGTAGGAAGAATATTGAGGAGATAAGTAGCCGTTTCCAAGGCATAATGCCAAAACTAAGGTGGAGCAGACGCATGAAACAAAAGGCCAAGGTGCGTTTAACATTGTTGAGGGTACAAATCATGCGTTCAGCTTTTCCATTTTGAGATGATGTGTGCGGACAAGAGAAGCGAAAAACCAATCCATTTTTGACAAATAATATTTGAACGAATCATTGTCAAATTTGTGACCATGGTCACTTTGAAATGATTTAATAGGACATTCAAATTGAGTTAAAATGTATTGTCAAAAATTAAGGAAGGCTTGAAACATTTGATATTTATTAAAAAGAGGAAAAGTCCACACATATTGAGTATATGATAGGCGTGTCGCGCACCTAACAAAAATAAAAACCTAACTAATCTCCTAACTATGTAGTAGGGTAAGTCAGGGTCGATCCTACAGAGAAATGACAGTCCAACTAATCAACTTTAACACTAGAAAAACTAGATGAGTAAAAGGAGAGAGAGTGATTATACTACTACTAACTAATAAAAATACGAATTAAAGACATCTAGGACTAGGTATTCCCACTAGCAAGAACTAATCCAATAACAATTTCTTCTTCCCTTATTCAATTACTAAGCAACTCATAGGATTCAACCTAATGGTTTCTTTTGATAAATCAATGGCTTCTTCAACAATACAATCATACCTATTTTCATGGACTCATGCAATTCAAAAACTTTAAGCATAGTATCTTAACATCCTAACAAATTCCATCAATATTTTCATAGTGACTTCCTTTATCTTAAATTAGGATTCTAAATTCGATTAAGGATCAAATTTCGTTGCAACCTAATCACATTCAACAAATACTATTTCTAGTCATTCATTGATAATAAAGCCAAACCTAAGATAAATAAATCGCAAACTAATCAAAATTAGGATTTGGGAATTAATAACATATCAATCCATGTTAGGATTCAACATAATCCTAGATTATAAAACTACTTAAACATGATAATTAAATAAAAAAAACAATGAACTAGAGAAGACATAATGAAAATAATAATAAGAGATTAGAGAAAAGAAAACAATACTTCAATTATAATAATAGAATGTTGAACACCAAAGCTTTTTTTATAGTTGCAAAAAAGAAAACTAAGAACCTAAAAACCTAAAACTAAAAGCAACAAAAAGAAAAAAACTATGAAAACCTAAACACTAATTAATGAAAAACTAAGAAAATAACCCCCCCCCCCCCCCCCCCCCCCCCAAAAAAAAAAAAAAAAAAACCTAAGCAGAGTGGCGTGCAAAATACCATGGCCAAAAAGAAGTCCTAAAGCATAGCAAATACTAAGACCTAGCTAGTACTAGTCACTAGGTTTTTGGACTTCAAAAATAATCCTCTCAACTGGCCGCCAAGGTGTTACGACATGGCTTGAAGGATCGCCATTGAGGTGCGGTGTGGTGTATGCTGCGAAATTCATCCTTTCACTTGCCAAACTTTATTTGTTGCACCTTACATGGGAATATCAACGTCTAGCTAAAGACATGTTGCAATAGGTCTTCAAAAATCCCGAAAGAAGGCTTCTAACTTTCAACATGAGTCAAGCATGATATCATCATGAGAGAATTTATAGCATCAATAACCTATAAAACAAAGCAAAGCATACCCGAGAAGAGCAATATCGAAATATATGAAATGAAGGCTCGTAAAGGGGGGAAATATGGAGGAAAAGTGATAAAATGAGATCGATTAAGGCATTAAAATAATGAAGAATATCATGTTATTAGTATAATCATCCCAAAGAAATAAATAATATTTGTGACCTTTACTGCTACAAATTGGAGAAGTCCACAAATCTGCATGAATAATGTCAAAAGCAGAAAAAGTAGTACTAGTAGAATTGTGAAAAGGCAAGCGAATAGGGTTTCCCTAATTGACAACCTACGTTAGATAGGGGAGTCTTGCTCCTTATTACATTGAATAAAATCATTACTCCTAAGAAAGCTCAAGACAGCTCCAGGATGACCTAAATGATCGTGCCAGGTAGATGGAGCTAACAGAGTGAAAGAGGCGGCTAGATAAGTAGAAGGAGGGTTGGTAACTGGATAAAGATCCTCGACACTATTGCACTTGGTTATTAATCTCCCCGTGCAAAGGTCCTTCACAGATAAACCAATAGGGTCAAATTCTATAGAAATAGAATTTCAATTGTGAATTTTCAAACTAATAAGGTTTTTAACAATCCAAGGAGCTAAATAAACATTACAAAGGGCAAGGGATTGATTAACAATATCGGACTGACCGTACCTATAATTGGAATGCTTTGACCATTACCCACAAGAATATGATTATTAGTGCTTTAATTGAAAAGGGATGAGAGGTTACTGGAATCATTTGTCATCTGAGAAGTTGCTTCATAATCCATGTACTAAGCTGGGTCATAGATATTGAAGCCCATTGTAGCAAACGCATTCCCAAGCTTTATTGGGGTCATCGTGGAGCCATTCTCCAAACCTTGAGAAGAATAAGTGGGTTGTTGCGGGGGCCCATTATAGTAAGCTTGTGCAGGCCGCTACTGTTGGGCTAAATGAGAGGGCCTTAGGCCAGTCCATTGTTGGGGATGAGGGAAAGGTGTCGGTACCCGTTGAGGGGCTGCTTGCTGGGCCTGAATATATGGACCGAATTGAGGAGTGCCCCACTGAAGGGTATCCCATCGTGAAGGTTTAAGTTGCTGCTTCTATGGAGATCCACTGCCCCGCCCCCTGCCACGACCCGACCTCGCCCACAACTGCGACCACCGGACTTCTTGCCCTGATTGGCCGTTGAGGACTACTGAGGGGGAGAAGCAGCCAAATACGAGGAATTCCTGAAGTTTGTATTTGACTCGGATTGTGCTACAAAAGATGAAGCATGAGACAAGGAATCATTGGTCCATCGTGATTCTTTAAGTAGCGATGGTGACCTTGCTGATTCGAATAAGGGCAAAGGGATCGTTTGTTGTATCATGGCAACAAAAGTGTCATAGATCGACACAGGTTGATCAACATTAGCAAGTTGATCCTTCGAGTTCTTCAACTCGTGACAATAATATTAGACAGAGTTGTTGAATTTAGAAATATGCAATTGATTAAAATGATTTTCAAGGTAAACCGCCCTACTAATTTTATTATCTTGAAAAATATCCTTGAGTTTTATCCCAAACTTGTTGTGTTGTATCCCCTTTACACAGGATTGTTTGGAGTAAATCAATGGAGATGGTGCCATAAATCCAGTTATTGACAACTGAATCAAGCCTTTTCCACAAAGCCTCTTAGATGTTCGGTGGACGAGTGCTCATCGAGTCAATATGATCAAGAACATCAAAAGCATGAGCATGACACTCAAACAACCCACCCAATTTGAGTATTGAACGTTCTCACGATTGAGAATTAAAGGGATGACGTTTTTAAATTGCTAACGCCAAGGACTGGGTGGAAAAGGGATGAAGAGGCTTGCGGATCATCATCCTTGGCCATGGTGGACTACGGCAGATATGATGAAAAAAGAAAAGAAGAAGAGAACAATTGATGCGATAGTGTGTTAGTTGTGACACCATATTAGAATTATGAAAACTCACTATGTCCTCTGGTTTCATTGATTAATGTATATATAGGTTTACAATATGAGTCATAATTGTGTTAGGATACTTAAAAGATAATTATACAAAATATATCACAAATAACCTAAGATAACAGAATATCTTATCCTATATTCTATCATCTAGGATAATCAATCTATCAACAATGACAATAATATATGAAATATATAACAAAGTCACAATTAACAACGATTCAAAAATCTGAACTTTGTATATTTAATATGAAATAAAGTAACTATAGTACTAACTATAAGAGCTGCATGATATGAAGAGATTGTATCTGGCCAAGAACTAACAATAGCTCTAACAATCTCCAAGGCATAATGTTAGGGCATAGCCCAAATTGTATCTATTACTCTCAGCAAAGAAAAGGCCATAACTGTATCAATATATAGAATGGTCACATTTCATAAAATAAATACATGAAATCTCCATTAAAATAGGGGAATAGAGTCACCACCTCATTCAACTGTTTATATTGTTTAAGAATTTGGATAAAGCAAGTAATCATCAAGCGTTTAGCACCACATTGGTTGGATCCAACTTTTAACCACATACAAAGTAGAAAATCCGCATAGAATCCCACTGTGATCGGGAAGTCTTGTGTCGTTTCAAGCTTTTTTTTCTAGAAAACTATGGATTCCAACTTTCAAGTTTAACTACTTAGAAACGAAGAATAAAAATCAAACGTACCCTTTCAATGACTATTGCTTGTAAAGTATAAACTAATACAACTCTCTCTTCCATATTGCATAGCAATGCATGTAACTATGTAAGTCGTGATTATCATGAAAACCAAACACGTCACCCTCGTTGAACAGTTTCATCCATCCACAAGTTTTCCCAACTACATTCGTAACACCACTTTAAATTCCTTTTCTATTGAGGC
Source organism: Dysphania ambrosioides (assembly GCA_026401315.1). Taxonomy (NCBI): domain Eukaryota; kingdom Viridiplantae; phylum Streptophyta; class Magnoliopsida; order Caryophyllales; family Amaranthaceae; genus Dysphania; species Dysphania ambrosioides. The sequence goes on from CM048670.1 coordinate 22,539,421, forward strand.
CCTTTCAATCTGTACATAAAATTTGCAATTTCAATAGCATTGATGCCATTTCATACTACTTTGATCACTTTTATTTTATTAAGGGTTAACTTTTATACACATTTTCCGATCTTTCCGATCCCGAATATCATTAAAAACTCGATGGATTGGTTGAATTTGGACGTGATCAAATTACCACTTTAGTAATTCAGAATCAAAAGCATAATCGTAAATTCAAAATTAGCTGAACAAATCCAACTATAAATCAATCAAATTAACTAGGAAGAAAAAACTGCAATTTTATTCAATTGGATTATCATAGAATCCATAATAATAGTAGGTTACACATACGTAAAAGGGCAAGCCTCCAACACTTGACAAAAAGGAGGGCATTTTTTTGTTCCTTTTCATCACAAAAATCAGTGCAAAACAACAGCTTCTTTGCTACACTTCCAAACCCACCCAACTAATCGCGTCTCCTAATTCACCTTGATCTCAATAGCATCTTTACCAAGGGATCGATTAATCACAAAAAAATAACCCTAATTATACCCCAAAATAACGTAGATAACTTTACTTCATCCCCACAATTAATCACAATTTCCTACCCTCTTTTTTTCTGTACAATTTTTTTCTCCTTTTTCGTTAACAGAAAAAGTCAACCAAGGTAAGAGTGGGTCTTCTTCTGAGGAGGAGCAATGGGGCCCGCCGGAGAGCGGAAAACCTTGGTAACCACGTCGTTCTTACAAGAATGGAACGGCACCGTTTCATCCTCCCCTCTAAAAGCAGCGTTGAAGCTGAAGCAGACATCACAGAAAGCAGAGGAAGACGAAGAAGACGCAGCATCGTCGCTGAAATTACTACCATACCCTCCACCAGTGTACCCATTGTTACTATTATTATAATAAACCCCCAAATCATCATACACATTGGAATTCAAACTCATGGACATCAGATACTCTCTTTCTCTCTCCACCATCGCCACCCTCTTCAAATACTCGTAGTACTCCACCTCGTTACTATAAATAGCATTACTATTAATAGTATTGTTATGACTGTCTCGGCGGAGGAGGATGAAGTTACCGTTACCGTTACCGTTACCGTCGCCGGGGTAGGAGATGAAGTTCTTGAGTTTGCGGCGGCGGGTGCGGCGGGAGCGTTTCTGGACGACCCAGAAGAAGGCGGAACCGGACTCGGCCATGGCAGATTTGAAGTCGAATTTGGAGGTGACGGGGTGACGGCTACGGTGGTTGCTACGGTGGGTAGAGGTGGTGGAGGGGCGTTCGAAGTAGATGGTGATTTGGTGAGGGGAGATTTGGAGTAAACGGGATAAGATAGATTGGAAGGCTTTGAAGGTGAGAGATGGGGTGATCAGAATGGGACCCTTGTCGAGTTCCTGTTCTCCGTCGAAGAACGTAACGGGGAAAGAAGCAGAGGCATCTTCTTGGGGAAGATTGGTAGGGGTAGCCTCCATCGTCGTCAACCTTCAAATCGAATCAAATCTCTGAAATAGTAGGGAGAGAGGGGTAGGATTGATGTTTGGGGGTATGAGGGTAGAGAGGTGAATCAAGGGTGGAGGGTGGGGTTTTTATAAGCCCGGTTAAATACTCTAGTGGGTCTTTGGTAAAGGCGGTGTGATTGAGGCTTTGCCTTGGACCGCAAGTACTTGGTTTTTTTTTTTTATCTTAGAATCTTTTAACCGACTTGAGGGTTGAGGCAGCCGGCACCTGCCAATGTGTGCACTGTCACTTACTTGGAGAAGGGTCTTACTCTAGTAACTCACTTCCCTAATCGTTTTTACCTTTTCTTTTAATAGGGAATTAAGGTAAATCACGGTCATTTTCTTTGTTCTCGAAACGAGGAGGAATGTTCTCGAAAGGGTTTTAGTTTTTACTTTGTTAGTTTGTGCATATTCAAACCACTTAGTTTTTTATAATAAAATTTCACTTAAATATATTAATTTTTATAACATAATGAGAATTTAGGTTTAAATTTTTTGAATTTTCACTAAAGATTACAATGGGGCAAAAATAAAGGGTTATTGGAAGTAACACATAAGGTTAAAAAGTTTAATATACTCTATAAGTTTTACGCTCTTATATTATTAACCAGTAGTACTTATTTATTGTCTAACCAAATCTATACTTGCACTAAAAAAAATTATCTAACCAAATATTTTCAGTTAGACTATTTGACTAGAATTATAGAAAAATGTAACATAAAACATAAGAAATAGGTTTTTTCCTTTTAAAATATTTTACTTCAATTGGAGAGATACTTTTTTTTTTAAAAAAAAAAAAAATTCTCTATAAAATGAGTGTTATTTTAAATTCAATATCAAATGATTGTGTTTAGTTGTAAGATTTTATGAAGTTTTACATAAGACGTAAGAGTAAATCTTCTCAAATGACCAATAAGGAAATCAAATACTCTCAAGAGTCTAGAGTCTAGAGTCTCTAGCCCAATAATGAATATTTCTGACCAAAATCTAAAATTAAGAATATTCGGACTAGTCAATATTGACTAGAAACACAGACTGTGTTGAACATGACAACAGTACTACTTGTCTACTTGATATAATGATATCTACAATCTTACCAATTCTAAATTGCCTTGAATATAAAATTCAAGTAGAGCGTCTAGAAACTTATTAAGTCAAAGAATGGGGATATGTTGCGCTTTAAACATAAGATTTGGTCATGTGGTCATCCTTGGACAAGTTTCTATGTACATTTTAAGTTCTTCTATTATATTGGTTGAACTTGTCTTCTCAATTTCTCATTGATATGCTCTCTTTTAATTATTTCGTATTGATTTTCAACATATAAATGTAGTATGTAGATATAGTATAGTTGAGAACATGTGACCAAGGATGTGTCATTGATGAAAAATACACTACTTGCATGTTGCTTTGAGTGTTTAAGTATTTCTCTTTTTCTTTGTCAATACTCGTAAGACTAACAATGCATATTATGAATGGACATTATATTACAGATGGATATATATGCTTCTAGGATGGAGAAATGACAAAATGTTGAATGCTTGTTGGGAACACGGCATTCATGTCATGTAAGATTTACATTTTGCCTGAGTTTTGCTTATAGTGCTAATTTTTTATTAGAAATTTCTAATTTATACCTGATATACATATATATATCAAGGGTATTTTTATAATTTCATTTCTATATATATGAGATCATCATGTCTACATCTGATATGAGTTTTACTGTATTTTTATATTTTCTGTATTTCTATATCTGATATAACATTAACTATACTTGATATAACATTACTTATATTTGATATAACAATACATATATTAGAAATACAATATCTTAATATAATTTATATCAAGTTTATATCAAGTATGAATTAGAAAAATCTGTTATTGAGAAATTCCTGGCATAATATATGGTATTTAGTGCCCATCATTAAATGTGTTGCAGGAGTTTTTTTTAGTTCACCTTAGGTATTCATGTCATCTGTTAGAGAACAAACAACAACGTAAGCAAAAATCATGCAATTTTTTCTAGAAACAGATGATCAGATCATGTAGTAGTTCCCGGCAGGCAAACCCGCCGTTGGGACGGGGAGGGCAGAGAGACTTGTAGAATGATCCGGTTGTACGTTGAAAGTGGTGAAGAAGCTTAGAAAGACCACAGCTCAGGCACTGAAAAGAGATAACAGTGTCATCCCTAAGTCAGCAAACCCAGAGACAAGCAAAGAGAACGTACTTGTTATGGGTGGGAAATCCTTAAAGAAGACTTTGATGCTCTTTCAACAATCGAAGAACAGGTAATCTTCAACACCCAATTTTTTGAACAGGGAAATTCTTTTCTATATGTTTTGATGATAATAACCTTATCTTTTGTGTGTATTTGTTGTAGAAACGAATTCTTGATGGTGAAGTTTTGCTCGTGAAGAAGAAGGCCGGACCATTCAAGAGTGTGGAAGAGCTATCAGCTATGGGACGTTGAAGATAATCTTTCTGGAACCTTTGCTCCTTGAAAATTCCTCTCAAATCGAACTTGCTCCATTTGATTTTTCACGGTCTTTAAAACACGACTTTAAAAGCTTTTATTTTCGAATTCATAAGACAAAAATTATAAAAACTTAATATTCTAAAAATTTATATTGATATACATCCAACAAGATGTCAAATGAATATATTATTTCTTAACATGATAAGAATTTATGATCAAACTTATTTTGACTCTATAAATAAAAATAAGTCAATTTTAGTGAAAAAAAGAGAGTATAATACCCATCAAAATGCTATTTATTGAGTTATCTGCCCTACAAAATCTTCATAGCTTCATAATGAAGAATTGATAATCATTGGCACCAGAGTTTATAAGCTTAACAAATGTACAAGGTTATGAACCGCTAATTATATTGCTAAAAGAAATTAAGGTACCTTGGGAAGTGATATATCAAAGGTGAGATTTACTAATTAGCAATGAGTTAACTGTACAATTTTGCAGAGACAATTATGTCATAATAAGAAAAAGTGTAAATCACAGTTAATTTTTTTTTCCCCTTCAGCAACTAGTCGAATAGTTTATTGTGACATAATAATAAAAATTCTCACCCTTCTCGAATCAAAAGCAAAGCATCATTTACTCCCTGTCTGTCTTTTTACATCTTTATGTAAATTTTTAGAATATCTAATTTTTATCTTATAAATTTATAAAATAAATAATTTTAAATTGTATATTAAAAACCATATATGTCTATCATAGTTCTCAAACAAGCAGTCGAAAAAATTCTAGAACATTTTAGGGGTAAGATATGGTTCACCCGTATCATGGGAATGGCTAACGGGAACAAAAAGTGATACAAAAGGTTTTATACAAGTTTGAAATTAATGTAAGATGACCGATACGAGGTATTCGGGACAAATTAAGCACTACGGACTAAAGATCGCTGTTGTTTGCCGCAAAAAACCAGGAGAAGGGCAACCCTATTTGCCGATGAGAACTCTATACCCACATGTAATATTTAGCCTTCAACACTTGAAAAGGTATGTGAAATTGAGAACCTCTCCCTATACCAAAATTCTGGAGAACTGTCCAAACATGAAAACAAGTAGGGGAAATCTGCCGTTTCCAAATGAAACAAACACAGAAGTTCCTAATTCTAGGAACTAATGCACTACAGAAAACCTCATGAATTCAAAGTACAAAAATTCAGAAGGAAAAAAAAAAAAAAAACACGTACTTTAACCTGTGGTGATTACAAGACTAAGGAAAATTATCCTTACTAAAACCTGCGCCTGGAACAACTGATATATCCGCATATACATATTGATATGCATGCCTTCTGTATAACTGTACGAGTCGAATGAACTTCTCGCTCTTTTATTGTCTCAAACCCCGTAATGTCTCAAAAACACCCCCAAAAGAATTATATATGTCCACATTTATCTCCAGGTTAACTTCAACCTGAGGGTACTAGCAAGGCATTCAGAGGTTAACAATTAAAGAACCCAAGATATTCACCACTCCACACTTCTGTTTAACTTGTACAATGGGGATCAAATCCGTTGACTGTCCATTAAGATTGCACGGCCAATCTCTGAAGATGCTCAAAGAACACTTGAAGACTAACATCGTCGGTGAAAATAACATCAGACACAGCTCCTGCCATTTCGTTGGCGTTGTTGTATGTCGCTGATGGATTCAACTTTGCTAAAAGAAATCTAGCCTGTTCATCATTGTAGCAAACAGCAGTACCAGTTAAATAATCCAGCCCCTAAACACACAACTTGTACATTAAGCAGTTAAATATATACTTATTATTGCTTGTTAATACTTGCCAAGAGTGGTATACACAAAGGATTTTGCCTTTGAAGGAAGCAACAAAGCAGTTAAAAGAATAGTGGATTTCCAGTATTTCATTTACCCAAATCCAACATTTCCTAATTTACTGGTATGAGGGCAGTCAGAAAGTTAGTTGAAGACATGCCACTGATTGTAAGAGCACAATTGACAATAAAGATTAAAAGCCAGGGAACAAAAGCAACATATTTACCAAGGTTTAGCCACGCATTTAACTGGCAGTCCTCCCGCCAATTTTGTACAAAACTTTAACCAAAGTCATTCTCTAACAAACAGCTCACTGGCTTAAGGTCATTGAGGACCCATATAGATAAATAGTTAGTAGGCCAAGCCAAAAAGCCATTGATGGTAAGATACCCTAATCTTTCTAAACATAATTGACTTTATTGATTTACAAAATGAGCCACCTCATCTCCCATTTACACGAATCACAGATAGCATCCTGATTAATTTCCAGAATGCGGAATATTTCAACCTCAGTACCGAAGAGAGAAGACCAGAGAAATGTACTAACCTGAGAGCCATGCTGATCACAAACAACTAATCTGGGCACAGGGAAACGATCGTGGATGATCACCTGAGCATCCTGTTGTGGAGCCTCTAATAATTCTTTGAAGGCCTGAGAAGTAAAAGATCAAAGATGCTGAAAAGGAGGGTCTGTAGAATGAAAGAACAAATGCACAAGATAATACAGAACATAAAAATTTTCTAATTCCTAGAACTTACAACCAGGTCTCATGCAATTGGTCACCACTAAGCTGCCTGGACAAAACTTAGTTTAAGGTAAGCCTTTACTTAGACTAACTCCGCACAAGTCTATGAAATCAATTTTTTTATATATAAAGAAGACATGGTTGAAAATTCACAATAGCACTCATTTAACTAAACTGCCATCCTCATGCAAATAGAAGTACATAATGACCCACACCCTGCCCCTAGGAGAAAAAGAACAGAAAGCCTTAGTGAAGATACACCTAAGAGGCTAAGACCCTCCATTCGTAAACCATACAAAAACAAACCCTGGAGACAATGGTAAAATCTATCATCAAAAAACGGACAGACCTGGTGCTCAGGTTGATTCTGGTAGCCTTGATTACGCCACTGAGCAATTGTCATACCGTGGAATATAACCACACTAAAATAGGAATCTAGTAAAAGTATGCGGTCTGGTGCAATGGATGCTACATCCAACAATGCAGGAGATGGTGGCGAATTGAAGGAATATGATATAAGTGATGGCTGAATCATCACAGCTGCATTAGTAATGTTCTCACGGTTCAACAACATACGGAAATAGGCAGTTTCATCAGGACTATTGTTAAACACCTGTTAAGAGAAACATATAATTAAGATCCATACAGATACAATAAAGGACACAAAACTCTCTCATCAAAATCAAAAAGAGGACATAGAACGCACAACATTGTACCTGCACAAATTGTGACCGTCTCAGATTGAACAAAAATTGGGGGAACATGGAAAAACAAGGATTTAGAGTAAATGACAATGGATCATCTTTTCGGTAGTCACCAAACTTGGAGCAAAGACGTATTAGATTTCGATCCAACCACCGCGTAGCATCAAATCCTTCCTGCAATAAGATTTCAACAGAAATATAAAAAGGTGAGCACAACCAACAATTAAAGAAAATAGCAATACAGCAGAGAGAAGGTTGCACATTAATTAACTAGCTTAAGGTTGTCTGAAAGTTTTTCTGTGACTTGCAAGCTTACTCAGAAACAGGAAATACGAGAAGGAAAACAAGTGGGATGTTTGGGTACATAGGATTAAATGCAAGCCTCCATATTGGGAATGAACAAATAGGACATAAAGACAACATAAAAAGTACCTCCATCTCCATCTTATGTGAACATAATCTGGCCATTACTACAGCAGCAGTTTCTTGATCAAAACCTTGTACAAGTTCCTGCAAAAAGAATGCACAGTCTCAATTTCGGCTCCTACATTTCCTATAAACAAATTAACACAGTAGCCCTCACAATCATTACATTTAGTTTTTATACATCCTGTAAAATTTGTAATTATGAATGTCTGAATCAAAAATCCAAAACACTACAACAAAAAAATAATTCTCTACACTTTCAGTGACTAAATTGCCAAGGATGACTCTAAGAGATAGCATATTCACAATTTAAGTAGTAACCGGCAGGGAAAGTAATGCATCTCAACAAACCAAGTCTGTAACCGGTCAATACCCAATAAAAAGGAACAACATATCACTATCAACCAAACCATAGGAATCTATCCATTGTGAATTAAGGTCCATTTAAATATTAAATTGAAACATGAATAATTAATAAATTTAAGATAATCGAGAGGTGAATAAAGCAAAAAAATGACCTATTATGTTTGCTCACAAACCTGGACTAATCTTTGCTTGGCATAGTGCGGTATAATATTTGTTGGCAAGTAGCCAAATCATAAGAGATGAAAAAGTCACATAATTTTTCAAGAAAATAAAAAGCTATTGAAACAGTCTAACAAAGAGATTATTTTTTTTTGGAACAGAGAGAACATTCTTCTTTTGAGTAAACAGTGAGTGAAACAGTTATCGTCAGAAATCTGTCCAAGCACCTCAATCATCAAATATTCAACAAAACATTATGCTAAAAGTATGAAACATATAAGCAAAAAATTCACTGACTTGAATCATTTCACAACCATGCTTTATACTGAGTTTCTAACTATCTCAATCCCAACCCAGCAGGGACTAATACATCTGCAGAACTCATTTTTCCCACATTACTTTTTATGGACCAAACAACTGATTCCACTGATAAAGCAACACACCTCTGAACCAACAACACTCTCTACCCATCTTCTACTGACAGTAGTGATGCGAAGCATTGTTTGACCATCTGGATTCTGATAACTGCCAAGAAACAAAAAAAGTAACATCCAGGTAAGTGTTTGAAATAAAGAAATAATTTAGGACACATTTGACAATGGTGATGAACTAGTATGATATTTTTTATGACCAATGTTATTGACCTGGTCAGGAACTGCAAGTACAATTGAGGATTCATTGTTCCAGGTGGATTTGATTTTTCACTGGACGAAATATCAAAGAAGACGGTCAAATTAGTATTTTTATCTAGACTACAAAACTTCCAAGCTGTTGTATTTCCCTGCCCAATAACTGTATCAGCAGCTACAGCAATTCCTTTCTGCAAAAATTTTAAAAAATGCCAGTGTTAAGTTGCATTACAAAATGTAGTTTACAAAATTCTTGATTCCATAAACCTTGACATGGGAACCTTCTCAATATATCAAGGTGAAATTGGTAGGCTATGTAATACAAAGTATAAAACAACTCTCCATAAACTTTGAAGGAAACTTTGAAGTATAAAGGTCAAACCTTTTCTAGAGATGTGCAAGGTCCAATAGCGCCTTGAATTTTGATATCCTTGGAACAATATATCTCAAGCGTACCACTAGAGTATAAAAGAATAATTATCAGCACAAGTTCACATATAACTTGAGATTATGGTTGCATATAAAAATTAGGCCAATTTAAGTAGCAAACATACGTTCATAACAAAAACAGCAAATGCACAATTTAAAGCATGAATGAATCTTGTCTTGTAGTCATGAATACAGCATATAAGAGGAAAAATAACCCACAAGAATTGCCATTAACATTAGTCAAACCCTAACATAAACTACTTTGGGTGTTATCAAAGAAAAAAAAACTATCCTGGACCTATACAAAAAGTTAATTACTCAGCGACCCAAAGAAAATACCGCTCTAAGTTTCCAATAAACCAATCTGAAGTTTTTATAATTTATGATAGCAGCAAATGCAATAGGAACTAATAACATGAAGAAGAGTTTGTGATATTTGAAAGTAACATCTAAAACCTACTGTACTATTGACAATATGTTTTCTTACAGAATCAGGAGACATGCAACTTAAAATGAGAATCACAATTAACGCGGCCAACAGCAATCAGCAACTTATTCCGGCCATGACAACAATTATCTCAACTCACTTCCAATAGAACTTTTCTTAGAGAACACAAGTCCCAACGGTTAACAAACTCCCATAGTTTAACTGTGGTTGTATTGGCTATCCACTTGACACAGATTATCTGGATGCTATTCCCCGTTCACAGTATAATAAGCCCCAAAATCCTGTAGCTGAATATCAAAGTTGTAGTTCTTACAGGCATTCACTCATCAGTTCTGAATCTATCAAAAACAATCCTCTTGCTTTTATTAAGAAATCCAACACATGCAGAGACCATATGGAAGAGAAAGCTACTACACCTATCAAGGATGCTACCGTCCTACATTCTACATAAGGTCCACAGAAATGCCATAAAGGGCATATTAGAATATCTTTGAAAAAGAACTCTAATATAAATAACAAGATTGGCAAGTAATTGCTGCAACATAAAGCATTCAACATTCCGCTTAGAACTATTCACCAATAAGCAATGTCATGAATACCCCCAAAGACCATAAACTTCGGCAAAGAAAAAGATGTAAATGTTCTTCATTACCAGTGCACTTAACTTCACAAGCACTGACTAGCGTTTAGCACCAAGGTGCTTGTTAAGAGTCAACATTTAGATCAATAATGCTTCTTGCAGCATTTCTTGCATAAATATAATCTCAGAACTTTAAAATATATATATATATATATATATATATATATATATATATATATATATATATATATATATATATAGGTAAAAGTTAAAATAAGAAGGGTACTTAAAATGAGAAGGATGAGAAGATATCTTGGTTCTTCATCTCCTAAATCCAACGGATGATATTTTATATACTTATAGTGACCATTTTTTAACTCATAGTGACCAAATAATTTTTTTCACTAATAATGACTCTTTTTATTGTTATAGTTAATCTTTTTATTATTATAGTGACTAATTTTTATTGTTATAGTAACCATTTTTTTACATGAAATCTCTAGCGTTGGATCTTACCATTTGAATGGCTAAGATCTCTTCTTCTTATCTTAAACACTCTTCTCATTGGATCCCTCCCCTATATATATATATAAGAAGCTTGAAATGATGAAATGAAAAGGATGAGAAGACATCTTGACTCTTCATCTCCTAAATCCAACGGATGATATTTTACATATGTATAATAACTTTTTTTAAATTCGTAGTGACCAAATAATTTTTTTTAACTTATAATGACTCTTTTTATTATTATAGTGACTTTTTTTTATTATTGTGACCATTTTTTTATTGTTATAGTAACCATTTTTTTACGTGAAATCTCTAGCGTTGAATCTTATTATTTGAAGGGTTTCTTAGTTTAAACACTCTTCTCATTGGATCCCTCCCATATATATATATATATATATATATATATATATATATATATATATATATATATATATATATATATATATATATATATATATATATATTACTTATGTTATGCTAATGATCCAGCAATGCCATCTCAGTTTCAAATTACAACATTCTCAGCACTCAACAATTGTGCTAAAATATCAGCGAATAAATAAAGGTTAAGAAGTCGCTACAATTCCACAGGTGTTGTTTATAGCCAATATAGATGATCGTTCTATTGGCTGCATTTCTTGGTTGACCAAATCCCTAGAATCACCACCCAATATTTTAGTCACTACTTACTATACAGTAAGACACTGCAGCAAAGGGATTTAAAAGTTATGCCATGATCCTACCAGAACAATAGATATTACAACAATCTGGAATCCTTGCAAAACCCCGAAGTAGTAATCACGAATGTATGTTTACCTCCCCAAGAACCACAAAGACTATTGAAAAGACAACTGTAGTTACTTAAAAAAGATATATTTTTATATCCAAAGAAGCGACACCTATGCAGATTGAAGTTTCAAAGTACTGTAGCAACAAAAGATCAAGAAATTAAAACCAGAAAAGCAACAGAAACAACACAACATTGCTTCCTTTTCAAAAACATACTTACTTAAAGCATAGGCCAAGAGAATGGTCTCCTACTTCAAAAAGGCGCTTGAATGAGTCTTTGAACACGGAATGACCAAAACTCTCAGACAATACAACAAGACCACCAGTACTTTCAACAGTTACCTTCATCTCTGCCACTCCAACCTTCATAGCAATGTGACAAAGTTAATGAACAAATCACAACTCTCTGTAAAAATAGAAAATTGCACAGACTAATGTCCTGTTCAACCATTTCTACAAGGAACTTACAATCTAATTTAGCCCAATGGGTGAGAGCGTGATCCCTTCTATATTGATGAAAGGGTAGGGACTAACACCTTTATAGTTATAAGCACAATGTAGGGGAACAAGCTATAGACAAATTCCATACATAACACACAGTTACAAGTGAAGGATAACATTTTATAAGGTAGAACAGACTTCAAATGAGCATAATTTAACATTGCCTTTATACTTTTAGGAAACAAAGCAGCATTCAACTACTCAAGCCTTGCTATGCCGATTATTAAATTCATAGCTACTACAGGAAGAATAAGATGACCAAAAATGTCCTCAGAATCAAGATCCTAGGAAAGAGCTTAGGCTGGGATTACCATGAAAAGACAGAACAACACTCCGTCACATTGCTATTAAGCATACCATCAAGGCTAAAAGAACACTGTATGTACAGAGTAAATAGGACCCATAGACAAAACATTCACCATTCACTTGAAGGATCAACATGAATGTTTTCAATAAAGCACATACCATAGTGTTGCATCAAAGAGGACAATCATGAAATCAAAGAAGTAATATTTAAAAAAAAAAAAAAAAAAAAAACAAGATTTTATAGGGTGACATACCTGATCAAGTGCAGAAGCAAAGAGGTCCAGGACATGACCCTGGCTAACAAGCTGTTTTCCTAAACTGTCATAAAACTTCACTGCTTTTTGGAAAAAGGGTGCAGCATCTTTATCAAGATCCTTATGGGAACGAACAGGTTCTGACAAATCTTTGGATACAATCTGCAAAAGATATACATAAGGAAAAATATAGAAACAGATGAATTAAATAGATCAAAAGAAAACCCATGTAGCATTATGCATGAGATAAAGAAAGGGCGAATCAAAAACCTGCTTTGGCATGAGTCTGTATATTATCTTAAGTAACCATATATTGCTTTGCCTTCCCAACTTAATGGCCCATATTTTACTTCAAGATAATAACATTTATTAAGAAACTAAAGTTAATAAGAAGCATGAGCTGTGGAAAAAAAAAAAGAGCATGGGTGAAGCTTGAGTAAGGAGAGCAGTGGCCACCTGGTGCCCGCCCAATCCAAGCATAATTTATCAATTGTTTTACATATAAACTATCCAGCACATGGGCTGGCCAATCAATATATTTGGAAAAAAAAACCTAAAAGACATTCAACTTTATTTTCAACGAGAAACCCATTTATTATATAAAGTGACTGAGACAATGAAGTGAAATATTGAATCTCCTTTGCTGATTTTTTGGTTTTTTCAATGAACCACTTCATATATATTTTAAAGCCTAGCTCTCCTTTTCTTATCCAGGAATTAGTATACTGGCACTGCAGTATATAAATTTGTCTCCTCAGAAAATATTCAAATTCTGTCACGGAACAAGATTATCTAGAGTAGACAAGCAAATCATGATAGAAGCTACAGAAGCACACATGCTGATGTTAATAATCACAACAAAAGGATATCATTGACTTAATAAAGTGCATGATGCTAACAACTTGCAAAGCAAACATACCGTTCCAGGCCCTTCTGTGCAAGGACCACCCACCAAAGCAATAATCCGAGCACCAGTTCCTGGCAAACAAGCTCCAAGCAACCCTGCAGCCACATTCAATGCCACACCAGTGCACCGCAATGCTCTACTACCAGGTGGAACTGGCCACTGGTCTGTTTGAAGCTCATCCAATAACTAAAATTCAAAAGCACACAACTAATATCAGTGTATCTCAATCCCCACTCCAGACAATTCACCAATTAGTTAAAAACAAAGTGCTCGCTTTCTTGAATAAGAGATAAAATAGATGTCAATGGAAAAGAAAAAAATTCAAGTTGTTTAGTGGAAGATAACTACGTAGCTTGGACTCCTCATTACTCCCTAATTACCCATGTCAGATATGCTACACTCCGACTTAGGTACAAATACAGGAGTTGGACACTCAATTAAGGACTAATAGCAATATGGCATACAAACCTTTCACAAATAGAGAAGCCAAAGCTTAGGACTTCGGTTCAACCCATGTCTAATTCCAAGCCCAAAATGACATAAAAAAATAAATAAATAAATAACAACTTTTCATTGGCAATCAGCCAAACAAACAGGTGATGATCACTTCCTGGAATATACTTAGAAATTGGTCTCTTCTTAAAAATTCTTGAAAATTGACTAAGCTAAATGACTAGCAATACACTCTCATGTTCTCAATCAAATTGAAGCTGAAATACCTACACCTGCCAATCATACTTTATAAAATAATCAAGATTCAACATTTAGGCAAGATTGCAGCATACTGTCAGTCTATCATAACAAAAACATAAATGAACCAAATTTTCAGTCATCATACTACATTGTCGAAATTGACCTAAACCAGATCACTAGATACCGAAATCAAACAAACCAAATCATCAATTTCAAACCAAAACAGTTTATACCTCAATTTCAAGATCTACTACACCTACATGTCAAATTAACCACAGCAACTCACCGCATTAAGCGTATACTCGCAATCGGCTGCCGGTAGCAAAAACCGATTAACCCCAGACCCCGGCCCACCATTCTGCACAACAACCGGCTGCCCACCTCTGGGATACCCACCAGGGCCAGCACCAGCAGTTCCAGACCCACCACCTCTCCTTCCAGCCGGGCCCAACCCAAGCTGATCCAACACCTGATCCTTAGAAATCTCCTTCGAACCCCGAAAGATGTAGACTTTATTCATATCAGAGAACCCCAATTCATGAACATGTACCTGCGTCCCATACGATATCAACCCGACAAGCGCGTTCTCAGGGAGGGAGACGATAGCCCTCCTCAGCTCCGACTTCACAAACCCCATCTCCTCCTCAATCATACAAGTGTCAAGCACGAACAGATAAACAGGAGGATTACGTCCAGTGGTAGTGGGCACAGCGTGTTGTGGTAGGTCTGGGATGGAGTAAGCGAGAGTGGTGTACTGAGGGTAGAGCTCAGCAGGAACATTGTGTTCGGAAATGCCGGAGTAGTGAGGAGGGAAGTGGTTGCGTTGGAAGCAAAACGGGCAGATCCAGATCTTTGCTGTAAAGTCGACCCGACAAAACGGATTCAATGCAGCCACGCAGGTCTTGCATCGGAGTGGTGCATATGGGAGGGTTGGGATGTCCGGGTGGTCCCGGATCGGGGAGATTGAGGCGGCGATTGGGATCACGCACTTTGAAGCCTCCACCTTTGTGCGTGGCCACGCGTTCCACGTCATCCTAACGCCGTCAATTCCCTCTGGATCTGCCGCCGCGGGTGATGGTGCACCGCCCATCATGTCTGGTGTCGCCATTGATCAGAAATTCCGAGTTTTTCTGGGTTTTGGATAAAAAAATCGAGAATTTTTCTGGGTGTTGATCAGAATTAGGTAAATTTACAGGGTTTTATTTTAGGGATTTTTTTAGGAATTTTTTGGATTCAAAGGTAAATGTGTAGGGCAACGACTCTCCGGAAGAAATGGAGGAGAAGAGGGTCACCGGAGATAGATGATGATGATGATGACGGTGGTGGAGGAGAGATGATGGTGAAGAAACAAGGACAATTAAATTAGGAAAGTCAATTTTTTGCATCATTTATGTCTCTTTATATATATAAATAAATTAATAAGTAAGATTTAATGAGAAGGTTGTTTAAAATAAGAAGAATAAAAAGAGATTTTAACCATTCAAATGATAAGATCTAACACTAGAAATTACGTAAAAAATATAGTTATTATAATAATAAAAAATAATCACTATAATAATAAAAAGAGTCAATATAATAATAAAAAGAGTCATTATAAATGAAAACAATTATTTGCTCGCTATGAGTTAAAAAAGGGTCACTATAAATACATAAAATATCATCCGTTGGGTTTAAGAAATGAAGAGTCAAGATGTTTTCTCATCCTTTTCATTTTAAGTATTTTTCTTATTTTAACTTTTACATATATATATATATATATATATATATATATATATATATATATATATATATATATATATATATATATATATATATATATATATATATATATTACTTATGTTATGTTAATGATCCAGCATCATTTCATAATACTAATTTTATGATATTTAAAATAAGAAGAATAAGAAGACATTTTAGCTCTATTGTTTTATTATTCTAAATATCAACTCTAGTGTTTTAAAGATTTACATTATTGTTCTAAAAATGTATTATATTGTTCTGAAATTTTATTCTATTATTCCAAACTTTTGCTTTGTTGTTTAAAATATTAACTTTATTGTTCTAATTAGTGATTATCTTATTCTAGGGTTTAATTTTATGGTTCAATTATATTGTTCATGAGTTTACTTCTCTTGTTCTAAATATTAACTATAATGTTCTAAAAAATAACATCATTGTTCTAAATAATAAGTCTATTGTTGTACATTGTTATCTCTTGTTTTAAACTTTATTCCTTATTTTCTAAACTCTTGCTACATTATTCTAAATACTAAATGTAGTATTCTAAATGTTACTTGCATTGTTCTAAGTAGTGATTATATATTCTAAGGTTTGATTCTATAGTTTAAATATGTTGTTTGTATGTTTAGTTCTTTTATTCTAAATATCAACACTAGTGTTCTAAAAATTTACATTATTGTTCTAAATATTAAGTCTCTTGTCCTAGGAATGTATTCTATTGTTCAAAAATTTAATTTTATTGCTCCAAACTTTTGCTATGTTTAGTTCTTTTATTTAAAATATTAACACTAATGTTCCAATATTATAATTTATTATTCTAAACATATATTCTATTTTATTATATTTATTCAATACACTAACCTTAATTATAAATACATTATACTACAATTTAATATTTGATAGTTACCAAATGTTCTAATATAATTAATTTCTCTAATATTCTAAACTTCTGCTCTAATGTTTTAATATTTTACACTTTTGTTCTAATGTTCCAATTGAGTTGCTATTTAGAACAATGGAAATTACGCGAAGAAAATGCTTTAAACTTTTGTTCTAATGTTCTAAACTTTTATTCTAATATTTTAAACTTATTTTCTATTGTTTTAAAGATATGTTCTATTGTTCTAATTTTTTTTATTGTTATAAATGATTATACTAATGTTCTAAACATCTGTTCTATTATTCTAAACTATTGTTCTAATGTTCTTAACTTCTGTTTTAATGTTCTATATTTTTATTCTAATGTTCTAACCTTCTATTTTATTGTTCTAAAGATATGTTCTATAGTTCTAAACTTCTATTCTAATGTTAAAAAGAATTTAAAAAAACTATTGTTTTATTATTAAACACAATCACATAAATTTTGTAAGATTAAAAAAAAGACTAAAATTTTTGATATCAACTAATAATACTAGAAAATTAGTACTATAAATAATCGAACATTACCAAATAATCAAACATTCATAAATTCTAAAAAAAAATAAGCATTATATAAACAAAAAACACAATAATACATTAAAAGCATGAAATACCATAATAATACAATAAGATCCATAGATGACACATGGCGTACGTCAAGTCACATGATAATACAATATTATAATACTATACAAAATCTGTCAGAATTTCCTAATCCTTAAAAAATATCCAGTGTTGCATTACCATTTAGAAAATTGGTCATCAACTTGTCGCTGCTAGAAATATCAAATAACACTAGCAATGATTAATTTATAAAAGAGTTTTAATTGGTGGGCAACTAGTCGTGCAAAACAAAGTAAAAGCATGGACTAATTTGTTGATATTTTGATGAAACGTGATAGTATGTTAATGTGTATTTCAAATTACTACTACAAATACGAAACAAAAGTAATCATATTAGTATCAGCATCTTGAAGTTTCACTTTTAGTTTCATTATTACATTTGATATTGTATTTTTTTCTTTATTGATTTGACTTTAACCTAATTATTATTTAGTTAATACATTTTGTACGTTTCTTCTTTCTAAATTTTTAATTCATACAAGTAACACCCCTATAATCGCAATAATGTGACTTTCACTTGAATCACAATTTTGAAAAATAAATTTATTATTGATTAACTTGAATTATAAAATATAATATCATGAAAATATATGATTAATCAATTATGACAACAATTTATTTGAAATATTAGTAGAAACATTTAGTCAAAGTAGTGTACAAACAATACTAGGGGTGTTCATAATCGGATACCCGATATACTGGTAGTTCGAAAATAGGCCCATGGCCCGACCCGATTTATTTTTTATTTTATTTTTTACTAAAAATCTTGTATTCAATTTGTTGAAAATTATGTGCAAAGGTGTATAACCCCAAAGAACAGGCTTTTCAATATAAAACAATCTTCTATGAATAAAGAATTCTAATCATTATCATGGTAAGTATTAACTATATACTTCGTAATTTTGTATTATACGAAGTGTAATCTAATTAAGTAAAGCTACAAAGTCAACATAGGAAAATGATTTAATGGTATAACAATTGAACTTCTAGCACTATATATATATATATATATATATATATATATATATATATATATATATATATATATATATATATATATATATATATATATATATATATATATATATATATACACTATATATGTCAAATCTATATTAGAATGCTGGTGGTATGATGTCAATTGTCAAAGAAAGAAGTGAAGAAAAATTAAAGGGAGTTCATTTTTTTAAGAAAATTAATCTTCAATATAACATTTTCTCAATAACAATATAATTAAGACAAACCATATTAAATAAATTTTCTACCTCTTTTGATATAATAAGATTCTCTCAAAAATATTTAAAATATATTTTTTTTCAAATCATGAGTATTTTTCTATTTTTATCATTATTCCTCTACCCACTAGTCCACCACCTTAATATCGTGTCATCCTATTGATTTAAGAAAGTTTTATTAAAAGTAGAATACAATACATTCACAATATATGACAAATTATTTGAGTACAAGGAAATTTTATATATGACATATACTTAATTATGAACACTAAGTCTATATAAGTGTAAATTTGTTTTAGATAATTATTAAGCACAAAAACATATAATATTAGAATGAAGAAGAAGGAGAAAACATATAATATTTTTGAGTACAAAAACATATAATATTAGACTAAGGCTAAAACAGTAAAATAAAAAAATAATTAAAAAATATATATTTCGGGTACCCGGGTACCCGATTATAGTTTTCTCCAGCCCATGACTCGACCCGATTATCCAATTTATTGTCGGATCGGGTACCCAAATCGAAAAAGCAAAAATTTTAAAAAAAATCCGACTGTTTATTGCCGGGTCATCGGGTCTAGTCAGCCTGGTCGGTAGTTTTGAACACCCCTAAACAATACAAAACTCAAACTATGGCAATTATATTTAAACATAGGTTAGTATATTTTTGTTTATGATGATTAGAATATTAAATTAATAGAAGAGATGATCTTTATTACTTAAGTTAGGATTTCGTGACATAATAATATATTAGGTACCATATATAAATAGACCATTTGAAAAAATTTGCCTAGACTTCGCCAGACATAACGAAACAGTGTATAGGCAAAAGTCACTACCTTGGCATGAAGGACCCTTTGATTTAAGGGCATTTGGCAATTATTTTTTTACCTTTTCCGTTTCAAAAAATAAATAAATAAGATAGCTAAGGATCTTATTGAAGATGGGAGTGTCTAGGGGTACTGGCTAGGCATTTTTGAAGTTAAATAAACAAAGTTTATTTTGTTAATTTTATGATTTAGCAGGAGTATCAATGATCAAACATTGAGTTTTATGAATTTTAAGATTTTCTTATATTAGTCAACTTATTATGCAGATCATTATAAAAAAAATAATTAACGAAAGTACAATCATACCAAAATATAACTCTCAAACCTCTCTGATTCCTATAACCTCACCCATAAGGTCGATTTTTTAATGTGAAAGAACCATAAAATTATGGGCTAATAAGTACCTAATTCTTAGTTATTCCATTTATATGTCCTGCAAACAAATGAACGTTATTAAACTAGAGATTAAGAACCATACCTTGAACTAGAAGAAGCAATCTTATGCATGATTTTTTCTCCTTTGCAAGGTGACTGATGAAATTTTTTTTATCCAATTGAACGATATTAAACTGACTTAATTTAAATATATATATATATATATATATATATATATATATATATATATATATCACGAGTGCTACAGTTTTTCAAATAATCACAACATTTGTAGTTTCAAGTGCTACATTTTTTTTAAAAAGCAACACTTAACCATTAAGTGTTTCGAATTGTATATAAATGCAGCATTTGTACCGAAGCAATTAAATGATTTTCTACTAGTGTGGGTTGACTCAACTGCAATGCTAACTCGCCCTCTGAGATTTCCACTCTAAAGAATTTTAAATCTGAATATGTTTTAAGTGAGGTATTATCAAATCATATGATTCACAAAAATAACTCCAACCAAATATGTAATACCCCGTATTTTAGACATTATATTAAAAATTTTTATATACTAAGTTATATTTAAAATTAAATGCACATTATATATTAGCATTTTAAATAGCAGTATTTTAACAATATTAATGATTTATTCTTCTTTGTTGGTCAACTAACTTCAGAATGGTGGTACTCTTTTGATTGTTAATAAAAATGCCCCGCTCACTAGCATAATCAAAGTGAGAGGAAATGACACCGTAAATTATTAATAAAATAAAAAGATCAAAATTTAGTGTCTACAAGATCAAAGAAAAGTGGGATGCGATAGATGATGTAAACCTTATTCCAACATGTGAATGCAATGCTTATAGTTGTAGTTTGACTGCAAAGTTTTTGAAGATGCAACAGGACTAGAGACTACTTCAATTACTGGTGAAGTTAAATGATATATTTCAGCAAGTAAGAAGTAACATCCTAATGATGAATCCTCTACCACAAATACACGAAGCGTACAGACTACTACTCCAAGAACAAAACATAAGCAACCCGGCGAGTACACATTATCACAATCAGAGGGCATGGCATTTGGTGTTGAAAGAAGGAAGTTCGGTGATAGTACAATGTTAAGATTTCAGACGTTTGGAAACAATAACAAGAGACATTTCTCTTCTCAACTTGATAGAAACAATAACAAGTTTATCTCAGGAAATAAAAGAAATCTTCACCTTACATGCAATCATTGTAAGATGACAGAGCATACAATGGACATATGCTAAAAACTAGTGGGATATCTGTTGAGCTTCAAGTTTAATCAGCCTTATCAGAAAAGATTTGCTCATGCTTCTACATTTGATGACTCTCAAGACAATGCACCTTCTGCTCATGACACTGATTCTGTCACAGCTACTTTTACCAAGGAGCAATATTCTCAACTTCTCAACCTGTTAGAGAAACAACAAGGCATGAATTCATCTTCTTCTCAGGCCATTCCTCAACAATCCAGTGGTGCAAGGGTTTAAACAACAGGTAAATTCTGCATGTTCTCTCACTTTCACAGTTGATGGATCATTGAGAGTGGTGCCACTGACCACATATGTCATGATTTGTCCTTATTTGCTACTCATGAAGCTCTATAAGGTGAAGACAATAAAACTACTATTCCTGATGGTAGAAGAGTTTTAGTGAAACACATTGGAACAATCCATTTGACCAAGTTCACATGCCTTAATAATGTCTTAAATGTGCCTGAGTTCCATTTTTAATTTGATCTATGTTCACAAATTATGGAAAGATTTGGGCTGCAAAGTCAGTTTCTATGCTGATACTTGTCTCATATAGGGTCATACCTCAAACAAGGAGAGTTTTCTTGGTAGCATATCCTCTGGTCTCTATTATGCTAAAGCCACTGGTTTAAAACCAAGTTCAAGCCTTGTTGAATCATCTCAAAAGCCGCATTTTAATCACTGCTATTAATAATATGCGGTGGGTTAGAGGTGAAATCGCCGTATTTTAATTAGATCTTCAATAATATGCGGCAGGTATAGATTGGAACCGCCACATTTTAATTAAAGAAAATCACCGGCATCTTCACTCTCATTTCGCATTTCATTTTATAACTGCACTCACTCGCATTTCTTCACTCGCATTTCCTGAGCGGTTCCGTTGCCACCAACTTAGACCCTCCCACCGTGGAGTTCACCCACTTTGGCCCTCCCCTCACCGTCGGCGTGCCCAGGCGAGCAACCATCTCCTCCTTCACTGTCTCCGTGCTGTCATTCAAGGTTGGTCTCCTTTTGTTCTTCATTTTATATATATTTTGATACATGATATTTTGTGGGTTTTAGGTTGTGATTTTTGGTGCATATAATTTTGTTTTCAATATATTTCGTTTTCTATACATGAATATGAACATTTTAGCTGTTATGGGGTTATGGGAAAGGGGATTGTTCAAATGAAGATATGGGGTTATGGGAAAGGGGATTGTTCAAATGAAGACATGGGGTTAGTTTGACTTAGGGTTACATTAGTTGGGCTTAGTTTGACTTAGGGTTAGTTCAAAATAGGGTTTGGGGAAGAGGATACTTTGAATTAGGGTTTGGGGAAGGGATTTAATTTGAATTAGGGTTAGGAGTTAGTTCGAATTAGGGTTAGGGAAGGGGATTATTTGAATAAGGGTTAGGGGAAGGAGATTGTTGGATTATTAGTCAAAGTTGGTAATATATTTCAATTAGTATGTGTATTAGATATAATTGAATTATGTTAGTATTCATATTATAAGGAATTGAGTTATTATGTTATTTGAATTAGTTTGTGGACTAATAGGATTTGGATTATGTTAGAATATAGAGTGTTTTGTATATTAATGGCATTGTGTGTTGATTGTGGTTGTATATAAATTCATATAAACAGATTTGAAAATCTATTTTCAAAATTGGAAAATTTTGGATTTACAAAGGAAACTCTGCCAATTTTTTTTTAGAATTTTAGTAACTAAAAACTATAGAGCGAGTGTTTGTGGGTCATTGTGGAGTTTGGATATAGTATGTAAATATAATGCTAATTACTTATTTATTATAACGTAGTGCACACTGAATGTTTTTAGTCATTTTTATGGGTAGTGGAAAAATATACTTCTTCAGCTCAGCTCAGTCAATGCGCAATACTAAGTTGAGAGCAATTATTTATTAGTAAGTATTATCAATAGATTTATATTGCAAGCTAAGGTTAATTGAAATTGAACTTTAAAACTAATCAATGCCGTTTTCCAGTGTGCTAAAAAGACTTACATTGCAAGGAGAACGAACCGAAAAACAGACATCAACATGGATAGAAATGATGGTAAGTTCGTTAACTAATTAAAAAATTAAAAAATAATACTATCATACGTATGGCTAACATTTCTATTTTTTAATTCATAGTGTGCTCAACAACGTGGTAAAACTGAGTGCGGCTACTTTATGATGCGTTTCATGCTTGACGTCCTCAACGGGTGCAGTAGTGGGATTCCCATGGAGGAGGTAAGAGCTTTTGCCCATAATTTCATCGTGTTGAGTATCTTCAATAGTGTATTTTCTCTTAATCATGCCTCAAACATTTTGCATAGGACAGTTTGAGTTAATATAAGTTAATTAGGAGCGATTTTGGGTAAATTATTGGCCTTCATAATTGAAATACATTGATATAAGTCAATATAGGCCAAATAGGACTGGTTTTGAGTCAATATTGGCGGATTTCCCTTTAACATGCCCCCAAACACTTCGAATATAACGGTTTCCTTTGTTACTTTTAACTATCCTTCTGCCTTCACCGTAGTCCTCTGCTTTCCTATAAAATGATCTGGTTTCCTCTGTTCTTTTTGGAACTTTACAAGAAAAAGATGTAGAATTTTTCTATAGGAAAGAGAATAAGGAGTCAAAGAGCTAAAATGATGATGGAACGAAACAAAAGGGCACGTCTTGCTGCGGTTAGGAAGTAGCAGTCGATAAAAGAGACTGATGAGGGTGGTAGTAGCCGAATAAAAGATAAAAATATGAGGGTTTTGATGGGTGACAATGAGGCAGTAGTGATTGATGAAAAAGAGTTTTTAAGAAAGGTTTTTGGATTCATGAGATTTAACTCCTCTTGAAATTTCTTCTTTATCAATCACAATAGCTTCATTATCATCCATCAAAACCCTCAAACTTTGAACTTTCATTTAGTTAGTACCACCCGCATTAGTCTCTTTTATCGATTGTCACTTCATAAGCGCAGCAAGACGCATCCTTTTGTTTCGTTCCATTACCATTTTAGCTCTTTGACTCCTTGCTCTCTTTCCAGCAGATAAATTCTCCATCTTTTTTCATAAAAGTCCAAAGAGGAAAGGCCCTAATAGAGCATTTTATAGGGAAGCTAAGGAATATGATGAAGGCGGAAAAGCAGGAGAACGAAACATAGGAAACGTTATGAATTACACCATAAATTTGTCAAATGGGGGCGGTTTTGGGTAGAAAATGACCTAAACACTTCAAATACATCGATATGAGTCAATATAGGTCAAATAGTGTAGTTTTGGGTCGATATTGGCATATTTCCCCTAAAACATGGCCCAAACGCCTCGAATAGGACGATATGAGTCAAAGTAGGTCAAATGGGATCGTTTTTGGGTAGAGAATGACATATTTACCCTAGAACATGTCATAAACACTAGAAATACATCGATTTGAGTTAGAATCGGTTAAATGGGAGAGGTTTTGGGTATAAAATGACCTAAACACTTCAAATATATTGATATGAGTCAATATAGGTCAAATAAGGCAGTTTTAGGTTGATATTGGTGTATTTCTCTTAGAACATGGCCCAAACACTTTGAATCGGATGATATGAGTCAATACAGGTCAAATGGGAGCGGTTTTTGGGTAGAAAATGACGTATTTACCCTAGAACATATCATAAACACTTGAAATACATCGATTTGAGTCAAACTCGGTCAAATATGAGGGATTTTGGGTAGATTATGCCATAAACACTTGAAATACATTAATATGAGTCAATATATGTCAAATAGGACGGTTTCTGGTTGATATTTGCCTATTTCCCCTAGAGCATGGCCCAAACACTTCGAATAAAACGATATGACTCAAAGTAGGTCAAATGGGAGCAGTTTTGGGTAGAAAATGACGTATTTAACTTGATTACATCAATATGAGTCAATATATATAGGTTGGATTTATAATTGGAACCATATGTTTGAACTATACTTTTCAAATACATTGTATTTTATATATACTTTAATGATATGGTAATCAATATTAGGTATGCAAAGGATTCAACGAGGAGCCCTTCTCCACCGAAAAAATCGATGTCGTCCGCAACAAACTGGCCAAGTATTGAGAAAGTAACTTTTTTTAGATTATGTACATTACCTTTTTGTGTATTTTGTAGTTTTTATACATCAACTTCATTTATTGGGCAGTAGTTTTGTTGTCACATAATGGGTGATTTTACGACCCTGTCAGTATATAAATGAGAGATGGATCATCATATGTATATATGTACGTTGGTTGGTGTAATTGCAAATGTAATATAACAAGTTTGAATTTGGAAATTTGGGCGTAGTAGGGATCAAATTAAAGCGTATAAAAAACACTTATATGCGGCGGGTGTCACCAAGACCTGCCGCTTATTACTATGTTAATAGCAACTTTTCATTCTGGAAAAGTAATAATTTGCGGCGTCACTAAGATAAAAACTGTCGCAAATTAATGATTAATATGCAGCGTCACTTATCATAGAACCGCCGCATGTTGATCATTAATATGCGGCTTATTTTGTTGTACGCGCCGCATTTTAATTATTGTTTTGCAACGTATTTTTTACGCCGCAAATTAATTAGACTAATTTGCTGCCATCCTAAATTTTGCTAACCTTTTGACGCCGCATATAGTACTAAAAAACCTACCACATATTGATCAATTTCTACTAGTGTTGTTAGCAAAGACTCAGTAGATGACATATGCCAAATATGTCCTAAAGCTAGGCAATGTAGACTCTCATTTTCTAAGAGTATAATAAAGACTTTTTCTTATGCTATATGTTGATATATGGGGTCCATATAAGCACAAAACATATCATGGATTCAATATGGTTGTGGATGATTTCACAAGGCACACCTGGGTACACATGATAAATTAGTTGAGAATTCACTTTAGCAAAATAGGTTTTGCTAAATAAGTCTCTATAGGGGGTGGTGGTGACTAATTCCCTTATGCGGGGTCCATGGACGCTCATGGACGGTGCCTTGGGGGAGTGTTACATGGTATGGGCCATGACATAAGATCATGGTGCTGACCATGATGCCTTGTTGCCTTGAGTGATCCAATAACTATACATAGTGATGCTTGGTGGGAGCTGGGCTATGCTAGTGGTGGGCATAGGCCATGTGGGGCAAAGCTAGGTTCGAAGCATGGCATTTGTAAGCTAGTAATGCGGGGGACATTGCATAGGCTATGATTGTTGTCTTCGTAAGTCTAGAATTGATGCATGAGATGAGATGAGCTACCTTAGAGTTGCCTAGCTGGGGCACTAAGTCTTTTTTTAGCTCAATGAGATGGATGCCTGGTGTTGACTATGGAGGTGGACTAAAGCTATCTCGGTAGTGGAATAAGTCGAGGAGCTTAGCTGGGCATGGACTAGTTCTAGTAACTTGGCTGGGCATGGACTAGGTAGCTGTTGGCTATGAGCGTGCATGTGAGGGGCATATGCATGACAATTATTCATACAGACAAAGAGATATGTGGCCAAGGGACATCAACGATTTTTATAAAAGACAGTTACCAAGCGTAGGATATAATTGTTGGGGATGATGCATGTAGAGAAAAATGTAATCGTTTAGAAGGATATCTTCAAATTATATTCGTGCCTGTTCATATAAACTGCCACTTAGTGGGAGCCTCTATTTAAGGAGACCTTGGGGTGTGTCCAAGGATCCATAAATTGTATATGTATGCTTGATTAGTGTATCATTTAGTTGGCAATAATAATCGTGTTAAGCCTCAATCATTGTATGTTGTTCGTAATTGCGTAGTAGGTTGGTTAGATCATTCTAATGCCATCACAGGGTAAAACGAAAAAAATTGCCCTGTGACATTATATAAGAGCAGAATGTATCACATTTTTCAAATTAACAAATCAATAAGATTATGTTATTAGATTATTAATTAGAAGTTGTTTCCAGCTAGTTGTTAAGTTTGTTACACACAACTATATAAGCTTACATTGTAATAATTATTTTCATTCATTTAGTTCAAAATCTTCTTCTGATAATTCTTCTCTTTGTTTTCTCTCTGCTCTGCCTTGTCATACTTACTGTGTTTGGTATCATCCTTATTCCACACATTGTGCGAGGTGTATCTACCGGATATTCTTTCTACGTTTGTGATCAATAATGGAGGTTGAACACTGAGGCAGAATCTATGATTTTGACACTTATAACTCACTAATAAGCACTTCCAACATGAGATGATTGTTTAATGGAATAGGTAATGGTATATATATTCTGAAATGATGATTCTTGTTTCTGGTATGATTATGTAGATGAGTAATAGTGTTAGCCTTTCGAGGATTGTATGACCAAATTACAATAAATGGTAGTTACCTTTGCTACGGATTCTACACATTGGCCAGAATCTTTGATGTCCATGCATGACTGCTTCTTTGAACTAGAAAGCTTATGTGTTTATCCATCTAAATGTTGTTTGATATTACCATGTACATACTGTCAACATCTAAACATATTGTAAACATGTCTCAAGAGTCTTAATGATCTGTTGAAGAATGTGGCTGCCCTATTTTCATATAGTCGTTTGGTCCTTCAAATGGTTTTGGGTCTTAGTGAGGCATACAAAGGGTTAGGCATGCAAGTTTTCCATACTAAGCCTATTCCTCCTTTTCGCAAGGCTTGATCATCTCTTCTTTTGGAGCAAGGAGAACTTACTGCTATGGTGTCTAATGGGTCAAACTCGACTATGGTGGTTTCTCTAGGGGTGGTAAAAACTGGTCCAACCCAAAAATCCGATCCGAAAATAGTAGCTTAGGGTTGTGATTTTCGACATAAAACTTAAAATTGGTTGATATGAAGCTGACTTGAAATTAAATGGGTTAGGTTAAGGTTGAAAATTCCAACCCAAAAATAACCCACGTAACTCGAAATTATTTTCGGGTCAAAATAACCCCACCTTATGACCAAACTATATTAAGCAGATTAAAAATAATTACTTGGTCAGTCACCCACTGAGCCCAAATTAAAACCCCAAAGACAATTAAACTACTGTTGTTAACTTGTCAACTGTTTCATCTTGACCCTAAAAGTCTTCTTTATTCAACCACTCTATTAAATAACCACATTTCACAGCTGTCAAAAACTTACTCGACCCAAAAATAGCAGGTTAGGGTTGAGATTTTTGACACAAAAACTTATATGGGTTAACACAAATCTGACCCGAAATTAAATGGGTTAGGTTCAGGTTGGGGTTTTCAACCTAAAAACTTAAATGGGTCAGGTTCGCATTGGGGGACAGTTGACTCAAAAGTAGATGACCCAAACACAAACCCAACCCGACTAGATCCGTTTGCCTCCCTTAGGCTTCTCCGACCAAAGACTATGTTGATTCTCCTTTCTTGGATGATTCGGGTAACAGTCGCAGATGAAATGAGCATCATAAAAACACCAATTCTAGTGGTCAGAATAATAAAGGTCATGGGTCCAGGGGCGGTAAGGGTGGTCATGGCGGTGGCCATGGCTTCTGTTATATAATATAGGAATGCGTGGAGAGAGATAAGTTTGTTAAGTTGTAAGGAGAGCTAGTAGAGCATGTGTACAAAACGGAAGATGTAAGAAATGAAACAGTTAAGAATAAAATTACAAAATTCTTTCATCTCCCTCTCTCTCTCTTTCTCTCTATTTTTGACTCTCATCTTCTCTGTTATTCCCTGAGTTCTCTTCCAATTTCAGGCACACCTTGATCAACTGTAATAGTGGTATTAGAGTAGTACATTAATCCGGTTATGTTTTGGTGTTGAAGGTGAGTGAGACTAGCCCCAAGGACGAAAAGCATGGCATAATTTGAGTGATAGTTGGCGTCATTAGAAAGGAAGGTTGAAGAACAAAATAATGTGACGAACCAGAAGATAGAGGAGCTGTTAAAGATGATGCAGTTCTTCAAGGACAATGCATACGCAATGATAGAGAGTGAATCACCTAGGATGGAGAATAGGGCAGGACAGGTGAGGCTTGGGTATTCACCCAAACTGGAGTTCCCTAAGTTTGATGGCCTAAACCCTATGCACTGGATCAAAAATTGTTGTAAGTATATTTCATTGTGTAAAATTCCTGATGATTAGATAGTAGATCTAGCATCATTGAATATGGTTGACAGGGTAGAGATCTGGGTAACTAGCTACTTAACCAATAGGCAAAATGTGGAATGGTATGATTTTTGTGATAGATGTTAATAGTAGATTCAAGGATGATGCTGGGATTAATGTGGTGGAGGAGTTTAACAAATTGCAATAATCAGAAAGTTTAGAAGATTATGTAGACGAGTTTGAGAAATTAAGAGCTATTATGTTGCAGAATTGAAGAATCAATAGGAGGTAGGATAGGATCAATATACTCTAGAGGGGGGGTGAATAGAGTATGGTCGTTTTTCGAGTTAGGCTTTCAAGGCTTTGAACCGGGTTTTGAGATGCGGAAAATAAATAAATCAGGTTTCAAGGTCTTGAAGTAAGTTTTAGGCTTTTGAGCAGAAGAGGTTATCACGAGATAAAAGAATTAAGTAAAGCAAACGAATATGTAAATGCAAATATAAAGGGGACGATTGTTTGTTACGAAGTTCGGCAATGTGCCTACGTCTCCGCCTAGGGTTTCCTACCCTTAGGATTTAACGACCTTTATTTCCTCCTTTAGAGACCTAAAGCCACCTTCGAAGATTATCACCCAATCTTCTATACCGTAGCTTTCCCTAGCTACACTCTAGCGTCTCAATTCCTAGAAATAAAAATCTCTTTTCTTTTTCTGAACCTTTGAGTATTATAAACTTTACTCAAGGTATATCTCTCTTTTAATATTTCTTTTTCACTCACAAGATATACTTTGTAATCATTTCTCTCAATTCTAAATTACAATAAAGAGTAAGCACTAGAGAGGAAAGTAATTTTGTTGTAGCTTGAATGTATATCACGTTGGAAAGCTTCTTGTTCTTCAATGCTTCAGCTTCAATCAATTTATAGACATACGAACAACGGATAGGATTCATAAAAGATTTATTCAAAAAGCCGTTGCTTCAGGGTCTTGACTGACTGCTTCAAGGTCTTGAAATGTAACAGATTCTCCGGATAACTCGCATTTCGGTTGTTGACTGATTTTCTTTTATGAGAGCACGTCCAATGAAATTGTTTAACCCAGCATATCTTCAATTCAACTCCTTAAGCTTAGGAAGACTACTTTGAATATCTTTTCATCCTTATCTTGATAGAGTTTGAATAAATTCAAACACTTGAAGTCCTTGAAGTAACAAATTCCTTATTTTAAGGGACCTTTTGAATTTGCTTAGCTGAAAAACATTTATCATTATCCACTAATAATAATTTATCAGATGAGCCGTTAGTAACTGATTGAAACATAAGCATTAGTATAGGAACGTATAAAGCAACATGAGCGTAGGAATACGAACACAAGTATTAGACACATATCAACTTCAACGTATAAATTGCATGAATATATTGCATGGTATGAGACAAGTTACATGAGTTTATTATAGGATTTGTAATTCCATTTTGACTTCCATCATCCATATTTATATTAAACATATACATAAATATCAAAGTAACAAGATGTATTCATCAAGGTGGAGTCTTCAATCTCCCCCTTGATGGAAGTCAAAACATATCAAAACATATGCATAATAACATTTATGATCTAAGCATGTAACATGTATGATCTTAAGCATATATAATCTAACCATTTACGCATAGCATAAGCAACAGCAAATAACAGCAAATGAACATATGCATAACAATCAGTTTTCTCCCCCTTTTTGACTTTCAGAAAGGGTAAGGAGCAATGTTGGATCAATTTTGAAAAGAGTATAAATAGAGCAATGAAAAAGGGTTGAAAAACAGAAACAGAAATAGAGAACCATAACGTAAAACATAATTATTCATTACAAACCATAGTAAATAAAAGTTCAACAAGAGAGCATAGTAAATAAGGACAATAAGCATTAAACAAGCATCATTTCTTCTTTGCTGGCTTCGAAGACTGAATTGCAGCAAACAAAGCATCAAATCTATCATCCATCCTTGCACGGAAGTCTGTTAAGTCACGCCTGACACAGTCCACTTCAAATTCAATAGCCTCGAGCCTGGAGGAAAGATCCACAAGAGAGGCGCCTGTAAGACGGGATACACCTTTCACCGGAGGCAGGGCAGCCAATGTTTCAGGGGACAAGTCCTCACGAAGCTTCCATGACCCATCTTTTGAAGCGCATATTCCAATTCCGTTGAAGGAGTCAAGGGTCACGCGGGACTGTGCACAGCTCTCAAATTCTTCATCGTGCACCGGGACTTTGAAATAAGCAAAGATCAAAGGAAGCAGGTTTGCATATGGTAGGGGGTTTGCACGAGTGGAGTAAATAGCATGATTCATGTGGGAGAGGATGGTAACAGGGAGGTTGACATCAAAACCATTTAAAACTAAGAACAGCAGGGCTAGACACTGGTCAGTTATAAGCTCACGAGAATTGGCCTTGGGAACGACACACCTAACCAATAAAGCATAAATAACTTTGGCTTCGACCTGTAAAACATTGTGGGTCAACTGCTTGGACAGAGGGGGATTTGGTATAAATAGGGTCTGCTTAGCCTAGGAGACACACTCGAAATACTCAGGCTGAGAATTGGACCAGTCCTCATTGGGTACTTTCAAGATCTTGGAAAGGACCTCAGGGTTTAAGGAGACAGGAATACCCTTGACAATCGTGTTCAAGGTCAGGACACCTTGTTCACGTCTAGATTGCATATTGAGGTAAAACAAACGGGTAAGATGAGGGTAGAACCTATCACCAACATTAAGCATTCTGGCTAAAGAGGTCTCCAAAAATAAACCAACACCACCCAATTTAGAGGATTGTAAAAGGGCAGGGTCAACTAATTCACTAACACAGACACGCCTATTTCTAAAACCATCTTGCCAAACACCAGCTAACTGACATGTTCTAAACCACGATTGAGGATAAGAACCAAAAGGGGTTTGAATAAAAGCAGATACCTCAAGCCTGGGAGGGGAAGGGACAATGGGTTCAGCAGCAATTGGAGGTTCTTCAGGAATTGGGGGTTCTTCGACAGGAGGAGGAGGAGGAGGAGGAGGAGAAGACCGAATGTCTGCCTCGGAGAGAGATGGATTCACATGTTATGGAGATTTGTTGGGGCTGACCTGAGATTGTTCCAGTAGAGGAGATGAAGGAGGAGTGGGTGAGGTAGAGGGCACCGAATATTCAACTGAGCAAACAGAAATTTTGAATGAACGAGAAGGAAGGATTCTTCTTTTGGGTGCTGACTTTTTGGGAGCAACTGATTTGCGTTTGGGAGCCATTGAAAAGGAAGTTTCTGGGAGAGAGAGATTAAATGAAATTTCGGGGTTTAGAGATGAAGTGAATAGGAGAGGCAGAGGAGTATTTAAGTAGAGGGAAGTGACGGTTGAAGAGAGGAAGGAGCTGGAAGGGGTATGAAGTGACGGTTTAGGGTATTGGGAAGGGGAGAAGCACGTCAGTTAAGGAGAGTAAACAGAAGGATAATCATGAGGAATCCTGGCAGCAATAAAATACGTACAGGCACACAAGGTATTTGAAATAAACACGTACAAGCATAAAACAAGTGATATAATTATCTAAAAAGATAATCATCACACCAAATGATCCATTTTCTGAAATAACGTTTAGGCAAGAAATGTTTAAGTAAACATCTTGATTTAAACGAAATAAACAGAAGAAAAAATATTGTAATGCAGCATAATTAAATCACATACACCATGTAATGCAGTAGTATATATATGCATAATAACAAATTGTAGAGAAAACGTACCTTAGCTCCCCCTAAATAGATGCCGCTTTATTTAGCATACCAAGCTCAAACCGAATGAAATTAAATCGTTCTTCACTTAAGGGCTTAGTAAAAATATCGACAAGTTGAAATTCAGTAGAAACAAATGAAATATTTACGTCACCTTTTTCAACATGATCACGAATAAAATGATGTCTAACATCGATGTGCTTGGTTCGTGAGTGTTGCACCGGATTTTTTGTAATTGAAATGGCACTAGTATTATCGCATTTAATGGGAATGCCTTTGAAATCAAGTCCAAGGTCTCGAAGCTGTTGAGATATCCAAATGAGTTGAGCACAACAAGCACCGGCTGCAATATATTCGGCTTCGGCTGTGGATAGGGCTACAGAATTCTGCTTCTTCGAGTGCCAACTAATAAGAGATGATCCTAGAAATTGGCAACATCCGGAAGTACTCTTTCTATCCACTTTATAACCTGCAAAATCGGCATCCGAATATCCAACAAGTTCAAAGTTACTATCTCTAGGGTACCAAAGACCGAAGTCCTTAGTCCCATTGAGATATCTTAGTATCCTTTTTACGGCACTTAGATGAGATTCCTTGGGGTTAGCTTGAAATCGGGCACACATACACACACTAAACATAATATCGGGTCTACTTGCGGTAAGATAGAGAAGAGAGCCAATCATACCTCGATATTCCTTTTGATTAACGGACTTACCACTTTCGTCTTGATCTAGTAATAAGGTGGAGCTCATAGGAGTTTTTGCTTCTTTTGATTGAGTCATATTGTACTTCTTAAGGAGATCTCTTGTATATTTTCCTTGATTAACAAAGATGCCTCCTTTTTCTTGTTTGACTTGTAGACCGAGAAAGAAATTTAATTCTCCCATTAAGCTCATTTCGAATTCCCTACACATAATCTCAGAGAATTCCTTGCATAACAAGTCATTAGTAGCACCGAATAGTATGTCATCTACATAAACTTGAACAATTAAAATATCTTTACCTTTGGTTCTTACAAAAAGAGTTTTATCAATTAAGCCTCATTTAAAATTGTTTTCCAAAAGATATTTTGACAAACGTTCATACCAAGCTCTTGGAGCTTGTTTTAGACCATAAAGTGCTTTGTCAAGTTTGAAAACATGATTTGGAAATTGTTCGTTTTCAAAACCGGGAGGTTGAGCAACATATACCTCTTCTTGTAAGTAACCATTTAGGAATGCACATTTTACATCCATTTGAAATAGTTTAATGCGCATGAATGAGGCAAAAGCAAGTAGCATACGTATAGCCTCCATTCTTGCTACAGGAGCGAATGTTTCTTCATAATCAATGCCTTCTTCTTGATTGTATCCTTGGGCAACAAGGCGTGCTTTATTCCGTACTATCTTTCCATTTTCATCAAGCTTATTTCTGAACACCCATCTAGTTCCAATGATTGAATGATTTTTAGGACGTGGAATGAGTGTCCAAACTTTATTCCTTTCAAATTCATTGAGCTCACTTTGCATTGCAATGATCCAATCCGGTTCTTGAAGAGCTTCATTAATGTTCTTTGGTTCTACAAGAGACACAAAAGCGTGAAATGCACAAAGATTTTTAGCACTAGAACGAGTTTGTATACCAGACTTTGGATCGGAGATGATATTGTCAATTGGGTGAGAAGAGGAGTGCTTAAATTTTCGTCTCATCATCAAGGGAGTAGAATCTGGCTGTTGAAGTACTCCTTCAAGACCTGGAGATAGTTCTGAGGGTCTTGAAACGATTTCCATTGATTGCACTGATTCTTGAAGTGAAGTTTCAAGACTTTGGGAGGACTCGTCAGGCTTTTGAGTCGTCGTATCATGGTCTTGATCTATCTCATCTGCATTTCTTATGGGATCTTGCATGTTACGAGCAGGTTTTGGCCTTTCTTCATCAGAGAAGCTTTCATCTTCATCAGATGAAAATCCTTCATGTTTATTTAACTTTAGATCTGTAAAAATGTCACTCAAAATACCATTCTCGGTTTCATCAAAGATCACATGAATACTTTCTTCAACAATTTTTGTACGCTTATTAAACACTCTATAAGCTTTCGAATTTAAAGAGTATCCTAATAAGATTGCTTCGTCACTATGAGCATCAAATTTCCCTAGGTTATCTTTGCCATTATTATGAACAAAGCATGTACATCCAAAGGGTTTAAAATACGAAATATTAGGCTTTTTACCTTTGAAAAGTTCATAAGGAGTTTTCTTCAAAATAGGTCTTATTAGACAACGGTTTAAAATGTAATTAGTTGTATTAACAGCTTCAGCCCAAAAGTACTTTGGTAAACTATTTTCTAAAAGCATAGTCCTAGACATGTCCTCAAGAGTTCGGTTCTTTCGTTCCACAACTCCATTTTGTTGAGGTGTTCTAGGAGCCGAAAAATTATGAGAAATACCATATTTTGCACAAAATTTGTCAAAGTTAAGTTGATCAAATTCTCTACCATGGTCACTTCTTACGGCAACAATAGGTAGGTTTTTCATAGTTTGTAGCTCTTTGCAAATTTTCGAAAACTCTTGTAAAGCTTCAAATTTTTCTTTTAAAAATGAAACCCAAGTATATCTTGAAAAATCATCAACTACCACAAGGATGTACTGTTTTCCCTTGGGAGATTTGACACGCATAGGACCGCATAAATCAATATGAAAAAGTTCAATGGGTCGAGAGGTACTTACAACCTTTTTAGCTTTAAATGAGCTTTTGGTTTGTTTACCTCTAGCGCAAGCTTTGCATATTTCAAAATCTTTGAAATCCATTCTAGGGAGGCCACGTACTAATTCTTTTGATGAAAGCTTCATCATGGTATGTACGTTAATATGGCCTAGACGCCTATGCCAAAGTCTTGAGTCACCTGTCGTGGCTTTGAAACACTTCAAGCTTTCACTAGAAACTTTGTTAGTATGAAAAGCATAGACATTATTGCACCGAGGGGCTGTAAGGATTACTTTACCATTTTCTACACTTTGAACTTCACATTTATCCTTGTCAAAAATAACTTTATTACCTTTATCACATAATTGTGAGATGCTAAGCAAGTTGTATTTTAGACCTTCGACAAGATAAACATCATCTATAGAGTTTGATTCGGTTTCACCAACTTTTCCAATGCCAATAATTCTGCATTTTCCTTTATCACCAAGAGTTATTGATCCGGAAGATTGCTCTTTGATTATTGAAAATAACGAAGATCTTCCACTCATATGCCGAGAGCAACCGCTATCTAGAATCCACTTATGATCTTTACTCTTGGTGGTTTCCTACAAAATAGAAAAACATCAAACCTTTCTAGACCATTTTACAAATTTGGTTTCATACTCGGGATGGACCATATTAGGAGGTCTAGTCCCTTTTTGAACCCATATTTGCTTCACTTGGTCTCGAAAATACATAGGAAAAGAGTTCTTAATAATATGAGGGTCATTCCTTCTAAAAGGACATGTTAGTTTGGTATGACCCTTTTTGCAACAATAGAAACAAGTAGGTGTACTCCAAGTATCCTTTGCTTTGACAAAAGTGGTCGAATTTTTCTTTGGAAAATTTTTATTAAAACCTAGACCGCTTTTGTTTAAGGAGGCTTGGTGTACTCCTAACAACTTGTTTAGGGTTGCTTCCGAATGAGTAAATTTAATCAAGGCATTATGTTGTTCTCTACACTTCCCAGCCAGAAGCTTCTTCTCCTTCTCTAAGTTATCATTGCAATAACTTAAAGAGGCGAGCTTTCTTTTTAAAATGGTGTTTTCAGTTTTCAAGGCCTTGACCTGTGTTTCAAGAGATGATTCCGCGGCCTTGACCTTGCTTTCAAAGACTGACTGGGTAGCTTTGAGATCACATAATTCCTTTGAGAGACTTTTCGAGATACTTACCTGTTTGTTAAGCCTTTCTTTGAGAATTTTTGATTCAAGAATCAAACTTTCTTCATTCATTATCATGCTTTGCAAAAATTCGGATAGAACATTTGTAGGGCTTGACATTAAATTCTTCACAATTACCTCAAGATGCTCTCCCTTTTCGCTTTCTTCGTGATTTGCCATCAAGCATAGATTTGCATGCTCTTCTTCTTCGTCACTCGATTCCGAATTACTCCATGAGGCTACCATAGCCTTCTTTTTGAAATCCCTCTTAGGATATGCCTTTTTCTTTCGTTGAGGGCATTCTTTAACAAGATGGTTTGTTTCTCCACACTCATAACAAGTTAGTGTATTAACTTTATTCATTGAGTTAGATGACTTACCTTTATACCTATTAGGACGATAGTTGTCTCTTCCTCTTGGAAATTGCTTCTTCATTTTTATAATCTTCGCTAGACTTCGAGCAATAAGCGCAAAAGGATCTTCATCATCCTCATCATCATCACTTTCGCCATCTTCATTGGAGACTTCTTCCTTCTTAACTTTAAGTGCTAGATTCTTAGTTGATGAAGCTGGTTCTCCATCTTCTTCATTTAGGGACATTTCGTGGGTGATAAGTTTTCCAAGAAGATCGTCCAAGGGCAATGTTCGCAAGTCTTGAGCTTCTTCTACTGCCGTCACTTTAGGACCCCACTTCGATTTGGGAAGACAACGAAGGATCTTTCGAACTTTTTCTTCATTTGTGAATGATTTGCCAAGAGAATCCAGATTATTCACTATTTGGGTGAATCTTGTGAACATCTCCTTTACGCTTTCATTATTCGTCATTTTGAACAATTCATATTGCCGGAGATAGATACTTATCTTTGTTTCCTTCACTTGGCTAGTTCCTTCGTAAGTCACCACTAGCTTGTCCCATATTTCCTTAGCACTTCTGCAAGAGGAGACTCTATTGAACTCGTTAGCATCCAATCCGCAATAGAGTAAATTCATAGCACGATAGTTCTTTGCGATATTCTCCAAATCAGTTTGATGAAGTCGCCATCTTCTTTAGGGATTGGAACGCCACTTTCATTGTTCTTCATAGGCACCTTAGGACCTTTCTTTATGATGTCCCATAATTCAATATCTTGATCTATGAGAAACATTTGCATTAGGGAACGCCAATGTGCAAAGTTATTCCCACAAAACAATGGAGGACGATTTGAGGAACGTTCTTGAGCAAAACCACTATCACCTATTTGATTCATGATGCCTCACAGATGTTTAAATCCTTTTTGGTGAGTATAGCTCTGATACCAATTGAAGAATCAATAGGAGATAGGATAGGATCAATATACTCTAGAGGGGGGTGAATAGAGTATGGTCGTTTTTCGAGTTAGGCTTTCAAGGCTTTGAAACGGGTTTTAAGATGCGGAAAATAATTAAATCAGGTTTCAAGGTCTTGAAGTAAGTTTCAGGCTTTTGAGCAGAAGAGGTTATCACGAGATAAAAGAATTAAGTAAAGCAAACGAATATGTAAATGCAAATATAAAGGGGACGATTATTTGTTACGAAGTTCGGCAATGTGCCTACGTCTCCGCCTAGGGTTTCCTACCCTTAGGATTTAACGACCTTTATTTCCTCCTTTAGAGACCTAAAGCCACCTTCGAAGATTATCACCCAATCTTCTATACCGTAGCTTTCCCTAGCTACACTCTAGCGTCTCAATTCCTAGAAATAAAAATCTCTTTTCTTTTTCTGAACCTTTGAGTATTATAAACTTTACTCAAGGTATATCTCTCTTTTAATATTTCTTTTTCACTCACAAGATATACTTTGTAATCTTTTCTCTCAATTCTAAATTACAATAAAGAGTAAGCACTAGAGAGGAAAGTAATTTTGCTGTAGCTTGAATGTATATCACGTTGGAAAGCTTCTTGTTCTTCAATGCTTCAGCTTCAATCAATTTATAGACATACGAACAACGGATAGGCTTCATAACAGATTTATTCAAAAAGCCGTTGCTTCAGAGTCTTGACTGACTGCTTCAAGGTCTTGAAATGTAACAGATTCTCCGGATAGCTCGCATTTCGGTTGTTGACTGATTTTCTTTTATGAGAGCACGTCCAATGAAGTTGTTTAACCCAGCATATCTTCAATTCAACTCCTTAAGCTTAGGAAGACTACTTTGAATATCTTTTCATCCTTATCTTGATAGAGTTTGAATAAATTCAAACACTTGAAGTCCTTGAAGTAACAAATTCCTTATTTTAAGGGACCTTTTGAATTTGCTTAGCTGAAAAACATTTATCATTATCCACTAACAACAATTTATCAGATGAGCCGTTAGTAACTGATTGAAACATAAGCATTAGTATAGGAACGTATAAAGCAACATGAGTGTAGGAATACGAACACAAGTATTAGACACATATCAACTTCAACGTATAAATTGCATGAATATATTGCATGGTATGAGACAAGTTACATGAGTTTATTATAGGATTTGTAATTCCATTTTGACTTCCATCATCCATACTTATATTAAACATATACATAAATATCAAAGTAATAAGATGTATTCATCAAGGTGGAGTCTTCAAGAATAGCTATTAATTGCCTGAGAAATATCTTATGGAGAGTTTTGTGGGAGGCTTAAAACCAAGGGTGAGATCATTTGTCAGAGCATTTAAACCTCAATACATAAGTGCTTCCATCGAGTATCCTAGGCTGCAGGAAGAATAATTATTGATGAATGGTGATGGAGTTTTGGAATCAAGTTTGAAGTACTCTGTCTCTAACACTAAAACTTATAACACTCTCGTTAAACCCCCTTTTTAACCCATACCACCAATAAAAGACTTACCTTATCTACCTAAACCTACTCCTAAACCCAGGCAACCAACTAAATATGTCCCGACCAATATAAGAGCAGAGAAAATAGCAAAGGGGCTTTGCTACTATTGTGATGTACCCTATGAGAGAGGGCATATGTGTCAATTTAGGGAATCTTAACTGTTTATAGTGGAGATATCCGGTGCAAGGGAGGATGAAGAATTTTTGAAGTTGGTTCAGAATGAATAGTGTGATCAGAACCCTTATATATCTCTGAGTGCCCTCATGGGAAGTCAACATTTTAGTACAATGAGGGTTTAGGTAATGATACAGGGAACTTTAGTGCATGCCTTAATTAACTCAGGCAGTACACATTTCTAGACTTACAGCTGGCTAAGAAATAGGGGTGTGAAATTGAT
The DNA here is from genome assembly GCA_026401315.1 of Dysphania ambrosioides. Lineage (NCBI taxonomy): Eukaryota > Viridiplantae > Streptophyta > Magnoliopsida > Caryophyllales > Amaranthaceae > Dysphania > Dysphania ambrosioides. The sequence goes on from CM048670.1 coordinate 22,579,594, forward strand.
AAGATAAGGGACAAGTTGTGACTATAGCAGATGACAAACAACTAGTATGTCAAGTTGTTGTGAGGAAGCTAGTGTGAACTGTCAAGGGGCAGAAGTTCAGCATGGATGTCATGTTGATACCCCTAGGAAGATGTGACGTGGTATTAGGCATTCAATGGCTTAGTACTTTGGGATCAATTTACTGGGATTTCAAGCAACTGATCATGAAGTTCATGTTAAAGGGTGTTTAGTTGATATTAAAAGGGGCACCAAATCAGAAGATCAGGGTTCATGAAGAGGGTCCCTCTATCAAACTATTAGAATCTTCAGCTCATTTGTTTATGCTTCAAGCAATAAACTCAGAAGAATTAAAGATGCCAGCTAGCAGAATTTAGCTATTAGAATTTAAATAGGATTTGGAAAAATTGGATATGTTGAAGGAGATATTTGTAGAGGTGTTTGAAGAACCTAAAGGGCTACCCTCTATCAGAAGCAGATTTGACCACAATATTCCCTTAGAAGAAGGAAGTGGAGCTGTAAATCTAAGACCCTATAGATATCCTTTGAGACAAAAGGATATTATAGAGGAGTTAGTATATGAGATGATGAGGAGAGGAATAATTCATCATAGTACCAATCCCTTCTGAAAGAAAGATGGAACCTGGAGATTGTGTATGGACTTTGGGGAGCTCAACAAGAGGACAATCAAAAACAAATTTCCTATTCCTATCTTAGAAGAATTGATAGATGAGTTGGCAGGGGTAGAGGTCTTTAGCGAATTGGACCATAGAGCTGGATATCACCAGTTGAGATTTTATTCAGATGATGTATACAAGACAACCTTTAGAACCCATGAGAGGCATTATGAATTTCTAGTGATGCCTTTTGGGCTCACTAATGCTCAATCATCTTTTTCTCATTGGATGAATTCAGTTTTCAAGCCTCTCCTAAGAAAATGTGTCTTAGTCTTCTTTGATGATATCCTCATTTATAGCAAATCATTGTTTGCACTTGGCAGAAGTCTTTCAACTTATGATTGCTCATTCTTTACGTGCCAAATTTGTGACAAAAAGGGTGGAGTACTTGGGCCATTTTGTGTTAGGAAAAGGGGTGGAGACTGATGAAAGCAAGATCAACATTATCAAATCATGGCCCAATCCTGCAAATCCAAAATATCTCAGAAGCTTCTTGGGGTTAGCTGATATTATAGAAAATTTATTAAAGGGTATGCACATTCAACAAGCCATTAACTGATTTGCTTAAGAAAGGGGCATTCTCTTGGAGTGATGATGCTCAGGTTACTTTTGAGTCCTTGAAGGTAGCTTTGGTAAAGGCTCCAATGCTGCTGTCCCTAATTTTGCTAAGCAATTTGTTGTAGAAACTGATGCGCCTAAGTATGGAATTGGAGTTGTTTTAATACAGGATAATCACCCTATTGCTTTTATCAGTAAAGTTTTGGGGCCTAATTGGTAACACCTATTAGTGTATGACAAGGAACTCCTAGCTGTTGTTACTGCAGTTAAGAGATGGGAGTAGTATCTCATGGGATCACATTTCATCATCAAAACAGATCAAATGAGCTTAAAATTGGCTACTTCAATGAAAACTCTCAACTCCTTTTCAGCATTTCTGGCTATCGAAATTGATAAGATTTGATTATGAAATCCAATATAAAGCAGGAAAAGATAATATCGTGGCTAATGCTCTGTCAAGAGTCACTGGTTCAGAGGTGTGTCTGCTGGCTTTATCCATAATTGAGTCAAACTTAGCTCAATTGATCAATGCTAGTTATGAGATAGATCCTAATAGCAAGCAGATATATCAGCAACTTCAGAGCAACACTATGAAGGGATTTTGCATAAAAGATGGGTTGTTGAGAAGACATGGGAAGATTGTGGTAGGCACTTATGACAATCTAAGAAAGAAACTCATTACTTGGCATCACTCCTCTGTGGAAGCTGGGCACTCAGGTAGAGATGGCACCCTGAAGAGATTACAAGGCATGTTTATTGGCGTGGATTGGTTTGAGATGTCAGTCATTTTGAGAGGCATTGCATGATGTGTCAAGCCAAAAATTATGATACAGCAGCTAAGTCGGGCACCTTACAACCATTACCTATCTCTGAAATGGTATGGACTGATATATCGATGGATTTCATATATGGTTTGCCATTATCAATGAACAAGAACATCGTATTTGTAGTAGTTGACAAGCTTAGTAAATATGCACATTTTATGGCCTTAAAACATCCCTACAGTGCAATTGAAGTAGCCTAGGTGTACCTTGATTATGTGTTTAAATTGCATGGCTGGCCAAGGAGTATAGAAAGTGATAGGGATCCTATTTTCCTCAGTCACTTTTAGAAAAAGGTTATTCTCATTTCAAGGCACTAAATTTATGCTCTCTTTGCATACCACCCCAAAACTGATGGCCAAACAGAGATAGTGAACCGATGCCTTGAGTCCTACTTACGTTGCATGGCAAGTGATAATCCAAGAAAATGGTGCAAGTACCTACCCCTTGCGGAGTGGTGGTACAACACCCACTTTCACTCGAGTATACAGAAAACACCTTATGAGGTGGTACATGGGCAGCCTCCTCCTACACATTTACCCTATTTGTCTAGTGAGTCTGATAATGCAATGGTTGACAGAGGAATACAAAGCAGAGAAGAGATGATAAGGGTACTAAAGTGTAATCTATCTAAAGCCCAGAATTGAATGAAGACCAGGCTGATAAGAAGCGTTATGAACGGGTTTTCCAGATTGGGGAATGGGTTTGGCTCAAGCTTCAGAACTATAAGTAGTCAACTGTTCAGCTCAGAAGTAACAACAAACTGGCTGCAAAATATTTTGGCCCATTCAAGATTGTGGATACGATAGTCAAAGTAGCTTACAAGTTACAACTACCATCTAGTGCTAAGATTCACAACACTTTTCATGTCTCACAATTGAAGATTTTCAAAGGTGAACTTCTTGCTACTGCCACATTTCCCGCAGAAGGAGACTCAGATGATGAAGCTAGACCTATACCTGCTGCAATTGTGGACACTCACAATGTGCAAGGACAAGAACAGCTACTGATACAATGGGCTAATATGCAATATCATGAGGCTACTTGGGTGAAGAAAACCGATTTTGAAGCTCAATATCCTAATCTATAACTATCACTAAAGCAAAATTCCTGATGATGTCATATTTAACACGTGTCATGCAGTTATTAAAAATTTTCCATCCTTTTTTTAAAAATAATGTCATCTACTTTTTTTTCTACTTTACATTAATATTATATTAAAAAATATTATACATAGAAAATTGTGATTATAAAACTACCTTTTATTTCTTCCTTCTATTTCATGTTTGATTTCTACATTTTTGACAATAATTTTTTCATCTAATATGATAAAAAGTATTATCCCAATTAAATTTTTACGGTAATTCTATAAAACCAATAAGTTTTCACCAATAAAAAAAAATATTCTTATAATTGAAATATTTGACAAAAATAATTTATAACCAAACCGTACATCGTACGGAACTTGCCTATTTCTTAATATAAACGACTTGAGGACAAGTCTTTTATATGGGAAAGATATGTTATAGGAGGGAATCTTATTATACATAAATAGAGAATAATATAATATAGGCGAGGTGAGTTTGTTAAGTTGTTAGTTCACTATCAGCAGTGGCCAAAATTTTGCCATCCAATTATCTCTCTAACCACGTTCTCACTCATCCAACCCAATTATCCTTATGAGTTTTTTTGTGAGCAAAATATCATCTCATCAGTGAGTAAAAAAACTCCTCACCAATCTCTCTTACTTTTTTCAATACCCCACCACACTTTCTCTCTCTTCCATATTCACCAATTTTACTTAATTTTCTAATTAATATATGATTATAATTAATAATTTTATATTATTATTAATTAATTTATGTTATTATTACATAATTAGCATTTTAATCAATTTATAATGTACTTAATATTTTTAATTAGAGGTTATAGTTATCGTTCATAGCTACTGTATGTAATTATCGTTTTTAATTATCGCATTTTTATATCATTTTTCATAATCGGTTTTTAATTGACTTTTTAAACTATCGTTTACTTTATTATAGCATTTAATTAGCGTTTTTTTTAATAATTATAGTTTTTAATTAGCGTTTTTAATAAGCGGTTACCGGTAACGTTTTTTAATAATTATCACTTTTGATAATCGTTTTAAATTGACGTCTTAGCTAACGTCTTTATTATCTTTTTTATGAAAATAACAGCTGAATAATTTACCTTAACGAAGATTTGCAAAAAAAATGTGTATAATAACAGTTGGGAAGTAAATAATGGTGAAAAACGAATTCGATTAGGAAAATGTATTTTTTTAAGTTGTGGAAAAATATAGCAAAATGAGTGTCATTTTATAGAGAAATTTTTTTTATGACCGTTGGTAATTTTATTTTATTTTTTTAAAATCGTTTAAATACCAAAAATAGCCGTTGAAGTATAAAACGGAATTAAAAAATATGGAGCCCACCTGAAGTTTTTCCTGCCGGGATGCATTTTTCATTCATTTTACTCACCATTTTTACTCGTAGGGAAAATTTTACTCACTGCCGGTAGTGCTCTTAGGAGAGCTAGTAGAGCATGCGTACAAAAGGGAAGATGTAAGCAATGAAAGTTAATAATATAATTACAAAAATTCTTTCATCTCCCTCTTTCTCTTTTTCTATGACTCTCATCTTCTCTGTTGCTCCTTGCGTTCTCTTCCGATTTGTGGCAGACCTTGATCAACCGTAACAGCTTCGGTGGTAGACAGCAGCACGATCAGCAGCAATAAAGCATCGACTTTCTCTCCATACGCTACTCCTTGGAGATGGTTTCCTAAGTGGAGTCCTCTATGTGCTAAGTCCAAGCCCAATTACCCTCATCGAGCCCAATCAGGCGGCCTGGTATTTCGGGCTAGCATTATGACCAGTTCACATACCATGATATCAACTATGGGTGAATCATCTGATACACACTTGAATCAGTTAAAGCAAATCAATTTCTTTTCGTGAATCATTGCCTTGATTGAGTTTGGAGGTACATTGAAAACTTATTATTCTCTAATTACATGCAATAATTAGAAGAATTACAACAACAAATTATAACTAACCTTTGGAATGCAATCTTTAATTCATCTTCAAACAAATTGAATTAATTCAATCAATGAAATTAATTAATTAAACCATACTTATGAAATAATTTGAAGAAGAGAAAACAACCGAAGAGAGGGAGAGAAGACATTAGCTAATCTTTTGTTTTTATTTTCAATTTTATTTAACTTTCTATATTTTACATTTTTTAATGTGGTTAGGCAATTAAAAACTAATTTTCTTGACTTTTGTGGTATTTATTAATTTTCTATTCTTTAAAATTCATTTTAATGGTTCAAGTTGTTAACATTAACTTTTATAAATTCAAGGGGTTAACACAAACTTTTGGCAAACATTTAGGGTTAGTTGTATGCTTTAGTCAATGGTATAGGATGGATGAAAAGATAAGGTAAGGGGTTGCTAGTTTAATTTAAGCCAATTATTAACTATTTTGTGTACATACATACCAAATATCAAAAGTAATAATGTTGCAACTAAATGAAATTTACTTAGCATTGTATTTGCAACTAATGGTTAGTTTCTGTTTAAAATTCCTCTCTAAAACAAAATGATGTAAGCGAAACTATAATATTGTATGAACTAATTTATGCAAACTTTGAGTGAGCCTCTTGTCACGCGCTGACTACTTCACCGGAGTCATATGTACGCGGCCTACTGTCGACAGCACCTGTTAGTCGATCAATCAAGGCTTCCCCAAGTTTTTAGCTATGCTAAGAGATGGCTACGAAAGATAAGTGAGAAGGATAAAAGGCACTTAGGAAGGATGTTAGAGAAAGAGTGTTGTAATGCTTTGAGATAACTTTACAATTGCTTGAAGGCTTTTTGGATGCCTTGCTCAAATGAGAGAAGGCCTCTATTTATAGGCCTCAAGGGGGAGGGACTAGAATCTTCCTAGTTCTAGAATTCTCTAGGGCTATCTACAACATTAAAGACTCTTCCTCTATGTACAGGCCTCTAGAATATTCTATACATGTCTAGAGCCTACATATGTACAAGGGTGCACTACAACTACCTAGAAGCTTCCGGAGCCTCCACGAACTTGCCTTGCACCAAGAGATACTTGTGGCGCCCATCTGTAAAATCTGATTGGACCATTAGATTCATTGGCCCAAAAAACGGTGGACCCCCAACTTTGAGCCCATTCGGAGCCTGTTTATCCTGCCAAACGACCCATTATTATGTTACTGTCAATGGAGGGTTCATTAAAGAAAACTACTTTATGCTAAATAAGCCTCTTTAGGGAGAAGGCTGCAGTGGGGCAGCCGGGGCGCCCCCAAGGGACCTGTGCTGCGTCGCTGCCCACGACACCTAGCCTAGTGACCCTTCCATTGCCAGCAATGGTGGGAGATGAGTCGTGACATACTCCCCCACCCAAGTCTTGACGACCTCGTCAAGGCCGTCCCTCGAATTCCATTATTTTATCCCGGAACTGCCAGAGATCCTCTTCTTTTTCCCACAAGGCATCACTATCCGGGAGGCCCTTCCAATGAATTAGATACTCGTTGTAGCTCGGTACACCCCTTCGTCGGATGTCCCTTTTTGCTTCATTATTCCCAATGTCCCTTTCAAAGGATGCTACCACGGTTGTGGGTGCCCGTCGTGATTCTCCTCTTGAGGGATCTTCTTGGTTTCCATGGTAAGGCTTGAGTATGCTTACATGGAACACCGGGTGGATCTTGAGTTTGGGCGGTAACTCAAGTTTGTATGATACCTTCCCAACCTTTCGTAGGATGGGAAATGGCCCCTTGTACCTCCGTACAAGGCCCTTATGTACTTTGCGAAGGGCTTTGAATTGTTGTGACAGCAACTTCACCATTACTAAATCTCCTACTTGGAACTCCAATGGGCGTCTATGCTTGTTCGTCCACTTCTTCATCTTTTTTGACGCCTTTTCCAAGTTGATGTTATATCAAGTTGTTCTTGCCACTCCTTTGCAAGCTTATATGCAGCGGGGCTATTTCCAACATAGCCCAACACAACCGATTGTGGCGTCAAGGGTTGTTGGCCCGTGACGATTTCAAAAGGGCTTTGTTGTGTCGACTCTGATCGCTGTAGATTATAAGAGAATTCGGCGACATCCATTATGCTAACCCAATTTCATTGGTTGGCACTGACGAAGTGCCGAAGGTAGAGCTCCAACAAAGCATTCACCCTCTCGGTCTTCCCATCCGTCTGTGGGTAAAAGCTTATTGAAAAGTGGAGACCTGACCCTAAGAGTTTGAACAACTCTATCCAAAACTTTGCCGTGAATCTAGGGTCACGGTCGCTAATAATGCTCTGAGGCAAGCCCCAGTATTTCACAACATTCTTAAAGAATAATCTCGCGGCTTGCTCGGCAGTGCAATCCCGTGGTGCTGGGACAAAAGTTCCATATTTGGAGAAGCGATCAACTATAACTATGATGGAGCCATACCCGTCTGATGAGGGTAGGGCTGATATGAAGTCCATTAATATGCTCTCCCATGAATTTGTCGGGACTGGCAATGGTTGTAATAGCCCTGCCGACACCTGTTACACTGTCTTGTCTTGTTGGCACACAAGATAAGTCTTCACATAGGCCTCAACATCGTCCCGCATGTGAGGCCAATAGTACTGCTCCTTTAAGAGTGCCATGGTCCGTTGAATTCCGGGGTGTCCATCCCGCATAGAATCGTGGCACTCCCTCATGATATTACGCCTAAGATTGTCCCACTTAGGCACGTAAATGCGTCGGCTGACTGTGTAGAGTATTCCATTCTCCTCCCAAAACCGTCGGGTTTTTCCCTCTTTAGCTTGCTCCATAAGACCCTTGGTCATGGGATCTTCCTTGGTTCCCTCCTTGATGCGTTCGACTAGGTTGCTGGCAATGTTACTAATGTTGGCAAACATGGCCTTCCGGCTCAAAGCAGCGGCAACTACATTTGCTTTGCCGGGTTTATACTCCATAGAGTAGCCAAACTCCGCGAGAAAATCCTACCAGCGAGCTTGCTTGGGCTGAGGTGCTTTTGATTTTGGAAGTAGCTTGTTGCGACGTTGTCAGTGTAGATGATGAATCTACTCCCCATGAAGTAGTGCCTCCAAATTCGTAAGTAGTGAATGATCGCAGTCATTTCCTTGTCATGCACAGGATACCTCTTCTCTGTATCATTCAGCTTGCGAGATTCGTAGGCAATGGGGTGCCCCTCTTACATGAGTACCCCGCCAATAGCAAAGTCAGACGCATCAGTGTGAAGCTCAAATGGCTTCGCAAAGTCTAGTAGTGCCAATATTGGTTCTTCGATGACTGCCTGCTTCAAATCATCGAAGGCCTCTTGACACTTTATATCCCAATGTCAGGGTACTTTCTTCTTTAGGAAGTCGATGAGTGGTGCCGCCCTTGCTGAATAGCTTTTGATGAACCGACTATAATAGTTGGCAAGTCCAAGGAAGGAACGTAGTTCTGATACATTCTTGGGTGGTTCCCATTCATTAATGGCTTGCACCTTGTCCTGCTCCATCATGATCTTCCCAGCCTTAATGCAATGCCCAAGGAAGGACACCTCATCCTGTGCAAATGAGCATTTCTCTTTTTTCACATATAGCTCGTTCTTTCGCAAGACCTTAAAGATTTCCCTTAGATGCTGCACATGGTCTTGCAGGGTATCGCTGTATACCACGATATCATCTAGATAAACTACAACGAATTTATCTAGATTGGCTGGAAGATGGTATTCATTAAGGTGCAAAATGTCGCCGGGGCATTGGTGAGTCCAAAAGACATCACCAAGAATTCATAGGACCCATACCGGGTGACGCACGCCGTTTTCTGCTCATCTCCACTGGGCGATGCGTACTTGCCAATACCTCGATCTTAGATCTAGTTTAGAAAAGTACCTGGCTCTTCCTAATCAATCAAAAAGATCAGCGACCAACGGGATGGGATATTTGTTCTTGATGGTGATCATGTTAAGCGCCCTATAGTCGATGCACATGCCCAAGGATCCGTCGTGCTTGCGCTGGACAGGTGCTCCATATGGTGCTTTAGATGGCCTAATGAAACCTGCATCCAACAACTCCTTCAGTTGCTTCCGCAACTCTTCTAGCTCCGGTGTTGCCATCTGATATGGTGCCATGGCTGGAGGCCTAGTCCCTTGCTCTAGCTCAATTTTATGATCAACTTCCCTACGAGGGGAAAGCTTCTTGGGTAACTCTGGGGGTATCATGTCTTCAAACTCCTTCAGAATCCCTGAGATTTCCTGGGGAACCTCAGCCCCGTGAGGCCCCTCCTCATTGAGCGTGGTCAAGAATATTGCATGACCCTTGTGAATTCCCTTCTTTACTTGTATGGCCAACAACAGCTTGGCTTCTACGATCTCCCTTGTCACATGGACCATGTAGGCCCCATGGTTCTTGGCTATGGTGAGTGATCCATCTCGTTCCATCGTCCACGGCTTGACCATGTTCATGAACTCCATGCCAAGTACGAGGGTGAAATCGTCCATGGTGACAACCGTGAGATCAACGTTTCCCTTCCATTCACCCAAACGGAGGGAAACTCCACGGGAGATACCGTGGATAGGTGCGGGAGCGGTGTTGACAGTCTTAATCTTGCCCGACTCCTGAGTGTATTGAAGCCCCAACCTTATGGCCTCCTTGAGAGCAACAAAGTTGTGCGATGCCCTAGTATCTAACAAAGCTTTGGAAGTCTTCCCATTGACCTTGGCTTCCACAAACATCAGTGAGGATTTCTTAGTATGTGGCAGCCTACTTACCTTGGCCAATTGGTTATCGTCGCTCTTCCTTGCGGCCTGGACGCTGCTCATCATACGTAAGGTCCCCATCTGAGCCTCATCCCTCGATGAATCTCTTGTTGCCTGTGTTGGTGCAGTGATTAAGGCATTCAGCTTCTGTCGCTGCAGCACTCTCTTGCCTAGTGCGGTCCTCCGCACAGGAAGCAGTCACAATTCTTTGTCTTCCCTTCGGAGGAAGACTTGCCCTTGTCCTTCTCGAAGGACGTACCACTATTTGGACTGCTTCGTTCTGTGGGTCTGTCTCCCCCACCTTTTCCCTTGCTACCGCCGCTTTTAGTCCCCTTATTATCTTTCTTTGAGTCACTCTTGTACTCAAACAAAGATTCGGCTGCAGCGATGGCATCCGAGAGCGTTTGTACGTTTGTCTTTTTAGCTCTTGCTCAGCCCATCATTGCAATCTATCCATGAAGTAGAGGAGTTGAGCCTTCTCAGGTAAGTTGTTTACCTCGATCATGAGCGAAGAAAATTGTTTGATGTATTCCTTGATTGACCCTATGTGCTTTAGCCCACGCAACTTCTTCATAGCAATTTCTTCCGCGTTCTCAACATAGAATTGCTTCTTGAAAGCGGCCTTGAACTCGTCCCAAGTGTTGAGCGAGCATAGACCCTTCTTAATGTCCGACTCTTGCCTCCTCCACAAAAGGATGGCATCATCTCCAAGGTATATGGTGGCGGCAGTGACCAACTATATAGCATCGAAATACCTTTCGATGCTCCATAGGAAGTTATCGAGCTCCCTTGCATCGCGCTTCCCATGATATTTGGGCGGTTCGAGAACTTTCATTCTCATGCCTTCCCGCATCGTGGCACCCCCTGCCACAGCTGCCTTGCAAAGGGAGACATCCTCTTGAACGGAGTCAAGAAGTTCCCTTAGGCCTTGAAGCTGCCCCATGAAGCATAAAATGTCCCAATGGTCACCCTTCCCTTAATGACTATAATTTAAACCTCAAACGATCCAATAGCATAAATGATTTAAGAATCTGCTTATGGTTCTATATTTTTATTTTGTATCATATATTTTTTGATCTCCAATTATGACCTAGAAATGATACGAAACCAGCTTGTCAATGATTAAACAGTCCGATTCAATCAATGTTGAGAACATTGTAGATACCCAAATAATGAACTCGCGTGAACTGAACTCCAATCAAATAGTGTGTTTAAATGTACTATACAAAAAGTATGCAGCATCTTACAATCACAGGGAATTGTCACTCACATAACAATGTTAATTTATTGACATTGTCATCAATATCATACGTGGAAGCAAATGCCCATAAAATACCAAACTACTAAATGGTAACAATAAGCATCACTGAGAACCTAACACTACTGGAGTTATTAAGGAATGATCAGCAGATCTAAAGCGTAGCCGCCACTCCATCACACTCTAATCAAATACAGCAAAAGGAGACACTATGACGAAACACTCGTTATAATCAAATACAGCAAAAACCTAATACAAAAATCACATCAGAAATCTGACCTGTCCAAACTCACATCAGAATATTATCAGCTAGGTTTAGATTCCGTTATATTCAACAACCATAGCTTAAACCTATCCGCCTAAAACGTTAAAATAACAGTGCCAAGGACATCTCAACAATAACAACATCCTATTCAGAAAAGGGGGTATATGTTGACAAGACATATCATAAGTTTCAGATACAACCAATTCCAATCCCCATCCAAGCCTTTTCCTTTCACTGCCAGCTACTCAGTCCCCAGACCAAGTAGGTCTCAAATGTGATAGATATCAAAAAATTTGTCACCAATATCAACTAACAAAGTGTCCATCCTACAAAAATTAAGGGGAAGAAACAAGGCAAAAATCAATATGTAGGAGGCATAGCAATGAAGTCGCAGAATAGGTACAGGAACCAACATTCCGAGGCCCAGTCAACTGTTGCCTGATTAAGGCCTGTAAACTACATCAAATTGCATTCTCATTAGTACTTTACCAATCATCAAGGGGTCTTTGTACCACAGCACTTCAGCAGTCATTTTCAATCCATTTACATATGGGGGAATAATCAAGGGGGTAATAAGGGAAGTATATACAGAACAATATTACATCTGAATTTCAGTTAGTCCATTTCACTGACAGTCTCAACCATAATGTTCATTACAAAGAACAGGGTGAATCAGTTATGGTAGTCAATGTAGTGAAATGTCACAATTGTAAACTTCTTTGCGACAATAATACAAAGGAAAGCAACAACAAAAAGCGAGCTCCCAGAAACATAATAAAGCGTTGGCAATCAGTTTCAACAAAGCTCCATGCATCAAGGGGTTCTTTTTTCAACCTTTCCCTTTTTCTTTTTTGTTTTGAAGGGGGAGGGGGTAATCAAATGAACGCAGTTATTTCTGGTGTAATGTAGCCAGTCATGATTGTCACAATAGAAATAAGTACTAACACCAGCAATCATCAAAATATTATAAAGACAACAGGCACATAGCAACAATCTCATCCAGCAAACTCATGGAACTGCTGGGCAATAAATTTTGCACCATATACATCAATAAAAGAAACTATATGGAAATGCAGTATCATGCCACTCCAAGAGGATAAGGCGCAAAAACACTGGATCAACAAAAACTTAACAGTGAACATTTGGCTCAAGGACGACCATTTAACAAGCACATACAGATTTCATCTTAGATAGATATAAAGGTCTAATTCCACAGGATATAGCAAGGGAAGACCAAATAAACAATAATTTACAGGAACAAACAACCCCAAGAATATAACAATTTAATGAATCAAGTGTAACTTTTCATTTGCAAGTAAAGCTTTAAGACGTAATATATGAATACGAATTAGGCATGGAACTAGGAGATGAACTGCAATACCAGTTAACAGTGCATTTTGACATAGTACAAGAAAGCAAAACTAACATTCAAGTATGGTTGTTACCATAAATCACCACCACTGATGAACAAGAACGCCACGCTCTCTGAGGGAAGTAAACAGGTCCAAGCACTGGCCATATGTCTTTTCATACTTGGCACTCCTTTCACCCGGGCAGCACCTCTGCCAACGATTATAGTGGCACTCAAGGAAGATCTCATCAATCAAGCAAATTGCACCAGTTTTAAACAACCTCGGGATAAGATCAAATTCAGTCCCTTCCACATCCATCTTCATCACAACAAAGTCTCTCTCAGTCACAGTCGCCTTCAACCACTCAGCAAAGTCAAACCCTTCAATCTTATCAACATCATTCGACACTCCATCATGTGACTGAACCGGCTTAATCCTCCCCATCCCTCGCCCCTTACTTCCTTTCTCCTCAGGATCATCCCCAGGATCATGATTAACCTCGAAAAACAAAGTCTCATTCTTAGTCCAAGCAGCGTAGGGCAACAACTTGACCCACTTCTTCTTAGCCTCATACTCCTGATGAAACGACTTATCAGCCTCAATCGCATAAACCTCAAATGTTTTGTTCTGTTTTGGATATTGCTTCTTAAACCAACTCCCAATACTAGAACCATAGCTCCTAGCACCTACATCTACATATATATACCTACTCTTAAAACTAATATCCACCATTGAAGGCAAATATTTGACATTTTGAATATTCTTTTTAAGTGTAATCCAAGGTTTCAACGGCTCCTCCGAAATCAATTCCTCGGCTTTTCGAACAATATCTTGCTTATAACCCGGCACAACCGAGCACTCCCTACTATTATAAACACCAAAACTATGTCCCTCCTTCTTCATCACAATCTCACGTACAATAAAACTATCATCATCATTGTTATCAAAATCGAAACCTCGGACTTCACGGAATTTTATAAATGTGCAGCAATTGAATAAAGCAATGAAGGAATGTAAGCTATACGTATCATTTGTTCTTGTGTGGACAACCAAATACCCTTCGGGTTTCAGCGTCCGTCCGACTTCCGCCGCCATCACCGCGAATTCGCTCAATTCATCAATCCTTCTGCCACCGCTGCCGTAGAACACGAAATCAAACGTGTTGTTATTAAACGGCTGACGACGGCCGGAGCTCTTGAAAGACACCACTAGTGGCTTCGCCGCCTTCTTCGCCACCCCTACGGCGTCGGAAACACCGAGCTCCTTCAATGCGAAGACCTCCTGCCCTAGCGGCGTGTCGACACAGAGCGACTTCGATTCAGGAGAGAGAAAACCGTCGGAAATCAAATCTTGAAAGACAGTTGAGTAATACTGGACCGATTTCCGCCAGTTTCCGCGGGTGTACAACGAGTTCTCACCGCCGGAAGAAATACCTTCGCTTGACACTAACACGGCGGACGACGAAACAGCTGAGGTAGTCGTGGTTCCGGCGAGATTGAAGGTATCCGGCAAGGAAAAGAAGCAGAAATCGCCGACATCGCATGATTCGCCTCGGATTGTGACAACGTAAGCGAATCGGAAACAGATGATAAAGACGCAGAACACTAGAACCTTTACCAAGAAGTTCCGTAAAAAGCTCGGCTTCGTCGTCGGTAACTCCATTATCGGAGCGTCTGTGTTATGCGGAAGCTTCTTCATCACGATTATCCAAAAATTCACCAAAATTTGAAAAAAATAAAAGTACAAAATAAAAATAAAAAAACTGTTCGCTTTACAATGTTAGAAGATGAAAAATTTATGTGTGTTAGGTGGGCTGTGCAGTAGGAGGAGGATAGAGAGAGGAGGTTATCGGGAGCAGAAGCGGGCGGAGGTGTGGTTAGCGCCGACGAGAGAGGGACCGGAGGAAGGGGAAGAGAAGAGAGGATACGCCGGGAAATCAGGGGCAAATCGGGAAAACATGGTGGAATAATTAAGGAAAATGCATTAGAATTGATAAGAAAATTTGGGGGGTAAGTATGGAGTTGAGTGGGGTAAGAAAATGGGAGACAGTATAATGGGGAAGAAAGGGAGAGAGGAGAGGGATAAAAGGGGGGTTGGAATGACCGGAATTCCGGTGATGACGCGTGATGAGTTGGAAAGGTCGGGGTTTGATTTCATGAAGCGTGCTGTTGCCTCTTGGTTTTCGGCATGTGGGGTACTCTTACGGTATAAACTTGTAATTCTTACATACATACATACATACATCGTGTCTCTATATTTTCCAACATAGGTCTGGTCAACCCAAGTGTAGTAAGTCTGTAACAAAGGGCTAAGCAATCACATTCACAATCACGATTTTATTATTTTAACAAACCATAGAGCTAAAGAGTATTACTTGGTGCTTAGTAGAATGCTTAATATAACACTAATATAACATTAATATAGAATTATTGGAAAATATACACATTGTACGTGTTCTAATTGTTAAAATCTTGCCTTATTAGTGTCTTATTTATGTTTTGAGTTGATGATCATAACGATGCCTTTACTAGTTAATTCTTTTATAATTCTTGTATTATTTGTTACCATGATTAGTTGATTGACTTAGTTTTAACTAAGTGGACATGGGTTGAGTACTTGATCATTAGTGGAGAACTATCGACTTTAACCTAGAAGGTCTTTAAGACTTAAATGTTTTGTTTGTCTAACCTTAAAATAACTTGAGAAAGTAAAGAAAGGAAACCTATGAAGTTGTAACTAAGTGACTTATAGGAATGAGAATGTACGCTAAGTTGTTAAACTTATTCTTTAAGTTAAGAGTAAGAAGGAATCATATTCTAAGTTGAGTATGCTAATTTTTAAATTAAATAAGAGAAAGATATTAAAGTATCGAGTGTATTCAAACAATAACAACGCAAAAGAATTCACCAAAGAATATTAAAGTCCAACTACTATTAGAGGGTATCGTCTTGAGACACTAGCATTTGGTTTTGGATTGGGCTTTCCTGTGAGTTAGATTTAAAATGGATGTGGTGGTACCTAATTAGCTTCGATTAACAAAGCGCAACTATACAAGTGAACTAAGAGGGAGTCGACTACCTCAAGCTCCATAAGTCGAGTAATCGAATATGGAGACCTTGAAAACTACTAAAAAGCTAGCTCATTAACCCTTTGTAATTCAATATAGTATTCAACATAAGTTAATATATGTTTATTTAATTTTCATGTGAACTCTAAAACTATTAAGACTTTTCCTTATTTTTTGAACTTATGAAATGAAGATTTGCGATATTAAGATATATATGTAAAGTATTGAATGAGATTACTACTTGAAAGTATTTTAATAAAGTGTCCCTAAATAGTATTTTGGGTTGATAAATGTATACTCCCCTTTAACTGATTTTGTTCTTTAAACTTGTCTTGGTGGAGGCAACCTTCTTAGTTGGTTTTGCATGAAAGATTGTCCATCGTTGCAGAATACTCTAGGAGAAGTGCATGCGATGTAGTTTTCATTATTTAAGTTCAGATAGTTAATTAGGTCATTTAGTAATGTATTAGTATTTTTTCTTTTTGAGTTTAAAAGAGTTTGTCAAAATTTTTCTAGAGGCGTAATTCAGTTTATACTCCAGAGTCACTTTTGTAATCTTAAACTTTAATTTACGCTGTATAATTAAAATTAATTGTATTTCATTAAAGATTAAGGTTCCTTATTAGTAACTGTAAAAAAAACGAGGTGTTACAAATATTAGCCAAGATTCTAAGGATCAAGAGAAATTAGCAAATTAACCTTCACAATACACTTCCTAGGATCAAGAAAAGTATTAGGTAAATATTTGGTAATTGTGGGATAGGGATAGGGATGGAAAACATTAATGGAAGAATTATGAATAAAACAAGGATATATCATATACTCCCTTTGTCCATATAAGAAAGTCCTAATTTACTATTTAGAGTCAAAGTTCAAAAAGTTTGGCATCAAATTTTCATCACGTTATAAGAAATAATATATTATAATGAGATCTTGTTAAAATATTAAGTTTTCATCGTAATTCTTTGCCTTACGAATTTGGAGAAAAAAAATGTCTATAGTCATGTCCTAAAGAATGAGACATTATTTTAGAAAGGTAGGGAGCATATCCAAATTTATCTAGTAATTGTCAAGGCTCAGGTGAATAAGACGACACAAAGTTGAGATCGCTGCCAACGACGCTTGGTTTGGCTTGGTGTGTCACTAACTCACTGCTCACTAATGGGGAATTAGATGTGTTTGTATCTGTCACGACAGACAAAGCGCATAAATGTTAACGAGTGGGGCCCCATTTTCTTTTTGTCAAATTCCTTCCTCGATGAGTTGTTCTTGTCACTTGACGGGAGTATATGGAATAAACCTGGAAGCAGCTGGATCCGTAGGCGCAGCAAAATCTTCAAGTCAGACACAACTACAAGGGTAATATGGGTTCGATGCCCGGAGGAGGTATGCCTTTTATGTATAAACGAGATAGGATAATTGATGAAATAGCTAACTTCGTGATTGCAGATGAATTATCGTTTAGATATGGTGAGAGTCTGAACTTTGAACATTTCACTAGAAACTCTTTACAACCTGCTTATAGACGTGTCCCTAGGAACACACTTAAACGTCATACCTAAACTGCTTATTACAAATATAGAAGTAGTTTAATAGAAATGTTTTGCACTTTTAACGGTTGTATTAGCCTTACTAGTGATACATGGACCTCTTGTTTTGGTTAACTTTTTCTTTGTGTAACCGCCCATTGGATAGATGAGGAGTGATATATTAAAAAATATAGCATTTACTTTGAAGCTATGGAGGAGAGACATACCGGTTACAACCTGAAGGTAAAGATAATAGAGTGTCTTAATAACTTTCACTTGCTTGATAAAGTTTTTTCCCTTTCCCTAGATAATGCTTTAGCAAACACAAAATGTATAGATTATTTAATTTCGAAACCAAACTTAAATTTAATAAGCAGTGGAGAGCTATTACACGTTCGTTGTTGTGCACATATTATGAACCTCTCGGATCAAGAAGGTTTAGCTGAGTTAAGTGACTTGCTTAACCCTATTAGGAGTGTAATTAAATAGATTAGGATTACGACCTCAGTTAGAAGGAAGTATATGGCCTTGTGTAAGGAAATAGGCCTTAAGAAGAGACAATAGAGTCTCGATACACCGACCCGTACTCAACATATAGACTGTTAAAAGAAGCCATTAAATACGGTGAGGTTTTGACCATTATTTATAACTAAACTCGAGCGACTCCCGATGAACTTATTGTTGATTTCCATTGGAATACCGCAATTTACATCTGTGATATTTTAGCAGCATTTGACCATGTAACCAAAATTTTCTCTTATATTTATGACCTTAACATTCATTTAGTTATATTAGAGTGTGTTAGCGTAGTTAACACTCTTAGCGAGCATTTTAACATCACCCAAATTAGTGAGCATTTTAACATCACCCGTTGGAACTCAACATATAGACTGTTAAAAGATGACATTAAATACTGTGAGGTTTTGACCATTATTTTACGACCTTATTCGGTTCGTGATTCGGTTCGATTCGGTACCGAATCACCCAACCGTGAACCGGCCTGGCCCGCCCCCCTAACCGGTCTGATCCCGATCCCCCCATCCCAGCTCGGTCCCATGCCCAGCCCAGACCGGTGGCACTAGTTGTTCTACAAGAATGCCAGTGACATCAAATTTGGGCCCACATTTTATCTTGACTTATGAGGCCTCCTAATTTGATATACCAACTAATTTATTCTACATACTATTTGATATATGAAGTAAAATTTTTAAAAATTTGATTATAAATTCTCATCATATAATTTTTAAATAATAAATTTAAATATTTGTTAGATATATCTCAATGTAAATTTTTAAAATATTAAGTTTTCATAGCTTTTGTGTTATGAATTTGAAAAAAAAAAAGTTTTAAGTCGTATTTTGTGGATCATAAATAGTCAAATAAGATAAAAAATTAGGAATAAAGTAGTATGTTTAGAGGTTATTTGAAGCACTTAAGCAGTAGTCCATTTATCATATGCAAATTCCTAGTATACTTGCGACTGTTATGAGTAAAAAAGAACTGGTAAACATGACAAAAAATTTCATTGGCGGATTCAGCTCGAAAAGTTTAGAATAGAGAAAAGTTAGGGAAATGTAAACTTGATCTCATGGGAGATGATGTTGAAAATTTAATTGGTACGCAAATTTGAGGGTCGTTTTATGCATGCATGGTTGAAGAAGTGGGTGTTTGTGGACTTAACAAGCATCAATAACTTTTGCTCATCTGCTTCTTTATTCGATCTCAGTAAGAACACAGGTCAATCATAGAGAAGGACACAATATTCTCCGAAATATAAAAGATATGATGATGGATCTTAGAATTGGAGATACGGAATGAAGTAGTCTTATAAACCTTACACAATCTTACCAAAGAACATGATCTATATTATCATTCTCTATTTGGCCCACTTTAGATTGCAAATTTATTAAGCAACACGTTTGATCATGATTATCAAGATAAAGGCCAGCTAATGTTGTTCTAGTAATTCCTAAACTTTAGGTATATCATGAAAGAGGTTGAGGCTAACAAAAATACTTCTTTGTGACAAATGCCAGAACAATAAATAATGATAAATATCATACAAACACACATAATTTACGTGGTTAATTAAAAATGTATTAGCTACGTCCACATGCAAAGAGAGGATATATTTTATTGATATGTAGAGAGGGAGGTGAAATACAAACAGAGATTAGGTTAACAAGATTTTAAATAAACCCTTGAAAAAAACCTAATCAGTCTTGGATTCATTACGAGCTTAAAACCAAAACTGATAGGAAAACCCATAACATTCCAAAATATTGGGGGCGTTGCCCCCGAACCTCCACAGAGGGAGTTCCGACCCCCAGACCCCACGGCCAGGGGCAAGTCGCCTATTAGCCCCCCGACTCGCTGACCGAGTAGCGAGACCATCGGCCCAAACATCTGCAAAAATCGAGTGCATGAAAATATAACTCACGTGATGACAACCAATATGTAGTATATCAAAGATCTCAACCCCTATACTAATTTCCAATTTCATAATGATTGAAAAAGATATAATGTCGTCGTTTATTTCAATGGATAAAATGGGATGAGGGGTGAAGATTTTAGGAGGTATACACATGTTACGTAGCATCATTTTCTTGGTTCTCATTTTTTTTTTTTTCATTTCTTTATCTACCAAACCACAATCATGAGTTATTACTTTTATTTTTTGCTTAGTGTAATTATATAAATTTCATCAAACAACTTGGCTCCAACTATATACAAAGGTGCATGTGTAGGGCTAGAGTACAAAACTTTAAGGGTAAGGGTTTTACTAATTAGATATAAATTATCGTGTAATTAGTTGTTAGATCAAAATAGGAAATGTAGAATTATATGAGAGAAGAATATTACTTCGTATTAGTTTACTAGAAAAGTAATCCTGCGCTCTAGAAGCTTGCAGTTAGTAGTTGAAGCTTCTTTTCGTGTAGTATAATTTGTCTATTTGATTTGAGTATCAAGTTTAATGATGGAGATAAGCTAATAGGTCGTGTTTGGAGCCGAATCAATGGTTAGCATTTGTGCCATGCTTGCGCTAATGGTTTGTGGACATATTACTTCTAATGAAATTTACTAAACATTACAAAGAAGTATCGAGAATTTTTTGAATGATATAAATTATATCATAGTATTGAAATATCATATATATGTATTACTTTTTCAGTTTTTTTTTTTTATATATTGCATTTGCTTTTTGTACAGTTTTCAATGCACATATTATAGCTATAATATGTATAAATACGCATTATAAAAATTTAAAATTTATATATTAAAAAATTATACTTCGAGACAAATCTAACAAGATCCCACATGAATATATTTTTAACTTATATATATTAACAAAAAATCATATTTAAGTTTTTCACTCTTCAAATGAAATATTTCAAATGGAGCAAACAAAAAGGAATGGAGCTAGAGATATAAAAATACAAAAAAAAAACTCATATAAGGTATAGACATTATGATCTCAAATATATAAATAAAATGAAGAAATACCACATGATATGTATCAGGTGTAAATTAGAATTTTTTTTCAAAAGTATCTAGTGGTAGAGGAGCTAGAGAAATACTCCCTCCGTCTTTTTTTATTTGCTATATTTTCATTTTGAAAGTCAAATTTTATAAATTTTGACAAAAAATTCTAATTAGGTTATAACAAATAATATATTCAAGTGTGATTTCGTTGGATGCATCTCCATGTAAATTTTAAGAATATTAACTTTTTATAATTTTTTATCTTACGAATTTAGAGGAAAAAACGTTTTAATTTGTATATTGAATACCGTGAAAAGTTAAATATAGCAACTAGAAAGTGACTAAGGGATTACTTCACAATGCCTAAAATCATTAGCTGTGGGTCTAGAGTTCTTTTTGGAACCAAGATTAGGATATGATGTCCATGTTGAACCTCTTCAATTTTTTTTTTTTTTTTTTGTTTTGGAGTTCTCTAAATATGTGATTCGAATTAGGGTCGAATATGAGCCGAGCTAGCTCGTGAGCTACTCGGGATCAGATCGCCTAAAGCTTGGCTCGAGCTCGGAATTAGGCGAGCCCGAGCTCAAACAATTCAGGCTCAAGGGCTCGACGAGCATAAACGAACCGAGCTTAATTAAGGGCGTAGTTGAAACTAATTTTTAAATAGAATCGAGCTTAATTACCCGAATAAGCCTTTGGCAAATCCAAGCCAAGGGATGAGCTTATGTCGAGCCGAGTCGAGCCACGAGCTTTTATCGAGCTGAGCCCAAGCTCAAATTTTTAAACTCGACGAGTCACGAGCCTAAGCTCGAATTTTTAAACTCGACGAGTTAAAAGCCCGAGCTTTATGAGTCTCAGGCGAGGCGAGTCGAGCCACGAGCTGCTCAAACTCGGGCTCGACTCGGCTCGTTTCTAGCCCTAATCTGAATGTGGAAATTTTTTGCTTTGGTCATGCTATTTATATGATACAAAAGCTTTTGGTTGTTACAACTATGGACTTCAACACCATTCCAAAATAACGAGTTAATTTGCAATGCTGAAAAAGCATGTATACCTACAAACGAAATTCTCACTCGTGAGCAAACATTCAATGACCCAAATTTTTTTTATCAATATATGACCTAAAAAGATGTGAACGAAGAACAGAAGAACAAGGAAATGTAGAGCCCCAAATGCATGTTTGATTCACCTTTTCAGGTCTTCGTGCAGTGAAATCAACTCGTGATCTCTTCAAGACCGTTGGCGTTGGAATACCTGAAATCTTCACAGTGGTTATTTTCTTATGTTTTATAATCCTACTTATGAAACGTGTGATCGTTTGATAATGGCTTTATGTTATTAGACCTATAAGCATGTGCATAACATAGTATTATAGCATTATTAGGTGCAAAGTGTTAAAAAAAAATGATCAGTTGTCTAGCGAGTTAACTTTGTTTTGATTTGGCCTTTCTAGCCAACTAGCTCACCATCAATAATAATCGTCATTGATGATTACCTGTACGCCTTATATCTAGACATCAACCGTCATTGATTAATATTATTATACTCATGTCATTTCTTTATTTTTACTCTATTATATAGAGTTAAAATTTAAAAAATTTGACTATAAATTTTTATCATGTTATAGGAAATAATATACTTAAGTGTGATTATATTAGATACATCTCGATATAATTTTTTAGAATATTAAGTTTTCTTAATTTTTTATCTTACTGATTTAGAGATAATAAAGTTATAAGTCATGTTCTGGAGATCGTGAAAAGTCAAATGGGACAAAAAATTAGGGATAGAAGTAGTAATTATGAAACACGTAGTTGTTACATAATCACCTCTTTTTACAATTTTTTTGACCTTGAGGAAACATATTATATAACATTAATGAAAGAAATTAAATAACATATACTAGAGTTAGCTAATAAGTCATAGGCAAATCAAATATGGTCCCTAGGAACCTTGAAAATAGTGCATATATATGTCAAAAGCTTACCCTTTTCATGGATCGTCCTTCTTGTGTGAAGACTGTTAATTGGCGGTGTTGATTGGCTTCTTAGGATACTTACTAGCATATTATCAACTGAACCTTCTTGAATTCCATAAAAAGGAGCCAATCTATTGTTTGAAGAAACGCAATTGCCTCTGCTTGGAGGGCCAAGGCTGCCTTGGTCGGATTTCCCCCACCTAGAACGGGAACACCTTGAGATGTGTTCAAAGCCCAACCTGCACCTCCGATTTTGTCAGTTTCATTCCATGACCCATCAAATTGGATTGATTAACGCCAAATAAGTAATTGAAAAGCCCTAGAACAACATAGATAAATCCTGGAGGTATGGAACTATCCAAGTTTATCAGGCTATGAAATGGGCCACTGCTTTCCCTTTTTTGTTGATAAAAATTTCATACTCTGCCATGGCTATATAAAATTGAATATTGAATTTCATACTTAACGCAAACGTTGCGAGCTTCAACTTATCCTAGTTATGATACAATAGGATGTAAGAATGAAACAACCAATCCTTAAAAGGAGTGGTTACATTATCATGTGATCTTATGGCTAAGGGATCTTATAATCACTGGTTGACCCGACCTTTATAACCAAACTATATTAGGTAGATTAAAAAAATTATTTGGCTAATCACCTACTCAGCCCAAATCCCAAGCCCAAATTAAAACCCTAAAAGTCATTAAACTACTACTATCAATTTGTCATCCATTTAATCTCAACCCTAAAAGTCTTTTTTTTTTCAGCCACTCTATTGAATAACCGTATCTTAGGAGTGGTAAAAACTGACCGACTCGAAAATAGTGGGTTAGGATTGAGATTTTTGACACAAAACTTAGATGGGTTGACACGAATCTGATCCGAAATTAAATGAATTAGGTTTAGATTGGGGTATTCAACACGAAAACTTAAAAGGATCAGGTTCAGTTGGGGTATAGCCCGAAAGTAGGTGACCCGAACACGAATACGAACCCCGCCAATCCGACCTGATCCGTTTGCCAACCCTACTTTCTGGGCAACTCCAAAGTCTGAATTGAGTTGACATCTTTAATTTCAAAACTTTCTCTAATGTTTGGAGAGGTACATTGTCACAATTTCAGTAATAAAATTAAAGACCGAGCTTCGTGATTTCTTGAATATTTCTAGTACAGTTGTGAATTCGAACATTTGTAAATTATTGCTCTTATAGGGCCGTGGTATCATCATTTACATTCTCCGATGCATAGAATTTGTTTTGCTTAATTAACTAATTTTTTATGAACTCTCTTTATTCACTCATGATTGACCTACCTAGTGAGTAGTGACCACCCTATACGCGTCAGTGTCACTCTCAATGAGTCATACGAATTAATCAGTGTCACTCTCCTAAGTGTAATTAACCAGAATTTACGTCCCTAATTCTTCATCGACGTATAATTGATGAGTGATTTTTACTCACTAAATAAAACCGTAAGTGTACGGCTATTTCAGAACAATCATGAGTCAATTTTATAAATATATTAGACGTCATTTTTATAATTTCATTTCTACAACTGATATCATAATTGTATGAATTAGGAAAGTCTCAATATCCATCTTTGAAATTATACGATTTCCGCCATAAAACATACCGGAACTTCCATTGACGTAATGAATTGAACAGGAACAACTCAAGACATACACTAGCTAGTAATATGGATATGTTCTTTTAGTTGAAAATTCGTTCTCTTGTTTTGTTTTGTACACAGTAACTCAAAGTTGGGTTAAAAAGCGACGAACTTCGCACTGGAAGGGATGTAATTCCGTCAGAGATTGCAGTTTGGATAGACTTTATTGGAGATCAGGTCAAACCTTCCTGCATTTCTTTTACACTTCGTAATTACTGGCAATAGATCAAAAGAGAAGGGTATCACCAAAGTTTTTGGCCCTACAAAATTCCTTATGGCGTAATGAGTTAATGATGGCGATTGTGTTTACATGAAACTTTGCTGTATTGCAGCAAAGTATCATGTCCATGCCTCCGTGATACGGCTGTATTGCATTTTTATTAGATCATTTCTTGAATAAGACTTAAATTTCAAAATCCCTATTTCTTCGTCTTGTGATCACCTGATTTCGTTTATAGATAGATAGATAGATAAATATATATAAGTACGTCTTGATAAACGGTTTGAACATGATTCAAATAAACTTGATTAACTAGTTTCACACTACTTTGTAACTTAGTAATCAAATATGATAGCTAGGTCTTTCATTTTCAGGTTATAGCATTCATGTTGCTATCACAGCATCAGCTGGTGCCGCGAATGTAAATGTAGTTAAGACAAACGGGAGCTCACTCTATATGAGTACGTAGGCCCTTATTGACCTCTCACTACATACCCTACCATGACATTCCGGACTAAGAGGGCCTTCATAAAGTCTGAGCGGGTGCTACCTGCCCTCTCATGGTCTTTTGATGGCTTAGGGAAAATGTAGTATGGTCTAACAATTGTAAGGGGAAGTGCGCGCTTAGGGATAATGTTTTACATGAATTACTAGTTTTCGGTATGTAGCTGCATGCTAATTTATGTTAGAATATACGATATACGATTAACATTTTGGATCGGGCTTTTGAATTAGTATTATATTCGCAAAAACATGTGGATGAGTATTGTTTCTACCAAAAATTGCTAATTAGGTAACAATTTAAGGTTAGGATCAAGGAACAACTAGCTACGTTTAGCAAAGATTGAATTAATAAACGTTACGTAAAGAAAAGTTGAAATAAAGTTGACACGATGATTTGGCGACGTGGAGAACTCAAATTGGGAAAAATCGCGGGGGCTTATTTAGGCCATCTTTCTACTATGTTTGGAACTAAGCCCCGGTGATTACAGATTATAAATAGTATTTGATAAGAATGTAAATGTTGAAGTGAGCTGAATTTGTAGATGAGGAGTAGCTTGATGTTTTGTATCAGGTAGTGATCTTGCGTCTCTCTTCGATCTTCACTATTATTCTTTTTTTATACTGGATCCTCCCCACATTCTTTGGTTCCGTTGATGGTCAAACTCATAACCGTTTCCTCCTACTTCCACACCATACTTATCCACCCGTAGCCGATTCTTCGCACTTATCCCGCAATGGTTTGTTATCTTGAGTCGAATCCCAATTTATCAGGAAGTGAGATAATTGTTAAGTTTCTTCAAATGGGTGTCGAGGTTCAATAATGTACCTTTACGTACAAAAATACTCGAACATGTAGTTGATAACCGTCACCTTTCCATATCGCTTAGCCAACTTCAATTCCTCGACGCATCGCTTGGCCACTGTGTCATGCAACGTAGATTCCACCCCAACAATTATGTTTAGGAGCAAGTTGAAATGTAAATACTCCGTACAT
This sequence comes from Dysphania ambrosioides, assembly GCA_026401315.1. Taxonomy (NCBI): domain Eukaryota; kingdom Viridiplantae; phylum Streptophyta; class Magnoliopsida; order Caryophyllales; family Amaranthaceae; genus Dysphania; species Dysphania ambrosioides. The sequence continues at coordinate 22,605,762 of CM048670.1, forward strand.
ATATTTAGACTAAACTAAAGAATTGAATAGTTATCTTGCTAGCTAGACTTCTGATTAACACTTCAAATAAAATACATTATAAAATTTGGTCTACACCAAAAGTCGTTGGCTAATCTCCAAGATATATACAGCTTGACCAAATTTCACATGCTAAGATCCTTGAAGCACTTGGAGACAACCTAGCTCGATCTTCTAATGGAAGATTCCACGTACTTTCCTCATTAGCTTAGTAACGTTGACCATACTTTTTAAAATTATATTGTTTGTTTTTTGTAACCATATGATAAGTGAGTGAAAGTATATATAAGTACGAGCATGTGTATGTAGTACGCACTACTTGAACCATATATATAAATCCCATTTCATTCATAATTTTTTTTTTTTCTTCCCACTTCGAAAAAAATGCAGCCAGAGAAGCAAGCGGACGCTAATCTTACACAGCCTCCGGCAAGTGATATTGAGGGCGGTGGTGCCGGAGTGAAGCCGCCGTGCACAACATCACCAGATGTGAAGATATATCTATGGAAGGGGGATTGGATGAAGAGGTGGGTTTTGGGGTTTAGGGCATGTGCTATGACCCTTTCTTTCTTCTCTTTCGTCGTGATGGCTGCTTGCGATGACTTCTATGAGTATGCAGGGTTGAGGTAACTAACTTGTTTCATTATTGTTTGTCATGTGCAAACCTATATACTCTCTTTACCGTATTCTATTTGTTTGCTACATTTCTATTTTTGGAGTTAACGTTTAAAAATGTTGACTATAAAATTTTAATTATATTATAACAAATAATATATTAAAGCGATATCTTGTTGTATGCATCTCAATATAATTTTTTAAAATATCAAGTTTTCATAATTTTTCGGTCTTATTGTAAAAACAAGTTTATATACTCATTCCTTTAGTTTGTACTTTTAATGTTTTGACTCTTTCATTAATCATGTTTTAAGTTTGACCCTAGATTTTTATCTGTATACAAACTATATTAAAAATTTAAAATGTTACTCCATAGTGCATGTATGCGAAGAATCGTCCAATTGTTTTTAATGCACTATATTTTCAATATAAAATATAAACCAAGGTTTAATACCTTGTAATAAACTGGTCCATCATTGTTTTGTATAATTAACTTTTCAACTTATTTGGCATAATAGGACACAGTGTTTTTCTGACGCAGTTATGTGATTGGAGTGGCATTTCTTTCGATGGTGTACAATGCAGTACAAGTTGGGATAAAAGGTCACGAAATGCGCTTAAAAAAGAATGTAATTTCACCGAAGATTGCAGTTTGGGTCGACTTCTGTGGAGATCAGGTCAATTTTACTGCAAGTATTTAATTTCTTTTCAACTTAATTAAAATAGTTGATTATTAAATTTAATCTAATCATTCATATAAATACTTAGTACTCCATATCAATCAATACTAAGAGGAAAGATCTAAAGCGTATTGCTAGCACGACTTAAGCGCAGTATGTAAGATGCACCAATTGTCGTCACAAATCTAATATATATACTACTAGTCACCATTTATATGAAGGAAATTTTAATTAAAAACTGTAAATAAAATACCAAGTGTGATATGCCGATCACAAAAGCTTTACGGCATAGTATCTCCGTTCCTAATTTTTTGCCCCATTTGACATTTCATGATCTCAAATACACAATTTAAAACGTTTTTATTTGTAAATCCGTAAGACAGATGCATCCCTATAAAAATGGAGTAAATATAAAGAGACGAAGGGAATACAATAGGTAGTACTAAGAAACTTTATATATAGAACAAGATGAAATCGTATAGTAAATCTTGATTCATACGGAATAGTTAAGTAAGTTACCTGGGCAGACTTTTTTATCAAATTTTTTTACCATCAAGATTAAACATTATATGCTGGGTAAATTTTTATAAAATGTAATCGAATAAAAGTCATGTAATATTATATAATTAGCATTGGTTTTGTAAATTAGCAGTTATTCGCGTACGTGTTATTTTCATCAGCATCAGCCGGCGCAGCAAGTAGCACCTCCCTGAAGAGTGATCTATCCACAAATGTTGGTTTAGAACTTATAGCGGCGTCTATTAGCATGTCTGTTTTGTCGTTACTGTTTATGATACCTTCGGCGCTTATTTCGGGATATCGTTTAGCCGCAAAATTCATAAATTCAGAGAATCATTCTTAACTTGTTCGTCATTACAGACTTTGATCAAATTCCTTTTGTTTATGTCCTTTCGTATATACGAGTCATTTATTGGATTCATTGTTGCTTTCTTTTCTATTGGGATTTGAGGTTCAAGCTAAAGATTGTACATGGACCCACCCCTCTCTGATGAGGTAAAAAATATTGACTTCTAGGACAAGTTAATGCAAGAGAAGTACAACAAAATACTCTATCAATCACTCTCCTTGGTTAATCTTGGTGTGTCTTGAACACCTCATTTTATAATTCTTGACCTGACCCGATACATTTTGCATGTTATCATCTCAACCCATTGCATCCGTATTATAGTAAATAATAATGTAATGATAAATGAGTGTCATCGACTCTTTTCTTATCCTATTTTTGTGAAAAGTCCACTCGATTCGATAAATTATTATTGTGATTTCAACTCGGATTGTTGGAACACTCACTAGATTATTAGTATATTGAATGGGCTCTTGAATTCATGTTCATGCATGTTACTGCTTCCATTTGTATTTTATAGCAGAATTGATGGAGAAGCTTTATTGCCTGGAACTTATAACCTCCTATATTTGCTTATCAACCTAGTATTACTTTATTATTGGGCTTCATAAACATAATAATAATGGGTTTGAATGCTTACAAATTTCCTTACAAAGGTCTTATATCTCTGGCTTTGCAGGAATTATTTGAATCAATAACTAGGAGGTAAACTAGTTAAGAACGTCACATTTAATAACTATTCCCTCTATCCCTTAATTTTTGCCCCATTTCTATTTATAGAGTAAAAGTTTAAAAAGTTTGATTACAAATTCTCATCATATTATAAAAAATAATATATTTAAGTGGGATCTTGTTTGATGCATTTCAATGTAAATTTTTATAATATCAAGTTTTCATAATATTTGACTTACGAATTTAGATATAAAAACGTTTAAAGTCGTGTCATAAACCATAAAAAGTAAAATGAGGCAAACAATTAGGGAAAGAGGTAGTAGGAGGAATTATTTATTTCGAGTTGAGTAGTCCTTGTTGTTGGGTCCTTTTCTGTTTGTTTGCTCTTCTTTGGTATGCACTAACAACACTTTTGAGTCATAAACTTGTGAATGAGAAGATGATATAGCATACAGTTAGTAACTTAGAGGAGGTTTATGCTTTATTGAGTGGGGGCTGAAGACAATGAACCATCCCTGCTAGACTAAATTCATGCTGCAACAAATATTCAACAGTCGTATAAAATAACATCAGAAAGCTCAATAATTTGGACTCGTTCCTATTTTCCAGTGTAGGACGAAAGGTAGACCTGTGCAATGGGGCGAGTCAGGGCCGGGTCGGGACGAGCCGGGCCCTAAAAGACTCAAAATGGGTTGGGTTGGGTCGGGCCCTAAAAGACGCAAATGGACCGGGCCCTAAAAGATGCAAATGGACCGGGCCCTAAAAGATGCAAAATGGGTCGGTTACTTTTATAAAAATGGTTTACGGCTTAAATCAAATGGATAATAAACTGGACATGCACATTCATTTTTCAGAGAATTTCCCTTTGGCAGTTTGGTGTTTTGCATGTGAATTTCCCTAAAGTTCAAGACCATACAATAACGAGCTTATACATTACCCTGGTCCTATTTCCTTGATACTACGTACTAAGAATGTAGTATGTAATTTTTTCTAATGAAATATAAGTAGATGTCTGATAAAAGTGGTAATGTACAGACACGCATGTATCCTCAGCAAGACAGTAACACCATCAACCTATGATGGTCAGATCCTTTCCTATAATCAATATCATACCCACATATTCTTGTTCCCCACAATGCCACTAGAATAGTAGTATTCTTTTAACCTGAAGAACCCAAAATATAACTAAAAGGGAAAGAGAAGCAAAAGGGCAGAGTACAAAATTCATCAGAACGTATGCCTGGATTTCGACCAACAGGTAGATTGACAAGAAAATCATATCACCTCATCTTTGCCCATATTTTACAATGCAGATTGTTATTCTGTCAATCCCATTTAGAAACTCTCATAAGCTGAAGTTGCTAGTTCAGTTCTAAGTTTACAACCTTTTCTCCTAATTTATTGACCTTTTCTCCTAATTTATTGCATCAAATGCATTGTACTCAAATATTTAGCAGATGGCAATAGGCTAACAGCAATGAGGATAAGGTCTATACAATTGTAACACAATGCGGCTGCTTAATCATTCAAAGTGAGGCAATTCAATTCAATAAACAAGCTCCTTGAATGAACCCCTATCTTCAAATCCTAAAACATCCTTCAAGGATCATTACCATTTACCAATGTATAGCAAGGACCATTATGCATGGCATTTCAATATAAGCTAATAACCATTTAGAGATGCAGCCTGAATGACATCAAAATACGAATATTATATACCTGCCTCGTGTTGTTTGTGAAGCACACGTCAAGTTGTTAAGACTTGACAGTCCTTCAACATGTTATATGTTACACTTCACCCCACCACAACAATATATATAACCATTGTCCCAAGTAGCTAGAAAATGGATCCTATGTGAGTATTTGTGGTATATGCACGGCAGCTAGAACAGTTCTGTTGAGAGCATTTGCTAGCAAAAAATAAGTTATGTACTGACTCCTTACAATCAAAACAATGAGGTAGACATCAGTTTTAGCAATGCCCTAGACTTTTAGCTTGTCTCTAGTTTGGAGCTTGAAGTGTACAACTAACCAACATATAAGCAAACTACTAGGAGTAGCCTGGCTGTTGTAAATTAACCTGTTCTAAGGTATAGAAGGATGCTTACCTTAAAGCAGTAGGTTTCTCAGAATTTTTAAGGAATGCCTCTACGCTTGATGTAATAACCAACAATATGTTTACAAAAATCACAGGTCACCAACATCCCTGATTCAGCAGAATAGCCTCCATGATCAGCTCCATGATTCAGCAGAACAACTTCCATGATTCAGCTCCAAATCAACAGAATAGCCTCCATGATTCAACTCTGGGAAAATGCTAGCAACCCGATGAGCTAAGCTAGTCTTTACCTGACTACATTCTCCAATATCCCTGTCACCATCATTAACATGAAAAGGCAAGTCAAGATAAGGACCTGGCATCCTTTGAAATTACTCAACAACAGATAGAAAACAGAAAACAAAAAATAAAAAACAAAAAATATTACCCTGAAAGTGTGGAATTCAACAACCTCCAAGAAAATCATCATCCCTATCATCTTCGTCTTCAATGTCTTCATCTACTACTTCATCGCTAGAGCTAGAATCGCGATCTAATTCCCGGGGAATGTTATGTTCATCACGCCGCTAATCTTGAACACACACTAAGGCTTGGACAATTTTAGGTTTCAAAGAGCAACGACTGGGAGATATAATCTTTCCCCCAAGACTAAAAGCGGACTCCGAAGCAACCGTACTAACCAGAATAGTTAGTAAATCTCATGCCAACAATGCAAGTTTTGGATATCTTACAATATTTTGTTTCCAATGCTCTAAGATAGCTAACTCCAAGTTGAAGTCAAGCTCTGCCTCTTCCAAATAAGATTCTAGTTGTGACTTTTTTTTATAGAAGTTGTTTTACTTATTGGATTAAAACTTCTATAATCATCAAAGAAGTCCTCATCATCAACTCTACTACTTGAATTAGGGGGAATAATAATTAGTGAGGTAGAAGAACTTAATTTATACTCATCATATAAGGACCTCAATGTCCTTAACACCTCATTCACCCTTATTACGGCTTCCTCTGGGCCAACTATCTTACTTAATCAACAAACTTGATCTTAAATCTTGGATCAAGAATAGCCACACATGACAAATAAATGTTATAATCGGACCAATATTTGTCAAACTTTTCCAACATAGGAGTGACCATTTGAGCTAAAAAAACATGAGGACCTTTAGATGCTTCAACTAAATGACGATGGACCATCAAAGCCCCCTTAAAATATATATTTAAGGTTGGAGACTTGTTGGCCGAGAACATGCAAGTAACATCATAAAAAAGTTTCAAGAACTTGTGAATAACATTCAACTTTTCCCATTCTTCATCCGAAGGAACAATATTCTTGAAAGACATATACATAAACCCCAAATGAAGAAAAACACTTTGATAAAATAGCACATTATCAAGCATCTTAAATGTAGAGTTCCAACGAATTGGCTTATCCAAATTAAGCTTTCTCTTAACATCTAAATGAAAATGCTTTTGTGTTAGGTCATAAAACTCTTTGCTTCTAGTGGAAGACCTTGTAACAAATTTTACCAAGTTTTTAATGCTCCCTAAAATCTCCTCTACAAGGGTTAAGCCGGATTAAACAATGAGAATAAGAATGTGTGTACAACACCGTATATGAAAGCATCGACCACCTCTAACCAACATTCCTCTATTTGCAAGATGATTTTTCATATGGCTAACCATAACATCATTATAAGAAGCATTATCAACCGTAAGGCTAAGTAACTAGTGATCTAGCTTCCACTGATTAAGGAACATAAAAATCTCCTCGGACATACTACTTCCATCATAAGGGGGTGACAATGCCTTAAATCTTAGAATCCTTTTGCACAACATCCAATTGGAAATCAATAAAATGGACGGTGATACAAATGTAATGTTGCCAAGTGTGAGATGATTTCCAATTATCCGTTGTTAAGCAAACTTGACCGGAAACATTTGATAAAATATTTAGTAGATTTTTTCTATCGGTATAATACAAGGAAAATAGGTCTCTAGTGAGGGTAGTGTGACTAAATGGTGTAAATTCAGGGTTTGCTTTAAACATCATATACCTAAAACCATTTTCGTCGATGGTTGAAAAAGAATGACCTCCTTCAACTACAACCATATCAAAGACAAATTCACCACTCTCGTCATCATAAATATTACTAGCCTCTCCAAGAGAAATGCCCTTTTGTCGAACTAGACATCTATCAAGCAAATAACTTCTTAAATGAGAAGTACCACTATTAACTCCAGTTGAGAGTCGCATGTTACAATGCTTACAAATAGCACAAATGGTCTCACCTTTCTCATTTTTTTCTTCCCTTATTTCTCGCTATACTTTTGATCTCTTTGCCCTTTTGGGTTTGGGAGCTCTATACTCGGAATAACCATCCTCCATTTGGTCCATTGATCTTGATATAGTTGCTTGACTTTCCATACAAAGTTAATCTAACCAATAAATAGAAAATTAATCATGTCCATGCTGTAAATAATATATAGCAAATACATGGAGATAATACTATTATGTGCAAAGTTCATATAGCAAATAATACAGCTGGAACTAATACAAAACTAATTTGGATTCCTGCTCTATATTAGGTACTGTGTACGTGCTTGTAAGATTTATTTGCTAATACATAGAAGCCATTTACTATATGTATTAGCAAATAAATGCTTCCACTTTGATTGATCATCGTGCACCCAAATGGCTTCCATGTTTTTATAGCTTCAGAAGGCTCTGAAATGCTACTCTATACTTAGGAAGAGATTTTATTTATTTTACTACACCCCCATGTTTTCCCACAGCTCTATAATATCCCCCGTATACTTAATCTACAATCTAAGTGCCAAGAACTCTTAAATAATAATATAGGTTATGAAAAACTTATACAGAGTAGTAAAATGAATAAAATCAAATACGAATACAAAACTTATTTGTAAAAAAAAACTGAAGTAATTAATTTACATTAAGAAAGAAGTAAAACATTAATAATAAAAAAACACTAAATTCAGTTATGAATGACTAAAGATTTGATGAATGGGATTCATCATCTACCCCAAATTTTACTAAATACAAAGCTATAATCATTGAAAAAAATCATCTACGAATCAAAAATGAAACTCTTGAAAAAAAAATCAACAACATAAGATAAAAAAAAAGAAACAATCCATCATAATATACAATTATAAATGAAGTTATAATCATCTATAAGTCAAAAATGAAACTCTTGAAATAGGAAGAACTTACAGAATATGAAAAATCAAAGCATGAACCAAAATCTGGAATTTCCGACCAAAAATATGACGTTCCAAGAAGTTCAGGAATCGATGTGGCGCATACGTTCAAAGATTAGGATCTGAGGAGAAGATGATTGATTTTAGGGTTGCTAATTGTGGCTTTTCGAATTATTGAGAAAATGAGAAGCATACCTTCTTTTTGCTTATGAGATGAAAATGGGATAGAGTGAGACCCATTAGAGACCCATTTAAATTTTGTTTATGACCCGGTATTGACCCGGTTAGATACCAATAACAAATGACCATTTAAAACCCTAATCATTTAAAATCCATAACTATATAAACCAATTTATAAAGGACTGGACAAGGGCCCTCAATGGGGCCCCAACCAATTGTATAGGTCTAGCAAAAGGGTAGAGTAGGCCTGATATCCATCTCACTAATATCAAGAAGAATGGAGTATACGTCTTTGGCGTATTCGGGTCTATCAATGGTTTTTGATGTTTGAAATCTATTTGGCGACCTCTAGCTGCCTTGTCGTCGATCACCCATGTTTTGGCTTCCCTGCGCCCACAACCTAATCATTATTGTGTTCATTCTTTTCAACATTTCCCCCACCATATCTAAGTTGCATGTATGAGAGCCTCCACTTCTCTGAATGCCTCAGCATCTTAAATCCCATTGTGGCGAGCTCAATTTAAAGGATCTATATCATAGTTCCCTCATGTAAACATTAAAAACATACACTTTTCGCGAGATATGGGATTTGTAGAGTTTGTGGTTAAATCACTATGTGTAGGTGCATAGAGCTCCCTTTGGGCCCTGAATAGTCCTTAGATTGTATACTCGTTATTCTCTCTTACTTTTGTCCATGAAATGGTGTGAAAAACTTTTTTTGAGTTCAGCGAAAGACCAGATAAACCCTCATGGCATATTGATGAATCATTTATGCGCAACCTTCTTCAAGATTGCTGGGAAAAATTGGCACCAGGTTGGGTTATCTGCTCCTTAAACATACGTAAAATACTTGTATTTCGTAAGATGATCATCAAGGTTTCCCTTGCCATTAAACAAATCCATCATTATGGCTTCACCTTAGGGAGACAGAAAGCCGAAGAATATCTTTTGACAAGGGAGACTCCCTTATGTCTATTTCAAGAGTCCCTTGCCCTGCTTTACTCTCGCTTAATTTGGTTTTAAATAGAAAATACTATATTGGGTTTATATATACTAATTTGCTTCAAACCATCTATCATTTTTTTAATGTGAGACTTTGAGTTTATATATAAAACTCTCTCCAACCATCTTTCATTTTAATCTTAATGTGGGACTTTTGGTTTATATATCAAATCATATTTTATTTTATTCTAATTTTATATCTTAGGTATATTTTTCTATAAATAAAAATTCGAGCTTCTTATAAGCTTTTGACTTGATCTTTGATTTGCTAAACTTAGCTCGTTAACTAATCGAATTGAGTTTGATCTAGAGTCGAATCCAATCAAGTCGAGCTTTGACTGAGTCGAGTCTGATTAGCTCGCGAGAAGCTCAACTCAATAAGCACCCCTAGTTATGTGCATATTGATAAGTCCCAATTATACTCATTTTTACTTGGTATTTTTAGGTTATTTTAGATGTAATTTATTGCATTTTAGGTTAGTTTTAGGTGAATTTTGCTCAATTGTTATCATATGATGCGTTCATGGGTTTTTATAGTGTTTTTATTGTTTTTCAGGTTTTTCGAGGACTCTATGTCATTGGCCGAGTCCAAGACCTAAGGAACAGAGCTCCAACTAAGTGAAGAACGTAACCCTAGAAGAGTTCCATCAAAAGATGAAGCAAAGGAGTAAAATTAGAGTCAAAAGCTAGGAGGACTTGATTGAGTATGTAGAGGACTCGATCGAGTGAAAGCATGAAATCTAACAGAAAGTGGCTTCAAATGTCAAAAGTAAAGAAATAGGAGACACTCAATCGAGTGTGCAGAGCACTCGATCTAATCTCCTCTCCGGCAGCTAGTTTTACCTTGATTCAAATCTGCTAAAAGAAGAAGGACTCGACCGAGTGGCCTTCAAACTCAACCAAGTGCCTCATTATTGGGCTGTTTATCAACGAGTGTTCTATTGAAGCCCAAACTCTTTATGTATATATTTAGGCTTATTTGCACTGTTCCAATAAGAAATCTAGGTTATGTTAAGCATAGGATTAGGGTTTATTATTAGGTTCTATAATAGTACACATTAGTTTAACATTAGATCTCTCAAAACTCTAAAAAATTCTCTTAGTTTTGTTGTTGATCGTTGTTTACTTTGCATTCAAGTTTCTAGATTTCTACCTTAGCTTTGTGAATGAATTCGGTTTTTTTAATTCAGTACTTTTGCACTCTAAATTCTGTTATTTCTCTAGTATTCTTTTTCTATTATCGTTTATATATTATTCTAGCATAAATTCTGGCATTTGTTATTATTTTTGTTGATTCTGTTATCAATATGTGTGAGTAGTCTATTAATCTAGGATCTCGATGAACCCTAGTATGGATTAAGTGTTGATAAATCCCAAAACTCGTATAAAAAATGCATAAAAATGTTTCCTTTAATCTTTGATTGACTTTAATTTCATTAAGTGGCTAAACGTAGTTAATTAATGACATGGATTAGGTTCGCGGCGAGAGTCAGTTCATAATCTACATTAGAACCATTAATTAAGGTGTGATATGCTCATAAAAGTAGACATTATGACCATTAGGACTTATAGAATATTGTGGTTAATGTCTATTGCATTAATCTATAAAAGTAGGTAGGATTGTTTTAGCTATTGATATTCGAGAGAGATCCTTAGTATTGTTTAGGGTGCATTCATCCTAAGAATTACTATATGTATTGAATTCGTGAGATTGGGATAGAAATCAATATCTAAGTCATACTAGTGGAGATTCGTTGTCCTAGATGTTTGTTTCATATCGGTAATCTAAGTTTAGCAATAGTGTGTGTTTTAACCTAGTTTAGCTTAGCTAGTAGTTAGATTAGATCCTTATTATTCGTGACATTTCTAATAGAAATAATAACTAACATAGGTAACATTAGAATACAATAATCTCTTGGGATTTCGACTCTACTTACCCGAACTACATTAGTTTAGGTAAATAAGTTACTTTTGATAAGGTGGCGACAACCAGGTAAAATATTCTATAAGGAAAGACAAACTTTTTCACAAATGCTGCATTTATTGAAAAAATTGTAAAGATTGCAGTTTAGCCGCTTCATTTGATTCCTTAAATGTTGTGACTTTCCCATTAATTGTGGTATTTATGAATTAAATGTTGCAGTTCATAACCGCAACATTTGTAAAATGTCTGATTATTGCGCCTGCTCTTTGAGGATTAAATTATAGCAAATACTCCATATATATTCGCATCAAATTACGTTTGTTCTACTAGGGATATTACCACTTTGGAGTTGTGTTATTGTAATGCATCCAACAATTCCTTGACTTTAGACTCTTTCTTGAAGGACTTTGCAGATTCCTTCTAAACATAGACATTGAGTTTCCCTCTTACAACAATGTCATATTGATGAAACATAGACATTAAGATTCCCTCAGCAAAAGACCAGATAGACCCTCATGGCAGATTGATAAGTCATTTATGTGCAACCTTAGGGAAGAAGTGGAACTAAGTTGGGTTATCTACTCCTTGAACATACATAGAATGCTTGTATATCGCTAGATGATCATTAGGGTCTCCCTTGCCATTAAACAAATCCATCATGGTGGCTTCACCTTAGGGAGAAGTAAACCTAGAAGAATATCTTTTGACAAGGGAAAGTCTCATATGTCTATTTCAAGAGTCCCTTTCCCTGCTCTACTCTCGAGTAATCACGCTCCTTCTCCTACTCCTCTTGCTTCTCTCGGTACATATGATGAGAGTGTGGGGCTTAGTGAGCTTTTTAAGCTTGTCATTGGGGGGGACGACTATCTCGAGTGATCATCTAACATGACGAGGGCTGCTACCTATTGGGAAGAATTGCACCATGTTGGGTCATCTACTCCATGAACATACATGGAATGCTTGTATCTCGCAAAATGACCATTAGGGCCTCAATTCCTTGCCATCTAATGAATCCATTGTGGATGACCTCACCTTAATGAGACGCAAATCCAGGAGAATATCTTTTGCAAAGGGAGAGCCTCATATGTCTTTTTAAGAGTTCCTTGCCCTCCTCTACTCTCACTTTGATAAGGCTCCTCTTTGAGCTCCTCTGCTTGCTTCTCTAGTTGCCTATGATGAGAGTATGGGGCTATTGAGCTTGCTTAGCTTGTCATTGGCTGGATGATTGTCTTCGGTGAACATTTGACATAACTAGGGTCGAGGTAGTATCCTCAATTTTCTCATAGTTTTGTTCTTGATCATTATAAATTTGGACTATCTTTAAGGTTCTGTTTTGGTTCAAGTACTCCAACACGTAAAACCCTATGGTTAGCAACCCTATTTTGCATCGAGGTTTAAAGTGGTGTTGAATTAAAGTAGAGATCAATTATGAGGTCATATCTATCGAAGCTGATTTTTGCTTGTCTGCATTCTTATTAGACGTATAATTGCCCTTGGTTTGATTAGAATTATGAGTAGCTAGATTGGTTTGGACATGTTGGTGAAACTTGCCACAAATGATGTCTGCTAGTTGCTGAGCATTTTTCAGATATGCTCTATGTTGGTTGGCGCCTATTCAATAACTACTGTCAGGATTCAACCAACGAGATTTGTGCAGTCGTTGTGGACTAGAGAGTTTAAGAAAGAGAGAACGTAAAGAGAGGGAGTTTGCTTTCTAGGGATTTTTGTGTATGTTGGAACGTGGAATGTATCTTACTTTTTTCTTTTGGATTTGCGCAATAAATGTGCTATCATATAGTATTTAAATGTTTTCCTTTTAGGTATTATCTTGCCATTGAGAGAAGTAGTTGGAGATTGCTAACATGTCACCTTTTTATTGGTCACCAGGTCTATTTGGATTTTGTATCCTAACACGTACTCATATTTTAAGTATTATAACCAAAGATATTAATCAATTAACATAGTTGATATCCTTGTGTTTAAATCCAATAAACACTAACACTCATCCATGATTAAAAGCAAGTGTAATGATTTATTTTTTGAGATGGAGGAAAAACAAGGTCTCTCAAGAGCAAATACGAACATGCCATATCCGATATGGGGTACGAGCATAACTGTCACATTTTTCAGTAGAGGTGGGTACGAGTCGTGTTGTGCCCCCCATGTATCATGTCAACTCGTGCCTAACCTCTTGTCGTGTCGTGCTTAATTGTAGTCATGTCTTGTCTTGTCGTGTTACATCCCTATCGGTCCATGGCCTGGCACGGCTAAGGTACCTGATGTGTCATGTGCTGGCCTAATTTTTTAATAAAAATTTAAAATGAAGCATATAACAAAATCGAAAAAAATAATTTTAGATAATTTAAATTATATTATAAGAATATAATAATATTTAAAAAATAGTAATATTAATTGTAGTAATAATAATAATATTAAATAATATTAAATAATGTGAAAAATTGGCTCAATTGTTTATATGGTAAATTTTTTTCTTTCCGCCATCTAACCTATTGCCCACTTCGCCCAGGTCGTGCAAAGCCGAAAGCGGACTCGTGCTGACCAAACCAAAAACGTATCTGCTGAGCCGGCGTCCCCCCGGCTCTAACTCATATAATCCAATTCAAAAATTCGAATTCAAATTGCGCCCAAAAACAGCATCGCACTCTAAGACTCCCCAAATTTCCAACTCACGGTTTCAAATTTCATTCCAACAATGGCATCCTCAACACTGAAGCTGGTCATCCAAAAAGGTCCTCGAAGCGGCGAAACCCTAGAATTCACCCCCAAGTCCACGGTTCGAATCGGTCGAGTTGTGCGCGGCAATAATCTGCCAATCAAAGATTCCGGGATTTCATCCAAACATCTCACAATCGAGTTCAATTCCGATAATGGGAAATGGGTAATCACAGATCTCGATTCTTCGAATGGTACGATTGTGAACTTTAATCAGCTCAAACCCCTCTCCCCCTTTGAAATTTGTCATGGAGATGAGATCAAAATAGGGGAATTAACTTCATTTAGGGTCTATATTGTTGAAATTGGGGAAAAATTTGATGATTGTAGAAACCCTAAAAATTGTGGAAAAGCCGAGACTGTTGAAATGGGGCAAGAAACTGGCAGTTGTAGGAACCCTAGAACGCGGGGTGCTACTAGAATTACCGTTGATTCGGGGGTAAGTGTTGAAATTAGTGAAGAGAATAACAATCGTAGGAATCTTAGGAATCGGGCCTCGTCGAAGAGGGCTCATGAAGATTGTTTGAATTTGGAGGAGGAGAGCGTTGTTAGGGATGAGGAAGAGAATGTGGAAGGTAACCAAAGAAGACTAGGGAGAGGACGGCCCCCGAAGAAATCGAGTAATTTAGAGGAAGGGAATGTGGAAGGTAATCAGAGAGGACGAGGGAGAGGGCGGCCCCCGAAGAAAGCGAGTAATTTAGAGGAAGAGAATGTGGAAGGTAATCGGAGAGGACGAGGGAGAGGGAGGCCGCCTAAAGCGAGTAATTTAGAGGATGGTAAGAATGTTGAGGTGAAGTCGGAGTGTGGTGTGAGTACTAGGAGGACTAGGAGTTCGAAGAGAAAGGAGGATGAGCTTTTGGGTGGAGTTGAGGCGCCGGTAAGGCAGACTAGGAGTAAGAAGAATGTTGAGGATGCGATGGATAAGATGGTGGAGAGAAAGGTTTTGGATATGGATGATTCTGAAGAAGTATTTGGAAGTAAAGAACCTGATATGGACGTGCTTGACTTGGAGAAAGGGGCCGGGAGTACTAAGAATGATGTTGATGTGATGAAGAAGGCAGTGGAGAGCAAAGGTTTGGATATGGGTGATTGTAAAGAAGTGGAGAGTATAAGCAAGGTTAAAAATGGAAGGGCATGGGGAAGTCATGCTGAATGTTTAGAAAATGTTCAAGATGCTATTCCAAAAGAGGAGGTAAATCAAGAGCAAGCAGAACTGGATGTCCCTGAAAAGATGGTATTGATTAGGGGGAAAGTCAGGGTGAGAAATACGAAGGATGCTGAGGATCTGATGACAAGTTCTGTGATGGAGAAAGTGGTGGAGAGCAAGGGTTGGGATATGGAAGGTTGTAAAGAAGTGGAGAGTATAGGCAAGGTTAAAAATGGAAAGGCACGGGAAAGTCTTGCTGAGTGTTTAGAAAATGTTGAAGACGCTGTTCCAGTCCTTCCAGAAGAGGAGAACAATCAAGAAAATTCAGAACAGGAAGTCCCTGAAAAGGTATTAGACTTGATGGAGCAGCCTTGTGAAGAATCAGTGGATGATGCTTTTGAGAAAAATGTACTCAGTGATATGATGAGTGAGGAGTTTATAGAGGTGGTGGAAAATGTTCAAGATGCTGTCCTAGAAGAGAAGATACATCAAGAAGTCCCTGAAAAGGTGGTAGACTTGAAGGAGCAACCTTGTGAAGAGTCAGTGACTGATGATCTTGAGAAAATTGTACACAGTGATATGAAGAATGAGAAGTTTATGGAGGTGGAGGAAGATTATCGAGATTCTGTTCTAGAAGAGGAGATGGATCACGAGGCTAATGTGGATGTGGATGCTGAGGATGTGATAAAAAGGATTGTGGAAAGCAAGAGTTTGGACTTGGATAATGGTAAAGAAGTATCTGCAAGCAAAGACCCTGAAATGGCGATTGTGCCTGACCTGGAAAAGATGACTCTAGGGGACTGGTTTGACTATTTGGAAGTCTATTTGCCTAAGCAAATTTATGCAGCAACAGATCAGATCATTGAAGACATGCGAAAACAAGCTACACAGTTTAATGACTTCATGTTGCAACAGCAGAAAGAGAAAAGCAAACTTCCTTTGGCTAGGGAATAGGCAAGGAGATAAATCAGACATGGTAAATTCTAAATTTATTAAACCTTGATGCAAGTTCAGTTTCTTGTACGCTTACCATCCACTAATAAGAATTATATATTAGATGGTTTTATGGTGACAGAGGAACTGTTCACTTTAAAAGTCCAGTACTTGACACATACTCTAAAGTTATTTTGCTTTGTACAGACAATCTATCGTAATACACAGACATTCATCAAGGAGCTTTTGGAGCATTTTGCAATATCACTGATAGTAACACTGAAACAATTATCACAATACATGAAGAACATCATATAGTGGTTTAGACAACTCTATACAAGTCCTCTTGTCTCTAACAGTCTAACTTAAACTTCCTTTACAGCACACTTAGCTAGGTCTATTATGACAAGTACCATCTAATCCCAGTTTCTAGTATAGACTTGCATTATTCATGACCCCCTAGAAAACTGAACAGATTAAACATTGTAGTCCTCACAGTATGTTGTCATGTTGCACGAGTCTTCTCTGATACGTGCTTTGAAAAGACGTTCACTGGCTGATGCATTTTCCTCTGGAATGTGGAATAAGTTCATCTGATTTTTTTATATTGTCATTGGAGCTGATTGTTTTTAGATCATAGGATTAAGTTGTGTCATGTGGTGGACCATTGGTGTGGAAGTTAGTTGTCTCCGTATTGTTTTGATTCTTTTGACACCATAATTGCTGCATTAAACATTTGGGAAAATCACCAAAAGTGTTTAGAGCAAGATGTCTTGGATTATGTTCTGGACAATTACATTGAAACTGAGATCCTAATATTAAAGGATATATCAAAAAGCATTCTTTTGCCTCATTATTCTACCCATATAAAAGGAACTTTTAATGCTCCCTTATTTTCACTCTTTTCGATGACTGTTCCTGAATTTGGTCAATTTGGACAGAGACATGAAGACTTGCCAATTTATTCATTGAAGCCCATAAGTACAAGTAGAATAACAGACCTTCAGAAGTCCAGGCGCCTTTGATTTTTTGTCTTTAGGTCTCTCTTGATCTCTTTCCCTAAGTCTCCTTTATTGGTTCATAGGTTTCATGGTCCAGATGAGTAAGGGTTCAGTCCGATGTTATAGTTACGAGAACTTTACTTGATGTTGCTGTAAGGTTTTTTTGGATCAAAATTGGTGACAAATACTTCCTTTTTAGACGAACTTCATTCAGACTTGATTTTAAATGCATTATTGTTTCTTCCATATTGTGACATAAATCATGCTGAAATCATCTAGTATAAGTGCTCAATATAGCTGGAATTCGTCAAGGTTGTCATAGGTCTTTGTTGACACAGCTTATACATTGATGTGCAGAATTTTGGGGTTTAAGATGCTAAATAATCTGCCTGATCCAGGATAATATATTTCAAATATGCCTTGCTAATGACTCTTGGAATTACTTTTTCTATAACCCCACCATATGTTAGCTATGTACTTATGCCTTATAGGGTCTGTTTTTGGTTAAAAAGAATGTATTTACCTAGACTACAGAAAGATCCAAGTGTTCTAAGTAAATATTTCGTGGAAAATGGCACCAAATCTAGTCCCAATCTACTATGGTTTATGGGTAGTTTAACGTTGTGAACTTGTTTTACTAAGTATTAAGTAATTTGAAGCGGATGCTCATTGCTAATAGGACTGTATATTGCTAGACTGTGTTTTTTTTAAAAAAAAAATAAATGGTAATTCATTCATTAAAAAGTACAACTACATGGATGTTGAGGGAGATTATATGCTTCAACGCCATTTTTGGGACTCTTTTGGTCGGTGGTTTACCTTTTCAAATTCTTTTGTTGGAACGAAACTTAACCAATAGAAACCCATCATGGAAATGAATGATTTTATTTGAGTACTAACAATTTGGTCGTAGATTACTTGGAATCTCATGTCCTTGCCTAGAGTAGGGTAGAGTATAAATTTAGGGGTGTGGGGTGGGACTTTGTCTATCCAGACAAAAATGTGGGGAGGCATATTGAGGATTTCTACGATTACTCTGCGCTAATCTTTTTAAATTACTTGTTTATGTGACTTTTATCAATTAGCAGTCTATTTTTGGAATCAGAGGAGAAACTTATAGTGTTCCTTTGTTCTGTTTTATAAGAATAAATGTTTTGCTGTTTTTATATGATTGCAAAAGAAGACTTTCTTTTGAAATGCTTTATTGGTGACAATAGTGCTCATGCTCATGCTCAACCTAGCTTGTAGTACTATCAATTCAGATGTTAGATATTATTCATAATCCTGTCTGTTGAAGTCTCTCAAGTTAAGGGTTTTCTTCTGTTTTTACTGGCTGTTGGAGGCTTTGTAGTTTAGATTAGATTTACTTTAAGATTTTGCTAGTGTTAACTTAGATGAGGATAGCTTAGAGATAGTGACCATTGTTTCAATGCATATTCTTACCAGCCTGGCTTACCTGTAGGTTGGGAGAAGGCTGAAGCAGCAGCTGTCTTTTTAAACGTTAGAGTTTATTTGTAAAAGTAACTGCAGAGTTTACACTTGCCGCACAAAGAGAATGAAAGAATTCTCCGAGAAAAGTGCCAACCTAGAACAAGGAGTATGACAGAATGAAGCATAATTTGAAAATAAAGATTGCGAGCTTGGGTTAAGAACATGAGGGCTGATGTTTTTCATGGGCGTTATACTTGCTTCTCAGAGTTGGTAAATTACAGGTTTCCCCCTCAATTTGACTGACTGTAGACAACCTATATCGGAGTACTAATTTTGCACATTTGAATTGAGCTACTCGTTTTTGTGTAAAGAGATTATAGGTGACTAATTTTCTAATGCTAAAGATTGCCTATAGTC
Organism: Dysphania ambrosioides; assembly: GCA_026401315.1. Lineage (NCBI taxonomy): Eukaryota > Viridiplantae > Streptophyta > Magnoliopsida > Caryophyllales > Amaranthaceae > Dysphania > Dysphania ambrosioides. Next base: position 22,624,658 of record CM048670.1, read on the forward strand.
AGTTGCTGTAAAATAACTGTATTGGGTTTGCGTCTTGAATCTAGCTTCAATTATTTTTGGCTTTATTGACCGATGGTTGTGGACTCGTGGTGTTGATGCACTGGGGTTATATGTCTGAGGTCTATGAATGCATGATACACAGCTACATCACCTACAACTTTATACTACGAGTACTACGGAGTACAATGTAGTAGAGGTAATTGCGAAGCAATGGAATGAACAAGTGTTATACTCTGCTGACTTACACAACATATTATGAATCAGATCTATTTTTTTTTTCAGTTGCTACAAAAATGAGTTTCTACTTTGTATTGATATTCACCATGACTCTATAGTCTTTGTATTATATAACTGTTGGTGAATTTTTATATACGATCGGATGCAACAAATGACCAATACATACCCCACATTAATGACTTCCTTGTATAAGGTAAGGTGTTCATCGTACGCTCTACCTCCATATTTTACACCCTAAACACAGGAAAACGCATCCTTTTTATCTTTCCTTTTTTGCCCTTTTAGCGCCATCTGGCTGTTATAAAGTTAGTTATACATACCTACCTTTATATATATACACCAAATCCCCCCTTTTCCAAGCTGTCAGAACAACACAAAATAGAATTAAATATTAAAAAAAAAACACACACACACACTATTTAATAACTCACAGCTAAATACAATATGTTTCTTCTTCTCTCTGATTCATCCTATATTTCTTTCCTTTTCAGCCACTTCACCTAAGATAGAAAAAAGAAAGTCAAGAATTTTAATTTTATCATTAATTCAATATCAATTCCATTTTTTCTGAATTGAATCAAACTAAATCATGTCAAATTCAGGGGTTACAGAAATGGAGAGAAAGGCGGTATCCCCAGGAAATGAGATAGAGAGGGGATCACAGCCTCCCACGACGGAAGCGGCAGCGGGTGGAAGTGTAGAATCAGTTCTCCGGCGATGGAAAACAGAGGATTGTATCAGAAAATTGTCATTGGGTTTGAGAGCAGTAGCTTTCGTGTTCTCATTGCTCTCATTCATTACCATGGCTAGTAACAATCATGGACCTGCCCTTAATTTTGGTGAATATCAAGAATACAGGTAATTTTTTCCAAATTTGGAAACTGAATTTTTCTGGGATTAATTTTTTACGAATTGGGTTTTTGTTCTTTTTATAAGAATTTGCGTATCTTTTTTTTTTATTGTGATTGGAAATGTAGATATTTGTTGGCAATAGCAATATTGTCGACGATCTATACAGGATTGCAATGTTTTAGACGTGTTCATCAATTATCCACTGGGAAGGAATTTGTTAATCTCAAGATTTCTGCTTCCATTGATTTTTATGGTGATCAGGTGGGTTTTTTCAATTTTTTTCTTTTAATCATTTGATAAAATAAATGAAACCAATTTTTTTTAAATCATTTGATTATTCATTTCTAGAATTTTGATAATTCAATTTTTAATTGTACCTTTTTGTTTCTTGGATGGGTGTAGAGAGTTTTGTTCTGGAAGAATCCTTTGTTTTCAGTTTTATTCTTGGTTTCTTTATTCCAAGAGTAAATTCCTACGTTTGGAATAGTGGTCAATTCGAGAGTGACCGTTATTGACCTAATTCTTCGTGCACTTGAGTGTTTGATGATTTTTGCATCATAATTGTAATATAGTCTATTAAATTATTAATATCCCCTCAACGCCCGTAAATTTATTTATAATTTTGCCATTATTTTAATTTTCACTCCTATTAGTCCTTCACTTTCTCTCTCTAAAACCGTCTTTATCGTTCTTGTCAAATATCAATTCAGAACATATCGACGACTCCGATTAATGTAAAATTCACAATCCCCGGATCCATATATTATGATAAAAAAAAATTGAGGCTAAAATAGGCTAAAACACCTAAAATGGACGGTTTGGCCATGGTAGAAACACCCGAAATGGACCATGGTAGAAGTGCCTATTCTGAGAACATTTCGACTATGGTAGAAACGCCCAAACCAGGCCTTTCGACCATGGAAGAAACACCTAGTCTGAGTCTTTCTACCATGATCAAAATGCCATTCCGAGCGTTTCTATCATGATTGAAACACCCATTTTGGGCATTTTGGTTTGTTTGAGCGTCAATTTTTTTTATCATAATATATGGATCCGAAAAGAGTGAATTTTACTTTAATCGGAGCCGTCAACATGTTCAGAATTGATGTTCGACATGAATGACAAAGGCGTTTTTAGAGAGAGAAAGGGAGGGAGTAAAATGAGTGAAAATTAAAACAATGACAATTACATAAATACTTTACGGGCCACAAATAACAACTCCATTTTTATTACATTCATTTGAGAGACATTATTTATTTTTAATTAATAGTATCATGCACTAGGTGTAAGAAAATCAAATTACTTGAAATTCTTGCTTGTCTACGTTATTCATTTAAATGTACTTGGCATCATTAGTGCCTGCAGTTTTCCAAATTTGTATTGTTCACACGTCTAAAGAATTTGATGCTGTTTACCATGATATTTTGTTTGATCAATGCACTAGTTTTCCGATATGGTTGTTGGTTGGCAAGGTGTTTTGATCAAATTGTGATACACAAAAACTGGCCTTTATATTTGAAATGTACAAAAGATGAGCATATGCCTAGCTTACTTACGTATTAGAGGTGATTATTGGCCTAAAAATATGTCCATTATGGGCCAAGTTTTTGGGTTGTATCAGTTTAGGATTGGACCAAATTTGCACTTTCAAGCTAAAAAGACTAGGTTTAAGGTTATTTTTGAACCGGCCTAATTTGATTTAAAACATTAGTTTTGAATAGTCCAAAATTCCAATTTTTTCCAAAAATATATTTTCAACCGATTTGTGCCAAACCTTATTTCTAATATAAAATTTATGAGGTCGGCTTAGTTGGACCATGGGGTCGGGCCATCTTTTATCAACTCTATTATGTATTTATCTAATACGAGTTTGCTTTTCATACAATCAAACGTATGATAATGGTGGGTATAACTAAAACATTTATAGCTTCGGAAGTTAACTTCCAAAGTGAAACCTATATAAAAAGTCTTGAAGTTAAAGTATGGATAATGCAAACTTCCTCTAGTCGTAAAAGTTGTAGACCAAATCTCATTTTGTATATTTAGCTTCAGATTCGCGTAGAACTTTAGTTATGGGTTACGGTCCTTTAGTGGACGAGAGTTGGAAAATATGGAAAAGTGTATGTATGTTTGAGATAGTGTAACAAGATTATATCTTCGTTTACTTGGTCCATATATCAGATGTTTTACTTGGTATTCTAGCTTTCAGAGACTTGTAAGTAGTGGCTGTGACCCGATTTGACCTGCCAGTCATCGTTTATGCTTTTTTGATGATCAACTGTCTCAGCACTGATAACGTTAATGAATTAATTTAAGGTTTTGCATGAAAGTATTTCTTATTGCGTACTAGTTCAATCAATACGACAGGACGAGTCATTCCAACAGTTTTCAGTAGGACATTTATGTGGTCTTCTGATTTATGAGGCAACTGTGTGTTTCAGATAATGGCATACATGTTACTATCATCAGCTTCATCGGCGGTTCCCATGACAAACCGAATGCGGGAGGGAGCAGACAACATTTTCACGGATTCAGCCGCAGCAGCCATAAGCATGTCTCTCCTTGCTTTCATTTCACTGGCATTATCAGCCATTATTGCTGGCTATAAGCTCTTTAATCAATCTTTCGTATTTAACTTATCTAGTTCAGTTTAATTACCAAAAAAAAATCATTAGTATAAAATTTATTCTCGTGATTATAAGCTTACTTCAGTAACCTTGTTTCTCTTACACCGTACATATAGTCTTTACATACTGTTGATATACTTGATTTCTGAGCTCACCACATTGGAACCCTACAGCTTGCCTGCAAGAAATTGTACTTATTCTTCTTTTTTTTTTTGTCCCTTGCTTTTCCTACTTCATTGTATTATTTGTGTGCCATATTTGTAGAAATGTACTTCAACAACCTTAATTCGTCTCTCCTAATGGATGTTTGTTGTGAAAACAAATTTTTGTTTTTGTTCTTGTTCTCGGTTTTGGTTTTCTCAATTCCCATTGTTTTGTTTGATTGAAATTGACATGGTTTTTTTTTTTTTTTTTTTTTTTTTTAATGAATTGTCCAAGACTCCGAGTGTCGGACCGAGGTGTCGTCAGAATAGAATGAACTCTCTTGATGGCATATATACTGTTTTACTAATCACGGTGAGGGTTGTTCCTGCTGCTGATTCAGATCTGTAAATGATGAGCTTTTATACTAAACGTATTGTAATCATACATGCCTAAATCTTCTACTGGCCAGTGAGGCTTCAAAGCCAACGAATTAACAAATCACCTAACTATACTTATTCTGTGAATATTAAGGCTTTAAGAGTCTGAAAGGCGTGTTTAAATTTTATACATCCAAGAAGTACATGATTCTAAATCTAAATGTTAAGCCCTGTATTTCGTTTTTGAAATTATGGAATTTATTGTAGATAAGAGTCCAAAAACATGTTATCCATTGGTTCTTCCTTGGCTTCCGAAGGATTTTCGAACCCTGATAACCCAAAGCTGCCAGTGTTTTGCATCATCTGTAAGGAGAAGGGTGCCTGGCGAGCTTCTGGTTTTGAGGTGCTTGAGATGTTGTTATTGAGAGGCCTCACGCCGATTAGCTGGTTAGGTTGGCTGGAAATTGCCGATGGCCTAACTGGCATTGGGACTATGTTGTAGGCCCCACTGCCGCGAGCTGCAGGGACATCGTGGTTGTGCTTTCCCTCATAGGTAGTGATCACAGCCCTTGTGTCATGGGAAGCCCTCTCAATATGCTTTCTCACTGGACAACCTGCACTGGTGCATTTGTAGTAGCTCCTGTAAAATCCATCAAAGGCAAACATTAGAACTGTGTATTCATAATCAGAGCTTAGGTAAGAGGAAAACGTGTTCCTAAACCGATTAACTCAAACTGTGCGCTCACCTAGGATTGGGGTTGCCCTTCACTACTTTTTGTCCATATTTTCTCCATCTATATCCATCATCAAGAATATCAATCTCACTGGTTGTCTGAACAATAACCCTTGGTTCTTTAACTGTTCTGCTACCATACCCTGACATCACCTCCCCTTCATTCTCTACCTTCCTGCAATAAGTATCAGAAAATGATCAGAACATATTGCACCTTTAACCTTTTAATGCTAAAGATTGACCACAAGTTACACCTATTTATAGTGATTGAGGTGAAAGCAGGTAATAGAAAAGGAAATGCTTACCATCTTTTGGCTTCAGGTTCATGATCATCCTCTCTGGCTGATTTACTCAGTGCAGAAGTTTGATCAAACTCATCGTCATCATCGGCAGAAACTGAGGATGTCTCTGGCGTAAAAGAGGAATAATTATCTGTCTGTGCCTGAATAAGTGACGCACTAGAAGCCGCCAAACCATCAAACCCATTGTAGTTATTTTGCACAGATGATCGTATACCAGGCTGAGGCTTAGCATGGTTGTGACTCCCCTTGTAAACAATCTCAGTAATATAACCTTCCGGTGATCGCTCGACTTTCTTCTTTGTTGGACAAGTTGGGTATGAACACTTGTAATAACTCCGGGGGTTTTCGCTACCCTTCACTTGCTTCTGCCCATATTTCCTCCAGCAATATCCATCTTCAGCTCTTTTCTGTGCTCTATTCATCTGAACTGCTGGTTGAGCATTGTAGCTACTCTGCAGATTTGTAGCATCTGTTTGTGTTGTGCTCATCTCTTGAGCCATGATCTGATTAACGTTACTAAACTCAGGTTTGGAACTAATTTGCTCTTTGTTAACCATCTCAATTTGCTTCTTGGGCTCATCCAAATTCCACCCTTCCTGCAAATGTTCATTTCCAGACCGAAATGTCAGAGCTTAATAAAACTTGGATTAAATTTCAATTATTATAGATATTAGTGAAATGAATCAAATTTAAATAATACGTAGTATATTTTTACAAGGAAAAATGGGCTTCAAGAACTAGCGGCGGCTCTTAACATAATTTTCATATAAATCTTGGCATTTCATGCATTGACTTGGAAGTTTTACAACATCTCTGTGCTAAGACTTTTTAGTGGAATAGAGGGAATTAAATATTGCAATATCTTCATCTCAATTCATGTGGTGAACTATTATCAGATTGATCTTATACTGGATGAGGTTAACTCGAGAACATAATTGATCAAATTATACAAGAGAAATATAATTAAGGACTTACAGCTGATGTGTTTTGAGCATGGAATGAGAAATTGTTAATTCTTCCTCCATCCTTGTTAGCACCTAGTTGAGTCCAACTGAATCCCTCACCACCAAACGCTCCTAATGTTGGAGATGGGTAATTCTGCAGGTTTTTATAACACACCTCAAAATTAGTAACCACTATCATACATATAACCTGTCTGCATGTAGGTTGATCATCAGGAGATTCAGATGCACGCAATCTTACAATCTTATAGATCAAATAGAGAAGAGAGACTTACATTTAGGAGAGGTGAATCCAAGAAGATGGAAGGGCTAAAAGCATTAGGAGTGTTGAAGAAGGAAGAAGGAGAAACAAGGGTAGTAGGCTCAGACACTGTAAGAGAAGTAGGAGCCATAGATTTGAACTTAGGGACTTCAATTGGTTGATCAAAATCAGACCAGTTATAACTAACATTATCAACATCCTTGGTGTGGTGGTTGTAATCAGTCTCCAAGACATGATCATCATCATTAGCATTCGCAAAGAAGTCGGTGAAGGAGGAAGAGGAGTTCATGAGATTAGTGAAGGAGAAGCTACTGGTGTTGAATGAAAGACTATGCTCCAAGGTTGCAACTTGGGAAGACATTAGTAAGAGTAGGAACAAAGTTGGAGGAGAAATAATGGAAGTTTGAATGAAGAGGATGGAGCTGATAAAGGGGTGGAGAATTGGGGATTGTTCGGAAATAATTGGTAAAAAATTTAAGTGGGATTTGTGGTGATCGATGATAGCTTGATAATGAAGGTCTTCTGGAGGTCTTTCTAAGAAGGTGTGGGGGGGAAAAGTTTGACTGTGGAAAAGGGTAAGATGGGAATAAAAGTGGTGAATAAAAATAATGCAAGTCTTGCAAAGAAAAATATCGAGAGAGTCAAAGCTCGTGTTCTTGACTTGACTCGGCCAACTCTTTTTAATCTGGGTCCCATGTGTGGGGCCATGGGTTTTATCAAAGTGGAGAAGAGAATGCCTTCGAGCGCCGGCTCTTTAGAATGTCCATTGGATTGAGCCACATGGCATTGCATGACACGTCACTCTAAAAGGTGCAGATTATTTTAGTAATTGTTCGAAATTTTTTATTGGTAATTCTCATTTTTTTTAATTTATATGTGGTCTACTGTAAAAATAAAAGCTTTTGTTATTGATAACTCTCTGTTTTCTAATTTTCTCATTTGTGACATTTAGGGTATGCTTGGATTAGGGGTAATGTATTAGAGGAGTAATAAAAATCAAATCAATGAAAAACAAGGTTAGTGAAAATGGTTTATAAGGTAAATATAGTGTTGATATTTTGATGAAAGGGGAACTAATACCCTCATTAGAGGGATAATGGATACACGCCACACCCCTAGGATAATTATTACCACCATAATAAGGGTTTCTTCTTCCTCATACCACTACTATAATATCTTCTTTTCCATCTCATTCCCTTATCACCACTTCTATTTGCTTTTATGTTTCATTAATTTGACTTTTATCACCCCTTAATCTATCTCCCTCAATCCAAACATAACCTTAATGAATATTATTAAGCGGTTTCATTCAAATTTTGGGTAAGCATGGTTGGAGCTTTTTTCTTCAAAAACAAAACAGACTACTCCTCTCCTATATTACACCCTTATGACATATTTGGGATGAAAGTAATATATTATTAGGATAACAAAAAGTCAAATATAAAAAAAATGAATATAAATACAAGGAAAAATAAGAAAATGGTGATATGATTGAAAGTATATTATGTAGTGATGGTGTATTGAAAATTAAATAAAAATGAATTATTACCTTCATTTTAGGAGAAAGAGTTACAGGGGAGGGTGGGTGACTATTACCCCAAAACGAGGGTAATAATTCCCCTTCTTCTACCTCCTACCACACTATTAAGATTTAATCAACTTACAAATACATTATCACTTTCTTATTTTTTCTTAAATTCACATTTATGTTTTTTAACTTTGACTTTTATTACCGTAGTAATACATTGCCCTAGTCTCATGCGTGCGAGTAATACATTGCCCTCAACTTTACTCCCACTTTCACATTTTCTCTCTTCTCGATTTGTTCGACCTTGAAACTTTAGTTGATGCAAATTATAGTTGCTCAAGTTTCAATGTTAGCACTAAGAATGACAACATTAATGAGTTAAGACTTACTACTATAATTGGTTGACACATTAGTTAAGGATGATTTCAATTGTTGCTCACCATACTCAAGATCCAACACTATTATTGCGTTGCTTCAATTGTTGCATATTGCTTCTAAGTTAGCGATGATTTCAGTTGCTTTATCTTAGACTGTATTGAGAATGATTGAGAAGAAGTTGAATGAGTAGAGATAGGGGGGGGGGGGGGGGGGGGGGGGGGGGGGGGCAATTCAAACCATGGCCAAATTAAATGGACAAATACTGCTTAAAAAATTCATTAATGTACAGAAAGACTTGTGGTCAACTATCATAATATCCCTAAAAGGGGTGTAATACCCCGTATTTTAGACATTATATTAAAACGTTTATATGCTAAGTTGTAATTAAAAATAAATGTACATTATATTTTAGCATTTTAAATAAAATTATTTTAAGAACATTTTAGTACAATTAAATAATTTAAAAAATATTTTGGCCCAATTATAATTATGGACCGCCATTCATATATTTATTTTACAATTTTATTAAAAAAATTATTTAATTTCATAAATAAATATTTAATTCCTAAATTATTCCACTAAATTCCCAAAAAGCCCTCCAAAATATCCCAAAAAATATTTTGAGTATCCACTTTCATTCTAAAATATTCTAGAAGCTTTTAACATATTATTCTTAGCAAAAAAAATGAATTTTAAATATTTATAAAGATTGCATTAATTAAAAACCGATTATTTAAAATCAGATTTACAACAAAAAATATCAACCTTATCTAATCATGGCCAGCTACCATGATTAATACTTTTAAAAAATTTATTATATTTATTTTATCCTAATTTAAAGGAAAATTTTAGTTGAAAAGATAGTGTTAATTTAAAAATAATGGATTTTCAAAAATAAATTCTAACCTTATCATATCTGTTTTCCATGATTAATATTTCAAAAAAAATTGTTATTATAAACTTTATCTTTTTAACTAATTCTAATTGGTTTGTTTTGAATTAAATGATTTTAATGGTTAAAGTATTTGTTCTTGTTGGCCAGGTTCTTTTGGGAAGGGTTCAACTTGTGATTTTCTCAGAGACTATGCTAAATTCCATATTAAATTAGACTTTTCTAAACAACCAACCCACAAATCTATGTCCTTATCCCTTCTTTTCTCAAACATTTTCAGTAAAGAAGCATTATCTAGCAAATATACTGTCTTACCATCAACACAATAGTGTAGAGTAGGGAACCTTGGCAACTCATACTCTTTTTTTCCAAACTCCTCAACCATATCATTGAATACATCAATTAATAAACATCTATCTATATCATCTACCTTTATATCTACACAATTGGCACGAAAATGGAGTTTTAGAATTCTCACATCCATCTGCAAAGTTAAGAGTGTTAAGAGTGACAGTATAATAGTATGTCCTAGCATTTGAAATTTAGACTATTTAATATATCAAGTAATTTTGGTAAATTAGAATTTATGAACTCAACAATCCTACATTCAACCATTTATCATGAATCAAGCAATTATCACGAATTCAACAATCTTACACTCAACCGGGCTAATTACGCAATTAAACTCTAAATTCACAAACTTCAGTTCATTTAAAACCTAAATCCAACACAATCTCAAAAAAATCACATTTAAACCATAAATTCACAATCTTTAACAAAATTCCTTAATTACCGACTGTTTTGTTCAGCCTAGGGTTTGGAATTACCTTCATTGACGCCCCGGTAATTCACAATCGACACTGTAAAGCCTTTCTCTTGTCGCTGGTGGTTCTTCGTGGTTGTATAGAACTTGTCGCCGGTGTTCTTCATGGTTGTATTTGAAGCCTTTAAGTTTTGGTGGTTGAAACAGAGTGTCAGAGAGGAAGAGAAGAACAATGTGTATTAGCGGTGAAATAATGAAAGTGAGGTATTTTGGGAACTAAGACCCCTTAACGGAGCTGAACACCGTCAGTTAACTCATCCAAGAAATGTTATAGTGTGTTTACTAAAAGTACCTTGGGGTTACACTGTAGACTTTTAAAAAACACTAAACTCAACGTAGAAAACGCAATAGTATAGGGTCATAATATAGAATTTCCCTTTTTTTATTAAGTGTTCTAATAAAGGAATTTAAAAGTCAAAGTATTTCTTTTAGCATTTATGTGTACACAATTTTTTACAATGACACTTATTTTCCTATTTGTTTTTGATACGTCCTACTTATCATTTATGGTAAGTAGGTTTGGAAGAATAAATGTGCATGGGAGCATTACATCAAGGGGCACATATTAGTTACGAGTTTTCATAATTTTTCTTATTTAACTTTTGTATCTTTGGATAATCAAAATTATTTTTTTAATAAATAAATCAAGTTTTCTTCTGTTGTACTATAGTAATTAGTTAGCATAGCCGAAGTGTGGTGACATGTGGCACTGATACCCCCTAACTTACTAAAATTACTATTATTATTATAATGCTAGTAATTAAGGGGAATTACAAAGTGGTATCAATTTTTTAGGTTACAAAAGATTAAAATTGGAAATAATAAACTTGTGGGTAGACATAGCAATGGAAATTATTTTATTTTACAAGTATTTTATTCCCGAAACTTTTAATAGTGTATCTGACTTCTATGCGGGTAAATCAAGCCAATAGTTTCCGAGTTAAGTTAAGTGTGACGTTGACGTGAGCCTTTCCTAGCCAGAAACCTTTACTTAACCGAACATTTCCCTAGGTCGTTCGAACCTTTGTTAGACAGAGAGTGTTACACTTGATCACTAACATTTCCATCTTTCCAAAACCAAAGTAATTTTTATGAAAATACTTTATTTTATGTATGAGAATGCAAAACTCTATCCTACATACCCATTGTTATGTCTACCCACAGGTTTATTATTTCCAATTTTAATCTTTTGTAACCTAAAAAATTGATACCACTTTGTAATGCCCCTTAATTACTAGCATTATAATAATAATAGTAATTTTAGTAAGTTAGGGGTATCACTGCCACATGTCACAACACTTCGGCTATGCTAACTAATTACTATAGTACAACAGAAGAAAACTTGTTTTATTTATTAAAAAAATAATTTTGATTATCCAAAGATACAAAAGTTAAATAAGAAAAATTATGAAAACTCGTAACTAATATGTGCCCCTTGATGTAATGCTCCCATGCACATTTATTCTTCCAAACCTACTTACCATAAATGATAAGTAGGACGAATCAAAAACAAATAGGAAAATAAGTGTCATTGTAAAAAATTGTGTACACATAAATACTAAAAGAAATACTTTGACTTTTAAATTCCTTTATTAGAACACTTAATAAAAAAGGACCTATGATAGGATTAGTTGTAAAATAAAATAGTTGTAAAATAAAATAATTTTAAGCTAACGTTATAAACTATGGTTCTGAAAATAAAACAAGGACCTATGATAGGATTAGTAAATAAGCCTTATGAGGCAATTTTAAGTTATTTCTTTCATAAGTCCAATTATTTGTTTATATTGAATAAATTGTGAACATCTTGGCTAATTGAATAAAGTGAATGTTTTTTTAGGATTTATATGTTTCTAGTGTTTGAATATAAATTCAACATGATTATTTGATCGTTCGGGAAATATGTCGAGTCGAATGCTTAACCGAAATAATTCAACCACCCAAAGTGGCCTTAGAAGGATAGTCAAGTACCAAACTGCTTTAACTCAATATCTAGATCAGGTAATGACTAATCAATTGAATAGACAACCAAAAAATAACACATTTGGGGAGATCTTCAAAATAATATTTAGTAGCAAATCTTTGAGCTAAAACAAAAAAAAATACCCGGCAAGCCATGAAAACTAGCTTAGGAAGTTTGATAAGTTGTTTGATGCTATAAATTATCCCGAGAATATGAAAGTAAATAGTTCAGTCCTTTATCTTGAAAGAACTCCTGATTTTGGATGGTCAACCATCAACGAAACCCTTAGAAATAATTTCTATCCACCTTACCTTAAGAAACAAAAATGCATGGAATTTACAAACCTTAGAATAGGAGCCATGAGCGTTAATGAATACTATGCTAAGTTTAATGAACAAGGTCTAACCTAAACTTTGTACGGGAAGCTAAGATGGGACACTTTTAAAACCTTAGATGAGGTGTATTAGAGAGTCATACACTTGTATAGGATTAGGGAAAGAGAATTAGAGAATCAAGCCTCGGGGGAAAAGAGAAAGGGAAATGGAAACTTTCATGGAGGTGACAAAGGGCTAGAACCAATGAGGATTTTCACGGGAAAAGAGACTTTAAGGGAAATCTTAGTAAGGGAAGAGAAGACCATGAAAATGGTGAGAAGTCTAAGAGAATTTTCCATACAAGGTGTGACAAGAATAAACTCGGGAGGGATTGTGAAGGTAACCTTGTAACCTGCCATTTTTGTCAAAAGTTGGGACATTGAGAGTATGAATACTATAAAAAGACTTCTGGTGGCCCTAGTGTCCTTGCCCAAAATGGGAAACCTTCCTAAAATGACCAGCCTAGCTCAATCCAACCAAATGAGAATCCTAAGCCTACATTAGGTGCAAATTCTAATCCTCCTAAACGCTAAGTATTTGTTATGAATAGCGTGAGGCTGGATGTACTTGTAAAGTAGTAGCTAGTACTATCTCTATCTATAATTTGCCTGCAAAAGTTATTTTTGATTTAGGAGTATCTCATTCATTCATTTATAAGACTTTAGTAAGAACTCTAAAGTTAGCAGAGTCAGAATCCATTTCCTTAGACGTGGCTTTATCGTCCGGGGAAGTTAGGAGTTGTAGTGAGTTGCATTCTAAAATACCTCTAGTAATTGCCGGAGTTGAATTCCCATCAGACTTAATAAAATTTGAAATGTGTAACTTAGATGTGATCTTGGGTATGCACTGGATGGGAAAATTTAAAGCTTGAATTGATTGTAAAGCTCAAAAGGTATCCTTGGTTGGACCTAATAAGATCAAGGTGACTTATCGAAGAGAAGGGAAGAAATGCGGATTGAAGATTATCTTTGCCTTATAAATAAAGAAATGTGTGCATAAGGGCTATCCTTTATACCTATGTAGTGTTTAAGAAATTCGGGAAGGAGAAGATGGAAATAAGCAAGAGTTTCCAGTTGTTTGTGATTTTTTGGAAATTTTCCACAAGATATCTTAAGAATTCTTCCAATTAGAGATGTTGAGTTCACCATAGTTCTAGTGTCAAGAATCGGACCAATCTCTAAGGCCCCCTATAGGATGGCACCATCTGAATCGAAGGAGTTGATGACTCAATTAGATGATCAATTAGGCAAAGGTTATATTAGTCCTAGTTTGTCACCTTGGGGAGCCCTAGTGTTGTTTGTCAAGAAGAAAGATGAAAGTCTGAGGTTTTGCATCGATTATAGAGAATTTAATAATGTGACCGTGAAGAACAAATACCCACTTTCGAGGGTAGATGACCTATTTGATCAATTGAAAGGGGAAGGGGCATTTTCTAAGATTGATTTGAGGTATGGATATCACTAGTTGAGGATTGCCAAGAAAGACATCCAAAAGAGTGTGTTTAGGACTCGTTATGGACACTATGAATTTACATTAATGTCATTTAGGTTGACTAATGCACCATCATTGTTCATGTATTTGATGCACCAAATTTTAAGGCCCTACTTAGATAGATTTTTGGTTGTCTTCATTGATGATATTTTGGTGTACTTGAGGAATAAGGATGATCACAAAGAACATTTAAGGTTAGCTTTGACGACCTTGAGGGAAAATAAGTTGTATGCTAAACTTTCTAAATGTGAGTTTTGGTTGGAGAAAGTAACCTTTTTGGAACATGTGATATCTAGGGAAGGCGTATTCGTAGATCCAACAAAGATTCAAGCAGTAAGTGAATGGCCAACACCGAAGAGCGTATCGAATATTCAGAGTTTCTTGGGATTAGCTGTTATTATCGGCGATTTGTGAAGGACTTTTTGAATATATCTAGATCCATGACTAAACTTATGAAAAAGGAGTGTAGGTTTGTATGGACCTTGTAGTTTGAAGTGGCATTTCAAACCTTAAAAGGGAAGCTAACATCGGCACCAATCTTTGCCTTACCAGATGAGAGTGATCAGTATGAGGTCTATAGTGACACATTCAAGTTTGGGTTAGGTTCTGTATTGATGCAAAACCGAAGGGTTATAGTCTATGCCTCTAAGAAATTGAAACCATATAAGGTTAACTACCCAACTCATGATTTAGAGCTAGCATCGATAGTTTTTGCCTTGAAGATTTAGAGACATTACCTTTACAGAGTAACTTGTAAGATCTATACGGATTATAAGAGTTTAAAGTACATTTTCACCCAAAAGGAGTTAAATATGAGGCAAAGGAGATAGTTAGAACTTATAAAAGATTGTGATTTGGAGATTCAATATCACGAAGGGAAAGCCAATGTTGTGGCAGATACATTAAGTAGGAAGTCGAACCATTCGGTGAATGCAATAATTTTGCCTGATCTATTATGTATAGAATTTTAGAAAATGAACTTAGAGGTAGTAGAATAAGGAGGAGTATAAGAATGTACTAATTCCATGGAAATTCATCCCTCTATTTATGATGAAATTAGTGAAATCCAACCGAAGGATGAAAAGTTGGATAACATCAAAGAGAAAATTTAGGAAGGACATACCCTAGATTTTGCGATCGCTGATAATGGGAGTGTTAGGTTTAAAGGAAGATGATGTGTTTGATACAATAAAGGGGATTTAAAGAATAGATTGATAGAAAAAGCTCACAATTTACCTTACTCTATACAACCTAAAGGAAATAAGTTGAACAAGGACATGAAGAAGACATTTTGGTGACCAAATATGGAAAAGGAAGTAGCAGAATTTGTGGCTAGATGCCTTACTTTTCAGAAGGTAAAGTTTGAGCATAATCGTCCGCAACTTAAGGTTCAACCATTGGAAGTTTCTAGTTGGAAATGGGATTCAATCTCGATGTATTTTGTATGAGCTCTGCCTAGAACAAGGGCTTGTAATGATATCATTTTGGTGGTTGTGTGGATGGACTCACTAAGACTGCCGTTTTCATACCCATGAAGAGCACTTGGACAATTAACCAATTAGGAAAAGCATATGTGAAATTCGTGGTGAAGTATCATGGGGTGACAAAGGTTATTGTGCCGGACAAAAAGTTTGCAAAAGCTAATGGGAACGAGGTTACTTATGAGCACAACATTCCACCCCGCTTCTGAAAGAAACAAAAGACTCGTTATATAGCATTAAAACCCAATTAGAGGTTTTAATTTGATCAAAATTTCTCGAATATTGCCCTTGTTTTTTTTATATATTGTTTCTTCTTTATCATTTTCTTTTTCACCAATATGGGACAAAACTTACGTAATTTTTCTCTTTTCAACTTAGTTTGTCATTCTATCTATCTATCTATCTATCTATATATATATATATATATATATATATATATATATATATATATATATATATACATATATATATATATATACATATATATATATATATATGTATATATATATGTATATATATATATATATGTATGTATGTATATATGTATGTATGTATGTATGTATATATATATATATATATATATATATATATATATATATATATATATATATATATATATATATATTTATACATGATTTTAATCAACACATACTTTTACTAAAAATCAGACATGGTTCAAGGCTTTAAATAGTATAGTATTATTTTAATGATAAGTAATAATAATGGTTGTGTGTACGTACTTCTTACCTTCCATCTTATTTTCTCATTTACACGATCATTCTTTTTTTTTATTTAAAATGAATTTTCCAACAATTTCATTAAACTTTTTGTTGTTGCTTTTGACAAATATACTCCACCTTGTTTTTTTAATCGTGATTTGTTATATGTCTTAACTTGTATTCGAGACTAGACTAACTTGTAGAGTTGTAATTATTTACTACAACTTTTAAACAATAAACGTTAATTAGTTGAAAAAATTGATTTAATACTTTTTTTTAACTCTTAGACTATGTTATTAATATTTAATAAAAACTATTGCATATATTCTAAAAAAAATGTAGTAAAGCGAATGTTAACAAAATGAAATCATGAGCAGGCTTACCAAGCCAATTTATCAAGGTGATTATAAAAAAAATATAATTTGTATCAAGTACAAAAAAATTTAGATGTGTATATTACTATTACTATTGATATACCAACATATTTAGTACGAAGTATTGTGTGTATTCATTTCTTTTCTTAAGAGGTTATTTAAGATATTATGAATACACAATTGAAGATATTTATCTAAGATGTATTATTAAAATTAATACTAAATTAGCAAGTTTTTATTTTATTTCCTGCCAAATAAATTTTTGTTGTTTTTACTTAGACGATAGGTTTTAATTTTGATAGTGATGAAAAAATGTCAAATATTATTTTGTTTTAATTTCTCATTTCTATCCACTAATATTATTAATCATCATCATAATATATACCTGATCATCACCTCATCAACTATAAACAGTTTAACAAGAGCATAATTAACTATTCTAATTTGTCAAATAAATTATAACTACGAAGTATAAATCATGTTTTTATTGTCTATAATAGCACGTGTTTCCCTCTTCAATTCCTTGATTGTTTTTGAGGCACATCTCTAATCTAGTAACCTGTGGCACATTAAAAATGAGAGGCATTATTTAAAACTCAAAGTGTCCCTCATTGAAGAACTAATTGAGTGATATTATAAGAGAATAGCTTTATAAAACCCCATATTAAAAAAGGGAGATTTTATTATAAAATTATAGTGTCCAATATTGAAAATTTTAAGAAGATAGCATGAGTATAACTTTATAAAACCATGCATTGAAAAAGAAGGCAATATTATAAAGATCAAGTGTCTCACATTACAATAAATTAGTGGAAACAGTATGAGAAACTAAGTTTATAAGCTTCGACATAAAAAAAAGAGGCAATATTATCAAATTCAAGTATCCAACATCAACAAAAATTTTGAGATGACACAAGAGAATAATTTTTTATTCATAAAAGGAGTTTTTACAATAAAATTAAGTGTCCCACATGGAATAAAAATTAGAAGATATCATGAGAGGATAACTTTATAAATCCCTACATTTAAAAAGAGAATAATTATAATAAAATTCAAGTATCCCACATTTAAAAAATATTGAGAGATAACATAAAAATAGTTTTATGAACCCAACATTGAAAAATGGAGGATTTATCATAAACTTGAGTGTCTAACATTAAAAATAAATTGAGAGCTAGCATGAGAGAATAACTTTATAAACCCTTGAGAAAAATTGGGAAATAGCATGAGAAAATAACTATATAAACCCCACATTAAAGAAGGGAGTTCTCATCATAAAACTTAAGTATCCCACATTGAAAAAATTTGGGAATAGCATGAGAGAATGACGTTATAAGCCCCCACAATGAAAAAGGGAGGCAATATTATAAACTTAAGTGGCCCACATTGAAAAAATTTAGAAATAGCAATGAGAACATAGCTATATAAACCAACTTGAGTTCAACTTTTGGTTTATCGGATTATAACAGAGGTTCGATGGATCAGATTGGATTCGCAGGTCCAAAAATAGTAATTAGGCCAGATTCAGACTCTATGATTTTGGACTTGGATTCGAATTCGGATGTAAAATGGAGATCTGAAAACGAAGTGGGTCGGAGTCGTCTCTTGCTAACCGATTCCGACCCATTGTCATTCCTAGAATCAAACTAATTTGCCACCCCTCATCAGACTAGTAAAAAATAACATGTTGATATGCTTTAAGACAATTCATCCCTTGATGATCTTGATGGAATCGAATTAATCTACCACCATTCACAATGTTAAGACCAAACTGATCTATTGAATAATGGCTTATTTTATTTGAGGTTCCATGAGACTGATTATTGCAAAAAGGTTGGTTCTAAGGTCGTTCATTAGTCATTAGGAAGTAATTGAATCATTTGGTGTCCTAAGAAATTATCTGTGATACTTAAGTCAGTTGTTGCCTAAGATCATGAGTTACCTCCTAAACAATGTGTTTGTGTATATGTATGAAAGAGCAAAGATCATACATTTACTCATGCCACAAATGTAATATTTATAGGTAATAATTGAGTCAAGAGGTGACGGACTCATCCTTTAGATGGGTTGACATGATTTAAGGAGCTTGTTCTATTCTTGTAATTGGATAAGTTTCTTGAGGGGGTTGTTAACCATCGATCCTTGGACATATCCATCATGATTTTGGCTTGTGATTTATTAGCATATTTATACACACTAATATATAAGTGATTTATCCTTATAATTTTCGAGGCACTTAGATGTATTAAATAGGACATGTGTACGTCATTAATAATTGTTTGATGTATGAGAATGATTTAAAGGTTTAGTTGTCATAAAGTAATCGAGAAAATCACTTAGAATGCCTTGATGTTTTGAAAAGCACGTTGAATCGTTAACCAACTCTAAATTTACTAAACCAATTATAGACGCTATTCATTTCACTTTACCATTCTCACCAAAAAAAAAAAAAATGCATGAATACCTTTCATGTGAAATGACAAGTTATGAAACGGACTAAGCATGAAAATTGATAGATTTATCAGTATGTGGGTCATCAATTATGGATGCTTTAATGTGTACACATCGTGAACTTATATATTGACCGTTATTGATTTTTAGTTCCCCTGCATTTGCTTAACCGGGCACTGGACATGATATTTATCTACTTCAAATTTGTGTCAATAATATAGTAATATACCCCTTGATATATAATAATATAGTAACTACTTTAACTGTCTCTAATTTTTTACGATATCTAATACACGACTTAAATACTTTTATATTCAAATTCATACACAAAAATTATGAAAATCTTGTATTTTAAAAGTTTACATTGAGATACATCCAATAAAATCTTACTTAAACATATATAATACTCTACCAAACCATCACCATTGGCAAAGTGGTTAATGCACCGGAGCACAGTTGTCAACAAATGGAAGGGTCTGAGTGGAGTATACATCATTATAATTGGTAGAACTCACGCTTAGATGGTGAGCTAAACTTTTCCTTGTCATCGTCATTCATTAGCTAGATGTAAGCTAACGTTTGGTGGACCAAAATTGGGCCCAAGTGGAGATATTTTCTAGTAGAGACAAACATTCAGGACATGTATGAATCGGGGATAATGCACTAAAAGAGCTATAAATGTCAAACCAACTAAAAACAAGGTTAGTAAAAGTGGTTTATGAGAAAAATGTAGTATTGATAGTGTAATAAAAGGGGAACTAATACCATCATTTGAGGAGTAATAGATACTTTTCAAACCCTTAAAGTAGTTATTACTACCATAATGAAAATAATAATCAATCTCTCAATTTCTTTTTCTTCCTCATACCACCACGTACTATAATATCTTCTTTTTTACCTCATCCCCTTATCATCACCTCTATTTTCCTTTATTTTTCATTAGTTTGACTTTCATCACCCATCTCCTTCGATCCAAGCATGGCCCTCAAATGAAAGAAGTCCTACAAAAAAATGGTGAAGCATAAAATTTTCCAGCATGGTACAAAGTTTGTGTGTTCTGCTATGATGCTATCCTAGTATTTCTCCAATATGAATATAAATTATATGGAACACTAGTTTGATAATAAATCCTTAATTACCTATGAATTACATTACATTCATATCAACAAGTATTATATCCTGCCATCAAATATTAATCTTTTTAAAGGGCAACTCCCAAACTTATACTAGTATACATTAGTTTATATGGAGTGAGTAGGTTTTCACATGCGTTTGTTAATTGTGCATGTGTATATACATACAAGTGTTGTATGTGTTTTTTTTTCTTTTTTCCAAACATGCTTGTATAGTTAGCGCACGTCGGAGAGTTACATAAATGAACGTTGTGATGTTCATTTCAATGCGCACTTGGGCATGAAATATAGCTATTAAATGAGATTTTGTAATCCTAAAAAGGCTTTGAAATAGACCTTTGAGAGGTTAGCAAAGGTTTGTTTAGTAGCACGTGAATATTGATTGGAATTGTTATATATATTACAAGAAAAATTCCTAATTTATACCTAATATAAATATATAAGGGGATATTTTTGTAATTTTATATATATACCTGAAGTTATAATGTCTATACCTTATATATATTTTTTATATGTCTATATCTGATATAACAATACTTATATCTAATATAACAATAGTTATATTTGGTATAACAATTCCTATATTTGGGATCTCACTATCCTGATATAATTTATTTCATGTATGAATGAGGAAAGTCTCTATATTACAAGCGCATTTGTGTATAACAATTTGAAAAGCAAGTTAAAAACTTATACATATATTCTACTCCCTCCGTTCTTTTTTGTTCTTTTCATTTTTTCCCATCCTCAAATTTCAAAATGTTGTTCTCATTTGAAATCCTTCTATTTTAGAATATTGATTGAAAAAGTTTGGTTATGATCACTATCAAATGAGACATGTAACCCATTTGTTGATTTTTTAATTGTTTAACGACATAGACTTTAGAAAATCTACTATTTATTTAACGCTCAACTCACTTGCATTTTTTAATAGAATCCATTCTTATTTATTTTAGATTAATTTAAATTATTGTATAGAATCTTAATGATATTTAATATTGTCTCGATTTCTTCTTGATTCCAAATGGGAAGAAAAAAAAAAGAATAAAGGGAATATTATATTAGAAAATTCATAAATTATGCGTGAATAATACAATTGTGCATTTAATAGAGCCAATTTAGACTTAAAAGTCGTCGGTGTTTCCAATTAAGAGAATCAATGTAAAACTACTGCAAAGTATTAATCAGTTATAAAATCAATTTAATTAGTAAAATTTATTGTTCTCAATAAATATCTTTATCTTCAAACCTCATTTTTTTAAAAACAAGCAAAACTAGTTCACTAAGTCAAAATACATGTCATGAGAACAATCTTAGTTACAAATTAATGTATAGTCAAATAATATATATATATATATATATATATATATATATATATATATATATATATGTATACTTTTCATGTGGAGGTGGCAACAATATGACAATAGGTCAGCAAACATTAATGTAGTGATATTCTTAATTACGATACGAGAGATGATGTAACAACAGGTAAGTGGTACAAATACGTCACTGGAAAACCGTTGAAAATCAAAACATTAATACCACATGCATAGTATAATCTCAGTTCGTTTAGTTACCCCTCAAATCCCTTTCACACACTACTATCCTATCCAACTCTTACGAATTGAAGCAAATATCAGCGCCTACGTACTCTTGTCCTAAAAGTCGTAACACATCTGGACTTACAATAACACCTTTGTCCCAATTAAATGATCTACGTAAGTAAAAATAGTACAAGCTTAAAGATACACATTATACTACTAATATAGGTTATTCCTATCAAGTCATTTTCTACTCTAACTTAACCAGTTGTAGCCCTAGCTTCTTATGGTCTTGACCATTATATATATATATATATATATATATATATATATATATATATATATAGGCGGGTTCTGGTGAGAACCCCTCCTTATATAAGAACCATGCATATATAAGAACTCATCTATAACCGTTAATTAAGTGTACTTTGATGGTTGTGATTAAATCTTTAATAATGGCAAAATTGTAAATATAGAAAAATTTGAAATTAATTGGCAGTTGAGAAAATTCCGCACACCGTAATTAGTGGGTAGTTTCCAAAAACTTATTTTTATACTATTAATGAATCGGGCTTTCAATGTCAACTTGCACAATTTTTTAATAGTTTCCAAATTATTTCTATTACTTTATATTTGTTTTTCACTATTTTTTTAGTAGTAATTTGAACATCAATATTTAAATTTGGAATATCAATATTAGACCTTAAAACAATAGCATAAACATTTAAAACATATGTGTTAAGATTTAGAACATCGCTACTCAATTTTAGAACATCAGTATTACATTTTACAATAAAAGATGAAAATTTTAAACATATGTGTTAACCTTTATAACATCAATATTAAATTATAGTGCATCAGTATTAGACCATAGAACAATAAAATAAACATTTAGAACATATGTGTTCAGATTTAGAACATCAGTACTCAATTTTAGAACATCAATATTAGACCTTAGAATAATAGAATAAACATTTAAAACATATGTGTTAAACTTTTGAACACAAGTACTCAAATTTAGAACATCAGTATTACACATTATTACATATTACAACAATAGATGAAATTTTTATGTGTAACCTTTAGAACCTTAATATTAAATTATAGTACATTAATATTAGACCTTAGAACAATAGAATAAACCTTTAGAACGTATGTGTTAAGATTTAAAAGAACAGTACTCAACTTTATAACATCAATATCAGGCCTTAGAATAATAGAATAAACATTTAAAATATATGTGTTAAGCTTTATAACACAAGTACTCAAATTTAGAACATCAGTATTACACATTAGAACACTAGTACTAACTTTAGAACATCAATATCAGACTTTAGAATAATAGAATAAACATTTAAAACATATGTATTAAACTTTAAAACATCAATACTCAAATTTAGAACATCGGTATTCCACATTAGAACAATAGAATAAAATTTTAAAACATAGGTGTTAAGTTTTAGACCATTAGTATTGCGTTTTAGAACATCAGTAAACAATGAAATGAATATTAACACTAGTGTTCTAAAAAGTTAGACTATTGTTCTAATTCTAGTATTCTAATACCTATTGTTCTATATTGTAATTCTAGTGTTCTATATTCTAAAATTGTCATTGTTCTATATTGTTTTGAAATTTAATTCTATTGTTCTGAAATTTAATTTTATTATTCTAAACTTTTGCAATGTTCTGAATATTAACTTTATTGTTCTAATTAATAACTCTCTTATTCTAAGGTTAAATTTTAATGTTCAGCTCTATTATTCCATTATCTATTGTTCTAAAATGACACTATAGTTCTAAATAGTAGGGCTATTGCTCGAAGGTTGTTATCACTTGTTCTAAACTTTTATTTAATTATTCTAAACTTTTGCTACATAGTCCTAAATATTAACTGTATTGTTCTAAATATTAATTGTATTGTTCTACGTTATTATCTATTGTTCTAACTGTATTTCTTTTGTTTTAAACTTTTGTTACGTTATTATCTAGATGAGTTCTTATATAACAAAGATTCTTATATAAGTAAGGGGTTCTCACATGATCCCATTTCTATATATTTTGAACAACGTAACAAAAGTTTAAAACAAAAGAAATAAAGTTAGAACAATAGATAATAGAACATTAGAACAATAGAACCGAAGTTTAGAATATTAGAACAATAGTTTAAAATAATAGAACAGAAGCTTAGAATATTAGAACAATAGTTTAGAACAATAGATTAGAAGTTTAGAACATTAGAAAAATAGAACAAAAGTTTAGAACAACAAAACATATCTTTAGAACAATAAAAAAAAAGTTTAAAACATTAGAACAAAAGTGTAGAACAATAGAACATAAGTTTAGAGTAATAGAATAGACATTTAGAACAATAGAATAGAAGTTTAGAACAAACGTTTTTGAGAAAAGTACGGCTGCAATAAAGTAAGAAAATACAACTTTTTTGGGGTTTTGCAAAAAGTAGTTTTTGTTTCAGTATTTTTCTAAAAATGAGGAAATGTATGTCAGTTTTTTGTTTAATTTTAAAGAAGTGTGTCAATTTTTTCATTATTTATGCTTTTGCCATTCTTTTTCACTCAATCTCATCTGTTGGATTTGAAGAGTGTATAATATAAGATTGGTTCTTATTTAGCAAAGGGTTCTCATGTAAGACGGGGGTGTCTGGTTCTCACATGAACAAATATATATATATATATATATATATATATATATATATATATATATATATATATATATATATATATATATATATATATATATATATATAAATGATTTTAAACTTTGAATCAAAATTTGGTCATGAAATCATATTGTAGTAGTTTTGAGTTTGAATTAGATAATTAGTATCAAATAATAAAAAATGAGTGATTTTTACTAGGATGCTACACCAAATTAAACCTTTGCTTGTTTTAAAAAATAAAACTAGAGGCATATCAATTTTACGAGGTTTGAATTACTTCTTATCAATAACTTTTTCTAGAGTCATTTTCTAAAATTTTTCAAAGTATGAAATAATTAAGAAAAGACATAAGTCAACTTGGTTGAGATTAGAGGTGGCCCAAGCCCGTTTTGCGGACCGAAACTGACCCAAGAAGATCAATGTTGAATTTTGACTATCCTTTCTTTCTCCTAGGCGTACGACCTTAATTTTGTAATGGAGAAGCAACTTAACAGTACATCAATTTTTCAAAATTTAATATTTTAAAAGTTAACCGTTAACCTTTTCATTATATTTTTTTGCACTTGTACACCTAATATTGTGCAATTATTTGCATGATTTCCTAGCTTATTTGGGTCTTTTACAATAGTAATAACACATATTTATACCAGTTTGATCATGCATAAAAAAACTTGTGATATTCATTCATGTTTTAGCCTTTTAAGTTTAGTATTTTTAAAAAAATAATAACAACGGTTAGCCGTTACAAAAATTTCATTACCGTAATCGTAACTGTTAATTCTTAACGGTTCGGTAAGATGACAGTTAATATGAACCGGTTATATACGATTAGCGGTCACATCTATTTTGCACACCCCTAGTGCTAAGTACTCCGTATTTAATAATTCATGTTAACTATCATTGCACATTTAATTTGTTGCATGATATGTCAAAGCATAACGTGGATGAGAATATATGTTTAACGCCCCCATTATTTTCTAATATATATTGAACCTTTAACGCACAAATTAAATCAAAGAGTACTATAATAGTTGTTCAATTGATTACATATTTTAGTTTGTTTAAAATATAAGTAGAACTCTACGACCTTAATCTACTTGAGAGTTGAGACTAAACAAATTTCCACATATAGAACACTCATATTAAATGAAATGAGGACTCAAAAGTTCATCAAACGTGTGAAAGTATTATTCAAGTGAGTTTTTAGATTATATTGGATGTACATATTAAATGCATAAAGCATACTTTTGGATTTAACTATTACACAATATAAGGGTCAATTATAATGAATTTTAATTGAAATTGTGGTTGATACATATCATTTATTGGGCCCCATTGATTTCGGTTTTAGGATGCAAATGTATTCAATTATTTGTGTCACAATCAAACATTTATTCCCTTGCCAAAAAAAATAAAAAATATTAAACATTTATGAACTTATGAAGAGTGTTTGCATTTTATCACCTACAATGAGTTGATCTTCCATTCAATTTGAGAATCCAAAAGCAGTCATTTTGTTGTTGACGAACGCAAAACAGGAATTTTGCAACTGTTTGATATACATTTTGGTACTTCAGTGAGCATGAGAGATTTCATGAAGACAAAATATCATGTATTTCTGGAGTTTTTGAGTGTAAATGTGCCTTTGATTTTGAAATACTTTTACTCCCTATATCCCTTTACCCCTTTACCCGATTTCTATTTATGGGGTTTAAATTTAAAAAGTATAACTATAAATTTTAATTACGCTATAAAAATTAATATATTCAAATAAGATTTTATTGGATATATATCAATATAAACCTTTACAGGCTATTTTTTCTATAGGTAAGTTCTTGTTGGATATATACCAATAATATGGGTCAATGATTGGTTTTTTTTATTTTAATTTTTCACGTAAGTTCTTATTAAATATATATTAATATAAATTTTTAAAATATTAAATTTTTATAATTTTGTGTTTGAGGTGAGTCCTAAACTTTTACAGGCTAATTATTTTGGAATCCACCGAAAAATTAAGGCGAGATAACTTCATTTAAAACTTCCTAATCAATCAAGCCTACGACAGAAAATCAGCGGACTCGCAAAGTTTAATCGTCTGGCACAATCTTCATACAGACCCCATTCCCGCTTTCAACATTTTGACTGATCCTACAGGGTTGAATTAGGGGAGTTGAAGGTACTCTTCTAGAAACTCAAAATTCATTAACAAAATCAACCTTAAAAGTTAGAAAGTGTGCAGAAAGTTCTTCCATGCATTCGGTCCACTGTGCTTCTTCCCAGGATAGTCAGCTGTGGAGTACTCTTATTGGAGGTTTATGTATGATACGCATAAGTCCCGCTAAAATTGCTCATTTTTAGGTAGAGAGTCAAATTTTAAAAATTTTGGCTATAAATTCTCATCATATTATAAGAAATAATATATTTAACTGAGTGTTTATTGGATACATTTCAATATAAATTTTTGAAATATTAAGTATTCATATAAACATTTAAAGTCGAATATTAAATATCGCGAAAAATCAAATTAAACAAACTTAGTGAGACGGTGAGAGTACGAGTAACTGAAAATGCTTGTTGCCTAGTTGTATAACTTGGAAAATTTCTTGAATATAAGTCATTCAGGAGTCTTTGTTCAATCCTGCTACTTGCAGTTTCCAAGACTTGGAGTCTTCTAACTCATCCTGTCAACATTAGCATGAAAATATTAGCAATCTCATCGAACAAGTCAAATCAAACCTATAAATTTTGAAAATATTAGCAATCTCATCGAACAAGTCCAATCAAACCTATAAATTTGAATCTCACATCATTCCGAATAATAACTAGCAACTCAAAATTCACAGAAATTTGTCACACCACCAAAAAATATATCCATCACTATTAAGTTATAAGTCGAAATATTCGTTTCAAATCAATAGAGAAATAACTTGTAAACTGTCAATATATTAAACAGAATGAATTGAAAACCAAAGAACCTTCATCTACAGCACATAGAGAATCCCATCATTAGGAGGAGATAGTAGGTCTGGCTTCGGGAACAAGATTTCATTGATGAAAGTAAACACCACTTGCCGTGTTCTAATCAATTAAGAAACAAAAGTAAAATACAACTCCGTACACATTTCAAACGTGAAAGCATGATCTAAGAACAGTCACCACATTATTTAACCAATCATTGGATATTTTTTTTTTACTATGACTATTACTGAAGGGTCCAGTAATCGTGCTTAGCGAATTTAATACTACCTTCGTTTCTAATTTTTTGCTTCATATGACTTTTCACGGTTTTAAGAAACAAATATAAAATATTTTAATCTCCAAATCAATTACATAAAAATTTATGAAAACTTGATATTATAAAAATTTACATTTATATGTATCATATAAAGTAGACTTGTGCATTGGATCGGGTTATGACCGAAATGGATTACATGCACAACGGGTTGGATTGGGTCAAAGAAAGAGAAAATAGTTTTAACTATAAAGAGTAATAATTTGCTTGCGTCACCTCCAATCTTTGACAATGCACAATTGACAAATGAAAATCATTTATTACCTGGAAGTATTTAAAAGCCTTGAAAGCTATTGGTCCATTATTGATATATTAAATACCCAATAAAATAGATCGTTTAAAAGACCAATCTATTAGGCCCATAATTAATTATTAAACGACTTAGTCAAGGGCCCTAAATAGAGTCTCTCCCATTTGAATAAGTAGAATGGAGGAGGTTTAAATTATTACATCCATAAAACTTATAGTGGGTGTAAGTGGGTTTACCTGAGACATTCTCTCTCCATTGGAATACACAACCACGGGATTCTAGATGTTCAAAAAGTGGCTGTGGAAGCAAAGCTTTAAAGGATGAAGTTTGACTTTTGCCAACCCTCCGCAAGCCAACAGTGCCGCAGCTAGACCTCTTGGGCTCATGCCTTTCAAGTGCAAGATGGTCATGCTCTGTAGACAGCTTATACTAGCTAGGGACAACAAGCCGACATCCGTAATCGATGTACATGACATATTTATCTGTGGGTCATAGGGAGAAAGAAAGATTTGCTCGTCATACTAAAGCTTTTCACGAGGGGAATCAAACATAGTTGACTCACCCCACCCCGATGTTCTAAAATTCAGAGGAAGCAAGGGTCAAAGTCTTGAAAGATTTACAGCAGAAGATACCTCTTTGAGATTCTGCGAAAAGTGAGCAAGAGGTAGTACTTCAAAATCGTTTATTTTGGGGCACTTTTTTTATGTCCAACTTAGTGAGGTGCTTACATCCAACAGCAATTGCTGCAATGCCGAGCGATGTCATAAGAGGACACCCTCGGCATTCTAGTGTGCTTAATTTTGCACATTTTGACAGAGAAATCACAGCAGCATCTGTTATGCCTTTACAATATGATACGTTGACCATTTCTAGAATGGGACAGCCGCCAGCGATGGCTGTGAAGCCTGTATCTGTAATCTCCATGGACCTGTCTTAGCAAACAGAAATCAGGTGAATGTGGGGGGAACTGGCAGAAAAAAAAAACGCATAACAATACACAAGTCATAAACGATCATCATGCTTATATAGAAATTGAACAAACATCTTGGTACTCCTGAGTATCACACAATATATAAACCCTGAAAGTTCAAAATTGGATGTAGTTAATGCTTAAGCCAATTGTATACACTCAATATGAATGGAAATTATATCCTATTAGAAAATTGCACCGCCTCAGGCACAAAACTTCTGGCTAAACCTGTGCATTGGGTCGGGTTACAAGCAAAACGGACTGGGCTGGGTCAAAAAAGATGCAAAACGAGTCTGGCGGGTCGGGCCAAATGAGATATATAACATGCCGAGTAGGACCGGGCCGTCCAAACAAAGTATAGTTTTTAACTATATAGGGGATAATTTACGTGTATCATCTTTAATCTTAAGTAGTGAATCATAGACAAGTAAGTGAAAATAATTCGTTACCTGATAGTGTTTAAAAGTCTTGGAAACTATAAGCTCATTATTGACCCGAATTAACCCATTAAAAACACAATAAAACATAACCCTTTAAGAGACCGACCCATTAAACCCATTATTGATTAAACACTTTCACAAACGGGTCGGTCATGGGCCCTTAACGGGCCCCCACCCATTTGAACAGGTCTAGTTTTAGCTATGAAAACCTTTTAAAACAAGTTTAGGTGTATACACAATTGCCTTTGTAACTGAAAACTATACGAACACCAAAACCTAACAGTTAAAAGAAAATATATAATTTACTAACCTGTTCGTGTCAAGTTCCACAAGACTTGAGCAACATTTGCCAATATAAATCAACCCCTAGCAGATTCCAAGTTTCAGAATCGACAGTTTAGACCACAGTACTACTTAAATCGTGAGATCTCATCAGGGGAGGAAAAATTAATGCGTTAAGAAGAAAAATTCTGTATCAAACAACAAGTACTCAAGTACGAACTTCAAGTACGGATGTAACTACTCCAATTATTAATCAAAGATAGTATTAGTTAATTAGAGTTATGTTACACGGATAGAACTTACAAGAGGAGGGCGGTTGAATTGGAAGTTGAAATTTTTGGACTCTTAATCGCGAAATTTAAAATTGGAACAGTGAGAATAAAAGGAACACAACAAGTTACGTGATCCAAATCATGCTTAGCTTGGAATTTGGAATTAGTCTTTGTAACTTACACAGAGTATATCCTAAAGAAATGCGCACTTAGCTTGCTCATGAAAATGAACGAACATATGTAAGGGTTACGTTGTATTAGGTTATACATGCGCAAGTAGTAAACTGGAGCAGGGGAAGGTGTCTTTGGTAGAAGTTATCAATTCATTTGCTAAATCATATTAGCATGTTGCTAGGATGTTATTAGGTGTAGTAGATATCGATGATAACATTTGAAATAAGAAAAACATTTAATTTGACAGTCTCCTTCTGTCTTCGTTGGAGGAATCAAGTCATGCGGAGATTGGAGAGACTATTTCCTTCTATATTCTAGAGAGAAATTCTAAACATGCATGTTTCATCTTTAAAAGAACCTCATTTAAATATATTATTTATTATAATATAATTAGAATTTGTAGTCAAAGTTTTTAAACTTTGTCTCCAAAACTAAAAAAAATGTATCAAATAAATAGAGACAGAGAAAGTAAAAATCATTTTTCGGCTTCATGTCTAACTAAATTACAATAGTATAAAGGGTCTAAAGCGGCATGTCTTCTAAGAATACGAGAAGATTTAACATAAATCCTCGCAATAGTTAGTCATTTCTATCAAAGGAGTAACAACATATGTCTTGTATGTAAACCTGTTTAAATGGGAGGACCCCCTCTAAAGGATCCTTAACCACACCGTTTGTAAAAGGGCCTAATTAATAATAGGCCTAATAGTTGATCTCTTAAAGGGTCATGTTTTATTGGATTTTTAATGAGTCAAGTCGAGTTAATAATGGACTAATAGTTTTCAAGATTTTTAAATACTGCCAGGTAATAAATTATTTTCACTTATCGATGATTCACCATCAAAAATTGGAGGTGATACATGTATACTATTACCCTTTATAGATAAAAATTATACTCTATTTAGAAAGACCGACCCGACTCGGTCCGTTATATATCTCCTTTGACCCGACCCGTTTTGCATATTTATTGGCCCAACCCAACCCATTTTTCTTTTGAACTCATCCCGACCCTAACCCGACCCGATTCACATGTATACTTGTATGTTCTTAAAACAGTTCTTTAGGCAAAATCAACTTGATGAAAACCAAGCTATAATATAGTCGAAACACAAATCAAACCTTTGAGATTAGGTACAACACAAAATTTTACTGAACTTCAACAAGCTGTCTTGATAAACCATCAACAAATATTCAACGACACTGTTGCAGCGAGGAAAAAGCGACTATATATCTCCTTCATTATTCAATCAACATTACTATTGTATAAGATCAATAGTTAATCCCGCAAAAATTGTACTAAGTACAAGATTACTAGTTATTGCTACAACACAAGTTTAGAGGGGTTCCAAATCCAATGCTTAGTAAAGTCTCCGTTTCTAATCTATGCTCTCTTATACACCAATCACCATTAATAGTAGTAGTACTTGGCTTCCACACACACAGGCATGGTATTCAACACGAATGCTTTTTTTTAGCTTTTGGCAAATATTCAACACCGATGTTACATGTAGAAGACATCCAGCTCTAATTCGAGCATTGAACGACTTTCACTCGGCAACGAAACCAAATCTTAGGTTCGGCCTACAATGAATGAATTGGCAAGTGCTATGAGAGATAGACCCTTACATCTTCAGGGTCTTCCAAGTATACATGGGAAAAAATGAATTATATAAGCTGATATATAAGAAAACCCGGAAAACAAACCCTTGATGGAGATTTAAAAAAAGGGGTGGGAAATCAAATAGATTAGCTTCCTGTCAAAATGGATTCCAACCACTCAGACCAATATTCATAAGCCACAAAAGTAACAGCACCAGCAGGTGCTGCTTTCACAATAGAAGGTACAATTCCTTTATAAAGGCCAGCTGAGCCCTCGGCCTGCAAGATTCGTACAAGGGCATCATACATGTTTTTGTAGGCACCTTGCTCCACTCTTGCTCCATATCGCATATCCCGCTGCAACCCCTCAACCTAGAAGTCAGCAGCCCACCAAAGTCATAATCAAATTTGTTACATTATGTAGAATTATTTCTGATACTCAAAAAAAGGTGTTCGTGACAGAATTGAAGGATAGGGTGAGACCACCACGACAACTTAGTTTTAATGTCTGAAGAAACCCTATACAAAGTGAGAAACTGAGGTAAATTTACCAGCATTTTCAATAATATTACTTCCTCAGTCCCAAGTCTCTATTTAGGCTGTGACGGAATATAAGAGTAGGCTGTGACGGAATATAAGAGTAGGCTGCTTTGCCGAATATTTTAAGTAATGACAAGCAATCACCCCAATGACAACATTGTCAGTAGGTCGTAGATCATAAATATGGGACAACATATAGCACAAAACCTGATTCATTCTAACCAATACAACAGCAGACATTATGATCCACCTGAGCTCATTCTCAAGTGAACTGTATATAAATTGGTATCTTGTAAGGCCCATTTTCCCCATTACATTTATGATGGATGAAGAACCAAATTTAGAAATAAATGTATAAAGATCACTCCCCCAAGAATTGAATCAGACATATCGTGCTCAAGTAAGAACACACCCTCCTGACAAACAATGAAATCGACAATTGAATACAGATCTATCAATAGGATATCAATTATCAAACTGCTCCCATAATGAAAATCACAAATTGAAGAAATCTGGTTGAAAGCCTAACATGCATATTATATAAATGAAAAAAAAAAAAAAATTAGTCTGCTGGATTCCACTTATGGTTTTCCCTTGTATATTTTTGTAACAAGCTCAAACTCCATCAGATTAAGTTGGAAAACATCCATGGATATTCAAAACAGCAAATGATTTCCACTTAAGAAGCTAGGAGTACAATACTTTTGCTTTTACAAAAAACTAAGAATTACAAAGTCAAACAATTTACCTGGAATCTCTTCTTGATGACATCCAACGGGTGGCAGACGGCCTTAGCACATGTACCAGCTGCTAATCCACATATAAAAAGCTGGAAGCTAGAAATACTATCGTCATTGCTAGCATGCCCTCCAGCATATCTTGATTGGTTCCAGGCCTACAAGAGATTAATCCATGCAACCAAAATCAGAGTTTATACATCACAATAAAGATTTGTAGAAGATAAAAACACCATGGTATGAGATATCTTTTCATAGCTTGAATTAACAATTTTAAAAAAGCCTTGAAGCATGCACAGAAAATCCTGAAGTCAAATAAGAATATTTTAGGGACATAGAGAGCATGTGACGACACCGATAACTCCAATGTTTATGAGACTTAAACTAAACAAAACTTTCTTTCAAAGATCATAGACATCTTATCAGGCAATTCGGTTCTGCAGACAAGCTAGGGAACATATGATGGAAGCTAGATTACTGATCAAGATGGCGGCAGGTCAGACTGCCTCCATTTTCATAAACAATTGGTTAACAATAGAACCCATGAAGTGTTATGTTCAAGGTCCTATCACTGGAACTGAGCTCAATCTTACCCCTTCAAAAGCTTAAAGTGTTGGGTTAATAGAAAGTGAAAATTCTTTCTTATCCTTCCATCTTCAGAAAATCTTCCAAGCCTGAATCTACTCTAAATGACAATCTTGATCTGGCTTTCACCATTTATGATTGGACCCAGAGGTAAATTTTCAGGAAGATTTTAGGATAATATATTGTCAAATCATGCAGGGATGTCTTCAATAATCATATTGGCTTTTCACTTCACATCGAGCCTAGATGCTGTAACAGCCAAAAAAATGAAAAAGAAAAAGATGATGGTTGGTTTCAACATTAGCCAAGCTTTTGGGAGTGTTTCTCAACTTGAGAAACATTAACATTTTTCAAGAACCTCAAATTGGTTTCTCAGAATACAGACACCTACTTGGAGCTTCTACCCGTGTTTCTTGAGGATCCCTTTCTCCCATTCAATAAAACTTCATGTTGGACCTTAATGCTCTTATAATTTTGAAATTAATCCTGTGTATCCTATATTAATTTCACACTCTCCCTACTCCTATACTACCTAATTGTCCCTCTCTAACCCATAAACCAGCCCAAGCAGACATTGTCCAAAAAATAAGGCCAGATCTCAGGCATAAACAAATTGGTGAAGATCTAAGGATAGGAAATTGTACGACTCCAATGGCGGTGTTATATTTACTGAATCTTTTTACTGTCAAGAAATTTGGTATGAATATCCAGATGTAGAGCAATTGGAACTGTTAAGAGTTTTAAAATAAACTCTGGATTCATATGTTGCAAGAACTTTGGTAGCTTTTGCTTTAATAGAAACTAAAACTATTAAGAGGGAGAAAGAAATACTTGTGTCGACAATCATTCATTCATAGCCACAGTGGAATACAGATTTATCCCACGATGCAACTTACTCACCATTTGCTTCAATAACAAATCAAGAAAACAAAAAAAATGAGAAAGATGCATAGAAAATGACTTCACAAATTCAGTTCACTTATTTGTGTGAGGGGCAAGACAGAATTTTTATTTTAGGTAGAAAAAAATTGGTATTTTGTTTTTATAAAGGAATAGATGATAGACACTATAAATTTTAATCCATATCTAATGGGCTAATAAGACTTCTTGCCTTCTTCCTTTTTTTTTTTTTTTTTTTTGGTGATGCATGCCAGAAACTAGATTAAATTACCAAATGACAAAAGGAGTTCAGGAGGTTTCTCCTCAGATATTACATCACTGATATCCTGGAGGATTGTCCACAAAAAGTTTGTCAAAGTTTACAACCACATTAGTACGACTAGATTTAGCTAGAATATATACCACCCTTCTTCAGATATACAAATATAGACATAGAAAATGGGCCAAAAACTCAATAAAAATAGGCAAACAAGCTATACTGCTCTGGTTTCTTCAAAGTGCTTCTAGAATTTTATGGCCAACTAGAAACAGTTTCTACAACATAGTTTGAAGAAATATAACTTGTTTTTCAGAAGCTTGACTAAACAATTCCTACATTGTGAGCGAACTCTGAAATCATAAGTTCAAACAGGCATCAAACAAGGGATAGTACCTTCATAAGAAATCTACATTTGACTCAGAAACTCAACATTTCAAAGCTCTATACCAGTTAAAAATGCTGACACAGCATCCAATGATGCATCATTCTATCCATCCAAAACAGCCAGTATTATACGACAAAATGAAGAATAATAAGAACATGCATAGAGCAAAAAAGTCATACTGTAGTCCAACGCTTGAATGTGTCATAAGTGCCAAACTGAAGGCCTGCATAGGGAACAATTTCGACTAGTGTAGGTGACAAACCAGCATACAGTCCTCGAAAGCCACGTCTGTTAAGAATTCCTACAATTGCAGACCTCATGTTGAGGTATACCTACATAATAAGAACATTAATATATTAAGGTATCCAAAGTAATTAACAAACTCAAAAGTCGAAACAATGGCGAACGTACAAATTAGTTTCTTAAAAGGTTTCCTTTCTATTAAGCTTATCCTTTTCGACAGCCCCAACATCTTAGAAAATTAACACATTCCCAAGATTAATACCCAATTCAGCAGAGACGACAAACATGTAAAAACTACTCTCTGTTTTCTCTTTTATTCTTCTTGTTTTGACTTAACACGCAATGCACAACTTTGACTATTAATAGCTTTAGTTACGTATTGATAAAATTATAAAAATTTGACATTATTTTCCTACTCTTTGAATCAAATCAAACAAGACCCCACATGACTATAATTTTTTATATAGAAAAATATTAAGAAGACACATTAATGAGAAACAGGGAGTTTTTATCAAATTGAACGACTAGCAGGATGCATGTGAGCCTAGGGGATACTATCGGCATGACGATATTAGCTCATTAGGATTAGCTACGAGATAGAGAAGAGAGTTGATT
The DNA here is from genome assembly GCA_026401315.1 of Dysphania ambrosioides. Classification (NCBI taxonomy): domain Eukaryota; kingdom Viridiplantae; phylum Streptophyta; class Magnoliopsida; order Caryophyllales; family Amaranthaceae; genus Dysphania; species Dysphania ambrosioides. The sequence continues at coordinate 22,660,531 of CM048670.1, forward strand.
TCAGGTAATAAAAGGAAGTCAGAATATATCAATACATACAGGAGATTGGGGAAAGGGAAAAGAATCAGAGAATTGAGAAGTTAATTTTGTTTTAGCTTGTAGTTTTGGGAGTGTCCAGTCACTTGAAGGACTGGGATTGGAGCTTTCATTTGATGATTAAATCGCATAATCAAATTTCCATTTTCCCTAAAGTCATCTTCTTCTCCATTCTACATTTCTGATGCAGTAACACTCACAACTAATACTAGACAAATGAATGATTGATACCACATAAGTTGAAGATGGAATGCATATTAACCCCATAAGCATGACATAGAATTAGGTTATTTTAAACTCTTCATCGTGTCTTATGTACCTAACTGTGGGCTGAGGGTATGAAATATCCAAGACACCTTGACAAAAATCACATCCTTCTCCTCGCGTTGTCCCTTATGTAATGGTGACAAAAATATTTGACTTATCTATTATGTAGTTTATAATTATAAAACATGATTTTTTAGTAATTGATAGTTCATAAGTTATTTAACGATTCTCATATTTATGACTAAATAAGTTATATTAGGTTAAAAGAATACAAAATGTAAATGAGTTAAACTCATTAATGTGAATTTTTTGAAAAAATTCACAAAGTGCTGGCCACGTTATGTTCTATTCATCCATTACAAACTGCATCCGCGATAACACGGCTGTCACAGCAATCGCGTTTGCACTATTTTTTCTATGCCCTAAACTTTTCTTGACCTACACTAGTCAGTATTGTCTGAACACAAGCAGAAGAAATCAAAGCCAATTTTAATCTTGAAAATAAAACAACGAACATTCTCTGGTTCTCATAAAAATTATATACCTTTGGCTCACCCTGTGAAGCTAATATGGTACGAACAAGATCAAATGGATATGATCCAACAGTGGCTGCACATCCTGCAACAGCACCGCTGATATAGGACAAGTAAGGGCTCAAATTGACGTGATCTTCTGTACATTAGAAAGAACTATTAGAAGCAAACACAATAAAGGATATCATGATTGACTGAAACATTTAAGTAACTCGAAATAGAAAGATAGAAACTGAAAGTGACTCAAAAAGAGGCATCTCATATGACAAACTACGAATTAAATACATTATAAAGCCTCACACTGACACACAACAATGATACCATTCAAGTGTTCAACACTTCCACTTTTGTACTATTCACATGTTCCACTTTGACTCTCTTGGGTAAATTATACTTTAAGAAAAAACATAGTCATGTGATATCCAGTAAAATTTGTCTCAAATGAATGGTTTCAAGACATCAACTTTTCTATTTATTTTTATTGATAACTAAAGATATTAATGGTTACAGCTCTACATAGGCAAGTGGAATAAAGAAGTTTGCAACTTCAAGAAACTGAGGAAGTACCAATATAGCAAGTGCATATTGGTACACCACTCAAAACAACGATATCAGTAACAAGGGAAAATTTTCAGTACCAAAGTTTTAATCAGCAAAATCTATAGCCATATTCTTTTTCTGTATCTTATGTATAGTGAAGAATGTCCACTCTGCCTTCCCAGTTCCCACCAGGGGTTTAGGCTCTAAGGTAATTGTATCTCACTGATCACAGAGGTAGGTTGAGCATAATAGACTCCCCACTCCTGCCATGGGCAAAATCCAATAGAGCACTTATACAAGAACAAAGGACCTCCCATTCTTCCAACACATGAACAATAAATGGAAAGCCACTCAATCTGTTATGATAAAAAAAAATCCACAAAGATATCCCTACAGTAGATAATGAGATTAGCTGACCACACTTCATAAACTATTAGACAACCTTAGCTATGAAAATGCAGCTAAAAGCACAATTCAATTACCTACTATTAAAATCAATTAGCAGGGTAACAATCGACACTAAAGCAAGCCACTCAAATTAGACATTGAAGCTAGATAAACACCATTTTCTAGTTTATTATAGAAATATCCGCCTCAGTTTAGACAAAATTATACATTTCCCACAAGCTTAATTAAAAGAACACTAACAAAAAAGACATCATATATGAGTTGGTGCCAACAAACCTGTCTTGGAAGAGCCAGACATATATGTCTTAAACTTGTGCAAGACCGTGAACTGTATGGACGTATATGGCATAACCATGAGCAGAGCAGGAACATTCCCACGCCAAAAGCCCTACAATAAATCAATATACTTACAATTGAGTAAAAGCTACAATGAATCTTTGACATGTTGACCCAAAAAGAGTGCTAATAAATTCTCATCATGCTAGAAGAAATATGATCATGTAAATACCGGTAGACCTTCTTCTCTTAAGATATCTTTGGCAGCCTGTAATATTCCAGTGTACTTAGATGGCGAATACATGTTTTTATGAAGCAATGCCCATGAAGTTGTTGGTTCCAGTTGTACCTGTAAAAGTTGACACTAATTATGTTTAACGCAAAACAAGAGCTGTAAAAAGAATCAGCAGTCATGTCCAATCTCATATCAGACCCAAGTACATGCATACACATCACACAAAACAAGAGATAAAAAAACATATAGCAGGTAATATTATTGCTTCTATTTTCACAAAAAGTTAGCCAACATTTAACCATCAAACAAGGTGAATCCAACTATTGATCAAAAAAAATCATGCCTGGTGGAACATAAAGCAAAGCATCTGTTATCATCATCAGAGAAACAACTTTTGATTGATAAAGTTCATTTTCAAAAAGCTTCCCAGAGGTCAGACACAGAAGAATAATTTGATTAAAAAGGATGGAACATATTTGAAAAAGCAAAAATCAGATGCAATCTCAAGGACACTGAGAAATAGTCATAGCATAGAGAGAACGTAGACACACTGATAACAGTCATATAAGAAGTGGAAACATTGAGAATGATCATTGCCTGACCTTTAAATAAGTACAGAAATCTCTTTGGTTACAGGGTTATTAACAAACTAGAAAACCACAGATCTCATATACATTTGCTGACAACGACACATGACCACATTCCTCGAAATACTGTTGTAGATATGAATACAAGAAAGGGATTAAAATGAATAAACTAAGGGATTATGTAATGCTTCCTTTCTCATCAGTAGAAAATAGTAAATAAAAAAAAACCCAGCATGGCATTAAGTAGACATTGGCAGTTTTTGTTATCAAACTGAAACACTTTGCAGCTTTGTGCTCAGATGACTAGTAGTACTCGTAAATGTCAATGTGACAACAATCAGCAGTATGAATTCCAAAGATATGAGTTTTTATTTAGAAACGAAACTCCCAATGACATAGTGCTAACACTTTAACAGAATCTCCAACAACCCGAACAAGGAAAAAAGGAATTTACAACAACACTACAAGTATTAAGCTAATTACCTGAAACCTGATCTTTATGACATCCAAAGGCGAGGTAACAGTGCGAGAAATAGCACCAGAAATTGCTCCAGCTGATGCATCTATCAGTGCTCGCTTCAATTGACCAGGCTCTTCCATATCCCTCAAAATATTCCCACTCAAATTAAACTAATACCTACCTAAACAGCCAGAAAGCCAGAAAGCAATCCATCCATCAGATACACTAATCAACCCACAGATATTATGAACCAATTGACGAACATAAAACCGACAATCAACAGTTCCATAATCAAAACCAAAAAAAGTCCAATTGCATCAAACAATGACGAAATATAAACAGAACAATCTCCCCCTTAAAGGGTTCTAACACTACTGCTTGCACAATCAAATTACTTGAAAATCTCAACGCAATCTAAAAAGAAAAAAACCCCAAATCACTCTTCAAAATTAGGGTTCTTAACTTTCAAAAACTAAGAAAAAAAATATTCAAAACACAAGCATGAAAAAATACCCACCTAATGCACCCAACTTCTTATCAAATAAAAAAAAAATTCACAAAAACCACATATGGACTCAAACTTCATTAGATAGAGAGAGAGAGAGAAAACACCCGCCATTGAATCAAAATTTAGAAACCAGCGCAATGTTATTTCTTGTGATACCCTTCAAGTTTTGACCTTCTTTCAATAATTCGACGCCCCAATGCGCTGGAATCACTAAAAATCTTCACTTTTTATCCCATAATTCAATTATATAGAAACTTTATCAAATTCACTTTATTTCCCACAATTTTTTTCCACTTTCCCTTTTTATTTCCTCAGATATTTCCAATCTTTCACACAAGTTTGAAATTTCCACAACTTTTCCAAATAAAAACAGAAACTTTCCCAAAAAAAGGGACTGTAAATAGTTGCAGTTATAGAAACATACAATTACTAGTAGCTTCAATTCAAAATTACTGCGTCAACATATAAAAAGGGAGGGAGAATAATGTAACTACCCGATGTTGTTAATTGAGCAGTGAAGCGCATGAAAGTTTTGAAATTGAAAGGTGGGTTCGGTTTGATTCCTAAGCGCCGCCGCCAGATTTCGCTGGTATGCGGCGGTGGAGGCGGGGGGGACCGAAAGGGGAGGTGGAAAAGACTAATAGCCTTAAATTGGGTTGTTATTTATAATTAATGTAAATTTTTTACTGTATTTTTTCTACTTTTGCCGCTTCGTAAATCAAAACAGTTTCTTTGACAACTTCTTTGAAGAAAATCTAAGGTATCGTAGATTATTTTGCCATTGAGTCATCCTATTTATAATCAAAAGTTATCTGGTTTTCTCCTTTTCCGACTCAAAGTCGGAGTTTTAATTTTTTTGATTTTTGAGTTTTTAAATTAGATATACTTTATTTATTTAAATTTTTTTTAATATATTAGATTTTTTAGATTTAAATTTTAACCTTAAATTCTCCAAAATTTATAAGAAAAAGATAATCATGTGTAACCTTAATAAATTCATCTTAATGTCTATATTTTTTAAAATATTAACTTTTTCTATTTTTTTACACCAAAAGATAATTAAATTTAAAATGTGTCCTTAACTCTACTAAAAAAGCTAATAAAAAGAATAAAAAAAATAGATGAAACATTTTATACATTTTAGGTCAAAACATGAATTTAAAAATTAGTCATACTTATTTTGATTATGTGGATTTTGATAACTAACAACAAAAGGCTAAAATTTACTTTACTTTTTGTGGTTTTTTCGTCTTAGTTTATAGTTTTATAAATAACATAAAAATAAAAATAAAAAATAATGTCAAATAATGATTTATTCTTTGTTAAAGAATTGATATATATATATATATATATATATATATATATATATATATATATATATATATATATATATATATATATATATATATATATATATATATATATATATATATATATAAATGAGGCAGAATTGTTAGAGAATTGTAATGGTTCCATGTTGTATTGATTATCTTATTTTTTAACTCTTTTTCTTCCATTAGTAAAGTAATAGAGTTGATACCTAGTCTTATAATTGCTCTTTTGTTGAATTAATCACGATTCAATTACGTATAAATGCCATTAATAACTTGCATGGTTAGTCAATTGGTAAGCACAACAATTATCTTTTGCTTGTCTTTAATATGCTCCATAGTAAATGATACCAATTGATTGATGTACAACAAACAACGCTTTTATTCCATAAATGATAAATCTCAATATGTAAATAATCATTGATAGGCGGCTATAAAAAAAATTAAAAATTTGCACGAACCCCAACCTTTAATATATGCTCTACCATTATAAATATTCCAAGCGACCAATACAATCTATAAAATGGTATGCATCATTAATGAAATTTTGTAACAATATAAATTGATTGATGATGGAAGCCAAAAGCAAGACTTCTAAATTATGCTTTTATATTACCACAAGTGATTAGTATGTCTATTGCACGAGTAATTAAAGTTAATCATTATCCATATAATTTCCAATATCAAAGTTAGAGTAAAACAAGTTTTATAATCACTTTTCAAGATGATGAGTACATAAAAGGCTTTGCAAGTAGCAATTATAAGTCCTAACCCCGAGAAAATAAAATAAAAAATTGCAAGTTATAATTGGATGAAAGCCAAACAACTTTTCTTGGCTATATATGGTTTAGGGGTCCAATTAACTTTAGAATTTTATATACTCCATTGGTCCCTATTTTTTTCGCCCCATTTAACTTTTTACGGTATTCAAAATACCACTAAAAACATTTTTATTTCTAAATTCGTAAAATCAAAAAATTATAAAAATTTGATATTTTAAAAATTTACATTGAGATTAATTCAACAAGATATCACTTGGATATATGATCTTGGTATATTATTTGTTATAATATAATTAAAATTTGTGGTAAAAATTTTAAATTTAGACTCTAAAAATGAAAAAAATAGCAAATAATTAGAGACCAAAGGAGTATTTATTAACTAATTCTAGAATTCAATGGCAAATGTCTTTAAAGCACCATCTCAAAACATCCCAATGTAAGACAAAGGAATAGCTAGTCAGTAAAATGTCCACAAGAGCATACCCTGGTAAAGCCAATGCATAGCAACAGACCGACTTACATGCATGGAGGAGGATTTTGCGCACCTCTTTACAATGCGAGAGGATTTTGCGCACCTCTTTACAATGCGAGAGTTATCTTAGCGTGAAAGTACTGTTTAGAGTCAAACTTCAACTATAAATTCTACCCAATATAGATAAAAAAAAACATATTCATTTGGGATCTTGATAGATTCGTCTCATTGTATATTTTACAAATATGAGCTTTTTATAATTTTTACAAAAGCACAACCGAAGATATTTGAATTTTAAATTTATATTGGAATTGGAGCAAAAAACAAATAGAAAGAATAATAAAAAAATAGAACGGAGCGTAGTCACAAGCATAAAAGCAAATGTCATTGTATAATTAGATGGAACCACAAATTATGTGATAATTATTACGACATAGTCGATGATAATAATTTCTCCTAGTTGAAATGTTTGGAAAATGGATACCACAACCATAAAGTGATATAGGTTTTAGACTTACGGAGTCCTTACAAAGCTAATGCAGCTGGATCACTACCTTTTTTTTTTTTTTTTTTTTTTTTTGACATATCTCACGTCAGACCTTTTGAGGAAACTTTCAACAGATGACAGCTAAACTTGACAGAGAAACAATTGCCTCAAAAGAACAAGAGTAAGAGGAACAATGATCAAATGAAGTGCTAAATACGCATAGTAATTTACAAGACCAACTACAACATAGAGTTCAGGAGGAGGATCTGAGTAATCCTCGACCTATATTATATAACATCTCAAAGTTGAACAGGTGCTTCTGAACACGCCATATGTGTACCGTGTATACTATTGCAGCCAATGTTATTGCTATGAAAGATATCAATATCAACTCCCAAAAGTGCTGCAAATTAAAACAATACCATAATCATTACAAAGTCATATGAAGTAGTGTAATCTCGTTAGGTTTAGTTTACAACATCTACAATTCTGCATGTATAACAAGAACAAGAAATGTGGTTCTCCTAAGCGTGGTTGTATGGGACCCTCGTGCTCTTGAGGTGAGGTGCGGGGTGGGGGGTGGGGGGTGGGTCTAGCCTGGATAATGGCTATATGGTGAAATGAACATTTCATGAATCCGGATATGGCTATAATACCGGCGTACTTGATCTCGGAGTTGTACTTTCATTTCCAAGAAAATGAGACACCTTGTAATCCAACCCAAGACCTTCAGCTTGGATGTAAACACAGATGTCAACAGAATAATGAGTGATTAATTGCCAAGCATAAGAAGTAAGAACTTCTACCTGCTGTTTTCATCAATAGTGTTGTTTACTTTGATTTCATTTCATCAAATATGATGTTTAACTGCAAATTTCTCCTTCAGTATAATGATAAAATTTTGAAAATATGAAGTGAGATGAGGGTGAAACCATGAAACTATTTTAAAATAAAAATCTAGCAAAAGAGTAACATAATAAGGTGATCTGACAGCTGCTGACTGAACTCTATCTACAACAATGACATGAACTTGTCCTGGGTTTTTAATCAAACTTTAGAGGGGCAAAGCTGAGGAAAAAATCAGAGTCACCTCTGGATTTGGAACTATTATTCCCATGACATAAACCAACAGTTCCATTGTAGACTCGAAGGAGTTCTGGACACCACCCACAATACAGCGATCAGAATCAGGCACATGATCCTGAAACCAACCAAGTTAGAGCTTATCCAGTAATTGTGAGCACTATTGACAATGCATGAGTCAGAAATTACAACAGGTAAATATATGTAGAGTAATAGACGAATCCTACTTCTTCCTTCAAAATTGAAAAGTAATGTTGCCAGAATTTTTCTTTCACCTGCATTTGTTGGGTGACGGCTAAAATGAACATCCACAATCCAAGACGGGATGCTGCAACTCCCCCCATTAACATATATGCAGATGATATGCCATCTTTAACCCATACAGAACCAACACATATGAAGAGAAATGACAACTGCATGAAGCACAGTAAGCGTATGAGAGCACACCAACAGGAGATCAAATACTAATTCAGAGTGAAAGAAGCAGTGAATTGATCATGACATAGTAGGTTACATAGCTCTAAATGAACTGCAGATTCTATCACCCCAAACAGATAAATGATATTTAAATTTGCAGCAAGTGCTATTGATCACGCTGAGGTACTCGTACAAAACATACCTGAGACCAGATGGAAAATAGTCCTGTCCTAAGTGCTGAAATTTTCAATTCTAACACTGGATAGGTGAAAGTTGCTGTTATTCCTACAATAGCAGCAATGCCTCGGGCTATTCCTATCAGATATGCAGGTATACCTTCCCATTCCAAGGCAGCGGTCATCAATGAACCAAAGCTGCATCAAAAATGATGTCGAGTATGTCATTCTAAAATTCACTCTCGAACCTAAGTCAATAGGAAGAGCTTAACTTGATCACCACAAAGTGAGCTGAAATCTAGATCTCTGAAGCTATTTATGTCTTCTTCCATCGTTTAGCAGGATGTAAAGTAGCCATAAGAAATTCATATACCTGAGTACAGTAAAATTCAGCAAAGCCATGGCTAGGCCTGGAAGCACCACTTCTTGGTTCAAGTATACTTTCCAAGCACTGAGACATGGAAGTATTGAGAAACATCCCAATGCTCGGGTTTCAGGAAAAGAATTTCCACTTTCGTCCTCAATAGGCAAGTAGGATTTCTTCCCTGAAAGGGATGAGCTTGGTCCAGGATCAGAGGAAGGCATCTGCTTTCTTTTGCTGTCTTTTGTATGTAAAGCTGGAATCCCTTCATATACAGAGCTAAGCAGCCAGTATTCAAGACACACAAAGACAATGTTCCAAAGGGCCAAAAATATAGCCGATGCTCTCAATGATACAAAGCTTATAATAAAACCAGAAACCACAGGAGCACATAATTTGCACATCAAGTCAATTCGTCTAAGAACTGAATTCAACTTTGCTAATACTCCTTTAGGCTGGTCTTCTGACATCACAACCACCCTGCATATTCATGAGTCACTGATATATATATAAAAAAAAAATACACTCTTAATTACAAGGAAAAATACAAAAATATTGGTTTATCTTGAAACATCTAGGGAAGATTTGAAAAGTATGGATTATGATAATTGAAAGATTTCTGTGGTTAGGTGATTTTATGTTTTGAAGGGGTACAATGTATATTGATTGCAATTTTTTGAATAAAAAAAAAAAAGTAGGCTTACTAAGCTAGCAACAACATGAAATGAACAACATGATGAAATGCACTCTTATTCTTTTCTGAAAGAAATTTCTGTTCACCATTCTTTTTCAATCAAGATGGTTCCTGCAAGGCTTGAAAGCTCTGCAACAGCTCCCGAGAGATAAATCACCAAAACAAGTGATGAAAAAGTTATGCCTTTTAAATCCGAGTAGACCAGTAAAATATATACGGATACTCCAGCAACAATAAATGACAAATTCTGTGACAGAGTCCAGAGTTGAAGAACCTGTAAGCAGAGACAAATACAAATTTCATTTCTACTACAACAATGGAGTTTGCATATAAGTTTTTAATATCTACTACTTGACTCTTTCATTTAGGTACGTAATTGTCGTTAACTAATCAAAAACTAGGTTCTTTATGATAAACTAAATCTTAATTAATTGAATTTTATGCCACAATTTTCACCTGCTGAAGTAATACAGCAAGACTCTCAAATAAGACGAGTCTAACAAACCTTGACATATGTCATTCTTTTCACCCATTCCCCAACAACAGGGCCAAAGAGTACAACGGAAGCCGATTCTACAACTCCGTATAGGGCAGTAAGAAGCAATGAGTCTGGCCAAATGTTAATCATGTATAAAGCCACAGAGAATTCCCACATTCTGCAGATAAATTTCACCAAAAACTAAGTTTAATCCAGAATTCACTGTATAGACCACCAGGACTTTACCAAAGACACAAAATGGCAGTTAAAAGTGAGACAAAAGGATTGCAATTGACTATAATATACAAAGTTGGCTAAGACTATAATGCACATCAGAAAATATACAAAGTTGGCTAAGACTATAATGACAATTGCAATTGACTCAGTTTTTCCTTATGTTCGATCAACACTCTCTTTAAACACAAATTTATTAGCAGAACGAGGAATTCATAATGGTTTATAAGTTCGAAGGGTTCAAGTTTTTAATATAAATTAGAGATTAAGGGGTGTCAAATCGGGTCTACGGGTCGGTTTTGGATTGACCTATCGCGGGTCGGTTCTTATTGGTTTGGGTTAAATCGGGTCAATTTGGCCTGTCAGGTCGGGTCGGGTTGGGATAGGTCATTATCAGGTCGGGTTGAATCGGTTATTATTTGCTTGCTCTGGTTTGATTTAAGTTCGGGTCAATTTGTATTCGGTTCAGGTCAAGGTTGGTTAAGGTAAAATCGGGTCGATTCTTAAACGCGTTATAGCAGGTTATTTCGAGTTCGGATAGATTTTCAGTCAAGTTAATTATGGTAATGGGTCGCCTCGATTTCGGTTGAAATCCGATTTGGGTTTTTTGCATCGGATCATTAATAAAAAATGTTTGGTTTCAAGGTCAATTGAAATTAGGTTAAAAATAGGTAGGGTAAGATTAGATCTCATTCACATATATTCAGATTGTTAACTTATCGAGTGAATTCGGGTCACAGTTTGTTATAAATTAGATTATATCGGTTATGCGTTGGGTTTAATCGGTTTCGGGTTCTCTTCCTGTCGGGTTTGTAACGGATCAGACATGTATCGAGTCTTTGAATATTGGGTCAACAACCGTTTTGGGTTGACTTCAGGTCGGGTTGAATTGGTTTTTGGGTTTCACTTTTTGGATCATAATCTGGTCAGTTTCGGGTAACTTATCAGGTCGGGTCTGATTTTGAAAGCTCTCTATATGCTATCAATATTTTCAAGAGCTAAGTTAATAGCCAAGTGAGCCAACCAGTACGTCCAATTGTCCGTACTTCGGAACGTGAAACCATATTCAGGTCTATCTAACAGCTACAATCTCATCTCCAAGTGCTAAATTCAACGAACCAAAATTTCTGTAAAACGACGCCCTATGTTGTGATTTATTCATCTTCCTTGTGGGATACCGTTAAAGATGCAAGGGAAAAAGAATAAAAGAATTGCACATTTAAGATATCAAATAAAAAGATTCAAACTTTGCACTGCAATCAAGCCCAAACACAACAAGGCAATATATTATCTTACAGCCCTAATCAGCAATTACAAGTTTTACAACAACGAATGTAAAATGAAATCTTGGTTTCAGAAAAAGAAAGAGATCATACCTGGCACTCCATCTTGATAAGAAGTGCCCAACATACAAACACCTGATAAGAGAAGTTGGCAAATGCTCATCTTCTTGGTTGATCAAACTCTGCCTTGCTTCTGCTTCATCCATGTTTTCTTAATTGGTAGCTAAATTTATGAAAACTTAGACATTTCAAAGTCATAAACTCAGTTAATGACGCCCACTCCCTCCTAAAAGATACTGTATTTTTGAGATTTTTTCAAGTGGCTTGCTAGATATATTCAACTCTTTATTCCGAGACAGATTCAATGATGATTTGTTCGGTACACTGATTACAACTAAACTTTGAAAAAAAAAAACTATGGACAACTAAATACATAAATAAATGGATCATGCTGATAATTTCCTAGTACAATAGTGATGAAGTATCACATTCTAATTTTTACAGGTAATTCAATTTCAAATTAGCATACTAGTGTAAGAAGGCACCCCAGTCAATATCTTGTACTTACACTTGAAGAAAAGATAGAAGATAAAGTTAGAAGAACAAGATATAATTAGAAGAATATGATAAAGTTTTATCAAGTAGAGTTACAAGCAAACATCTAAGGATCAGTACATAGACTCCTGTGTTGTTCAAACTCTATAAGTAGTTAACTATAAATATATTGTCTGTACAATTTTCAAATTCATTCAATCAATATAAAAACACATATTCATAAAATCATATCATCAAATTAAGCTTGGTATCAGAGCGGTCGATTATCAGGCGTTTTCTGGCCAATATTTCATTATATACCAAGTCCACTTACCTGAAACATGTTTGACCTCCTAGTGGAGCTTCCACTGTGACTATTGCTCAATTAATGGAGCTTTTGAAAAGCTAAACAGCAATCGGAGCAATGAAAGTCACAGGGTAGCATCCATTACTATTGCAGAGATGTTAAACACCCATAATTTCGTTAAATGGTCCAAATTAATACAATTGGAAATCGAAGGGAGGGGGAGGCTCAACCATATCACAGCTAAACCTCCTCCCAACGACAACCCATATTTCAGCATTTGGACGCAAAAGGATTCCACGGTCAAGACCTGGATCCTAGAAAATATCCTAGACTTTCCAACTGCGAGAGAACTATGGCAAAGTATAGAGGCAACATTCAGTAGTGGTGGAGACGGGCTCCTAATATTCGATCTCAAGACCAGAGCAAATCACATTAGACAAAGCATAGATTCTATTAAGATTTATCATAGGAAACTCACGACAATATGGAAGGAGATCGGCAGACGAATGCCGAACCCAATGAAGTGCGCAGAGGATATGCAAATACACAACATCACACAAAAAGATCGTCTTTATCAGTTTTTGGCTGGTTTAGGCGACAAATTTGACAAGGACAGACAAGACTTGGTGAATCAAGACCCTCTACCCACTGTAGAGATTACATATACTATAATAAGGAGGAAAATAGTTAGGAAGGAAATTATGCAAAATTCATCACCATACTTACCTCCCTTGACGGCGGCACAAGGTGTGGGAAGTGGGTTGAGCATAATCGACCGGCTAAGAAGACCTCCTACCCGAAAAGACAAAGACAAATCAAAACTGAAGTGCACACATTATGGAGGAAGTAGGCATACACGAGAGGGATGTTTCTAATTGATGGGATGTCCCGACTGTTGGTCGGATGCAAGGTAAAGAGGGGAAAAGGGACCAACAAGAAGGAATGAGCGAAGAAAAAGGGGTTGGTAGCCATGGGAGACGAGAAAGAGGATGGTGGATAGAAAGTTGCGGTAAAGGGACAATAAGGTAACTAAAGTGTTTCTCACCCTAACCCTAAAATTCCATCCTTATGTCAACCTAACATCGAATCACACGGCCTAGATTCAATCCCTATATCCAATGACCCTCAATCCACCTCACAAAATCAACACAAAGCTCATGCTAATTTAGCCCAAAAACCCAGCGAGGCATAATACTTTAAACTCGCCTTAGCCATGACCCATATAGCCCAAAAGAGGAGTTTAGGAGTAGTGGGTCGAAGGGATTTTAAAAATAAATGGGTGTTTGATTGCGGGGTGACTGACACCATGTCATATGAAAAAAAATGATTTTCTAAACCTTGAAAATTCTCAAAAAACCCTAGTAGAAACTGCAAATGGAAACTGTATGGAAGTCTTGGGAGCCGGAGATGTGAATATTGGATCTCGAGTTTCTTTACATAATAGTCTTTGTATACCTAACCTTTCTTATAAATTGTTATCTATCAGTCATCTGACAAAAGAATTAGGTTGTACAATATTAATGAAATATGATTGCTGTGTTGTGCAGGATGCTCAGACCGGGGAGATCCTTGGGCATGGTACTGAAAAAGACGAACTTTACTATGTAGATGAGATTTCTGAAGGAGGTGCATTAGTGGGGTGTAGCTCGGTTGAAGATCAACTCTGAATATGGCACCGCCGATTAGGACATCCATCTATAGGGTATTTGGAATGGCTATTTCCTAATCTTTCTAGGTCAAATTTTAGTCTTGAGTGTGAAACGTGTTTTCTAGCTAAGAGCCATAAACATTCGTATCCTAGTAGTAAGAATCATACTAAAAAAACCATTTCATATTATTCATTCTGATGTATGGGGTCCAGCCCCGAATTCTAGCACTCATGGTTTTTTCGTATTTTGTTTTGTTTATAGATGATTGCACTCGTATGAGATGAATTTATTTCTTGAAACAAAAATCAGATGTGTATAACATATTTATGATTTTTTTATCAAATGATTCTTTCCTAGTTTCAAAAGATAATTAGGATACTTAGATCTGATAATAAAGGAGAGTATGTTAACCAAAATATGAAAGCCTTTTTCTAAACCAATGAATTAATACACTAAACAACCTGCCCTGATACTCCACAACAAAATGGGGTGGCAGAACGGAAAAATCAAACCCTTCTTAAAATGACCCGAGCCATGATGTTTGAGTCTAATGTTCGAAACTCATTTTGGCCTGAAGTAGTTGCCACCGAAAATTACCTCACAAATCGTCTCCCCACAAAGATCCTTCACTTTAAAACCCTAATAGAAGCCCTAAGTACCCATATTGTTATACCTTCCTTTCATCTCTTACCTCCATGGGTATTTGGATGTGAATTTTACGTGCATCTTGCCAAAGAAGCAGGCATAAATTGAAACATAGGGCTACTAAATATGTGTTTATTGGTTATGGCATAAACTAAAAACACTATAGATGTTTTATCCCTCTTCAAACCATGTATATACTTATATGGATTATGAGTTCTTTTAAAACACTTACTTCTATTCCCAACTACATCATCGGGGAGGAGAGTACAAATGACGATCTAAGTTGGTTAGTATACCGAACTCTTAGGGAAGAGGGGGAGAATGGTAGTAGAAGAAATACTTATGAGATTTCTAATGACATAGATTATCATCAAGATCATTAGTCACATCAAGATCAGTCCTTACCTTTATCAGTACTATTACCAATGACTTCCAAGGGCGAGCATTAGTCTCAGCCTGCAGTAGATGTGGATGAAGAGGTAAACCCTTCTCCTTCTTATTCTAAGCATATTCCCTCTAATATGATGGAAAAAACTTAAGTAGTGCATGAAAGTACTGATGATGGGGTCCATGGAAGAAAATATCAGTTACCAGCAAGAAGCACAAGGGGAATACCACCAAAACGGTATAATCCCACATATGAACCCAGAAACACGAGGTATCCTGTGCAGAATGCATCTGAAGGTACCTTGTCCAATATAGCCATGGGCTTTAGTACTAACATATATTCAGGAAAATTCCTACGACAGTAAAAGAAGCCCAAATAAGCAAGGTGTAGAGGCAAGCAATGAATAGAATAATTTGATGCGCTTGTAAAAATAAGACATGGAATAAATGTACTATTCTTGAAGGAAAGAGAGTTGTGGGGTGCATATGGGTATTCACCATAAAATATAAAGCTGATGGAAGTATTGAACGATTTAAAGCAAGACTGGTGGAAATGGGATATACATAGGTGTATGGAATAGACTTCTCGGAGACTTTCTCACCAGTTGCCAAGATGGATACAATCAAGGTTCTTTTCTCAGTTGCAGAAAATAAGAATTGGCCCCTACATCAGTTTGATGTGAAGAATGCTTTCTTACATGGAGCAATCACAAAAGAAGTGTATATGGAGGCACCTCTCGAGTTCTCACAGGAGTTTCTACCAAGAGAAGGATGTAAACTGTAAAAGGCTCTATATGGTCTAAAACAGTCCCCTAGGGCATGGTTTGGTCGATTTACATTGGCTATAATGAAGTTTGGTTTCAAATAGAGTAATTCTTATCATACTTTTTTCCTGAAGAAGAGAGGGCAATTGGTAACATGCCTTATCATATATGTAGATGATATAATCATCACTAGAGATGATAAGGACGAGATTGTTCATCTGAAGGAAAAGCTATTTTAGGAATTCGAAATGAAGGATCTAGGGAAACTCAAATACTTCTTGGGAGTTAAAGTGCTTATATCTAAACAGGGCATCTTCGTATCTTAGAAGAAGTATATTTTGGATCTTTTAGCATAAATGGGCATGATGAATTGTAAGCCAGCAGAAACTCCTATGGGGGTGAATCGTGGACTTTAGGTTTATGAGAAGGGAGAATCCACTAATAAAGCTCGATACTAGAGGATAGTAGGGAAGTTAATCTATCTGGCACATACTCGACCTAATATTGCTTATGTTGTAGGAGTAGTTAGCAAGTTCATGCATATGCCTCAAGTTTAATACAGGGAAGCTGTGCAGAGAATCTTAAGGCACTAGTAGATTTTAATTTATTTGCGGCTACTAATTAGCAACGTATTAGCTAAAAGGCTGCATATTATATACTGATATTAATAATATGCGGCGTCATAAACCGCCTCATTTTAATATGGAGGATAATAATATGGGCGGGTATTGGTCCGCAGTTTAATTTATGGCCCATTAATAAGCGGCGGGTGTGGGAAGGAACTCAAGCATTTTACCTAACCTAAAATTTAAAAAAAAAAACATGGCTTTGCATCATTTCTCTAGTTCATCACTCACAAAGTGTTTTTGTCCAAATTCCTTCTACCCCACATCTTGCCTTCACTCACCTTTCTTTTATTCGTGTTCTTTCCCGAAATCGTGCCCATTACTACGCCTTTGGTTTGTTTTCTTGTTAGAGTTTTTGCTATTGTTTCTTCTCCCTCACCGTGGTGCCGTGGTTTCGTGCCACTTGAGTCGTCTCTCCCCCTTACCATCGTGCTGCCATTCTTCAAGATTAGGCTTTGATCTTTACAATCATGATCATAAACAAAACCTAAAGGATTCCATCTCTCTCCAATAAATTGCAACGAATCATCATCACTTTCTTTACCATTCACATCAAACCTCGTCACCCCCTTTCCCTTGTCCTCATCATTACTTATCCCCTCTCCCTCTCCCCCTTCTCCTCCTCCTCTTTATCATCAACATGATCAACAAGCTCCTACTTCACGATACCCACTTGCTTGATTTAGGATTCACGAAATTTAACCCCTCTTAAAAACTCTTCTTTATCAATCACAACAGCCTCATTGTCATCCATCAAAACTCTTAAATTTTTATCTTTTATTCGGCTACTACCACCCTCGTCAGTATCTTTTATCAACTGGCACTTCATAACCGCAGCAAGGCACTCCCTTCTATTTTATTGCGTCAACATTTTAGTTCTTTGAATCCCGATTCTCTTTCCAACAGATAAATTCTCCATCTCTTTGTCATAAAAGTTCCAAAAAGAGCAGACTCAAACAGAGCATTTTATAGGAGAGCAGAGGAATGAGAAAAAGGCGGAAGGGTAGGTGAACGAAACAAAGGAAATGTTATGAATTACTCATTAAATAATGTGGAGACTATAATGAGGTAAAGACATCATTTTGAGAAGAGGGAGTCAATAGAGGTCAAATGGGAGCAATTTTGGGTAAAAATGACGTATTTACCCTATAACATGTTATAAACACTTGAAATACATTGATTTGAGTCAAAATCGGTCAAATGGGAGGGGTTTTGGGTATGAAATGTCATTAACACTTGAAATACATCGATATGAGTCAATATAGGTCAAATAGAGCGATTTCGGGTTGATATTTGCGTATTTCCCCCAAAACATGGCCCAAACACTTTGAATAGGACAATATGAGTCAAAGTAGGTCCAATGGGAGCGGTTTTGGGTAGAAAATGTCGGATTTACCCTAAAACATGTCATAAACACTTGAAATACATCGATATGAGTCAATATAAGTCAAATAGGGCGGTTTTGGGTCGATATTTGCGTATTTCCCCTAGAACATGGCCCAAACACTTTGAATAGGACGATATGAGTCAAAATAGGTCAAATAGGAGGGATTTTGGGTAGAAAATGACATATTTAACTTGATTACATAGATTTGAGTTTATATATATAGGTTGAATTCGTAATTGGGACCATGTGTCATAAGTTAGTGTCATATACAACTTGGGGTGGAAAATGGCGTGTTTGAACTATTCTTTTCAAATACATTGCATTATATATATATATATATATATATATATATATATATATATATATATATATATATATATATATATATATATATATATATATATATATATTTACTCTAATGATATGGTAATCAATCTTAGGTATGCAAAGGATTCAACGAGGAGCCCTTCTCCACCGAAGAAATCGATGTCATTTGCAACAAACTTGCCAAGTATTGGACATATAACTTTTTTTTATATTATGCACATTACCTTTATATGTATTTTAAGGATGATAACATGCATTTTTAGTTTTTTTTATATATTAACTTCATTTATTGGGTAGTAGTTTTGATGTCTTTTAATGGGTGATTTCACAACCCTATTAGTATATAAATGAGAGATGAATCATCATATGTATATGGACGTTGGTTGGTGTAATTGCAAATGTAATAACAGGTTTAAATTTGGAAATTTGGGTGTAGTAGGACCAAATTAAAGCGTACAAAAAAAACCACTTATATGCGGTGGGCGTCCCTAAGACTCGTCGCTTATTAATCTTTTATAACAACTTTAAATTCCGGAAATATAATAATTTACTATGTATAATACCAAATACGCCACAAATTAAGCGGCGTATTATGCCAGAAACCGCCGCAATTTACTGTGTTAATAAGCGGCATATTGTTATATATCAAGCGGCGTATTGTTATATATCTGCCGCATATTAATAATAATTTGCGCTGTAATTTTTACGCCGTAAATTAAATTGATTAGTTTGCTGCTATCCTAAATGCTTATAGCATTTTGACGCTGCATATAGTACTAAAAACTCGTCGCAAATTAAATAATTTCTACTAGTGAGGTATCTCAAAGGAACACCAGCAAGATCAGACCAAGCAAGTTGAGGTAGATAGACATTTTATCAAAGATAATCTAGATGGTGGACTGGTGAGTCTTCCGTTTGTGTGAACGACTAATCAATTGGCTGATATTTGAAGAAGTTTTGTGCAAGTTGAATGTGTTAGATCCTACAATCAACTTAAGGGAGAGTGAAGAAAAGATAAAGAAAAGTTAGAAGAACGAGATAGAATTAGAAGAACAGGATATGATTTTATCAAGAAGAGTTACAAACAAACACTCGAGGATCAGTAGATAGACTCCTCTTTAGTTCAAACTCTAGGAGTAGTTAACTATAAATACATTGTCTGTACAATTTTCAAATTCATTCAATTAATATAAAAAAGCACATTAATAAAATAAGATCATCAAATTAAGCCACACTCAAATACAAAAGATTGTGTTTGGAAAATATAACAGCATAGGACGAATTTTTTATTTTGAAAATCCCAATATTATCAAAAATTGTTGATTTAAAAAAAAAAACAGATTGTTTACTAAGCTAGCAAACAACAAGAGATACAGTAATGTACTCTTGTCACTCCTGAAGATAAAAATCAAAGAACTGCAACAGCTCCTAAGATATAAGCTGTTTCAATTTCTGCATTACATGTTACATGGTCAAAAATTTGTATGACTAATGTGAATGATAGTAATAATTGAATTAAAACTCCATGCGATAGATAAGATCAACAACATTAGTAGCAAGTTCATCGAGTGTTTTCGAGACATCCTATTAGACTCGATTTGAAACTGAACTAATTTTTCTTTATACTTCCTATATCGCATGACTTTTGAAAACTGAAGCGATCTATTAAACTTGATTGTCCATACAATTATCTTCATGAACACGCTAATCATACATCTAATGCCCGATATGACAAGACTTAATTAGACCCGATTCGAAACCGACTTGCAGACCCAATTTTAACAATATCTAATATAATATTTTTTGAGGGCCGTGGACTATAAATAGACTGGTCCAAGATGTTAAAAAAGAAACGCAAGCACAAACGTCACAGCAAAAGCCTTAATAGCCCAACAAATATGTCCACACTTAACACTCTCTTAATATAAATTCAGAAGCCCACACTCTTTCTTCCATTCCCCCAACTTAGGGTTTTGACTTTTGAGGAATAGGGAGCTTTGCATTTTCTGAACTGCCGCAATGGGACGAAGTAAGATCTTTAATCTGTCTCCGCATTCCCTCCTTTTTCTTTCTATTCCTATGTTTATGTTTTTGGATTCTTGCTTTTAATGTGTCATTTGATGCCAGTTTTGTTGGAATTTGTTGTCGATTTTGCGATTAAATGATTAGGGTTTGTTCAATTCAATTAAATCAATCAAGAGTTTTAATTGGTTCTATTCTGAGTTGTGTTTGCTCTGATTTGAGTGTTTTCGTGATTGTTTGAGCGTTTTGGGTGATTTTTTTTAATGGTTGTAATCTAGGACCTGCGAGATGTTACCGTCAGATCAAGAACAAGCCGTACCCAAAGTCGCGGTTTTGCCGTGGTGTCCCTGATCCTAAGATCAGGATTTATGACGTGGGTATGAAGAAGAAGGGTGTGGATGAGTTCCCCTTCTGTGTGCACCTTGTTAGTTGGGAGAAGGAGAATGTGTCGAGTGAGGCTTTGGAAGCTGCTCGTATTGCCTGCAACAAGTACATGACAAAGTTTGCTGGAAAGGATGCTTTCCATCTCAGGGTTAGGGTGCACCCTTTCCACGTGCTTCGTATCAACAAGATGCTTTCATGTGCCGGTGCTGATAGGCTTCAGACTGGTATGAGGGGTGCTTTTGGCAAACCTCAAGGTGTTTGTGCCCGAGTTGCTATTGGACAGGTCCTCCTTTCGGTCCGTTGCAAGGACAGTAACAGCCACCATGCTCAGGAGGCTCTTCGTCGTGCTAAGTTCAAGTTCCCTGGTCGTCAAAAGATCATTGTCAGCAGAAAGTGGTATGTTTATTTGGTGCTTTTGCTTTGTTGGTTTCATTCTGGGAATAGGGATCATTCGGTTTATTCTCTCTAAATCCTTCATCCTTGTTACTTAATTTGGTGGAAATGCTGAATCTTGCTAAAAAGAGTTGATGTTTTTCTGATACCAAATTGAAAAAATGTGTTTTATTTTCATTTTTGACCCCTAACATATCATTTTATATCCCATTAGATTTGACTTTGTTTATATTAATATATTTTCACTCTGTTGATGCAGGGGTTTTACCAAACACAACCGTGCTGATTATTTGAAGTACAAATCTGAGAACAGGATTATAACAGATGGAGTCAATGCAAAGGTTTGTGGATTTTTTCCTCTCCTCTGTTTGGTGTGGTTATATCATCGGTTTGATGCTTGTATTGGATCTATTTTTTCTGATTATCAAGGATCAATTGTTAACTTGAAGAAAAAATGACTTTTCTTTTTCTATTCATATAAGCGAGTATTGATTTAAAATGTAGCTGTTGGATCTCAGGACCTCTTGCATTTATTTTCATTACTCCGCTGAGTGTGATTGTGGACTAAAAACTTTTATTTATCTGTACTGCATAGCTGTTGGCCTATTACATGTTTGTGATCTCTGTTATAATCATTGAAATTCATGAATCATGAAGTCTTTGTTGTATAAATGTAATTTATCAACCTTTATACACTCATTCTGCCTTTGTTGTCCTGCATTTGGATTGCGACATACTCGTTCCAGGTAAGAATCACACTGTACAAGACATATAAGCGATTTTGAATTTTCCCATGCCTCTATTGTTTTTGTTTGTTGGTTTTCCTTGTCGTAGCTATGATAGTACGAAATAGATGATACTGGGTTGTTGCTTGCATATGCTATGCTGGTATTTGAAATTGCATACCTTGAGCCTAATTTTGATTAGCTGATGGGGAGTTTTATCGGTTTTTTGTCTATTTTCTGCAGTTTTCATATTGATTTGATTGCAGTGTGATCTTCAAGATTATCTTAATGTTTTATGTGCCTTGCAGCTTCTTGGTTGCCATGGACCTCTATCTCAACGCCAACCCGGACAAGCTTTCCTAACTAGTTCTACTTCGATAGCACAAGAGAAACTTCTAGCGTAGAAACTTGCTATTAAGATCAATTGAAACACGACTTCTTGGTTGTAGTTTGATGTCTATGTTATTTTCTGGGACTTCTCTTCATATATCTAATGTTTTGGATTTGGATTTCATTCTTATCCTTGCTGAAATGAGTTGTGTATCAACGAATCTGTACTACAGTTTTGCTTTAATTTGTGCATGTATGAGCTTTAAGTTGCCCACCTTTTTAAGTATAAAATTTCGCAAGTTGAATCTCCACAAACTTTTTAAACGAAAGCTACGGCCGGGGAGTCTCTTGCAAAGGCAGAACAGATTGAGAGGAAGAGGATGATTGCAAATCTAGTAAAGAATAGACGAGCCATTGTGCAGTGTAGTGTCTTTCTTTCTGTGTTGTTTGCTGATTGCTTTTGTTACGAGGAATAAGAGGGAGCGTACAATGGTCTTATGTAAATAGTGTTAGAGGAAAATTTGAGATTTGCTACTCCGATCCGAATTCACATAGGAATTAAATAAGATTACAATTTAATCTCGAAAGAAAGGCTTGTAATATAATTGAGTGCCATAAGTTAGTTAATTGATTTTTATCCTATTCATTGCGAATACAACTCTCCAAACTTGTGATATTTAGTACCCAATTCATCAATGATAATGTCCATAGTATTTTTCCAATCAATTCATATTTATTGAATTTCTAAATGCTATTTCAACCATAGTTTTTATTTTTACCCGTTGTGATAATGAATATCTATGATTTTTTTTTTTTAAAAAAAAGCTTTTTAACTAGCTTGAGACATGTTTATTACTTTGTGTTTAATATAAATTCATTGATATTATTGCTTTGTTTCTATATATATTAATATATAGTTCATCGTCTGCAATTGATATATGTTAATATAATGAAATACAAGATAATTTAAAACACTAAATTTTGATCGATATATATGTGAAACTATAACAGTACGTCATTAATATTTGTGGAACTATATTTTTAAAATTACTAATTTATTTTGATCCTAAAATGACTTTTTTCCTTCCAATAATAGCTGTCAATTAAATATATATATATATATATATATATATATATATATATATATATATATAGAAATGGGATCATGTGAGAACCCCTTAGTTATATAAGAACCTTTCTTATATAAGAACTCATCTAATACCATTAATTTAGTTTATTTAGATGGATGTGATTTAATCTACATTAATGGCAAAGTTGTAATTATAATAAAGTCAGATTTGGTAGTTAAGGAAGTTTCTTGTTTCCGTGATTATTGGGTAGTTTTCAGTAAAAATCGTATTATTCAAAATCAGTAGTTTTCCTATTTTTTATTTTACTCTATATTCAAATGACAATATTTGAATGCTTCTTTCGCTATATTTCATATTCAAAGGATATCTTTGCTGTTTTGACATTAAAAAAAATAAGCTAATGATTCAATAATTTTCGTAATATGATGATGATAACTGTAATAGTTGTTGTATTTTTTTTTACTTCTATCGATTTGATAAAAAAAATTCTTAATATGTATGTTTTATTTCTTAAAAAAATTGGTCGTATTATGCTGTGGAAAATTGGTCTTATTATGTTTGATGTATTAGAAAAATTTTAGAACACTAAAATGTTGTACATTAGATTAGTGTATAAATTTATGCCTTAATATGAATCTTGTATATTAGAATTATTACATTAAACATTAGTTGATTTTATTAGAACATTATAATAGATTTTTAGAACATTAGAATTATAATTTAGAACAATAGGTATAATATGCTATAATATTTGAAAATATAGTTTAACACTAAGAACAATAGTATGATCTTTTAGAACATTAGAATTATAATTTAGAACAATAGGTATAATATGCTATAATATTTGAAAATATAGTTTAACACTTAGAACAATAGGATGACCTTTTAGAACATTAGAATTATAATTTATAACAATAGGTAAATATGTTAAAATAATAGGTATAATACTTAGAACAATAGAAGAAGTTTTAGAATAGTAGGTATATAATGTTAGAACAATATGTGTAACATATACCTATTGTTCTAAATTTATGATATATTGTTCTAAATTTATGATATATTGTTCTAAATTTATGATATATTGTTCTAAATTTAGGGGGTTTATTGTTTTGAATTTGAATTTATGTTATGAAGTTATTTGAATTGTTCTAAAGTTTATTGTGATTATTCTGAAACTTTGTACTATTGTTCTAAAACTTTGTACTATTGTTCTAAAACATTGTACTATTGTTCTAACTAACAGCTGCTAGTGTAATAGAACACATTGCAAAAGCAATGCAAAGAGTAGATATAATTCTCGATTTTCCATTGCTACTTACAACTTGTTTAAGGTTTTGTATATATGGCTTATAATTTTAATTTTTTTTTCTGAGTAATAGTTTACTACTTGTTTAAGAGATGCTGTGTAGCATGGAAGATCAAACACTGTAGACATGAGCATTAAAAAAATAGCTGGAACGTTTGTTAGAACAATAGGTATATTGCTTAAAACAATAGGCATAATAATAGGTATAACAATGCGTAGAACAATAGATGAAATACTTAGTACAGTAGAGTAATATTTTAGAACAATAGTTATATTACTTTAGAACAATTGGCAAATTTGTTAGAAAAATAAGTATAGTGCTTAAAACAATAGGTATAACATATACCTATTGTTCTAAATTTATGATTTATTGTTCTAAAACATGTTGTGTTACTGTTCTAAAGTTTGTAATTATTCTAAAACTTTGTGCTATTTTTCTAAATCTTTGTACTATTATTCTTACATATTATACCTAGTGTTCTAAAATCGTTAACTATTGTTATAAGTTTTATACTAACTATTCTTATATATTATACCTGACGTTTAAGATCATTGTTTCATTCTTCACATATAATATGATTGTTTTATGTGGATGTAATGTATAAAGTTTGATATTACGTTTGAAAAAATTGTACAATTGACTACAAGATTATAGAGCTTAGTGCAATTGAAAAAAAAAGTTCGTAACAATAATTATATAATACAATATGATTTAACGTAATATGATTTAACAATAATTAGTACAGTTGAAAAATTAAGAAAATCTTATTAATTGACAACTATATAATAATTTGGAAGATTTGGACCCAAAAAAAATAATTCCGGAAAATCGATTTGAACAGAATTGGAAGTGGTTGCGGAAATTACGGCATATTTTAAACAATAAAGGGAAGTTGCGTTTTTTAGGATTGTTAGTTAATAATATTTTTCTAATAATTACATTTATGCCATTTGATGACCATTGCATCTAAACCGTTGGATTTAAAAATTAGATGGTTAAAAATGGGTTCTCATATACAGGAAGTTCTTATATATTAGGGGGTTCTTACTGGAACTCGCCCATATATATATATATATATATATATATATATATATATATATATATATTTGTTTATATATGAGAGCATATATATAGGAGTAATACCAATTATTTTTTTGGCACAAGCCTAGCAAATTTAGGACAAACCCCATATTTGACCCAAACTTGGTCTTATTTATAAGAATATTATATGAATTGTTTAACTCCAAACATTTAATCTGTTCAACTAATTACCACTGTCATATGTTCAAGTGTACCTAATTAGGTGTATTATTTAATTAATTGGAAAATAACAATTAGCAAGTGCACTATGTTATAAATTCAAAACAAATTCGAGCAAAAATATCTATACTTGTATGTATTCAAATTTTATATAAAAAAAAAAAACAAAAGGGTGAAATTGGTGAGGACATAGAATGTACATACAATGAGTGTGGACTGTGGAGCACTGTAAATGAAACTACCACGGTATGACAATTGTCATTTTGTACAGTTTTTTTTGTTGGTTTATGACGCCTGCTTAGGCTAGCTCTGAGGCTACTTTGAGCAGTCCCTGTATATTTACAATTCATGTTGTGCTGCGCAGCCGTTTCTAATCATTTGGCACAGAAAATATTTTAGCCCCTCTTCATTCTTGACATCCGCAGGTATTCCTCTCCTCAGCTCCTACATTCTTTATGGATTTGTACTTAGATTAACCCATTTTAGTTTAAAGTTTATATATTTTTTTTTCACAAAATATAGTATTTAAAGTTTTCATCTTTAAATTATGACCAAAAAAAGAAATTTTTTTGAATCTTAACGTAAAATTTCGACTCAATCTTGGAGTTCACTTACAATGTCGATCCTCTTGTTTAGGTATGGGATGCTTCAGCAAGTTTCTACAAGTGGTCACGCTGGGTAGGTTCGGAGATGCTGGCGAATCCGAAGGTAATCACCTTTCTCGTAGAAACTAGCTAGTTAAAAAAAAAAGCTTTTTAACTAGCTTGAGACATGTTTATTACTTTGTGTTTAATATAAATTCATTGATATTGCTTTGTTTCTATATATATTAATATATAGTTCACCATCTGCAATTGATATATGTTAATATAATGAAATAAAAGATAATTTAAGATACTAAATTTTGATCGATATATATGTGAAACTATAACAGTACGCCATTAATACTTGTGGAACTATATTTTTGTTTATGTATGAGAGAATATATAAAGGAGTAATACAAATTATTTTTTTTTGGCACAAGCCTAGCAAATTTAGGACAAACCCCTAAGAATATTATATGAATTGTTTAACTCCAAACATTTAATATGTTCAACTAATTACCACTGCCATATGTTCAAGTGTACCTAATTAGGTGTATTATTTTATTAATTGGAAAATAACAATTAGCAAGTGCACTATGTTATAAATTCAAAACAAATTCGAGCAAAAATACCTATACTTGTATGTATTCAAATTTTATATATAAAAAATCAAAGGGGTGAACTTGGTGAGGACGTAGAATGTACATACATTGAGTGTGGACTGTGGAGCACTGTAAATGAACACTACCACACTTGTCGTTTTGTACAGTTTTTTTTTTTTGGTTTTTGACGCCTCCTTAGGCTAGCTCTGAGGCTAATTTGAGCAGTCTCTGTATATTTACAATTCATGTTGTGCTGCGCAACCGTTTCTAATCATTTGGCACAGAAAATATTTTAGCCTCTCTTTCATTCTTGGACATCCACAGGTATTCCTCTCCTCCTACGTTCTTTATGGATTTATACTTAGCTTAACCCATTTTAGTTTAAAGTTTATAAATTTTTTTTTTCACAAAATATAGTATTTAAAGTTTTCATCTTTAAATTATGACCCAAAAAAAGAGATTTTTTTGAATCTTAACGTAAAATTTCAACTCAATCATGGAGTTCAGATCCTCTTGTTTATGTATGGGATGCTTCAGCAAGTTTCTACAAGTGGTCACGCTGGGTAGGTTCAGAGATGCTGGCAAACCCGAGATATATGTATTGTGTAAGTACAAATTTATGACTATTACTAAAGTAAAATCTCTATTGACGTTATATTTAATATGTATCAAGCTAGTATAAAAAAATTTCAATATTTTTTAAAGATGATGTTAGTTATTTTTTTTCCTACTCATTAATATAAGATTGAAAAAATATTATATATAGAAAATTATGTGACTATAAATTTCTAAATGATTTAAAACTATCTTTATTTTTTTTTCTTCATTTCATATTTTCTCTTTACATTTTTTATGGTAATTTTCATTTAATATGATAAAATGTATTATTTCAACTAAATATTTTACGGTATTTTTATAAAACTTATAAGTTTTTACCAATAAATAAAAATATTTTTATAATTGAAATATTTAATAAAATAATTTATTATTAAACATGACTTACCAAATTTTATAAAAAAAACAAAGGACATATAGTGTACATAAACACTATCATAGTCCACATTAGACAATGACACTAGTCCTTGTATATAAACATTCAAGTTTTTTAATCATTTGCCACAAAATATATTATAGACCCTCATTCATTCTTGGACATCAGTCACCAGGTATTCAACTCCTTCCAAATTCTTCTTTTTTTTTTATCATTTGATTGATTTTTACTATAATACTCTCTTTGCTACTTGCCGTACCTCTTTATTCATAGCAAATAATTTCTTCACACTCTTCACGCATTTGATACTTAACTTAATCCATTTTAGTTTAAAGTTTTTATGTTTGTCGGTTTTTTGGCGGTTTTTTTCTTGTATCAATGACACAAAAGGATCCATCGATTTATTTTTATACAGTCGTCATAATATGTATTTGATAGCGGTATAACATGCTAAAAACAGCTGTGGAAATTCAGCACTTCGGGAGAAATATTATTTATGGATACTAAAGAGGGAGAAATATTATTTATGGATACTAAAGAGCGTAGTTTTACCAATTCTTATACTAATATGAGAATCAGAATTGATGTTATGGTTAGGCTTTTCCAATTTAAAGAGGTTTTTTGTGTGTTTTTACATCTGTTGCATGTACAATTGATCAAATAAATCGAGCATCTCAAATTATGATTGCATTTTCATTAGAGAATGGTCATATAATATCGTTGTCTGATAAGTTTGGTGTCACATTGTCCGTCGATAGTGAACAATCAAAGGACATACTAGGAAATAAGATCATATTGCTAATGAAAAATTGGAAAAAAGTTAGTCATTGAATCATCGAGAACTCCACAGAGTTGACGAAACTCATGAAAAATATTCTAAATAAAGGAGATACTGACCTCGTATTAGAATTGAAAGAGGCGGGGATGAAAAAAATAGAAAATATTTCTCTTGTTTATGGATTGTTCCTCACCAAACCATAAAGTGTGAATATGCTAAGATTTTGTTTATAAACTTTTTGTTCATTTTAAATCTTGCCCAAAAAAAAAAAAGAGCAGAGAATAGCTACGTGGCTTTATGAATATGTATGATTTAGATTTTTCTTTCACCATATTACCTTTTTCTCTTAAATAATAATAATAATAATAGTTATATATTATATATATATTATATATATATTATATATAATATATAATATATAGTATATATAATATATATAATATATATTATATATTATATATATTATATATATTATATATTATATATATTATATATATTATATAGCATATATATTATATATAATATTATATATATATATAATATTATATATAATATATGTAAACTCAAAGTATACATAGTTTTGCTTGTATGGTCACATTTAATTCGTGCATGTATAAGCTATATGTTTGATATGCGCCTGCTTAGTAGATTATTTTCCAAACTTTCAAGTCGAAATATGTCGTCATGGTTCTTATTGAATGCCAAAATTCACACACTAAAAAATTTGCGCATTTTCATAGGATAATTTCATAAAAACTTATTAGCAATTGTCTCTTGCTTCGTATTTTAGTTTGTTCTCTCCATCTTATCCTATTTACTGTCATTACTCTAACCCCACTTACCAACAGTCCTCTACTATAACCACTTAAAAATTTTAAATCTTCTATTAATACTCGATTTCAATACAACATAAGTGGTAACTGGTAACACCAATCCCCACTAGATAAATAGTAAAAAAATTTTGAAAATGACAGTTAGAAAGTGCATTAGGTAATAAAATCAAAATAAATTAGAGCAGAAATATATGTATTTTGTAAATTCAAATTTATAAAATAAACCAAAGGTCGTATAGTGTACATAGAATGAGAGTGGAGCAGTGTACATAAACACTACCACAGTCCACAGTCCATAGTTCACTGTAGACAGTGGCACAACTAGTACTACAAGGGAGTCCACCTCTTATACTTGTCTTTTAGTATAGTAGTCATTATTTTTATATACATTCAAATTTTCTGATCATTTGCCACAAAATATATTTTAGCCCCTCAGTCATTCTTGGACATCAGTCGACAGGTATTCCACTCCTCCCAAATTCTCTTTTTTTTTGGATTGATTTCTACTGCTATACACTCTTTGCTACTTGCCTTACCTCTTTATTCATAGCAAATAATTTCGTCATATTCTTCAAGGATTGATACTTAGCTTAACTCATTATAGTTTTAAGTTTTTATGTTTGTCCTTAAATTTTAATATATAAAATAACTACCTTTAAGTTATGACCCCTAAAAAAAGAAACTTTTTTGAATCTTTATGTATATGCTAGGAACGAAGTGAAACCTCCCATCATGTAGGTCTATATTCGAAGGAAGGATAAAAGAGGCATTGCACCAACGAGCAACTAGGCAAAGTACCTAGCAAAGCTCAACAATAATTTGACATTATGGATATAGAATATATATAGATAGAATTACATATATTCAATAAATAAGCATTGTACTGAGTTGGTTACTAAGTTGGTTAGGAAAGTATATGAGTTTGTTAAGGAGTATCAATACAAATAGGGAAATAAGCTATGTACATCATTATCTATGAAATTAATATAAAGTTAACTTGGAGAGAATCTCAGCCTCTTAAAAGAAGGTATTAGTGACTTGGCTTGAGTGTGACCTTTGCAACCTCACTCAATCCAATTCCAACAATAAATCCCTAGCAGTTAGTATTAGAGAAGACGAAATTAGGAGGTTTCGACAATGGCACCAATGCATTCTTAGATAATGGACAAGTTAGAAGAGGATGTGAAAGCATTACACATCCAAATCACGGAGAATATGGATGAAACAATAACCCAATTGTCCTAAATCGTGGCCAGTTTCCAACAAACCCAAACCTCGCAGGAGCAATTGATAAACTAATTGCATGAAGAGCAACTGCTATTGAGGGAGGAGTTGTTGACCCGGCTAATACCGCCCTGACCACCACCCATGGAGGAGATGGATG
Organism: Dysphania ambrosioides; assembly: GCA_026401315.1. Taxonomy (NCBI): domain Eukaryota; kingdom Viridiplantae; phylum Streptophyta; class Magnoliopsida; order Caryophyllales; family Amaranthaceae; genus Dysphania; species Dysphania ambrosioides. The sequence goes on from CM048670.1 coordinate 22,691,489, forward strand.
GGAATAACAACAAAAATAGGTGGGGAATAGGAAGCACATGGGGTTAGAGAGTGACAAAGCTTAAGTTGCCTCGTTTAAGTGGAAGTAATCTAGACGGGGGATACTTAGGGCAAAGCGGTACTTCCAATTTTATCGGTTGACTGAGGATGAACAATTGGAATTGACGGTGGTCTCTCTAGAGGGTGACATACTTCCCTTGTATAAAAGGGAACATAGACAAAATCCTATACGACGTTGGGAGAAGATGAAGGGGTTGTTGCTTAGAAAATTTATGGTGGCTGCGATGGGAACCCTTCATGAACAATGGCTAGATCATTGACAAACATCCTCGGTGTATGAATACCAGAGGAAGTTCATTGAACTCATGGATCCTCTAGACAATGTTCCAGAAGAAGTAGCTAGGGTCCAATTGATCAATAGGTTGAGATAAGTAATCAAAGCAGAGGTACGGGCACTTGGGCCTAGGTCATTAGACCAAGCTAGGACTTGGACCCAAAGGTCGAAGAGAAGCAGTGTGTATTGGGGAGAAGAGGAACGACTTTCGATGGATCTGGACGTTAGACCCAAATGGTGCCATTCTTTAGGTTCAACCCATCCCAACAAGGCTCTGTCTCCAGTCCAAACCATCCATCATCTTAGTTAGGGCTATTTCTCTTTCATCAAACTCCCTTTTATTTGTTAATACATCCCATTCTCACACTATTCAAGTATCTAAAGATTCGATTAACAACTATCGTGGGGGGGGGGGGGGGGGGGGGGGCTCTTGGAGGAAAATTTCAAGAGGGAATTAGGAACCTCATAGAAATATACTTATAGGAGAAAAGAGAGAAGGGTCTATGCTTTCAGAGCGATGAAAAGTGGTCAGTGAACCATCAATGCAAAAGAAGGGAGTTGAATGTGTTGATGGCTTATGAGGAAAAGGATGAAAAGGAATAAACCAAAGTGGATGAGACCTAGGAGGTGGGTGATGTGAATAAGGAGTATGAACCTAGAATGGTGAAAATATCCCTTGATTCGGTGGTGGGTATCACTAACCCTAGAACTATGAGATTAAAGGATAAATCAACGGTTGTGAAGTGATTGTGATGATTGATCTTAGGGATATACACAATTTCTTTTCTAATTCTACAATTTAGAAGATTGGGGTGCTAGTTACTCGAGTAAAAGCTTTTGGGGGTGTCCTTGGGGATTGGAGAAGCTATAGAGGGAATTGGGAAATGCAAGTAGGTGGAGTTGCGTTTTCCTAAGCTGATTATTTTGGAGGATTTCTTAACCTTACCTCTAGGAAACTCAGATATCATATTAGGAATTCAGTGGCTATAATGTCCACCAATTGGAAAACGCAAACTAAACAACTCAAATGTGACAACTTCAAATGGACTGACAAGGGCACTAGGGCTTTTGGAGCTCTCAAAACAAAAATGGTGAATATACAAGTGCTTGCCATGCCTAATTTCCATGAAAACTTTGTGGTTGTAGCTGATGCAAGTGGATTTGGAATGTGGGCTGTATTGTCTCAAGGAGGGCATCCAATTGCTTATTTTAGCAAATTGCTGGGAGTTAGGGTAAGGTCTCAATCCATTTACAAAAAAGAATTAATGGAACTAGTCCTGGTTGTAAAAAAAAATGGAGGTATTATCTATTAGGGAGGAAGTTCACCATCAAATCTAACCAACAAAGCCTCAAGTTTCTGATACATCAAAGAGAGGTTGGGCCAGAGTATCAAAAGTGGATGTGTAAATTGATGGGGTATAACTTTGACATTATTCTATCAATAAGGTGACAGACGCTTTGTCTAGACAACATGTTTGTATTGTGGAGTTGGATTCTATGGTAAGTCCCAAAGGGGTTGATGTGCTCATTTTAGAGCACGTTTACTACCCCATTTTAGTGTTAAGTCTCACGTTTTTAGATTGATTTTATACATATTACACTTGATTTCACCTTGATCTTGTCTTTGATTTGTTTTAAGGTCATTTCAGGTGTTTTTGATGATTTTGAGGTGAAATGCGACGTATTTAAGGCTTTGACACTCTTATCAAGATTATACATGCGTATCGTAGCTTGGGCACACATTTCAAGTCACTCTTGAAGATCCCATGAAGTTCAGAAAATATTAGTCACTTGAAGAAGCTGAAAAGAGGAATGAAGAGTCAGATTCGACCGAATCTGATAGCCATTCGGTCGAATGGCAGTCCAGTAGAGAGGCCTGTGTTCCATTGTCACTGGAAAGGACAAATGGCTTGAATTCGGGCGAATGAGCTTCCATTCGGCCGAATGATGGTCTCCATTCGGGCGAATCGTGCATAGAGAAGGAAATTAAAATGAATCACCAGAGCTGCTGGAATGGGCAAATGGGGAAGAATTCGGGCGAATGATGGTGCATTCGGCCGAATGGGTCATGCATTTGGTCGAATAGACTTATTTTCTCTGGAAATTTTACTTCTTCTTTAGGCCGGCCCAAAGACATTTTAGGGTTTCCGGATTTATTTTATTGGTTGTTATAAATACCCCTCTTTCTGAAGAGAGGGGGAACCCTAGTTTTAATTAATTTTAGCTTTACTTAGCCTCTAAACTTCTCTTAGTTCTAGTTTTCCATTTTATGTTTTCTCAACATATGTACTCCAAGTTTTCGATTTTATTGTTTGGATTCTGATCGTGGATATTGTATTCAAGCTTTATTGTTTGTATCAATCTCTCCTTTACTTTTGAATTCGTTTGTTTTATTTCAGTCAATGATTAGCCTAATGTTTATCACTTATCTAGAATAGTTTCTGATTTATTTTTGCTCTCGTTAATTTCTTTTCATGATTGTTTCAATTGTTTTATTGAATATCATCATGTCATATATCTTGAATATGTGTGAGTAGTTCTCTTGGGGGTTTGATTAGTGAAACCCTAGGAAAAACTATATTCTTCATTATCTAAGGTTATAAGAATGATGACAATAAGTAGCTCTCGAAACCCAATGCGAATCTTGTCCTGCAACTCCTTTGGAGACATAGGGCGATTGTTGGTCGTTCGATGTGATTTGTGGAATCACCAACTTCCTCTCGCACACTTGGGTATCCATGCTAGTTATTGTTTGATTTCCTCTAACATATCATGGTCTCTTTTGAAAGCATCATTCATAGGGTGAATCTAATCTCGTCGTCGTTTTTCTCCATTTGATTTTCCTCTTAATTCATCGTGATCTATATTTTCGTTATTAGTTTTAGTTGTTTTTAAATCCAAAAAGTTCAGTTGTGTTAAGAAGTGGAGTGTCTTGATATTCTTTGTCCTCGTGGTTCGACCCCCTACCCCACTATACTCGTGTGGTTCGTAGGTTGTTAAAAATATTGTTTGGTTCAAGGCTTAGCATAAACGACTGTTAAAACCTTGCTATCAGGGGTGCAATGGGAAAAATTCAGGCTGCCATAGAGGGGGATACTTTTACATCTCAAGTTAAGAAGGACCTGCTTGTTGTGAAGGAAGCACCTAAGAGATATACCTTAGAAAATGGGGTGCTTAAATACAGAGGTCAGATTTCCTTCCCAAGCACTAATGCAGTGGTGCAATGCCTATTGTATGAGTACCACAATTCCCCAATTAGTGGACACGCAGGGGACTTCAAAACGTATCAAAGATTAGCTGCGGAGTAGTTTTGGCTAGACATGAGACGAGCTATAACTAAATATGTGCAAGCGTGCGGGGTCTGTCAACAATAAAAGCACTCTTCTCTCTCTCTTGCTGGGCTTCTTCGACCCTTGCCTTACCCAAGATAAGTATGGGAGGACATATCACTTGATTTCGTGGAGAGATTTTCATGTTCCAGAGGGTTGGACACAGTGTTGCTGGTGGTGTATAGGTTGACAAAATATGCACATTACATGGGATTAAGACACCCTTTCTCTGCTCCTAAAGTTGTTGAGGTTTTCGTGAAAGAGGTGGTGAAACTCCATGGTATTCCAAAGTCTAATATATCATACAGGGACAAGGTATTTATGAGTAATTTTTGGAAGGAATTATTTGAACTCTAGGGGACTACACTCAACAGGAGCAAAACATACCACCCTTAGTCAAATGGCCAAACTAAGGTGGTCAACAAAGGGATGGAAACGTACTAGAGGTGTTTTATCAATGGTAAGCTTAGAGAGTGGTCTAAGTGGTTACCTTGGGCAAAATATTGCTATAACCCAACATTTCATTCAGCTATTAAATGTTCCCCTTTTAAGGAGGTTTATGGAAGAGATCTCTCAATCTTGCCTGTAATACCCCATATTTTAGACATTACATTAAGAATATTTTAATACAAAATAAATAATTTAAAAATGATTTTGGCACCAATCATAATTATGAAACTTTATTTATATATTTATTTTATAAATTTATTAAGAAATTTATTTAATTTTATAAATAAATATTTAATTCCTCAATTACTCCATTAAAATTCCCAAAAAGCCCTCTAAAATATCCCAAAAATATTCAAAGTATCCACTTTTATTCTAGAATATTCTAAAAGGTTTTAAAATATTATTCTTAACAAAAAAATATAGTTTAATATATTTATAAAGATTATTTTTAATTTAAAATGGATAATATTGAAAATTGGATATATTTACCAAAGAAATAATATATATATATATATATGTATATATTAAAAATAAAAATTTAGACCATATCTAATCATGGCTAGCTACCATGATTAGAACTTTTATAAAAAAAATTATTATTATATATATATTTAATCCTAATTTAAAGGATAATTTTAGTTGAAAAGATAATTTTAAATTAAAAATAATAGACTTTCAAAACAATAAATAATAAATTCTATTCTTATCTTATCCTTTTTTTATGATTTATATTTCTAAAAAAAAGAATTTATTATTATAAAAGTTTATCTTTTTTAACTAATTCTCATTGGTTTGTTTTGAATTAAATAATTTTAATTGGTTAAATTATTTAATAATTTAATTATTTTATAATTAAAAGATTTTTCTGAAAATTTTTAGGATAATTATTATTTTAAATTCATATTTATCTTTTAGTATTTTAAAATCCTAAAATTTATCCTAATTTCTACTATAAATAGACCCTTAAATCTCACCTAATTCTTCACACAAAAATCATTAAACCCTTTCTAATTCTCTCAAACTTTCTCCCTCTCTCTCAAGCCACTCTCTACATCTCTTCGGCCATCTTGTGCCACTAACAACCATCAGCCTCTGTGAGCATCCTCTTTCCCTAACTATTTAATTGTTTTAATTATTTTGTAAATTGTTTAATTCTTAAAACTATTTCTAAACTTAATTAAAGTTTCAATATTACGTGCATAATTATTTTGTTGCATTGTGTTGATTAGTTTATTTTTAAATCGATTGGAGGATCAACTTGAAGTTTAGTAAAGAGTTGCTAGGAAGTACTAGAATTTAAGGTACGTATATGTGTTAAATCTTTTTATGTGTAATTGAATATTTTATTTTGTGAATTATATTGTGCTAAGATATTATTTTTAAATATAATTTTATATATGGTTATTTATTTGAAATTCCAATAACAAAAAAAAGGTGATATACATTTACCTTATTTTATTTAATATGTATCATGTTTCAAAAGGACCGAATGACATTTGAGATTTCATAATTTTCAATGATCTTTAATAATTAAAGCAATGTATTTGTATTTAAAGGAGTTATAAAAGCAGAGTTATTATTATTATACATTACTACTTGATTTCATAATCAAGAAGGGTTCATGCTTCAAAGTCCACTTGTTGGCAAATAAAAGGAAACTCCAAGGATAGATCCGTTATGGGATAACTAACTTTGAGGGTGTTCACACTTAGGATCAAGGAGGGGATATAAGAAGAGGAAATTGTTTTTATTAAGTGTTTTAATAATTCCATTTATATTGGATTGTTATAAAGGAAGGTTTTAAGTTTATTGCCTTATAAAAAGGTATGTTCAAAATAAAGGAATTTAAAAGTCAAAGTATTTCTTTTAGCATGTATATGTACACAGTGTTTTTACACTGACACGTATTTTTCTATTTATTTTGGTTCGCCCTACTTATTATTTATGGTGAGTAGGTTTGCAAGAATAAATGTGCATGGGAGCATTACATCAAGGGGCACATACTAGTTAGAAGTTTTTATAATTTTTCTTAGTCAACTTTTGTACCTTTGGATAATCAAAATTATAATTCTTTTTAATAAATAAATCGAGTTTTTCTTCCGCTGCAATATAATAATTAGTTAGCACAGCCGAAGCGTGGTGACACGTGGCGGTAATACTCCTAAGTTACTAAAATTACTATTATTATTATTATTATTTTTATTAATATTATTATGTTATTAATTTGGGGGTGTTACATTGCCGAGGTTTGAGAAAGGTTCCATTACAGTTCAGACCTTAGAGGAACAACTAGTAGAAAGGGATGCAATCTTGGAGGATTTAATGTCACACTTGATCCTTGCATAACAGAGGATGATTGCCAAATAAAAGACCCAAAGGAGGGACATAAAAGATAGTGTGGGTGACTTGGTTTATATGAAGCTCCAACACTATAGACAAAAGTTAGTGGCATCTAAATCCTTAGAGAAGCTAGCTCCACGATTCTATGGTCCTTTTGAGGTATGCTAAAGGATAGGGACAATTGCCTACAAGCTCAAGCTGTCTCCACAAAATAAAATTCATTATGTATTCCATGTTTCTCAGCTCAAGAAGGTTGTGGGTTCACTAACTACTAGCCTTACTATTCCTTCTATGGTGTCTACAGAACTTTACATGAAAGTAGAGCTTGAAGAAGTATTGGGAGTTAGAGAAAATCCTCCAGAAACTCTAGCTACCACCGAGGTTCTCATCAAATGGTAAGATTTGATAGTAGAAGAGGCCACACAGGAGAGTTACCAGTCCATTAAAAACAATTCTTCCTTATTGCACCTTGAGGACAAGGTGGCTCTTTGGGCTCAGGGTAATGCTAGGAACTAGGTGAAATCTCCCATCATGCAGGTCTACATTCGAAGGAAGCTAAGGGGAAAAGAGGCATTGCAATAACAAGCAATCAGGTTTAATCAACAAAGCTCAACAATAATTTGGCATTATGGATATTGAATATATAGATAGAATTACATATATTCAATAAATAAGCATTGTACTGATTTGGTTAGGAAAGTATATGAGGTTGTTTGGGACTAAGAATACAAATAGGGGAAGAAATTATGTACATTATTATCTACAAAATTAATACAAAATTAATTTGGAGAGAATCCCTGCCTTTCGAAAGCAGGTACAGGTGACTTGGCTTGAGTGCGACCTTTGCAACCTCGTTCAATCCAACTCCAATAGCAAATCCCTAGCAGTATATAAAGTTACCGTCTTTAATTTATGACCCCCAAAAACAAAGTTACTATCTTTAAGTTATGACCCTCCAAAAAAGAATTTTTTTCGAATGTTTACGCATAATTTCAACTTAATCTTCAAGCTAAGTTCACTTATAATGTCGATCCTCTTGTTTAGGTATGGGGTGCTTCAGCAAGTTTCTACATGTCGTAACGCTCGGTAGGTTCGGAGATGCTGGCAAACCGGAAGGTAATCGTGTTTCTCATTTGTTTTTTGGTTTTGGATGTTTAGAGGGTAGTGCTATTATTTAGGCCCTACGTGGGGTTGAATCCAATATGTTGATTAGTGGGGCATATATATATTTGGTACATTATTAGAAGAAATCTAATAAATTAGAGGACTCAATGTATAAAATGCAAGAGGTTTTACATTGTATCTTCAGTATATTCTGTCAATGCATTAGCCTACTGTTTGTATACTAAATTAGAGGACTCAACTTATACAATGAAACAAACTAAGATGTGGAAGCTTTGAATTGAATGAGTTTTTTTGGTTAGAGTTGGACGAGCTTATAGCAAAGCATAAATGACCTAGCTGACTTGGAGGAATATGATTAGATTAAATGAATTTTTGAGTCAAATGAAGGGTGGATATATATATATATATATATATATATATATATATATATATATATATATATATATATGATAATTTAGTATATAATAAACTTTAATACTATGTTTGTCACCACCCTTAAAAAGTTGTATATACTATTGATCTATTTACCTATTAGACTACTAAATATGAATTAAAATTATGGTGTATAGATCTTTTTTGGCTCTTATGTCTATCTCTTTATATATTAGACTACTAAATACTTATAAGCATTATGGAGTATAGAAAGACGTAAATTGGGTCATCTCTTGAAGAAATTGATTTTAAGGTAGGGAATTTTGGAAAGTATTGATGGAGTACAAATAAAAAACACAAAAGGTGAAAAGTTCTTAAGAGAATCATTAGAAAAATTAAATGAGAATTTTTATGTATCACTTAGGAAGCTTTGATAAAAACAACCCAAGTATTTGGGTAATTGAGTGTTTTACTAAAAATCCTAGAGGTTAATAAATTTTTTAAGTAGCAACAAAAGATTAATACTGTGAGAGTGTACAGTATGAAAAATCTTATTGCCTAGTCCATCATGATAATCATAAAAAAATGTAACTTTATGATGAACTTACTAAACATCAAATTTGTTGAATTAATTACCTAATGATGTATGACTAATATCATTAATTCTATAATTTGCCCATAATTTTAAGAATTCAAAACACTAATACAATGCAAAGTTAATGAATTAAAAAAAAAAAAATTATTATAACATTTAGTAAAATTATTTAGAAGTAATACTGAAGGACAATAAACCTTGCCTAATTAATCAATAATCATAAAAGAACCATGCAATTTTAAGTTGTTTTACTTTTGTAGTGTTGATGACTTACACTTATTGTTGTCATCATAAGTTGTAGGATATCCCACGTTAGTCCTCTATCCCCTAGCTTATTTGCAATTGTTATTGTAGGGCTTGCTATGAGTTGGTCCAAGAAGAAGGACTGAGATCCTTTGGTTTCGTGTGCCTTGCTAGGATCTCTACTACCATGATCGGGATTGACCAAGATTTGGTCACTTCTTATTTGATATCTTCAATGGCCAGACACCACAAGAAGTGTTTCATCTGTTGCCCGTACCATGAAAGGTATGAATGGAAATCTAAACATTTTTCATGTATGAGTTTCATATCTTTTCCAAATTTTAACCATTTTACCAATCATTTCATAGGCGTCATAGATACTGTTGGTTCTGTCATTAGAGAAAAAGATAGTATATGTTTTTTATTCTCTCTAATTTAACGTATATAATTTATCTATTAGGGATGTATTGAATACAAAAGTATGAGGCACATACACCTTTTATTTCACTTACAAGAGTTAGAATTAAAGTATAGTATGGAATTGACTCAACACTTTTTTTTTCAACTGTAGTGCTTTCAAGAGCTATAAAGTTTAGCCCGGCAACCAAACAGGAGTAAAGCTGAACTGGATTACAACTTAGGTATTCATATTTTGAATCATTTGATTACTTTATTGACATAGAATTGACTAACCAATAGCCACTTAATTTTAATCATAAATGAATACAAACAATCTCAAACACTTTGGCTTAGATATTAGCCTAAATAGATCAAATATGACTTCATAATATGCCTAAATTAATCCAAATAGATCTGTTTTGCAAATATATTGTCCTTATCAAAAAGGTGGCACAGAGTGTGACTACTTTCGTTTGTGTTTTGCATTTAACACCCTCCATAACCATGCTACTTGTAAGTATCTTTCAACGGTATGTATAATTCCTCTTTTTTGTAAATAATTTTTGAGATATAGCTTAGATAGCTCGAGTTGAGAATGGATGGATGGAGCTGGATGGAGCTGGATGGAGAAGGGTTGTTAATAATTGAATGGAATTAATGTGAAAGTTGTGAAATTGTGTTGTGAATGGTGAATTGTGTTGTGAATGAATTGTGAATGGTGAATTGTGTTGGAGTATATACTTGTTGATTACGAAAATAGGCACCTTTGTCATATAAAAATGGAAATAGCCTAATTTTAGAGAAAACTCTATCGAAATTTACACGTGAAAGTTCCTGTCTTGTAGATATGTTATTGTTTTGTAATACTTATAACCTATGTTTTCTCAACCTCTCAGGCAATTTAAAAAACAATGCCATACTCACCTGAAGAGCTGATGTAGATTAAGAAAATCTAGCCGAATACTTCATTGGGGCCGAACAATATTTCTAATTAGGTAGATCTTCCCATTTGTTTTTGTATATTATATCATTAGATTAGGTCTTTAATAATTAGATTAAATTACTATGATCATCTCTAGGTTCAAATTCTTTTTTCATAAACTATTCTTATCTTACATTAGGATCTCAAAAGCTAACATTAAGTGTTAATGTAAATATTATTAGTTTTGATCAAGTAGCTTAGATTATATTTATAATTAATAACAACTTTGTGAGAATTTAATAATAAATATTTTAGTATATTTTCATAAATATTTTGGCAGTAATGTTCTCATATTGGCATCTTGTTCGATGTATGGGTTCTCATATTCACGAAAAAAAGTTATATGCTACGGTTTTTTAATATAACTGTAGCATCAAAAGATTAAATGCTGCAAATTTCTAATATAGCCGCAGCATTTAATCTTTATATGCAGCGCTTATATTAGAAAACTGCATCACTTATAGATGTCAGAATAAAAAAAATTTCAAAACAAAAAATCAATAAAAACCACTAATGTTGCGGTTTTTTGGAAAAGACGCAGCATTTAAGTCTTATAAATGCTGCTGTTTTTCCGAAAAAACCGCAACATTTGATGAGAAAAGAATAATTTTTTTTAATAAAAAACAATATATGCTGCGGTTTTTCCAAAAAACCACAACATTTGTGGTTTTTATTGCTGCGTCTAAAAACCGCTTCATTTGTTGATACCCCATGTGCTTCGCCTATATGTGCTTCCCATCAATAACCACATTATTTAAGGCTAAAAAACCGCAACATATAGACCTTTCTCTACTAGTGTTTATTTTTAAAAAAATTTCCACGTGAAGAAACGAAAAACCTCATATTCGAATTTGGAGGTCTCACATTCACTCTGACTATTAAATAATAATATATGTATGATACATTATATATATAATTTGTAAAGTCAAAGTGCACACATAGTCGTCTTGGACATCGATTTTGAGATTTTTTTTAAAAATTTATTTTTCATTAAATAAATAAAAAAAACCAAAGTCGTTGTCTGCGAAAAATCGTTGTCTGTGACAGCGACTTTATATGAACTTGGCTCTACGGTCATTTTTCGAAATACTTTAATCCCGAGGTTGTATTTTGAATTTTTTTTTTAAAAATGTCTAGTAAATGTTCCTGAACTTTCTGAAAAAAGTGAAATATCTTTACTACCTTTGCCGAAAAAGGAAGTGACAACAATCCCAAGCAAAAATTTTAGACAACTTTTTTCTCATATCGATGACACGAAAGGATCAATCAATTTTATTTTTATATAGTCGTCATAATGTGTACTTGATAACAGTATAAAATGCTAAAAAACAGTGGTGGGAATTCATGATTTCGGGAGAAATATTATTTATGGGCAATAAAGGGCTCGATTTTACCGAATCTTATACTAATATGAGAATCAGAATTGATGTTGGAATGAGACTTTTTCAATTTGAAGAGGTTTTTCGTGTGTTTTCAAATCTTGTTGCATATACAATTGATCAGATAAATCGAGCATCTCAAATTATGATTGCAATATAATCATTAGAGAATGGACATATTATCTCATTGTCTAATAAGTTTGGTGTTCCATTGTCCGACGGTAACAATCAAAGAAAATATTAGGAGATAAGATCAGATTGCTAATAAAAATTTGGGAAAAAGTCATTCATTAAATCATTAAGAACTTTACAGAGTTGACGAAAGTCATGAAAATTGTTTTAACTAAAGGAGATGTTGATCTCATATAAGAATTGAAAGAGACGGGGATAAAAAAAAAATAGAAAATGCTCCTCTTATTTATGGATTGTTCCTTGCCAAACCATAAAGTATGAATAGGATAAGATCTTGTTTATAAACTATTTATTCATTTTAAATCTTAGCCAAATAGTTATAAAAGTAGAGAATAGCCACATGGCTTCATGAGAATGTAGGATTTAGATTTTGCTTTCACCATATTAAATAATAAATAAAATTATATATATATATATATATATATATATATATATAATATGTAAAGTCAAATTATACTTACGCATAGTTATTTTATTATTTTGATTTATTTATGATATGTGTATGACTATATTATTACTATGTATTGGAAATTTTGATTGATGGTTGGTTTCCTCAAACTTAATTAATTAGTTATAAACATAATTTTTCTATAATACGGTATAAGAGTAACAATTATATTATTGTCAATTATGAAACTTTTTATAATGTAATTGATATTAATTTAATAAATTTATAATTTTACCAACTTACCGTGCATCAGCTCGGGCACATATTGATAAAAGGATTAAGAATGAAGCGTTTAAACATAATTTGTGAGATAAGATTAAATTTTCATGTTGAATTTTTTTATTTCCTAATTTATCATGTTGAAACAAAGGGAGAGTTTATTTTTATTTTTTTTTTAAAAAGTAAAAATAAAAAAGTAAGAAATCACCATGAGAATATAAGATTTTGATTTTACTTCACCACATTAACTTTAACTCTTAAATAATAATATAGGGTTAGAAAAGTGTAGGAAGGTGTGGAGAATTCTAGAGGACCAATCTTCACCTTTGGATCAAATAAATATCCTCCATTCATTAAGGAGGTGGAGTAGTATATATATGAGTAAATGCATTAATTCCAAACAATCCACAAAAAAAGTGAGAGTTAAAGTGAGATAAAATAAAGGTAGTAAGATTGAGTTTTAAAATATTGTATCACATAAAATAAGTGTAAGTGTGTCGAATTATATTAGAGTGAGTGCTATAAAAATAGGTGTCTAATTAAGTATTGTGCTGAAGTGTTGTATGCAAGTCTTATTGTAATTACTTTTCATATAATAAAGTAATTACATTTTTGCTATTATCATGTGTTGTCGTGTTCAACATTTTTGAGTCAAATGATGGATGAATGTGTTTATTGATACATAAAACTCAATGATGATAAAGCTATATATATATAAACTTATAACATTGTTTGTATAACTCATACTGGCCCTTTTTTGACTCATAGTGACAAAATAATTTTTTCCACTTATAATTACTCTTTTTATTGTTATAGTGACCCTTTTTTCATTGCTATAGTAACCATTTTTTTACGTAAAATCCCTAGCGTTGAATCTTACCATTTGAATGGCCAAGATCTCTTCTTATTCTTCTTATTTTAAGTACTATTCTTATTGGATTCCTTCACTATATATATAACTTTCAGAATGCAAGCGGTAGTTACATTGTATCTTTGGTGTATTCTGTCAATGTATTAGCCTACTGTTTGTTTATTAAATTAGAGGACTCAACTTGTATAATGAAACAAGCTAAGATGTGGAAGCTTCGAATTGAATCAAATTTTTTGTTTGGATTTGGACGAGCTTATACTTAAGCAGAAATGAGTTGACTTGGATGAATATGATTTGATTAGCTTAAATGAGTTTTTGAGTCAAATGATGGATGAATGTGTTGACTCATACATAAAACTCAATAAAGATTAAGCTATATATATGAATTTATAGCATTGGTTGTGTTAGCTAGATGATTGTTCGGTGGATATTTTTGGAATATGTTTAAGATGCTCTCCTCCTCATTGATGCATCTGAGGAATCTCCATCTCGTCTAACTGATGGTGAATTCGAAGGTAATCGCCTTTCTCGTTCTATTTCCAGTTTTGGATGTTTAGATAGTAGGGATAGCTATTTAACACTACCGGCAGTGAGTAAAATTTTCCCCACGAGTAAAAATAGTGAGTAAAATGAGTGAAAAATGCATATCGTCAGTGGTCACCCGTGAAAAAGCTCACAAGTTTCTTCATCCCATCACTAGTAGAAAACAATTCAATTGCTTCGCCTCAATTGCTGCGGTTAAACAAATTTCAAAGCACATAACAATAAGTGTTGCGGTTATTCAAACAACCGCAGCACTTATAACACAAGTGCTGCGGTTATAAAAATAACCGCAGTATTTATTACAAGTGCTGCGGTTATTTAAATAACCGCAGCACTTATAAATCACAAGTGCTGCGGTTATTTGAAATAAACGCAGCATTTAATCTTCCTCCAGGAATATAATATATGACTGATTAAATGTTGCGGTTATTTGAAATAACCGCAACATTTAATCAGTCATATATTATATTCCTGGGGGAAGATAAATGTTGCGGTTATTTAGAATAACCGCAGCACTTGTGATTCATAAGTGCTGCGGTTATTTAAAATAACCGCAGCACTTATTCATTAATATAAAAACCCAGCCTTTTCTGTTCCATGCCATTCAAACACGAAAACTTTCCCAGAATCATCCTAACACTTCAGCGCACGAAAAAAACCTAACCCTAACCCTAACCTTATAACTTACTCATCTCTCCCATTTTGAAGAAGTGTACATACTCCAAAACTCAAAATCACGGTTTGTATTTGCCTTAAACTCTAGTATATATTTTTTTAAAATTTTTTTGTCCATAATTTGTTAATATATAAATGTGAAGATGAAAAACTCTTTTATGTTCAGATCTGTATGTTATATGTTGTGTTTATTAAGAAATAAGCTTTAAAAATCGAATTTCATGGATTATAGGGTTTTAGAGGCCTTTTTTGGAGATAATAATCCCTCAAAGGGGGATTTGCCCCTGTAGATCTCTCAAAAATACACAAGTTAGACATATTATAAGCCCCATTCGGAGTCCCGTAGTCAATTTTATGGCTTCTCAAAGTTTTTTTTTCAATATCTCAAATAATACGTCACCGAAGCCGCTAAAGGCTAATATAGTTGTGGAGTACCTCTAAAAATAGGTGGTTTCAAAAAAAAATTTACACCATTCGTATTACCGGGCTAAGAGATATGCCTCTTCGAACTTTACGAAACCTTGGAATAACACCCGAAATCTATGAAGAATGAATTGGTTGTTTATTTTGAGTACAAAATATTGTAGATCACAATTTTGCGTGCGAAAATGAGTGGTCATAATTGAATTTTTGATTTATATGCTTCACGATTCATCATTTCTTAGCTTTTCTTATCTTTTATGACCTATTAATTTTAATTTATTTTTGTTCTGGTAACCATCAATTGCTGCGGTTATTAGAAAAACCGCAACAAATATATCTATTATTTGCTGCGGTTTTACCAAAAAACCGCAGCAAATAATGCTAAAAAATATATATTTTTTAAATCTTTAAAAAATGTTTGCTGCGGTTTTTTGGTAAAACCGCAGCAAATAATAGATATATTTGCTGCGATTTTTCTAATAACCGCAGCAATTGTTGTTTCTATTGCTGCGTCTAAAAAACCGCAGCATTTGTTGATTTTCCATGTGCTTCGCCTATATGTGCTTCGTATAAATAACCGCAGCATTTAAAGCTAAAAAACCGCAGCAAATAGACATTTCTCTACTAGTGCATGAGAAAATTCATGAGGAAAAAAATTCAGGAGGGCCCCACATTTTTTTATACCGTTTTACATTTCAACGACTATTTTCGGCATTTAAACAATTTTAAAAAAATAAAAATTACCAACGGTCATAAAAAAAATTTTCTCTATAAAATGACACCAATTTTGCTATATTTTTCCATAACTTAAAAAAAATATATTTTCCTAGTTGAATTCGTTTTTCACCATTATCTACTTTCCAATTATTATCATACACATTTATTTTTGCAAATCTTCATTAAGGTAAATTATTCTATTGTTATTTTCATAAAAACGATAATAAAGACGTTAGTTAAAACGTTAATTTAAAATGATTATCAAAAGTGATAATTATTAAAAAATTCTATTTTTAACCGCTAATTAAAAACGCTAATTAAAAACCATAATTTTTAAAAAAAACTTTAATTAAATGCGATGATAAAGTAAATGATAGTTTAAAAAGGAAATCAAAAAATGATTATGAAAAATAATATAAAAATGTGATAATTAAATATTATATTTATGAATGATAACTATAACCGCTAATTAAAAATATTAAGTATATTACAAATTGATTGAAACGCTAACTACACAATAATAACATAAATTAATTAATAACGATACAAAATTATTAATCATAATCATGCATTAAGTAGAAAATTAAGTAAAATTGGTGAATATGAAAGAGAAAGTGTGGTGGGGTATTAAAAAAATAAGAGAGAAATTGGTGAGGAATTTTTTACTCACTGCTGGGATGACATTTTAATCACAAAAAAACTCATGATGATAATTGGGTGGCATAAGTGAGAAAGTGATTAGAAAGAGAATTATATTGCAAAATTTTACCCACCACTGATAGTAGTCTTAGGCCCTAAGTGGGGTTGAATTCAGTATATTTATTTCATTCGTCTACTTCTGACATCTTACTACGTAGCTAACTTATCTGGCAAAAAGAGATTTTCTTCTCCAATTACATTACCTTTATCCATATAGATCAGGATATTCAGGAGCATTGTTGATGTTAGACTATTTTAATAGTTATTAAAGTTTATTTTAATAAATAAAAAATAATAGAGGATAGCTGTATAAGTGACCTTATTAAAAAATATACTAGATTATTTTAATAAAAAATAAGATAGGATAACTAATCACCTCCACTTAATAGTCACGATTGTATCTGACTTTATTCATAAATCTTTTTCAACTCATACATTGACATGGGCATAAACTAGCTTTAGGTGAAATGAAAAACAAAAAACTCATACACATTGGATAACTATATTAGTGACTTTATTAAACAAAATATTAGATTATTTTAACAAATAAAAAATAATATAGGTTAACTAACCACCTACTCTCAATAGTCACGATTGTATATGACTTTCTTCAAAAATATTTTTCAACTCACAAAAATTAGTTTTGGCTGCATTTTTCCGAAGTTGTGTCATGGTTGTTCTCAATCAAACCCTCCATCTGATCAATGAGAGACATTATCATATCAATTTCTATCATAGTAATTAGCAATCATCATACCATTTCGTTGTCACCCTCCATTCATTCATTATTTAATATATATCCTAATAACATTTTTTATCATCAAAATCACTTACCTTTTTATCATAAAAAAACCAAATAGCACTATGCTCATGTGCATCCTAATCTATTTGGAGTTGTTAGATAATCAAGTATTTAAACTAATATTTTTAGATTTATATGATTTTGTTAATAATCATAACCACACTTATTTAACATTTTGGAGTTATAATTATTTGCGTAACAATTAATACGAACACGTTTAGATTTGGTTATAGTTTATTTATTTGCGTAACAATTAATATAAGACGAACACGTAGGCAATCAACTTTTTTGGCTCCTGCAAACAGTGGCAATGAGACTACTTCTTCTAGTAGTAGTATATAACTTTTTTTGGGTGCTAATGTCAACTTCTTTGATAGATATATAATTTTATTTTGGAATGACTGATAGAGATGGAATTTGATAGAGATGGAATTTGATTATGGGTAAGATGTTTGTAGCATGCCATTCAAACATATACTAAAGATCTATGCAACAAAATATGATGTTAATGTTAACTTTCCTTGCCAAAAAAAATAATAACTTCATTAATAATAATAATGTGCTTCTTACAAAATATGTTTTAGATGGACACTACTAACAATTTTAATTGTTGAAATAATAGAACAGCATCTCATTCCACAAATAGTGTCTGAGTTTTTTCTCCTTGACGTTCTCGTCAACATCAATATCGACTGGCTTCTGAGCAGGAGGATATGCTGCAGGATCATACAAGTTTGACATGTATGGGTGTTGAAGCGCTTCAGTGACAGTGATCCTCTTACTAGGGTCAAAAACCAGCATCTTTCGCAGCAAGTCTATGGCCAGAGGATCGGCATCAGGATATAGGGCATCCAAGCTGACTCCGCTTGAATGAGGCAATCCTTTAATGAACTTGATTGCTAGTGGATTCTGGATGAACTCAAGATCAGAATCACTTGGGCTTCCGAGAAAGTCGATGATGAGTTTCATTTGGTTGAGGGGATCAGTACCAGGAAAGACGGGCCTGCCCCAGCCACCTATTAGTTCAGCGAAAATGCATCCAGCAGACCACACATCAATGGCTGCATCATAGCAGTTGCTGCGGACGAGTAGCTCTGGCGCTCGGTACCAACGGGTTACCACATACTCTGTCATGGATCCACCATCACCTCTGCAAGGTCTTGCTAGCCCAAAATCACATATCTTTAAGGCAGCGTTTGAGTTTACTAGGATGTTTGCAGGTTTTAGATCACGATGAAGGATGTTTGCTGAATGTAGATACTTGAGTCCTTGTAAAATCTGAAACATAAAATACTTGCAGTGATCATGAGAAAGATGCAGTTGAGACTTGATAATGTTGTTAAGATCAGTCTCCATAAGTTCATAGACCAAGTAAATCTCCGTAAAAGTAGCCCTAGAAGATGAAATCATAACATCCTTGAGTCCAATCACATAATCATGACGAACACTCCTTAGTATAATTAGCTCCCTGAGCGTCCGTAGTGCATCGGCTTTAGTTTCGAACACATTGCTGATCTTCTTTATGGCAACTTTCTCGTTTGTTTCCGTGTTAATGGCAGAACAAACGACTCCATAACTTCCTCTTCCTATAGGCTTAATTGGCAGGTACTTAGTGTCAACTTCAAACAAGGTATGCCCTACTTGGAAAGTGTGCTTCATGTTTAACATCGGCGTCAAATTCATGATTTTCAGATCGATAGTTCGTTCGACCTTGAACTGCACCAACAATTGTTATTTTTGTGAATAGAACGATTTGAGTTGAGTGATATGAAGATGAGAGGAGGAGGGGCATACAGCCCTTAAATAACAAGTAATTTCCATCAGGATATAGGATATTTTTTTGTTGATGCTAATTAAGGGGGATCAGGATGTAGGATATAGGATATAGGATATAGGATATGATTATATGAATAGTAATAAGATAGAAATATGTATAAGAATACTGGATCAACCCATCACAAGAATTTTCTTAAAATTTGTACGCAAAACAAATGAGAAGCTTTTAAAAGGAGGAATTATATCTTTATTTTATGGATACGAAAGTGCTTACTGCTTACTGCTTACTGCTTACTGCTTACTGCTTAGCTTAGTATATATCGTTGCAGTTCGCGAATTTAAGGCATGATATCCTTACTTGTTGATACAAAACAAGAGTAGTTATACACAAAATATAATTGTGCAGCATGGATAGGATAAACTATCTACTGATAACCTACGAGCTAAATACAAGGAAAAGATAATTAAGGTCAAGTAAATAGATAATAAAGATAATAATAGAAAAATAATCTCGTATAGTGACTAGTCAACCTTTTAATGAATTTTTTTTTCGTCTCTTCTACTTTTCATTCATAAAAAAAATAGAAGATTTATTTATGATTTCACATTTTTAAAAGCATTTAAAACTACTTTTATTTATCTAACTGTATTTTCATTGCTTCTTCTCCCTTTTTACATAAAAAAATTTCATCCTATCTTATAAAAATAAATACATTTATCAATAATTTTTCCCCTTAAGAGGAATGAGATAAAAATTAAATATAATATATGCAAAAAAACTAATAATATTTAATAAATAAATCTTAAATAAAATATAGCTTGTTTAAAAAATTAAGAATTAATCAATTGGATGATTTCAAGTTATTAACATAAAATGTAGCTCGAATTTATATTGATGATATACGAAAATAATAATTAAAAAAATTATTTTAATTCGTACTCTATATTATTATCCTCTTCTCATTCTTCTAATGTAAATAAAAAAAAATTTACATATGTCACACAACAAAGCAATCAACTTTATTTTATAATTAGCCTTGAGAATCTCAATAAAAACATTGCAATTAATTGACAAAATTTATAAAAAAAACGCTAGAAAATAATAATTATACAAATAATTAAAATAAAACCCTAGAAATATAAATATAATAATTTCCTAATTACCTTGTTGTGCACTTGTGACCGCGGTGGACAGGTGGGTTGGCGAGGAATGATGGTGGGTTAGTGGGTGGGTGGCTCCGTGGCTGGGTGCAGCGGACAGGGTGTTGTCGGATGCTTGACAGCCTGGATCGAGATGGTTGGATTGCTGGTGTGAGAGGGAGGGTGAGAGTGTGAGACAGTAAGACACAGATCAGAGTGGCAGAGGGCACCGAGTGCGCGAGACGGTGAGAAATAGAGAAAGGTGTTGGAAGTTTTTTATATAAAAAAACAAGAGTATTAAAACAAGAGAGAGTGAGAGTCCCAGTGATAAGGAAAAAATCCCGCATTGGTGGAGGGAAAGGTTTTTTCCTTGTTTATATATTGTAGTATGTTAGTATTACTTAGTTGAGTAACTTGGAGGTGGGTGTTGTACCACACACGTGCGGGTCGGGTTAGGACTCGGGACTTGGGGAATGTGATGCACGGGCGTGGGTCCTTTTATATTTTTGGAGGAATTTTATTTGATAGAATATTCCTTGTTTACTCCAACCGTTTTGACTCTTGGGATTCCCTGATTAGCCGTTAATTTTCCTTGATTATTGCTTGAACGTTGCTTACGTTTCGGCCTTAACTACTTGATCTGTCTTCAGCAAAAGACACAGAACATTAGAACCTCTCCCTCTTCTCTAAAAAATTATACTAAACACCTTTCATTATTTTCTGGGCAAGTATTTTGAATTCCGGTCGGGCTTGTGAGTGCACATAAACTCCGGCGCCGTGCTTATCCTGGAGGGCGACCGCTTCTTGTCTACTACACCAGGAGGTAGCGCGGAACCGTCTTTTAAGTCAATGGTTCGCCCGACACGGCTACTGTTTTTGGTTCACGCATCAACAGATAAATTTACTATTTCATTGCCTTCAGTATCATATCAGATAACAAATGGAGGATTAGAGAGTTTTTTTTTAATAAACTGAAATTTTTTTGGGCCATTTGTGATTAACCTGGCCAATGCCCAAGTCTGCCCCTGTTGATGCATATGAGGAACCTCCATTTCGTCCCACTCATGAGGGATTCAAGAGGTAACAGTCTTGTTATTTTAACATAAACCACTTGAAAATATTTGAATCACAAAATCACCAATTATCTCATAATTAATACTCATTTTATTTACGGTAAGGCAGCACATGGGTTTGCATGGGAATGTTGAGGTGGGTGTTATGATAAGATAGCACGTTGAAGATCATGAGTGTCAAGGTAGAATGCTAAGGTTGGAAGATAGGAATGTAGAGATGGTTTTGGGGAAAGGCGGAAAGGAAGCAAACGACTACAAAGTTGAGTGGGGTTGGGTTGGATAAAACAATCAATACCTTATATAAGACCTTGTCGTTGGAGGGGGAAAGGAAAATGATGGATAACCTGGAGATAGATAGGGTGTTGTAAGAGGATAGGGAGGTTAATGTGAAAAAAGCAAGGTTCAGGAGGGTGAAATGGAAGGAGAGGTTTCCAATGTAAGAGTAGCAAAAATGGTTCATAACCCACCCCACGAACAACAACGAAAATCTTATCTTAAAACTGTCAAGGGATTGGCAACCCTCGAACAGTTGCAGCGCTGCGAGAACATTGCTGGAGAGATTTGCCGAATTTTGTTTTCTTAATGGAAACAAAAATTGATAAGGGGAGGTTGGAGGGGTTTCGGAGTAGATGCGAGTTTATAGATTGTATTTGCATTAGCAGTGAGGGACTCTCGGGTGGGTTAGGATTGTGGTGTAGAGATATTGATGTGTCGACTAGCTCTTTTTGACTCATCATATTGTTGTTTATGTGTTAAATGAGGACAAAAAGGTGGCCTGGAGAGTAGTAGGAATTTACGGATGGCCAGAGAGGGAGAATAAATATAACATTTGGGATCTAACGAAGAGTATATGTAGAGGTAACCAGTACCGATTGTGTTTTTCAGAGATTTCAACGAGGTGTTAGCCAAAGAGGAGAATTGAAGGTGGGGGGGGGGGGGGGGGGGGGGGGGTGAGTAGGAGCAAGAGATGCATGGACAATTTTAGGGAGGTGATTGATTAAATGGGGACAAGAGATTTGGGTTTCAAAGGGCCAATTTATACGCGGCAAAGAGGTCGATCTCCTGCTAACTTAATTAGAGAGTGGCTTGATAGGTTTCTTGCTTGTAATAAATGGATTACATTGTTTCCACACTATAAGGTAAAGCATTTTCCCTTTAATATTAAAAAATCTAATCATGCTTCGATTCTGCTTCAAGCTGGGAGAAGGGAGGAAAATAGAGGCGACTGAAGATTTTTAGATTTGAGGCCTTTTGGCTATCAAGTATAGAATGTGAAGATGTATTTGTGTGCTGATTCTCTTAGTAAATGGACTATTGATACTTTTGGGAATGTGAAGAAGAAGATTAAAAATGCAGAAATGGAGTTGCGGAAGGCGCAAAGAGGAGTTATGGATGGTGTGAAGCTAGAAAGGTGTAGAGTGATTTCGGTGGAGCTAGATAATCTACACCTCATGGAAGAATCATACTAGCATGCTAGAGCACGAACAAATGAGATTAGATGGGGATAAGAATACGACCTACTTTCACCAAAAATCTAATGCTAGGAGAAGAAGAAACAATATTGGTGGGTTGGAGAATAACCTAGGGGAGTGGGTAGATAGTAAGATAGGGATTGAAGATTTGGTGACCGAATATTTCATAGAGTTGTTTAGATCAGAAGGTGTAGTGAATACCAAGGAAGCATTGAGTGGTGTTGAGAATATGGTATTTGATGGGATGAATAATGCCATGTGCAAAATGCCTGATGCTGAAGAGATTTTCACGGCTCTTAGGGATATGCATCCCAATAAGGCTCCAGGTCTTGATGGTATTCATGCGCTTTTTTAACAAAAGTTCTAGCACCTTATTGGAAATAATATTGTCGATTTCGTTACTAATTGGTGATGTAGTCATGTAGACATCTCGAAAATTAGCAAAACTTGCATTGTCTTGATTCCGAAACGTCATGAACCTTGCAAGATTACCGAATATAGACCAATTAGTCTCTCCAATGTGATTTATAATATTATCTCTAAAATTTTTGCAAATCGGCCAAAACCCCTACTATAGTCAGTTATTTCCCAACAATAGAGTGCGTTCGTCCTAGGCCGATTAATTACAGATAATGCCTTGGTAACTTTCGAGGTTTTCCACCATATGGAGAAGAGAGGAGAGGATAATGGTGAGAGGGTATATTGGCTCTGAAATCAGACATGATGAAGGCATATGATAGAGTTAAATTGGGGTTTGTAGAAGAGGTGATGTTGAGGTTTGGGTTCTACAGCGAGTGGGTACAGAAAATTATGGGTTGCCTATCGGGATATTCTTTCCATTTTAAGGTGAATGGTGACATAACTGGGAATGTTACCCCTAATAAGGGTCTCAGACAAGGAGATCCCATTTCACCATATTTATTCCTAATTATTGCTGATGCTTTTTTAGCGCCTCCTAACCAAAGCGTCCATCCATGGTGTTAGTATCTTCAAAGGGGCTCCAAGGATTTCTCACTTATTTTTTGTAGATGATATCATTTTATTTTAGAGGGAAAATGAGGAGGAGTATTCAAAATTGTGAGTATCCTACATTGTTATGAGCGAGCTTTGGGCCAAAAGATCAATTTTAGCAAATCAGAAGCTACATTCAGTCAAAGTGTAGCTATAGCAAGGAGGGAGGTAATCTGTGATTTGCTAGGTATTAGAGAAGTAGAGAAGCATGAGAAGTACCTAGGGGTTCCAACACTGATAGGGTAGTGGAAGAAAAAATTATTTTCGGGTTAAAGGATATGGTATGGAAAAAGCTTCAAGGATGGAGAGAGAAGATGATGTCTAAGCCGGGGAAGGAGGTTCTTATTTAAGCGGTTGCTAAGGCAATACCTACATATCTAATGTGAGTTTTCAAGATACCCGATGGGCTTCTTGATAAGACGTGCTAGCACGATTTTGCTAGGGTCATGGGCAAGATAATAAACTCCACTAAAAAGCATGGGATAAACTATTATCCAAAATCTCAAGGAGGTATGAGGTTTCGAAATATTAAAGTTTTCAATTAAGCTATACATGCAAAGCAAGATGGAGGATTATCCATGGCGGTGATTCTAATCTATCTTGAGTCTTGAAGGCGAGATATTTTAAGCACTCATCTTTTTTAGAAGCTATAGGAGAGGCTTTGACCCAAGCTACACTTGGAGGAGCATTTGGGGAGCAAAATCTCTATTGTTGGAGAGTTAGGAATGGACTGCAAATCAGGGTATGGAAGGACAAATGGCTACCAGACAAGGGGAGTAAAGAGACTTCGGAGCCCCCACCGAATAGGTTGCATGATCTAGAGCTAATTGTGGTAGAGTTAATCAAGACAACGTCAATGCAATGGAATGAGCAAGCACTAGAGCGTCATTTATGCCAAGAAGATGCAACTAAGGTGATGTATATTCCTCTTGAAGATATGATGGAACCAGATAGCTATTACTAGGGATTATCAAAAGGCAGGGAGTTCTCTGTTAGATCGGGATACTGGTTGGGAATGCTAGGAAGTGGGGGGCTAGAGTGTTTGGAAACAGCTATGGAGATATGGCAAACTTACTCAAATTCACTTACAGTAAATGCATAAATGAATCGAAGACATTTGAGGGATGACAGTACATGCCATCTTTGTAACACAAATGTTGAAACAATTACCCATGCACTTTATAAATGTGATTTTGTAAGATGCATTTGGGAGGAGAGTGCTTTCTAGAATCTTATCTAAGAAACATCTAAAGTAGATTTCTCTAATATGCTAAATAGGGTGGCTGAACAATTTGATGACATACATACCTGAAGCTTTGCTACGTTGGTATGGGTAGCTTGGATGAGTCAAAACAAAACCCTGTTCAAGGACTCTTCACATGATGTACGTCAATTAGCATCGAATTTTGCTAAGCATGTGACTGATTACTAGACTTACTCTATGAGGGTTTGTGGACGTCTGAAGGATAGGGGATTACCTCTAGTTTGCAGTTGGGAAAAGTGTGGAAGAGGAATTGTAAAGGTGAATGTTGATGTATCCCTGCTTCCAAATAATATGATTGGATTGGGGACGGTGATTAGGGACTATCAGGGGGAGATTATGGTCTCGGCCGTTAGGAGAAAGCAAGGCTCTTGGGACTTATCCTTGTCTGAGGCAGCATGCGTGTTGTTTGGTAGGGAAATTGCTGGAAGGTTTGAGTATTCCAAAGTTTGGGTAGAAAGTGATGCGCTGGGAGTAGTTAGTATTGTTAACAACAATCAACAGGGCTTTGGGTATATTTCTTTGTTTATTAGTCACATTGTTAAGTTGATTCCGTCATTTTCCTTTTTCCGATGTAGCCATGTTAGATGGGGGTTAATACTGTTGCACACCTTATGGCTAGATCTGAGTTGTTGAACGATTCAGAATATGTTTGTTCTGGTTCATTCCCCATCAACATTCTGACACTTGTGGAGATGGACATTTGATAATCATTTATCATATTTCCTTTTAAAAAACAATCAAATACTTTAAATTTTCAACTTCATGTTCAGCATTCACAAGCATGAAATCATGCTTCTTGTACAAAACCAAGCAAAAAAGAAAGCATTTAAAAAACATTACTTGAAATAAAATAAATTGATTTAGGAATTCAACGGTTCATATTTTCACCTTCAACTCCAACAACTAAATACAAAAGTTTAACTTTTTAAAGCAAAGTTATTAAGAAATTCAGCAGATCATATAATAATAATAATAATAATAATAATAATAATAATAATAATATACATTTATATGAAATTCTCAATTTTACATCTTAAAGTACAACTTCTTACACGTAAAATCTCAAACAAAATAGGAAGCTTAATTTGTAAATTATTCATGAAATCTCAAACAAAATAGCAGAATTTTTCAAGCATGCATAAAAAATAACAACGGTACTTCTCCTATAATTTAACCTTTTACTCTTATCTTGCAACGTAAATTATTGAAAAACTTTAGAGAAAATCCAAAATTTGAAAAAAAATTGAAATTATGGCAAAAAAAAATTTAATTGAAGATGTTGAGAGAGGACCTTGAGGAGTGATAGCGAGAGAGGTCGGAAGTGGAGAGCGTGAAGGAGAAGACCAAGAATTCTTCGACAAATGGATAATAGTGAAATTCTCAACAAATTAGCAAGAAAAAAAAAATCATAATAATCTCATAAAAAAATCATAGTCGTCAAAGTCCTCCAAAAACAGGAAGCAGGGCTGCCAAATCGGTAGACGGGGAGGCAACTTATAACCTGGTTAATGGGAAAACAGTCTTGTGAAAAACATCCTGTGACACAAAAAACTCACCCTTGTCCAAATCATACAACTTCCAATTTTTTTTCAGATTATACGAATAACCAAGAAATACACACCGACGACTCTGAGAGACAAAATTGTCACCCTTTGAACGTTGGTTATGAGTAAAGCACAAACATTCATATGCCTGTAAATGATCAAGACGAGGCTCCTTACCACAAAGAACCTGAATTGGAAACTTATTGAACAAAACAGACGATGGATTACGATTAATCAAGTAAACATCCCCCAAAACACACTCACCTTAAAACGAGACAGACATATGTCATTGAAACATCAAGGCACGAGCAACATTAAAAATATGCTAAAAGTGCGTAACCTTTTGACAAGGTCCCAAAAACTCTCGTCTCAACATGCTTCTTCATTATGCGATTCATCACCAAGTACGTAACTTTTGTCGTTGTTGTCGTCGTCGTCGTCGACGTTGTTTACACCTCCATGGAAGAAGTAGTCATTACACCAAACGAATGGGCAACAACGCGGCTTCTTGGGATTGATTTTCGTCTCTGTTTGACATATCTCTTGTTCTATTTTGTTGACTACTTACTTCAGGAATTGTGTTCGTTTTATTGACAAGTATTAACGTCCAATAACTGTGAAAATAGTGTATATATACGGATTGAGTCGGCTAAGACTCCTAGACTACTTTGAATTAGGTTTTCCTTTTTTCCCCAAACTCATCTTAAATTAGGAACAACTTTTCTTGGTAGAGTTTTATTTAAAATATACTTTCAATGTTAAGAAGAGTAGGATTTCTTTGGACTAGACTAAAAACTATTTTGCAACCCGTGCCAAGCATGATAAATTTTTTAGTTTACTAAATTACTACAATATGAAACGTATGCTTTTAAATGTTTCTAAAAAAATTGTTGCAACTCATTGATATTTATATTCTTCTAAAAGGAATATTATTGAAATATTTTAGCAATAATGTAGAAACATAGATCTCACAAATAGGGGTGTTAAAAATTACCCAACCCGACCCGATTACCCGATGACCTGAAATTAATTAGTCGGGTTTTTTTAAAAAAAAATTTGGTTTTTTCGGGTCAGGTACCCAATCCGGTAAAAAACAGAGTACTCGAGTCGGGTCATGGGCCGGATAAAAAATATAACTGGGTACCCGAATACCCAAAATATTTTTTATTTTTATTTTTTATATTAGAGATTTTAACAGCAGTAGCATAAGTAGCTTAAGGATTAATGCGCGCATAAATTGCCATTACTAATTACCACTGGCGCCTCAAGAACAGTTGTGTAGTGGTTTGATATCAATACTAAGGTGAGTTCAGAAGGATAAAGCAAGCCTGATGCCATGCACTATATGAAGGTAAATGAGGCCTAAGACGCGTTTAGATCTGGTCATATGACGAGTTAGTTTGCTAAGTCTTAGTTTAAATCAGTAAAACAAATAGTTTCCTTCCTACAAGTATTGGCAATTTCTGACTGTACATGGTTTGCCATTGCAAAACTGCAGTCATGCAATGTACTTTGGCAACTTAGGATGAAAAACTAGGATCGATGCTATATATGACACAAGTCTGTACCTGACATGAAGGTCTGTTATACAGAAATCATATCAAGGCCAAGGAAGCTCATAACAAGCAATGGACCTGCAACTTGTGAAGGTTTTTACACTCGATGAGCTAAGGAAATTGGTACTAACCATAGTAAGTTCAAAGAAAAAGCGGCTTCTCATTAGTGTTCAAGTTATGGCATTCAGACAGAAGTTGGAGTCTGAACTTCCTCTATGCGATAGGTTGCCTGAATCAGATTACTCCGATGAATGAAAGTTGACTGCATTTGTTTAGATTTGATCACATTTTTAGACTTGATAACAGAAGAAACCAACATTAAAACTTACAACCAAATATAAGAAGAATGAGGTTTGATAGTCAAAAGGCGTTGAACACAAGATTTTTAGTAAAACAAAAATAATAAAAATAAACCAGGTATCCGCTAATGAACACTCCTACATAGGATTTTAAAAATTAAATTTTCCTATGAATAATAAGAAAATTAACAAAATGAATATTAATCCTTTTAATAGTCCCATTATTATAATAAGTTTTTCTTTTTGCTACAATGTATTGTACATCATTCTCATTGCTCTTTTCATTTTCTTTTGCACATATTTGTCAATTATTCAAGGCAAATTAAAACTTAAATATTTTCAATTGTATGTTTGTAAAATTATAATAAAGTTGATAATTAAAAAATATACACTAAGATGAAACTAACAAGATTGCACATGGTTATTTTTTCTTATAGATTAAGAAGAATTCATGGTCAGAATTTAGCTTTTAAATCTAAAAATTTCAAATATGATAAATAAAAGAAATGGAAGGAGCTAGTATTAAACTAGTTTTGTGTCTAGTTGAATTTCTGGCTGTTAATTGAATGACATATATGATATTTTAAAAGTCATAAAAATGAAATAGAGTGATGACTTGACCATTTATGCATTATTAATTTTTTACTTCCAACATTATCATTTATTTGTCATTTTATTATGTGAGGAGATTTAAAACATTTTATGTCATCAGATAAGTATGATTATGCATAGTTGAGGTTGAGAGTTTAATTAGTAGAAACTTAGCATAAGAGTAAATTTTAGGTCATATTACATCTAGTAACATAGCTACAACCATTGAGATGAAATTGACTTTTTAATTAAGTTGACACAAAATTGGTTACTAAAGACCCTCATTGACATTATGGGATGAACTGTTGTTGCTAATAGTTCAGAAAAGTTCAAATTAGTAAGAGCCAAAGTAAGGATTTTAAAGTTAATTAGTTAAAGAGTAACTAAGAGTGCTAACTTAAAGGAGTTGAGTTATGAGTAGCAAGTTGGTATTTGGTTATTTAAAGAATCAAGAGACTTAGGATATCAATTACTTTAAGTGAAGAAAAAGAAAGAGAATGGACTCAAGTTGAGTTAAACCTAAGTTGAGACTTTAAGTAACTGCTATACTTTGTTCTAAGAAGGAGGTGAAACGTAGAAAAGCAAGCAAGAATAAGGAGACCGGGCAAAAAACTTCCAACGACCTTTGTCACGTCAACCTTCTTATCTGTTGCAACAAGTCATTACTTCATTAAGTATATTAAAATAAAAAAGGGTATATATCGATTAATCAAAAGTCGGGACTGTTATGCGCAAAAAGGATCCTGCACTCGGAAAAATTTCACTGATCATTTAGTAAAGCTCACTGAATATTTCCCCTATTTCACTGATCATTTACAAAACTTTCACTGACCATTTGCCCAATGAACATATCCTTCATTTCAATGATCATTTCCCCAATGAACATGTCTTTCATTTCAATGACCATTTACTAAATCTCAGTGAACATTTGCTCAGTGAGCATCTAATTAAATCTACTAAATTGTGTTCATTTTAAACTGGGTGCATGATGCGCATCATGCACCTGGGTGCATGATGCGCATCATGCACCTGGGTGCAGGGTCCAAGCGCTGACTATTATGAGAAGATTGGGAAAATATGATATATTTAAAATTAATACTTCCAAATAAGTACTCTAACCAACTAAATTCTCATAATAGAATTAATTAACAGTAATAAACCTTAAATAACCAAATAATTTTGATCGGCCTAGGCTCAAACTTGACAGTTGACATGGTGAATTCATGACCCAAATTAAATTGATCCGACAATCTTTTGTGCAAACCGAACCCTCATAGCTCAAATACCACAACACTCGACCAGTCGACCGCAGCGGCAAACTGCGAACTCAATCTATTTTCAGGTTCAGCAATTGATTTCATTTCTCCATTATTTTTTTTTTATTTCATTCAATCATATGATTATTCATTTATTATTGTCATTGCTATGTGCAACATGACTTCCTACTTACATGATAACATTGGAACTCAATAATATTCATATATTCGAATTAATTTGATAATATATAACACTGTATTATAAAATTGAAGTGTTAAGCTTCAATTCTGAAACTGTTATTAGTACCATCATTAGTTGTAGCAATTACAAATTGTGTATTCATTATTTGAGATTGTTATTTTTACTAATATGCTCTCAGATCGAGTCGAATGAGCTCGTTAGGGTTTCGTGCAATGATAAATTGATATTCCGATGTAGTAATGCGGTAATATGTCTTTTCGAACCGGACCTAATTGTCATTAGGTTAATTAACTTACGGACTTAATTGTCATTAGGTTAATCAATCTCCTCAATTGACATTCTTTAGTTGTCTATGCTTGTCATTTGTTCAATCATGTTGAAGTTTTCTGATGAGTTCGCGTACTACCTGTTTAGACTTACGTAGGACATACAGTCTTCGAATCTTAGTTTTGAGGAGGTTGGAGGAGTGGCATAACTTGTTAAGATGCTTTGGCGGTTATAGCCTTTACATCATTTCCTGATATAATGTACTTAACTTTCAGCTTATTGGTAAAGCACTCCACTTTTTTTTCCCCCCCTAACCCCTTAACCATACCCCCACAAACCCTCTCCCCTCTGCGGCTCTGCCTATTCACCTCCACCTTTCCTAGTTTCCCCTCTCTTCTCTCTCCTTACTCCACCTCCTCCTCCTCCTAAGTCGCCGATCACCGCCGTGAATTTGGTGTTGTACAAGCCCTTACACGAGCTAACCGAAGACGACATTACGCAGCTGACCTGCGAAGATTGCCGCCGGTACCTGAAAGAAAAAGTTCCTCCTTTTTTATCTCCTCATCTCCCTTGTTTTTGGGAAGCTCAATTTCCCTCGAAAATGACACATTGGATATTGATTTTTTTCAGGTATGCGGCAACGGGCAACCCTCTTGGAACAAATCCCAGGCGATCCAACAAGTTATTTCTCTCAATTTTCTGATTAAGCCTTCTTCCCCTTTGCGGCTTTACCTTGATGATTACTTGATTTACTTGATTAAATGATTAATTGTTGACTTTGTTGTTAATATTCAATAAGAGAAATAGAGGCAAAAGGTCATAAGTTATTAGTTGATTATTGTTAATTAGAGAAAAAGAGTTAGTATATTAATTATTGTTTACCTGATTTCTTGATTTACGTTAGTCGCTTGATAAAATTGTTGTTGAAGAGATTATAGTGTTGGTTAGTTAAATAGTTTATTGCTATGTTAGTTAAATAACTTATTGTTGAAGAATGTTGATTGGAATATTTTTGGAAAGATCATATCTCAAAGTCCCAAAGTCTCAAATTGTGTTTATTATTAGCATCGGCATTGGTAAATTTGTGTTATTCATTATATCGACATTGTGTATTTCTGTTGTTTGTAATGTGTTTTAGGGTGTTTGATTGTGTGGTGCAAGTGTAGAATGTATTGCGATACATATGCTGAGTAATAATAGGGGCAAATTTGATTGGATTATTGATATGATCTGCTGAAATGATTATGAATAAGAATTGATTATCTTGTACGTATAACCTTAAATTGAGTTGCTTTAGGGTTTTATAGTTGTCGGTCATGTGTGGCTAAACTAGCAAGTGTCTCGTTGGGTATATATCATTTAGTAGATTCTGAACCCATAACGCCAAAATTTTGGCATCAGAAGTAAACGGAATCAGATTCCTATTAATTAATTATGCATTGTGCTTTCTTGTTGCTAGTGTTGCCAAATGCCAATGGTTGGCTTCATATCAATATTATGTCATCCGCTCAAGTTGCATCGTTATAAGTTTTACAGTAGTTGAATTATTTCAACTTTCTTCTGTGAATTTCGGGTAACATAAGCCTGAAGACTGAACAGAATATATCGTTTCGTAGAGGCTGGATGAATGATACTTTACTTTTTTACATGAACTATATGAGAATTTATTTTGGGATATTTTGATTGTTGGAGCCAATTCTAGTGTTTTTTTTTTCCGAATCAGATTAAAAATGGAAACTCGAGGAACAACTTAGTAATTTTTTTTTTAAAACTGTTTCTTGAAGGTTGCTTCTTGTAAGTTACTTGAGCTTTCTCTGTGCCCTTGGAAAGAAATAAGAATGTTTGTTGCTTCTAATCATTGATGAAAAAGGATCAGCTTGCATAATCAAGGTATGTATTTGTTTCCTGCTCTTTATGTCCGGTGTTTCCTTATTACCTGAAAATTTATTTGCAATACAATGATTGCTCTGTTCTTTCACATGATATAGTTCTGCTAATTGAACCCTGCATTTCAAGATAATAGTTCAACAACTATCATGTATGCTTATTGTTATCTACTTATTGATTGGATAAGTAAATGAATTAATCATCTGATAATTATGAGCGTTAAAATAATTTGTGCTTATTTTGATTAGGAAGGTGTCATTTCTTTTGCTTTTATTGAAAATGTTGTCAGATTTCTGTTGTAAGAAACGTTCTCTATCTCTTTTTTATTTGTTGCTAAAATTGGAAGATTGGTACTGTATTTGTTTTGAGATTTCATGGATCTTGACTTCTTCTGAATTAGGAGTAAAAAGAGATGTTGCTAACTACTCATGGGTAAAGTAAGGATGATGGGAAATTTTATTTGTTGATCAGCAGTACCTAATAAATTCACCTACATACTTCAGGTAATTGAGGACAATTATTTTATTCTAGTCACATTACATGGAATGATGGAAACATGTAATCCTCTGTTGTCATCAATGTTTGGATAGTTTTAAAAGCAAACAAGTAATAAAGATCTATACAAATCTACCTTTCTTCAAATTTTTTACCTAGCTTGAGACTTTGAGTTTTTTTATGAATAGTATACTGAGTCATATGGGTAGTGTTCATAAATATGCATATGAGTTTTCATATCGATTATTATGAATTATCAAAAGTAGGCACTCTCTTGATTCTTGATGCTTAAATTATCCAATGACCTTTATTAACTTTGGGAAAATTATGTGGGGGCATGGAGCCATAGGTGATCAGCTTTTTGTGCATATTGGTGAAGGTAATTGAAGGAGTTGGTAATGAACATAGTGGGGGCTCCAGCATTACGGCCCTCAATTCCAGTTTTAAAAGCTTTGGAGCTGAAAAGTTGTCTATTTATTGGATTCAGATCCTACGAGCATCTCAAACAAGCCCATGCACGCCTTATACGTCTTGGCTTATGCCAAGAAAATCAGCTCCTCAACTCTCTTTTGGGCCATTACTCTCAATTTGGCAACATCCACTATTCCAAACTCATTTTTGATCGATTGAATAAGCCCAGTATCTATCTCTTTAATACAATGGTTAGAGGCTTAGTTTCAAATGACGTATTCGACGAAGCTATCAAATATTACCAATCTATGCGTTCAAAGGGCTTATTGCCCAATAGCTTCACCTGCCCATTCATCCTAAAAGCTTGTGCTAGGATTTTTGACTATCGATTGGGATTGAAGATTCACAACCTTGTTGTAAAGCTTGGTTTTGATAGAGATGTGTTTGTCAATACAAGTTTGGTGTCCATGTACGGAAATTGTGGGGGTATATCTGATGCCCACAAGGTGTTTGATAATATGCCTGAGAGAAACTTGGTCTCTTGGACAGCTATAATCAGTGGGTATCTTAATGATGGGAAATTTGATGAAGCTGTTAGCTTGTTTAGAAGCTTTTTGATGAAGGGTATTATACCAGATGGTTTCGCTCTTAATAGGATTATTTGTGCTTGTACAGAGTTGGGTGAGTTTGAGTTTGGCGAGTCGATTCACAGGTATATTGAATTGAATGGCTTAGTAAAAGATATTATTCTGACTACCTCATTGATAAACATGTACGCCAAGTGTGGCTTTATGGACAAAGCACAAAGTATCTTTGATCAGATGCTTGAAAAGGATGTAGTTACTTGCTCTATAATGATTCAAGGGTATGTGGCAAATGGTTCTGCAAAAGAAGCATTAGAGTTGTTCTTTCTAATGGAGAGAGAGAATGTAAAGCCTGATTGTACCACCCTCGTTAGTGTGCTATCTGCTTGTACAAGGCTTGGAGCAATGGATTTAGGAGAGCAGTTAATCAACTCCATAAAGTGGAAAGATGTGGTATCTAACCTTGTTCTTCAAACAGCAATACTTGACATGTATGCAAAATGCGGGAATTCTAACTCTGCGTGGAAAGTTTTTAAAGCCATAAAAGAGAGAGACATTGTAGTTTTGAATGTTGCAATATTCGGTCTATCCATTAACGGCCATGTTAAAGCTGCTTTTGCTCTATTTGCTCAGATGAAGAAACTTGGTTTTCAACCTAATGGAAAAACTTTTGTTGGCCTACTTTGTAGCTGTACCTATGCAGGTCTTGTCGATGAGGGGAAGAAATACTTTAACAGCATGGAGAGTATTTTTTCTGTGACTCCCACCATTGAACATTATGGCTGTATGGTTGATCTTCTTAGCCGTTCGGGTTTAGTAGATGAAGCTCATCAAATCATTCAAAGAATGCCCATGGAACCAAATGTTATTGTTTGGGGAGCACTGCTTGGTGGGTGCAGATTACATAAGAATATCCTTTTGGCTGAACATGCATTAGAACAACTAATCCTGTTAGAACCCTCGAACGCTGGGAATTATGTTCTTTTGTCAAATATTTACTCAGCAAACAATAAGTGGCATCAGGCGGAAAGAATAAGGGTAAGAATGAAAGAGCTAAGAATTCAAAAGATCCCTGGGTACAGTTGGATTGAAGTGAATGGTAAGATACATGAGTTTGTAGCTGGTGACAAGTCACATCCTCTCACTAATCAGATACACATGAAATTAGCTGAGTTATTCAAAGATCTGCGAGCAGCTGGTTATGTACCAACTATAGATTTTGCTTTGTATGATATAGAGGATGAGGAGAAGACGCAGTCACTTCAGTATCATAGCGAAAAATTGGCTATTGCATTTGGCTTAATTAGCACTCCTTCGAATCATGTAATCAGAGTTGTGAAAAACCTCCGTGTCTGTGGTGATTGCCATGAAGCTATCAAGATTATTTCAAGGATTACTAGAAGAGAGATAGTGCTCAGAGATACTAACCGCTTCCATTGTTTTATTGATGGGTCATGTTCATGTAGAGATTATTGGTAAAATAACAATAATTTGACAAAATATTGGCAGGATGATAACGTAACCAAGACGGACACTTTAATCCAGTGAACTATGCAAATATATTTGGAAGCTTGAACAGATACAAGAGTGATTGAAAAAAGGTGGTACCATTGTCTAGTAATGTTTTCAGCCACAACCGTTTCTATGGGAGATCCTGCCTCTGTAACTCGAGTATGAAAGACTTGCTGGAATGAGAATTGCATTACAGACTGCTGAATATTGCAGCCTTTTCTATTCAAGTGGATACTGAAAAAAGAGCAGTTAGAGCAGAGCCTAATTCCTCTGATTCCGTCTCTCTTGCTCCTCCCATTAATCCATTATCCTTTATCAACTTCCTCAAATCTACACTTGACCAGCCTTTGTGGGTGATTACGATGAGATATGAGTCCTCAATTCTTTCCAGGTTTGCTCTCCCTCAACTTTTATTCGTAATCTAAAACTTCAACCCTCCATTCATATGTAACTAAGAAATTCGAACTGATCCTTATCAGGATTTTAAAAGCTCGTTGTGGGAAGATCCCCCCAAAAAATAGAAAGATCTTGATCATAGAAGATAATTGTAGCGGTATTGTTACGTCCCTAGATGCAGTATTGATACATATTCAAAAAGATCTTGAATGTCGTTCTTTTCCAGATTTGTAGCGGTTCTTCTTTTGATCATTGCTTTTCAGAGGATCCCACTTATAACCAGGTACAAGCTCCAATTTTTTTGTTAGTAGAATATATTTTCACAATTTAATACTCCGTAATGTAGAACTAATTTGATAGAATGCTGCCTGAATATATGTAGCCTTAGAAGTGACCATGTGAACAGTAAATTATAATGCTCAAATGGTGTTCCTCTCAGGCATTCACAGAATATGGTGATGGGTAATTGTATCTAACAAATGTTCATCATTGAAACCAGCAGATACATTTGAGTAATCTTGAAATGTATGTCTCATATTAGTATGCTTCTGTTGTCCTTCCTTGGTTATCATGTGAAATACTTTGTGTAGCACTTATGTTCTCTTGCAAGTAATTTTTTCACAAGCCATTTTCCAGGCAGTAGGGTGAACCGCTTCACCATTTCATATTTGCCGACTCTGTAAATTGTGATATTAACTTACATATTCCTTCATCCTGTAATCATTATACATTAAGGGGGTACTTCGGGACATGTTCTTACTTTAATTAGGGGGTACCCCGGGATATCTTCTTTAATTTCTGTTACAATTTGTAGCACCTGCATTTTCTAATACTTTCTGTTTTTGATAGGCCAAAATTGGAGAGCTGCTGGTTTTGTATTGTGCATGGGTAATGATAGTGTGCATAGCATAGCAGAGCAGATTGAAGAAGTGTATGATCAGTCACTTGCCGAGTTCATATGTGTAGGATTTTGAGTTATTTGTATAAACTCATTCTGACATTATAATATTAGCTAAGAAATAAGAGATTTTTACTAGTGAACTCGATACCTTAATGGGTGTTGGTTTTCATTGATTGAATATTTGAATTGGCGAGCATACGGCCGCACTGCCTTTGAGACTAGACACTTATTTGTTGGTCATTTGTAACCCAAATAAGTATATTTTACTTGAATAATATACACTTTCGTCTAAAATAATTTTTTTTTTTATAGAGAAATATATATGCCAAATAACTTTCACAAATGTCACTATGAAGGGTACTAATATATTGAGTTAAGCACATTAAATTGTTATAAAACACTTTAGAATTTTATATTATTATTTACGAGAATGAATGAATCTGACCCTTCATATTAGAATCTAAAGTTTTTTGTTGCTTCGGGTCTGTAATGGGTCGGGTCTCTAACGGGTCGGACGCAGATCGGGTTCGGGTCTTTGAATATCGAGTCAAATCGGTTTCGGGTTAACTTCCGGTCGAGTTGGGTCGGTTTCGGGACTCGCTTTTTGGGTCATAATCAGGTTAGGTCGTGCATTGTATATACCCAAATTTTTTTATTAGTCATCATATTTTCTTCTCCTTTATTAATTAGTGTCATTCCTTGATCGAATATGATATAAGGTTTTGATAAATCATCATATTTTCTTCAACTTTTTTCTATTCAAGTTGTAGATTTGTCTAGAATACGATTTAGATTTAGTCATTATATTAATGTTAATTAACAACCTTTTTTCAAAATATAATGAAATTTTATTAAATTCATATTTTTATTGAACATGCATTAGCACGAGCGTATACTATTATTGATATGATTGTTTGTGTAGTATGCCTTTACTTTGGAGGCATTGCAAATGCAACTTGGTTCTTGGTTGTGCGACTGATCTGTCAACTTCTCACCTTTCAAATACACCAAAATCTTAGGCGTAGTAAACATATTTATTCTCTGTATCTATTCGTGTATATATATAAGAAACCCTAGCTTTGGGAAAGCTGCCACATTTCTCTCTATACAATTTTCAGAGTGTGAATTTTTTCGTTCCTAACCAGTTTTATTTGCTCTGCTATGAGTATCTACCAGTCGATCGAAGTATAAGTCTGTACTACAAAATTTTTGATAATATAGGTTGAGGTCTAGGTTGAATTTGAGAAAATGTAGGTGTATTGAAATGTGAGAAGTTGACAGACCATCTTTTTGTGAAGGTTGGATTTTATGCAGACAGTTCTGCATGATGTATAATTTGCTATCTGAACATGACACTTATTCTCCCTTCAACCCAACAATATTGACTGTTAATCTGATGATTAGTCCTGAAAACTTATGTCCTTTTGCCACTCTTGGACATGTGTTTGGTATAGTAGACATGTGTTATCCTAACCTACATGTCTTAATATTTCCTTAGAATAACATTTTTAGGTGTATTGTATGATATAAGTTTTCTAGTATACGGCTATGTTTATTCAGAATTATACGGTGTATTATTACTTTCTTAGGATTTAATCTACCCATAATTATGATGAATTGACATATACTCTCCGTCTTCTATTTGTTTGCCACATTTGATTTTTGTTCAAGACACGATTTAATAAATTTGTATGACAAAAAACTGTAAAAACTTGATAATCTTAAAATTTACATTGAGATGCATTCAATAGTATCACTAGAAAAATGTAGTATCACTAGAAAAATGTGTTTTTTTTTTGTTGCTTGGAAATGGTTATTTATAGGTAATTAATGCTTGATAATGTTTATCTGATGGAGGAGATCATACTAATACATTATACCCGTTTTCTTCAATTTAATTGGGTAAATGTATATTACAGAAACATTATCTTAGGCTGTAACTACAATACTCACAAGCTTGAAGAAGATGGTTTGATTTTCTGGTGGAATTAGATATAATTTAGTCCTTCATCATTGTTTCCCCTAGGGGGTATAATAAGATTAGAAAAGCAACTAATAGTCATCCATGCGTTCGAGCTGAAGCATTTGTGAGAAGTTAGACATGGTTTCTTATTATCCACTTGGGTTGTTTATTATTAACCAAATTGTCATTCTTTGCTTATATAATCATATACGAAATATTGTCTTCGCGATGAATATTTATGTGAAATTAATTTTATTCTCTGTTTGAGTAATTCATTGTATTCAAATTTTGAGTACAATTATATTACATTTATGGTTTGTAGCATTAGTTTGGTAGTTACACTTTCCAGATCTTTCTCAACAATTGGGTTGATATTTTTTTGGTGTATTGTACGGAGTAAGTATTTTGTATATGGCTATGTTTGTTTAGAGTTATACGGTGCATTATTACTTTTCTATGATTAAATCTACCAAGACATTATAATGAATTGGCATAAACTCTCCGTTTTCAGTTTGTCAACCACAACTGATTTTTGTTCAAGACACGATTTAATAGGTTTTATTCTCTAAATTTGTATGATTAAAAAATAATAAATACTTGATAATGTAAAAATTTACATTGAGATACATTCAATAATATCACCGGAAAAACTTTTTATATTTTTGCTTGGTAATGATTATTAGTAAGTAGTTAATGCTTCCTAATGTTTATCTAAGTTTTTTATAAAAAAAAAAAAAAACAATGCTACCTTTTTGTTTTCTACCCGAACCTACGAATGATTAGTTATGATTTTAAATAATCAATTTTAAATCGTCAATTTAAACATTTGTATGTTTGTAATTCAGTCTACGTTGTATGTTAATAATCCAACTTCTTTAATTTCGTTTATCAAATTCAATGCCGTGTTATTGCACGGACGCATACTAGTATTTGATTTAACGTGTATAGTTGTTTCTTCTATTAGAATATTCAATTATAACTATATTGCACCGTTTCAGACATTATCGTTTCAACTTGGAGACGTTTTATACTGCTACGTAAATTGTATCTCCTATCAAAGGTTTGTTGACAGTATGTAATTATGTATCCACATTCTGTCGTTCAGCCCCATTTCATTCTCAGATTCACTCGTAACCATTACAGTTCCTTGCGACTCAAAAATTGACACTTGAACTTCTTATACTTATCGAGAGAGAACATATATAGACATTTAGTGCCACAAATCTGTGAAAAAATGTAATATGGAAACACTGGCAATAACATTGCATAGGGAAATACAGAGTAATTGTTAGAAGTTAAATGTTGGGTTTTCTTTCTTGGTAATTCTGATAAAATAACAAGCTTTACGTAGTTTGTAACTTAAATACATATAAAGATATACTACACTTCTGTTGCATTTGTTTGCCCTTCTCATGGTCTTGTGCTATCAATACCCACTCTTCCATGTTTTCCAGACTGATTGCCAGGGAAAGTACGATCTCAGTTGCTCCAGTACTTCTTTAGACCATATAGTTCTAAAATTAGTGAATTTTTTTTAAAAAAAATAAAGATAGATAAAGGGGCTCGAGCTCCTTTTCTATGGCTTCTGATCGATTTCCAATGCCAGCAACCAGCTATGACATACCATGGATCCAGCTTCCAGAACTTTCGGAATAATTCCAAGTAGACCAACTTCAAACTATTTTGAGAAGACCGGCAAAGATATACATAAACCTGGTGAAGTACACCCACTGTCAAAGTTATGAAAGTTTCACATAGATACCCTTTCGACTTTTTTTCTCATTTACACACACATAAACGATATCTAAACATATTTAATGCAAGCGCACTTTAATTTCTTCTAAGCACGATCAAGAGAGAAATGAAACCTACAAGTGATTACCAAAATAAATCTTACAAACCTCGTCAATGAGAAGGTATTCAGGTGTGGCAGGCTGGTTTTCCATAGTTCCATTCATCCATTCATATTGTCATCAGTACAAAACTACAAATTAAACAGGTAGTATGAACTCAAACATGATCCTTCTCCTGCAGGAATCACTAAATCCGATTTTGGTGGTCTACCACTCTACTGCCGGTTGTATGGCATTTAAACTACTGCTTCCTATTCCATACATAACAGACAATACCCAAACATCTCATTTCCTTTGCCTCAACTGCAGAATCAGAGATATGAACTTGAGAAAAGGATCCTGATTCTCATGGATCCACATAACGGTCATAAGGTTCTTCAAAAACATAAGGCTATCCTGGCTTCTTATAGCTCAAAAGCTCAAGAGACCATATATGGTAGATAGTCTAGCGTTCTGAATTCATTAGAGTTACTGCTGGGCATCGGTGGTCTCCCAAGGACAAACCAAGATTTGTACAGAGACTTGCTATGTAAATTCAGTATAGTTATGTAACAATGGATTGTAATGATAATAGTAATACTTGCATTGATTTGTAACTGATCTTCTTCGTTTGAGAGGAAGGAACTCTCCCTGTGTGTTTATACATTGATCAAGATAATCCCCCTCAATACCTCTGTCCCCCCTTATATACAATAAAGAGTTCTGCACTTTTTTTTTACAAATATTCTAACAAACTCCACCCACATGCTAACAAAATAACCATATGTTTATTCCTTAAAAAGTAATTATAGGCAGTAACTTCATTCTTCCCTCCGTGTGTTCAGCTTCTTCCTTCTCTTGGTCTGCATCTTCTACTTCTTCCCATGGTACTGGTTTCCTCCTCTTGGCTTGCGCCTTGCATAAGTTATTGTTATGGGAGGCTTGCGAACATTCCCTGCAGTTACTCTGTCAGGAATCTTCACAAAACTGTAGCCAGAATTCATTGCTGCTACCAGTAGCGATTGTCTCGTCTTCCAACTCTACTCTTTCTATTTTGGATAAAAACTTAAACAGTTACCAGCATCAGCACGGAAAAGACTATTTCTGAACACCCAAATCGTCCCTCACTCATGAATGTTCATAATCACTCAATGGTAGCGTAATTGACAAAATAATGACAAGTTAATACCATTGCTGGTGGGATTAGAGCAAGCATACTGTGACCTGTT
The DNA here is from genome assembly GCA_026401315.1 of Dysphania ambrosioides. Lineage (NCBI taxonomy): Eukaryota > Viridiplantae > Streptophyta > Magnoliopsida > Caryophyllales > Amaranthaceae > Dysphania > Dysphania ambrosioides. The sequence goes on from CM048670.1 coordinate 22,733,286, forward strand.
GCTGGGTCACAAATTGGAAGAAGCAAGAGTATCGTGCACTACTTGTAGGGTTATTAGTTAGATTAAGCAAGTGCATGGGCAGACGGCACAATCATTCTAGGACTGGACTAAGAGAACCTAGAGCAATATAGAGGAGAGAGAACAAATATCAGTTGAGGAAGTTACAGGAACATTATAAAGAATCCATATAACTTATTCCAATCAATTCTTCCCTATGCTTCATGATCAATTACTCAATAAAATGGTGTTCCTTGAAACAAAAACAAGGAATTTTTTTAATTATCACGATTTAGCAATAAAGATAAGACAGCAGTGAATAACAATAGTCCTTCACTATCAGGTAGCTCCAACTTATCCTCATGATCTAATTCTATATCGTTCTCACTATCTCAGCTGTTGATATAGACTTGGAATCCTTAACATATTGAAAGGTATGTCAAAAAACATGTATCACAGCCAAATACATCAGTAGGTAATTTGGTAAGGTCATTGCTGAAATTAGGGTCGTCCAAACAGGTATATACACCCAACAACCTTTGGCTCAATAAAATGCTTCAGAGGGAAGCTTCTGTCATTCCTCTCGGGTTACCAAAAAATTTGATAAAAGGATATGGCTTTCCGACCATGACAGATCTGCAAAACATCTTTCAAGTAGTACATTTTCAGAATATCGAACAAAGCTTCTGTAGAATTACTGACCAGTGAGGACCTTCATCCCATTGAGGGGAACTTGTGGGCACAAGCGCCTCCTAAGTCCTATGTTTCAACCAGCTTAATTCCACATTTCTCCTCTTTTTCCCACTTTAAGTATTGGAGAAGACCACAAAAAGTGAACCACAATGCCCACTCAAGAACTCTCCCTTTCTTCATGTACAATCTACACTCATTCCGTTCTTCCAATATCATAAAAAATCCCCTATTTCCTACCTCTCATTCCAGGGATTAAGTGGAGCATAATGATGATTTTTATTGCATTACCAAGTTCAATATTTTGATTTCCAAGAGTTAATATGGTGGCTAAATCAGGTTTGACATAAAATAAAATAAAGATAAAATTGCAGAAAAAGTGAGAAGACACAGAAACATGCAATCAATTTCAATAAAATGGATTGAGTAGACATCATAATTAAAATTGTACAAGTGTTAATTTCAGACTATTAACACAAAGGTATGCATACAAAAAGGTGTAATATAAAAAGGAATATCTCTACTTATAGAGAAGCCTCAACTAAAAGGCCATAGCCAAAGTAGTTAAAACTCACTTCGTAATCAATGTTTTAATAACTTAGTTATTGTGCTTCATCCACCAATTCATCAGAATCCGTATCACTTGCATTATAGCCTGTACAGACCACAATGAGAAAACGATAATAAGACAGGGGAAAGCTGATATTATTGTGCAAGAACAAGAAAAGTCAGGTTTTTTCAGGAGAGGAATGCAGAAGACAATTTACCTGGACGCTTATCACACACTTTCCAAACAGATGATCTCACCCTAGAAGCCTTGGACACCCAATAGCTTGCCTGAAAACCATAGAGTGAGACATTATCTCAAGCACAAAACAAAATGATGCCACAAATCAAAGCCAACAAAAGTAGACTCGTAACACAATATAAAAAACTGCATTAATTGTAGTTGGTGCTAGTGGAAGAACTTTTCACCAGCAAGAAAACCTCAAACTGCACTTACATGTGTAACTAGATAAAAAAATATAAAATAAATAAATAAAAGGATTATACACAAAATAAGCACAAGAAATTCTGCAACTCTCAAGCAAGCCAAAAAGCTACAAAAGTGAACACAACCCTTAAAATTAAATCCTACACTGCCTAATCATTCATCCCATACACCTCGAAACATCAAGCATCCCAATTCCATCTTTCACTAAAAAAATAAACTAATATCACAACACAACTATACCCAAGCGTGAACACGAAATCGAATTTCCTATACAACTCGAGGACTTGGCACAAACTCAAATTTAATCATTTCCTAAATGATAAATGCAAAGGTGAGACTTTTAGTTTTTCACAAAACCAAATCATGAAAAAACTCTTAGAATTGACAAAAACCCAAATCGAATACATCAAATTAAACAATATAAAATGATGGGCATTCATAAATACCACTACATAACACCTTAAACATACCATCAACAAAAATTTCTCCCTGAAATCAGAAAAATGAGCAAGAACATGAGACCGATTAAGTAACTTTAAACACAAATTTCAAAAATAACAAAAACCCACAATTAAATTCATCAACATAATACAATCTATACTGATAAAAACACTTTAAAAACACAATCAACATCAAAAATAGGAAAATTGATGCGCATCCATAAAAACCACTGATTAACGTTTTAAACTCACGATCAACACCTAAAATAGAAAACTTAGCAAGAGCATGAGACCAATTCAGCAACTTAACCACAAATTTCAAAAATTAACAAGAACCCACAATAAAACACATCAAAATAACACAATCCAAATTAACTGGTATCCATTCAATTCACTAAATTGACAGAAAATTTGAAAAAAGGAGGGACCTTTTCATCATCTTTGGAGACACCATAGCCAGTGTTGTACATCTGACTGAGAAGAACTTGACAATTGACATCGCCTTGTCTAGCCTCCTTGAGAGTGTCTTGAAACCACCGCCGCACACAGTCGGCCACCACCGCTGACAGAGGCTGTCGCCCTCCACCTCCACCGCCGTAGCTGTTACTGCTGCTAGTGCTGCCGTTTTGCATGTCGTTTTACTCCTTGATTGTCTGCGTTTTGAAGGGATGTTCAGGGTTTTTAAAAGTATAAAAATTGATAGAAAATCGAGGGGAGAGGAATGGGAGGAGAGATTTGGTAAGAAGGAAGGGAGGGTTTTTAAATTTGCAAGTCAATTTGAGGGGTACAACGCCGTTTAGAGGAGGAAAGTGTGGTCATTATCAGCAGATATAAACTGAGAGAAAGTGACAATTTTGCTGTTTTCCATCCAACTACAACTTGGGATTTCGCTTTTCTTTTTCCTTTTCTTTTTCGATTTTCTTTAGCAAAATCCAAATTTGAAAAACATCCATCACAATTTTTCTTTGTTAAAATTTTGTTTTAGGTGAGATAAAAAAATTTATGTCCAATGATAGTCCAAATCTTTTGATGTTCCATTACATTAATTTTTTTTTATAACATTGACAATATTAATTAATTCTTTTTTTTTTACTTATGTGTAATTTGTGCTATTTTGACATGATTTTATCACGAGTCATATTTAAGGTCATATTCATTTCACCTTAATTTTACTAAACTTAAGTAATCAAGTTTGCCTCCACATAACTCGTACATAAACATTTACAATATACTTATCCTACCATCTTTCCCACCGCTAATTACTTGACTCAGCCTATATGTTTTTCCTACCACTAGTTACTTGACTCAAACCCCATATTTTAGTTATCATTGAAATTAGATAACCCTAATTGGCATGAATAGAAAATTAAATATAGAAAATCAATGTTGGCAAATTTCCCATATTATAATACTTGACAACACTCCAAGTCTCCAACTCAACAATGCTTCATAGTGCATGAAAACTGAAATCAGTCTATAAAAGAAAGGAAAACACATTATCTTATTTTCATAATCATATGAATCAAATCCATAAAAATGTTGAACAAATGAAAGAGAAAGTCAAACAAGTGGAAGGTTAGTTGACTTCGAGTTCAAAGCAACCGAGATATTTATATTTATACAGCATCAGTAAACGAAGCACCAGTGGTCTAGTGGTAGAATAGTACCCTGCCACGGTACAGACCCGGGTTCGATTCCCGGCTGGTGCAATTATCAATAATCAAGTGATGATGAAATAAGCGTTATGTGGCAATTGGGTCCGCCACAATGTTATCTGCCACTTTCAGATAAAACAGAAAGCGCATCTGAGCTTGATTTTTTTTTTTTTTTTTAAACCAATACCCCTTCATTTCTCTTTCAGACGAGGATAGGAACCTTGATTATGATCAACATATGTTTATAGTTGCTGAATCAAAGTGATAAATTATCTGTCAAGTCTGTCACATTAAATTTATTTGAAATCAATATAAAAAAAGTTTTATTAACTATATACTCTTTTAAAGAGTAAGGAAAAAAAAAAATTAAAAGGTAGGTATATATAAAATAACATTTTGCTAAACAGTTGTGCACATAACAAGGAAATTGAACAAAGAGTAACTAAATTACTTATTATAACATCTAGTTATGAAAAATATGTGGGATCCATTAAGTGTTTTGATAATGATATCTTTTAGTACATTTGATGATTATTTGTCTAGTATATGAAGGGCAAGATTTCAAGTTTCGAAGTAGAAGTTTGCTAATCAAAGTGCTACCACAAGTGTCCAAACTCGTGATGGAAGCAAGGACGTAAAAGCAAGCATTTTCGATGGATACTATTTGAGCAAAGTTCTAGTTGTTGTGGTATCAAGATATCGTGTTGTGATATCAAATTCTAAAGTTGCGGCACAGTGAGTTCCAATTAAGGGAACTCGTATACATTGAGCTTCTAAGGGGAACCCCAATTCATTGTGGGTCAAAAAGTGCATTACATGAGTATGTATTAGGCTAAAGCCTTGTTCCAATTGATGTCTCCTATGTACGTAGCTATATCTTTGTAATCTTTTGAGAATCATTACTGGGTTGTACTATGGGATAGGGAAAGAGAATTGTAGGATTTAGAGTTAAGTCCAAAACGGTAGAGAAAAAAGAAAAGAGATAAAGGAACTTGAAGTTCAGTTTAGAACTCAAGTGATCACGACGAGAAAGCCTAATAGTTTTTATAAGGAATTACCCACATAGTTTGAGTTACAAATCACAGAGTTGGGTCGTGGTTTCTTTTGAGATGAGTGCAAAAGTTTTCATGATAAAAACTCTTAGTTCTTTTTTGTGTGTTCCTTTCATTACTAAGTTATAGCTTAAATTTCGCAAAAATTTTCTAACTTTCGGACCTACAATTCAACCCCTTTATAAGTGTCCATTCACACAACAAAATAATCATAAAATACATGATAGGATACAATCAAAAACACATTTAACTGTATCACCAAATTTGAAATAGATTGAGCATGTTGTGGCACACCACTAACACGTCGCGACAAGCTGTAGTATATAGTATATAAGTATATTACGCCCTCTATCCATCCAATGGCTGAGTCTGGGATTTTTTTTTATTTTTAATCTTTTTTAAAAAAAAATTTGAAAAATAAGCTTGCGTAGAAACTAATTTAAAAAATAAGCTCATTTTAGGTTTGGGGGTAAAACGTTGCCCCCTAATGCAAAATCGCTGCCCATGGAAACATTTTGCATAGAGGTGGATTTAGAAGGGTTAATCTGGGTCAGGCAAAAACGTTGCCTACGGCAACGTTTTAGTTAAATAAAAAACACTGTCCACGGTAACGTTTTTTGTCAGAGTAAAATTGCTGCTTAAGGCAACAATTCTAGTCTGACCAAACACGGTGCCCAAGGCAGCATTTCGGACTTCAGTAACACGTTGCCTTAGGCAGCATTTTCCTAATGAGTTTTTTTCCTACACCGCTGTAAACAAATACGTATTAAATACAGCATACAACTTCTCATTAATATTAAAATACGTATTAATCAAAATGTGAATTTTTCAACACAAATTCAAATAATAAGTATGGAATTAAAGACAAGCCAAAAAGAAGCCATAACAAATTATAAGGTTCGAAATTCAAACTGTATAATGTTTCTAATTAAGTTTTAGTTGTATACATAACAAATTATAATATAAAATAACATACTGAAAAATGAAATAAGCCCTAAGCGTCTGGACCCGAAGTTTTCTCCTCGAAAATGATATCCAAATGAGGGTACGAGCTCTGAGTCTGCGTATGCTGGGTCCACTCTAGATGGTGTGCAAATGGGGCCTATAGAGATGTATAAGTCAATGACGAAGACTGACCCTGAATGTAATGCTGAGTCGGCATCTCGATAGTAAGGGTCTCCGGCATAGTCATGAGTGTGGAGGGGGTGGATGCGTCGCGACTCGTCTGTAATGGATACGACAGAAGTCGGTAAGGCTACCGTATCCTCTCCTTGCTATCCTAGACAAGGTCGTACACGTGATCTGCCATGGGAGGACAGATGGCTCGGGAATCGTGAACGTAGTCACGAATATGTAGCAGCTCCTATGTCTACACGATAAAAGAAGGAATACAAATGAAGTTAGTTGTGTACTATATATAAATGAACAAGTAAATTGGCTACAATTCTTACCACGATGTGTAATGACACTGCTGTAAGGGAGAAATGTGACATAGGCGGCTGGAAAAAGGGCTAATGAACCGCCTGATGATACGTCGATACCATACCAAGTATGGATCGAAGTAGTCCATAACTCCCTTGAACGGATCAACCTAGACTACGGACTGTAGACGCCTATCCTACGCGTCAATAAACTATCGATGCACCAGATGACTCCAGTCTTCCCATGTTGATCCACCTTATGTAAGTCCTCGCTCGTGTCAACCGGAGGTGGTATGATTTGACGTGATCCGTACTGCCGCATCACTCGTGTCGGCAAATGAAACTCAACGCACTCAAAACATACCAGCGGTGCAACGACACGCCACTCGTCCTCCTCACCCTCATCCTCAGGATACGGATCCCATATCATCTATTTATAACGAAGAACTAAAAACGTTAGATATTGAAAACAAATCTATGTAAAACACATGCACAAATTAGGGAAGAGTTGGAATGGTACTTGGTCATCCGTCATCCTGTCCAATAAGTCTTGCAAAGAGTTCACCGCAGTCGCGAGGTGAACGCAAGTAAGACGATCAACCAACCATCTTGTTTCGTATGGCTTTCCATCTCCAATGCGGCCCGATTCGACGAAAATGTGGACCTCTTGTCCCTCCTAAGCTAGTCTGCGTCGTGTAGGTATGGTTGGACGACAGACGGTGAGATATTCTCATGCCCAAAGCTGTGTAAGTGAAATAAATGGAATGAGTTGGTTACATATTTTTGTTACTTTAATGTCAATGAAAACAAGAACGTAAATACCTGGAGAATGACTAGTGGCCTAGCTATTTCAACTATTGCCCGACCCCATCTCACTCGACAAGAATGGCTCATCATTCGATACAGATAGGAAAGAGCCGCGCTGCCCCAGCTATAACTAGCTACACTATCCCAAGGCCGGTCGAATAGGTTCAAGTACATAGGCTGGACCTCGTTCCCCGACTAATCTGCAAAGAGTACACAATAAATGAGGACCCAACAGTACATCCGTGCATACCTCAAAATGTCCATTCGGTGGCATCCGCAGGCGGAAGATGGGCGAAAGTAGCAGACAACCAACTGAATCTAACAGTGGACCCCACCATGGCACCCTCGGGTGGGGAAACTCCAAATATTCATGAAATTCAATCTGCTTTTCTTCCCATGCCCCAAAATTCGTGAATTAAAAAAAATGAATTTCGTCAATAAAGAAAATGAATTTCGTGAATTAAAAAAAACGAATTTCGTCAATAAAGAAAATGAATTTCGTGAATTAAAAAAAATGAATTTCATTAATAAAGAAAATGAATTTATTCAATAAAGAAAATGAATTTCGTGAATTAAAAAAAATGTAGTTTGTAGCGTATGATGGCAAGATAAGAATATTTCCATTCACTAAGGTTGTCCCAGCACAGAGAACAAGCAAAAACAGGCCAGCAGGCACACTTGAAATGAAATCATTAACAAGTGTAACTAAAAATGTCATAAAGACCAAGATCATACGCAGTATATTGCTTGCCATTAGGGCTAAGTGGCCAGCATGGGGTAGTAAGCAATTATACATAGTCCAAGACAATGCAAAGATGCACATAGCAGGAGATGATCTAGAGTACATGCAAGAAGCAACTAAAGATGGATTCAACATACACTTAGTTAACCAGCTTGCCCAAAGCCCAGATCTAAATGTAAATGATCTAGGGGTTTTCAGAGAAATTCAATCATTGAAAGAACAAACAGTAGCAAAAATAGTTGATCAACTAGTACAAGCAGTTTAAGAAGCTTACAATGACTACAATCCAAAGCTAATTAATCGCATTTTCTTGAGTCTACAACTATGCATGACAGAGATACTAAAGGTTAAAGGAAACAACAACTATCAGATACCACATATGAAGAAACAGTCACTAGAGATTAGAGGTGAGTTGTCTAATGCAATATATGTACCAAAAGAGCTTGTGCAAGAATGTCAACGGTAGGCGAAAGAGGGACATATTCATGAAATGGATGAAGGACCAAGTAGTTAGAATGGTGGAGAACCACAAAATATTAAAGAGGATAATTGAGATAATGATAAGTACTAAATTTCTCAAACTAAGCATATTATGTGAAGTGCACAACCTTTTGTAACTCCATATATAAGAATGATAAGTGTGAGTATATTATGGGTAAGTAAAGCAATTGTAATTTAAATTCTATATTATAATAAGTATGGCTGTTTAAATTTTATTTAAATTATATATTATGATAAGCATATTATGTGTAATTTACCATAAATGAGCATGAGCATGCATGATAAGTATGATCATGATAAGTATGAGCCCAAACAAAAATTACGAATCCAATCATAATAAAGGCTAAATAAACAAATAAACAGACCCAAATAAGCATAAGCATGATACTCAAACATGATAAACAGACCCACATCACAATAATGAACTCAAACACAACAAATAAACTAAATCAACCCGAAAAAGAAACATATAAAGGCTACATAAAGGAATCCAATTCACCAAAACAAGCTCAAGCATGATAAACCTTAACCAAACCATAGAAATAAAGGAATATAGGGTAAATAAACAACCCACATCATAATAATGAACTCAAATGAATCAATGCTAAACAAATGAATCCACATCACCAAATTCAACTCAAACATGATAACGAGAGGCAGAACATAGAGGGACGTAGAAGAGAGTAGTGATTTAGGTTAGTTTAGGGCTGGGTTAGATTTATTTGGGGGGGGGGGGGGGGGGGGGGGTTAGTTTCGGGTTTCAAGGGGTAATTTTAGTCAATTAATGGGATAGTTTAGGTTATTAGTAGGATAAAGACAAATGTAAGGGTAAAGTAGTAAATATTCGAATGCTATAATTGGAATGTAGCAAATAATTTGGGACGGTCGAAAAATAGAAATTATAACAATTAAATGGGATGGAGGGATTATGTATTTCATTAATATTAAAACCATCAGATCACTTTTTGTTAGTTCTTGGACTATTTGCTTTATAATCGCACAATACTATATATTGTAGTGAGGATTTGGGTTTTATATCATTATATGTGCAATGACACATCACAAACATTCATTATATGCTCATACATGAAGATAGAAATAGAAAAATGTGAAATAGCTTACAATTAATTAATAACAAACAATTTTGGATAAAGTTTGTAGAAATACATGTAACTTCAAATTAAAGTTTATCTATAAACTCATATAGCTAGCTACAAACTTTATTAAATAGTTCTAGTAAAAACAAGGAAATTATATTCCTGATCCTGATTTTACTAAAAGGATGAAGGCTTCATTCAACATTTCCTCATAATTACCTCGTCGAGTGGACAATATTTCCCATGCTATCTTTGTATACACTACAAGAAATCCCTTCTTTTCTCGACGCTTTGTCCTCGACGCTTTGGTGAAAGAGTTGGGATAAAATTTTACCCCTTGTTTTCTCGACGCTTTTTTGTGTAGAGGAATATCTCAGCAAATAAAAGCGTCGAGAATTGTGGACTTATGCTTTGAGTCCCCTGCCCCAAAATTCGTGAATTAATAAAAATGAATTATAGTCGTGGTTTTTCAATTATCGCCGAAAAATTTATTTATGAACATGGAAGGTAAGAATGGTGTTCGTGTAAATGCCTCAAAAGATGAGAAAAGTTAAGAAATGACCTAAAATGAAGCACATAAATCCAATATTCTATTATGACCACTCATTTTGACACGCAAAATTGCCATTTACAAGATTTTACACTAAAAACAAACAACCGATTTTAGAGGCAAAATGAGTGGTACTATCGGGCTTTTTGCATTTACAAGATTTGGAGTAAAATGAGTGGTACTACATGAACATATCTCTTAGCCCGGTAGTCCGAACGACGTAATTTTTTTTTTTGGAACCCTCTAATTTTAGAGGTACTACATGACCATATTGCCTCTTAGTAGCCTCAGTGAAGTCTTATTTGAGATATTGAAAATAAGCTTTGACAAGCCCATAAAATTGGCTTCGGGACTCTGATTGGAGCTTATAATATGTCTAAACTGGATATTTTTACGAGATCTACAAGGTAAATCCCTAAGGGATTTGTCCTGTTATTTTCTCCAAAAAAAAAGCCTCTAGCATTATATAATCTATGAAATTTGATGTATTAAGGGTTAATTCATTCATTGCTTAATTATAATCACCTCTTAATTTTACTCCTTGTTTTCTCGACGCTTTTTTGTATAGAGGAATATCTTAACAACTAAAAGCGTTCAGAATTGTGGACTTATACCATGTGCAAGTCACGTGCTATTCTACGGTATCCCCAAAAAATAATTAAGAAAATGTCTCTTCAATCTGCTTTTCTTCCCATGCCCCAAAATTCGCGAATTAAAAAAAATGAATTTCGTCAATAAAGAAAATGAATTTCGTGAATTCAAAAAAAATGAATTTCGTCAATAAAGAAAATGAATTTATTCAATAAAGAAAATGAATTTCGTGAATTAAAAAAAATGAATTTCGTCAATAAAGAAATTAGTTTAATCAATAAGAAAATAATTTCTTGAATAAAAAGAGAGTGAAATTCGTCCCCCAAAAGTTTAGCACGTTCCCACGTTCTTGAATAAACTACTTTGCTAACTTCTATTCCCCTACCCCGAATTTTGTCCTCATCGTTATTCCTCCACCGGCCAATTTCGTCCCTATTATTTTGTTCAACAATCTTCTTCCAACATTCAACTCAATTGTTCATCTACAGGCAAGGCCAATTTTGTCCATGGATAGTTTTTTTTTGTGTGGCTTAAATTTGACTTACCCTAGATTTGTTTTGTGATTAATTTGGATGTGAATTGCACCAATGTTTATACTGTAATTGCTGTTCGTTTTTGTTTGTTGTTCGCTGTTCATTTTTGTTTACTATTCGCTGTTTGTTTTTGTTTGATGTTCTCTGATTGTTTTCTTGTTGTTTAATTGCTTAATTTCGGTGGACTACGTGAAGTTGCTAATCCGGAAATTGTAGTCACAAATTGTACTCACTTATCAAGAACTGACAATGGTTTCAGGGTTAGAATTCTAGGTTTTGGGTAAGACAATCGTTTTTAAAAATAAGTCCTGCCAGGTTCACACAAATCGGGATTTCAGGCAAGGAGAACTAAGTTGAAATCAGGAGTTTTCAGCTAAAAAAAACAAAGGCAAAATAAAGAATAAAATTTGGACAAAGTATGATGTTATACTTATTTCAATAATTTAATATCGAAGTTTTTATGTCTTATTTATTATCAAAGTATTCATCATAAATTAAACATTTAACTGAAACCAAACTGAAACTAAAACAACTGGACCTCAGGATGTCCTAAATTTAACATTTGAAGCCTTAAGGAACCTTCTTTACACAGCCATTGAGCAGAAAACTGAGAGCAACAGGCACCTTAAGCAGAAAACTGAGAGCAACACGTTGACCTAAAGTGCTGTGCATAGACACACTCTGGCCTCTAGATCTGCAATGCCCTTTACTAGTTATAGCATTCTGGACTAGGCTTAGTCTCAATTACTTCAGTAACCAAACCAAGCCAACTACCGCAGACCCTTTGGAGATACTGTGAGATGGAGAGCATGGGAGTATGAACAGATTAATTGTCTTTCTTCAAACCCTTTGCAGATAGTAACCAAACCAAACCCTTTGCAGATATTATCCTTTGAAGTGAAATGAAAGTTAGAGAGGAAAGCAGAACAAGTTCCATGATCAGAGAAGACAAAAGCCTGCAAAAGTATCCTTGATCAACCTAATAATAAAAGATACTAAGAAAAAGGGAAAAAAATGAATATACAGTGTAAGAAACTGACCTGCTGATAGGTTCCCAATGAAGTGACTTTAGGTTCTGAAGATAGTATTGCCCGTTCTGAAAGCTTGATATTTGGGTTGCCTAATCATACCTGTGTACAATAATATATAATCAACAGAGGTTTAAATAATCACCAGAATTAATACACTATAATAGGTTAACAAGCACCATTCCTTGACATAAAAAGGTAAAATGAGAGCTCTTTGAAACACAACCAGCAGATTGTCTCTTTGTAATTTTAGGCATTGTTTGGTGGAGGCTGGAGGGGAAAGTCTTTTTCAACCTATATTTGTGTTCTTTCCTAGCTTAAAATGAGTACTGATATATGATGCATATCATATAAGATAGTTTGACAAGACTGCCTCTATTTCAGAAAGCAAAAGTAAATATCGAAAGGTCATTTCTATGACAATCAATGCCAAATAAGCAATTAGAATGCACAAGCAATAATCAACACAGTAACATAGTGTTCAAGCTCTTATCCTTTTTTTTCCCTAATTGTGTATTGACTAATGCCTCAAATAAATCAAACATAAATATGTAATCACAAAATTCCTACCATATTCATCAGTTGGAGCATCATAATCATAACTAGTTGTAATGAATGGTCTACCAGCCGTTCGCTCGAAGTTGGTTCCACCATGGTACTGTTATTAGCAGTGAACGTATCAGATAGCTACCAAGCAGAAGGCCCGGCATTTACCATCCTGTATTAATGATAAAATCAAATAATAAATGTTCACAATACAGTTTCTAACCATGTAATAGTTGACATATGAGCCACCACTTTGTATGAAACGAGCAACTGCAAATGCCAAATCTTCAACTGGTCGCTCGTAAACTGGATCTCCAAATTCAGTGAACCTGCAAATGACAGCAGAGAATGTCATCAATCAATGAAAGGAATTTAAGCAGCAAAATTGATTTGCAGATATTATCAATGTGTGCTTAGATTAAAAGAAGTAGTAAATCGTAAGAATATTTATGTATTTAAGTTTGAATTTTGTAGAAATCAAGATTAAATATATAGTATTTTTAAATTGCCAAATCTTGTCTACATCTTTATATGATGTGTTTCATATATGTATCAATAAGTTTCTCTATAATGATACCAATTGTCATGAATTTATGTTTCCACTTTTTAACACGTATTGAATGCTAACCTTGAAAATACGTTTATTGGTCATGGTGAATTTTACATGGTTCATAAAGTTAATCCAGTTATTTTTTGTAGATATGGATATTGGTTGGATTGATTTACCGAAAGAAACCTTGCTTATTATAATGGTTGCATGAAATTCTTAGAACTTGCTAAGGAGACTCATGTAAAAGGAAATACTCGATGCCCATGTAATAAGTGCAAGTTAAAGAAATGGTTTTCTATAGATGAAGTAGGAGGACATATTTTGTTTAACGGTTTTTATAAGAACTATAGAGATTGGGTTTTCCATCGTAGAGATGAAAGAAGCACTATTTTAGAGCCTTCTAGTGACCATGCAACGATAATAGGTCGAGATGATATGGGTGGGTTGCTGAGAGAGGCTTTTGGGGTTGACATTCCACAATCCAATTATGAACCCGAGGACCAACCATGTCTTGAAAAGGAAGGTTCATATGACAAACATGAGGAGTTTGATTTTCAATGTGAGGTAGATGGTGAAGTTCCATCGTTCGATGCCAGTGAAGAGGAGTCTAAGTATGAAAGGCTCATGGAAGCTTCTAATTTGTGTCTATATGAGGGTTGTACTACTTTTTTCAAAGCTATCATTTTTGTTGCAATTGTTTCACATTAAGTGTATGTACCATTGGTCAGCCGAGTCTTTTACTAAGTTGCTCGAACTTCTCTTAGATGCATTTCCTCAAATCAATGAGTTTCCATCATCCTATTATGAAGGGAGGAAGATAATTTACAATTTGGGGTTAGGATATGAGAAAATTGACGCTTGTCCTAATGATTGTATGTTATACTGGGGTGAATTTTCAAATCAAGTTGAGTGTCATGTTTGCCATATATCAAGATGGAAGGTGGTCAAAGGTAAGGAGACATGTAAGAAAGGTGAAGCAGCTAAAGTAATGAGGTATTTTCCACTTATTCCTAGGCTAAAGAGAATTTATATGTCCTTAAAAACTGCAAAAGACATGACATGGCATTATGATAATTGCAAGGATAATAGCAATGTGTTGAAGCATCCAACAGATGGTGAGGCTTGGAAAACTTTTGATAAAAGATATCGTGAATTCTCTGATGATGCTCGTAGTGTTAGGTTGGGGCTTGCAAGTGATGGGTTTAATCCTTACCCTTTAATGAATACCAACTACAGTACATGGCTTGTGGTCTTGATCCCTTATAATTTACCACCATGGCTTTGTATGAAACTGTCCTTATTTATTCTTTCGTTACTTATTCCAGGGAAACACGGTCTTGGGATTGATATTGATGTGTACTTACAACCACTAATTTATGAATTAAATTTTGTTATGGGATGGTGTAGATGCATTTGATGCTTATAGCGGAAATAATTTTATGCTAAGAGCTGCCTTACATTCCATTATAAATGACTTTTCGGCATATGCCATGTTGTCAGGTTACAAAAGGCTACACAGCTTGCCCTTGGTGTGGTAATCATACCTATTCATATATGTTTGGTAACAAGATTTGCTATCCTTGTGCTCGAAAATGGTTACCAATTGATCACCCTTTTCTCTCTTAAGCAAATTTATTTGATGATATCATGGAATATGGTCTTCCTCCGATTTTGGCAACTGGAACATACCATTTGAAGCAATAGGAAGAGGTTAATTATGTATATGGAAATTTGAAAAAATATTCTAAGAAAAGGAAAAAACTACAGGCCAACACATCATTTATAGAAAGTGATGATCTTCCTGATGGGGATGATGGTAATAATGTGGTTCTTTAGAATTAGAAAAGTGGGTTTTTTGACTTGGTATATTGGGAACATAATCTTTTGAGACATAATCTAGATGTTATGCATATTGAAAAGAATGTGTGTGATATTTTGTTAGGAACTCTTCTAGAAACAGATAAGGGTAGAGATGACAAGAATGATAGATTAGTACTGAAGGCAAAAGGGATAAAACCTCATCTTTAGCCTCAATCTCATCCAAATCGAGCACATGAATACATATCTCTAGCTTCATACACCATATCAATAGAAGAGAAAGAGTGATTTATTAGAGTTTTACAAAAGATTAAAGTTCTTGATGGTTATGGGGCTAATTTGCAAAGGTGTGTAAACCTAAAGCAACGAAAACTTATTAATATGAAAAGCCATGACAATCATGTCCTTATGCAAGATATCCTTCCGGTTGCTTTAAGAGCATCAAATGCTACACAAGTAATTGATTTGCTTGAGGAGTTGTCTGACTTCTTTAAGAAGCTTTGTGCGACTTCCATTGAAAAAAAAGACTTGAATACCATTCAATCAAAAATTGTATTGACTTTTTGTAAGATGGAGAAAGAGTTTCTACCAACATTTTTCATAATTATGGTTCATCTATTGATCCATTTAGTGGAAGAAGTTAAGCTTGGTTGACCTGTGCATTATAGTTGGATGTATCCCATTGAGAGGTATATAACTTCAACCTCTATTTCTTACCTCTATTTCTTTTATTCCTTTCGTGTTATTATTTTTTAAAAAAGATATAATATTTTTTATTTAAAATTAACATCCTTTATGAAGGTACTTGTCCTTTTTGAAAACTCACATAAGGAATAAGGCCCATCCCGAGGGGTCTATTGCTGAAGGGTACCTCTTATGGGAGACAATTGCATTTTGTTCGAGATATTTAGAAGGATTTGAGACCATATTTACTAGACCTAAAAGGAATGAAGATGGTGTTCTAGATTTCCATACATACTTGTTTAACTCAGGTTGTCGTGTGATTGGAATGAAGGAAAATATTCATTTTGATGATAAAAGTTTAAAGCAAGCACATCGCTATGTATTGCTTCATTCATATGAGTTAAAACCAGCTATAAAGTAAGTATATTCAATGGTTATATATTATTAATTTCATTATAAGAATATTAACATTAACAATTTTTGTTAACCAAGTTTTTAATCTTTAAAGTGAATTCATTGTTCTAAAACGGCGCGAGACTCAATCTAAGGGAATTAAAGTAGATACAAATCTCAAAAATCAGTGGATAGTTAATGAGTTTGCTGATTGGCTGCAAAACCAGGTAGAGGCTATGTAATTTGGATCTAGTTTATTTTATTATTAAATACCCTTTTAAGTTTAACTTTTTTTTTATGAAGACACACAACCTTGATGATAATACTGAAGAAGGAAAGCTACGAATAGCCTTAGCCGGTGGTATAAGTGATCGCGGTAAAAGGATGAATGGTGTCATCATTAATGGCTATAAATTTGATACCATGGATCGTGAGCGATTTCGAAAGACACAAAATTCTGGAGTTATGGTGGAAGTCGATGGCCAAGAATATTATGGAAAACTCAAATCAATAGTTGAATTTAGCTATTGTGGTGCTTTTAAAGTTTTACTGTTTCATTATGATTGGGTTAATATACGTAAGGGTTACAAAACGTACCCAAATGGTAGTGTTCGTGTCAATTTTTCGAAGTTGATGCACACAGGTCGAAATTTGTATGATGATCTATTTATTTTCTCATCTCAAGCAAAACAAGTATTCTATATTAAGGATGAGATGTAAAAGGGATGACTTCATGTAATTAAGACTAAGCCCAGGGACTTGTTTAATATAACTGATGATGAGCCTTGATTATTGGGTTTTGTGTTTAAGAAGTGTTATATACTATGTAGTTGTAATCTTGTGGTAGGCTGGTTTTTCATGCATTTTTTGTATGGATGTTTTCTTTGTTAGAATTCATGCTTATTCATTTGTTTGTTGTGGTTTTTGCATCAATTTTATTATACATGAAGATCTGATTTCGACAAAGATTATGCCATTCTGTATATTGTATCATAGTTTTTTTTCTACACATCTTAATTTAATATAAAATTATGACCTTTCTTGTAGTGAAAGACGACTTATCCAAGCAAGAGAAAGAGAGTTGTGGCTAATGCATGTACGACACCGTTGACTGATGATGCACAATCGTCGATAAAAAGGTACACTATTCCATCAAATCATGTCGCTCCTAAGGCAAGTTTTCAATATGGGCCTTTTGTACCCCCATCTTTAAATTCTATAAAAAGTACACATGCCACACCTATTGTCAACAAAATAGAAGGTATATGGAAAAAGCAACCTACCAGAACAATATCAAGTACACTCCCTCCACAAACTAAAGAGTTCCCTAAGGTCACAAGTATAGATTCACTTATACACCTTCTACGTCCTCTTTTTCTTCACACCCCACCAGCAAAACACTCGATAGATACCTTGCCCCAATGTTCCAAAGAGATTGTGAAGAACTCAGTGAAAAGTGGATTAGAAGGAATTGGTGGTACTCCTAACCAAACTGAGAAAAAGAGTGCTGAAGAACGGGAAGATAAATCAAAAGCACCAAAGTCTCTACCGGGTAAAGTCACTTCTTGATTGGCCTTCAAATGTTGAATTTGATGACAAAGAGGAGGTTATGACCATTGGTAAGTTTATTTTATCATTATACTTTTTCCATTTTATCATTTTATGACCATTGCTAATGTTTTCCTATTTATACTTTTCAATGTAGATGCTAAGGATAATATTGTGCTGGTGAGCGGTTCAATACAACCAATTGATGTTTGGAGTAACAATGGCGTAAGGTACTTTGTTGAATTCAATGACTTGTACCAGCCTCTTAGGAAAGGTGGGCATATATTGGTCAGATTCATAGGTAGTATTGCAAAGGTAGAGGACTTTTGTCTAGTTGGAGAAGTGGATTGGCATAAGCTGACAAGTATTTGAAAGCTAGGATTATTAAAGAGATTAGAGTAAGTAAAAATATTGGTTTCTTTGAGGTTTTTATTTTTATCATCGTTTTATTGTGCATGGTGTCATTATCATATGTTTTTTTTTCCTTTAATTCTATAAGGTTTGTGGCTTATTGTCTTGAATCTTTTGTGCCTTTTTTCCTCAAGGATCGATTCGTAATTCCCGATGGTGTGGAATATGACAATCAAGCCTTGAAGTGTACTAGTAAATGTTGGAGGCAATATAAATATATGATTTGAAGTAGGCATACTACAAACCTAATGAGAAGACAATCGGTGAGATGTGTAGTGGTGTGCCACATGGAATTAGTAGTAATAATTGGTGTAAGTTAGTAAGGTATTGGAATTCCGAGAAAGGAAAAGTAAGTACACGGATCTTTTTTCTTTATTGATGTCACATCAAATGTACTTTTTTCCTTCCAGCTCAATTTTATGATCTTTAGTAGCTTTCTTAACAAATTTTATTGAACCAAAAACTGCCAATTTTTGGAAAAGAAGCTCGAGCCTCCCAAAATCAATTCCATAGTACTGGTTCTAATAGCTTTGCGAACCAACAAGCTGATTATGTAAGAATCATTTTTTTTCTATGTTCTCCAACTTCTAGTGAGGTTATATATAACAAGATTATCCCTAAAATTCTTACATTATTACTTATAGGAGGATGTGCATGGTAAGAAAATGAGTTTATTAGCTCTTTAGAGGAAAACTCATATGGGAAAGGACAAAAGCTTCCTTCTTGGCACGGTCACTGAAGAACTTTTGATAAGAATTATGAATGGTGTTCTTTTCTGATTGCAATAATACAAAACAGATCTAGGATGGAGTAATAAGTAGCTGATAAGGCGGGTAATGGTGCATCTCCATTGAATAGTAGAAATTGAAGTGCACACTCCTTTGATCTATGTAACTTGCACTAAACTTCAAAAATTATTCATTGCTTAACCCAATCCTAGCTACATAGTAGTTGATTTTCTACTCTTGTAGTTCTATTTTTTCTATAATTGTTTGTATGTACAAGAGGATGTACACGCTAAGTTGGAAACATTGAGGCGAGTTTATCCTTCAAAGTCTCAGCAAGAACTTGAGGATGAAGCCTTCGAGCACACTATGTATGGTTCAGACACTCCAGATCATCCTACAGGTTATGGATTTGGAGTACGAAAGGGCGATATTTATAGGTCAAAGGTGTGTTGAGAAAGGAAAGATCTGGACAAATTCGAAAGAGGCTAGTGTAAGTAGTGTCGGAGATAAGGATGGAAGAAGTGTCAAAGGAAAATGGAATGCTAAAAGCCCAACTTCAGGAGACTAAATTCATATTTAAAACTATAATGAGACAATTTGCTAAAGTTCTAGGAAAAGTTCATAGTGGAGATGCTTCAAAAGAACTGCTTGATGCTACACAATCAGTCTTAGATGTCGTAAACCCTTTGGTATTTATTCTATACTCATTTTCTCTCGTACAGGATCAGTGTTTTGTAGGAACTTTAGATGCGATTAGCGGAATTTCAAGAAACGATTGTGCATGTTAAAGTTTTGCCTAAATTGCTGAAATCCATCATGCAATGACATCATGATTATGTTAGTGGCCATGTCAGTAGTATAGGTCATTCCCAGTTTAGACATTTTCTGGAATAATTCCATCATTTTGAAAACATGGTCTCCCACTGGTTTATCGACCTTTTGCACACATCGGAGCAACTCTCTATGAGTCTCGTATCTCTCTACCCTTGCTTGTTTCTGAAACATCTTTTTCAGTTTCTGGGTAATGCTATGAGCATCCATACCATCAAACTTCTTTTGAAGGTTTGGTTCCATGGAAGCTAGAATGAGACATGTGACAAACACTGATTTATCTTTAACAACCTTTTGCCTAGCCTTTTCAGCATTTGATGTTGTGGCTGTCAGAACTGGGATAGGGGTGTCAAGGACATCCTCTTTTCCTTCGGCCCTAAGAAAAATTCTTAGGTTTCGTTCCCAAACTAGGAAGTTAGTGTTGTTCAATTTATCCTTCTCAAGGTATGAACGTAAATTAGGACTGTTGTTGTTGCTAGACATGATATCTACAATAGAAATATATCAAAGTTTAATAATATGTTTATCATTAGTAGCATGCAATATATGAACAATTCAAGGCTACTTATCACATTTTAAAGTTTGTCCCGAACTATTAAAACGTGAATACCAAGATCCTTTAAAACAAGAAATTATAAGCGGACTTTGGCCCTATGTATAAAATCTAATGTTTTATCGGTAAGTAAACAACCTTTACTAATTATATCTCATATAATTCTTGGTCGATAGATAACAAGTTTTGTTTCTATCTCTATGTTTCAAGACCCAAAACTTTGTCTTTTGATAATCTTGTTGAGAAAAACCAAATAGTGACATGTAAATTTCATAAATATTACCCTAATTTCCCAAGATTATATGTGATACCCTGCTTTGGCAGAAACTATTACTTATGATCTAGGGCTTAATAGGTGTCTGTTTGGTAAAACATATCTCAATTTTTATTTTAGGGACCTAATTTACTATGTTGGTTTATTTATTAGTGAACTATACAATAAATAAGAGCAACATGCGTAAATTTAAATAAGCATAATAAAATGCAATAAAATTTGTGATCCTAGTATGGCTCCTAAACTCTAAAGACTACTCTTCATGAGTTTCGTCCTTAAATTATCATGGATCACCATCCTTGATTATTTTGGACCTTTACTCCTTGGATCTCTATCCATAGTGAATACATAGAATTTTTGAAATTTAAAATAACGAACTTGAAATAAATTATAAAAACACAAACGATACGCAGATCGTAATTAGGATACAAAAATACAAACGATACGCAGATCGTATTTTCTATCCTAATTTGGGCCATACCAGTCACTTCATGCAATCACAATGTCAAATATTTAAATTGCATAAAATAATAATAACAATATCATATATTATGCATAATAAAATTATTGACCATATTTGACATGCCATTAAAGTATTAAAAACATTCATCATTTTATTAATTGTATTAATAAAATCAAAAAATATTGAAATCAATAAACTATGCCATAACATTAACACATTAAAAATGTGTTATTGGACTAGGCATTTATTATTCAATTTTATTAGTCACATTAACAAAAATAACAATAATCATATGCATCATTTATTACATAAATGATTATTTTGAGAATAATTAGTTAATTAATCAAATTAATTTACTAATTATCCTAACTACGTTAATTTTAATAAAATTAGGAAAAAAAAATTATGACGTTAACTTTTAAACATCTAAAATACATAGTTGGAGGATTATAGGATTCTAGAAATTTATACTTGACACTCAAGCATACTTATCTTATTAATAACCCTAAATAAAACTCAAATTAGTTGTAGGGCTTCAACCCATCTGGCCCATCGTGGCCCGCTGCTGGGCATCAGCCTCACGCATCCATCACCCTTCACAGCAGCCACACGCAACACCCATCCCTCTTCTTCTTCACGCGGGCAACGATTACCGGCGGCCCACCGAAAAAGGAACCCACCCTCCTGCTCGCCGACGATCGGCGAACCAAACCCACTAATCCCCATCTACGGCCAACCACGGTGGTGAAGACACAGCCACCATGATCCCCCAAATTGCGTAAACAAATCACAAGTTTGGGGTTTAAATTCGAACAATTATTGTTCGAATTTGGTAGATAAACAAAGCATGATGTTCAATTATCATATAATTGCTTTTGGGGATAGATTAATTCTGAAATTTCCCAAATTTCATGGAATTTAATCGAATTGGGGCAAATTTTAGGGTTTGGCAATTTTCGAATGTATTTGGGCATGTATAGTTCGAAAATCAACATAAAATTCAATTGAATTGTGAATTCATGCAATTCAAAACATAAGGAAGAAGAATCGAAACCTTAATTACACCGAAATTCATAATTTCATGGTGATTAAATTCGAATATGGGGTTTGTGGGTTGCGAAGAGCACGAAGGATAAAAGGAACCATTTCCTTTTTAATGCGTACAACCTATTGATTAATTCCAACTGATTAAAATCCAATTTTAATCATGCAATTTTATACGCAATCATATTAAAATATGCAAGAGGCTAACTGATACCACTGTAGGAACTTTAGATGCGATTAGCGGAATTTCAAGAAACGATTTCTTAGCACCTAACACACGATCTCATGCATATAATAATACGAATTAATAGAATAGTATAACATACCCTTGATGCGTGAATTCCTCGAAGCAAAAGGGCACGTGTTATGGAGAATTTAGAACGTCAGATGCCGTTCCTCTAGTATTGGTCCACAAGCAGGATTGGATTACCCACGTATACTAGTACGGAATCAAGAACGGTTCTTGATTGCTTTTTAGGGTTTTTAAGTTATGTGAGAAAAAGCAAAAGCTAGTCTTGAAGAAGAATTGATCAAATATTTCAACCTCATATATCTATATATATATATGATAATCAAGTAACTCGAAGTGACTCAATTACCCAATTTGATCAACTTACAACTCTCATATAAGTGTCTGAGATTTATCCAATCACTACTTATTTGTGTGACCTCATAGGACTCAGTTACAGTTAGTAGTATACTAATCTAATTAGTATACATATTATAGTTGGTTTCTAGTAAAACACTATAATTATCTAAAATAACCGAGTTTCATTATCTCCATAATTCATCCTAATTATATCTAATTTGTTACACTTGTTGAGGACATTCCTTCATGTTTTACAAAACTTTTAATTATATGTTGGTTTATGTGAATGATTGTCTGAAATTGGAGGATGGGACTGTTTGGCCGGCGTTAACCACAAGGTTAACGTGGTATGACATTATTTAGTTGTTCGTAATTGATCTGTGATTGCGAATATGTTTGAAATCAATTTTTAAAATGGATATAGTCAATAATACAAAGGAGACTATGCCGAAATTTTTAAAAATGTCTATATTTGATGATAACATATTGTTTTTGAAATCCAATTTGCATTATTAGGCGTATTTTCTATATATTTGATATGATATATAATTCTCCTCTTATTTAAATTTTTACTTATATGATCACTTCTCTTTTTATTTGTTTTGAAGGTTAAAAATGACAAGTGCGCAACGGAGAAGCAAGGATAATAAGTTTCATCATCAAATTAGCTTTCACCATATATATGTATATATATCTATCATTAAATTTAGGGTTATCATTTATGTCTATGGCTTTTTAGATACATTATATTTAGTTGTAGTGAAATATATGTCAAAATTTATGATCATATTTTGGACATATTATTAATGTTATTTAGGGTCTCGATTAATATATATATATATATATATATATATATATATATATATATATATATATATATATATATATATATATATATATATATATATATATTATGTGTGTGTACTTGGCTATGTACTAGCTTAATTAGCTTATATTAAATTAGTATTCGAGATGTACGTATATGTACGTACGTGTACAATACATTTAAATAAGAATTCAAGTATATATATCATATATATATTCTCATTTTTTCGTTTTCAAATCATATCATTTAAAATAAATATTGTATTGTAAATATATTTTTTTTAAAAAGTTAATTAGAAATCTCGACGCTTTTTAAAGTCTAGAAAGAAAGCCTATTATATTAAATTTTTTGAAAGCACCGACAAATCTATGAACGAAAATAAGCGTCAAGAAAGTCGACACCAAAATATGTCAACAACAAAAATGGACACCAAAAAGCATCGAGATTGTCGACGCCACAACATGTCAACAGCTAAAATGGACATCGAAAAGCGTCGAGAAAGTCGACAGTAAAAAGCGTCGAGAATTACTTCAATGTGACAAATGCATGAATATTTCAACAATCTGGGCAGTTTTAAGCGTCAACATTATCGGCGCAAAAAAGCGTCGAGAATTCTCGACATTGATTTTGTCGACGCTTTTTGGCGACAAAAATGTACACAAATAGCGTCGAGAAAACAAGGGATATGTTGTAGTGTATGCCTGCAACCTAGGTCAATTTGGACCCCGTCAAGTTTTGCAGATGTTATGAAGGTGGAGTTTGGAGGTGATTTTGATCGATCGGATTGTGGAGGCTATGGTGCGTAAATTGTCTAAGGCTGAGCTAGGTCTGTTTTTTACGTATATGCATGGGCTGCATGGACGATTAGAAATAAATGTGTGTTTGAGAACTCGAGAGGAGAGGGAGGGGAGGTGGTAAGAGGGTTTGAGAGGTTGTTTATGGACTATAAAAGATATTTTACAAGGGTGTTTCCTAATGGAAGTAGTAATGCCATAGCCCAGAGGGTTTCGTGTGTTGCTCCAGATGCTGGCTTCATCAAAGTGAATTTTGATGCAGTAATATTCGGGGAAGGTGATGTAGGCCTAGGAGTGGTGGTGAGGGATAACAGTGGGAAGATTATTGTGCTAGTAAGCAGTAGGATTACGTCGAGATGGAAGATAGACATAACGGAAGCGGCAAATGGGGGTGAAGATAGCTCAAAGATTGCGGGCAAGGCTAGAAGGTAGTGTTGCAGTGCGACGCCATTGAGATAGCTATGAAGGTCCGGTGTAAACAAAGGGGATTCAACCCAATTTTCTTGTTGCTAGACGAAATTAGGATAATTGGAGAGAGTTTTGATGGTTTTGTTTGTAATCCTATTAGGCATGACGGGAATGTAGTGGCCCATTCATCAGCTAGGCTGTGATGGTGGGATGGATATCGCACTATTTGAACGTTTCCCTCAAAACACTGTTTCCCTTACGGAGATCGATTTGCTTTAGTTTATAAAAGGGTTTAGCATGTTTAAAAAAAAACTTGGACTTTGTAAATTATAAATTACTAACTAGAATTTTGGTAATCTAAAGTCATTGACATGATTAAAATCTAAATCCAAAACTTACAATCGTATTATTATCACGTTGCTAATAGATGCAACCAATACTAATTTGATATAGGTTATATGTGTCCATGGTAATTAAGATAAATCCTACTGATTGACACGTTTATAGATAGATATTGCTGCATCTCTTTGCCAACTAAAAAAAAAAACATAAAATCATGCCTTCTTTTATAGAAAAATGCCAATAATATAAAACGAGTCATTGTGTCGATATAATTAAAGACATGTCCAACTCTACTTCACTTCATATACCAGTGGTTGTTATACCAAACTTGAACCACTGCACTTGCATGTGTGCCAATCTCTTTGTAATAGTAGCTCATTAGCTCAATCATGTACATCACATTGAAGTGATTCAAGTGTTGGTGATACATACAGGGATGTCAATTTGTGTCTAATCGATTGTGGCTTGACCCATCGTGGATCATTAATTATCATCGGGTCGGGTTGAAATGGAAAATTTGGCCTTTCGGGTCGGGTCATGTCAGGTTGGGTCATTATCAGGTCGGGTAATATCGGTTATTTTCTTTGTCGGGTTCAGTCTGGGTTCAGGTCATGTCGTATTTAGTTCGGATCATATTTGATTCAGTTCAATTTGGATCGGTTCCATGACATATTACAATGGATTATTTCGAGTTTAGGTAGATTTTGGGTTTGGATCATTTCTGGTTTGGGTTAATCAAATTGGTACATGGATAGGTTATAGTGGATTGTTTTTGGTTCAAATAGATTTCGGGTTTGGGTCATAGTCAATTCGGGTCAATCCGGATTGGTTCCTAAATGGGTTGAATTGTTTTGGGTTGATTTCGGCTCAAGTTTCTTATTGAAATAGGTCATCTCTATTTTAGTTGAAATCTAGGTCAAGCCTTATCGGGTTTGAATCAATCATTGATGCTAATGTGTTATTATTGGTTTATGACTCAGTTTTTTTACACTTTATTGTATCCATCTCGAGTCATGTCAGGTAATCTCAAGACAACTTACTCCATAAATTATTTTTATATGATGGTCAATTCATTAATTAGATAATAATAATGATGATAAGTCATTGCAGAATAAATTATTTACGAGGTATTTATTATTAAACGTGTATAATGATGTAGTAAAAATATCGGGGTACATTAATACTAATAAGTACGAAATATAAGAAATGACACATGAGATAGTGAGATGTTGACACCGTTTTATTAAGTCGAAAAAGGGCGTAGTACGTTTCTTAAATGTGAGGTTGTTTAGGTTTAAGTCAAGTTTTGTATCTATATTTGATTCAAAAATATTCCATTTGTCCTTTAAAAATTTTCATTTTGGTCTATTTCTCAAAAATTACTTAATTCTTTTAAATATTTTCTATTTTGGGTTGTCCTCACAAAAGTTTCTTATTGTATCTTTAAAAAGTTAAAATTCGTACTTGAAGCAATTTTTAAAAGACGGATGAAATATTATTTTATATCAAAGTAAACGAGCTTTTTAAATGGGGCCAAAGTTCAAACTTACCAGATCCAAAAGATAACATTTGAAAATAAAATACTTGGAAGAACAAAATATTTTTTAAGAGTCCTAGGAGGCGCCAACAACCGTTCTCCAATCTTGAGTTCTCCTGCAGGCAGTAAAATACTTTTTCAAGAGATGGAATTGTAATCCAAATCAAACTACTTTGCAGAGTATAATAAATCCTTGGAGTATATATATATATATATGTGTGTGTGTGAAATCTTATCGAAGATATCGCATGTCAATCAATAACAAGAGATATGTCAAAGAGTGAGGATAATGAACCCCAAGAAGCCGTTGTTGGCAACCCATTCGTTTGGTGTGAGGACTACTTCAGCCATGGCGGTGTAAATAACGAAGATCAAGGCCTCAACCATAATGACAAGGATGACGACAACGACAGAGACAAAAGACGACAGCAGAAACCTCAAAAGTTACGGACAGAAGACTGTTGTGACGAGAATTTTGTGGACCTGATTTTTGGAGGTATTGTAATTGCAGTGATAATCCAGGTATTTGGATTACTATACGTGAACTATGCCTATTATAATAACCCCTTACTTGAGTTCCAAGTAGACTCTCTAGAAGTGACATCCATGGCAATTAACAATAATAATAGTCACGATTACTACTCAATCATTGCTGATCGGAAACGCATCACAGCCAATATGAACATAAGCCTCACAGCCATAAACAAGGAAAAAGATCTGATTTATGTTGACTCAATGGTCGTGTCATTGAAGTATTACGATGAAATACTCTCGTCGACAACTATTGAATCTTTCTTCCAAGGAGAGGAACAACGCACGCTGCAATTTGGGATGCATATCGAAGATGCTAACCTTAGAGACGAGACTATGGATTCTGTCATGCATGATTTGTGGAGCCTAAATACTTTACAGCTTGCTCTGAATGCTCAACTTAATTACAGGCTTTGGCGTGCTGAATATTTTCAAGAATGTAATGTCAATCTCATCTGCAATGGAATCAATGTTGGGTTTCTACCTTCATATGATTTCACCATTGGAAGTATGATTGGGGGTCCTGTTTCTTGTCTCTACACTTCTCACTGTGGTTGACTCAAGCTTCGGGGCTTTGTTTTAGGGTTTGTTTTGCATTTTTCCCCCTTTCTAACCTGTCCTCATTGTTATTAGTGACTAATTAATGTACTTAATTTTTAAATCTCACATTGTTTTCATTGTTGATACTCGATTCCACATTTTTCAATTTAATTTTAGGTTCTGATTGAGTTCAATAATGAATATTCTAATGGTGTGCAACGATCTAATTAAGTTGGTGAAATATATACCATGTGAGGATTTAAAAGAACTAGTTACTAGGCACGCATAGGATGATTACTATGTGTAGTTAGTTTGAATAATGTTTTAATCACAACTGAGTAAAATACAATCCAAACCGACATTGACCTGAACCGAATACAACCCGACCTGAACCCGACCAAGCAAATAACCGATTTAACCTAACGCGATAATGACCCGACCCCGAACCCAAACCGACCCGATAGGCAAGATTGACCCGATGAGAACCGACCTGCGATGGGTCAACCTAGAACCGACCCGTTGACCCGATTTGACACCCCTAACAATAATGGAACATATATAATGAATAGATCAGATATGGTACGGTTAAAACATGAGAATCATCGTAGAATATATCTTCCCACAAGTGCTCATTGATTAAGTGGATTTAATTAAGATGTAATACCTCTATTTTATATGAGTTTTCGTTATAATTACCACATATACGAAAAAAAGAAAACAAACACATGTAACCATATGACAAATGAATATAAACGAAGAACATTGCAAACAAACGACATAAATCATATGAATAGACAAAAACTAAAAATCATGGATTTTGAGCTAGCTATCCTCAACATGAAAGTCATCATATGATTTTGAGGCGCAAAATCATCAAAATGTAGAACATCACAATTAATATAAAGGTAGAGGCCGCAAGTGCACCGAAAAGAACCTTGTATCAGAAACATAAACAAATAAATTACATTCCAAAAATTGGTTCATTTTTTGGTATCAAAATAATATATTGGGAAAATTTAGTGTATACCGTTTCAAGCTCCGTGTCCTATACAATAAACCAGGGATTTCAACCTTCCCGGATGACTAACGCTAAGTATAGGACACGGAGCTTGAAATCCAAACTACACACAAGGCACCGTTAAAAGTAAATGAACCCATGATTGATTGATTGATTGATTATGAGATAATATTTTTGAAAAATTTGATGTTTGAATATTTTTAAATGGTTAATGTCAAAACAACAAGACTACCTCTTGAATTCCTCATCTGTGGGATGAGATGGAGGTTCCTCAGATGGGACGCGATTACCTTCGGCTTCCTCATCAGTGGGACGAGATGAAGGTTCCTCATATGAATCAGTGAGGAGGAGAGCATCTGAAATATATTCCAAAATTATACACCGATATGATGCTATAAATTCATATATATATATATATATATATATATATATATATATATATATATATATATATATATATATATATATATATATATATATATATATATATATATATATATATATATATATATATATATATATATATATATATAATTTAATAAACAAACAGTACGCTACTGCATTGACAGAATATACCGAATATACAATGTAAAGCAACATTCCATATCAAAGATATATGTATATATATCAATAACTTAACCAAAAAAGTTAAAGATCCAAAAACATACCATACAACAAAAATATGTACGTAAATATATATACTGAATTCAACCCCACTTAGGGCCTAAATAGCTAGCTCTACTATCTAAACATCCAAAACCGGAATACGAACGAGAAAGGTGATTACCTTCGGGTTCGCCAGCATCTCCGAACCTACCCAGCGTGACCACTTGTAGAAACTTGCTGAAGCATCCCATACCTAAACAAGAGGATCGACATTGTAAGTGAACTCCAAGATTGAGTCGAAATTTTACGTTAAGATTCAAAAAAATTTCTTTTTTTGGTCATAATTTAAAGATGAAAACTTTAAATACTATATTTTGTGAAAAAAAAATATATAAACTTTAAACTAAAATGGGTTAATCTAAGTACAAATCCATAAAGAATGTAGGAGCTGAGGAGAGGAATACCTGCGGATGTCAAGAATGAAGAGGGGCTAAAATATTTTCTGTGCCAAATGATTAGAAACGGCTGCGCAGCACAACATGAATTGTAAATATACAGGGACTGCTCAAAGTAGCCTCAGAGCTAGCCTAAGCAGGCGTCATAAACCAACAAAAAAAACTGTACAAAATGACAATTGTCATACCGTGGTAGTTTCATTTACAGTGCTCCACAGTCCACACTCATTGTATGTACATTCTATGTCCTCACCAATTTCACCCTTTTGTTTTTTTTTTTTATATAAAATTTGAATACATACAAGTATAGATATTTTTGCTCGAATTTGTTTTGAATTTATAACATAGTGCACTTGCTAATTGTTATTTTCCAATTAATTAAATAATACACCTAATTAGGTACACTTGAACATATGACAGTGGTAATTAGTTGAACAGATTAAATGTTTGGAGTTAAACAATTCATATAATATTCTTATAAATAAGACCAAGTTTGGGTCAAATATGGGGTTTGTCCTAAATTTGCTAGGCTTGTGCCAAAAAAATAATTGGTATTACTCCTATATATATGCTCTCATATATAAACAAATATATATATATATATATATATATATATATATATATATATATATATATATATATATATATATAGGGGCGAGTTCCAATAAGAACCCCCTAATATATAAGAACTTCCTGTATATGAGAACCCATCTTTAACCATCTAATTTTTAAATCCAACGGTTTAGATGCAATGGTCATCAAATGGCATAAATGTAATTATTAGAAAAATATTATTAACTAACAATCCTAAAAAACGCAACTTCCCTTTATTGTTTAAAATATGCCGTAATTTCCGCAACCACTTCCAATTCTGTTCAAATCGATTTTCCGGAATCATTTTTTTTGGGTCCAAATCTTCCAAATTATTATATAGTTGTCAATTAATAAGATTTTCTTAATTTTTCAACTGTACTAATTATTGTTAAATCATATTACGTTAAATCATATTGTATTATATAATTATTGTTACGAACTTTTTTTTTCAATTGCACTAAGCTCTATAATCTTGTAGTCAATTGTACAGTTTTTTCAAACGTAATATCAAACTTTATACATTACATCCACATAAAACAATCATATTATATGTGAAGAGTGAAACAATGATCTTAAACGTCAGGTATAATATATAAGAATAGTTAGTATAAAACTTATAACAATAGTTAACGATTTTAGAACACTAGGTATAATATGTAAGAATAATAGTACAAAGATTTAGAAAAATAGCACAAAGTTTTAGAATAATTACAAACTTTAGAACAGTAACACAACATGTTTTAGAACAATAAATCATAAATTTAGAACAATAGGTATATGTTATACCTATTGTTTTAAGCACTATACTTATTTTTCTAACAAATTTGCCAATTGTTCTAAAGTAATATAACTATTGTTCTAAAATATTACTCTACTGTACTAAGTATTTCATCTATTGTTCTACGCATTGTTATACCTATTATTATGCCTATTGTTTTAAGCAATATACCTATTGTTCTAACAAACGTTCCAGCTATTTTTTTAATGCTCATGTCTACAGTGTTTGATCTTCCATGCTACACAACATCTCTTAAACAAGTAGTAAACTATTACTCAGAAAAAAAAAATTAAAATTATAAGCCATATATACAAAACCTTAAACAAGTTGTAAGTAGCAATGGAAAATCGAGAATTATATCTACTCTTTGCATTGCTTTTGCAATGTGTTCTATTACACTAGCAGCTGTTAGTTAGAACAATAGTACAATGTTTTAGAACAATAGTACAAAGTTTTAGAACAATAGTACAAAATTTCAGAATAATCACAATAAACTTTAGAACAATTCAAATAACTTCATAACATAAATTCAAATTCAAAACAATAAACCCCCTAAATTTAGAACAATATATCATAAATTTAGAACAATATATCATAAATTTAGAACAATAGGTATATGTTACACATATTGTTCTAACATTATATACCTACTATTCTAAAACTTCTTCTATTGTTCTAAGTATTATACCTATTATTTTAACATATTTACCTATTGTTATAAATTATAATTCTAATGTTCTAAAAGGTCATCCTATTGTTCTAAGTGTTAAACTATATTTTCAAATATTATAGCATATTATACCTATTGTTCTAAATTATAATTCTAATGTTCTAAAAGATCATACTATTGTTCTTAGTGTTAAACTATATTTTCAAATATTATAGCATATTATACCTATTGTTCTAAATTATAATTCTAATGTTCTAAAAATCTATTATAATGTTCTAATAAAATCAACTAATGTTTAATGTAATAATTCTAATATACAAGATTCATATTAAGGCATAAATTTATACACTAATCTAATGTACAACATTTTAGTGTTCTAAAATTTTTCTAATACATCAAACATAATAAGACCAATTTTCCACAGCATAATACGACCAATTTTTTTAAGAAATAAAACATACATATTAAGAATTTTTTTTATCAAATCGATAGAAGTAAAAAAAATACAACAACTATTACAGTTATCATCATCATATTACGAAAATTATTGAATCATTAGCTTATTTTTTTTAATGTCAAAACAGCAAAGATATCCTTTGAATATGAAATATAGCGAAAGAAGCATTCAAATATTGTCATTTGAATATAGAGTAAAATGAAAAATAGGAAAACTACTGATTTTGAATAATACGATTTTTACTGAAAACTACCCAATAATCACGGAAACAAGAAACTTCCTTAACTACCAAATCTGACTTTATTATAATTACAACTTTGCCATTAATGTAGATTAAATCACATCCATCTAAATAAACTAAATTAATGGTATTAGATGAGTTCTTATATAAGAAAGGTTCTTATATAACTAAGGGGTTCTCACATGATCCCATTTCTATATATATATATATATATATATATATATATATATATATATATATATATATATATATATATATATATATATATATATATATATATATATATATATATAATTGACAGCTATTATTGGAAGGAAAAAAGTCATTTTAGGATCAAAATAAATTAGTAATTTTAAGTTCCACAAATATTAATGACGTACTGTTATAGTTTCACATATATATCGATCAAAATTTAGTGTTTTAAATTATCTTGTATTTCATTATATTAACATATATCAATTGTATTTCATTATATTAACATATATCAATTGCAGACGATGAACTATATATTAATATATATAGAAACAAAGCAATAATATCAATGAATTTATATTAAACACAAAGTAATAAACATGTCTCAAGCTAGTTAAAAAGCTTTTTTTTAAAAAAAAAAAATCATAGATATTCATTATCACAACGGGTAAAAATAAAAACTATGGTTGAAATAGCATTTAGAAATTCAATAAATATGAATTGAAGGTAATTGGAAAAATACTATGGACATTATCATTGATGAATTGGGTACTAAACATCACAGTTTGGAGAGTTGTATTCGCAATGAATAGGATAAAAATCAATTAACTAACTTATGGCACTCAATTATATTACAAGCCTTTCTTTCGAGATTAAATTGTAATCTTATTTAATTCCTATGTGAATTCGGATCGGAGTAGCAAATCTCAAATTTTCCTCTAACACTATTTACATAAGACCATTGTACGCTCCCTCTTATTCCTCGTAACAAAAGCAATCAGCAAACAACACAGAAAGAAAGACACTACACTGCACAATGGCTCGTCTATTCTTTACTAGATTTGCAATCATCCTCTTCCTCTCAATCTGTTCTGCCTTTGCAAGAGACTCCCCGGCCGTAGCTTTCGTTTAAAAAGTTTGTGGAGATTCAACTTGCGAAATTTTATACTTAAAAAGGTGGGCAACTTAAAGCTCATACATGCACAAATTAAAGCAAAACTGTAGTACAGATTCGTTGATACACAACTCATTTCAGCAAGGATAAGAATGAAATCCAAATCCAAAACATTAGATATATGAAGAGAAGTCCCAGAAAATAACATAGACATCAAACTACAACCAAGAAGTCGTGTTTCAATTGATCTTAATAGCAAGTTTCTACGCTAGAAGTTTCTCTTGTGCTATCGAAGTAGAACTAGTTAGGAAAGCTTGTCCGGGTTGGCGTTGAGATAGAGGTCCATGGCAACCAAGAAGCTGCAAGGCACATAAAACATTAAGATAATCTTGAAGATCACACTGCAATCAAATCAATATGAAAACTGCAGAAAATAGACAAAAAACCGATAAAACTCCCCATCAGCTAATCAAAATTAGGCTCAAGGTATGCAATTTCAAATACCAGCATAGCATATGCAAGCAACAACCCAGTATCATCTATTTCGTACTATCATAGCTACGACAAGGAAAACCAACAAACAAAAACAATAGAGGCATGGGAAAATTCAAAATCGCTTATATGTCTTGTACAGTGTGATTCTTACCTGGAACGAGTATGTCGCAATCCAAATGCAGGACAACAAAGGCAGAATGAGTGTATAAAGGTTGATAAATTACATTTATACAACAAAGACTTCATGATTCATGAATTTCAATGATTATAACAGAGATCACAAACATGTAATAGGCCAACAGCTATGCAGTACAGATAAATAAAAGTTTTTAGTCCACAATCACACTCAGCGGAGTAATGAAAATAAATGCAAGAGGTCCTGAGATCCAACAGCTACATTTTAAATCAATACTCGCTTATATGAATAGAAAAAGAAAAGTCATTTTTTCTTCAAGTTAACAATTGATCCTTGATAATCAGAAAAAATAGATCCAATATAAGCATCAAACCGATGATATAACCACACCAAACAGAGGAGAGGAAAAAATCCACAAACCTTTGCATTGACTCCATCAGTTATAATCCTGTTCTCAGATTTGTACTTCAAATAATCAGCACGGTTGTGTTTGGTAAAACCCCTGCATCAACAGAATGAAAATATATTAATATAAACAAAGTAAAATCTAATGGGATATAAAATGATATGTTAGGGGTCAAAAATGAAAATAAAACACCTTCTTTCAATTTGGTATCAGAAAAACATCAACTTTTTTTAGCAAGATTCAGCATTTCAACCAAATTAAGTAACAAGGATGAAGGATTTAGAGAGAATAAACCGAATGATCCCTATTCCCAGAATGAAACCAACAAAGCAATAGCACCAAATAAACATACCACTTTCTGCTGACAATGATCTTTTGACGACCAGGGAACTTGAACTTAGCACGACGAAGAGCCTCCTGAGCGTGGTGGCTGTTACTGTCCTTGCAACGGACCGAAAGGAGGACCTGTCCAATAGCAACTCGGGCACAAACACCTTGAGGTTTGCCAAAAGCACCCCTCATACCAGTCTGAAGCCTATCAGCACCGGCACATGAAAGCATCTTGTTGATACGAAGCACGTGGAAAGGGTGCACCCTAACCCTGAGATGGAAAGCATCCTTTCCAGCAAACTTTGTCATGTACTTGTTGCAGGCAATACGAGCAGCTTCCAAAGCCTCACTCGACACATTCTCCTTCTCCCAACTAACAAGGTGCACACAGAAGGGGAACTCATCCACACCCTTCTTCTTCATACCCACGTCATAAATCCTGATCTTAGGATCAGGGACACCACGGCAAAACCGTGACTTTGGGTACGGCTTGTTCTTGATCTGACGGTAACATCTCGCAGGTCCTAGATTACAACCATTCAAAAAAAAATCACCCAAAACGCTCAAACAATGATGAAAACACTCAAATCAGAGCAAACACAACTCAGAATAGAACCAATTAAAACTCTTGATTGATTTAATTGAAATGAACAAACCCTAATCGTTTAATCGCAAAATCGACAAAAAAATTCCAACAAAACTGGCATCAAATGATACATTAAAAGAAAGAATCCAAAAACATAAACATAGGAATAGCAAGAAAAAGGAGGGAATGCGGAGAGAGATAAAAGATCTTACTTCGTCCCATTGCGGCAGTTCAGAAAATGCAAAGCTCCCGATTCCTCAAAAGTCAAAACCCTAAGTTGGGGGAATGGAAGAAAAAGTGTGGGCTTTTGAGTTTATATTGAGTGCGACAAATTTGTTGGGCTGTTTAGGCTTTTGCTGTGACGCTTGTGCCTGCGTTTCTTTAAACAATCGTGCCCATATTTAAGCCTTCATCTTAAACATCTTGGACCAGTCTATTTGTTGTCCACAGCCCAAAGCCCCCAAAAAACTATATTAGATATCGTTATTAGAGCGTGAAAATTGGGTTTGCAGGTCGGTTTCAAATCAGGACCAATAAGTCCTCTCATATCAGACATCAAATGTATGGTTTGCGTGTCCATGTAGATTATTTATTTTCCGGCTAGAAATCTTGGACGGCTCGCTTTTGGGCTTGCCGGATTTCTTGGACGGCTAACCCCATTTTTCCGGCGAGTTTTCTGGCATTCGCAAATTTAGGTTTATTATTGTTAATTATTGTTAGTTAATTAGTATTAATTAGTATTATCAATTTATTATTGTTGTTAATTATTGTCAATAAATTAGTGTTAATTAGTTAAAATCATATTGTTTTTTATTTTAATCATGTTAAGTAGTATTAATTATTATTGTTAAGTTATATGGTCAATTAATTAGTGTTATTTAGTATTGTTAAAATCATGTTACTTTGCATTATGGTAGTTTGTTTAGTATTTGTTTTAGAATATAATATAATTAAAAATAATAATAAGTTAGGAATATTTTGAGTTAGTATTTTCGGGAGTGTAAAGTGGGAAATAAGAATTGAAGTGTAAATGTTTGATTTTATCAAAGGTGAAGTGAGGGGCAAGATGGTAATTTAGGGGAGCGCACGCAAATAATTTTGTGGCGGCGAATAACTCTCCACAAAAAAAATTGAAGTAACGAATATTGATCTTATGATAAAGGAGGATCGGTTATGATGGTTTGGGCTTATGAAATAAGCAATAAATGCATTGGTGAGGAAGGCAAAAAGGAAGGCAAAAAGTTGGTGTAATTAAAATTCTAAATGCAGTCGAAACAAACCAAAAATAACTTGGATGAAGAGAGTTACATAAGATATGGAGAAAATAAGTTTACACGAAAATATGACTCTAAATATGAGAGAATTAAGGGTGATTTTTTCTAGGTGATTATGTGAAATAAACTCTTAATTTTTGGAGCCAACCCTCTATTTTTAGGATTAATTAGCTTTGTCCATAAAAGTTTCAAGATACAACACCCACCATTGAAGTTACACTCTGACAAATTTAACATAATCACTTGAATTCAAAGGCAATTTTTAAAATAAAAAAAAAATATTGACAGAAATATCATCGACATATAACCTTTGATAGTAATGAGTGAACCCTCAATTTCTCAAAGAATTATACAAAAGCAGAACTACAATTCTACCCTTTTCCACAAAGGGAAAAAAAATGAGGCAGTGGGCGGGGAGCAATATGCAGAGAACGATCCTCCGTACATCAACTACAAAAATAGGACAAATATACATCAAATCTGATGGCACACATCTTTAGTCAAAATTTGAAATATTAATACAAATAATATGAACACTTAACGTAGCACAAGGGCAGACCAACAGAAGAGCTTACACGAAGAACTTCAGGCTGCTCATGTATGTATCATGATTAGTTTCTATGCAATGGTAGGAAAATAAACAAAAAAGAAATGAAAACTGTACATATATATATATATATATGTAGGGTTAGAAAAAAGCTACATCCGTCCTGAATCTATATACGAAAGAGGCAAATACACTTCATCCAGCATATTGACAACGGGAGAGTGGTTAGTGTTTTCTATCAACTACCATTTACTCACTCCAACTATCTGCATCATCATCTTCATCGCTTCCAACCATTGCCTGTTTCAACATTGTCAATGGCATCATTAGTTTCACATAGGAACACTGAAACATAGATGGGGCCTACTACAACTCGAAATTTAATGATCCTATAAACAGTTTTTGAGCAAGGACAAACCTGGCGGATAGTGCTTGCTTTCTCCAAAATGGCAGCAACCTTCAAATTAGTTCTTGGACCTTGAATGTTTGGTCTGGCAGCAACTGCTGGTTTCAGATTAAATGACTGAAGGAAAGAAACATTGATCAGTTATAAGTTTAATACACAGTTTATGACAAGTAGCGTCATAAAAGTTTGGAAATGCAATTTAATGGTCTATACCTTATTTCTTATCTGTTCAAATAATGAGTCTCTCTCTTCCACTTTTTGTCCATTCGGAGGCTGTGCCCTTTCGCCTACCTTTCTCAGTTGCAAGCGGGGAGATTCTGTTTCTTCAGCTTTCAGTTCAACCTCTTCTCTAACCCTTTCACCTACCTTCCTCAGCTGTATTCGTGGAGATTCGGTTTCGTCAACTTTCGGCTCAATCTCTCGTCTAGTCTTTTCCCCTACCTTTCTCAACTGCAGCTGTTCTAGTAAAGATTCCCTCTCTTCAGATTTTGGCTCCATTGGTAATTTATCTCTTTCTACCTTTCTAAGTTGCAACTGCTCTAGTAAAAACTCTTCACTTTTTTGTTCAACAGGGGGTTTTACCCTTTCCCCAACCTTTCTCAGCTGTAACTGTTCCAGTAAATATTCTCCTCCTTCCCCTTTTGAGTCCACTGGTGGCTTGACCCTCTCCACCTTTCTCAACTGCATTTGTTCCCATAGAGACTCTCCCTCTTCTAGTTTTGACTCTGTTGGAGGCCTTGTCCTATCGACCTTTCTCAACTACACAAACATAAAGATGGGTTTTTTTTAAGAATACTGAGATAAAAGAGAAGAATTAGGGTGCATACAATTTATAAGGCATACCTTGCTTTTATCAATAGCAACAACCTCATCAATAAGAGGATTTCTAAGCCTTGGAGGTTTTTTCTGGAGAGTTCCATTTATATTACCATCTTCATTAGTTGAAATCCCATCATATGCACTCAACCATGTTATTCCTGCTTCAGGAGCCACCAAACCTGGGGTTGCCTGTTCCACCACAGATGTAAGGAGGGGCTGCATGTTAGAGTCCACTATTTCCTCTTGCGACACTTGCAGACCATGTTCAAACAGCTCATTTTGAATAGCAGTTTCAGTATTCATTTGTGACTCCTTTGTAGAAGTATACTCAGAACAGTGGACTTCAACTACTGATCTAGATTCAGAGAGATCTGGATTAAGCTCATGGGATTTTGTAGAAATCTGGGTACCATCTGGTAACATTGTTGAGGAAGACGAGATCACAAATGGTATGTTATCCTGCCTTCCAGCTTCACTTGTGTTTGACTCGGAAGAACCTTCAGAAATCCTAGCTGGCATTGAAGGTGTAAATATTCCTTGCTGTGCCGCATCCAAATTTGCGGATGTTAATGGGATTGTTGATGCTAGATAGTCTTGTCTTCCAACTGCACTCGTGTTACTCTGAAGAAAACCTTCAGAAACTCCAACTGGCAGTGGTATGGTGAAAACTCCTTGCTGTGTCACATAAGCATCAGGATACCCCAGCTGTCCCTCACTTGGGTGTATCCTAGCAATATTTTCACTTCCATATGCGGTAGTTGGTAGGGCCCCAGGATGCAGAGGAGCGAATGTATAATTCACTGCTGGTAAAGCCGTAGGCAGGATTGAAGGTGAAATTTGAGCAAGTGTACTGTTCCCTGCCGCAAGGGCCAATGGTTGGAAAGAAGCAATCGAATGGTGAACTGATGGTAGGGTAGTTGACTGCACTGGAGCAAGGGTATGGTGCATAGTTGGCAGGCTCATTGGTTGGACTTGGAATGGAACACGTGGATGTTGCATTGTTTGCCTCCCTGCTGCAAGAACAGCAGAATTTTGGAACCTGCCCAGTCTCCATTGCATAGGAGGCAAAGGAGGCAGAGATGGTGGCTCTAGGCTGATTTGAGGTTCAGCTGGGAGCATTCCAAGATCAAGAAAAACTTGTTGACGAAGAGGCTGATCTGAGTTCTCTAACAGGGAGGCTTCATTACCACCATTAAGCAGGCCATTCCCATGGATGGCTACATTGGTTTCCTGTATATTCTCAGCTGATAGTGGTGAATATTTTGACAATGAAGGTAGGTCATCATCATGTAAAATAGCCACACCTGCACCTTCTTCTCTCTCACAGAATTGTGATTTTAAGAGATCATGGCTAGGTGGATTCAGGTCCTCTGCTTCACCAGAAAGCTTCTCGCTGATCTTGACATCTGCAGGCTGTAAAAAATCTAATACTTTTAGGGATGAAGAATCATCAGAAGGCATATTGCACATGATGCCAGATGAAGTTACAGAAGCATCCTGAGCAGGATTTGTTTGTCTTCTATCAGTCAAA
Source organism: Dysphania ambrosioides (assembly GCA_026401315.1). Classification (NCBI taxonomy): domain Eukaryota; kingdom Viridiplantae; phylum Streptophyta; class Magnoliopsida; order Caryophyllales; family Amaranthaceae; genus Dysphania; species Dysphania ambrosioides. Next base: position 22,773,230 of record CM048670.1, read on the forward strand.
GCTCTTCTGTGCCCCTTGGCCAACTCCTCGTCATTCTGACAAAGTTGCTCAGTAGTTCCATTTTGATGATAATTATCCAGGACATCAACTAATTTGGGACCATCAGCAATAGTTTCTATATGATCCACCTTTTCCACATCATTATCCACATTTGAGTCATTAGCAGCTGCTACTACATGATCGGAAGTATTAGCATATTTACAAGTTATATGAAGAAGAGAAGCATCATGAGAAATGATACTGTCCTCCTTGCCAAGCCGATCATTAGAAGCACAATCAGTGCTAGCCTCCCCATACACAGTCTCTACTTGAGATTCAGGGTCATCCACAAGGTTATCTGACTCAAAGGCCTGTGTTTGATCCGGATTTACAGAAGAAAATTTCTGATAGACAGGCTCTCTGTCAGACAAATCAACAAGAGGAGAAGCATTACCCTCATTCCCATCAACAGACACAGAGCATCCAGTACAGATTTCATTATCAGAATACTGCTTATGAGCTTCATCTTTGCCAAGCTCCAGTAGAGTAGAATCAGTTACATCTGAGGGAAGCTTCAGACATTCATGGGGCACTTCCAAAGGATCTAGCATGGGAGATGGCTTCCCCAACATGAGAGAGTTTTTTACAATATTATCAACAGATCCAGAAATCTCATTATTGTCATCCCTGGAGAACGCATCAGATATTTCCGCAACAAAACTTACAGAGGATTTCGAGTCAGAGTCAGGGTATAAATCTTTTGAGTTTGTATTATTTGATAGAATACAATCATCTTCTTCACAGGCCACATTGATGAAATTTACCTTTTCTGAATATGCAGGATCAAAACTAGGTAAATATTCGCTACACAGTCCACTGTCGGAAAAAGTATCTATATCAGCCATTCCCAAATCCTTACCATGCCTAGCAACCGATGAACAAGCTGAATCATGGGAGTCTGTTTCAAGCAAATTTACTAAACCATTCGAGATAATTGATGTACCATGCAGATTTTCAGAATTATGACCTTCCTTGTCAAGAACTGATGGTTCAAGACTAAAAAATTGTCCACTATCTTCAGAGGTAACAGAAAATGTTCTGTAGGATGGAAAATTGACAGTTTGATCAGTAAGCCCTTGATCCATGTCTCCCTCGGCAACATCAAGCCTAGTAGAATATTCCAATTCTGGGTCCAGCAAGGAATTTTCTTTCTGAGGAATTTCCATATTTACCGCAAGAGATGAAGTATTTAAAGCTTTAACGAACTCCTGCTCACTCTTCAGAACATCATGAACTTCAGGATTAACTACACCAGTTGCTGCATGCTTTTCTCTTTCTTTTCTGAGAATCTCCTCAGATGTGGAATGATGGTCAAAAAACAAATTGCCAGAATCTGAAATACAGGCTTGGCTAGTAGTAACAGCCACAACAGCTGTATAACGATCAGGCGTTGTCACCATCAAAGCGTTCACACTATTTGAGTATGAAGAATGCTTCCTCTTGATGGAGCAATGATCGCCATCTTCAGATATGATAGAGTTCCCCAAGTATTGTGAATCCAAGGATAACCTAGTAAACTCCTGCTGTCTTTCACTTCCATCAGAATCTGTCACAATAGGTTTCATGTTCAAATAATGCGGATTTTTCTTACTATCCGAATCTGTCTCAACTTCAGACTCAATATTAGCAAGGGCATCCACATAATTATCAATCTCACTAGCAACATCATCACAATCGCTAGCGTCATCAACACTCACTTCTGACATGCTTTCTTTAGCTGCAATTTCTTCACCACCCACCACCTTCAGATTAATGTCACTAGTGAAATTCAACTTGTCATGATTAAAATCCTCACCCAGTGATGGTTTTACCAGTGTTTCCCTAGCATCAGGTGAGGAACATAAGCTTCTATCCGTCTGTATTGAAACTTTGGCAGGACTTACGGTACCAATTTCCAATATTTCAGAACCTGCTTCACATCCGTTATCAGAAATCCATGTCAGTGCTAGGGGATCAACACATATTTCATGAAGAATTTTTTGCTCTAGTGGACTAGTATCCAAAAATTTTTCCATATAACTTTTCACATTATCCTGTTCAAACAGAGATCCCGTAAATTGCCTCTTCTTCAGTTTCACACGACGTGCAGGATTATTAATACCACTCTCAATACGCTCTTCCAGAAACAGCTGATGCAGTCTGCACTAACAAATTCATCAGTCAACATTTATCAGTCAACAATATTAAAACATAAACTGGAAAGAAAAGAAAAAATATATAGACAATGGTCTCATACTTGGCATGTGACGATGGAAAGGATTCTGGGGTATCTCCATTTCTCCAGCGCGGTCCTCTCTTCTGGTACAAAACCAAAAGCACGATCTTCAGAGACATGATCAAATGCATACAAGGAAATTCCAACTTTGCACCAAGAATTCTGGTTTTGTAGCTCTTTTTTTTTAAAAAAAAAAAAAAAGTTGCAGCTTTGTACTTTCATGCTCATTTGGTAATAAAATATCCTTTTAATTGCCAAAAAAAAGTAAACCAAAAGATTAACACATCTAAAAGGTAGGGGAGACCAAAGATTGATGTAATTGATCACATGAAGTGTAAATCAAGACAATTTAAAGCAATACAATGCTCATTCCCAAAATTTTGTGAATCAGATCAATAATCAACACAGAAAAAGTTGCCACCTTGTAGCCAAACAAACAAAAGCTTGCAGTTATTTGTCTACAACAAACTAGAGACCTGGAAATTACAAATTAGAAACATTATTGTAACATACTACATATGATACAAACAAAAAGTAACTATTAAGCACCAATAAGATAACAGCTATTAGTATATTAGATAGCAACTAAAACTTGTCAGGGGATTTGCAGATGGCAACACAAGTTCTTAATAAAAACTGATCCCACAAAAGTTTAAGAGGCTTCACTTATCCCTAAAGTAACAATTAAAGACAAGTAAACAACGGTGTCTAGTAAAGGCAAGTTGCTCTGGTAGCTGAAAGGAGATCAGATGCCTTGTCTAATGAGTAGATACATAATGAAACTTTTGGTCAGCCTTATTTCTCCAAGAAACAAAACGATCACTGGCAGCGTACACCCGTTACCATTGTCAACAACTTCAAACCTCCAGGCATATAACTAAAACTCATTTAAAAAGGAACAATGTAAAACTAGTGAGCCTAATGCAAAAGAAATAATAATATACCCTTCTAATAAACTTTTGTATTCCTTATGCAGAGTCAAAACTAAATAGCCAAGTTCTATTGCAAGAAAATGAATCCAACATCCCTTCAGCACCTGGCTGCCCTTTCTTATCTCAAGGCTATTTCATAAAATTAACAAGACACAACTCAAAAGTCAAAATACTTTCCCAATTGCATCTTCACCCACTTCTCAATCAGCATAACACCTTATATGCAACAGGAATAGTACTTTACCCATCCAACCAACTTTCTTTTGTCTTCCTAATGCAGTCAACGCCAATTTTCCAACTGACAGCCGACAACCCTTTCATCACCGCAGTGCTATTTTATATCTCTAGACCCTAGCCTTTGTCATCAGTATAAGACACAATTCAAAACACTTGAATTGCTAATTTTGCTGCTAAATTATCTTATATAAATAAACTGTAAAAAATCAAGCCACTTGAAAAGGTTTTAAACCCATTAGGGATTGTTCCTGCTGTACCTTTACTCTCCGCATTTTCTTTTCCCTCTGCCCTTCCAAATTTCTACCAGTTGATATTGACTCAGTTTTAAAGAACGATGGATCTGTGAAACGCTTCAAACATGCACCAGCACCCGCAACATCAAACCTGTAGCATGTTAAGCCATGGATATTAGTAATTAGTAACTTAAACTTCTCTGTTGGAAAATTCATAAGCATAACGACAAGAAACCTACTTGTCAAGAAGGAAGAGGCGAGGAGGACCACGACACTCCTCATAAGAATCCATCACAAATCGAGGTAGATCTCCTTGATTAACCACACCCTGATCCATACGGAGATTAGGATGCCAGTCAACACCTGAGATATGTATATGTAAGGGGTGAATACAAACCCAAGACCTATTTTCACAGAATAAACAGCAACTCCAAAAGTTATAGAACATTCATTAATGGTCCATGTAGATGATAGAGCTGTTAAAGATTATCCACATTACATCTAGATAAAAGAATGTATATCTTTAGAAAGCTATGTGACACACTAATCTAATCATGCAGACAGGGAAGGACCATATTGAAGTAGCACTCTATACATTCCAGACATGATAATGACTAGAGAGTATATAGGCACCCTAATTATCATATGATAAACCAATTTTATGCCAACAGGACAAAGATTCACCAAAATTATGCAAAAAAGGAAATGACCAAAATTGCCTACAATTAATTATCAATCAATTTTATGCAAACCATGGTGTCATTCATGAGGCCATAGGCCTACGCCTACAATTCGGTGAGTTGACAAGCTCACAAGCCTGTGGTCCCTCGACAGTTGCAGAACAACATGTCCTGTAGACCCATGATTAGCAAGAAAAAATTTGTAGCCATTTCATAGCATACCAATAGATAGAATATATAAATGTCGTTTCAATCCACCAAAGCACATAGTTTTTTTAAAATAGATAAAAAAAAAACAAGGAGAAGTTAGGTTAAAAAACATTACTGTATTATATTCTAGCACATATATTTTGATTGAGTGCTAATCCTGGTGAAGTTCATAAAAATTACTAAAAAAATCTAGTACTTTTGTATACAAAAATAAAAATATTTATGCTCCACAGGAAATACACACTTTATAAAGTTAAGTAGTAACACTCTAAAACACAAAGTAGAAGTCCCACCTGTGTTGTAGAGAAAAGATGTATGGCTAGTTTGGGAGAGAAGTGCCCTTTCAATTGAAGGAAATTCAGCTTCTAGTTGCTGGACACGAACTATAAGACCATGACCTCTAGCAGAAGTTGCCATAACTTCTTCATGCAAGTCATGAAATATTTCAGCAGCAAACCTAATCAAAATCAGAAGAAGCAGTTAATCAGACATCATATTCTTGCCAGCAACAAATGAAAACAAAATCTTTAATACAAAGTCTTTATCAGCATTCTTTACCCCACAAAGGAATTACAATACAGTTCATCAAGCCCTTCACATTGCCTCACCAGGATGCTAGGAGGGGTTAGGGTTAGGGTTAGGGTTATTAACCCATACCATGTCCATCATATCATGTGTCAGTAGCATCCTCTAGTAAAGGTGTCAGTCATTGCCACTTCTCGATTATAATTATCACATTCATCGTACCGTTCTCAAGTAAACACTAAAAGGTTTGTAAGCCTTGGAGCTACACAATGATGACTGAAATTTGAACAGAGTAAACATCGCAGAACTGAGTTTCAGAGATCTACTATATTCAGCACTCAAAATCCATATCCAGGCTCATAAATCTTGTTCAATGAATAAATTATCTCCTACACGAGTACTCGAGTCCACCAAAGGAACAAACTCACCAACCTATACATCCCTTCCTCCTTCATAGTCAATACCCTCCGCACGAGGCAAGACCGTAAGAGCGCAATTAAGCTAACCATATATCGCTAAGCATCACAATCAACAAATTAAAAAAAAAAATTCACATAATCTCAAGTAATTAAAAAAAAAAAGTCATAAACACTAAAATGAAAGCATTTTGGGTATTTCAATTCAAATGAATAGAAAACAAAGAAAATAAAAATTCAGGAAATTCCCATAAAAAACTGCATTCCAACTTCCAAGTAAATGCGGGAAAACCTAGGGTGAACCGGAAACTGGCAAGTAGAGCAGATCTCAAGCATTCCAGCAAAGCGAAACCCTAAGCGAATGAATAAGAAAGAGAGAAATTAGAAGACTGACTGGGCTAAGTCGCCGAGCTGGCGAAGAACACCAACAAGGCCAGCCATAGCAACCGCTTCAAGGAGAGCTTCAGGATCATCTTTATCAGCTACTTTATACAACTCTGGATCCGCCAAACTGTACTCATTACTCAAATGGTGCCGATTCAATGGCATTTTCAAACCCTATTTTCAAGATGATTATGATTTCGTGATTTCAGTGTGGAAGTGCTCTCGCATTTCACCAAAAAGTAATATAAAAGTTTGGAGATAAAAAGAAATACTAGTATGAACTATGAAATGAAAATGTATGGATGATTGATGAATCCAACAACTTAGTGTGTGCGAAAATATAAGGTAGGCTGTAGCGCCGTAGGAGAATTGGAGAATCAATTACAATAAGTTAAATATATTGTTGTGACTTAAGAAAAATCATTTTCTTTTTTTTTTACATCGAAGAAAAATCATATGTTGACGCGCGCGTCATGCCGATTAATATTGGTCCCTTCCGAGTTCCGACCCTCTTCATGTATTACTATTTTCCATTGCTATCACCGCTATCAGTGCTTTATTACTCCTCTTTCCGCAAATAAGATAATGGACTCGAGTGTACAGTGAGTATAGTGTACTCAGGCCAAAATACACGGACATTACAAATAAAACACAAATAAATTTACAGAAAAAAAAAAATGTTCATTCAATGAACATTAGTTATTATAAAAATAGTAGATGTTTTGTTCACATATTTGAAAAATGAACATTCTATATTTATGTAATGAACATTCAAAATTAATCTAGTGAACATTAAGTGTTCTGACAATGAACATTAGTTATTATAAAAATAAACACATACTGTACACAACTATTAAAATGAACATTATGTATTTCTGTAATGAACATTATATATTATGCGAATGAACATTAAGTATTATAACAATGAACATTAGTTATTATCAAAATGAACATTGAACATCTGTGAAAAAAGTATTGCAAAAATAAACATTATATACAACTTGAATGAACATTCTATACAAAGGCAAGGGGCGTTAACATAATTTCACACGAATTGAACAGATAGAACATTCTTTACAAGGAAATGAACATTGGGAAGCATAATATTCATTATTTCTTATGTAAAATCATCATCAGTGTTTCATAATTCGCGCATTGAGAAAAGATACACACAGAGAACTTGGTAATAATATTTTTAAATCTGAACTTTTGCATTGGGAATGTACATGCATTGTAGACATATTTATTAAAATGAACACTAAATATTACGTTCAAAGACAATGAACAATACGTTCAAAGGCAATGAACATATGAGCATCACGATCAAAGGCAATGAATATTACGTTCACAGATAATGAACATTATGTTCAAAGGCACTGAACATTACGTTCAAACGCAATGAACATACACTTCCCAAGCAAATATCATGAATTACAAGCAAAAAAAATTATTGAATACTAGGAAATGTGTTGTGTGGGAAATCGAAATAGTCATGTTGTGTGGGAAATGGAAATAGTCATGTTGCATGAAAAATCCAACTGTAACCATTGCATTTAGTGAGAGAAAATTTTAAAACTGACAATTTTCATTGCTTTGTATAGAATGTTCATTGGGAGCATAATGCTCATCATGTATCCGGGTGCAAGGTCCACTTACTGCTCCTCTTTCTATTTGTTTTTTATAATGTCTTTTTACGTTATTTAATATATAGCTCAACTTTTTTGTTTAAATTTGTCAAATAAAAAATTATAAAAATTAGATATTTTTTGAAATAAATCCAATAAGTAATTTTTTTATCGATATATGAACGTCTATTGTATTACAAGTACGGAATACTAATCAACTTTTAAAATTTTGCATTATTCATTTGCCAAAACAAAAAAAAAGCATTATTTTAAAGGCGCCTATTAAAAATGAAATGATTATATAAATAGAATTACTCCTTAAAGTGATATCATGGAAAAATTTATTTTTATGGAATAGATTACGGATGAAAATTAAACAATTCAATGAAGAATTTGAGGGGATAATGATTCAAAATTCCACGTACACTAGTTCACATGTCTAATATGATGTACTATAAAATTGATTGCTGAGGTTCATTGCTTCTTCCGTTTCACATTTTTCTTTTTTCTCTTCATTTAATAGTGTTTTATAAAATTCTTTCAATTTATATATTTTTAGGGTAATTAAAATAGTTGTTATATTCTCACTACTCTATTTATTACTCACATCTCTATAACTATTTCTCTATTTTTTTTTTCTAAAAGTAAAAATAATTTACATTAACTTAATATTATTTTTCAAATTATATGAGTAACCAGAAAAGTAGAATACTAGTTTAGTTCGTGTTTTAGAGAAGCGGGGCCAGCATGCCACAACCTAAAAAACTTGAAGAAAATGCCAAAATGTCGATTTTGATACTTGCAAATTGCGAACTACACCGTTATTCTGTTCATTCATTCTTCATATAAGGATCCCTATTAGATTTTTGTACCATATTGTGAGGCTGAGGCAAAGTGTGAATGTAACATTAAGTATTTTTTACGCACGCAATAGTCGCAATTATAAAGAAAGGTCATACTCCCTTTATTCGATCAAATATCGTGTAAACTAACTATATAATTCATTAGAAGTGGTTATGGGCATTAGCAGAGTACTCGATGAAACAGGACTTTTAAATTTGAGGAGCATCAAAATTCACATATATTTATATTAGTTTTATATAATAGCATTAAAGTGTATACGAAAAAGTCAATATGCATTCAAGAATACGGTATTCAAACTCATTTGGTTGTTCGCTTCTTCTACATCTAGTACAACGTACAAGTGATTCCTAGTTCGGAGTATTCAATATGATCTACGAGTATGACGGATCACAATAACTAAGAGTAATTGATAACACGTTTGGTCTTCTTCGGGCGTAAAAAGTGTTCGATTCCTTCGATACTAATCCAATATGAACATGTGAATAGATCTATGGTTAATTTTAAGACGATATATCCTTAGTCTTGACGTATACTTGTATAGTACTATTGTTTATTTTCTTTAAATCATTAAACTGATCAAATATATTTCCTTTTTAAAAATCAACTATAGCACAAATAACTACACCATACACTAATATAAAACGAGCTATGTGTCAACCTACCAACATTTCGGAATTTTCCCCTTTTATACATTATAATTTTATGTTCATAACTATATGCTTTGTCTTCTTCAGTTCTACGTTATTCATTCATGAAAATGCGCGCGTTTCCCCTTGATCTGACAACACACTTTAAAATATATATATATATATATATATATATATATATATATATATATATATATATATATATATATATTTTGCTCCTTACACTCTCGTATGAAAAATACTCCTACTAGTAATATTATATACTCTCTCAATCCCTAAAAGATTGGTGCAGTTTGACTTTTACGGTTTTCAATACACGACTTTAATCTTTTTTATCTCTAAATTCGTAAGACAAATCATTATGAAAACTTGATATTCTAAAAATTTACATTGAAATGAATCCAACAAGATCTCACTTGAATATATTATTTTTTATAACATGATAAGAATTCGTGGTCAAACTTTGACTCCAAATAGTGGATTGAGACGATCTTTTAGGAATGGAGGGAGTACGTAATAAAGGTACGTGTTTCATAATCCGTATATGATTAAACCTTAGAACCCCTCATTACCCACCCAAAGCATACAATGATACAAAATTTGGTTGCGATACGTTAGCTTCAAGGTAATGCTACAGTGCTGCGCACCAAAACGAGGGAGCAAGCCTACATTGTTTCCAGAAGGCACCGACAACGTGTAGACAGTCTGCCTTCTGCTGCAAAAATAACTATGAAGAAGATGCGTGTTGGATATATACTTGGATAAATGAATTAAATATAGTCTTCGCATCCCTTTTGGTATTTTGTTTATTTATAATTTTGCCTTAAAATCAAGAATTTACCCAATTCATCGGGTGTTCATGGTTGAATACGCATGCCGGATACTTGCGTTGGCTATTAACTAAGTTAGTTTCAATGTTTACAAAGATAACTTATTGGGATATCTACTGTTTTTCCCCCCTTTTGCAAAGCTTAACTAGTATTTTATATGTGTCATATATACTTAATAATGACCAATTGATGAATGATGACAATCATTAATATAATCTTCCTACCATGTCTTTAAGGTTACATGCCTGAGTTAATTATACTCCCTTTATCCCACTTTCATTACTATATTTTTATTTTTAGAGTACGTCAAAGTTTAAAAATTTTGACCATAAATTTTAATTATATCATAACAAATAATCTATTCAAGTAGGATCTTATTGGATGCAATTCGATGTAAATTTTTAGAATATAAAATTTTCATAATTTTTGTTTCTTATAGACCGTGGCAAATAAAATGAGACGAAGGGGTATATGCTTGGGGTTGGGAACTTAAGCACCTTCTAATGTAACTCGATCTCCCTAGCTACACTCGCAAGTATCTAATAGGGTTGTAATATATTTCCAGGCTCGTTTCTTGTATGGGATCGTGGGGATGGGGGGCCGTTGTAATAATCAATTAATCACGTATATGTACAACAATCATGTATATGTTGTGTATAATGTACGTGATTGAAACCGGCGTATATATATAATTCCCTTCTAATATGAACCTGCTTTTTGTAGCAACTCAGCATCTTAATTATTAAAGATAATTAAATAAGTTTATCAATACAATCATATATCTCAATGTCCAAATTAAGCTCTACCATAAACCACATTAACTTTTAATATATAGATGAACATACATATAATTAAAAAATGGAGAAGAAGAGAGTAGTGGATCCCTAATCATGTTATCTTTGCTTAAAAGCTTTGGCTGATTGGTGGATGCTTTTCAGATGTTTTTACTCTTAGTCTGTATGCCCACTACAGGTATTGCTCTCAATCACATGTTTACATTTGTATTGAAAACCTAAACTTCAACAACTCTAATTCGGATCATACATATATTATATAGACATTAACTAAGGTTAGTTATGGTGGTAGGAACGATTGTTCGAAGAGGTCCAAAGGCTCCAAACTACGTATAATATATACACATTAACTAAAGTTAGTTATGGTGGTAGGAATGTTTGTTCAAAGAGGTCAAAAGGCTCAAAGCTACTACCTCCGCAGTAGTTAAGTTGGTTGTTCAGTTCGTTCAAATATTGTTGCAATCAATAGCAGCAGGTATTAGTTTGGAGCATCTATTGAATGTTGCAGTCCTAACAGGATCTTAGCTGTCTCTTTTTAAGAACGAATATACAGAATACTAGCTAGTATAATCGATTTTAATTTTAAGAAATGTCAGTCCATATTTTATTTTACCTACGTGCTGAAGGAAAATGTGGGGTGTCAAACGGGTCAACGGATCGGTTCTGGGTTGACCCATCGTGGGTCGGTTCTTATCGGGTCAATTTTATCTATCGGGTTGGTTCCGATTCGGGTCGGGTTAAATCGGTTATTTGCTTGGCCGAGTTCGGGTCGGGTTCGGGTTGGGATGTATTCGGTTCAGGTCAATGTCAGTTCGGGTTGTATTCGGTTCAGGTCAATGTCAGTTCGGGTTGTATTCGGTTCGGGTCAAGGTAGGTTCGGGTTGTATTCAGTTCGGGTCAAGGTCGGTTCTAGTACAATCAAGTTGGTTCCTAAACGGGTTAAATCGGGTTATTTCAGATTTGGGTCAAGGTCGGTTCTGGTAAAATCGGGTCAGTTCCTGAACGGGTTATAGCGAGGTTATTTCGGGGTCGGGTTCAGGTCGGTTATGGTAAAATCAGATCAATTCCTGAACGGGTCATTTCGTGTCAAGGTTGGTTTTGATAAAATCAGACAATAATGATGGTTAATTCATAAATTGGACAATGATGATGTCGATAAGTCATTTAAAAACAAAATATTTATGAGGTAATGATTATTAAATGTGTATTATCCTATCAAACTAGTCTATAATATACGATTTTAAGTTTATATATAAAGAAGAACTTGTAATATGTTTAGTTTGAATCGACAATGACAAGTTTGGTTTCAAAGTTATTAGATATTAGGTAAAAAAAAGGTCTGTCAAGATTATGTCATGTTCATGTATATTCAGATTATTAACACATCCAATAATTCGGGTAACGAATTGTTATAAATTGGGTTATATCGGTTATGTGTCGGTTTCAATCGATTTCGGGTTCTTTTCGGGTCGGGTCCGTAAAGGGTCGGGTCTGTAATGGGCCGGGTATGTAACGGGTCAGGTCTGTAATGGATCGGACACGGATCGGGTTCAGGTCTTTGAATATCGGGTCAAATCGTTTTCGGGTTAATTTCAGGTCGGGTTGGGCCGGTTTTCGGGTCTCACTTTTCGGGTCATAATCAAGTCGGGTCCAGGTCGGTTTCGGGTAACTTATCGGGTCGGGTTTGATTCTGACAGCTCTAGAAAAATGTACTTTGATCAAGTGTAACAATTGAATATAACATGGACACATTATGGATATGAATATAATTGGTTATTTTAGGTAATCATAGTGTTTTGCTAGAAACCGACTATGATTTGTGAACTAATCTGATTAGTGCACGACTAATAATAAATCAGTCCTTTGAGGTCACACATATAAGTATATGATTGGATTAAAGTGCAAAAGAGGTTAAGAAGCTAAATGGTCATGCTTATATGAAGTATTGACTAATGAGTTTATTTTATAATATAAGAATGTTTCTTATAAATAAACCATGGTTATGAGAAACTAAGTACTACTCTTAGCCATATTATCTCAAAAGCTTATATTCTCTCAATTTTTCATCACCAAGAAAAGTAATAATGAATCGTTCCTTATTCCATACTAGCATACGTGGGGATTCAATCGTTGCTTGTGGACCAACACTAGAGAAACAACATTTTGTGTTCTAAGGATCTCCATATAGAAGTGTGAAGTGCTCTTGACTTTGTGAAAATCACGCTTCAAGGTTATGGAATTCTTATCCTATAATTCGTATTGAAATATGCATGAGATCCTGTTGTAGATGCAAGAAATTGTTTCTTGAAATTTAGCTTTGTGTATCTATATTCCTACACATACTAATTTAAATAAAAAAAAATCAGAAAAGATTAGGCGATATCAAACGAAAAAATAAGGGTAATTCAAAAATAATTTATAACCAAAAAAGGTGAATTAAAAGTACAACTTTTTATGAACTTCAAAAGTATATTACACATACATATAAAGTTCAAAAAAAGTTAAATATTAATTATTTTTCGGATTTGGACATTAGATAGTTACAAAGAAAATCAGAGACAAAATTTTTGAAGAGTATACTCGTGAAATAATGATAGATGCTAGTTATAACTTTGTCAAGACAACACGGTAATCGATATTGGACACATGACTTTTATTTTACAAGGTATGTTATCTGTGTTTTTTAGGATGTGATATACTTTTACAATATGAATTTTCTATATATTATTTATCTTTTAGGGTGTGGTATGCTTTTTACGATCGTATCACTTATAAAGGAAATATTGAGTCTGTTGCACCACTTACTATTTTGGTGATGACATTGCAAATCTATATGACATGGTTGTTAACCTAACTTTTGTAAAGGCCAAAAGACGAGTGTGGGAGAAAGAGAAAGGGTTAGAGGTATTCATAAATGGTTAACCGTACCGTTAATCCTTAATGGTACAGTTAACAGTTATTGGAAAAGGCTAACCGTAATCATACCGTTAAGAAACGGTAACGATAAAAGGTTAACCGATATTTAACGGTACGATTAACGGTTAACCGCTAATAGTTTCATTCCATATTTATGCACTTATACGCCTAATATTGTGAAATTACTTGTATGATTCCTTAGCTCATTTGGGTCTTGTACAATAGTAATAACACATATTTACACAAGGTTTGATCATGTATAAAAAAAACTTGTGACTTTCATTCATGTTTTAATCTTTTAGGTTTAGTTTTTTTAAAAAGTAATAATCTCGGCTAACCATTACAAAAATTTTATTACCATATCATAACCGTTAATTCTTAAAGGTTTGGTAAAATAAATGTTAACATAAACCGGTTATACACGTTTAACGGTTACGATTAACGGTTACAGTTGTTTTGCACACTCCTAGAAAGGGTGTCTCAAAGGTATTCACACTATTCACACTTAAAACTATGTCAAATACTAAAGTAAATATGAAGTGCCTGAAATGAAGCAGACCTCAGCAGGTCTTCATAGGTCATAAGAGAAGCAAGCAAGCCCTCAGTAGGCCCTTACAAGCGATAAGACTAGCCTTAGCAGGACCTTACAGGTCAGAGTAGCAATCAGGCCTTAGTAGGCCCTTGCAGGCCATAAGGGAAGCATACCCTCGTAGGCCATAAGAAAAGCAGGTCTCAGCAGACCTCAAGAGAAGTTTAGTAGGCCTAGGAAGGAGTTTTCTTTAAGTCCTTTGTAAGTATAAAATGATTGACTCTCATATATAATAAGGCATAAAAATTAGTAAAAATCCAACTAGTTTCTAACTTGAATTTGCCATGAGTGATTTCATTAAGAAAATAATCTTTTAAGACGACATTTTTTGAACTTATTTTTAGCTTGCTAAAAGCTGTTTGCATTAGCTAGTTCTTTCATCTTCTAAAAGATTTATTTCTCAATGTATTAAGTTTTCCTAAAATTCTTCTAAAGTCACTTGATTTAACTTTGTCTACATCAAAATTCACCAATTAGAAGCAATTGGAACGCTTAGAGTTTCACCCATCGCATAGACAAGATTATAATTAGAGTCTATGATGAATGTTGCTTAATCTAAAGCATCTGCAGAGGAAAATGAGTAGAAGATTGCGGAAAAAAGGAAATGCCCATATTTTAAGCATAAAACCGAAAGGAAAACTCGAGAGAAAATATGTAGAGAGGAGTTTTTTGTATATTTTGTATGTATTGAATTGAATATTTGCAGTTGAGGGTGAAAGAATATATATATATATATATATATATATATATATATATATATATATATATATATATATAATGTATCTAATAGATTTTCTAAAATTCAGCTAAGTTTGTTACAACAAATTATCTAATAGAATCTACTGAGGCTCCCATCATGCATTTTCCATTTTGTTGACTATGCTGCTATTGACTCATTTTGTCATTTGCAGGATAACATAACCTGTAATAGATCTCCTAGAGTTTGGGCAGCTTACCCTATCTGAGTCAGCAAATGCATGTAGAGTAAGATATTTAGTGGCTTTGAGCATAATCCCCTATCCAATGGTGCCAACAACATATCGCAAGATGTGACGTAATGTATTAAAATGAAACCCTCTGGGTTGATGCATGAATTGGCTAAGGGTTTGAACACCAAAGGCTAGATTAGGTTTGGTATTTGTTAAGAAATTTTAATTTCCCAATAAGTGTTTTGTAGAGAAAATGATCAGTATAGAAAGCATCATTATCAACAAATAGCTTAAGGCTTATGGGAAGAGGTGTTGCTGCAACCTTGGAGATGTCTAGACCAAAGTAGCTTAGGAGTTCTTTGGTGAATTTTTGCTAAGTAAGGATAATGCCACGGGGTCAATGACATAAATAACTTAGAGCACCAAGATCTTTGATGTTAAAAGCATTAATGAGGTGTGACTTTAGCTGAGAGATAGTGTTGTTCCCGATAATGATTACGCCAATGACATAAATATCAACACTGGTTAAGAACTATCCTTCCCTTTTTGTGAAAAAAGAATAGTCATTTCTCGATTAAGTATACCCCAGTTGTTGCAATTTTGAGTGTAATTTAGAGAACCATTGTCATGAGGCATGTTCTAGACCATATAGGGACTTTTAAAGCTTACAAACTTTGTTCTCATGATTAGGCATTCATTCTAGCATTTTCATGTATACTTCTTTGTCTAAGTCCCCATAAAGGAAGGCATTGTTGATGTCAAGTTGATAAAGAGGCCAATTGTGGGATGATGCGAGGGACAATAAGCACCTTATGATTGACATTTTGACAACGGGTGAGAAGGTCTTTGCAAAGTCAATGCTGTATTTTTGTGTAAAGCCCTTTGCTAGTAAATGAGATTTATACCTTTCAAGAGTACCATCTGATTTGAGTTTTAATTTATAGACCCATCTACAACCAATGACTTTCTTTGAAGGTGGTAGGGAAATACTGTCCCATGTTGCGTTTTTCTCTAAAGCATTGATTTTATTGTCCATAGCCTCTCTCCATTTGGGATCTTGAGATGCCTCAAAATAAGAAACAGGTTCTTGAGTGTTCATAATTGTTAATAAAGCAGCTCTTGTATGAATAGGGATGGAGTTAAAGCTGATCATGTTGCATCCATGACTACTAATACTGTTACATTGATAGTCTTGCATCCAAGCTGGATATCTGGTGGATCTTATTGATCTTTTGAGATTAGAGGAATGTGGCAAGAATGTTACTATGTGCCGAGACTCATTAAAAGGTAATGATTCCGATGGAGGAGCAATAGAAAAGAGGTCTGCAGTATCATATAGATCATTAGAAGCGGCAGTGTGCATTGGTAGAAAGAACTCTGGTGTAGTTGCTTGAATATTAGTCTTATGATGAAATGGGAAATGGTTTTCATAAAGCATGACATCCCATGAGATATGAATTTTTCTAGTAGTCAAATGAAGGACCTTATAGCCCTTTTGATGAGGAGGATAATGCTCGAGCATCAAATTTAGTCCTATGTACAGGTGGAGTTGAGACATAATAGAGGCACCCAAAAGTTTTCAAATTATCAAGATGAGTAGATGTCCTATGCAACTTCTGATAGGGAGTGTAAAATTTAATAGACTTTAAGGGAATTCTATTCATTAGATAAGCTGCACACAGAACGTTTTCACCACAATACTTCTTAGGAATATTTGACTGAAAACACATAGCTCTACTAATTTCGAGAAGATGTTTTTGTTTGCGTTCTACAATACCATTCTAATGTGGTGTGTATGGATAACTCGTTTGATGGACTATCCTATTTTGGATGAAGAATTCTCTCATTGAACCCTCGGTAAATTCAGGGGCATTATATGATCTCACTATTAAGATCTTGGAATTGAACTGAGTGCTAACATAGTGAGAAAAGGAATTCATGACAGTAAAATAATCCCTTCTTGATTTAATAAAATGTATCCATGTGTAACGACTGAAATCATCAACAATAGTTAGGAATTGATTAAAACCATTGTGAGTATAATCCTTATAAGGGCCTCAAATGTCAATGTGTATAAGCTCAAAAGGTTTTTGTGTCTCTATTGAACTATTAGAGTAAGATGATCTTGTTTGTTTAACAACATAAAAGAATTTGCACAAAATATCATCGTTATAATTTTTGATCTCCCATGGAAGGTGAATGCCCTAGTCTATGGTGCCAAAGTTGTGTTGTTTCCATGCTATTTTTATGAGCTTGAGCTTGATTGCACTATCTAGATAACTACTTGAGTTCCTAGACATAGTAAAGACCACCTCGTTTATCACCAAGATGCTAGATAGCCTAAGAATGATCCTGAAAATGGCATGAATCATGAGAGAATATAATTGATCCCTTGAGATCCTTGTATAACCTTGACACATAAATCAAGTTGAACTTGAATGATGGAATATTAAGAACATTATTAAGACATATTTTTCAGTTAATTGGAATGTCCCTACACGTTCCACAATGACACTCGAGCCATCTTTTATGGTGATAAAATTAGTATGTCCAAGCAAAGGTCTGGTAATACTAAAGAGTTTAAGGTCATTGCATATGTGGTCTGTTGCACCACTATCAAACAGCCATTTAGCATTAAAGAAGGAAGTAAAACAATATTTACCTTCCAGGTTTGATTGAGAACCGACAGCTGTAACAACATTTTTGCTTGAAGATTCCTCTATTGATTTTCTTCATAGAAAATCAAGTAAAGTATTATATTCATCAAGAGAAATGAGAGAAGAAATGACCTGAAGAATCAATAGGAGATAGGATAGGATCAATATACTCTAGAGGGGGGGTGAATAGAGTATGATCGTTTTTCGAGTTAGGCTTTCAAGACTTTGAAACGGGTTTTGAGATGCAGAAAATAATTAAAACAGGTTTCAAGGGCTTGAAGTACGTTTCAGGCTTTTGAACAGAATAGGTTATTACGAGATGAAAGAATTAAGTAAAGCAAAACGATATGTAAATGCAATAAGTAAAGGGGACGATTGTTTGTTACGAAGTTCGGCAATGTGCCTACGTCTCCGCCTAGGGTTTCCTACCCTTAGGATTTAACGATCTTTATTTCCTCCTTTAGAGACCTAAAGCCACCTTCGAAGATTATCACCCAATCTTCTATACCGTAGCTTTCCCTAGCTACACTCTAGCGTCTCAATTCCTAGAAATAAAAATCTCTTTTCTTTTTCTGAACCTTTGAGTATTATAAACTTTACTCAAGGTATATCTCTCTTTTGATATTTCTTTTTCACTCACAAGATATACTTTGTAATCTTTTCTCTCAATTCCAAATTACAATAAAGAGTAAGCACTAGAGAGGAAAGTAATTTTGCTGTAGCTTGAATGTATATCACGTTTGAAAGTTTCTTATTCTTCAATGCTTCAGCTTCAATCAATTTATAGACATACGAACAACGGATAGGCTTCATAACTGATTTATTCAAAATACCGTTGCTTTAGGGTCTTGACTGACTGCTTCAAGGGCTTGAAATGTAACAGATTCTCCGAATAGCTCGCATTTCGATTATTGACTGAATTTCTTTTACGAGAGCACGTCCAATAAAGTTGTTCAACCCAGCGTATCTTCAATTCAACTCCTTAAGCTTAGGAAGACCACTTTGAATATTTTTCATCCTTATCTTGATAAAGTTTGAATTAATTCAAATGCTTGAAGTCCATGGAATAACAAATTCCTTATTTTAAGGGACCAATTTGAATTGCTTAGCTGAAAAATATTTAATCATTATCCACTAACAACAACTAATTAGATGAGCCGTTAGTATAGGATTAAAACATAAGCATGAGCGTAGGAACGTATAAAGCAACATGAGCGTAGGAACATGAACATGAGCATTAAACACATATCAACTACAACGTATAAATTGCATGAATATATTGCATGGTATGAGGCAAGTTACGTGAGTTTATTAAAGGGTTTGTATTTCCATTTTGACTTCCATCATCCATACTTATATACATAAATATCAAGGTAACAAAATATATACATCAAGGTGGAGTCTTCATGACCTATTTGGTTTGTGCATCCTTGGCATTGTCAGTGGCTTGAGTGTTGTCATGATCAGTAGTAGTTGCAAGGTTTGCGTTCCCCTTATGCCATACATTTGATCTATAGTTGTTGGGTTAGCCATGGATCTTCCAGCAGAAATCAATCAAGTGTCTAGCTCTATTGTAGTGAGTATATTAAAGGTTTGAAGGATTCTTCTTGTTAGCTTGAGAAGTTCTGTTCGAATTGTTGGGAGATTACACAAGTGGTTTAAAGTTTTGCCCTTTGTTGAATCTTTTGTTGGCAGTGAAGACCATGGGATTTTCATTATTATCAGAATTATAATGAATGTTGCCAAGCTCTCTATGCCTCTCCTCTTGAATTGGTAATTTGTAATCTTGACTAATGGTGGGCAAAGGGTTCATCATCAAAATATTACCTCTTATAGCAGCAAATTGTTCTCCCAAATTCATGAGAAAATGCATAAGCCTTTGTTCTTATTGGATCTTGAAAATCTTTTGCATGAGATTACATGAGCACTGGTTGCATGTGCAAACATGTAAGGGATTTGTTGCACTTAATTCATCCCACAACATCTTGAGTTTTGTAAAAAAAACTCAACAATTGAATCATTCCCCTGTCTAGTTTCTAAGAGTTGATGTTCAATAGAATAGAGTTGAGGACTAGAAGTGTAGCCATATCTATCTTCAAGGTCCTTCCATATTTCAGCTGTTGTATTAAAATAAAGGACACTATGAGCAATAGTAGAATCTAGGTAGTACAAAAGCCAAGATATAATCATGTCATTTCATCTTTTTGATTGTTTAAAATTCACATCATCTAGACTAGGTTTTGAATTATGCAAGTGACAAAGCCAAGTTTATTTTTGGGTGAGAGAGCTATAGTAATACTCCTCTTCCAATTAACATACCCATTTCCAATAAACTTAGTGGTTACCAATTGCAAAGAGTTCAGATTAGATGGATGGATAAAGTATGGTGAATTAGTGTCTTGTCCAACAGAGGTTCCAACCATTATAAGCATATTGTCTTCAGATTACAAACAACAAAAGCAATTGATAAACACAAAAAATGCAGAAGATGATCATGCACCTACAATTCTAATACCATGATGAATGTTGCTCAATCTAAGCCTACTGCAAAGGAAAATGAGTAGAAGATTGCGCAAAAAAATGCCCAGATGTTAAGCATAAAACGAAAAGGAAAACTCGAGAGAAAATATGTAGAGAATTTTAGGAAATTTGTCGTAACAATTATCTACTGAGGCTCCTAGGCCATCATGCGTTTTCTATTTTGCTTACTGTTTTATAGCTGACTCATTTTGTGATCATTTGCTGATTATGTTGTTTTCCTCATTTTGTCATTTAGTTATGGTGTTGAATGTTGACTTTGTATTACACGCATCTTATCTCCAATAGTCTATATATAATTTTAGTATAAAGGGCAACTTATGCAAGATCAATTTTCTTATCCCTAACTATATAATCGATGATGAGATAACTCTGGCTAAGTTTGCCCTAGTAGTTGATAACATATGAAAATTATCTTCCAAAAAGTTGCATGGTTCAAATGGATAATCAGATAACTCGAGCTAGTTTGCCCTAGTAGTTGATAGCATCTGAACATTATCTTCTAAAAAGTTGCATGGCTCGAAATATATATATCATTTTATTCTAATAAAGAACTTTGTGTGAAGTATATAATCAATCTACTCACCATAGCAACATTTAACATTCCTAGAAATGTTATTTGTTAATTAAATAATTAGTACAAAGGGTGCATTATTGAAATAGTACAATAAATAAAAGTGGATTCCTAAGAGATATCTAACTTGCCAAATAGTTGTTGCTCACAATAGATTTAGAATTTTAGACCATTTAAACACCCTAAGTCATATTAAAAGTTGACTTTAAGATGAATTGAATAAATACTACCTATATCTTTAATTTTTTGCCCCCCCCCCCCCCCAAACATGATATAAAATATTTTTATTTCCAAATCTATAAAACAAAAAATTATGAAAATTTAATATCTAAAAAATTTGCAGTGAAATGCATCCAATAAAATCCAAATTGAATATATTATTTTCTATAACATGATAAAAATTTATGAATAATATCTATCATGATAAACAAAATTTTAGTTTTAATTACTATAATTGAGTTGAAATATAATCGAATGGAAGGTAGGCAGTGTTCATGTTCAATGGTCTATTAGAATATTTATTTTCCTAGAAAGTGATTATGCACTAAGATAGTTGTAAAATTGATAATATAGTTGTGTCACTTAAATTAAAAAAAAAAACCAATGTTCATAAAGTAATAGAGAATATCTAAATTAGATAGCTAAAACCTTAGTGTTCATAGTATGTTTGTCAGATTAGCATTGAGCCATTGGCATGAGATGGGGAAATGGTCTAATGCGATCTTCGACGGCCCGTCTCCACTTAACTCAAGCAACACCATTGGTGGGCCATCAACCCCATTTTTATCCACCCTTCCCTTAAATTTATGGGTTATAAATAGTGGCCTAAAACACTCTTTATTTCCACACACAATTGCACATAACTTGCTAGAGTATATTTTTATACATACATTTGCCATCAATTGTTGCAAAATCACCTCCTTGATAATTGACATGGAAAATTACACCCAAAATGAGTGTAATATAATTGTAGTTAAATAATTCTATGACGCACTTGCAAAAGGTGATGGAGAAAATGTCTCAAAATACTTGGCAATTAACTTGGAGTGGTGGATTCATGGGCCAGCTCATTGCCAACACATGAGGAGGGTGTTGACGGGCGACCGTCCACTCGTCCAGAGTTCTCGTTCATGCCCCAATCCATTACGGGTCTTCGCCAAGGGATGGGAGGGAGCCTAATCCTTTTGGTACATGCATAGACCCTTAATGCTGGGCTTATCACACAATTTAGAGAGTACTTTAACACATGGCTTACAGTTAGGGAGCTTAGGCCCCATATTAGTGGGTGGGAGCTTAGGCCACTGAATAAGGGGACCCTTTAGCATAGCCATATGTCTGGGTATAGTGGTAGGGATTTCATGTCTGGCCTTGTACTTGCTATGTGAACTCTTAATCAAAAGCTTGATGTTTATAACTCACGAGTGAGTTGGCAGTAAACTTTGGAATACAATTGTATTTTAGATCATTTATTTTAGGTTCAATAAATAAAGTATACCATTCTTCCAAATTGAGTTAGGTTGCATTGCTATTATGCACTACACTATCAATGTCCCGATTAATAAGAGACGAAAAAGTGTATAATAAAATAATATGAACTCCCCTACAACATTGTATCAGGGCTTGGAGTGCTGGAAAGATAAATTTGTATATGGATTATGGACAACCATTACAATAGCCATTGGCATGCACTTAATCATTTATCACATTTCATTTCATTTGTGTATATACCATTTATTATAACTAATCAAAGAAGTCGTAAATGAATGAACTTATGATGACATGTAGGCTTTGTTAATTTAAGAAGGAGCACGTGTATATAATTAAAACTGGTATAGCTATAATAGAATAATTTTTGACACCTAAATAACAGAAAGAATCTTTTTATGGGTTTTGTACCCATTTCTTGCAACTATTTGACCGCCATTGTTCTCACCCAATTTCTCATCAATTTCTCTCAATTTTCTGCTCAGAATTAATTGAGCACATATAAAATCATCCTTGTGACTGAGTTTGCATGGTATCAGAGCAACATAATTTGCAATCAACTGTTGATTTGTTGTTCTTGAAGTTTCACTAATGGCGAGTGCAAAGGATGTTGTGGTTCGTCAGCAAACAAATTCCGCATATAATGACGAGTATTTCTTGTCTAATGGTGACAATCCAGAGCAGAGTCTAAGCTTGTATTGATTTAATGGAGAAACTTTTTTGACATGGACTATGTTGATCCGCATGGCACTCGGTGCTAAAAATAAATTATGTTTCATTGATGAAACATGTAGAAGACCAAAGGAGGATTCAGATGATCTACAAAGATGGATTAGAAATGATTACATGATTCACTCATGGTTGATCAATTCGATAGAGAAGACGATGTCAGAAGGCTTCATTTTACAACAATCTATTTCACAATTATACGAAGAAAAGCTGGAGAAATACGGTCAGTCAAAAGCTCCTCTCTTGTTTGATTTACACAAAAGAATTATATCTATTGAACAAGGAGAGGACTCAATTACTGAATTTTAAATGAAGCTGAAATAATTTGGGATGAGATTCAGCTTCTAGAAGGTTTTCCAGATTGTGAATGTGGTGCTCTTGCTAATTGCACATGTGGATTGTTGAAGAAGGTTTTGGTTGCAGACCAAAGGCAGAAGTTGATCCAACTGTTGGCTAGATTAACAAAAGAATATGATGCTATAAATACAAACATATTAAGTATGGATAATCTCCCTATTGTGAGTAGAACATATTATATCTTGTTGCAAGTAGAGAGGTAGAACAAGATAAATAAAACATCTCATGTTTCATAAATGAGTGCATTTAATTCAATGAGGCAATCTACTCAAGAATTTCAATCTAGTCAAAAGGATTTCAAAAAGGCTAGATATGATGCTTCAAGATCTGATAATAATGAAAGAACAAACCATCAAACAGAGGCTCAAATAGCAAGTTTGGTGCAAATGCTATGCAGTGTTCTAGTGATTATGATGATACACCATGGATTGTGCAGATACTAATCAAGCCAGAGTTGACTCAAATCTTGTGAATTTTTTTGTAAAAGGAGATGGTCAAATTGATGAAAGGAAAGCAATCCTTTGATAATGATCTTTCAGTCAATTTTGTAGGTAATCTATCTGCTTTAAATGTTAATTCATATTCTGAAAATCCTAGAATATCTGATTAGATTATTGACACTGGAGCTACGGATCATATGATATATGATATAAGCATGTTTGAGATTGTTAAAACTCTACAATCATCTATTAAGGTTAGGTTTCCTAATAGTACAATTCAATTGGTCAGTCACATTGGTGATGTTAGATATACATATGATGTTCTTCTATGCAATGTGCTCTTACTTCCTAGATTCAAACACAATCTCTTATTGGTGGGAAAATTGTTAGATGATAATAATCTAACAGCTACATTTGAGCAAGACAAATGCATTTTACAAGACCCTTCAACTAGTCATGTGAAGGCTGTTGAACAGAGGTTTGGTGGACTGTACTGGTTCAATTCAATGGTTACTTTTTCTTTACATTCTGAGCATATGAATAAATGTCCTATAGTTGTTGTACATAATAGTACATGTGACATACCTAAGGTTATTCTTCTCCATGCTAGAATAAGTCATATTTCTGTACATAATCTTTTAAAGCTGAAAGTTCCATATGTTGTTGAAGACAAAAATAATTTTCATTATGAATCATGTGTTCTTGGGAAAATGCTTAAGGCACCATTTCCTCTATCCTCTTTTCATGAAAGCATGCCTTTTGAGATTTTTCATATAGATCTTTGGGGTCCCTATAGACAACCTACTATGGGTGGATCAAAATACATGCTTATAATTCTTGATGATTATTCTCAATCAACTTGGACTCACTTGGTTAATGACAAGACACAAGTTGCTGATATCATTCAATATTTTTTAGCTTATGTTGAAACTCAATTTTAGATCAAAGTCAGGAAGATAAGAAATGATAATGGTACTGAAATAATGCAAGAAAGGTGTTCTATTCTCTTTTAAACTAAAGGTTTAGTTCATCAAAGAAGCATTCCAGGTAATCCACAACAAAATGGTCGAGTGGAGAGAAAGCATAGGCATCTTGCTGATTGTGCTAGATCTTTGATGTTTCATGTTGGGTTACCCAAAAAAATTTGGGGGGATTGTTTTCTTACTGTTACTCATTATAAACCTCATGTCAAGTTTTGTTTTAAGATGGAAAACACCTTATGAGGTGTTATTCAATAAAGCTCCTGACTATGGTAGTCTAAGAGTTATAGGTTTCTTATGTTATGCATCCTGCAACACTTGAGATAAATTAAAATCCAGAGCCAAGAAGTGTATCTTGCTTGGTTATCCTTATGCTTAGAAAGGTTACATGTTGTATGAGCTTAAGACTCATAAGATTATTTTGAGTAGAGATGTACACTTTATTAAGCATATATTTCCATTCAAAAATACAGCAGATGTTGTTTCAACTGCTGATCAAATATCATCTCTAGTTAATCCTAATTTATATGAGGATAATCATCATAAAGACTTGAATACTTCAGCCCCTAACGATGTGGATCTAATAACTTCATATTCTAATTATGTGGAGAATAAATTTTAATTTTGATTTATCTACTAATATTAATAGACATGAATCTATGTCTGGTAATCAATCTCTTATTCTCACTGTTGCACAACGGGTTTCTATAAGACAGAAGAAGTTTTCAGCAAAATACAGTGACTATGTCACCCTTTATTCTTCTTCATATGCTTCCAAATTTGATGTATATTCTTGTCCAAAGCTTTCCCATTATTCTCATGAACATTTAGCAAGCTTAGCTAGCCAAGATGTTCACTGAAGTTGAACCTGCTTCATATGCTCAAGATGCTAAAGACCCAAAATGGGTTCATGTTATGCAACAGAGAATCATGCTCTTGAACAAAACCAATCTTGGGATTTGGTAGAGTTACCTAAGGGAAAGAATGTTATTGGATGTAAATGGGTGTACAAAGCCAAGTATCTTCCAAATGGGAACTTTGAAAGGTGTAAGGCATGTTTGGTTGCTCGAGGAGATAGACAAATACAAGGCAAGGATTATAAACACACATTTAGTCCAGTTGCCAAATTTACTACTATTCGATTAATTATAGCTCTATTTTCTTCTTGCAATTTGCATCTACATCAACTGGATATAAACAATGCTTTTTTACATGGCTTCATTATGAAGAACTTTACATGCATCCTCCTCCTGGCTATGATAAGGCTACGTCTAGACAGGTTTGCAGACTTAAACAATCTTTATATGGATTGAGACAAGCAAGTATATAGTGGAATATAGAGTTGATAAAGTTCTTGACTGAGTTTTGCTTTGTGAGATCACAAAATGATTATTCCATGTTCATTATGAAGACTGATAATTCATCAACTGTCATTGTGGCATATGTTGATGATCTTTTGGTAGCTGTAACTTGTCTCAAACAGATTAATTTTGTTAAAGCAGCTTTACATGACCAGTTTACCATAAAAGATCTGGTCCTCTTACATATTTTCTTGGTATAGAGAATAGCAAAAATACCTCAGGAATTACTTTGAACCAAAGAAAATATATTCTTGACTTGCTCAAGAATACAGGTATGGAAAGTTGTAAACTTGCTCAATTTCCTTTGCCTAAAGGATTACATTTAAGTACAGATGATGGTCCTAAGCTAGCAGATCCTGAAGTTTACAGAAGGATCATTGGTAAACTTTTGTATCTCAACATGACGTGTTCAGATATCTCTTATGCCGTACAACGATTAAGTCAATTCATCTCATACCCTAGAGTGTCTCATTTTCAAGCAGCACAGCATGTCCTTAGATACTTAAAATTATCTTTGCATCATGGGATATTTTATTCTGCAGAAAATACCTTGAAGCTTACTGCCTATTGTGATGCGGATTGGGGTTCGTGTGAATTCTCTAGCAGATCACTATCTGGTTATGCAATCTTTGTTGGTGATTCATTAATCTCTTGGAAAACAAAGAAGCAAACGGTTGTTTCCAAGAGTTCTACAGAGGCAAAGCTTTGGAGCCTGAGTAAAACTACAAGTGAACTTACATAGATTACAGGTTTATTACAGGATTTAGAAGTTCCTACTCATTTTCCTATTCCTTTGTTTTGTGACAATAAGGTTGCACAGTACATAGCCAAAAATCCAGTTTTTCATGAAAATAGTAAAGCATTTGAAGTTAGACTGCTATTATGTTAGGGAAAATGTGATGGAAAGTTTTATTGTTACTAGGCATGTTAGTTCACAAATGCAGCTAGCTGACATTTTAACAAAAGCATTAGGGAGTGCTCAACATCATTTTTTGTCTGTCAAGCTCGGGATGGTTATTCCATCCTGAATCTCGCTTGAGGAGGGGGTGATGACATGTAGGCTTTGATAATTTAAGGAGAACGTGTATATAAATATAAGTGGTACAACTGTAATAAAATAAGTTTTGACACCTCAATAATAGAAAGAATCTTTTTCTGGGTTTTATACCCATTTCTTGCAATTGTTTGATCGCCATAGTTCTCACACAATATCTCATCAATTTCTCTCAATTATATGCTCAGAATTAATTGAGCACGCATAAACTCACCCTTGTGAACCCTTGTGATTGAGTTAGCAAGTTATCTTCCTACTGTCAAACCAGCAAAACAGATAGTTTCTGATACTTAAACCAGCAGCCAAACACCATAACATGTTTCAAAGTTGGATGAATGGGTCCAATATATAACATTTTCCTTAGAATTTGAGATTCCCATGGAGTCGAATTAATATTTTAGCAGACGAAGCGTAACCCATTCTTTCATTTTCTTCATATAATCAAGCTGGTATGAGAATTTTGGCCAGTTCTAACTAGCTAGGATGGAATGCAATTCCAAGGTATTAAGGATACAATTTTATAGGAAAATAGAACAATGTATAGAAAATGGGAGGATTCGTCATGTAACCTCAGTGGAGAAAGGCCCAACCTTATAGTGGTTTTGGCCTCAGAGAAAGGTAAACAATAGAACTCGAGAAGGGTAACGGGCCAAGTACAAGTTGCAAGAACCTGGGATTATTGTCAGGTATGGGCTACACTCCATGAACTCGAGGAGTTCCAAATTGAACTAGAAAAATGCGCGTCAAAGGTTTAGCCTTGAGGCAATGCTTCCATAACAAGAATACTTGCCCGAGCTTAATAAAGTACTCCCTCTGTCTCACTATCTTTACTATATTTACACATTTTTATTTTTTTAAGAGTAAGGAAAAAGTGGGGAAGTTAGGTGAAAAGGTGGGGAAAGTTGGGTGAAAAAGTACAAAAATGTAGCAAACTTAGTGGGATGGTCCAAAGTGGCAAATGTAGCAAATATAGTGGGACGGAGGGAGTACGACTTATACTTATACTTTAATGCCAATGTCTAATTCAGAAACCAAGCTGATTCTTTTGCTGATTCAGACACCGGCAGGTAGTCTAATATCAAGTGCACTAATGCAAGCTTATCAGAATATTCTAAGTAAATGTTTCAGAGCACAGTTGAAGCGATTGTATGAAATTTTACTTGAATCAACTACTATTTTCAGCTTTATCTTGTGAGATACTTACTCCATCAAAGATAAAATCCCCTCTTTGCAGGCAGCAGAAGCCGTGCATTTCAAACAGTGTCAGTATATGTGAATTGCAAAAGTTGGTTTCCCGTTCCTATATAGACATCAGATATTATCTGAGACAAATCTAGTTCCATCCAACTACATAATTCCCTAAAATCCTCTTCTCATTGTTGCTGGTTTAGGTGGCATCATAGTTTCATCCATCCACACTGAAGATGAACCAGAATTTGACCAAAAAGAGGT
The DNA here is from genome assembly GCA_026401315.1 of Dysphania ambrosioides. Classification (NCBI taxonomy): domain Eukaryota; kingdom Viridiplantae; phylum Streptophyta; class Magnoliopsida; order Caryophyllales; family Amaranthaceae; genus Dysphania; species Dysphania ambrosioides. The sequence continues at coordinate 22,801,922 of CM048670.1, forward strand.
TCCCATATCAGGTACGGATTGAGAGCCAGTACTACCTTCACGAGGTAATGGGGTTAGAGGTGCATGGCCAGCATATTCATTCCTCCTGTGAAATCTATCTTCCACGATCTCAAAGAAATCTCCAGTTCGGACTTCCTGTGCCAGAGAGAACCAGCAGCAAAACAGCCACTGAACACAATCTGCAACATCTGGTTTTCCAAAACATGTGTTACTTGGTGGCAGGTTGAATCGTTTTCTCATCTGAATCCGCCAAAAACCTCCATATAGCAAACCAAACACACAAAGTGCGATACCAGTGATGCCCAAAATCTCTCTTACAGCATCATTATCAATGCTCACAGCAGCCAAGTTGAAGATCCAAAAGGGGGCCATACAAAAAAGGAGAAATGTTGCCATGTGAACATACATATTCCCAAAACCAAGCCTTTCCATATTCCAACCAAAGACACAAAAGCAGCAGAAAACTGAGAGATATGCAACACTGAAATCTTTCCACAAGCTAAACAGCCCTCCTATCCACTCAGGTTTGTTGTCAACAATCCCTCTTTCATCTCGGACTGCAAATGCATATTTTTTCTCCAATGACTGCCTCAACTGTTTAGGTGCTTCCTCATCCGCATCACATTCATAGTCCTTCCCGAGAGGGCTAAGAATACAGTATAGTCCTGCAGCAGCTGGAGCTGCAATGGCAACTAATAGGCATACACCAACACCAGCAAGTGGCCGTTCAGATCTTTTATAACCCAAGTTAAAGCCACATAAAGCATATTGAGCAAAGCAATTTATATGAAGCAAAGCAATCACAACCATCATATGTGCCCGTTCATTGGGCTTAGCAGTCCCGTTCTCGCAATAAAACTTCCTTAGTCTTGATATATCTTCCGGCTTCCACCTACACAAAAGCACCAAGTGATAGCACCGCTTTGGATGTTGGTAAAGACACATTAGAGTGAAGAGGGCATTGATGATCTGGTTATTAACCTCAAACCACTCATCCCTCTGTGATTTTTTCGTTAAAACATGATTAAGCGTTCCTGTCATTACAAGAAACAGAATTGCACCAGATACAGCAACACAAACTATCCACAATAGAAGTGCCAAATTCAATGGTTTCCTAACCCACTCTTTACACATCAGCATCACAGAAGGCCAATCAACTTTACAAGTCACCACATCTTTGACACGCTTTCGAAGACCATGCATCGCAGGAGGATGGGCACTAAATACCTCATCCTTGTCCTCAGAAACACTGTAAAACTCACCAGGGGGACAACTTCGCTTGCCTTTAGGACTAACTTTCAGCATCTTCAGTCTGCTAACAAGACTAATAGGATTCTCAGGGAAGCCCTTAGGAGAAGGTTCATCACTCAGTAGTCCCTTTCTTGATGTCGAAACTAGCAGAGAGACATGATTCTTAACAATACCCACATTAGAGGTCTCACAATCAACTGAGTGGTTCAAATTTGATCCATAATCTCCCTTCCTCTCTCCTTTTCCACTTGAATTCATTACAACTCTCCAGAAAATCCACAAGCTGAAATCTTTATTCTATACTTCTTCTAAAAATCAACTTTTATTGATTAACCAAACAGCAAAAGTTCTTAGAATCACCTACAGCAACCCACAATAGAAACACACCCAAACAATCAGACAGCCCAGAAAAATCATTTCTTGGAAACTTTTTCTACATTATGGCAGCAAACCTCTAGCTCTGTACCCCCAGTCCCCCCCAAGAGAAAAATCGAAATTAGAAAACAATAAACTTTACAAAGATGAACTGAAAAAACTGAAGTTTGCTTGAATTAAACAGTTATGGCTTACCCTTAAACAGTAACATTTTGCAGTTCTTGAAAGCAGAATACATGCTATGAATAGAATTAAGAAATCCAAAATATTACTAAAATATTTAACGACAAAAAAGGGGACTAAAACAGTGTATAAAAGCATAAAAGAGCTAGGCTTATAACATAAGCTTGACTACAAAATAAGGAGTGATGCAAAAAAAAAAAGGTAAGAAATTTCAACAGCAATGAGCCCACATTTTCAAATTTTGCCTCCTTCAAAACCACATTTGAAGACATAGGGGATTGGGGGATGACGGAAGGACTTGAGCAAGCAACAAAGTAGAGCATGCTATTGGTTAGCAGCAAAATTCGACATTTGAGTGGATTTGTGACTAATTATTTCAATAAAGTGGACATGACTTCTCGAAAACCGAGTTGAATAAGCCCGCTTAAATTTTGCAAGTCTCAAGAAATACTGTTTAAGTCGAATTGCCTCGCTAATCAAAGCATATTATCCAACAGAAGTCTAATTATAACATTTAATAGGGTATTAGGACAATATAACAATAGATTAGTCTTTTCATGGTTTTGTTTATCTAGATGGTCTTAGCTTTTGAGGAATTGTTTCTCCGGAGTATCATTTTGGGTTTTGTTATGGATACAAATACAATTAAAAAATTACCCATTATTCAGTATTAAGTACTATATTTTTTTTACTTTAATATTTTCATTTGTAGCCCTTTATCATAACACCAATAACTCATTAACTCTATAAGACATACATATTTTTGTTCAAGTCTATGTAGTTTTCTCTTTTTATATAAGTAAAATTTCAAAATATAGTTGTACAGTAGTGGCCATGGGACGGCCGAACGGGATGGACAAGGCTGGCGAAGCCTGATTCGTGACTGGCCCGATCTCGTGTAACACCCCGTTAATTCTCCCTTTTCAGAAACTCAAACCTTTAGAAAACTACCATTGTGCTACCGCCACGTGTTGAAATGCTAAGGCTTTAAAACAGAATTTTACAGCGAAAAATAAAAGACTTTAAAATTAAAATTAATTACCAAACCAAACTCTTAAAATACAACAAATTGGAGCCGTTAAAACCCTTACTGCGAAGTACCAAAGTATATCATCCAACTCAAATCCAAATCGACAATTTAAAGTCGTTCAGAGTAAACGTAATTATTCGATTAATCTAATCTAAAACAACACTTCACTCAACCCACCCATGCATGAATGCTCAATCAAATACCTGTCAAAATCTGCTCCCCAATATTACAAGTGTAAGAATTGGATTATTACAGTGGCATTGAAAGGCAAAGGCCATGATCAAAGATCACATACAAAGCACATAATCAATAAATTGAGTACATACAAAATTGCAAAAATTAAATACTGAAATAAGTATTTAATCATAAACACATATAACATGATTAAACGTATTACGCAATATTTTATTTAATTAACTCACAAATTAATTAATAAATTGGATTAAGCAATAGATAAGGTTGTCTCCCCATCTCCTAATTAGGACATCAAAATAGATAAATAAACTCATGCACTCTTGTCAAAGTGCATCAAAACATTATAAATTCAGATGGTAAACGGGCGCAACTCCGTCACCGAAGCTATATGAGATCTCTACTAACCCTAATTTTAGGTATAAAACTTTATAAAAGAGACTCTTAGATCACACAACAACCAAGAAAAGCCACCGATAATACCCCGTGAAACCCCAACCAATGATTGTCAATACTCTAGATGTGCACTAGCCCAGAGTTTTATTGTTTATCCTTCTTTTACTTTACATGATTTATAATTTAATACTTGAATTCCAATTCATTAAAGAACACTATGTAAAACATCACAATTATACAATTAACCTCTTTTATATTAAAATTTCAACCCTTGATTTCCTTCTCAAATTTTTAACCTGTTGAACAAACTCAACTAACCCCGTCTTTAAGACTTGAAAATCACCTTTACTCAATTCATACCATTAGTAATGAAGGAGTAATAATAAATAACCTCATGGATTAATTAGCAAATGAATTCCACTTGAATCAATTGAGATTCCTCGACCATACATAATTCTTTCCTGATTAGTATTAACAAATCATAATACATAACTCACCAACAATCCCACATCATGCTTCTAAATAAAAAACATAAATCTTTTCAAATACGCAACCAAACAATCTCACCCAAAAGGTTCCCTAAACATGATACTAAGTTTTTCTTTTACCCTAAATCATGCTCCTAAAGGCAAGGTTTTCATAATGTGTACATACCTTGAATTGAACAATCGAATCGTCACTTTTACAACTATTAATCGTCTTCTATGACGAATCGTTTTCCTAAAACAAATAACACAACCTTAATCAATACCTTAACAAACAAGTTTGCAGCAATTATACCCATTAAAAAAAAACTTCCAAAAATCATGTAAATGATTTAAACCTTTTTTTTTAATACTTACATCCTTGAAATATAATGAAAATCAATTTTATAAATTCTGAAAAATTTCCAAAGTCTACAAAATGTTGATTATAATTTTCAAAATAAGTCTCATGATGGCTTAAAAAATATTTTTTTTATAAAAAAATAAATCTCATGATTATTTTAGGTAAACAAGTAAACATATATTTTATAAAAATAATTCTTGTTTAGTTTATACTAAAATTATACTTGAAATAAAATAATTAAGATCTCCTAAAGTTAAGGATAATTACAGTCTACCCCTCTTTAAAGAAGTTTCGTCCCCTACACTTAACTCAAAATCGGTGATTTTCAAATAAAATTGCAGGGGATTACAGGGCGGGTCGGGCTGGGACTGAGAAGCTTAGCCCATAAAGAATGGGGTTGGGGTTAATTGGGGCAAGGTTGTGCAAGGCCAAGGGATTTGATGATTTCTTTTGCAACTTTTTCAATTTAACACAAATTTATTCGATGAAATTGAAACTTATATAGTTATATATATTTAGAATGAATCAAACTTATTCGATTTAATATAAATTTATATGATTTAATACAAATTTATTCCATTTAATAAAGACTCAAATATATTTCAATATTTGGAAGAAATCAAACTTATTCAATTTAACACAAAACTTATTTATTTAATATAAACTTATATACATTTGAATGAAATCGAACTATTCGATTTAATGCAAAATTTTATACATTTGGAATAAATAAAAAAAGGGGCATGAACTTAATTTTGAAAATAAAAATTTAATTTTGTAATTAAAATTTAATTTTGTAATTAAAATTTAATTTTATAAAAGAAGTTATCGACGTAGCTCGAAAGAATCAAAGACCACATAGTTGCCTACATTTGTTGCATTCTCTGATCCGCCTTCACCCCTATTCGATTATTCACTCATCTCCATCAACATCGAAGGATCGTATAAACTAAACTATATTCAACTCAACTAATATTAATATAAACTAAACTATATTAAACAAAACTAACATTCATATAAATAAAATTGTATTCAAAGAAACTAACGGGCCGAATCAGACAGGGCCAACGGGCTAAACGGAATCGGTTTAGCAGGCCAAGCCGAACCAATTTAGGGCAGAATCAATTTTTGTCTGAATTGAATCGGGTTAGGTTTGGGAAATCCAGATTTTTATGAGCATTAAGCTTGTGGGCTGATTCAAATTCGGGTCGGGCTTGTAGTAGACTGGGCTAAAACACGAGTCGGGCTAGGGTTTGGCCTGGCCAGTCCGGCCCACTAACCATCTCTATTGTTGTATGGGTTAAGTAACAAATGACTTGTGGTTTTGTATTTGGCTAGTAATCTAAATGCAAAACTGATACATTAGTAGTATAATTCATATAATGTACACAACTTATAATTCAACCATGAGGAATTGACGATTTCCAGCCTTTGAATTTGCTTCACTATTCACAAACTGTCCATTTCCTTCTTTCTTGATTTATGTCAGGAAGGAATCCCCTGTAGCCACATTAGTAAACACATTGTAAAGCATTTTTATTTTCTTAATTTTAATCTTGACAAAGTATATTGGTAAATTATATTGCACCGATACAAATTCAGATTCGGATACCGATATAGGTACGAGTAAAGAAAACGACAAAACAATTAATTGCTAGTAAAATGGCGCACCAATCCGAATCCAAATATGCATACGAATTTGAGTACGAATACAAAAAATAGCAGGTTATACACGAATCTGTGCAACATAATTGGTAAATACATTTTACAACTTTTATATGCACCTCTCCGATGCCAAACCCAGTACTCCAGTAGTCTATGAAAAACTGGTGAGGTTGCAAGCGAGGCTGCTCTGCTAGGAACTAGAACTCATTAAAAAAAATTTCGTTCAAGGAAATGTTCTACTAGGACTCATCAAACATATATCACGTCATGATGAAGAAAATGTCTATTATCAAGTGTAACTACTAAATATAAATATAATTAGGACAAATTATGGATTTTAAATTCGATTTATATTGATCAATTTTAATGAAAGGCTCAAATATTAAAAGTTCTGGAGGAGAATTTGGCATATCAATCATCCAATGTGCCTGCAAATAATAAATTTAGAAGTATCAAGAATTTTTCATGAAAATGATTCCTTTAAAAGATATGATATTTACTTGTTCGGTACATTTTTGTGAGTAGAAATTTCAAAGTTTTTCATAATGCCTAAATAGTATTCCCTTTTATTTCTATTTGTTTGATACATTTGACTTTTCACGATAAATAAGATACAACTTAAAATGTTTTTTCTCTAAATTTGTAAAAATTTTATTTTATGAAAATTTAATATTCTAAAAATTTACATTGAGAAGCATCCAACAAGATTTCAATTGGATATATTATTTGTTATGATACAATTATAATTTATAATTATAATTTTTAAACTTTGACTCAATAAATGAAAAATGTAGCAAACAAATAAGGATGGAGGAAGTACTAGTTACCACTTTAACATACTTGCTCAAATTATTCCATTGTTCAAACTCCCAACCAAGACTTACACGAGTATACCTAGATGACCTTTGAATGGTTGTGTTCTTTCCACACCCTCCACTTCATTCTTTCCCAATTAGGTATCCTGGGGAATCCAAACATGCCTTATTAGCTAGAAATCATAATCATATATGTTTGTATTTCTTTCTTATGTTTTAAACGTTTGTACATGACTAGGTATATATACAAGAGTTCATGAGGTATAACCATATACAAACTCTACTTAAGCATATCTTTTATCTAATGTAATCTTTTTATCTTCCTGATCTTCCTATCTCTATCTTGCTAAGTTTAACATCTCCAGGACTCTTTATTATTTATCTATTACATACTTCCAACACTCCCCCTCAAGTTAGACTCTTGAGTCCTAATTGCTTGATAATCTCTCAAACACCCTAGTTCTTACTCCTTTGGTTAGTATATCAGCCAGCTGATCTTCTGAACGAACAAATGTAAGAGTTACAGTTTTAGTATCTAGATTATCCTTTATAAAATATCTATCGACTTCAACATGCTTTGTTCGATCATGTTGCTCAGGATTTTTTGAGATGCTAATTACTACTTTATTATCACAGAGCAATTCACATCCCTTCCTCGGAGCTAATCCTAGCTCTATCTCTGTAAGGAGCTTCTTCAACCATAGTGCTTTTGCAATTCCATTTGCAATTCCTCGAAATTCTGCCTCAGCACTAGATATTGCAAACACTTTATGTTTCTTGCTTCTCCATGTTACTACATTTCCTCCAACAAGAGTAAAGTAGCCAGAGGTTGACTTTCTGCTATCTTTATCTCCTACCCAATCTGCATCTGTATAGACTTTAAGCTCTAGATGACCATTTTTCCTAAACATGACTCCTTTATCTATCGTACCCTTAAGATACCTCAGAATCCTGAATGTTGCTTCCATATGTTGAGCTTGCAGCTTATGCATGAATCTACTAACAACCCCTACTGCGTATGCAAGATCAGGTTAAGTATGAGACAAATAGATTAACTTCCCTACAAGACTTTGATAATGAGTCTGATCTGCTAATTCAGCAGTATCATCTAGACACAACCCATGATTTAATATTATCGGAGTTTTTGCAGGTCTACAATCGAGCATCCCTGATTCAGTTAGAAGGTCCAAAATATACTTCTGTTGAGAAGTAAAGATCCCATATTTATTCTTGGGAACTTTAATTCCCAAGAAATACTTGAGTTGTCCTAGATCCTTTTTCTCAAATTCCTAGAGCAGTTTTGTCCTAAGTAGATTCATCTCATCTTCATTATTTCCAATAATAATCATGTCATCGACATAGATAATTAGACAAGTTATCAGATCACCCTTTTGTTTCAAGAATAAAGTATAATTAGAGTTACTTTGTCTATATCCAAATCCCTTCATTGCCAGAGTAAACCTTCCAAACCTAGCTCTCGGAGATTGTTTAAGCCCGTATAATGCCTTTTAAAGCTTACACCCCTCATTGGATGAAAAACTCTGAGAGAATCCTAGAGGAGCTTTCTTATATACTTCCTCGACTATCTCACCATACAAGAATGCATTTTTTTACATCAAACTGACATAATGGCCAATCTTTATTTGCTGCAACCGAGAAGAGTACCCTTATTGTATCTATTTTGGCTATTGGAGAGAATGTCTTGGAATAGTCTATCCCATACACTTGCGTGTACCCTTTAGCTACAAGTCTCGCTTTATATCTCTTGATACTTTTATCTGCCCGGTACTTGACATGAACACCCATCTGCACGCTACAACCTTTTTTCCACCAGGAATGACACACTTCTCCTAGGTCTCATTTTTAATTAGTGCGTCAATTTCCTCTTTTATTGCCTTTTTCCAGTTCTTGCTTTGTAATGCTTCATTAATAGATGAAGGAATCTTCTCATAATATATGGTTGTATTGGATTCCACCAATCGGGTATCTTGATCTTTGAGCTTCATAGTCAGGATCATATCGCCTAAGCGGGATGCCTCTTGTAGTTCGAGGGGGTATCTGATAACCCCTAGTATTACCATTTTCCGTATCATTCTGCAATACCTCATTCTCCTAAATCTCCTCGTTCTCCTGTGGAACTTCTTTGCTAGTTATAATGTTAGAATGTGATAAGTACTCAATAGGAGGCTGAGATCTTACCTCATTCTCAAGATGATCAGAGGAGGGAGTCACCAGGGGTGGTGTTGTTGATTTAGAATGTACCATGTGGTGGGTTGTAGTCCAGCTTAGCCAACTTAGATCGTCTATCAATTTCTCCCCTTGACATCGAAGTTGGGAGTAAAAATACTCATTCTCAACAAATTCACAATCCATGGTAGTATGAATCTGATTGTTAATTGGGTCAAAACATCTGTATCCCTTTTGTAAAATTCCAAATCCAACAAAGACACATTTTATTGCCCTAGGTTCCAACTTATGTCTACTTCGTTTAGGGAGATGGACATAAACAACACATCCAAATACTAGGGGAGGCATGGAATGAATCGTTGATGAGGGGATAAGAGAGCTTAGAACATCTAAAGGAGTTTTAAATTGGAGTTTCTTTGTGGGTAGTTGGTTTGTTAGATAATTTGCAGTTGCTATGGCCTCAGGCCAAAAACAAGTATGGGGTACATGATTCAATCATTATGGCTCGGTTCATCTCCAAGAGGGTACGATTTTTCCGTTTTGCTACCCCATTCTGCTGTGGGGTGTTTGGACAGGTGGTTTGATGAAGTAGTCCATTGGTATGTAAAAAATTTTTCATTTTTTGGTTGACATATTCTCCACCATTAGAAATAAGAATCTTATATGTTTGTATTTCTTTCTTATGTTTTAAACGTTTGTACATGACCGGGTATATATACAAGAGTTCATGAGGTATAACCATATACAGACTCTACTTAAGCATATCTTTTATCTAATGTAATCTTTTTATCTTCCTGATCTTCCTATCTCTATCTTGCTAAGTTTAACATCTCCAAGACTCTTGATTATTTATCTGTTACATACTTCCAACATTATTACTATTTCATGAAGTTTAACAACAAAGTTTTGGAACATTCCAAATAATATATTGAAGAGGTATATTAGTCTCTGCTTTACAATTTCATGACGTGTGACAACTAATTTCCAAACATTCCAAATATTATATCAAAGAGGTTTATCCGTCTCCCCTTTACCATTTCATGAGGTGTGTCAACTAATTCCAAGCATCCAAATAATATGTTGAAGAGTAGAGATGTGCATTGGGATGGGTTAGGACCGGGATTAGTTACATGCAAAACAGGCCGAGTCAGGCCAAGCAAAAGAAGATGTAAAACAAGTTGAGTCGGGTCGGGTAAAAGAATATACAAAATGGGCCATTAAAAGAGAGTATAATTATTATCTATAGAGAGTGATAGTTTATCTGTATCACCTATAATGATTGGGAGTGAACAACGTAAGTAAGTGAAAATAATTCATTACTTGATAGTGTTTAAAAGTCTTGAAACTAATAGTCCATTATTAATCCGACTTGACCCATTAAAGACCAAATAAAACATGATCCTTTAAATGACTGACCCTATAAAGCCCATAATTAAATAGACCCATTTACAAACGGGATGATTAATGACCTTTAATAGGGTTCCTTTATTTGAACAGGTCTAAAGAGGTTTATCAGTCTCCCTATTAGGCCTAGATTTGGCGCTTTCTCCTAGATGAGTAGTCACGTAGCCAAAATGAAACTCCAGGCCTTATTACAGAATTAAAGTATTGAATCTGCATTCGAAGATAAAATGTTATCAATGTCTTGCATGAATGACAGTATAGCTTATGAAATTGATAGTATGATTGTCTAACCTTGGAGAAACTGTTTGGAGGTATTCGCTGAAGATGGTTAACAAGAGCTTTTTATGTAAATGGCTAAGTAGTTCTACACAGTTTCAAGATTTGCAGCACAACATGGAAAGTATAGATGGACAACAACAACCATAAAACATGTCAAATTAAGAAGCTTTCATCAGCATAAAAACAAACAACATATACAAAAGGAAATTCTTAACGGATAGTAAACTATATACGGAAATATGCAAAGTAGGAAGAACTTAGTGAAAGTTTCAAATGGAGAATATAGGAAGAACAAAAGATAACATATAGTGAATTTTAGAATTTAAGTAACACTAGCTTAGAATATATAATGATGGTGAGTAGAGGTGCTCAAATGGGAGGGGCCCCGTTAAGAGCCCTTGACCGGCCCGTTTGTTATAAAGGCCTAATAAATAATGAGTCTAATGGTTCGGTCTATTAAAGGTCATGTTTTATTGGCTCTTTAATGGGTCAAGTCGGATCAATAATGAGTCTCTAATACGTGTAAACTATCACCCTTTATAGATAAAAAAAAACTATACTCTTTTTAGACGGCCTAGCCCGACTCGGCTCGTTATGTATCTCCTTTGACCCAAACAACTTGGCCCATTTAGCATCTCCTTTGCCTCGGCCCGACCCGTTTTGCATTTGACCCATCCCATCCTAGCCCTTACTCGTCCTAATGCACAAGTCTAATGGTGAGATATGTATCGTTGTCGTTGGAACTACTCTGTATTATTTTATTTTCAATTATTGATTTAATTTGGAACTATTATTTTATTTTCAATTGTTGATCTTTTAGAAAATGTATGTGATGTTAATAATGCTCTTACATGTAAGATATAAGACATGCACAAGTCAAGATAATAATAACTAATAATTATTTTTTATCAAGATAATATTGAAATAAAAGTATAATACAATATCATAATTAAATTATCAACCTAGCGTGAGTACTCTCTTATTTGATCCAATAAGCCTATGGGCATTTTTGCAAGAAGTGATTTCCAATAATGGTTTCAAACGAGTACAATATAAATCACACCTCTATGGTACATATATTCGTGCATTCAACATGATGTTTCTTCAATTCTTATGATTTAGAGTGTAGAAAGAGAGGGCATGCATATACTATACCGAAATAATACAGGAAATCGAAATCAAGTAGAAATATGATAGAGTTTTTACAGATCAAAAAGTATATACAATAATACAATTTAGGAGTCTTTATATAGAATAGTATAAATATAACATGTTGCCTCATCGATAATCAATAAGTTTTACAAATTTACAAACCAAAAATCTAAAGTATTCTAAACTTTAGTGAGAACCATAAGTACTATATATGAATTGCATGAGTGAAGACTCTAAAGAGCCACAACAAGATATCGGAGCTTCAGAGCTTCCAGCGGGCAGGGCTGGGCTGAACCGACTCACTAGCCACCTCTAGTATATGGAGTACTACTAAGGGCATGCACTGATGCATAGCGTTTGATTAAGAACAAAAGATGCTAAGAAAAAGGAGGGAAAAGTGTGAAACGAAGCTGCAGTCATGTTATTTATCAAAAGAGAAACTCTCGGGCCAGGCTTCTTTGCTAGCGAAGGCAACATCCACTTTGCTTTATCCCAAAGATAGAGGATCTTCTTAGTACCAGCAGTACTGGAAACTGGCACTAAATTCAAGAGGATCATCTTCAGTAGATCAGTACCCACTAAAGCTGAAAATTGGTCCTTACATCATGAATATACTCACACCTACACGGCGTTCTACCTAGTACCTAGCTGACAACTATGACTACTATTAATAATTCAATTTGGATATGAAACAATTATATTTATAACTTTATAAGATCCAAAAATTATAAATTAGTCTTCGTCAGAATAACATAAAAAATAGGATAGTTGATATGAGTACAACCTGACTTTATTCATAATTTAAACCATATCTTTCATCACTTCAAAATCCAAAAGAATTTGATGATACGTTATTTACCCCTTATCCATCAGGTATTCTGTAAAATAGAAAGATCAGCACAGATATTTATACATAATAGCTAAATTACACTTTGTATTTATAGTTTTTCATATATTAAGGGCTAAAATTGTTAAATACGAGTTTGGGATAAACCCAGTTACAAATAGTCCATTTTATAAAATTAATAGAGTTCTACCTTAAAACCATGTAGCAGCAAGGAGATTAGTCCTTCAACCTTATATAGTGAATAATTTTCTATCAATTTATTAATATGAGATATTCACATGTAATGTTTTAAGGGCATTTAGAGTTTCAATACTCTCCCTTACATGTGAGATTTTTTTTATTTATTCAATATACTCATATATGATGTGTCATGGATCTAGAGCATGTTTGCTTCCCCACACACATAAGATCTATTTTTATTTGGCCTGGAGTATAATAAATTAATTATGGTCCAAGTCACTAGGCATGGCTTTAATACCATGTTAAATACGAGTTTAGACCACACTCATCTATAGGAGAGAATTCACTTTACAAGATTAAGAGAGTTTCACCTTAAAATCATATGATAAAAAGGGGAGTAGTCCATCTACCTTATATAGTGAAATTAATTTTTTTAGTTAATAAATTAATTATGACCTTTGTTTGTAAACCGTTGTCACTGACAACGGTTTTAAGAGAGACAATATATTGACTTTATGGGACTTGAATTTACCCAGTGTAAAACCGCTGCCAAGGACAACGATTTTACTTGGCAATGGTTTTACATTGGTGTTTAAACATTTTTTTATGACGGGGAAATGAGATTTGGAGTTTAATTTATCAAGTGTAAAACCGCTGTCAAGGACAACTGTTTTACAAAAATATAAAAAAATAAAAACCCGTAGTCCTTGACTGCGGTGTTACACTTGGTAAATTAAAGTCCCTTTTAAAACCGTTGTCAGCGATGGCGGTTTATAAACGAATGTCATATTTCGAAATACTTTCGGGTAAGGGTTAGTTTTCGAATTTTTTTAAAAAAAGCTCAAAAAGTTTTTTTTTGGTCCACATGTAATATTTTATGGGCTTAGAGCTTCAACAAGAATATTATAGACTAAAATTAAATCCTACGCAAAGTATAAATTTATAGCTAGTGTATACAACTGCATGTACTTAAATTATGATAACCTTTGACTCTTTAAGCACTAATTTCTTTTAACGTATTCTAATGGGAGCAAACTTTCATACTTGAGCAGTAGTTATGATTCTACTCCTATTATTGGTGTAGCTAGCAATGATTGGAAGCAAACCAACTAACGAAGTACATAGTAATAGTGATGATAGAGTAACTAACAAGAAAAAGTGATGGTCAGAAAAGACCTACTGCATTGGGAAACATAATCCAAATTCCAAAGTTGTATATATGGACCACCAAAGTGAAGCATCCTAGTAAAAGGTTACCACAATCTATGGCCAAATTATTGTAGCACAGTCCCTTTCCTTTTAAGGGAACCGTGGAAGATCTGTTTTGAAAAGAAATATGTACATAATGTATAATAACTTAGATGTATGTAACTTTGTAAACTTGTAATATATGTGTATTCAATTTATCAATCACCCGTTTCTATTTTCTCAAAGCAAAACGAGTTAGTTGTTCTTATACGGAAACCAATTTACTCGCCAATTAACTTTTCCAATACATTTTCTATATAAGCTTAATGCAACATATTTGAAATGATGTGCGAGTAGTATTTTATATGGCCTTTTCTAATTCTACATGCTATAAATTATATCAGAAATCTTGAAATCTTATATATGAGATATAAGTATTATTATAATTATAGTTAAATCGTATATAGAAATACAGAAAATTTAAACTAGAAAAAAACGTAAATTAGGTATAACATTATAATCTCGGGTATATAAATAAAATTACACAAAAATGTCTATCGATATATTTATATCAGATACAAATTTGAAATTTCTTGTATCTTATAATAGAATGAAGGCAGGTAAGTCTCAAAGAACAATAATTAAACTCCAATGTATCATCCCCATATGAAATATATCCCATTTTACGAATATGCTAGATGAACCTATAAAAAAAATATTTGTGTCCCTCCTCGCCTACAAACTACCAGAATCGAAACCTATCTCTCTATGCTTTGAGGTGATGGAAAAACTCACATGCAGCTATATAAAATTTTGAACTACTTTATTAAAACAAAAAGGAAAAAAAAAAATCCCTCACATGCACATCAAGTATGTAGTGAAGCTAAGGATATGTGTCAAGTGTTCCAACTTCTAAACATTTTAAATTATTGTTTTCAGCCCCCAAAAGCATAAATATCGTAAGATTATGATTCTAATTTGAAACTACTTTAGTTTTGACAACACTTTTGAAGTAAACAATTTTATTTAGTGAAATTATATCCATACCACAAATCACCTCTTAATTAAAGTCACAATTATGTGGTAAAGCTGGGGAACATGCATGGTCATTTATGTAAGTATATAGGATCCTACACTTGGCTATGTCTGTGTGTACGAATGCTACCCATCAATAAAATACAAGCGTAGAGTTCTAACATTAAATTCGAAGGGCTACCCATCAATAAATTAAATCATAAATATATGGTTACACAGCATTAATATAAAAGCTTGCTCTATCACCAAAATCATGCAATCGATGGTACGTTCATATTAGATTTAATTATCCAAGCGCTCTACACCATGCATGGAATAAATTTTCAAACGATATGATCTATGAATGAGCAAGCTAGCCATAGTTAGCATCAATCAATGAAAACATACTACCTTGGCATGAAGTATAAACGGCACATAGTTTAGAGTGGTAATAAGACTCTTCAAATTAATTCAAGGACGGAATCGTTTGTAGTAAAAAAGTTTAATCTAAGAAAAATTAGACATGCTTATACTGAACCTACCAAAATTAACAATGGTCAACCATAGGGAGAATTTCTCCCAAGAGGGGTGCCTTGTCTAGCTGGTGATGGCAGCCTCTCTAGCTTAGGCGACGAGTCGTATTTCTTCTCAGCCCCAACAAGATCACTTGTTAGGAGTGGCTTTGATTCATAGATCTCGGAGATCGAGTCGATTTGATGATCAGCACCACTTCGGTGGTGATCCAAAGATGGTGGTGCATTTTGAATGTCTACTCCCTTGAAAAAGTCTTGATGATCTTGTGGATTCCCTAGGCAACCGGCTGCTGTTGGGGGTCCAAGCTCTTGAAGGCGAAGATGATCGTCGGACCAAATCAAAGGGCTCTTACCGTTATTGTTCCCACTATTGTAAGGGTTTGGTCTCTTCTTATTGCCCAGGCAAAGGCTATCATTTGGTAGCTGCATGAAGTTCTCAAGCGACGAAGAACGGTCCATACTAGGGTGTAGATCGAGTGGTTGCTCTCCTCCATAGATGTTAAGATCTTGAAGGGATGGGAAATTCATCGGCCCAAATTCTTTCATCGATCCTCCCAAGTGGTCTCCTTCCATTGAGGGGCTGTTATTATTGCCTAGCATGTTGCTGCCTTTATTGTTATAGCTTGCTGAAGCTGCCATGTTGGTTTCTCCTGCTAGTGTTTGGCATGCTTTCTCTAGTATGTTTTGCATGTACTTCCCTTGTGCCTCAATCCTCAATTGCAAATGTCTTTGGACCTGCCGTCGAAAATCATTTATCACATCTCAAATCATCCAATTAATTTCCATGCAAAACTATTCTAGCTAGCTTAGTGTCGAATTTATCAACCATTTTCATTCTATATTAAGATTGAGGCACAAGGGAACAATACTCAACCTATTGCTTCGGTTAAAACCATATATTTGCCGCGATTAATTATATAGGCTGTCCTTGATAAGTCGATCACAAATTAAGATAATGTAATTTGATATGTTAATATGACAATTACATCTAATAATTTACAATCAGGGCTAAGGGTTTTATATTATAACAATTAATTTAATTTTGTCATCTAACCTCTATTTGTTCTTGGAGTCTCCTCTGGACCTCCATTTGCATCCTGATAGCATCACTAATGTGCACATTGCTGCTGCCGTTGTTGCAAAGGGAGCAAATAATATTGTTAATTGAAAGAACAATTAGCATAGAAAACCAAAATAAAATCAAAAGAAAGAGAAAGATAAAAGTGCAAAAGAAGATGCCAGATAAAAAGATATTCTACGAGGGAGTGGCTCCTAAACAAATGCAAGGTTACTTCAACAAGAAGTTGCCTTCAAAAAAAAGTCTCGGCTCTCTTATGACTGAGATATCACTTACTCCTACATACTTGCTGCAGAGAATGAACTAAACAGCCCACTTACTCATGATTCATACTGCGACCCATTAATCCTGAAGAAGATGCAGTGTTCCTCTGTAGCTCCAAGGCAGATGCTGCTGCAGCCAACACGAAACAGAGATTAATGCGTTGGATTTTATCCTCATTTACAATATATTGGAGTAACGTATATGACATGAAAAAATCTACATGTGAAAAACTTTCAAGGATTAGTTATATATATAATATATATGAAATTAAGAAACCCTAGGTATTAATTGTTGATCAGTCACCTCTCTTACCATCCTTAACGGAGTGATGGTCACTGAACTCCTTATGAGGCTGCTTTCCTAGCCTAAATTTCTGTTACAAGTAAGCACAAGAACAAAATTTGGATATGAAATCAGAACATACAAATTTTTTTGAACTTCAAGTGAAACGTAAAACATAATACGGAGTAACATTTTCTCTATATATCGATCGAACCAACACTAGTATTAGCTAGAAATACATGTATATAAGAGTTGCACCATTTAATATAATATATGGTTCAATCAACGATCTTCAAACAATATTGGAGCATTGAAGAGTTGGATCAAAACCCGATTTCCTAAAACTTTGGGTCGGGTACTTGAGAATTAGCATCAAGACGTACTACAAAAGAATATATACATACTAAGCTAGTAAGTTAGTGATCCAAACCTGAAGATGGCTTTTGAGGTGATACAAAGTGAGACCTTTAACTCCCATGACTCTCATGATAGTCTTTGGCGTGGCCTCTGCATAGTTTCATAGCAGCAACAACAACAACAAAAGAAAACCCTTATTAATGCGAGGAGTGCAACAAGGTTTTAATTAGCAGGGTATGTAATTGATTAAGAGAGTCAGAAGTAAGTACTGTCAGGGCCTCCAAGCTGAGTAACAGCATCAACGAAACGTTCATGTAGCTCGACAGTCCAACGAAGGCGGGGCTTAGGGTCGGTGGTGAGGACAAGGCCAGAGTCGTTTTGAACGCACATGGATGGAGCCGTCCTATCATTTGAATTCATAGAAGAAGGCTTCTTAGGGTGTTGGTGGAACATTCTTTCCTTCTTTCTTTCTCTTTTTTTTTTCCCCCCCTCTCTATCTCTTTCTCTTCTTTCTCTCAAGAATACGAACAAATGCGATATGCAAATAAGGTAGAGAATAGGATGCGGTTTTGTAAGGGTGAGGTGAAGAGAGGATGGGATGGTCCTTCAATTCTCCTTTCTTCTTCAATTCCTCCTTTTGTTTTTTGGTTTTTAATTCCTTCTCATCTTTCTCTCTTTGCTTTAGTGGGGACTAAAATTTTCTACTTCTTTTGTGGATTAGAAGATTGTCCCTCCCATGCAAATTATCGTTTTCTTACTTAAGTCCCAACCCTATGAGGGTGCAAATATTTTCTATATTGAATATATATATATATATATATATATAGGGTCTAAACTTCAAACCATGGGAAATGAAAAATATTGGTAGGTGCACTTGTTCTTACTACAACTATTTTGGTGATTTTATTGTAGATATTTAGAATAATTATGATTTCTTAAGAATATACTTTAATTGTGTGTAGCTATACTCCCTCCGTTTCCTTTTATTTGTTATATTTACTTTTTGTACAGTTTTCAATGTACATATTATATCCATAATATCTATACTTACGTATTATAAAAAAAAAAAAAAATTTCATATTAGAAAAATATACTTCGACATAAATCTAATAAGATCCCACATAAATATATTTTAACTTATATAAATCAATGAAAAAATCATATTTAAGTTTCTCACTTCTCAAGTGAAATATTCTATTGAGGACAAACAAAAGGGAACGAAAGACAGAGTATTTGGTTTTTGTAACTTGGAAGCGAGTAACACTATAAATAAAACTTATTATTACTACACGCTAGGTTAACCTAATAGTTTTAAATTATAATTGGATTCCATTAAAAAATTTATTTTTTGTATAAAATAAATTCCAAAATAAATTTTTTAAAATATTTTTCTTCATCTAGTGTGTAAAAAACACTTAGAATTACATACAGTGATACAGAGTACATGGAGTACTAACATAATAAGTTAATTAAAAAAAAAAAAAAGAAACTACCAAATACTCGAGGGAGATTCTATTCAAGCTAAGTGCTTCACCCACATATGCTTAAGACGAATATATGCTTCCCTTCTTTGACAACCCAGTATAGATTCTCTTTTCAATCTTAAATATTAAGGACTTGCCTACCAAAATTGGAGGAAGACCTCAATTATTTCAGACGAAATGTTGGAAAACCTCTAGTATAACATTATCAACAGTAAAGATATATATATATATATATATATATATATATATAAACATTATCAACAGTTTTTTTTATATATTTTATTTTGTAGTTTAGAAAGCTACTAATTAATTTCGTGTGTGGATGATATCTTGTTTTGTTGAATAGACGACAACAATGATGTTCATTTGAAATTTAAATCTGGAAGAAAATCTAAAAAATAGATAGATCATTGGAATATTTAGTTAGTTTTAATTTTTTAATTTTATAATAATTTATATTTCATTAGATTGTGTGTAATATCAAATATAAAGTATATAATTAATTAATTACATTAGATTATTAGATAAGTAGTAACATTTATATTTAAAATCGGTGGTTCGACAGGAGCATATATAATATGTACTTGGACATTCTTAGCCTTGTTCTTAAGTGCACTTTTCACATTTTTCAGCCCACATGCTTTGCCTAAGGGCATGCAACCTTTCCTATGCAACATAAATCACTCTATTTCGGAATTCACAACCATTTTTGTGCATTGATATTTTTATATATATAAGTTTGTATATTATTATTATTATTATAATTATAATAATAATAATAATAATTATTATTATTATTATTATAATTATTATTATTATAATTATTATTATTATTATTATAAGCAAGCAAGTAAAGCACAATTTTGAGATCTAGCTAGCAAGTTCGATAACCAAGCAGCAAAAAATAGGAGAGCTTAGGTAGCAGAAGAAGGACCAAAACAGTGATAGTAAATTGCATGGCTTCCACTCGTAAGAAAAGTTGAAATAAAAACTTTAGAAAATGTAAATGAAGGAGAAGCATAAGGAGTAGGATTTGTAGGTAAAAATAATGATAGAAAGACAGAGTAGGAGCCCACCTTGGATATAAAAGCCAGGGTTTAACTTTTAGTTCATTATGTTTAGACAACCACAAGCTTGTGAGTTGTGACAAAGTTAGCCTGCCATTGTATCCATCTTTGCTTATATTTCAAGCATCTTTCTGTGCTTTCGAATTTATTCTCAAGAAATGAATATATTCCTTCGAAAGTTCTTTTGTGGGACCCAAACCCATTCAAAAAACAACAAAAAGATCAGTATTATAGCCCTCTAGTCTCGGTGACTAGCTAGTCTTGGCTATGCAACTTGCTCATCTTAATTATTGTTGACTCCAATTTAATATATGGTCGATTATACACCTTGAGTGAATGTTTTATGGTATAATTTATTCTACTATTTTTACCCCATTATTTCCCTAAACTTGAGAAGACACGCATAAATTATAGTGTTCATGCATAACACATTTTAAGGAGTTTTATATAGATTTCTCTTATGCATCATTTGGTGAAATTCTCTCTTATAGATGAGTCTCTCGACATAAAAAAAAAATGATAATGTCGTTTCAAAATATTGTAAACACAAAAGCATATATATTTAGTATAGTATTTCAAAGGAATGTGAATTCAATAATCATTTGATGTGAGAATTGAAATGGAGTACTACAATTCATTTCTTTAGGTAAGTATTATCACCCACTTGTCATAACTCTCAAACCTATGATGAAATACTCATTACTCTCCTTAATCCTAATCTGGTACTCTTTCATGTATACTCTTCTTACTTATATTACTATTTATGTAGTCAAACTTTAAAAGTTTTGACAACCAATTGTAATCTATGTATAATAGAAAACATAATCATGAAAGATCTTAATAAAAATTGTTTTATCTTTATTAAGATTCAAAATATTAATTTTTTTTTAATTATTTTTACTTAAATGAAAATACAGATATTAATGATTAAACATGTACAATTAAAAAGACCATGCAAAAGGTTATACCGAAAATACTAGTGAATCATTGTAACTGTTACCATTACTTCATTACCCTTTCCAATTTTTACTTATTTCCATTCTATTTCTTAAATTAATACACTAGTAGAAAATCATTTAATTGCTTCGGTACAAATGCTGTGGTTATATACAATTCGAAATACTTGATGGTTTGAAATATACCTTAATACCAAGTGCTGCGGTTTTTTAAAAAAACGCAGCACTTGAAACAACAAATGCTGCGATTATTTAAAAAACCGTAACATTAGTACAAAATGTTGCAGTTTTTCAAATAACCGCAGCACTTGAGAGTTACATGTGCTTCCAGTATATATTCTTTTTCCTGGTTATTTAGAAAACCGCAACACTTGTGACTCACTATATATACTCTTTTTGCTGCGCTTTCAGTATCATTTCAAACACGAAAAACACGCATTTTCCTCTTCTCTAATCCTCAACTTTCCTAACCCTAAATATATATAACACTTAGATCTTCTACTCCTAATCTCTTATACTTCCTACCTATGACCCTAACTTCTTTCTAAAGTTTCATAATTCATTTTTCCTCACGCATTTCAAAGCCTACTCTTTTCTCCCACTCGTGCCTCCGGATATGGCGTAGTGAAGCGTTTTGAAGCCTACTCATCTCTCCCATTTTGAAGAAGTCTACATACTCCAAAGTTCAAAATCTAAAGGTTTGCATATTCCATAAACCCTAGTATATATATTTTTTTTAATTTTTATTTTTCCTAATTTGTTAAAATATTAATGTAAAGATGAAAAACTCTCGTGTATTTAGATTTATATGTTATATGTTGTGTTTTTAAAGGAATAACTCTTAAAAATCGAATTTCATAGATTATATGGTGTTAAGCTTTTTTTGGAGAAAATAAGTGGACAAATCCTCCTTTAGGGCATTTGGGGTATGTGAATCTCGTAAAAATACCCAGTTTAAATATATTATAAGCTCCATTCGGAGTCCCATAGCCAATATTATGGCTTGTCAAAGTTTTTCTTTCAATATCTCAAATAAGAAGTCACCGAGGCCACTACTGGGCTAAGAGATACGCCTCTCCAAAGTTTTTGAAACCTCGGAATACACCCGATTTGTTCAAGAGTTTTTTTTAATGGGTTGTTTTTTTAAGTGTAAAATCTTATAGATCGCGATTTTACGTGTCAAAACGAGTGGTCATAATAGAATTTTGGATTTATATGCTTCAGGATTGATTATTTCTTAACTTTTCTTATCTTTTATGACATATTATTTCTAACACATTATGCATGATATTCTTAGCTTAAATTAGATTATGTTCTTGATTGAATGTGGTGTCATAGTATATAACAATTAGATTTGCAAATATAAATTTTTTGAGAGATATTAATTATTAATAATATACTTTTATATGTAATTAGCACGTAAAATGACCTATTAAAAAAAATTTTGATTTGGAAACCATCAATTGTTGCGGTTTTCTAATATAACCACATCATTTAATTTATATATGTTGTGGTTATACTAGAAACTATAGCACATATAAATTTCAAAATAAAAAAATTCAAAACACCCATTATATGCTGCGATTTTTCAAAAAACCGCAGCATATATATCTAATAATTGCTGCGTTTTTCCAAAAAACCGCAACATAAATGATAACATAAATCATTTTTTTAATTTTTAAAAAAATATATGCTGCGGTTTTTTGGGGAAACTGCAGCATTTATTAGATATATATGTTGTTTTTATTGCTGCGTCTAAAAAACCGCAGTATTTGTTGTTTTTCCATGTGCTTCGCCTATATGTGTTTCGTATCAATAACCTCAACATTTAAAGCTAGAAAACCGCAACATATATACATTTTTCTACTAGTGATACCTAACATACACTAAAAGAGAGCTTATTGTAAGTGATTTATGATGTTTATAGTTTTCCTCTTATAAATATCCAAAGCAAATATGATTGTCAATTAGTCATGCTACGCGTCCAAACATTAATGTTTGTGAGGCTAAATTTGATCGTTTGGGTCAAATCTTTCTGTTTGTTCAAGAGTTCAATCCCAAGGTCCATTTATTCGATTTGATAATCTAGTCTAAACCAATGCATATATGTAGTGTAAGATCAACTTATGGCAATTATGAGAATGTGGACTATTTGGTTTAGGCTCAATTCATAATAAAAGGAAAATTTTGCAAAAATCGCACCAAATCCAACTGGGTAAGTTGTTTAGATTGGGAAGTAGGACTAGAGGTGCTTATGAATCTAGTCAAGCTTGAGTTTGACTAAGCTCAATTCGAGCTTGAAATATTAAACTCATGCTTACCTTGAGCTTGAAAGCTAATAAGCCTAGAAACTAGAGTTTGAATTCATCTCGAAAATCAAGTCCTTGAGGTCAACTCAAACTCAACTTTGTTTCAATCTCAAGCTCATTTTCAACTTTTTTTAAAACTCAATAAACCCAAGTGTTTGTACCAAAACTTGGTCAAATTATTAAATGCAAATTCTAGCTTCAATAAGCTAGATTTAGATGAAAATTACTATTGAGTTTATATACCCAAATTCCCTCTAACCATCTTTCGTTTTTTTTTTCAATGTGGGACTTTAGGTTTATAAATACAACTTTCTCTAACCATCTTCCATTTTATGCCAATGTGAGACTTTGGATTTATATATCCAACTATCTTTCATTTTGTTTCAGTCTTATATCACAAGTTTATATTTTTATATAAACATAAATTAAATAAAAAAAATCATGCTTATCACTAACTTTTCGAATCGAGTTTTGATTTGTTCAACTTAGTTTGTTGATTTATTAAGTTGAGTTTGATCTCGAATCGAGTCCACTCGAATCATACTTTAACCGATTCAAGATCTAGTAACTCGCGAATAGTTTAACTAAATGACCAAATCTAAATGGGGACATTTGCAAGAGATTTGATTTGGATTAATTCGAGTTTGGTTTCCAAAACTACATTAATGATAAAAATGCATAAAAACACGAGTGTAGATTACTTAGACTTTTCACAAATTCTTTTATTTGAATGTTTTGGTACCAATGTTAAGATGCATAACAAGTCGACCGGTAAGTCACCCTCAATTACCAATATAATTAACTGATGATTACTTAGTGTAACAAAACAATTCACCTTAAAGATGAAGATCTTGCTTCTGTTTGCTATATACAGAAAACGTGAATTTCCTGTGAGCCCGAGAATCCTGAATTTACAAAAGATAGGTAACCATGTAAAAATAAAAACAAGTTACATTCTTTATCACTTGAAATACCTATGAGAAATTTATAATTTATATCTAATATAAATATATTATCATAATGTCCATATCTAATATACGTTTTTCTATATTTTTATCTCTTATATTTCTATATATGATATAACAATATCTATATCTAATATAATATATATATATATTCAATATGTCAATAACCTGATATAATTTATATAAGGTATATATGAATTAGAAAAGCCTCAAATACTTATATAGTAATGCACTTTCCGAAATAACTACCTAAAAATTTTGTAAACAACAAGCTAATATAATAAACTTTTTTGGATGTGGAAGCAATAATTCAATTGGATTCTTATTTGGTAGGCAAAATCGACATAAAGATTCTTCTACTTGATTTTAACATAAGCTTACAGAATTGATTAGACATGAAGAACTTACAAGGTCACAACACTGCCTAGATAACTAGATGCCAAGATTTGCTCTGCTTTCTGGGGTCTAATCAATCATACAAATATGAATATTGAACACCAAAGAATGATTTGAACTATATATTATACAAGAGTGAACTATTATATAAAAAGTAGCAATTTTCTTGGCAAGAAACACATTTGGTTCGACAGGATTCAAGTTAGATTCACAACTGGCTTCTTGTTCTTCAGATCCTCTTTAATTCTCAATAACAGGATAGTTTTCCAAGAATCCTACACATAAAGAGGAGCCAGTAATCAGACGTGAAGTGTATCTTCTGAATAGCATTCTCTCAAAAAAAAAATGAAAGCGAATCATGGTAAACTATTGTAGTGAAGGGATTGTGCTATGTATGTCACTATGTTATAACCTAACTACTCAGAAACTACAAAGAGGTTCGTTGAAGGCATTGTCATTAGAGATGAAGGAGTGGAGTACCAGAGGACTTAAGCTATCGTAGTCCATCAGAACTTCAGTGAAGTTGTCAATATCTTTCTTGTCATATGCAGCCACCAAATCCTGAAATTTGATCAAGTTACCAGTGTCTGAGTTGCACATAAAATATGATCAGTGTATAATTCTTCATTACTGTCTGATAAACTCGTTTCCATCTAATAATAAGAATGACCGGTGAAGTGGCAGGGAAAGCATTCTTTCAGATGTCAGTTCTATCCCTGCCTCACTCACCATTTATCTGGTGGTTGTGAACTTGTGATGTGAAACTCCTTTAAGCAGAACATTTTTCAATATGTCACTCGGACTTAAGTACTCGTGTTGACTCAGCTAAGATGAAATATCTCCATGTTTTTTGGTCCAAAAATAATGTGAAGAGTTCTATTAATGTCAACATACTAGCTTAGTTGGTTACAGTCCTAGAGGGGTATCCAAGACTTGGGATCAAATCCCGTCTACATCAATTGTTATCTTGGCACTTGCGGCTTCCTTTACATAAAAAAAGGCATATAGTTACTTACAGTTAAAAGTTCATACTCTCGAGTTCTTGAGAAAGTGGGATCCAAACTCTGCATACATGTAAAGGTGAATTTAAGATACAGAATTATAAGGAAAACTCATAAACCATGACACAGCCACCAAAGAGGACAACAATCAGAACCTGATATCTCGCTAATGCGTGGGTTACGGCAACTACATCTCCTTTGCAGAGATGGCATATACCAGCATTTAGTAGATGCCCTCTAACTCCATACCTCAGCAAATCACTGTTTACAGCTTCCAGTGCTACTTCTTCAAATATCTCAATTGCCTTCATATATCTAAAACAACATGCAATAAGTAACTTTCCCTCAGCATAATTTTTAACAAATTAGTCCATCGCAATGACCAAGTAAAAGACATACTGTTTTAGTAAGGCATTAAATTGAGCAACTTTCTGCTTGCATTGACTTGCAGACGATGCGGCAGCTTCACTTTGGAAAAAGTTGTCTGCGCGCTCAAAATATTTGATAGCCTCCTCAAAGTTCCGCAGCTGCTCATATAGCTCACCCGCTTCCTGAATGAAGCACAACAAGCCAAGTTCTGGTGTTAATGAGCTTCATAGTTCATTCTCAACTGTCACTTTTCTTACCCAAGACAAGCCAACCTTTACCTTGCAATATCTTGCTGCCATACTAAATCTCCTGATGCTAGAGAAAAGACTAACAGCTTGTTCTAGACATGAAATGGCCTCTGTTCATGACCAGACAAATCAATGTGACAGTAAAAATAAAGTCACAAGTATATAATTAGCAGCGTGTACTCAAAGTGGAAACAAACTACTAATAAAGCATGCCTTTTGTATAAATGTCAACAGAGCAAAGTACTAAGCTGAAGTCTTTGGAATGCTCAGAACAAGAGCGCAATTAAAAGGGAAATGAGCTTTTCATATTGAAATCTAGGTTGTGTTTGGTTTGGCGGATTACATTCTGAAGAGGATTTTACTTTCTACTTCAAGTATATTCCTTGGCTTAGTTCTTTACAATGGAGCATAGCATCAGAAACGTAAGGAAACAGTAGATGCAGGGGAGGAGAAAGAAGGAAGGTAAGGGATGTAGAAGAAACTGTGGAATTCTTTTTACAGTGTGGAAAGTCTTTTCCAGCCAAAAGGAAAAGAGTTTTCAGCTAAACAAACTGTTTTTATTGGAAAAATTAAAGAATGTTCATTCAAACCAAATACAATATGATACTAATCCAGCAATACTCTTAATGTGACAAGGCTAAAAGCAATCAAATTAATGCAGATTATGCCATTAGCTTAGTGGGCTTAAAACAGATGATGAATTTGGAGCTTAAACAATCGCACACTTTCTATTAAGTGAATGCAAATAGAGTGAAACACGAAGAAATACTCACGTATTGGAGATATCTTCTTATAACAATTTGCTGCTTCTACATAAGCACCAGCAGCTTCATCTATGCCACCGGACTGTGAAGTTCGAGGGATTGACATATTAGGTTATCACTAAAGCATAAATGATTCAACAAATCAGAAGATACAAAATGTTGGAGATGAGAAATACACCTTCATGTGACATTCTGCCAACTTGATGTAGGTACACCCTGCAGCTTGATCCCCTAATCAATGTCACAGGTAATACAAAGTTCAGCATCATAAAACCTCACACAACTCAAGTACCTATTTTGATTTAAAGAAAAAGCTACTATTGTAAGGCAATGCGTTACTATAAGAACAAGTGCTAAATGGTTCTTTTGTCATGTTTTTCTTTTATCGATAACATATGTTGTACCCTTTATTTGATTTTTGATGTAAAGAGAGCCGTAAATGACAGTGATATAGACGGGACTTAGTCCGGCTATGCATCATGCCTGAAACTTCACCAAATACTCTTCACTGTACTGATTTAAGAATAATATCATGATTTTATGACTAATTGAACGTAAATTTCAAGTTTAAATGCGTAATTAAGATGACTTTTCAATAATTTGTTAAAAATTATAGTCACTAAGTAGACTAATTAAATAATCCGTACACCAAAAAGAATATAATAAACATCCAATAGGTTTTATTTAATATAATTACTTCTTTCTTGTACGTAATACACTTCATTTAAATATTTAAACAAAAGATTATGTCTGGAACTGAGCTCACTGCCATTGATCCTACCCTGCATACTATTCAAGGATGATTCTCAGCATGTTCCCGAATAGAAACAGCAAATGGGTCCATAAGAAACACAATCACAACAAGAAACTCAACAAATATGATAAATTCGGCAAGAAAAAAAAAAGCCCGAATTTTGCAATAATTAACATTCAAATATGTGCATAATTTGTTTTAAAAATGATGAATGAAAGTAACAGAAGAAATTATAAGCATTAAATTGTAAAGGGTATGAAATAATTACAAGATTTGGCAATTTTGAAGGAAGTAACAGATTGCTGACAGAATTCAGCATTATGTTTTGAAACAGAACATCCCCACCCGCTGATAATGCTGTTGGTCTTGTTCTTGCATTCTTCACCTTTGTCTATGTAATCCACCATTTTTGCACCAAAAAAACAGAGAAGTTTGTGAAAAGAAAAAAAATTTGGAGGGAATATGTGTCAGAGCGGTTTGAAAGTTAGTTGAACAGTTAAGACAAGAGAGAAAGGGTGAGTCAGTTTAAATAGGGGAGTCTAGGATCCTGGGTGTGAGCTGGAATTAGTGTTGATTTTTTTTTTTATAATTTGGATACGATACGTATTTCTGCTGTTTGACATTTTCAAGTGTAAATAAAGCCTAAAAAAGCATTAACAATGTATAGGACGAGATTCAATCCCGAATTTTGAGTATCACCTTAAAGACTTCAACTAATTAACTTAATTGTTATCTACCAATTTGACATTATATGTAGACTTCTACTGATAAAGCATTAAATAGGATTCTTATGGATTTAAGGATGATGATATGCTCAAATAATAGGACTTTTACACTATTATATATTGATGCTCGTACACTTTTAGGTTTTAACTCTTTGAAAAAATTCTAACAAACTTAGTTGATAAATCGAGTTAATTAGGTTAACTCGTTCAAGATTTCGGTCAAATGAACAAATCTTCTTATCTAGTAATTGGAGTTTTATTTCTTAGATATGTCTCCATATGTTGAATCTCATACTTTGATATTTGAATTTCTTATTTGGAGTTTGAGTCTCAGATTTTTGGGTTATGAGAACTCGTATCATCTTCATTGAGAATCTGATTTTGAGGGAAGATTACTCAATTCGACTGATTATTAAGTTTTGAGTCTCTCATTTTAAGTTTAGAGTTTTGGTCTCGCATTTTGGAGTTTATGTCTAACATTTGGAATTTTGACTATCAAAACTGTGAAGTTTTGAACATTAAATTTTGAGTTTTTTTTTGTCTCAAATTTGAGATTTATCTGAGTCTCATGGACTTTATGATATATAATATCTGAGTATATAAGATATAATGTCCAATAGATGAGTTTAATTAGACTATATTAAAGATATAATGTCCAATTATACGAGATTTATTATAATATTTAATATTTAGGATTTATTGGACATATATGAAATAAGATATGAGATAAAAAGCTATTTTCTTTTATCAAACCAACATTTTAGTGTGACAGAATAATATTAGTATTACCAATGGAACATCTTATAAACTTAGAAAGCCAAGTACATAAATTTGGAATTGAAAATCGGCATGTGGGACTATGGCCTATGGGAGTATAGTCATTCATTATAGTCACATATTAAATATGGAACTCATGGAAACTAATCACTAGTAGTTTATCCCCAAATTAATAGCTAAGTAGAATCACCATTTAGGCAGCTAAGAGGCAGTTGGGCTGGCTTGTGTCATCTCTTCTAAATTGATGACTTCCCCTCGAAAGGAAATGCTGACTTAACAAGATACTGAATTGGATTCGTTAGCCACTTTCAAAAAAATAAAATAAAATTATGGATTCTCTCGTTAACTAAACAGAGAAGTCATTCCACTATAACTACGTCAAAGGAGTAATCAGAAGAATCTATGATACTTCTTCCTCTTTATATGCTACTTACTACGTTCATGAGTTACACTCACATTTTATTAAGCAAACATTGTCTTAATCCTTCGTTACCAATATTAAGCTTGGAAGTTTTAACTCGAGGTTCCATTTCATGATAAAACTATGTAATAATAAAATCTTCATTTAGGGGTACCATCAATATAATTAATTTCTGTCTATAATCCATCAACTTTCAAGTTTTACAATATACAAGTGGGAGATCCATCTTTCCTCTATCCCTAATTGTTTGCTATATTTTTATTTTTGGAATTGTAAATAATATATATACAAGTATGTTTTTATTGGATTCATCTCAATATAAATTTTTAGAATATATAGTTTTTTTTTTAATTTTTTTTTGTCTTACAAATTTGGAGACAACAATGTTTTAAGTCGTATCTTGAAGACCGTAAAAAGTCAAATGGAACAAAAAAAAAATTAGGGATAGAGGGATTATGTACACATAATATTATAAAACACTCTTCGTATAATGAAAGATTACACATAATCGGTCCCCTTTGATAATAAATCACGTTTCATGTACCCCATTGAGGTATTGTTGATGATTTGATATGGATGTAAAGAAAAATATCTCCATGATCTATTAGATTTCTTCTAATTTCCCTTAGTTTAGCTGTAAAATTTAATGATTAAGACCCTCCTACAATAGAACATTCAAAAATCAGAAGAGAAAAATGTAAGCTTAGAGGGGACCATATATTAACCCATGACGAAGTGTAAACAATCTGATTATGGACTGATTATGAAGTTAAGTCAGGAATACAATTAAACGTTGAAAAGTTGCAATTAAGCAGACGCGTTTAAAAGTTAAGTAGACAGAGAATGGATTTTGATTGAAAATTAATATTATTAAAATCAGATTATATGTACGTCCGGTAATTGTCAAGAAATGTTTCAACGCTAGGATCTTTCATAAACCTAGGACCACCCACCAGCCACCAGCCACCAGGATAAATTCCTTCCATTTTCATGTATTTATTTATATATATTGCCAAATTTATCTAAAATTCTCTATTCTTAGTTATTTGATCATA
This sequence comes from Dysphania ambrosioides, assembly GCA_026401315.1. Taxonomy (NCBI): domain Eukaryota; kingdom Viridiplantae; phylum Streptophyta; class Magnoliopsida; order Caryophyllales; family Amaranthaceae; genus Dysphania; species Dysphania ambrosioides. Next base: position 22,832,713 of record CM048670.1, read on the forward strand.
TACTTCGTACTTGGTACAATGTGCCGTGTATCGAAACACTTTCTACCATGTGATATATGCAATAATATCTTGTTTCAAACAAAAAAGATTCAGATAGGACGTATTCTTTTTTTCCTACCACTTTTATATTCAGGGTATAACAATGGGACCATCTGTTTGGTTCGGATTCGAATTAAATTGTCATCCCTACCCACTAAGACACTACCCACTTTTTACATATCCCAAACTTTTAAATGAAATATAATCGGAAGAAATTTTTAGCTAGTTAAGCTTTGTAACAAAATATTTCACATTAATGGATGGTAAGAAATTTAGTACTCTCTCCGTTATTTTTTTCCTTCCTATTTGGAATCAGGGAAGAAACAAAGATACTATTAAATATCATTAAGATTTTATAAAATAATTTAAATTAATCTAAAAATAAGAGTAGATTATATTATATTAAAAAATGATGCAAGTTGGTTGACTACATATCACGTGGACAGTGATTCCAACCAAACTTTTCCACCCAATCACAATATTAAACTAAAATAGAAGGATTCCAAATTATAACAACGTTTTGAAATTTTCGGATGGGAAAAACGAGAAGAACAAAAAAGAACAAAGGGAGTATGATTTATTTTCCGTAATAAAAAGATGTTTTTAACGAAATTGTGTCACGTTATTACTTGTAAAACCCCTTCCTTTAGAATAGTTTTACCATGTTAACTTTTTTTTTTTTAAAATAAAATTGTATGTGTTTAATTATGTTAACTCAGCTTAGGGGCTAAATATTGTTTGTGCAACTTAGACAATGACATATATACAATCTTATTAAATTTCAAAGCTTGAATAATCGGTACTTAATTGGGTAAGTTATATATAATAGTGGGCATAGTTAATGAAAACTAGGAGCTTGCTGGATTGATAACGAAATATTTGATTATTTCTTGATAAGTTGTGTGATTAGGGAGTATGATATAAATTTGCAAACATCATTGCCTTTTCCAACATGTAATTTAACTAATATAATTGTACGGAAAATATTAAGACTGCAGTTTCCTGGGCATAACGTAATTTCTACTGAGTAAAATATATGTTGTTAAATTGGAAAGATACGTAGCATTTTATCCGATTATTATCTGCAAGCTTTGATAAAGACTACCTTCAAACTTTTTACGTGTCAATTATTTAGTGTTGAGCTTTCACAGTAGTCAACTAATTAAATTTGAGCAAGATAAAGTCCAACTCTTAAGTGGATTGAATTCATAATCTAGCCAAAGATATTGGGTTATAGTCTTTGATACTCCTAAAAAACTTACTTTTGACCATTTTCTGCTTTCCAATGTCAATTAACAAATGACATCTTCGAAGTACCTTATTATATTTTGGAATCTTGCTATATCAGCGGAGGCGGACAATTTTCAACCCAAATCGCAAATCTTACTGTACCGACACGATACTTTGTAACCCGGACTGCTTTACAATTAAAAAAGCGTAATCCGTAATCCGATCCGACCCAAATCCAACCTAGATACATATTTAACCCGAATACAACCTGAATCGAACCCGATCAGCTCTAACCCGAATATAACTAGATTCCAAAATACTGACCCTTTAACAACCCAATTGTTAACCGATTAGTAACAACCTGAACCTAATAATTTAACAACACAAAAGACACATAAGACATGATTGATAGTGACCCTTAACCCACTTTATGACAACATATTCAAAATTAACCTGTTAGAAACCCAAAAGTAGAGTTATCATACTCAAATCACATTTCGGCAAATTATTATGATTCTTAACAAACGACCTATTATTTTGCAAAATTCCCACTTAGAAGCATCAATAACTTATAGCTATTAATTATGAATATTGAAAGATTAAGAATATTATCTTTACTATTGGTCCGTAGTTTATGATGAGTTTGACCACAAATCCAATTATTACATACATAAAAAAATTGATCGTATGTTTCAATATACGAAATACGTATGTTACATTCTAATAAAAAAATAAGATATTTCATAAAATTAATGATAAGTACATGAAAATTTTAATTATGAATTTAGAATTATTTTATTTAAACTACTTTGTAAATATTTAAAAAATTGTTAATTGCGCAGATGAAGTCTAGAGACTATCTAGTAAAATAGACGTTCATTCATCATTAATTGATATCCACTCTATCTATTTGGACACAAAAACAATTTAGAAGGTTCAAATCTAATAAAGTTGTTGATTAAATTATTTAAATTCTAAGTAGATAGAATCGTAAAACTCATATTGTCGTAATTTCATCAGTATCTTACTATGATACTTTACCAAGATGTAAAATCTTAGTCAATTGTATATCACTTATAGATTTATAGTTTGTGAATTCTTATCATTTAGTTTGAAGGCGTTTGGTACACTAGTTGATTTTTAGGGTTTCATACTTGATTGAAATGTTAATGGAACATCATTAGTTGGTTTTAACGATCTTGAATAAGATTATGACTTTTGGATATGATGATTGATACCTTTACGCTTTATTTGTATTGGTTTCCAATAAGTTGATGATTATGATTTTTTAACAAGGTATAGTTTTATAAATTGTCCTTTTATCAACAAAACAATAAAAAATTAGGAATATTGTTGATAAGGTTGAGAGTTATAAGTTTAAAAGTTATTATGTACGATCTCGCAGGATTCTACGATTTGATTAAATCCTGCCAAGCCCATCATATCAAAATAAAATCATGATCTTAACAACATTAGTTATTGTTAAAGAATTGACAACTGCATAATAAAAATTAAAGAATCATGAATTTAAACTAACTTATAAAATGCGATTTACAACATAATTGTAAAATAATCATGAATCGAACTGAATTGTCTCTAAAGGGCTCAAAATAAACCGTCTTAACCCGTCCAAATTGGATTCGACCCAAAGTCGAGTCAAACCCGAAATAAACTATCTTAACCCATTTAAATCCAGAATGTTCAAACACGAATCGATTAATCCCGAATCAAATCCGAACCAAACCAATTAAGTAAATAACCTATTAAACGCGATCCGATTATTAACCCGAAACCAAACCGAACCGATTTAAAAATAATTAACAACCCGTTTCAACCAAAATCGAACTCGTACCGACAACCAAGAAGAGTATTAGGGTTGATAGAGACTACGTATTTCTTCGAGATTTACTAAATTTGTACTTTACAGTCCTATATTTTTGTTTTTTTATACCATTAGGATAAGTGAGTATATGTTAATATACTTCCATAAGATTCCTAACGTTCTCTTAGCTTGGATACATGTGTTACATTTAAAATATTTATTGTGTTTAGAAAAAGATGGAAATAAATTATCCAAATGCTCGGAAGAGGGGTTTCCTAATTGTCGGTGCCACAACCACAGTTGCCAATCCGCCATCCCATGAGCAAGGATTGTCTTGCCTAGGTGAGTCTCCTTATCGACATAGTATAACCCATCATGTTTGATGCCTTGTCCAATTATCCTCCTTATCCGAATATCTAGTATCAGGCAAAAGAAAGAGTTACTCCGTATTCGCATAGTAGAATTCAACTCCTTGGTCATCTGACTAATTGAAAGAAGTTTATGTGATAAGTTAGGAACATAAAACATTTCTTTAGAGCTATGTTCGGTGACAGACGAATACACCTAGTTCTCTTAAACATAGATAACTTTCTATTTGCTTTTAGGGTATGGGTTTTTATGGACTTAATTATGGTTCAAAGGTCATTGTGTTGGTGGCTCCACTTTTTCTTGCTATCTGACCACCACTCAGGGTACCTAATGATCTCACAACACCCATCTTGGGTGTGCTGTGTTCTAGTATAATGTGTGCATCTCAGGTGAGATGTCATTCTCCCACCGAAGTGATGCTTTAGCTCCTCATGACTAGCCTACTACCGATTCCCACAACATTCACTTTTTGTGTTGGCTGTTCATGATTCATGATCCTTCTCCTTGCTATTTCTCTTTGAATCATGGCATACACATTTTCGCCTGAAGGTAAGGAGTTTTGAGTTAGCAAATTTCGTCTTTCTTTGTCTAGGGAATAATTGATTCTTGCTATAAATTGATATAGACGAGTTGTTTGAACCAGCCCATTGTACATTGTGATGTCTTGCAGATCCTTCATTGGGTTCGATATTTTCTTGTCTATTTCTTTCCATATTGAGACCAACTTGCTGTAGAACTCTTCAATTGTGTCTTTTCCTTACTTGATGCTATTTGCTTTTACAATCATCTGTAGTCCATCTTGACCACTACTATATATCGCATCGATGCCTTTTCATAACTCTCTTGTTGTTGGCTAATTAAGGTATTGATTCACCAACTCAAGTTTGATGTTTTCTTTGATCCATGAGATTACAATCAAATTTCTTTAGGTCCATTTTATGTATTCTAGGTCGTTTGTGGTGGGAGGTAAGACAATAGTATGATTGAGCCTTCCTCTCCCACTTAATCTTATAGCTAGATGCATAAGCCCAGACCATTTGGCGTAATTTAGGTTATTAATTTTTTGACTATGTTATGTGTGGAATTAATAGTTTCATGAACTGACTTGTTGGTACTTAACTGCTGATGCAATTGCAACAATTGGTTTATGATTATTAGTTCCTTAGTTGTTTGCTTAGTAGAGGAAGAGTTTGCTTCATGTTCCATTACAAGCAAGTATATGGTAAATGATGAAGCTTAAGAGCAGATCCCTAGGGGCTGCCTTGCTTTGATACCATGCTAGTTTAAGAGTGTTTTGCTTTATAAATGTTTGGTTTTTATTGCATTGAACTTGTGTGTCCTGCACATGTAATATACTTGCTAGCTTGCCTAAATTACTTCCTGCAATCAATCCTGTGATACACTTGCATACAAATGAATTGGCTATTGATTTAGATATTCCTAACTTGTGTGATCCTAATTTTATTCTTTTTCTACAGTAATAACTGAACTAAAATCAATGAATGAATATGAGTTATGGTACAATGTTTCTAAGGTTATATTTTACAATACCTCATCGCAAGCCCACCATCAAATCTGCAAATAGGAACGATCCGAGCATTTGACTTCAAGGTCATAACACTCGCATGTGCTGTGAGCTCGTTGTGACTATCTGATACACAACCCACAGGTGCATTACCACACTCCTTGGACCACAAACAGTATTTACATTTTCTATCATCGATCAAAGGCTATCTTCATAAGTCAAGTTTGCCTTTCTTCTGAGCATAAAGTCTTTTCTTCCCCAGAGTTTCCAGTGTTAAATGAAAGTTTTGTACATACTATATAATTCAAATCTCAAACAAAACTTCGACATGGAGGACTTTCTCACGGTGGCGACCTTACTCAGTTTTCTGCATCCACCCTAACTGTGAAGAAGAAATGAGACATACCTTCCAAGCATACATAAAAAAGAAATAACTGAGAACTACGAGCAATTGGTCACTGAGGAATAGAAAAGAAATGAGACATACCTTCCAAGCATACATCAAAAAGAAGGTGATGGTATCTGCAGAGCAAACAACAGCGAAGGACATTATGACATTGAGCAATGGAATGAGGAGAAACAGATAGTTGAGTGCTTCTTTTTCTTTGTTTGAACAGTCACGAGCACGAAGTGAAGGAATTGCTGCACCAAAGAAAATAAATTTCATTACCTGTTTCAATTCTACAAGTAGACTTAACTTAAGTTGTCAGTACATACTTTGTTATTCTTTTTGGCCTTATGGACCATCTCACTTCTTAACTTCTTGTATGGCAACGAAGATAAGAACGGTAGAATACAGGCGGTATATATGTCTACAAGAAGTAACTAAGGTAATGCTAGCATGCATCCAAAGGATCTGAAGAATAGAGAGACCCTACGAAACTGGGACCCAGAAACTCATGTTAGATATTGCCCAAGTGCCTGAAGCAAATTCACGCAATTGATATTGTTTCAAAATGAAGAGTTGAGCTTGACAAGAGTACTCAAGGTGAAATAAGAGTTTGAGCAACATAGGAGCAATAAACAAAACAAAAGGCATCATGCAAAGAAAAAAGAAACCAACAAATTCACTACAAAGCCTGAAGACAAGGACAAAGATACTTACTTTCAGAGTAAAGAGTATATTTAGCTCAACCAAGCACATGTAAAACTTAGAAGCAAGGGATGGCACCCTTTTTGCAGCCCCAAAACTTATTCCCTCTAAATATTTAAACAATATGAAAGGATCTGAAAGAGAGAAACGAAATAACCAAGTTCTTTGGTAGAGTTGTCAAATTCTAAATTCCTTTATGCAATGTGATTCAGGTCGTCACTTCAGGCCTTGCTCCTCTTAGTAACATAGTTTTCATTCAAGTTCTACCATTGCCAAACACTGAGCTTCAATCTGATTAATTCCAGTCTGATTTCAACTTTGCCAAGAGGAACAAAAACAGGTCACATGATTTTTCATAATAGTAGAGATAAAACTAGAGCTAGTACACAAGCTACTCCAAAGTAATATATTTTCAGTTTGTTGGTTCTTGTGTGTGTAATATATTTTTTCCTTTTATTGAATACAGAAGTGAATTATTCTGAAACCCCAAAACTAACAGTCAACAAGATGTAACAACATAACCCAAACCAAAACTCTTTATGTTGCTTGTTCCAATGCATGTTGTCATAGCTTACGTTATTTCTAGGAAGTTAGAAGTCAATAGTTACATAAATTGTCAAAATCAATTTGATTTGCACAAGCAGTAAAAAAGTCACAACAGACTGATTCTGGTCTAGTTTTGCTTAGTTTTTCTCATTAAAAATCATTGATCAACAAACTTCACCATAATGAAGTTAAGATGGAAGAACAAAAAATGATGTGTCTATGAGCAGCAAGAAATTAAGGGTTGGCTAGCATGCCTGCAGAAGCAGTGGCAAAACTTCAATTGGATTGACAGGGATCCAGGCCCTTCAAAATTTTAAGGGCTCCATTTACTGAAATGAGGGTTCAGGGAGCCAGTTCCTTTAGTCAAATAAGTTTCTAATCTGCAACAGGACCACACACCCATACTATTCGAAAAATGGTTTCTGGTGAGCTTCACCTGTGATTCTTTCAACAAATTAGCTAACCACTCTCATACTCAAGAAATTATGACATTAAGCCTGTATTATTTTCATCAACTAGGAAAAACAGATAAGCAGTCAATAGCAGGAAATCAGATCTGATTCAGGGAATCGACTTGTTTTAGATCATCTAGTGTACATTGACATCCTAATACAAAATACAAATCAACCCCTTGGACAAAACTTTCAAAGCACCATATTGGAACCATGTGAGCTAGATGTGTGCGACCTAAAAGGCTAACAAATACAAAAGCTACTTGGTGAGTGTATCCACAATCATGAACCAAAAAAATCTAACCATCCTTCTCCACTTCCTCTCTCCTCCACATGTTCATCTATTATGAATTCATGATCTATAAATAGTCTTTTTGGCAAGCAAGATTTCCAAGAAGCATAGGAAATAAGTGTATTACTCTTATCATAGTGGAGATAGGCACTTACTGAACATCCAAATGGACCACATGCACATCAATCGCCAAATGTCTGGTTCATTTGATGGGAACACAAGATTGAAGGAGAGAACTCCACCTAGCAGCATTGAGGCATATCCTTGAATCTCAAAAACTGAGTATAATGTACCTCCTGGCACAGCAGGATTTTTGGAAGAAGTTGAGCCCCTTGGAGCAAATGCTGCAGCTGCCTTGTTGACTACCTGATAGAACACAATAAATGATTACAACAAGATTTTTCAACAAAACGAATAGATAGTTCCGACAAACAAAGAGATGATGGAAGAAAAAAAAAGAAGCAGATCAAATCAGTTACCAGACATGAGAGATCAAAGCCATAAGCATTCATATTGCCAAGTTAACAAGAATCCTATTCCTATTAGGTCAATCCTTATCCTCAAACCTATAGTAATTGATCACCATTCATCCGATTATGAAGTTTCCTAGAATTAGCTTTGACTACCCAGCTAAACAAGAGTAAAAGGACAGAAAGGAGTTATTAAGGAAGAACAAGCAACGAAATTACAAACTAATACAACCTTTAATCTTTCGAGAGGAACGGCACTCTCCCAATTATTACAAACTACTCTATACTCTCAACATTCTTCCCCGTCCCTGATTTGCTCTATATATAGTAATTCTATTGTAACTCACTGAATTATCTTTTTCATCAAGACACTAATAATTGCATCATTATGCAACTACCTAGCTAGAGAGCCCTTCCCCTAATATCGACACTCATTAAATTTGATCATTCATTTCTTAGTAGTTGGTGCAGAACTGAACCAAAAATCACTTTCTTCATCACCACTGCATTCACTTTTACTTTTTGTGATACAAAAAGGATAAAGAGCTATCAACACTCGAGACCATTACCTTCCAAAACAAATATTTTGGGAAAAAAAAAAGATGTTTCTAAGAGTAAATCCTTTTTCTCACATTGATCTTGCACATGTTCATTATTTCATTAGCCTTGTTGGACCATAAGTTGCAACATCAATCAATCATTATCCCTAGTCCATTGCCCATGAATTTGTTGACATTTTACGTAATTTCTAGGGAAATATCTTTTAACTTTTTTCCTATGACAAAAGATAAATATCATAGAGTAGAGTGTCCTAACAGCCTCATGAGTCATGACAATATACATCATAAGCATTGCTAGCCATGTAAACTGATCACGAGGTCAAAACTCCTTTAAGCCACCAAAAACAAGTAGTCTCCAACTGATAAAACCTCTTGCACCTTCAGCCTCTCATCCCTGAAGAAGAACTTGTTTCTAGCTAAACAACGGGACATATCACTACCCAAAAAGAAAACCAGGCCATTTTTTGCCTTTTCCATTCACTTAAAAGCCCCACTGCACTAAAAGTTTAGCCCCATATGCAGAAAATTCTACTCTACCCAGTTAAAGACTTAATGCCACAAACATTCTCCAAACTTGAAAGAAACCTCCACTCTTTCTGCCACAAATGATCTCTACTCTTAGAATCCCTCCATATGTCTGATAAAATTCCATTTCTTGGTTTCCTATGTACACCAACAAGAGAATCCCATTATTCAATCCAAAACCTTACAATAAGATCATTTTGCATCATCCCTGAGAATTCCAAAAAAAAAAAAAAAAAAAAAAAAAGCCAACTTAAAGTGCCACTAACCAAAGTCCTCATCTCCCCCTTAATCACAAGCTTATTTTTCTTCAAATGCATATTGACCTCTGTTCTTCCTTAATTCTAACATGAAATAAAAGAAACTTGTTTTCATCTCCTCCAAACTCTGAAATCTTAATGCCAATATATTACCAACCAACATTCTCCACCATCTTCCACTACTACCCATCAAATTGCAGGAAACTCTCCTGCAGTGATGCAATGCTCACAACAAAAATCCAAACTTTCAAATTCTCCTCTTTATCCCTTGTTCAAATCATTTACATCCATCTTTTTCTCCATCCATCACCTTTTGCTCATTAAAAACCTACACATTCCATATCATTTCCCTCACTTCTCACTTCTCACTTCTCAATACCACCTATCGTATTCTTATCGGTTCTTTCTAATTTTGGCAAAATAATGCTTGATTCGAGCAAATTACGAGCCACCCCCTCGGCTCCACACACACATCGATGCAGCTAATTTAATGACATTAACACCAATTGTAAAGCAAAAAAATGCGCAACTTCTATAAGAACGTACATGTCGAGTTTATATCACTTCGAGAAGAGTAGTGTATAATCAACAAAATTAAGGTATTTTAAAACACATTACAAACAGGTATAATCCGCAATCTGGTAGAGTAATAAAATAAGCACCCGAAATCAAAGTCATACACTCCAAATAGCACAAAATCCGAAAATCACAAGAAAGTGGTAAAACCCCAGTCCTAATTTGAATTTACAGCACATTACAAGACAGAAAATTAAATGAGGGATGAAAAATTGAAGCGATCCAAAGTTCGTAATATCAATTTAATTGGAAAGGGAAACCAACAAATTTGAATTTACAGCACAACAAATGTAAATTGAAGAATGGGGCAATGAAAAACGTATAAAGATCCAACCTTTTTGAGGTCTTTCTCAATAGCAGGAGCAGCAGTAGAAGTGGAAGCAACAGAACCCCTGTTTACACTTCCATCATTGCCTTTTACATGCAAATCATCTTGTTGTTGTTGTAGGTGTTGTTCGAAGGTTGTTGGAATGTCGAGTTTGTCAGAGCTTCCATGAATTCTGAAGCTACACTTCTATTTAAATGGATGAAAACTTGTCGTTGAAGTTTTGTGTGAGATTGAGTGACGAACTGAAGGGAGGTTGCAGATATTGCGACTGAAGCCTGAAGGGTCAAGTTGGCAATAACGCTGTCATATTTTATTCTGGATATTTAATGTGGAGAACAAAACATTAGAATTTCTGCCGAGGAAATGGTTTAATATCTGCCTTTGAAGGTAGAGTTTTCCGATCATATCCGATTCGATAAGTTATCCGAAATTGATCCGGACACGACTTGATTATAACCCGAAAAGTAAGACCCTAAAACCGACCCAACCCAATCTGAAGTTAACTCGAAACCGATTTGACCCGATATACAAATACCCGAACCCAATCCGTATCCGCCCCTTACAGATTTGACCCGAAAAGAACCCGCGACCGATTGAAACCGGCACATAACCGATATAACCCGATTTATAACAATTCGTCACCAAAATCACTGGATGTGTTAATAATGTGAATATACGTGAATATGACTTAATTTTGATAGACTTATTTTTTCCTAATATCTAATACTTTGAAACCAAACATTTTTATTAATTTAATTATTTAATAATTATATTTATGAAAATAAATTTTTTGAAAGATTTACTAAATATTCAAATAAAAGCAAACCATCATGTTTGTGCCTATGAAAAGTGAGATTAGAGCCTTCCAATTTAGGGGTTCATTGTTTGATAAATCTCATTGACGTCCTTCTTTTTCCAAAATGACAATCATTTTCTTACAACCTACTCTTTAAGTAACATTAAATAAAAAAACTAAAATATAGTTTTCATAGATTCCTCTATTTATACCAATGTGAATATATGATCGTTTACATGTTAAGTTGCTAAATATTTACTTATCTCTACATTTGAAAGTTAATCTCTTATTCTTTTAAGGTATCAAATTATTTCCTAATCATCTATCATCTATATTCGACACTTAAATAGTGAGCATAGAGACTTATTATATGCACTATTTTAACTATTAAAGTAATTAAAAAAGGTAAAACAAAGATATTACAAAAGTTTACTCCCCAGTGACATTCCATAGACACCACCTTTTTTTGTATAAATGTCATATTCTTATAATGGTTGTACGTTTTAAAAAAAAAAACAAAAGAGCAACATAACGGTTGAACCAATGGTCCGTTTGATGGTTTGACTGTTTGAGCAACATAACTGTTGAAAAAACAAAAAAACGATTGTTTTGAAATTTAAATGAGCAGTTTTCTAAATTCAAAATGCTTTCGAATATTTTGAAATAATAAGTATTTTTGGAAATTTTGATTCCATGTATAAACGTATTAACTCTATTTTTTTAAAAAAACATTAACTCTATTTTTTTAAAAAAAACATTAACTCTAATTTAATCGCAAACATATTTTAAAAATGTAATCTTTGAGTTATTTTAATTACGGGTTGTAAAGTTGTAACTATGTTATGTGTCTATATTGCGACTTACGTAACGACTTCACATCTTATGTTATAAACTTATAAGTTATAACTTATAAGTATTTATTAATAAATGATTACGCATTTCGGCATTTGTAACTCAACCAACATTTTTCAGCTTTCCATAAGTCACTAACTAAAATCAGTCATGAAATAGTGAAATACAAAACTCATTAAGTCATTGTCATCATAATTTATATCGTTCAAGGACTAGTGATCAATAAGATCATATTTGATTCTAACCCATACAATTTATTTTAACTAGTATATTAATATGATTTAACTTAATTCACTTATATGAACTTGTCATTGTCGATTTAAACTAAACATATTACAAGTTCTTATGTATATATAAACTTAACATCGTACGTTATAGGCTAGTTTGATAGGATAATACACATTTAATAATCATTACCTCATAAATATTTTGTTTTTAATTGACTTATCGACATCATCATTGTCCAATTTATGAATTAATCATCATCATTGTCCGATTTTCTCAAAACTGACCTTGACCCGAAATAACCCTCTATAACCCATTCAGGAATCGGTCTAATTTTACTAGAATCGACCTTGACCCGAACCCGAAATAACCCATTCAGGAACCGACCCGATTTTACCAGAACCGACCTTGATCCGAATCCGAAATAACCCGCTATAACATGTTTAGGAACTGACCCGATTGTACTAGAACCAACCTTGACCCGAACCAAATACAACCCAAACCAACCTTGACCCAAATTGAATACGACCCGAACCGAATACAACCTGACCCAAACCCGGCCAAGTAAATAACCGATTAACCCGACCCAATAAGGACCCAACCCGAATCCAAACCGAACCGATTAGCAAAATTGACCCGATAAGAACTGACCCGCGATGGGTCAATCCAAAACAGACTCATTGACCTAATTTGACACCCCCTACTTAAATGGTAGATGTAGACTGACCGTAGCCAATTCAATTACACGTGATGAAAGAATTACTCCGTATATAATAGTGCTCTATACTTGCCTAACTAATTCAAATTATTGTCAAATTATTTTTGTGGATGTATAAGGATCAAAATGGGTCAATATTAAGTCGAACTAAAATAACTAATGGTTAAAGCATTTTATTGTTTTTTATATAAATTGAAATGAAAAAACAACCTTTGACCCTTAAAAGCCACCCTTTACTTTATTTTGAAATATACAACATTTGCATTTGCTTCTATTTTAAAGAAAGATGATGCAAGTTCAAGCTTTACAAACCATACCGAATAGCCAGTTACTATGGAGCGGCTACACCAACTGCTAACAGAGTTAAACTCCAACAAACCACCCCTTAAACTGACAAGTTCAATGGTTAGTATCATTGAGAAATTGAATAACCAAAACTACACAAAGTGTTCACAGTTGATCCACTTAGCCATAAGTGACAGAGGCAAGCTCACACATATCATAACCTTACCTCCAACCAAATCTAACTTTGACATCGATGAAGATTTGGTTAATCAATACTTAGATTATCCAACTGCATTTGATCTATGGAGATGCATTGAGGCAATGTACAACAACAAACAAGATGCATTGCAAAGTTACAATCTTACACCATTAGAGCAAATAATCTCAAGTAGGGGACGGATCAATGACCTTTTATAGTAAAACAGTCTCAATTCGGAAGGAGATAGAAAGGAGATGATTGAATCTAATGAGGTGCGTATATAACATTACCATATACAACGAACTTACCCAAAGGAAGAGAGTATATCATTTTCGTGTTGAAAAATTGATGAATCTCTAGACAAGGATAAAAGGGATATCCTCAATCAAGAGCAAATTCCCACTGGGGATAACGCATATGCAATTATCTGATAAGAAATGGCGAAAAGGAGGATTATGAAGGGTAAAGAAGACTCGGTCATGGAGATAAGCTCTTCAGGAGTAAAGTCAGGGCTACTTACTAGACATAGGTTAGATAGGAAATCATCTTTCATGATGTGATGTTGACAAAGCTTCATTGAAGTGTACATGCTTTGGAGGATCTCGACATATAAGGGATGACTGCTTTAAACTAGTGGGCTACCCAACTTGGTGTCCGAACGCAAAGAAAAAGGAGTGAAGGAAAGCCCAATATTTTAGGCCCGAACCTAGCAAGAAAAGTATTATGCTTTTTCGGCCCAATCAACGCAAACCCAAACATTTTCAATTGATGGCCATAATAAAGCCGAAATTTGTTTAAACCATATGACAAATTTCGGTTCACAAAATTTCAAATGGATTTTTTTTATTGTAGTTAAATATATAAAAGGGACTTATGAGTCTTTGATTTGGCAACTCTCAACAAATCCACGGGTCAACAAATCCAGACAACTAATGGTGAATTAACTCTAGCAAATGGAATTGAAAGAAAATGTCTCCTCAAACATGACTCTAAACAAATGCCTTTTTGTCCCTCAATTATCTCATAAGTTACTTTCTATTAGTCATCTAACAAAAGTTTGAACGGTGTTGTACTCATTTATCTCAACTTTTGTTTGGTATAGGATAGTTAGACAAGAAAATGATTGGGTGTGGCAATAACCGTCGAGGAATTTACTATGTTGATGATGTTGCTCAACAATACAAAACAAGGCTTGCTCATGGGACAATGGATTAGCAGATCTAGCTATGGCATTGGCGACTGGGTCATTCTTCTCCTGGGTATTTAGACCAATTGTTTCCTTCACATTCTAAGCATAATAAAACTTTTTCATATGAGACTTGTGTCCAAGCAAAAGGTCATAAATGGACATTTAAACCCAATACAACTAGATTTGATGTATCTTTTCAACTAATTCATTTTGATTTATGGGGACCTATTCCTTGAATATGATAGTCATGGCTTTACATATTTCTTATTATTCATTGATAATTGTACTGAAATGACTTGAGTATATTTTTTAAAACGGAAATCTGAGGTCTTTGATAAATTTATATTGTTTTATAAGTTAATCCAAACCCAATTTAAGGCGAAAATATAAATTTCAAGGTCGGATTATGAAGGAGAATTTGTGAACACTACCAAGAAATAATTTCTCTAACAACGTGGCTTGATACATCAAACCTCTTGTTCCTATACTCCACATTTCCCTAATATAATGGTGTGACTGTAAGGAAAAACAGAACTCTTAATGACCCCATGAATTAGAAGTTTATGAATACTTAGTGTGGTTCATTAGGGAAATTTAACCGTACAATATGTACATGATATCACATTCACCCTTCGTGCCATAGAAAAATGTCATATGCAAAGTACTTTCCTACGATATGGAACTTTATTAGATCTCTTATAACACCAAACACAACACAATTACATGTGAAAACATAAACAAAAGAAAAACATCACATGAGACCTTTAATACATTAGTTTCCATGTATTTTTGTTAGGGAAAATCAAGCATAGGATGCATTGACCATGTTGGCATAAGAACAAGCTTAGAGTACCTCCTATCTACTTTATTAATACAAAAAACAGAGTTGATCCATATTACAAGACTTTTAGGTTTTCTTTTGAAGCTTCGAAGCTGTGAGAATAACCAGCAAGAAATATAATAGTGCCCCTACAAAAGAAAGGGTAACAGAAGCTATAACTTGGTGGCAAAATTTACCATACTCATTACAAACTTTGTTCCATTGTAAGTGTGAGTTGCCTTTGAAACCTATAATTCCGATGGCACCTGTTGCTCCGATGCTAGAAAACAACAGAGCCACCATGATCAAATCCGCAACCATAATCATCAACCGGGAAACACCTTTTCCGCCACCGTTATTACTTGCAAATGTAAGAACTAGTGATGCTGCCGCGAATACGCTGGCGACAGAGTTTGCCACCATAAAGTACCTAATAATGTAAGCAGGTTGGATCAAGTATATAATTAATTTGAACATCACGATTTGTGAAAGGTGCATCGTAGACCTGTGTTATTGGGTCGGGTGAGGGCTGAGATGGATTAAAAGAAAATGGATCGGGTCAAAGAAGATCCAATACGGACCGGGCCGGGCTAAAGGTGATACATAACGGGTCGAGTCGAGTCGGGTCGAGCAGTCCAAAGGGAGTATAATATTTATCTATAGAAGGTGATAGTTTACATGTATCATCTCCAATTTTTAGTAGTGAACCATCAACAAATAAGTGGAAATAATTTATTACCTGATAGTATTGGTCTTGGAAACTATTGACCCATTATTGACCCAACTTAACCCATTAAAGACCCAATAAAATATGACCCTTTAACACCGATCCATTAGACTCATTATTGATTAAGCATTTTTACAAACGGGTCAGTCAAAAAATCTTAACGGGGCCCCTCCCATTTGAACAGGTCTAGTGCATCACATACCAAATGTAATCTAAGTGACAAAATAACTCAAATGCACCACGATTATGTCCTCAAAGGCTTTGATTCCTAATTAATCAAAGCATTTACAATCTTTAATGCTTCAATTAATTAGAAACCGAAGCATTTAAGTATCTAATCATATTGTTGATATTCAAGTACTTTGATTTTGAGTAAATCGAAACAATTAAGGGGAAGAAATTAAACCATTTTCTACTAGTGTTTATAAATGAGCACAAAAAAAATAGTCACTAATGTATATATGAAATATCATAAGTTGAATTTCAAAAATCAAAAATCAAAATCTTATATATATATATATATATATATATATATATACACTAAAAATGAACCACATAATTTCTCAGCAATAATATATTGATCTATAAGTATAATACAAGCATATATAGAGTAGGAAGCAGTATCATGGTGTATATGATATAATATATTGTACAAACTGTTCTTTATTCAACTCACATGTGTTCCCTTAACACTATATGATGATAACTCTAAAAAACCGCCATTTATGGAATTGTCCACATACTAATGTAAGATAGAACTAAAGGTAAAGGAAAGCTTACACAAAAGCAGATACATCGCTGAATTTAGCAATGACAGGAACATTGAAAGCAGGAAGATTAGGAAAAATTGTAACAGGAATGATTTTGGTCTGTCTGTCCAACCCTAATAAAATGGCAGCTGTTAGAGTTAGCACCAAGGCCAAACCCCTTAATAACTGCTGGGGCCGCCCGAACCCATTTGTATCAGCTCCTTCCCATTCTTTCTCTTTGCTCTTCTGCACCCCTGCAGTGTTTGCTACCTCCATATATAACAGCTTACTATCCTTTGTTCCAAGTTTGTACTAAGCGTAAGGGTGTCCTTAGATTATTGGCAAGACTTTAAATAGTTGAAGATTTCTTGCTGGTGAAAGGATCTGAAGCAGAAGCTTAGTTGGCGCTGTTAATGAGGCAGTTGAGATTCGACCATAAAAAAAAATCTAGGCAGTTGGAAGATTGAAGAGGGAGAACGGCATAACCCACTGTCAATGAATTGCAAAAGACAACGTTCAACGTACAACTTATAAGAGATGGATCTACTGTGGTAAATAGAAATCAATTGAGGAAATGGTGTAGGGTTTAAGGGTTGTGAATTTTTATTCTTGAATCTTTGGAATTATTTTAAATGATACAACAAGACATTAACAGCAAAAATATTTATTCGGAGTAATTAGTTATTAATTTTGAGGTCAGATGTACGAGAATTTTTCTGCGTTATTTATATTTCAAAGTTGAGTTTGTAATAAGTTCATTAAAACAAAAAATATTGTATACATATAACACACAATAAAGTTATCGTGGTTCTAGTAAAAAAGACCCTTCGAGATAAAAAAAATTACTTCTCAACACAACATATGTTAATTTTTATCAACTTTGATTGGACAACTTTTGTTATATTAGGGGATCACTTTTAATGGGGACACAATAACTTTATTTTATCGTGTTCCGTGTGTATAAAATACTTTGTGTTATAAAAATATATGTTATGATCAATATGAGAACAACAACGTACCCCAAACTTAAACATTGGTGTGAAATATTTTCATTAGGCTACGGTATATATTATTATAGTTTAGCCTTCCGGTTGAAATTAATTAGAGCCTACCTTGTATCATTGTATGACTGAATTTATAAATATTAAATATGTGAAACTAAATGCCATAAGTTCCTTGCCCAAAAAATATTATAAGTTAGGTGGATCAACATTAAATGTATATACTTATAGGTGAAGTTAGCATTTCCAAATGTTAATTAAGTTCGTCTTAGTTCTTTGGAGATAGTGTGGTAAGAGTCATAAGACTTTTTGCTCTTAATTAAAATTAGGGGATTTTTAATTTTCATCTACAACTACTTAT
The DNA here is from genome assembly GCA_026401315.1 of Dysphania ambrosioides. Taxonomy (NCBI): domain Eukaryota; kingdom Viridiplantae; phylum Streptophyta; class Magnoliopsida; order Caryophyllales; family Amaranthaceae; genus Dysphania; species Dysphania ambrosioides. The sequence goes on from CM048670.1 coordinate 22,850,719, forward strand.
CCTCGATACTTTTCTAATTCATACCTGATATAAATTATATTAGGATATTGAAATTTTAGATATATATATTGTTATATCAGATATAAAAATACAGAAGATATAATGATTTCAGATAAAGAAATAAAATTACAAAAATGCCTTCGTTATATTTATATCAGGTATAAAGTATGAATTTCTCCTTATCCACTATGCTCGTTAGCTTTTTTTAATTTGGGAAAGTACAAGGAAAAGAAATAGGACAAATAGTTATTTGGTAAATTTGATTGTTACTAAAAAAATTACATAAATTTTATAAAATATTAGAAAAGGAAGGAAAATATGAAATATTAGGAATTTCAGTACTTTTAATGAGATGGTACTCAAATAGGTGGCTTATTTTATTATTCTTTCTCTCTACTTTTACCAATTTGATAAGTCTCAAAAAGACTCATTTATCTACTAATGTTTCACAAAAGGACCATGCTTGTTCTTTCTGCTTCCCTTACTTACTTCAACGGACCATCAACTGTCAACGGTGCCTTTTATGAAGAACATAGCTATGTCTGTTTTAAGCTACAGGGTGCAGAATCATATATTCAACACTTGTGAGCCGTCTCTAGTAAAGTTTTTCACAAATCGATTAGCTTGTATAAGTATGTTTAGGGTCCCTAGTATTAGTTTCATTTTATTTGGTTTTACCATGTTATACTATGTAATCTTTGTTTAATCTATTCAAATTTATGGGATGCCAAAAAAAAAGACTCATCTATATGGTAACATACTCAGAACTACCTAATAGAATAAGACCTCTAAACATGCATTAAATTTAATATGCATGGCATGCATGACTACTTGCTTGTTCATTAGAGTTAGATATAGCTAAGCACAGTATTTATGACAACACAACATTACCAGGGCCTAAGATTTGACTCTTTGATTTTAGGTCTACTTTAGAAATTTTGGGAAAATTCGTTGCCAAAGACTCCTCTGTTCTGATTTATTTGATGCATTTCTATTAAAAATTATAATTATGTTCTAACAAATAATATATTTAAATGATATCTTGTTGGATGCATCTTTATGTAAATTTTTAGAATATTAAGTTTTCATAATTTTTTGTCTTATAATTTAGAAAAAAAATATTTTTAATTAATTTTGGAAACCATAAAAAGTCAAATATAGCAATTAAATTGGGACAATCAAACAATCCTGAACGACCAGAGTAGTATGAATGATATAAGGCTGCGTTCTAAAGAGTATATGCCCGTTTGTTTGCTGGTTTTCTGTTCATCTATCACAATCTACACAAGCTTAGAGTTTTTATCCAAATTCTAGTACGAGTACAATATTTTGTTTGCTGATTTTCCGTTCATCTATCACAATCTACCCAAGGTTGGAGTTTTATCCAAATTCTAGTACGAATGCAACTATTTGTTGCAAAGTTCACTCTTTGATTTAGTCGCCTAGAACATCACATCATCCATAATGCTGTTCAGTAGTACAATAACTTAGTAAACTGATCGAAGGACTTGTCCTAAGTCATCTTCTTTCGTACGATCGAAGGAAGTGAAGACACTCATTTGATAATTTAGCGTCATCCATAATCCCGTCTTATTAAGAAATTTCTAATTTATATCTAATATAAAATATATATATTAGAATTTTTATAATCTTATTTTTATACCTGAGATCATAATGTCTATACTTTATATATTTTTTTTCTAATTTTATATCTTATTTATTTCTATATCTAATATAACAATATATACCTATATCTGATATAATAATATCTATATATAAGATTTTACTATCCTGATATAATTTATAACAAGTATGAATTATGAAAGATTAAGTCTTATTGCATATTGAACCATGGACTTAAAGGATTATATTCCTCACATAATTTTGGAAGTTCATGTGTAATGTGTTACCCTTCAATCATAAGAATAATTAGAATAAGAGGATAGAGAGACTTCCATTCGAATTATATTCTCCTAGAAAATTCCAAGAATAGAACAATCTAAATTACTAAAGTTATCCTACAATGCATCAGTGTGTGTATGGAGACATGCTTACTCCGTATGTGTGTTCAAAATTCAAGTATGTCTAAATTCAGAACGAAGTGGGTTTTGTTCTATATGAGAAGAATTACCATTATTAGGGAGTAGCTGGTCTGATGGTCTACGAACGTTGAAGAGTCCTTGGCAGGGGCTTTGCTTAGCTTAATGTACGTGTGAACGGTGCTGTCTCTTTTTAAAACCTTTCCCAACTTATGAAGTCTTATATCACCATTAATTAGCATTATTCCTTATTCAAATAATTGTTTCATTCTACAGCTTTCGTCAATACAAAAAACCAGCCTAATTATAGGAAAAGAACCCAACAAATCATATACATACTGTCATACGGAGTACTTTGTATATATAATACTTCCATATTTGTCACTTTCATTGCCTGAGAGCCTGAGACATGAGTCATCCTAACTAGCAATATTCCATGAATGTTGGACTTTTCTACCCTCTATTTTAGGAATTAATAGAAAAGGACTTTTAACCATTTTTTGCCTCGAAATAAAGTTAGTATGCTTTTGTAAGGAGTGGTTCTTGTTCATGCAATCATACATGTATTCCTAAAGAAAACTAGAAAGAAATTACACCATGCATTTACTTATATTTGCACTATAGTTATTACAAGAATTCCTAATTTATACCCGGTATGAGTTATTGTAACTTATATTACGGTAAAAAAAAAGCAAAAAGAAATGCTTTAAATTAACCCACCACTATCCGCTTTTCTCCTATGCTCTTCTGGTCGGTATAAAGAAACACTAGTAGAAATTATTTAATTTGCAGCAGATTTTTTAATACTATATAGACGTTCCAAGTACCCACATCCGGAGTTGAGCTTCTACCGTACCATGAATGATTGCCACATCACACATCTTAGGTAGGTGATCTACGTAATACAATCCATCCCTCTCAGTACCATGCTCAATGATCTTCCCGATTGGAGCATCCTATACATTACAAAAATCAGAAGTAAGTAAAATATTATAGTCCAATTCTTTTGTAATGTGGATAACAGACAAAGATTATACGAAATTTTAGAATAAAGGAAGTTTTTTAAAGACAAATTATCCTCGATTTTCACAGTTCTGGCTTCAGTAACACCAACACATTCTCCATTGGCTGTCTTTATGAGAGATTTTTTGGGTTTGGTGAAATTTAAGAGGTCCTTTTTATCATTTGTCATAGTGTTTGTTGCCTCGCCAATAAAAAATCTATCGCCTTTTTGAACTCACAAAAATTGGGCTTGCGAAATTGTGGGATTGAGCTTGGTTTGCTCTTGATAAATGTGGCCTTATTTGTTTGGGAGTGGGTTCAGTTTTTTGAAGTGGGTTGCATTGACATAAAAAAGAAGTGGGATGTTATGGGGGGTAAGATAAGAGGCACGTGGAATAAGGGTTGGGTTGGATGGCTGATTTAGGGTTAGGTTTAGGTTTAGGGTGAGAGCATACTCCATTTTCCCATTTACCTTCCCCAAGATCTTCAGCAGTCGTTTTTGTCTCCACGGCCATCTCCACCTTGTTCCCTGATTTTGTGTTATGATCCATCACCATTGAAGCTCCTCCCTTCTTCCTTGCTTCCTCACTTCTTTCCACACCTTTCTTCTTGTTGTCTAACCACCAATCTGGATACCCGATAAGTTTAAAGAAACCTTCCCTAGTGTGTCGGGTACCGTCACAGTGAGAGCATGCATCAGAGGTTTGTCTTCTCGTCATCGCCACGCCAAAATGATGGCTTTTCTGACCGGTTCTTTGTGGCTTAACCACTTCCAATCCCCTCTAGCATAGGTAAGGTCAAAGGTAATGTGTTTATCATAATGCTTCTTTGTGCTATTTCCCTTCGTATTACACTATTAGCCCATCTCAACTGAAGGTAATGGTTCTTGATTGACGATTTTCCTCTTATGCTTGTCCATTGATTCATCTAGTCCAGCTAAAAATTGATATAGCCTGTTTTGTTGGACTAATTTATTGTGCTCTATTATGTCATCTATATCCTTCATTGGGTAAGCAATACATATGTGAATCTCCTTCCAAATCGTGTTTAGTTTTCCATAGTATGCCTCGATAGAGTCTCTGCCTTGTTTGATTGCATTGTGTTGGCTTTGATGGTTAGATCAAAGATCTCCAATCTGTCCCTTTCGCTGCTTTACATGGCTTTGATGCCTTTCCAAAGTTCATATGAATTTGAAAAATTAAGAAATTGGTTTACCAATTCTAATTCTATGTTTTTCAATTATCTATGATTTAACCATTGCATCCTTTTGGGCCCAAATTATGCATTCTTGTGTGGTTAGGGAAGAAGAAGGAGAGGAAGTGATGTATGTAGAGGCAGTAGGCCTTCTTCTTCCTTTAGCCGCCATTAACATCAACCTAGACCATTTGGTATAGTTTTGATGGTTTAATTTTTCTCATATATTGATTGAGTTAGGAGCTCCGTGAGGTTATTGGCTCTTGTTAATGTCGAGCTTCTCTAGAAGTTTTAGCAGTCAAGCCATAACTCCGGCTATTTCACTCAATTCCATTGGTGGTTCACTCATCCCCATAGGTAAATATCTTGGTAAATGATAAAATAATGGCCGGAAAATCACCGAACATGGCGCCGATTCTGATACCAAGAAAAGCTTTAAAGTTATGTAATTTTGTATTTTTTTGTATTTTCTGAAAATGAATACTTTGATACATATCCTAGTATATTTATACATACATGCATAACTAACTATCTTATCTTTTGTTTAGGATAAACTAATCCTCCTCTAATCATGGAGATCTATCCTATCTTTTCTACAAAAACTTCATACTCCATAATTCATTGAATCAATTATGCATTATTGCTTCGTGATTAATTAATTGAAGTTAACAATTAGCTGAGGCAATTAATGAAAAATATTATTTAATTGATAGACATTACAATTAGGTCATGACAAGTTAAGAGCGATGAATTTCGTTATTCTCTTAATCTAATTTGGCTTAGTATTTAGTTAATAATGAAATTTGATGACTAACATTTTGCATTGCCCACTGAATTACAATTCCTAAGAATTATTGTATTATCTATTTCCCAAAGTACTATACTAACTAATCTATTAGCAAATAACAAAAGGACGTGCATTATTGGATCTTCGATTCAATTTTAGATCGAGATGAGATAAAAATTTCATTAGTGTTTAGACCCACAAAAAGAAATTGTAGAATTTCATGCCACGTGTGTGATTAGCGAAATTTAGATGCAATTAGTGAAAACTGTAGGAATTTAGATGCGATTAGCAGAATTTCAAAAAACGATTTCTTAGCATATAAAACAGGATCTCATGCATATAATAATACGGATTATCAAAGTACTATAACATACCCTTGATGCGTGAATTCCTCGAAGCAAAATGGCACATTTTACGGAGAATCTAGAACGTCAAATGTCGTTCCTCTAGTATTGGTCCACAAGTAGGATTGGATTACCCACGTATACTAGTAAAAAATCAAGAACCGTTCTTGATTGCTTTTTAGGGTTCTGAGTTATGTGAGAGAGGCTAGTATATCGAAATTAGGTCTAGGGTTTTCAACCCCATATATCTATCTATATATCTATCTATCTATCTATCTATCTATATATATATATATATATATATATATATATATATATATATATATATATATATATATATATATATATATATATAGGGGAGGGATCATGTGAGAACCCTCCCCTTATGTGAGAACTCCTTTTTGGTGAGAACCCATCTTACACCCTTGGATGGTTGATGATTTAGGGCTGAAAATGCTTAAGAAATGGATGGCAAATTTGTAAATATCCAGTCAATGTGTTAAAACTTTGTTGCTGGCAAAGTGTTCAGAAAATTTTCTACTTTGCGTGTTTGCTGGACATCCACTTTGCGTGTTGCCATTGCCATCTCTACGTGCTGGCAGAGTGTTAGACTCTTATGTTTCATTCTTTTCTTCATTATTGTGCATCTATTTCTCAGTTCATTATTCTTTTCTCCTGGGAAGAGCTCTCTTCTCGTTCAAGGTAAATTTTTTTTGCACCTCTTTAAATTTTGTGATTCTTGTTAGCTCTCTTCTCGTTCAAGTGTTAAATTTTGTTGTATTAAAATGAGTGGGAAATGTTTTACATTCACTGTTCTAGAAATGAGTATTCATTTGGAAATTATGTATACAAGTGGAAATTATGTATTCGAGTGGATATGCTGATTGTAATTGAGTGGAAATGATACGAATAATTATAGGAGTACAATTATATGTTCAATTGTTTAGATCATTATACTCAATCTTATAGAACATTCTGTATAGTAGTTTAGAATATTAGTCAAGAATTACCGAAACATAACATTTATTAATTTCAGTCTGCCGAGGTTTAGAACATCATGTAAAGTGATTTAGAACATCATGTTCAGTAGGTTAGAACATGATGTTCACTTGTTTAGAACATGGTGTTCAGTAGTTTAGAAATGCCCACTAAATTATTTTGACCAAATATCCTAGCGTTTAGAATTAGAAATTAACGATTATAGTATATTATGTCTGTTTTAAATGTGTGAATTTATGAAATTATTCAAGTACAATTATAAGTTCAATGGTTCAGAACATCAAGTTTAATAGTTTAGAACATCCTGTACACTCATTTAGAACATGGTATTCACTAATTTAGAACATGATGTTCATTAGTTTGGAAATACTGTTTTAAACTAATAACCTAGCGTTTAGAATTAGAAGTTAACCATTATAGTATATTAGGTTGGTTTTTAAATGTGTGAGTTTATGAAATTATTCGAGTACAATTATATGTTCAATAGTTTAGAACATCAAGTTCAGTAGTTTAGAACATCAAGTTCAGTAGTTTAGAACATCAAGTTCAATTGTTTAGAACATCAAGTTCAATTGTTTAGAACATGATGTGCACTAGTTTAGAACATCATGTTCAGTAGTTTGGAAATGCCTTCCAAGCTATTTAAAACTAATTACCTAGCGTTTAGAATTAGAAATTAACCTTTATAGTATATTAGGTTGGTTTTAAAATGTTTGAATAAATAAAATTATTCGAGTACAATTATATGTTCAATACCTTAGAACATTAAGTTCAATGGTTTAGAACATCATGTTCAGTAGTTTAGAACATCAAGTTCAATTGTTTAGAACATGGTGTTCACTAGTTTAGAACATGATGTTGATTAGTTTTCAAATGGCCACCAAACTGTTTTAAACTAATTATCTAGCGTTTAGAATACGAAGTTGACCATTATAGTATATTAGGTTGGTTTTTAAATGTTTGAATTTATGAAATTATTCAAGTACAATTATATGTTCAATAGTTTAGAACATTAAGTGTAATAGTTTAGAACATTATGTTTACTAATTTAGAACATGGTGTTCACTAGTTTAGAACATGATGTTCATTAGTTTGGAAATGTCCAATAAAGTATTTTAAACAAATTACCTAGTGTTTAGAATTAGAAATTAACGATTATATTATATTATGTTGGTTTTTAAATGTGTGAATTTATGAAATTATTCGGGTACAATTATATGTTAAATGGTTTGAACATCATGTTTAAAAGTTTAGAACATCAAGTTCACTCATTTAGAACATTTAAGTTCACTAATTTAGATCATGGTGTTTAGACTAAACTACTAAACATTTAGAACATTTAAACTAATTAACTAGCGCTTAGAATTAGAAGTTAACCATCATAGGATATTATGTTGGTTTTTTAAATATGTGAATTTATGAAATTATTCGAGTACAATTACATGTTATATACTTTAGAACATCAAGTTCAGTAGTTTAGAACATAAAGTTCAATTGTTTAGAACATGATGTTCACTAGTTTAGAACATGATGTTCAGTAGTTTGGAAATGCCCAATAAAGTATTTTAAACAAATTACCTAGCGTTTAGAATTAGAAATTAACCATTATAGTATATTAGGTTAGTTTTAAAATGTTTGAATAAATGAAATTATTCGAGTACAATTATATGTTCAATACCTTAGAACATTAAATTCAATAGTTTAGAACATCATGTTCAGTAGTTTAGAACATCAAGTTCAATTGTTTAGAACATGGTGTTCACTGGTTAGAACATGATGTTATTTGGTTTAGAACATTTCTTCGCAAGTTGAGTACATGATGTTCATTTAGTGTTGTTTTAATATTTTTATATTTTTTGGATGTTGAGCATTTGGAATTTTATGATATAATAACTTAGTTTATTCGGACATTTATTGTTCTGAGGAGTAGTTACTATGGTTTTTGTAGGCAATGGGCAATGAAGAGAATTGTAGTGATCATAGTGAAAATAGGGGTAATACATCAGAAGTGATACCTGTGTCTACGCCGGGAGGTTCCAAAGTATGAATCCCAATTTGCTCTAGCGAGTTAAAACCGTATGTGGGCATGAAAGTGTCAAGTATTGATGAAGGGTTTTCATTTTATGAGGCATATGCAAGTTCGGTTGGTTTTAATGTAAGAAAATCAACTACAAAAAGAAGGAAGAATGGCGTTGTTAGTTTTCAATATTTTGTGTGTAATAAAGCTGGATTTAAGTCTAAAAAGACGAGTAATTTGCAAGATATGAGAAGTGAAAATGAAGGGGAAGATAGAAGTGTAGTTAGGAGAAATTTGGTCACTCGTGTTGGATACAAAGCACGTATGGTGTTGAAGGTTTGCATTGATGGGGGTTATGTTGTATTTAATATTGATGAAAGACATAGCCATTCCCTTTATTCATCAAATTCGGTACATTTTCAAAAGGCGAGAAGAAATTTGAACATTTTACACAAGAAGATGATTGTTGATAATTCGAAGGTAGTATAATATAGGAATGTTCTAAGTTTGTATGTTATTTTTCCAAAGTATTCAATTAATTATTCTAAATTTGAACATCTCGTTGTTGATAATTATAGTATTCTTGGTTTATGAATATTGTTGTAAAGTTACATTTTATTATGTACACAGGTTAACGTTGGTCCTGTGAGAACGTTTAGAATGATGAAAGAATACGTTGGTGGTTATGAGAACGTAGGTGGCTCTAAGTGTGATTTCAAAAATTTTCAGAGGGACTTGAAGGCGTATATTGAAGGGGCCGATGCACAAATGTTTGTGGATAATTTCAAGAGAAAAAAGTTAATTTGGTCTGCTTTTTTTTTCGATTACCGTATCGATGATGATGATTGCCTGTGTATGGCTCTATGGGCCGATCCTATATGTAGGAAAAATTACAGTCTTTTTGGGGATATGGTTTCATTTGATACAACTTATCAAACTAACAGGTATTTTTATTGGTCCCAAATGTACTATTCAAAGTCCCAAATTAGTTGTTTAACACTGGCATTTTTTTTGTTATTATCAGGTATAATATGGTATTTGGGCCTTTCACTGGGGTTGATCACCATAAGAGATGTGTTACCTTTGCTGCTGGGTTTATAGCCAAAGAAGATGTTATATCTTTTGAATGGCTATTTAGAACATTCTTAAAAGCAATGGATCATAAGGAACCGTCGTCTTTAATTACAGATCAAGATCCCGCGATGAAGATTGCGGTAAGTAATGTGTTTGAAAAGTGTGAGCACAGATTTTGTATGTGGCATATTATGAAAAAGATGCCTGATAAGATTGGGAGAAGTATTACCCAAGAAATTGATTTTCTAAAGATAATCAGTGATTGTGTATGGAACTTAGAAATTGAACCAAAGGAATTTGTAGATAAATGGAACAAGATGCTATTTGATTTTCAGTTAGAAGATCATGAATGGCTTCGTTTTATGTTTGAAATGAGATCAAAGTGGATTCCGGCTTATTTTAGAGATGTGTTTATGGGCGGTATTATGAGAACTACATCAAGGTCTGAAAGTGAAAATAATTTCTTCTCATCCTTTGTTAATCCACATGTATCTCTAGTAGAGTTTTTGATGAGGTTTGAAAGTGCCATGGATGCACAAAGACATACTCAAGCACAAAATGATTACGATTCTCAGAACAAGCATCCAGAATGTAAGACTCCAATGGAGATTGAAAGACATGGTTCTGAGTTATATACCATTAATGTTTTTTATGAGTTTCAGGTGGAAGTTATAAGTGCTTGTTATGAATGTGGTGTAGAGGAGTTAAGGAAGGAAAATGGGTTGGAAATTGCAAAAGTTAGTGAATGTAATGGTGGAAGGACTTATGAGGTATTCATGGATAGTAGTAATTATGAGACGAGGTGTTCTTGTAAGTTGTTTTGTAGGCAGGGAATTCCATGCAGACATATGGTATGGATTTGGAAGGCAAAGAAGTTGGATAGAATTCCAAATCAATATGTTTTGAATAGGTGGACAACAATGGCTATGAGACAACCAATCTTTGATGGGTATGGTAAGGAGATGGGATGTTATTCAAGTGGTGACGATAGGAAGCGCTTGTTGAATGATTTATGGTCCGAGATTCATAGTTGCGTTAGTTTGGTTGAAGGAAATAATGAAGAAATGGGTGACTTCGTTAAGTATTTACAAGAGTATAGGGTGAATTTGGAAGAGAAAAGAAGATTCGCAGATGAAAGCGAGGACGGGCATAGTAAATCACAAGTTCTTGAGTTGTTGACCGGGTCTAGCACTCCCTGTGAAATAGTGGTTAGACCTCCAAAAATTTCGAAAAATAAAGGGACTGGAGTGCACGTTGGGAGCGAAAAAATCAGTGGAACTACTTCGAAAAGATTGAAGGGTGATAAGGAAAAAGCAATTGAGCAATGTCAAAAGAGAAAAAGGTTATGTCGAGGGTGTGGGGAACTCGGATATCATGATATCCGAAATTGTCCTAATAGAATATTTTGAGACTTGGTTTTAATTGTATTTAGAATGCTGAGTTCTTTTTGGAAATTATGTCAAAGTGCTTTAGAACATTATGGTCAATACATTAGAACATATTGTTCAATACTTTAGAACATTGTATTCATTGGTTTAGTACATGATGGTCATCGGTTCAATGCTTTGTAACATTTTATTCATTGGTTTGGAACACTATATTCGTCGGAAATTTAGAACATTACGTTCAACAGTTTAGAACCGTATGGTCATTAGTTTAGAACATACGGTTTAGTTGTTTAATATTTCAACATTATTTTCCCTGGTTAAGATCACTGAGTTAGTTGCTTTATAACACTGTACTTATTAGTTTAGAATATGATGTAGGAGACTTGGAACAACCCACTAACTTAGAAAATTATATCTACAAATTTACGAATATGACCATATAATAAGAATGTTGAGAATTAACCACATCAAAGTAATATTTGATGAATAAAAATGTTGTTGTGAATATAGTAATATAATGTTAGTAGTGTTGTTCATAGAGTTCCTTGAAATTAGTTCAATCCTGATGTTGTTCATAATAATAGTAATCATTGTTGTAGTTCCCCCAATCATCATCATGATTCATCCTGATCCTTTGCCCACACTTTTGACTTAGAAATTACTGATTTTTGAACTTGATTCGCATTGCTTGTCAAGATTCTTCCGCAGAATTCAATGCGTAATTTCTTGAGCATTTCAGACTGAAACAGATAAGGAAAGGAAATCAACGTGTCAGAATGGAAATTTCAATAATTCAAAGGACTTATTGTGGTCTATACACTAGTAACTTACATCAGTAGCTTCCAGTCCTAAGTCCCATTGTGAAGCACTTTGATTTTGGTATGTTTCCATGTGCTTCAAAATGAACACTCCACAATCATTTGCGTTCTTGTTGTCCCTCCATTTCATTTTTTTTACTGAAGTTTTAAAAGTAAGCACGAGTTCACCATTGCCCATCTGTTTCTCTGTTAAAAATCTACCAAAAGCTTTGGCCTGTGTTATAACAAATATTATAACATAAGGTTAGAACAATGCAAGAGCAGTATAGAATCCTATAGCAATACATAAGTAAATATTTAGAATAATAACATTAATTCTTAGAACAATATGAACATTGAGTCCATAGGTTTAAAACGTTATACGTACAGTCGTTTAGAACATTGAGTTCATTGGTTTAGAACATTATGTTCATGTGTTTAGAACATTAAGTTCACTGGTTTAGTGCACTAGTTACATTTGGTTTATAACATTTAGTTCATTGGTTTAGAACTTTGTGTTCATTGGATTAGAACATTGAGTTCACTGGTTTAGAGCAGTGATTTCAGAACAGTCTGTTCATTGGTTTAGAACATTGAGTTCATTGGTTTAGAACATTGAGTTCATTGGTTTGGAACATTGAGTTCATTGGTTTAGAACATTGAGTTCATTGGTTTAGAACATTGACTTGACTTGTTTAGAACACTGATTTTGTCGGTTTAGAACATTGGATTGACTGGTTTCGAACACGATGTTCATTGGTCTAGAACACTTAGTTCATTGGATTAGAACATGCAGATAGTTTTTTTTAGGAATGGAACAATATAGTAATTAAAGTTGTAGTGTATTGTAAGATTAGTAGAAAAATAGAAATTCCCCTGAGTTAAATAAATAGTTACCATTGTCTTGTGGTAGTTTTTGTATTTCGACGTAAACGAGATTCCCTTCTCCAAGAATCTGTTGTCAATTACGTCGATTCCCTTTGTGATGAAGTTGAAACAGAATAAGTAATAGTGTTCGAAGGCTACTATTGGGAAGAACACCTGAAAATATAGTAATCATAAGAACATATAGTTTATAGTGTAATTAAAAAATTATTTTCCTAGTGAGAGTTATTGTTCTTACCAATTGTATTTTGTCAAGGGTTGTGACATTGGAGTGTTCGAGTTCGCTCAGCATTCTTGTTGCGAAGGCTTGGTATTTTTCCTCCAAAGGAGTGGAAGCAGGGAAGTACCTATCACTGCATAGTATATATCTGTAATATACAAAATATAGATAATTTAGAACAACATTCACCCAAATTGATTGGCAGGAGTTAATTGAATTTTATTAAAAGAACAACTTTTATTAAAAGAACAACTTACCAAAAGCTCAGAGGTGAAGAAAAATCTGTTCTTCGATTCAGGGTTTCTCCTTCTATTTTGAATGTTCAAAATATAGGCCCATGAATCAATGATGTTGTTCATGATCAAATTGTCATATGCAAGTGACATTATATCTTCCCTGCTGATCCAGGTTTGATTATCATTGTACAACTCCTCGCTTATAGTCATGGGGAAAAAGAAGAACATAAGTTTAGAACGGTATTTGAATGTAAGAATACCAGTGTTAAGAATTAGAGCATTAAATGAAGTGTTTAGAACAACTGATCATAAAATTAGAACATGTACCTAGCGGGGCCTTCTGAAAATGCATATTCAGCAACTCTTCGTTGGGCTGCATCGACTCTTTTCAAAGTCGTTTCATTCTCTACCATGAATGGGGAGCGTAGATACAAGGGAAGCTTAGGTGGACGTCTTTTTGCACGTTGTGGTTCTTTTTCATTCAACCCGACCACAACGTCTTGCTCAGACCTATAAGTGGGTCAGAGTATTCAAGTAAATAGAAGAGTAGAACATCAAGTTCACTGTTTAGAATATGCAGTTCACTAGCTTAGAACACCAAGTTACCTAGTTTAGAATGTTAAGTTTACTACTTTAGAACATCAAGTTTACCAGTTTAGAACATCATGTTCACCAGTTTAGAACATCAAGTTTCCAGTTTAGAACATCAAGATCACCAGTTTAGAACATCAAGTTCACCAGTTTAGAACATCAAGATCACCATTTTAGAACATCAAGTTATTAACCATAGCAGTATATTCTGTTGATTACTAAATATTTCCCAAATTAACCATTCTACTATATTATGTTGGTTTTGAAACGTGTGAATTTATGAAATTATACGAGTAGAGAATGATTACCTTTCCTTCGGAGTATCTTGCACAATTGACTGCGTTAATTTGTGTATTTGCTCTTCCATTTCTTGGTTCGATGCAGCGCAATGTTCAGGGAGAGTAGGAGTAGAAGCAACTGCTTGAGCTGGGGAATCAGTAACAGGTGGGCCAGGTGAATCAGGAGGTGTTAGAAATTGTGCATCAGTGGGGTTGGGGACAGGGGAAGCTGGGGGAGTTGTAATAAGATGACGGGGAGGTGACACTGTCTGTGACTTAGAAAAAAGATCAAAGGTAGGGTGGGATGAAACAACCACATCCTTGGGTTGATATCTTTCCCAAGCCCTACCCATTACATCGTTGAGCTCTTGCATAAAAGTTGGCTCGTCAAATAGATGCTGGTCTTGGCTGAGTATGGTAGGGCTACTCATTAAATCTGGGCGCTGAGTGCTTTGTATCGAGGTGTACTTGTTCCAAATGTTGGCAATGAGGGTATTCATTTCGTCTCTCACTTCGATTTCTCCCAATAAGGTGCTTGCTTTGTCAAGCATAGAGTACATGTCGTTGACATTGGAAGCAAGAGCCTTTGCCACATTAGAAAACTTGTTCAAGAAACCCTATACGGATGGAGGACATATTAGAACAATTTGCCTATACTAGAAGAATAATATCTATTTAATTAGTGTAATAATATAAACATGATTTTTTAGAAGAACACATGCCATAAAATTAAAATGTTTAAAATGAACTCACAAGCACGTCTTCTGGAGCAGAAGATGCAGGGTTGGCATTCTCCGCTTTGATCATTCTGTCAAGAATGATCCCTTTCCCAAAGCCTCTTGCAACTTCAATTTTCATTCTTGATTGGATCAACTCCTTCTTCCAGACTCCAATCAAAGGGAATTGTCTTGGGTTAACAACACTGCCTCTTTTGAGGCGATCAAAGTAAGAAATCTGTAGAACAATAGGTGAAAATTTTTAGAACAAATAGCACAAGTATTTATAACATACCACTATATTTCCAGAACAATAGTGAGACCAATAATAACAAGCAAAAACAAATGAGACTTACAAGTAAAAATGGTAGTGGACCAGTGAAAAACGCAGCACCATTTTTCCAATCACTTATTGATTGGACCATGTGCTTGTAGGTGAATTCACACCAATTCAGTGTCTTGATACTGCTTAAGTCTTCGCAGTAGGACAAGAACTTAATGTTGACTAAACGGTTTGCTGTGGATTTAACACAGCAATTGATAGCAGCTACAACAAAGTTCCATAAGAACTCGTCGCATACATCCTTTTCTTTTAGCTCCTCTATTCTAGCAATGAGGGCTGAGTTCGTAGGACTCCCAGTGGTAATGCCAAAGGTATTTCTCCAACTATCCAAAAATGCTTTCGCCTTTGTGTCTTGGTCTTTAAATTCCATTTCAAGAATACGGGTCCCTCCAATGGGAAGACCATAAACTAGGTGGACATCTTCAACTGATATTGGTATCTCCTGTCCATGGGAGAGTACCAAAGCAGATTTATCTTCATCGAAGCAATTCACCAGTTCCGCAGCGAAGTTAGATTTATGACCATCCAAATCTAACTCTAGGAAGCCCCCGAAGCCTATATTTCTGATTGCTTCTTTGTGTTGGTCAGAGAGGTCAACCAACACATCGGTTATGAATTGCTTCGGTGGAATTCGTTGGTTAAGGACATTCCTTTTCTTGATGGGTTTGGGGGTTTTAGGGATCTCCTTTTTTTTCTTTTGTTGCTTATTGAAAGCAACATCAACAGCTTTTCTCTTCTTGTGAGTATCAATTGGTTGTCTTTCATCGCTCCTACATAAAGGTAAGAACATTGCAATAAGAGTTTAGTACATCGTATCAATCATTACAGTTTAGAACATTATATCAATCATTGTATTTTAGAACATTATATCAACTATTTAGAAGGAACTGGTTAAAACATTGAGTTCACTTGTTTAAAACATCATATATATAAAACAGTACAAAAGAAGACAAGCTTAGGCAAGTTTCCTAACTATACACAATGTCCACTGGTTAAGAACATTGAGTTCACTGGTTTAGAACCTCAAGTTCACTGGTTTCGAACATCAGACTCAAACACAAGTTTCCTAGCTATACCCAAACACTATGGGTCAATGAAGAAACTACCCAAACACTAGGGGTCATTAGTTTAAAACACATAATCCATTAATTTAGAATATTGTGTTCACTAGTTTAGAACATTACGTTCATTAGTTTAGAATATAATATTCATTGGTTTAGAACATTGAGTTCAATGGTTATTTTGTTCACTAGTTTAGAACAATATGTTATTGGTTTAGAAACTTGACTTCATTGATTTAGAACATTATGTTTGTTAGTTTAGAACATTGAGTTCACTGGGTTAGAACACTGAGTTCATTGAGTTAGAACATTATGGTCAGTAGTAGATAACATTGATTTCATTGTTTTAGAACATTGTGTTAATTGGTTTAGAACATAAAGGTCATGGGTTTAGAACATGAAGACCACTAGTTTAGAACATGAAGACCACTAGTTTAGAACACTCGTTTAGAACATGAAGACCACTAGTTTATAACAGGTCCACTAGTTTAGAACATGATGTTACTTGATTTAGAACATAATGTTCAACGTTTTAGAACATTATGTTCTTTAGTTTAGAACATTATGTTAATTGTGTCCCAAACATGCTTTGATATTATGTTCAAATTATGCTCAATACTTGGTTCACATAATGTCAAATTATGCTCAATACTGATTCTAACGAAATGTCACAAAATCCAGTTCAATAGTCAAGAACATTATGACAAATTAGGTTGACAACATTACGTTTAATATTTTAGAACATCAAGTTCACTACTTCAGAACATGATGTACACTTGTTTAGAACATCTAGTTCACTACTTCAGAACATGATGTACACGTGATGTTCAGTAGTTTAGAACTCGATGTTCATAGGTCTAGAACATGATGTTACTTGGTTTAGAACATGAGGTTATTCGGTTTAGAACATGAAGACCACTTGTTTATAACAGGATGTTACATGGTTTAGAACATGATGTTACATGGTTTAGAACATTATGTTCTTTAGTTTAGAAGATTATGTTAATTGTGTCCCAAACATGCTTTGATATTATGTCAAGTTATGCTCAATACTTGGTTTACATAATGTCAAATTATGCTCAATACTGATTCTAACGAAATATCACAAAATCCAGTTCAATAGTCAAGAACATTATGACAAATTAGGTTGACAACATTACGTTTAATATTTTAGAACATCGAGTTCACTACTTCAGAACATGATGTACACTTGTTTAGAACATCTAGTTCACTACTTCAGAACATGATGTACACGTGATGTTCAGTAGTTTAGAACTCGATGTTCATAGGTCTAGAACATGATGTTACCTGGTTTAGAACATGAGGTTATTCGGTTTAGAACATTATATTCTTCGATTTAGAACATTGCGTCAATTAGTCCAATGCAATGATATTATGTCAAATTAGGTTTCGAGCATTACGTTCATTACTTCAGCACATCATGTTCATAGGTGTAGAACATGATGTTCTTCGGTTTACAACATCATATTAAATGGTCAATGGTCTGGTATTACGATAAATTAGGCTTAGAACATTGTGCTCATATTTTTAGAACATCACGTTCATAACTTTAGAACATCATGTTCAATAGTTTAGAACATGATGCTTATTATTTTGGAAATACACCAAAACCACAAAACAACCCCAAACCTGTTTGAATAACGATTTCAGAACAAAATACCAGTATACTCATAACAATTGTTTAAATACGAAGAACACTATATAGCGAAATTTTTAATTGTGAAATAACATTATCTACGAAATAACACGAAATTCAGTGAATTACCCCTCCTTCGAGTTCGTGGGGGTGGCAGAAGTGATTCCAAGTCTTCGCTGAGTTTGGGGCAACATTTTGTGTTATATTCAGACCTTTAACACCCAAAAAAATGGAAAAAACGCCATAGTTAGTTTTGGATACTTACAGAACTGCAGCTGTGGTCTTCTTCGAGGTTCCCATGAGTGTGTGAAGTTAGCAAGAGTGTGCGAAAGTTTGAAGACAAGAGCAGTGGGTGCGAAGGTTTGCGGAAGTTTGAAGACAGGAATGGGGTTCGAAAATTTTCGGAAGTTCGAAGAGAGAAGACGTGGAGGATGCAAATGAAGGGCCTCTGAAGAAGTAATGAAGTAGACTGAAAAAGATTTGCATGTTCCAATCTTCCAAAAGTGTCAGTTACACTTTTTAATCAACTTCCTTTTGTCAGTTTTTTTGATTAATTACGGATTTGCCATTTTGTTCTATTGAATGACAACCCTTAGATCTGCCAAGTTGTATGGAGTTAGATGGGTTCTCACCCTTAGAAGAGTTCTCATATTAGGGGGGGTTCTCACATGAACCCACCCCTATATATATATATATATACACACACACACACACACACAATAATTAAATAACTCAATTACCTAATTTGATCAACTTACAACTCTCACATAAGTATCTTAGATTTATCCAATCACTTGCTTATTTGTGTGACCTCGTAGGACTTAGTTATCGTTAGTAGTATATTAATCTAATTAATATATATATTATAGTTGGTTTCTAATAAAACACTATAATCATCTATAATAATTGAATTTCATTATCTTCATAAGTCATACTAATTATATCTAGTTTGTTACATTTGTTGAGGACATTCCTTCAGTTTGCAAATAATTGACAGTGTTTCAAAATCATAACAACGAAAGATGAAATTTTATGTAAATCCCATGGTGCAAATTAGTTGTGTCTTGTAGAGGTTGTACATCACAGCCTCACAGGGACGTCATTTAGGAAGAGGGCCTAAAATTGTGAGACTTGAGACTTGTGTGAGCAGCCACCGGTCACCAAGTGTTGCAAAAATAAGGGAGGAAGTAGGAAAGGTCGTTATCTATGCATGCCCGTATGTGAGGTTGATGACAAAATTTTGAATGTGCATGCGTCTTTAGAAAAGAACTAAAGATAACCGAACAGGTAGCAAGTCTATTTATTTCTACTTCATCAAGTAATGTGATAATTCACATTTAGTTTATGTCTTAGGAGTGTTCTATGGAGAATATGCATATGGTTCATTTTAGTGGAGTTTTGCTTGATGTTAACTTGTTTGTGGTCCTATAATGTATTTTTATGGGTCGTTTCCTTGTTATTGATGTATTTCAGGAACATTGAAACTATATTTCAGAGGTTTACCAAAGCAGTATACAAAATGGATTTGCATTTGAAAGTGGAGCTTTGAACGTGACGTGATACTCGAGAAAAATCATTAGTATTAATTAGGGAGAATTTATCGAGTTACTTGCTTTGTAGAAGTTAAAGTCAACTTAATTATTTGGTCAATTAGTCTCTTAGAATTCGACCCTTACTTGACCACACATAGTAGTATTAGCTAGAATATTTTTTATAGACACACGACAACTTCATCTAATTGAATTAATAAATTTGATATTTTAACAAGAGCCTAAATGTTTTTCATATTCAGTCTGAAATTCGATTCGAATATAGTAGTTCGGATAACATAGTATCAAGCTGTATGGCCTTGGCCTGAACATTAGATATATACGCATGCTTCTCAGATGTTTGACGTTCCTTGCTACAACACCTCGCCAATCCACTACATCAGTCGGGTAAATCCCCAGCAGTCTTAGTAAGCAATTGATACATACTTTCTTGTGGCCGGTGATGTCACTGTATAGTTATGGAGGCTGACATTCTCGATCTTAAAATCATTTTCTTAATATGAGCATGCTTATTGGACTTTAGTTCATAGTGATTATTTTATCCATGTTTTTATTATTGTATCCTACTCATATATCTTACCAGCAGTGGAATGCCAACAAGGTCTACTGAAACTTGCAGTTTTGAACAAGCTAATGCCTTGTAATTTATTAATCTCAGTACAGCAAAAGTTTACTACGACACGGGCTTGATTAAAACTATTGTCAACTTCATGCACAAAAGAAAACATGCTTGTGCTTCATTCCCCTGGGTTGCCAGCGCTTCAGTGGAGCATTTTTTTTATTTTATCCAATCTTAGTTATGCCGTCTAACATGCTGTACTCATTATTAAAACAAGCAAAAAAAGTTTAACATGCTGTACTTAGCTAGTGGCATGAAAGTTGAAACGTTATAACATGCTAGTTTAATTAGTTAAAGTCTTAATCTAGTGTATATCCGACGAGGATATTCGTTTTTTAATTGCAGTAGCCTACCAAACAATAGCCTTATTTGCTGGATATGTCTTTTGGTTGCCTCGAAAAGAGAAAAAAAAAAGAATGTTTTGGTTAAAGGTGAGGTTAAATGACTACATGCTTGTTAGGAAATGATGACTGAGAGGCGTTGAGTTGAGTTAAAGTAATCTAGTGTATGGAGTAAACACCTGCCTTTAGAGGTTTGTGTAAAAGCAATGAATTGAAGAAACGTAACTGGAAAGGGGAGTTGACTAGGGAAGGATATTTCAACTTATTAGGTAATGTTTGAGTTTGAAACAAACTAGGTTTAATTTGATTTTTTTTTTTCTTGTGTGATTTTTTCTTTGATCTTTTGGAATAAAAAACGTAGAAATTTAATTTGCTCCTACCCTATTAATATAAGAATGTAGATATGTAAAACGGAATTTCAAGAAATAATTTTTTGCATCTACAACAGGATTTCATGCGCATTTTGATACAAATTATTGGAATAGAATTTCATACCCTTGGAGCATGATTTACACAAAGCAAAAGTGCACGTCACACTTCTATATGGAGATATTTAGAACGCCAATTGCCGCTCCTCTAATGTTGGTTTACAAGCAATGATTGAATCTCCACGTGTGCTAGTACGAAATAAGAAACGCTTTCCTATTGCTTTTCTTGGTGATGGCAAAGTGAGAGGATTAGCTTTCTTAGACTGATAGATATGTCTTTTTCATTTCTAAGCCATGGTGTGTGCGTATATACATATGTATATATATAACATCTATATGTTATAAAATAAATCTAATCATTAATACTTCACATAAGTATGACTTTTGAGTTTCTTAACCTTTTCACGCGTCTTAATCCAATCGTATGCTCATATGTGTGACCTCATAAGACCGGTTTATTATTAGCAGCGTACTAATCAAATTATTTGACATATCATAGTCGTTTTCTAGCAAAACACTATGATTACCATAATTGATTATGATTTATCTTTATAATTATATTTTATTATTACACTTGATCAAATGACGTTTTCCTTCAATTACTTCGTATTTGATTCGTGGATAAGGTAATAGATAGCTTTTCCTTATGAATTCAAACTTATTAATCGATACTTCGTCAATTAGATTGCTAACCCAATAGTGATTTTTGCCTAAAATCAAATCAACCTTATTGAAGTTAAAACTTAGGGTTCTTGTTAACCCAATTTGGATATAGAAATTTAGGCTTATTAAACTTTTAAACGAGTTAAAAATGAGTTTGAGCTCGGCTTCGAGCTTGAAATTAAACAAGCTTTAGTTGAGCTTGAGTTTGAGCCGAGCACGAGAACTGAGTTTTCTAGTCAAGCTCAAGTTTGGGTTTTTGGGCTCACGAGCATTTAAGCTTGAGTTTTGAGTTTTCAAACTTAGCCAAAGTCGAACTCGACTTGGGTCATAAGCACCCCTAACTGAACTCTCTTTTATATTTCAATTTTTTTTTCTTCTTTCCACCTTACACTGTCTAGCTTGAAAATCATTCAAAACCACCTTACAATATAAGTTAGGTAACTCAAATATACTACTATAATACTATTTAAGTGGAGATCCTTACAAGTTACAACCAACAATAAATTATAGAAACATCATACTCCCTTCATCTCTCAAAGATCGCCCCATTTTCCATTTTACATTGTCCTCCAAAGATTTTTTTTACTGTGTCTTAAAAAATTACTTTTCATATTTGGGATAATCTTTGAAAATAAAAGGAAATACTTGTATTTAGAGGATTCTATGCTATTCAATAGTTATTGTCTAGTACTGAGATGGGACCTTCCTGGTTATGAGAATTGAGTTGTAACAAGGTGGAATTTTAATTTGCCTTTTCACAAAAACACAAAAAAATGTGGGGGAATGCTATTTATTTCACCCTATGATAACACTCAACTGCAGCCGAATAAGCACTTCCAACACCTTTTTCCTTTACTCCTTACTTTTTTAACAACTCACCCAAATGCACAAACTCCTCAGCTCCACTTTCCCCCCCTTTCTTTTACTATAAATTAGGCCACGAACACATTGAATACAGCAAATTAGTGTCTCCACTTTCAGCTTCCCTTCTCTTCAATTCCTCTCTAATTCTCTAGCTCTTTCAAAACTGCCTTCTAGATCTTTCTAGGTGAACCAGAAAAAAGGCCAGGGTGTTGAGCAAGATGGAGAAGCAGGGCACGTGCATTGCTAACTCGTGCACTTTGAAATACATGTTTGCCAGCATCATATGCATACATATATATGTCGCACAATACATATATTAATATGGATATAGACGTAGATATAGTTTGGTACATGTATTGAAATTTCACTGGCTGATTATATGATCAATTAGAGCAGTGAGTGAGTCGTTTCATGTGCCCATCTTCTCCATCATGCCCACCTGACCTAGTCACCCAATCATGATTCGTTTCCTCAGACAATCCTTTCTTAAACTGGAGAAAAGTGCAAGATCCAGATTATTGATCTTCTCGAGCATCAGTTTTTTCTTGTTTTCAGGTTGGTTTATGCATATACTTCAAAAATGTTCCCCTTTACTTTGGTAAATTAAATAGACTTTTCTAATTCATACATGATATAAATCAATATACATATTTCAGGAGTCATATATTTTTGTAATATCATTTCTATATATGAGATTATTATTTTTATACTTGATGTCGCTATTTTGTATTTGAGATCATTATTTGTTTTATCTGTAATCGTTATATTTATACTTGAAATGTTTATTTTTATACTTGAGATTATTGTTTCTATATCTGAGATGGTTATTCATACACTTAAGATCATTATTTTTTTTACCTGATATAATACCACATACATATGAGATAATACTACTTATATATGATATAATACTATTTATATCTGATTATAAATTTATATCAAATATAAATTAGAAATTAATATTGGTAAAATTTTCTGTGTTTTATTATTCAATTCTCTTGTTTTCCAATAATAGGTACTATTGTGCTGCACAACTAATATATACATATTTCATTAGAACAATATCATTATCTCCAACCATATTTACATTTTTATAATATAAAAACCCACTACATACATCTATTTTTTCAGTATATAACTATTGATGATCAAGTATTACGTAATGACTCATCATCTTAAATTATATATTAAAATAAGTATAAAAAATACTAACTTAATTATAGCACCATTATAGATGTGAATCTCAGTGGGTCTGTATCTAACTTTTATGGAGTATATGGTATTTGGAAAAGCTACTTTGTTTGGTCACTCTCTGTTAGAAATTTCTAATAGTTATCTATCTTAAATTTCTTTTTTAACGCCCCCTACAAAATTAGTCAAAAATTAAACTCGTGATACATTGCTAAAAAAACTCAATTAAAAGGCTCTATATTAATGTTCTTAATTTACATAATATTGGGCTTTATTAGTTTATTTTGTGCATTTATGAACTTCGTTGGCATGACTTAACCTAAATAGAGGGTACTTCGTGAAAATTGAACAAAAAAATTTCAGCAATATAGCGAAACAGTTCATAGAAATTACTTTTTTTTTAAAAATTTTATAGCAGAGAAACAAACGTTAGTAATAGTTAGAGAAAAAAATTAAATTACGTCTACTAGTAATGACTAATTCATGATGCTCATATAAAATACGGGGTTATATCGAGAAATTACTATTTAGGTGATTAATTATGTTCATATAAAACACAGGGTTATATTAATGATGTTCAAATAAAACACGGGGTTATATTGAGAAATTAAAGTATGATATGAAAGAGTGAATAGGAACTCAAGAACATTTTGTATTCTAGGCATATAGGGAGTTTATTTTTCCTAACCCATGCAAACATCAAAATTAGGTCAAATGATTTCTTGTTATATTATATTATTATCATGTATTGGCTTTTAGTCGTACTTTTTGTTATTAACAAGCATGAATCATCTTTTCATTTTTTTTTTCTGATTTTATATATTTGGTGATGACATAATCGGTACAAGAATCTAAGGTAATAATGTTAGTCTCAATTTTATTCAACTTATTTATCTTATTTTTTAATTTTATCTAAACATAGTTTGTTTAAACTTATGTAATTTAATTTCACTTTTTTGAATTTATTTTTTCAAAAGTTATTTTTAGAAATTATTTTTTTGTACTTATTTTATTAATTTGACCTTAGTTTATTAACTCTAAACTTATCTTATTTTTTGTTGAACTTATTTTTATTTTTGCTAAAATTAGTCAAATTAAATTGAATAATACAGACTCTTATATCCACCACTAAAATTTTATTTCGCGAAAAGCAACCTATCTATCGTTTGTGTTTTATTTTTGCACTGCTTTCTGAGTAGTTGGGAAGCCATTTTTTCATTTTATGAAAAGGCAATTATTTTGTCTTTGTGATATGATAACTAATCCAACAATTTTTTTTTTTTTTAAACGGTAATAAACTATTACCAAAGAAAAAAAATATATATCTTTCAGATTCACACTTTTTTTAATCTATTTTTCAATGGTGGGTTTTGCAAAACAAAGAGCTATCAACGTTAACTTTTATTGTCTTAATTAGTGATCTTTAGCAATTACTTACCTCAGTTGGTTTGGCAGACCCAAGGTCAAGTCCTAAGTACTCCCTACATTGTTTTTCTTTGATTAATCCTTCATGTTTTGATAATTGAATAACTCATTTCAATTATCAAGTTGTAATGATATTTTGTGTAATTTATTATTGTAAGCTCAAGTAATTTAGCATATATAAAATGTAAATCATGCATCCATCAATTACATACCAATCATTCTTACACTGTCAAATTTGATCTTCTATCTACTGCTTGACTGCTAGTTTTCACAGTAAGGCCATGCTTGGATTGAGAGAGATAGATTAAGGGGTAATAAAAGTCAAACTAATGAAAAGGTAAATAAAGGTGGTGATAAGGAGATGAGGTGGAAAAGAAGATATTATAGTGGTGGTATTAGGAAGAAGAAGGAATTAGAAGATTGATTATTACCCTCGTTATAGTGGTAATAACTACTTTAGGGGTGTGGTGTGTATCTATTACCTCTCAAATGAGGGTATTAGTTCCCCTTTTATCAAAATACTAACACTATATTATTTACCTTATAAATCACTTTCACTAACCTTGTTTTTTTATTGATTTGACTTTTATTACTCCCCTAGTGCATTACCCCCAATCCAAACATACCCTAATGATACAATATCTCTCAATCTCTTATTCGGCCAATACTAAAATTTGATTGTTTGAACCACGTATGACAAAGGACTAAGTTGTTTGTACACCATGAACAATGAGTTTCGGATTTGTTAGTATGAATCAGAGGCAGTACACTCAAATACAACTTTGAACGTGCAAAAACTTATCTACAACACTTGTTTGGTGAAATATTGAAACGTAGACCTATTCAAACGGGAAGGGCCCTGTAAATGGTCTTTTATCGACCCGTTTGTAAAAGGATCTAATTACTAATGAGTCTAATAGGTCTGTTTTTTAAAGAGTCATGTTTAGTTAGGTCTTTAATGAGTCAAATCGGATCAATAATGGATCAATAGTATCCAAACTTTTAAACACTATTAGATAATGAATTATATCCACTTACTTGCCGATAATCCATTACCAAAGATTGGATGTGATACATGTAAATTATCACCCTCTATATATATAAAAAAAATATAATCTCTTTGGCCCGACTTGGCCCGTTATGTATCTCCTTTAGCACGACCCTTTTGCATGTGATCCATTTCGATACTAATCCGATCCAATGTACCAGTTTAGTGAAATGACATCTTTAAGAGACTTGGAACAACAATCAATTTTGTTGCATAAAATTTAACAAAAAGAAACTTCAGCATTCTAGTATATGAAGAAAACGAAGAGTTGCTCTCAAGTGTGGTTGCCTCGAGCCAAAGGGGCAGGAGTATTATGCTATTGTACACATCGTTTCTTGTTTCAGTTGTTCCCTCTTCTTCTAGTACTATTGACAATGATTTCTTAACCACTTAATTTACTTTACACAAGACCCTTTTTTTCAAACAAGTACGAAGTAATTACGAGAGAGCAACATCATTAGAATTATGATTGTTTATAGCTAATTAAGACTTATTTTTCTAATTGGAAATTGTTTTTTTTTATGTAAAATTTATTTTTATTGGTCGGAGTTGATTGTGACAAATCAAAATTAATCGACTTTCATTGATTGAGAATTATTATTGCTCAACATTTTTTAATGTGTCTGTACGGCACATTATTGATAAACTACACAGTGTGTAACTGTACCAGCGGACAAATTCTGTAACACAAATCTGTATCATTTAATTACACCCTGACAATATTTAATACCGGTTCACGTTACTACTCCTCTATGTTAATACGGAGTATACATCAAATACATTTTTACGAGATAATAAGTGTATAAAAATAAGAGTAAGGTATGAGAAAAGAGAATGAGAAGACAAATGAATAAAAATAAGAAAAGTAGAATAATGTAAGGAAGAAGATCAAGATAATAAGAAAAACTAAGTTGAGTGGAGTACTATAAGGGAAAAACAAAGGTTGAGTGGAATATTGTATAAGAAAAAGGAAGAATATAATATTAGATAATGAGCCAAAAACAAAGTGTAAAATGTAATAATAATGATGGCCATATTCTCAAAATGAAATAAATAGTGTATAACTAGTTATTCCTTTTGTTTTTTATTTTTTTTTTATTTTTCCTATTTATTTTTACATAGATTTTAAAACAAACTTAAATATTTTCAATTGTATAATTGTAAAAGTTATAAAAAGTTGATATTTAAAAAATATATATTGAGACGAATCTTTTAAAACTCATATAATTATGCTTTTTCTTATAAATTAAAAAGAATTTATTGTTAAAGTTTGGCTTTAAAGTCTATAAATTTCAAACGAGAAAAATAAAAAGAAATAGATAGATTTTGAAACATCTACAATGAAAATTGTAACCAATTATCACGAAGCGGAGGAAGTTACTAGGAAATTCATAAAATTTCTCTCCACGTCAAATAGAAGTCACCAAATAACGTTTGGTTCCATGTCAAAAAAAAAAAAAAAAAAAAAAAAAAAGAAGTCACATAGAAAGAAGCTGTCCCAAAACTCATTACGTCCTCTAAAGGCCAGTTCACAATGGGGTGATTAGTGACAAATATAATCAGAATAGGCCAAACTAATGTATGCATACAAAACTTGTTAATGTGATTGAATTATTGTTATTGAGGATCCTTATTCTGTATACATACTGTATATGTCTCGTATATAAGGCCATTGTGTTGAAAGTTTAGATTACAAAACAAATATAAGATTACAAGACAAAGATAATAGCAAAGTTAGGATTAGATAAGATAAGATAACAAATGATATTAGTAGCATCATTATCCTCCTGAGATCAAGAAGAAATAGCTAGTAGCATGTACTATATATATGCGTGACTTGTATCAAATTGAAGTATAGAAATACAAGCACAATTCATTTACTATAAAATTTCATATGGTATCAGGGGCCAAAGGTGTTTTTCTGATAAAAACACCTTTTAATCAAGCTGCATCATTTTCCCTAACACTTACCTGGATGTCAGACGACAAAACCAACCAGAACAAAGAGGTGATTGAATCACCAGTCACCATAAACCAATTGTGGGCAACTGCTACAACTGTTAAATCCCAACAAAATTGGTCCAAAGACTAGTAGCCCAGCCATTTGAATGAAAAACTCAATTATATGAATTACACCAAATGGGCCAAACTTATGCACTTAGCCATCAGTGGGCGAGGTAGGCTCAATCATATCATTGCCTCCCCACCTACAACCAACGACCCAAGTTTCATAAGATGGGCACAACAAGATTCGATGGTTTTCTCATAGATTATAGAAAATGTCGAATCTGATTTGGCCCAACAATTCCTTGACTATTCAACGACAACGACTCTATGGCAAGGAATAGAAACGTTGTTCAGCAATGGCAAAGATGAGTTACAAGTATATGAACTGACAGTTCGAGCAAATAAAATGAAGTAAGAAACCGACTCAATCAAGGTGTTCTATGGGAGATTGGTAACCTTATGGAAGGAGATAGATCAACGGGTACCAAATCCCATGAAACACATCGAAGATATAACAATTTACAACATAACAATTTACAACGGAATCATGCAAAGAAACAAATTGTATTAGTTCTTATCAGGAATAAATGATACATATGACCAAGACAGAACGACATCTTGAACAAGGTGCCCTTACCAACTGTAGAGGAAGCATATTGCATGATTCAAAGGGAGATTGCAAGGAGAGAAATCCTAGGAACCGAAGAGTCGTCAAGAATGGTACCTAGAGTGGGAAGTGGACTAGCCACCCAATTAAAACAGGGCAGACCTCAACCCTAAAGGGAAGAAGATGACAAGGCGATTCTATGGTGCACACTGTGGTGGAAAGAGGCACATACGAGAGGGGTGTTTCCAAATAATTGGATACCTTGAATGGTGGAGTGAGATGTAAGCTCAGAAGGCTGGAGAAAAGGACGGAAAGACCCCAACCTCCGATAGGCGAAAACCGAAGGGATAGAGAGAACCAGAGGGGAATGAGCTTAATGTACTTGGGGCCATAGAAGCAAGAATCGAAAGAGATGGGCAATCCATGGCAGAAAACATCCAATAAATTAGGGAGGAAGGAAGTGATGGTAAGATGCGGGGAGAATTGGGGGAAGAGAGAGATAACATGAGAGAGATGCGGGGGCTGCTGGGGGAGTTAGGGGATGATGTAGAAAACCCTAACAAAGTGTGTGGGATGTAGGGTGAATGTGAGGAAAAGGGAATTCAACCGAAAAAGCTTTCACTAAACCCATTACGCGACCCATCACCCGACCCAAGTCCACGTATGTCTTCCCAAAATTGTGTACCCCAGTCCAACAAACACAAAAAACCTCGAGGAGTGTCCCCTTATTCAGAAAAATAAAAAATGGGTGATATGTTGTGGAGCCACATATACAATGACCTACGACTCGAGTGATTTTATTTCTTTCTCAACACCACATAAAACTTTCATTCAAACTGCAAGTGGGGAATATATTCGGGTTGAGAAAGTCGAGAGTATTGAGATAATTCCAAACTTACCTTAAGAAATTACCTTCTTGTTCCAAATTTGTCTCATAAATTACTGTTTGTGAGTCAGTTAACAAAAGAACACAAAAGTCATGTTCTAGTGGAATCTGATGTTTATTTGATACAAGAACTTTAGACAAGGACGATTATTGGGCATGGTACTAAAAATGATGACATGTACTATATGGATGAGATGTCTCAACAGAGGAACGCATTGCTTGCTTGCGAGTCAGTGAAACAATAACTCTAGATGTGGCATCACCGACTTGGTCATTCGTCCCTAGGGTATTTAGAACATCTTTTTCCTTCTCTTAGAAATTCAAAATTAGAGTTTAAGTGTGAAGCATGTGTTTTAGCTAAAAGTCATAAAAACTCGTACTCTTCTAGGGAAAATCGTACTTAAAAACCATTTATGCTTATTTATTCTGATGTATAGGGTCCTACCTCTAATTCTAAACTCCATGGTTTGGTATATTATATTTTGTTTATTAATGATTGTACTCGTATGAGTTGGGTATATTTTATGAATCATAAATCTGAGGTATTCAATATATTTGTAAATTTTTACAACATGATCCAGACGCAGTTCCAAACTTATATTAGGGTTCTTAGGATTGACAATAGGGGAGAATTTGTAAACCTCAACATGAAACAATTCTTTTCTACCCATGATCTTGTCCACCAGACTACATGTCCTGATACTTCACAACAAAATGGAGTAACAGAGAGGAAAAACTGAACCTTGCTTAAAATAGCTAGAGCAATGATGTTCGAGTCAAGTGTTTCACCTCATTTTTGGCTCAAAGCAATTTCAATGGCTAATTACATGACAAATCGCCTTCCAACAAAAATCCAAAACTTCAAAACTCCCCTAAATATACTAAACACATTCTTCCCTATTCCCCCCACCCATACCCTTCCCCCAAGAATCTTTGGTTGTATTGTGTATGTTCATTTTCCTAGTCAAAGTCGAACCAAACTCCAGACTAGTGAGTATAAGGTTCATGCATAAACCCCAAGTCCAACACATGGATGTAGTTTACAGAATACTAAGGTACCTAAAAGGGACACCAGGCAGATGAGTCATCTTCAAGAACAATGGAAACTTAAAGCTCTAGGCTTATACTAATGTAGATTGGGAAAGTAGGAAGTCTACCTCAGGCTATTTCATGCTTATTAGGGGAAATATGATAACTTAGAGAAGTAAGAAACAGAAGGTTGTCACCATGTATAGTGCTGAAGCAGAGTTTCGAAGGGTTATAAAGGGAATTACAGAGGTTCTCTGGCTTAGAAAACTTCTTACTGAACTTGGTTTTTCTCCAGAGACTAATTGCGAGATTTTTTGCGATCACAAAGCAGCAATTAGTATCTCAGAAAATCTAGTACAACATGATTGAACCAAACATGTAGAGGTTGACAGGCACTTTATCAAATATAACTTGAAAGCTAAAATAATCAGTCTTCCATTTGTCCGTTCATCAGATCAGATGGCCGATATCCTGACAAAAGTAGTTGGAGCTGGAGTATTTGAAAGTGTGTTATATAACTTGGGTATTGGAGATCCCATAACCAACTTAAGCTGGAGTGTTGAAAGATCAAATTACAGAACAAAGATAAGATTACAAAACAAAGATATTAGCAAAGCTAGGATTAGATAAGATAACAAATGATAAGTTTGTCTTCTGATTAGCTTATCTTCTAATTAGTAGCATCATTATCTTCCTAAGATCAAGGAGAAATAGTTAGTAGCATGTACTATATATATGCGTGAGTTGTATAAATTGAAGTGCAGAAATACAAACACAATTCTTTAGCTATAAAATTCTATACATTGCCCACAGTGAGGAGAAAAAAATACCTTTCAATCTTTCTACCCACTTTCTCACTATTTCCATCTAATTCCTCTCATGAGAGGTTTTTTTTACCATACCAATGCTTTAAAAAAAACTCATCACTCTTTCCTCCACTATTTTCTATACCCCACTATAATACACATTACCTTATTTACCACACCAATGCTTAAGAAAATAGGGGATGCATACAGTAGTGGGGCCCATCTCATGCCACTGTTCATTTCCAATTTCTTTTAAGATGTATGTGATTTCAAAACCCCTCTAGCATGGTTTTTTCTCCTCTCACTAGTGCGAAGGTCGGTTTTTATTTTATACTTTTACTTTCACTCGTGATGGATTTTTCCCTCATTGGTGGGAGTGCTCTAAGCATATTTTTAAGGCGAGGCATAGATTGCTAGTTCCATACACCACCAGACCTACCAGCCCACGTATATTTGTATACTTCCTCATATCAATACTCCTTACGCAATGCAAGCAAGCAACAATGTGAGGCTATAGGAAAGCTACATTGACCATGGTATGAAACTATGAAAGTGATTGTTGTCGTAGAAAATCGATGTGTTACATGCAAGTAGTGCTTCTTTGACGCATGATTTCTTCATTTATACGACTTTACAAGTGTGTTGTAGATTTGAGTAATCCAAAAATCTCAAGTTAGAGGAGCTCGTCAAACTACTTGCAAGAACACAAATATGGCAAAGATGCTCGAAGATTACTTACATGCATCAATACCAAACAGTTTCATTTAGTTGTAAGAAAGCGGCCTTAAGTAGCCAACTATATACGTTCTACTATTATATCAACTAGTTTTTCTATTATTTTCAAAAGTATGGCAAAATTTTGGACAATCAAATATTTGGATTATAGTTTTTGGAATAATAGTAGGTAACTTAGCGTCCAAGGCAGTGGAAGGAGAAATGTAGTAGTCGTGTTAAGAATTACGAACGTGTGGTGAACTATCACCTGCCCATTGATCACTTTCAATTGAATAAAGATGGTTTGGCTAAGTGGTTGAAACTTGCTGAAATTAATCGTGTATTTTGATCAATTATATTGGACTTCTTGGTGGTTCTTTCTACTTCCTAATTTTACAAAGTACATAATAACTGTACAAAACAAGTTTGTGAAGAAATTTATCGCGAAATAAAGTTAGATATCAACATAAAGATGCAGACGGGGATACAATCTACGTTCCTCAGATTAGAGTACATGTATTGGATACGAATACAGAATTAAGCGTTGGCACGAAAAAATTGAAATTTCAAGACACAATAACACTATTATAATTTTGGATACAAGTGCGGGGATAGGGCAATAAATAAAATAATATGTTATTAATAGAGCTGTCAAAAACTGAACCAAACTGGTAAAATCGAACTGTTCCGAACTGTTTCGAAAAGGAACCGAACCGTTGAGAACCCTTTTTTGAAAATCAAAAACTAAACCGATCCAATTAGACGAAATCCGAATCTGAACCAAACTGAATTTTGGAAAACCATTAATGACCCGTAACTGTTATCAGGCCGAACCGTTACAACCTAAAATGATTACATCCGAACCCGATAGTAACTCAAACTGATGTAAACAGAAATCGTTAAAACCCGATAAACCCAAACCGTTTAAAATCCGTAAACCATTATGACCGAACCGTTTGCTACCCGTAAATCGTAATGACCGAGCCGTTTACAACCCGTAAACTGTTATGACCGAACCGTTTACAACCCGTTCGTTATGACAGAATCGTTTAAAAAAGGTTACCTCCACTCTACATTTTGTATTGTTTAACACATTTAAATATTTGATATATTATCTATATTCCTTAAAAATGGTCTTTCCACCTAGTTCTAATCTAATTATGACATACATTAATATATATATATATATATATATATATATATATATATATATATATATATATATATATATATATATATATATATATATATATAGAACCCGACTTTGAGAGCCTTTTGTTAGATACTTCAATTATGTAATAGCATGGAATTAAACCATTACAAAGCTAACAAAATGGTAAGATTTGAACAAATAGTGATAGTCGCAAAAATTAGTACAACAAATCTGGTACATTTATATATATATATCAAGTTCAATTGTTTAAATCATTCAAAAAGCGTTCAACTGTTTGTCTTAATCTCTCAACTATCAAGTTCAATTGTTTGTCTCAATCTCTCTATCTCTCAGCTATCAAGTTCAACTGTTCAAATCATTCAAAAAACGTTTCTAATATAACATTGTAACATGGTCTTACACTCTTATTAGTCTTAACTCTTATATGATACGACTTATACGAGTCATAAGGCTATATGCGTAATGTATAATTTACTAATAATTTTGTAGAGTTCCACTTGGGGTGTATTTTGGCGCATAAGTCTTACTCTCTACTCCTATATATTTTGGAAACAAATTTACACTAGGTCTATTTTCAAACCGGCCTAATTCAACCTAAATTGATTGTGACCTGAACTAATTTTACCAAATTTTTTGAACCAAAACTCGTTTTCAAATCGAGCGATATCAACTCAAACCGATTACAACCCGACCCAAATAATACCTGAACCGATCATGACCCAAACCGATTATGACATGAACCGATTACAACCCAAACCGTTTAGTACATGAACTGTTTTGACCCAAAAACCGCTTTAAACCAGCACAACCCATTTTCCAACCGACTGATTACAACTTGAATCGATAATGACCCAAACCGATTATAACTCAAACCGACCAGGACCTAAACCGTATAGAAACTGCAATAAAAAAAACCAAACAGAACCGACCCGATAACTTTTAAAACAACCCGAATTGAATCGCTAAAGACAGTAAACCATTTATAACGACCCATTAATAACTGAAAATCGATAAACCAAACCCAAAATCAAATTGTATAACCGATTGACGAAACCCCTAGTTATTAATATTTTTTTTAATATGTTATCAATATAAAAGTATATTTTATGAGTTGGGTTGATATAAATCACGTAATGTTGTAGACAATACTGCAAAATGACAAGAGAAATATTATCGGGAATAGACTGAGTCGCAGACTATGTCGCTTTCATTAGAACATTCACGACACTACCTTAGAATTATGCTAGCAGCTCCAAAATCACCGCATACTCTCGAGGATAAAACATCCTCTCAAATAATCGTACTGATAAAGTTGCACAAAACTAGTGGGCTAACTAAACACCCAAATCTGTAATGCTAATGCTCGAATTTTTTGAAGAGAAGAAAGGGAGATCAGAAGAGGTTTTTTTTTAAAGTGCTTAGAAACTGCTGATCAAGGCGGTATATATAGGAAATGCTAGCAACCAAAAACCGTATGAGTTTAAATCGTAATTAAGTGCCAGCTATAGAAAAAACGGTAATAAAACAATAGGTTTAACTCACCATAAATCAGAATGTAATTGATCATAAAACATTAAATAGAAAATCACGGCACTTAATTATGTAACAGTTTATAAATTAGTAATTAAAGCATAATTAAAATTGACTTAAAAATGGTCTAAAAATTTAGTAGCTCATGATCACTCATTAAATACCCAACCCACCATAGCTCAGCATGCACGCGCGTGTGTGTTGGTTGGATTCTTAACCCTTTATCCTTCCACATAAGTGGATAACCCTTGGGTCACATTCAAGTGAGTGATCATATCTCTATTTAGAGAGGCTTAACTTCTCGTATCCCACCAATGTGACTCTTTTGTTTTTACAAACTTCAACCAAGTTCCAACATGTGGTATCAAGGTTAATAGTTGAAAGGTAAAAGAGTTGAATTGAAAAGAAATAAAAGCCACTAATGTTAATCCAACACTTTTCCCATTTGTTAAGACTTAGTTATACAAGCTCTGCTTTCCCAATCATCTTCTGCAACAATATCTGACCACTATTGATCTTCGAGAAACAAAAACACCACCACCACCATGATAATCGTTGTACTAGTGCAACCAAAAGCCCATTTATTATACACCTTTTAACCATAAAATGACCCATTAGTAGTGTGACCCATAAAATAACAAAAAAGGTTTGTCGCGTCGGGTGTCAACCCAAAAATGTCATGTTGGAGTAACATAGGATTCAATTGCAGACTATTTGGCAACGAAAAAAAAGGAGCAAGAGGGATGTTCCTTGGATCAATTAGACTTGGTGGGTATTTTAATTTGAGTTCTTGATTTAATGAAGTACTCCCTTCAATATTTTTTGTTATTTTCATTTAGAATTAGGGAAGAAACCAAGACATCCGAGTAAATATTGGTAAGATTTCTTAAAATAAATTTAAAATAATCTGAAAAGAAAATCATATTCCCTCGAAAAGAAGTTGTAAGTAGAGCATGCATTAAATATTCATGGGAATATGTAACTGAGTTGTTTAGGAGTAAATATTGGTGGAAACTTTTAGGTTTAGTGGGGGTATTTCTGGTAGCTCAGTTGGGCATTGAGGTTATTTTCGTCTATAATTTTATTAAACTAAGGTCATTTTAGTCATAGTAAATTATACTAAAATAGAATGATTTTATATGAGTAGATCTTTTTGAAATTTCTAGATGAAAAATATGAGAAGAACAAAAAAGAATAGAGGTACTATGTAATTGTTCATAACTTGTTTGCTACTATAATTATGCCCTTTTGTACATGAACAAATCAAAAATGATGATTTTGGCAAACCCAAAATAATGTTTTTACATGTGCCAAGGGTAGTGCATCAAAGTTATAGACACCCACATGTAAGGGTTCATACCTGAAACGACATACCCGACAATCTAACATGCACTTGCTTAAAGAAAGACTCAATAAAGGAACAACTAAAACAAATAATGGAACAAATGTTGTCATAGTGAATAAATATATGAATACAATATTTGGGCAAATTAGATTTTACAGGCGAGTGCACCATGCTCATGGTGCACCCGGATCAAAATGCAAGGCAACAAAGCATTAAACGCGAATATCATTTAATATGTGATATATGTAATGTAAATTAAGTTGTCGGGTAATGTACGTGATAAAAATTAAAGTTTTCCACCAAAAAACAGCAATTTAAATATAGGTCTACAACAACATTAGTTATTGTAAAAGTAAATGATGAAGCATTACGATTCTATTATTTTCGTTGGGAAAATAAGAATAACGTACAGACCTTTGGAATTCTATTTGTTTTGTTCAATTTGCATCCCATTTTATCTTCTATCAATTTTTCATTTCGATTTATTCATTATACATACACAACATGTACATTGTGAAATCAATATGTTTCAACAATGATCCTCATATATCGAAATATTATGTTCATTACATGATTTGAATATGTACATACCTTGTAAGGGGTTTGTACATTAATATTACATACATATGCAATGTATATCATGGTCATTATGAATACAGCATGAAAACTCACAATTTAAATATACATATCATTCTTAGAAATGTACATATATATTTTACATTACTCAAAAGGTTAATGTTTACTAACGTCAATTTTGATACAATTTCAATATCTATCTTTTATATATACGATGTACATTGTATGTAATTTCAATGACCATAACATACTGTATATAGAAAGAAAAAAAACTAAAAAGTACAATTTATATAGTGTTTCCAATATACTCAAATTGTATATTACTCATAATTTTAATATACATATAATTCTTAAAAAATATACATATATATTTTATATTACACAAATGAACTAAATATACATAAATATATGCCTAAGCAATGGTCCTCATATAGCATTTTTAATTTATACATTATATGATAAGAATATATACATATCTCATTAGTAGTGTGTACATTACATAGATATGCGATTTATATCATGTTCATTATAAATTCAGTATGCAAAAGTACATTACTAACAATTCTATCATGTAATATTACTCACAATATATATTACTCACAATTTAAATATACATACCATTCTTAGAAATGTACATATATATTTTACATTACACAAATAAACTAAATGTACATAAATATTTAAATGTAAATCTTGTATAATGTCAAACTAAAATGTATTTTATTCATATTTTTAATATTCATAACAATCGAATTCAGTGTACATGTTAAATATTTGATCTTAATATCATATGGCAATAATTTGGAAACAGTGAAACTGAAAAGTCGTTGTACTGTATATAGAGAGAAAATATATACTCTGCTTGGATATGTGAAATGACTATTCATTTTAAAATTAAAAACTAATTGTTGCAGTTAATGATTTTTGGTGGGAAACATTTATTTTTCTCGCATACATTTCTCAACAGCCTTATGTACATTTCCCAACAACATCATGTACATTCAGGGTGTACAATGAGTATCGTGCATGAGGGTACACTATCCAGGTATTGCTATATTTGACCCCACATTCCTAAATAAAGTCATTTGTGAATCTCTCTTCGTAATTAATATGTACTACTCTTAATTACTCTCCTCCGACTTTTCTCTAAATCCAAAACTTTATATTCAACCCAAATTACAAGAAATTTTGAATTCAACTTGGTCTTATATGATAGAAATTTTGAGAAAAATGATGAGATTGTAGAACAGATTAAAGTACAAAATGGTCAAAACAAAAAGGAACGCAAAACACTAAAGAAGATGTGAATTATTATGCAAATCCAATCCAATGTTAGATAAGAAGTTCATACGTTTTTATAATATATGAGAGAAAATGAAGACAAGTATGAAAATTTCCCAACTACTACTACTATGATATCAAAAGTTCTTACGTTTTTGTAATATACTATGTTCCATCAGTTTCTTCTTTTATTCTAGTTTACAATGTTCCTTTGTGAAATTATTATGTTCCATTCCTTTTGAGCAATGTTCCTCTAGTTTCTTTGTTTGTTCCATACAGTTTAATGCTTTTAAGGAATGCTACAAGCCAAGTCAATGGAGTTGAATGAACTCCTTAGAAAATTTAAAGTCAGACATATATAATATGCCTTGGATAAATCCAATTAATGCCATAATTGATTGTTGAGCTTATGTTATACGACATATAGAAACATTCAAGTGCAACTTGAGAATGCAATCTTTAAAAAGGAAAATCGAGGTTTCTATCAAAGCTTAGAAGATGAAGAATGAAAAAGTGGATGTTGCTACTTAGGTGTTAATTAGTAAGTTTAGAGATGACCATGGGTTGGGTGATCCATGGCCCGTAATTAATCGGTCTGATTTTAACTCTCACATATTATACTCTATGTTTTTTAAGGTGAAGTAGAAAATTTAATAGGGATAATATTTTTTATCACATTAAATGAATAAAGTATTATAAAAAAAGTAAAGAGGAAACCATGAAATAATATGAGAGAAATAAATGTAGTTTTAAATAATTAGGAATATATATATATATATATATATATATATATATATATATATATGAGAAGGTTGCTTAAAATAAGAAGAATAAGAAGAGATTTTAGCCATTCAAATGGTAAGATCTAACGCTAGAGATTTCATGTAAAAAAATGGTTACTATAATAATAAAAAGTAATCACTATAATAATAAAAAGAGTAACTATAATAATAAAAAGAGTCATTATAAGTGAAAACAATTATTTAGTCACTATAAGTTAAAAAAAGGTCACTATGAGTACATAAAATATCATCTGTTGGATTTAGAAGATGAAGAGCCAAGATGTCTTCTCATACTTCTCATGTTAAGTACCCTTCTTATTTTAACTTTTATCTATATCCATATATATATATATAGGGGAGGGATCATGTGAGAACCCTCCCCTTATGTGAGAACCATTTTTGGGTGAGAACCCATCTTAGACTGTTGAATGCTTGAAAATCTACGGCTGAAATGGCATTAAAAATGGGTGGCAAATCTGTAAATATCTAAACATTGATTTCATTTTCTTTGGCTGGCAGAGTCTACTCAGACAAAAGTATTGTTTTCTTCGGTTGTCAGTGACTTTTTTGTTTGGCTGGCACTTTTCCCTCTACAAAAGTATTGGTTGTCAGTGACTTTTTTGTTTGGCTGGCAGAGTCTATTGAGAAAAAAGTATTTAGTACACTGCCCTTTCGTATAGGTTTAGAACATTATGTTCACTAGTTTAGAACATTATGTTCACCAATTTAGAACATCATGTTCACTAGTTTAGAACATTATGTTCACGAATTTAGAACATTATATTCACTAATTTAAAACATGATGTTCATTAGTTTGGAAATACCCACCAAACTATTTTGAACTAATTACCAAGCGTTTAGAACAAGCAAGTAACCATTTAGTATATTATGTTGATTACTTTAGAACAATATTTTCTAAATTGTCAGTCCATTGAGGCTTAGAACATTATGTTCAATACTTTAGAACATCATGTTCACTAGTTTAGAACATTATGTTCACCATTTTGGAACATTATGTTCACTAAAGAATATTTAGTCCATTGACGTATTATGAAAATTAAAGAATATTTAGTACATTGTCATTTCGTATAGGTTTAGAACATTATGTTTACTAGTTTAAAATATTATGTTCACCAATTTAGAACATGATGTTCATTAGTTTAGAACATTGTGTTCACCAGTTTAGAACATGATGTTCATTTAGTGATGTTTGAATATTTTTATATTTTTTGAATGTTCACCGGTTTATATTTTTATATTCGTATATTTTTTGAAATTTTATGAAATATTAGATTAGTTTATTTGAAACAAGAAAGTAACCATTTTAGTATATTATGTTGATTACTTTAGAACAATATTTTCTAAATTGTCAGTCCATTGAGGTTTAGAACATTATGTCCAATACTTTAGAACACCATGTTCACTAGTTTAGAACATTATATTCACCAGTTTGGAACATTATGTTTACTAAAGAATATTTAGTACATTGACGTATTATGGAAATTAAAGAATATTTAGTATATTGTCATTCCGTATAGGTTTAGAACATTATATTCACTAGGTTAGTATATTATGTTCACCGGTTTAGAACATGATGTTTATTAGTTTAGAACATTGTGTTCACCAGTTTAGAACACGGTGTTCATTTATGATTTTTGAATATTTTTATATTTTTTGAAAGTTCACCGGTTTATATTTTTATATTTTTTGAAATTTTATGAAATATTAGCTTAGTTTATTTGGAACAAGCAAGTAACCATTTTAGTATATTATGTTGATTACTTTAGAACAATATTTTCTAAATTGTCAGTTCATTGAGGTTCATAACATTATGTTCAATACTTTAGAACACCATGTTTAATAGTTTAGAACATTATGTTCGCCAGTTTGGAACATTATGTTTACTAAAGAATAATTAGTACATTGAAGTATTATGGCCACATCAAGTTTGGAAATAAAACATTTAGTAATTTCAGTCCATTGAGGTTTAGAACATCAAGTTCACTAGTTTAGAACATCAAGTTCACTACTTTAGAACATGATGTTCACTAGTTTAGAACATGATGTTCAGCAGTTTGTAAATTCCCACCAAACTATTTTGAACTAATTACCTAGCGTTTAGAATTAGAAATTAACCATTATAGTATATTATGTTGAAAAATAAATATTTCTAAATTAACCATTATAGTATATTATGTTGGTTTTGAAATGAGTGAATTTATGAAATTATATGAGTACAATTATATGTTTAATAGTTTAGAACATTATGCTCATTCTTATAGAACATTATGTATACTAATTTAGAACATTAGTCAAGAATTACGGAAATAAAAAATTTAGTAATTTCAGTCCATTGAGGTTTAGAACATCAAGTTCACTAGTTTAGAACATTAAGTTCACTAATTTAGAACATGATGTTCACTAGTTTAGAACATGATGTTCAGTAGTTTGGAAATGCCCACCAAACTATTTTGAACTAATTATCTAGCGTTTAGAATTAGAAATTAACCATTATAGTATGTTGCCTTTTACTGAAGTGAATGAAAAGTGATGTGTGTTTCCTTTTACCGAAGTGTCAGTCACATTTTTGAAGCACATGCTTTTTGGCAGTTTTTGGGTTAATTACGGATTTGCCATTATGCTCAGTTAAATGTCATCCATTAGATCTGACAATGTGTGTGGTGTTAGATGGGTTCTCACCCTTTAAAGGGTTCTCATATTAGGGGGTTCTCACATGAACCCACCCCTATATATATATATATATATATATATATAATTTTCTACTTAAGACAAATTTCAATATAGCGTTAATGTAAAGTCGAAATTTTGTTTGATGTTATAATCTAAAAAATGTGAAAATTTTATTTACAATAGCTTTATACATACATGTTTATATGATTTTTGTTTGACAATAATGTTTATTATGAATTCAGCAGGATTTTTCTTTACTAATAACCATAAAAATATGGACAGGACATCAAATTAATAAAGATCAAGCACCTCTAGTTGTTGCCACTCTTACTGACACAAACAGAACATCGCACCTCTCGTTCAACCGTCTCCGTTGGAGATCCTGCCGTTGGCTCAGGTATCCTTCCTTTCCTTCCCATTCCATTATCCAAACCCTTTCTCAATTATACCAATCTTGATCTTAATTTTTGTCTATGATTTTTTTAATATGAAATTCGTGGGTTTTGATTGGGTATTATCAATCAGTCATCCATTATTAATCAATATAATTACTGTAAAGTTTTGGGTTTTGATCGATGATGTAAGTTAAAGGTGGAATTTTATTTGATCACGTGGAACAACTTGGATTTTGAGGTTTCCTTAATTATTAGAACTTGTATTTAATATAGAATTATGGGACCTTATTAATTACTCTAATAAATTCTATATGAGTGAAGAAAACAACTATTGTATGGCTCATCTTGCTACAAGTTGATATCTTGTATTTGATGATTGATATGATCAATTTTCGGCTTGTTGCCAGTGGACTTAGAAAGAGGAAGAAATGATCAAATCATCTAAGAACTTACACTATCTGCACAAAACTGTACAAAGAAGATCACTTTATATATGAATTTGCATGACCGGCGTGGGGTCAGTTGGGGAAATTTCATTTGCAGTATTTGATATATTTCTGCAGGAAAGGGTAAATCCCTGACTTTGAAACATTATCATATTGGCTGGGTGTTACTAGATGTTTCCGAGGGGTTTTGATTATTCAGGTTGTGTTTTGTTTGATAGATTTGAAGATTGAAGAGTGCATTTTGAGTTTATAAGCATATTGGAAATTTGTGCTATTGATGCAACTCTCTGGTCCTTTAAAGTTTGCTTTGCTTTTGGTTAGATTCTGACTTATCAATGAAGTTGTGAAAAGAATGTGTACTGAATGGTAAATGAAAATTGTTCACAATTACAAAAGATGTACTCCATTAGGTTTACCTGAAGTAAGCTTGGCTCTGACCTTTGTATAAAAGAGACTCCAGTCTTATAATGTAGTAGTCTCAGTTTTTGGCTTACAGGAAGACATCTTATTTTACCTAACCTGTAAGTTGATTACATAGGTACTGTTTACCTCATCCATTTATGAGTGTGATTAGGGTTGAAGTGTTTGATTGCATTTAGTTGCAAGGAATTGTTCGGTGCACAGAAAGATGTTTGGTTTAGCTGCTTGACTGTGATGAATTCGTTAGATAAGATTGAATGGAATTTAGAGTTGATATTCCATGCTTCCCTCCAAATTTTCTGAAAATGCATCTAGTTTTCTCTGATTTTGAAGTACTTGATGGTTTCCATATTTACACTTGGAACCTGTAGATACTCAAATGGTGTTGTATGTTGTGGCTTGTGTGGTTCATATTCAAGAGATTGATTAACATCATGTGAAAAATATTTACGTTAGTTATTTTGTTTGACCTTGTATGTTACAGGAGACAAAGCTTTTCACTGATGGCAGACCTAAAGGAGCCCCTCCTTTCTAGGAAACCTGCCTCAGCTGCAAACCTTAGAGAGGTATCTTATCATCCTTCTGGATCTGGGCGCCCACCCTTTCAAGGGATGGATGTTTTGGGCTTGAAAAAACGAGGGCAAAGCATCCGGTCCTGGATTCGTGTTGATACCTCTGGGAACTCGGGAGTGATAGAAGTAGACAAGTTTACCATGATGCGCCGTTGCGATCTCCCTGCTCGTGATTTACGATTGCTTGATCCTCTTTTTGTTTATCCTTCCACCATCCTTGGTCGAGAGAAGGCAATAGTCGTAAATCTGGAGCAGATTCGCTGTATCATCACTGCTGATGAGGTTCTTCTTTTGAATTCCCTTGATAGCTATGTGTTGCAATATGTCGTAGAGCTTCAAAGACGGTTGAGAACTAATGGCGTTGGTGACACTTGGCAATCAGAAGATGCCCGAATGAGAGGTATTAGAAACTTTGATACATCATCGCCTGATTATTTACCCTTCGAGTTTAAAGCATTGGAAGTTGCTTTGGAGACTGCTTGCTCATTTCTTGACTCTCAGGTTTTCTCTCACTTTTCATCTTTCCTCTAACATATTGTCCAGAAAATTTTAACCATGCATATTATGGTTTCTCCGCACCCTTCTTATGCATTCACAATATTCTAATCAAGGAACAAACGCATAGTCACTTATGCACTTTGGCTACGTCTTTTCTTTTTGAGAACACAAATGAAAACAACTTTTTATTTGCTAATGTTAATATGACTGTTTGTTCTTCTATGGTGATGGGAATCTTCCTTGTCTTATTTTATTATTCTTTTTTTTTTTTTTTTTTTTTGGGGGGGGGGGGGGGGAATGGGGGAAGGGGGGCTACAGTGTTGTTTGAAAGCAAACAACAAAAATTTCACGGAGGATCCCTTATGGAATATTGTTTCATGTTAGCTTGCTAAAACCAGTTGAGACTGGAGAAGTTCTTGCCAGTCACAAAAAGATACAGGCACCTGCTGTAAAACTCGCAGGGGAGAGAGAGGGCACACTACACAGCTTCTCAAACTAGTAGTATTAATAAGGGCCATGTTTTAGGCCCTTTACAACCTTTGTGTCCATCTATTGAATTTTTTTTTTTGCTCTCCCATGGGTTAGTTAGTGGGACAATAGCGTGATCAAATAAAGGGGGGGGGGGGGGGGGGGGGGGGGTGTTTAAGAAGTAACCGGTGCATGTTAAGATTATTGGGTTTACTGTGTTTATGAGGGACTTCAGAAAATTCTTTGTGATGGTAAATTGGGATATCTCCTTAGTACAAGCTTAGCTAATCTTTTCTAGCTTGGATATGTTTTCTTTTTTTCGTGCTAATGATTAGCTGTTTTCATCCATAGTATGTACGCGGGATAATGGAGGTTCTCATTGTTTTCCATTTTTCCTTTTATTTGAGTCATCCTTGGTCTGTAGATTTATATGCTTCTAATTGAACTTTATGTTCTATATGCATCCAAGTTTTGGAACAAGGGCACTAGATTGAATGTTTAATGAAGACCTAAAGTGTATTTGGTTTATGAAGAATATATATATGAGATGTTCTGGTAATGAGGCATGAGACTGTACTGAACATCCCTATGATTGTTAACAGTCTCACTGTTCTAGTTAAAGCTCACATGGAATATGTACTAGAGTTGGATAGATTTAC
Source organism: Dysphania ambrosioides (assembly GCA_026401315.1). Lineage (NCBI taxonomy): Eukaryota > Viridiplantae > Streptophyta > Magnoliopsida > Caryophyllales > Amaranthaceae > Dysphania > Dysphania ambrosioides. Next base: position 22,895,362 of record CM048670.1, read on the forward strand.
TTGGTAAGAGTAGTATTATGTTGAAGAAGATAATATGAATGGTGGGAACATAATCTCTTGTCAAAGAGTTCAATTAAGTAGTACTGTTTTAGGTTCAAATGTGTTTAGTTTTGGTCATTTTTAAGTTCAATCCTATGTCCATTGATTTTAATTTTAACTTTTTTTTTGTCTCTACTAAAAAAATGTTTTTTTAAAAACCTTTGGTTAAATTTTCTTAGAAGTAATCTAGATTACTCTGTAGAATTGTATATTGGCAAACTGAAGTTCTGCTATGAAGCTTAATATGAAGGTCAAGATGGTTTCCTAAGTGTGTTTGTTGCTACAGTGAGGTCATTTCCGGTTAAATTTTTGGAGTGCTAGTTTTTTAGAATTTAGACTTAATAGTTGGATAATTTGCATTTCACATAGTTTTAAAAGTCGTTGAGATTGTGTTACTGATTTTCTGTTTGACAGAATTTTGTTAGGATGTGATCTAGTACGGTGTTTTTCAAGTGATGGATGCGTGTCAAAGTAGGAATTCTACTTTCACCACCAGAATAGTTAGCATTATTTGACGTGGGTAAGGGATTTCGAGCCTGTTAGGTTTTATTAGATCTTGGTTAAAGTGGTTTGTGATAGTTTAAGGTTTGCCTTTTGAATTATAAAGCATTCTCTTCATACTATATTTGTGGAAATGATGACAATTTTGTGTATGGAGCATTGCTAATGAGATAGTTGATGCTTTTTGCTAAGGAGAGGCATTTCTAAATAGAGTAAGGGTTATGGGAAATAGAGTATCATCATGTTCATTTCCTATTCCCTTTTGGAAATCTTTCTTTGTCTATGAATCTGAACATAATAGTATGGACTTTTTCATCCAAATTTTGGGAACAATTAGTGAGTAACTAGATGTTTGGTGGGTAATGAGTGAAGGTATGGAGGAGAAGTGAAGTTTTATGATGTAAGCTTAGGTCTAGATTGGTTTGCAGAAGAGTGCATGATGCTCAGGAAGGTTGATCATAATTTTTTGTTTCAGTGGAATTTTTTTATGGCATTGTGGTGTTTGTTGAGGATTTCAACTTTGAAGTAGAATACTTTGCTTATTTCTTGGATTGGAAGGTTTCTTTAGGTTGTTGGTAACTTTCTCATGTTGAAATTTTATTAGACGTGGTCAGTATTGTTATTAAAATGCGATCAATGTGGTTAACGTAAATTTTTTGTTACGCATAGCCAAATAGTGAAGACTATTCTGCTGGGTGAGGGACTTGGGGACTATTAAATTGATCACATTTGATGGGGTTTGTGGTAAGTTGTATGTTGCACTTTGAAGTTCATGTATTTCTGTAAGATTACATTTGGGAAAGAAAGGCATATGTTGGAAGTGTATGATAGCTAATGGATAGTTGATATTTTGGAACAGAGATTTTTTTTTTTATTAACATAATTTTCTTAACTAGGGGGGTGAGGAGTGGGGATGTAGTAGTGTGGGGGTGATTTTGTTATTATTTTGGGAGTCATGCTTGGTCTATGAATTAGTGGCACTGGAAGTTTGAGATTGAGGTGGACTTTGTGTCCAAAATTTGGATATAGATAGGTATATGGTGTGTTTAATGGAAGATCAAACATGGTTTATTTTGTTGTGAAGCTTGAAGATGTGAAGAAAGGAAATAAAATGAGATGTTATGGTCAAGAACTTGAAATTGTGATGTTGTGGTCAAGAAAATTAAATTGTTTTGCTCCTCCTTTCGACTGACAAGTTTAGAGCATCTCTGTACTAGTGTATAGTGAAAAAATTAAGCACAAAAAAGCCTCTTGTAGGAATGCGAGTTAGAGATGGAAAACTCAATTTAGAAAGCGTAATGATTCTATGATGAAATGAGTATTATTTCTCCAATAGTCTGCTCAAGAGTTCAATTAGGTCTATTTTATGGATTGAATTTGTGAGATGTAATCCAGATTGTTCTGATGCTAATCTGAAATGTCAAGATAGCTTGCTAAGAGAGCAACATGTTACTGTCAAGTAGATTTTCATTTTCAATGATATCTCTATTATGGAAGGTTATTGTGTGGATACAGATCTATTTGTTTGATGATTTGATTACCTTGAGTACAGGCATAAAGCTCGATGGCTGACACTTGGTTGAAAAGGCACTTAAGGATTCCTGAGCTTAGGAGAGTGATTTTCTTAATAATATTAGGATGTTATACAAAGTGGTTTTTTAGTGTATTTCCAGAGTATATTTGTGAAAGCATGTGGTCAAAGAAGCGTATTGTTAGGATAGAGAATAGTCCTTCTTACTTAGTCATGATTGGTTGTAGGGTTAACTAAAGATTTAGTGGCCATTAGCTAATGGTAATAATTGGGCCCTTTAAAATGAAATTGCCAAGTCCAAATAGGCCTTTAAATACTAATATTCCACGATAAAGTTCATGTCAACCACCTACAATAAGGCTTTGTGGAATTTAAGCAGATTTGTGATGGGTGTTGTTGATATTAATTTCTTTTCTTCAATCATTTTTTTTCTTTCTTTCTTTCATTTACTTCATATAAAATTTGTGCCCTCCACTTTGTGAGGCCTTGATGATTACACTGAACACCGTCGTAAATTGTGATGGTTAGATATTAAATTGTATGTTGATGCTTTTGTAGTAGAGTACATTTGTTAGGGGAAGCGTAAGTTGGATGCGTATCTTATTGCTAAAGGGGTAGTTGATACTGCATTGATGAGGGGTATATACCATCAATTTAAAGCTAGGATTTGAGAAGCCTGTAGTAAATTTTCTTGAGATTCTTTGGTAAGTCCAAAGTCTGATGCATTTGTGGTAGTGTATGTTGAAGGGAGGGATATGTTGGATGTGTATCTTATCTTAAGTGAGATATTTCTACTCTTTTATGCTGGGTATTTTGTTATCGTTTTTAAGCTATGCTATGAGAAAGCCTGTGATAAAACATACTTTGAGGAAGCCTATGCTTTGGTCAAGCAAGTGTGATTGGTTTTGGGCATCATGTAAAGCTTGGCTTTAGGGATGTCTCTTTATGTCACAGCTACAATATTTTATTATAATGATCCTACAAGGTATCTTCGAGCATCTTTTGGCTTGAGGCTGAGGGAACCTTGTTCCTCATTTTTTAATTTACTTTAGTTGTTAACACTTTCAAAGAGGGAGAGTTAGGTCATGTTTCTTGTTTGTATCGGTTGGTAAGTAATTATGGATAATTTTTTACTTGAAATGGAGATTTTAAGTATGCTCTAACACTTGTTCAGGTCTTTGAGTCGTTTTTTGTAGCATTATGGAGATTGATAATTACGTTAGTTTCTTATCCTCAATTGATGATTGATTTTGTGGCCTCTCATCGACCCTTTAGGTCTACAGTAAGAATTTGAAATTCCGGAGGCTTAGTTCTGTCCTACTGGTAGATGGGTGCTACAAAATCATCATCTCTCTTGCTTTTCCGCCTATGTTCATTCCTGACTTTTATAGTAGTCTCCATGATACTGATGGGATGACTGCAAAATCTATTTCTTATCTGTTTGACCCAAGTTTTCACAGAAGTTTGCTAAGAATAACTCAGGTTAGTGAAGATCTCACTCAGTTTAAGAAAAGAATATGCAATTTAAGAGAAGAAAAAACAAAATTCAGACCAGAAATTAGGATTGCATTAGATCAATTGGAGTAATTAATCTTATTACAAGCACCCATATCCGAGAGGTGGATTATTTCCCAAGCGAATTCAACACTAACAATATTCAGATTGAATCCCCCCTTCACTACATATGACTCCTCCCTTTTATTCAGCTCTCTTCAACTGATTCATTAAAGTTACCATACTACCCACCAGCCAATATGGTTGTACTATCTCAATGTGCAATGCCCTTCCTACCCTTGGGATAATTCCTGACATAAATGTGTGGTGATTCTGGCTGATTCCTTGCATTACTTCCCACCCAAACAGTTATTTTGTCCTCAAGGTGGAAGTCAGTGGAATGCTGTTAAATAACACAATAGGTTTCCAATGTGGCCTCATAACCTGAGAGTCCCTCCCATTTCACCAAGAACTCCACCACAAGATGAGTGTTTCTCACCCCAAGAACAGGTTCTGGTGACTCCTCCATTACTTAGTCTGTAGTTGACTGAGTAGGAATTGTCATTGATGCAGGAGCATTGCCAATAGCTGCCATTAGTCGAGAGACCCTGACATTAGAAGCTTGTATGCTACATTCCCCACCCTCTGTATCATGAAAGGTCCTTGTAACCGGGAAGCAGGCTTTTCAAACATTCTAGCAGAACTTCTGCCTATAATGTTGTGGCTTCAGTTGACTCTCCCACTTGAAATTCAACAGCCCTCATACACAGTTAACTGATCTATAATAAAATTAGCTTTCAAATCATCTAGGATAGTATCTCTTTCAATCAGCTGTTCCCTGATAGAACTCACAGCTGTATCACCTCACTCAAATCTGTTGAGGTGGGGAAGGCCCCTTCCATACACAATTTTCAAGGGTGTGCATTTAGCTGAGGCATGAGTTGAAGTGTTGAATCAAAACTCTGCCCAAGGCTTCGTTCGCCCAAGTTTAAGGTTTTCCCTCAATGAAACATTGCTAGTATGTCTCCATACTTTTATTGACCACCTCAGTGTGGCCATTGACTTCTCTGCAAGAAGGTTCCCTGTAAATGAAATAATACTCTCCTAAAGATGTTCATGAAAACCTAGTCCTTGTTAGATACAATGGTTGAAGGGAAACCATACACTCTCACTATTTCTTTGATGAAAGCAGTACTCCTCTGCAAGAAGAGTCCTTGTAAAGAGTATTGATGAGAGCATAACTCCTTTGCTGTAAGTGAATTAATACTCTCCTAAAGATGCTCGTGATAACCGGTAAAGGTAAATAGGGGTTTGGGCCACACTCGACTACAAGAAATAATCAACTTTACAGTGTTAAGAGAGTTTCACCTTAAAAACCCATATGATAATAAGTGGAGTAGTTCCTCAACCTTATATAGTGGACATTTCTCTATTAATTTGTCAATGTGGGATACTCACATGTAATGTTCTATAAGCATTTAGAGCTTCAATACTCCCCCTTACACGTGAGATCCTCTTTTTTAAAAAAAAAAAAAAATAAATTCAAGATACTCATATATGATGTGTCATAGGTCTAGAGCATTTTTCTCCCTCACATTGGCCTAAAGTATAATAATGGCAAATCATGCCTAGCTCTGATACCATGTTAAAGATGGGTTTGGGCCACACACGTTTATAGGAAATAGTTCAATTTACAAGATTAAGAGAATTCCACCTTAAAACCATATGGCAATAAGGAAGTAGTTTTTCAACCTTATATTGTGGACATATCTCTATTAATTTGTCAATGTGGGATACTCGCATGTAATGTTCAACTCAATCATCCATTCACCCCTACTCTAGATTTTGGTTGTGTAAGCTTGTAATCCAATGTATATTAATGAAGAAAATGTTTACATATATAGTACATAATTACATATATAACTAATTTCCCTTAATTTAAGGGATGGACTTCTAGTTTGTATGCAGTTCTTTCTAATATCAAATTCTGTCTTATTTCAATCCCTGCCTCTTTGCCCTATCTTTCTTCACTCCCTTCAAGTTGGGTTTTGTAACGACACTCAACTTTCCAAGAGCACTTTCGAATCCATGAGTGCCAACATCTTTGGTCAAAATATACGCCACCTGATCATTGAATCGTAAAAGTGAAAGACTAATTACATCAGCATCCAGATTGTTGTACAAAATATCTGCCACCTTCACATGCATTGTTCGATCATTTTGCACTAAATTTTTGAAGATGTAGATCGCTTCTTTATTATCACAAAGTAACTTGCAACTTGTCCTTGGTGAAAAACCAAGTTTAGACAATAGTTTCCCGAGCTAGAATTTTTGTAATTCCCTTTGCATTTCCCATAAATTCATCTTCAATATTAGACATTGCGATAACCTTTCTGTTTCTTGCTTCCCCAAGTCACGAGATTTCCTCCGACTAGAGTGAAATACCCTAAAGTAGACTTTTTTCTATTTCGACCTCCTGCCCAATCTACATCGAGATTTAAATGGCCATTGCCTCCATATGTTGGGTATGAGGTTTACGCATAAACTTACTCACCACCCCTATTACATAAGTAAGGACGAGTATGGGATAAATAAATGAGTTTGCCTTCCAGCCTTTGAGCCTTTGATACCGTGACTGATCCACGACTTTTCCATTTTCATTGATATGCATCCTGATTCACTATTATGGGCATCTCCACTAGACATCCCAGTCTATGATAAAAAGCCTAAAATATATTTCATTTGTGAGATGAAGATACTCATTTTTTTATCTAAGTATTTCAATCCCAAGAAATATTTGACTTTTTCGAGATCATTTATTTCAAATTCCTGAAACAACCTTGTTTTTAACAAGTTTAATTTTTCATTATCATTTCTAGTACATCTACATTGATAATGAGAAATTTATGTATGACATGAATTACACTCTCGATAGCCATACCTCTTCATTGCTAGTGTGAATCTTCCAAACAATGCTATGGGAAACTGCTTTAACCCATACAAGACCTTCTTCAGCTTGCAGCCCTGTTATCGAATACTAAAGCACTCCGAGAGAAATTTGAGGTGGTTCCATGTATACTTCCAAAGTTATCTCTCCATGTAGGAAGGCGTTTTTCACGTCAAACTGATGTAGTGGCCACTCTTCATTTGCTACTACCAAAAGTACCCTAATTTAGTCAATTTTTGCCACTGGGGAGAAGGTATCTAAATATTCAATCCCATAGATCTGTGAGTATCCTTTAGCTACAAGTCTTTCTTTATATCTTTTAATACCTCCATCAACTTTGTATTTTTATGGTAAACACCGACTTGTAACCCACTGTTTTCTTTCCCTTTGAAATACTGCAACTTTCCCATTTTTGATTTTTCTCAATTAAGTTCTTCCATGGCTGCCTTCCCATAATTGTCTTTAAGAGCATCGTCAACTGTCTTTGGAACCTTTGTGGAGTATAGGTTAGCTTTGAAAACCAAGGCAGAGACAAACCCCCTTGGAGCTTAGATTCGTATTCTGGATCCTCTCTCTTTGGATGTATCCCTCTTGTACTTAGGGTGTAAATGATACTTGGTAGGGCCTTCTACTTCCCTGTTTCGGATATGAGCCGACTCTTTACTTTTCCTTGGATTCAAGATTAGTAGGTACAAAATTATCAATCAAATCACATGCCCGTTGCTCCTCAGTGGGACTTTTAGACACGATAGGGATCGAATGTGAGAGAGGATGTACTATTTTGAAGCTCGTTGGTATTCTCGTTGGTATTGCTTGCTTTCTCTATTGGGTCCATGTCTACTACCCTTGGATAGGTAAGTCATCTTAGACTCTCCCCCGACGTCTAATATGGTGATAATAGTAGGTATTCTCAAAGAAATCACAATCTATCTATAGAGATGTACATATGGTTTGTAATAGGATCAAGACACTGATACCCTTTCTCATTCACCCCATATTCTACAAACACACATTTGATAGTTTGACTCGACTTCGTTATGGGAGATGGACAAAAATGGGTCACCCAAAATCCATGGAGGAGGGGAATGGATAGTCGAAATAGGTATATGAGTGAGGAAAGTGTCAATAGGAGTTTTGTAGTCTAGGCTTCTTGTGGGAAGACGGATAGTTATGCAATTAGCAGTGGAGATAGCTTCGGATTCTATCATACTGGCTCAGTTCTAGGAGGATTTGGTTTTTTAGCTAAGCGACTCCATTCTGTTGTAAGGACAAGAAGTCTAGTGGATAAGGACATAGATAGAGAAAAATTGTTTCATATCAAGATTGACTTATTCCCTTCCATTATAAGTTCTCAAGGTTCGGATTTAGTTTGAAATTGGGTAAGGACCATATTATAAAATTTGACAAATAAAAATCACATAATATGATAACCCATCCTACTCATTAGAGTGAATTAGCTTAAAAGGTTTTACAGAACGATTTAGACGAGCTGACTAGGAGTGTTTATGACTTTTTGCTAAAATTCAAGACTTGCAATTTAGAGTGAGTTTAGAACCCCAAAGCGAAGGAAAGATGTTCTAAATACCCTATGGAATGATGACCAAGCCGGCGATGCCACATTAAGATCCGTTCCTCGGTCCCGCGAGTAAGCGCTACGCTACCCTATTGAGACACCTCATCTAAATAATACAAGTCATCCTTCATAGTACCATGCCCAATGATCTTCCCTTTATGAATGTCCTGTATAATGCAAAAATCATATCCCATTAGACTGTACACTAAAGTTCCTTAGTTAATTGACTAATTGAGAGCAATTTATGAGATAACTTAGGAACAAACAAACAGTTATTTAAAATGAGATTGGGAAGAGTATTAATAGTTCCTACACCCTGAACTTGTACACACTGACCATTATTTATTTGCATAAGGTTTTTAAGTGGTTTTTTAAATGAGGCGAGATTGTTGGGGTCATAGGTCTTTGTATTTGTAGCCCAGCGCTGGACTAGTCACGTGGCCTTGAAAGGTTTTAGTGGGAAATTGGCTAATTTTTGCATTTGGTTTGCTTTGTATGTGGGATGAACAAAAGCTTTGGAGTAATTAGGCTGACTCGTGGTACAGAGTGACATGGACTGGGTAGCTGAAGTGACTAGAAGGGTAGCTAAAGTTAACGAAGCGTTGATATCTTGAGAGGTTTCTAGGTTTTGGGGGGTATAAAAAGGGGATTTAGGTCAATTCCTAAATGGTGATCAAGTATCCCTCTCCTAGCAACTTCTCGCCTGATTGATGGCCTCCTCGACTGAAGGTAAGGGCACCTTGTTGACTAGACCCCTCTTATCTACATCAAAGGTGTCATTCACGCCTGCCAAAAACCGGTAAAGGCGTTTTTTTACACAATTTCGTTGCATATTGTCATGTCCTACGCATGCTTCATTGGATTTGGTACTCTTCTATCAATCTCCTTTGAAATTGTTATGAGTTTTTCATAATACACTTTGATTAAGTCATTTCCTTGTTTCAATGTGTTGGCTTTCACGATGGGTGCCTGCAGTGGGGTAATCAAGGAAATTGATTAACAAGATCCACTGCTGTGTGGGTCAATTATGGATGATGGTTCGGCAATGACATGGTTGAGCCTGCCACGTCCGCTTATGGCCAAATGCATGAGTTTTGACCACTTTATGTAATTCTGATGGTTCAGTTTTTTGCTTACTGATGGCCACTAGTTGGTGGGCCACTGATGCAAAAGTTGCAGCAGTTGGTCCATTGTAACTGGTTGGGTAGTCAGACCTTTGGGATCTTTTTAGTCATCGTCTTTTGACTAAATGATGGTGACTGTGTTTGGGTGATTTGATCGGAAAAATCCTATGGTAGAAATCTTTTTCTTAATTTTGGGAAATTAGTTACATTATGTACTATATATGTAAACGTTTTCTTCGTCAATATACATCGAATTACAAGCTTACCCAACCAAAACCTAGAGTATTCTAAACTTTAGATACAATGGTTGAAGGAAAACCATGCACTCATCACTATTTCTCTAATGACCGCAGATCATGAGTGAAATATCTTTAGTTGATGGAGTATATTTACCAGTATTATACTGTTGGGTAAAATTAGCATTCTACCTGAGACCTTAAAGCAAGTTCAGAAAAATTTAGCTTACAAGCTCTGTGTTTTCTTTCAAATTTTTTGTCTTGACTCCTTGAGTTCGTAACTTTGTATTCCACATCCTCGAGACAGATCCACTATCAATATTCTGTTTTGGACTTTTGGAGACACTAAATTTGATTGAAATTTTGGTGATATGGTGTGGTATTTCTACATTTGAAAGGGCTTGGAAGGAGATGTATATACACTGTTTCGATGCGACCCTATGTGAGGTGGATGCATTTGCTTGTGAAAGGAATGTTCCAGTCAATATGATGCGGTTATGTTTACTACTTTGACATAAGTGAACAGATTTTATTGTTTCTTAATTAGGTACTCTGTATAATATGTTTGTCAATAGTTAAGGTTTGTGCCCCTCTTTGCTTTCGTTTAATCTGTCTCTCAGATCTGAGACTTGGAGATTTGGGCTTTTGTTCTTGAATCGTTGTAGTAATATGGATATTATTATGTGGAAAATAAAAAGACTAGAATTGAATGTGTTAAAATGGACCTGGCCTCCCGCACTATCTGAGTAAAAAACTTTGCCTCTGAATGGACTGCAAATGCTGAGAGCTTTAGTCTTCTAACAACTCACCATTTCTAGAAGTTTAAAGCTGTGGGAGCTACTTGTAATGTGCATGTAGCGTATTTTCTATCTGGCATTAGCGAACTATCACGTATTTGGATTGTACTCTCACCAAGATGAATACAAGTCATGTCAGAGTTAATATTTTAGTTTTTTAATAAGATGATGTTGTCATCTGAGGCCATCAGGTTTTCACAAGTTAGAAACTTTGCGCGAAGTGAGGCTTGCAAGAATATAAAGTGTTGTTTGGTTGTAATACTTTCAAGTTGTTTAGCGTTTTATGGTTTATTTTACCTCTAGTTTCTGGATTGGCCAGGCATCTGAACTGGAGATTGAAGCATATCCTTTGCTTGATGAATTAACATCTAAGATCAGTACTTTGAACTTGGAACGTGTACGTCGGTTGAAAAGTAGACTTGTTGCTTTGACTCGGAGAGTCCAGAAGGTACTATACAGTTACATGGCTAAAGCATGTTATTAGAAACCAAGTTATTGTTGATCTAAGACACGATATGTTTGGCATACAAAATAAAATGCTCTTAGCTTTTCTAGAAGAGGCATATGAACTATAAATAAGTAACTTCTGACGATAATTTTTTGCATATCTTCAACCCCAGAAAAGATCTAAACCTGACTATTTTTGTGCCAAACAAAGCATTAATTATGAGCGTTGCCATAGATTTATTTTCTTCCTTCCTATAGGTTAGGGATGAAATAGAGCAGCTTATGGATGATGACGGGGACATGGCAGAAATGTATCTTACAGAGAAGAAGTCACGAATGGAAATGTCAGTGTATGGTGAACAATCAGTCTTAGGGTTGAGGTCAAATGATGGTGGTGTGTCCATATCTGCTCCTGTTTCGCCTCTCTCCTCTGCCCTAGATTCACGAAAACTGGAGAAAAGCTTCAGCATCTCAAGAAGCCGCCTTGGAAGCATGAGAAGTTCAGAAAGTGCTACAGAGAGCATAGAAGAGCTGGAAATGTTGTTGGAAGCATACTTTGTGGTCATTGATAGCACCCTTAACAAGCTTACATCAGTACGTTGAACTCACACCTTGTTTATCTTTATCATACTATAACATTTACTTACAGTCTTACATGTTAGATTCCTCTTTGCAGCTGAAGGAGTACATTGAGGACACAGAAGATTTCATTAATATACAGCTGGTATGTGTTGTTATTTTTATATGTATGGGAATATGAGAATATGGAATTGAGCATAGTTGAAGAAGAAAGGTGAAATTTACGCATTAGACGTTTGATTACCAACTATAAGAGGCTTTTATAACATTGAGGATACTCAATGCTTCATCAAAATTTTGTCGGTATGTGTTTATTTTTGAGAATAGAAGCATGAGAAAAAGAGATTGGGCAATATATTTTGTGTTTAGAGATTGGGCACAGCTGAAGGGGAAAGGGGAATTCAACGTATTACGCATTTTGATCACCAACTAAATATTTTTGAGGCCATGTTTACCACCCTATACTTAATAGGGAAGATCTAAATAGTTGGATGAGTGCAAAATGCGCTCAACTTATGAAATTGGCCATACATTGAGAAAGGTGAGCTTTTTAATCTAAATTTGACATTGAGAAAGATCCTCATTAGATTAATGTGTACTCTGAATTCAGCAGGATTGGTAATAGCCTCATGGGGTGTGAAAATCTTTCCAAAACCATTCTTTGTTCTAGAAGAACGTCGAGCTTCCTCTCCCCTCGTATGGTTTAGTGGTTAATGGTTCAGTTATAAGCCATTGCTTCATCTTGTTAGAATTGAATTTTCTAGAGTCCAAAGATAAAGGTACTGCATTGGTGCAGCTGCTAATGTTCCTAATTATAGTTTAACTATTTTTTTGTGCAGGATAATGTTCGAAACCAACTGATCCAGTTTGAGCTGCTGCTTACTACTGCGACTTTTGTTGTTGCCATATATGGAGTGGTTGCTGGCATTTTTGGAATGAATTTCGAAATTGAACTATTTAATTACCCTGATGCGTTTAAATGGACTCTGCTCATCACAGGAACTTCTGGCCTTGTTATATTTGGTTCATTTTTATGGTTTTTCAGGTACAAAAGGCTTATGCCGTTGTAAACGCCTCTCATTTATAACGTGAACAATCATACTCAAGCAATTCTTTGCGACTATGTCCCATCAGTAATAATTTTGTTGGGCCTTATGGAATTATTCTCCTGATATAGCTTTAATTTTGTTCATTTTTGACGTATACATACAGTCCTCCTGGATTTATCTTGTATTTAGATACTGCCTGCATCATATATATATTTGGTTGAACCGACTACTTTAAGCCTCCTAGCCCTTGATTTTGTGATGCATTTCATATATTCATGAGTGGGAATTGATCGTCTCTTCATTCACAGATCGTGATGCCAGGGGCTCCAAATATTGGGCTACAGCTTTTTAGTTACTCCCTTGATCCAAAATCATGTTGCAAAGGCAAAATGATAAAAATGAGCTATGACTGGTTATCATACGTCTCACCAACAGCAAATGATTGAAAAGATGATGCAAGTACTACACCAATGATGAACGACCTTTTGTCTTTAAACATTAACTTCTACTCCAAAGGATTGCTTTTTTCTTTGAAAAATTTGTGTGTGCAGGGGTGTTCGTGTTGCTATGTAGCCCTAGTTTATTGATTTTCCAGCAATTCATATCATTACTTGTGAGAAATCGGGACAGCTTTGTCGAAGTGAACCCAAGTCAGGTGGCAGCCTTCCCCTAAAGAGCTTTATTTAGCAAAAGCTAGTTTGTCGAAGTAAACCCTCCATTGACAGTAACATAATAATGGGTCATTTGGCGGGCCAAATTAACTTCGAATGGGCTCAAACTTGAGGGTCCACTATTTTTTGGGCCAATGAACACTGTAATGGTGTTAGATTTTGTAGATGGGGCCCACAAGTATCACTTAGTTCATAACAAGGTTCGTGGGGGCTCCGAAAGCTTCTAGGGAACTTTAGTGCACTACATAGGTAGACACTAGACTTGTGCATAATATTCTTGCTAATTTTTATTTTTGACTTTTTTTATAAAAAAAAATTTGAAAACTAGCCCTCATCTGAAAGTATTTCGAAATATGACCTTCGTTTGTAAACCGCTGTCAGTGATAGCAGTTTTAATATTACCTTTATGGGACTTGAATTTACCAAGTGTAAAACCGCTATTAAGGATAGCGATTATACAAAAATAAATAAATAAATAAAATTTAAAAAATCTTAGTAAATTTCCAAACCTCATTTCCCCATCATCAAAAAATGTTTAAATACCAATGTAAAACCACTGCCAAGGACAGCGGTTTTACCTTTAAGCAAAACCATTGTCCTTGGCAGCGGTTTTACAACAGGTAAATTCAAGTTCCATAAAGTCAATATATTGACTCTCTTAAAACTGCTGTCAGTGACAGCGGTTTACAAAAAGAAGGTCATATCTCGAAATACTTTTGGGTGAGGGTTAGTTTTCGAATTTTTTTAAAAAAAAGTCAAAAAAAATAGCCTAATATTCTAAAGGCTTGTACATTAGAGGAAGATCTTAGGCAATTGTAGATAGGCCTAGAGAAATCTAGAACATAAAAGGTCCTTCCCCTTGGAGGTCTATAAATAGAGACCTCTCCTCGTTTGTGCAAAGCATCCAAAAAGCCATCAAACACTTGTATACTATTCTCAAGCAATACCAACAATTTTCCCCAAACATTCTTATTCACTTGTTCCTTAGCATTTACCTTTCTAATCGACTTTGTAGCCTAGCACTTGTATAACCTTGGAGCCTTCACTAATTGTCTAAGCGGATGCTGACACTAGTAGGTCGTGTGCTAAGACTTGGTGGAATAGTCCGCATGTGACATGTAGCTAGCTAACTTGTGCCTGGAACACTATTTGTTTAGTACTGAAAAAATTTCAAGAAAAATAAGTCAAGTTCAATAAAAATAAGTTACATAGAGAAAAAATAATTGAATATAAGAAAATAATACGTTCAACAAAAATAAGTTAACATTAGAAAAAATGAAATATATTCTAGAACACTTGGTTAAGTTTAGAAAAAATTAATTAAGTTAAACAAAAATAAAAAAAAATTTAGTAAAATAAATTAAGTTCAACAACATTATAATTTAAGATAAACATAACCTAAACATATATCACATACTTACATTTGCTCAATGATCAGTCCAAAATGAAACAACAAAAAGCCTAAATTTTTTCCACGTTAAAGTATTCTTTTGTTGGAGCCTCAAAATAGGCTTCACCTGACTCTCTCTATATAACCCGGCCTATTTTATAACAGAAATTTTTATAGTCCCGGGAGTACATGGGGAAAGGTGCTTCCGAGTAAAAAATGAGCAATTTTTAATCAAATGAGTAACTTTAGAGAATGAATAATTTTGATTCAAATGAGTAATTTTAGAGGAAAAAACAATTACAAATTAAATCGTTTTAGGAAAAATTTACGAATTTAAGAGTTTGTTTGTATAATTATGAATTTAAATGATTTAAATTTAGTAATAATTCTTATATACTTAAGATTATTTGAGCTTTTGATATGAAGGATTTATGTGGTTAATGTAAAAGTTTTGGATATCAATTTAGTGTTATATCAACAATGATACATTTACTTGAAAAACCAGTGTCTGACTATTTTATACCACATATATAGTTGTTAAATTTCTCATTTCATTATGAACATTAATTTTATGCTATTTTAACAAATGAATATATAAAAAATTGCTCATCTATTAAATGAGCACATAAGCTATTTGCACCTATTTAAAAAAAAATCAAAATTATTCATTTTCACTCGTAATTGTTTATTAGAATTCACAATTCCTCATTTTTCTAAAATTGTTCATTTGACTCAAAATTGCTCATTTCTCTCTCAAATTGCCCATGTTATCTTAAAATTGCTCATTTTACCCCTAAAAATACCTTCCTCCATGTACACCCGGGTGTAGGATAAACTTGCTAATTTTATAATCCAGATGGTTAAACTTTTAACCAGACCTAACCTAAAGTCAACCAAAAAACTACTTTAACATGAAACTTGGAAACCCAAATGCGACCTGCACTAAATTCAAAAATAATCTAATCCAAAATTGATCCAACCCGTTAACAACTTGACCCAAATTGCCATAACGTCTTAAACTACTTGAGTAGATTCAACCCGACAACTAATCAATAAGGCAAAACGGTCCCTAATCCAATTTCAACATTCTTAAGACCAACATGCTAGTAACCATAAAGTTGATTTCACCCAATATCACGTAAATTCTTAAACTTTGATACAGTTATTAAACTTTACCTATCATATATGATTCTAGTGATCTTGGTATTATATGATCAAGATTGCAACGCTAGCTAGCAACATTGTAAGCAATGAAGTCAATGCTTAAGCCATTATTTACAATATGTAAGCTAGTACTTAGCACAATAATAAGACAATAACATCCCCCTAACCCGAAACTAACATGATTTGTCCCTATATATGACTCTCAAAATATGTCTAGTCCAAAATAGGTTATTGTCTTAATTCCTTAAAACCCTGATCCGAATGACCCAAAATAACCCAATTCAAAGTCCATTCAAACTTTAAATTTACTGTCTTAACATGTCTAAACCCGAATTGGATATATTTGAATTGAATATGTCCTGAATAAAAAACAATTCGATCCCGAACTCAAATAGGCAAATAATTGTCTCAACTCAACTCGATTAATAACCAACCCAAACTAAACTGATCTAAAAGATCAAAGACAACCCATTTCAACTAGACACCGCCAATCTACATCAACATCCCTAATAGAGTCGTTGGTGTATAAAATACTTAGAGAGAAATGGAAAAATTGAGATAAATTTAGTTTTATATAATGTCTATTATGTCAATATGGCATGGGATTTTCCACGGATTACATAGATATCTATAACTAATTGATCAACATTGAATTTAATACTCAATTCGAAAAAGATTTCTCACTTATTACATAGATATCTAGATAACTTGTGTTTTCTCACATTACTATTTGCATATTGTACCATATATCCAAGTATTTCACATCAAAATATACCTTCTTTTAAGCACAAGTGGTTACGAATCACATTACTACATAACGTTGACCCACCCCAAGCAAGAAAAAAGCATGGGCCAACAAGAGTGAACTCAAAAATTGGGTGCTACAAAGGGCCAAAACACGGTTGACCCGCTAAGAGCACAGCCAACCCGACCCGGCTGTGCTTATGTAATAAAAATAATTATGGATTTGTATACACCAACCACACTTTCATCGAGAGTTCCTGGCAATCAACTCTCTAGTAGTTGAGTAAATTAGTCACAGGATGAGTAATACTACAGCCTTGGGATACTCTTGCAGTCTTGCATGAAATAGAACACGTGTCGAGCCTCGCGACTCCAACGAACGCCAACTTTGATCCAAAAACCCTACAGGCCCAACACCAAATAAGGAAACTCCGTAATATCCGCTATTATTAATTCAAAATATATAAAACAAACAAACAAAAAGATTAGCCATATTATTTATTACAAGAAAACTTCTTTTTTTTTACTCCAAATAAAAACATCACAAAATCCCTTAATTCAGTCAATTACTATTATATTGTTTGTTTGTTTTACTTTCCTCAAAACTCTCATCTTCTCCTTCTCCTTCTCCTTCTCCTTCTCTCTCTCCCCTCCACAGTCTCTGCATAGAACCCCTCTTCCCTTCCCTTCAAAGCTGGAAGAAGAAGCTACAATTTGAATTCGAAGAAGATGTTTCCGTCGCTGTCGTTATCGTCGTCGTCCTCTGCTTCAGCTGCTAATCGCGTTGATAAGGCCACCAGCGAGCTTCTTGTTGGCCCTGATTGGACTATGAATATTGATATCTGTGACTTTTGCAACTCTAATCACTGGTGATTTTTCCTCTTTTTTTTCTTCCTCTTGATTTCATAGTTTGACTTTCCGAAAATATTATCGACTTTTATTCAGATTTTTTTTTAAAAAAATTTCTAGTCAATATGTTCATTTTTAAAGCGATTTTCACTTTGAAACTGTTTTTTTTAATTATTATTTGCGTTATTTTTTTTCTATTTTTGTTAATGTTAAGATCTTAATTGCGTCATAAATCGGTTGCATATTTTTGTGAGTTGATAAAAAAAATAAAATTATCTTGAGTTTCTAATTTTGTATAATTCGGAAGAATTTGTAGGATCAATGAGTGTAATTGATGAATTTGATTGGCTGAGTTGATAGGTTGGCGAAAGATGTGGTAAAGGAAGTAAAGAGGAGGTTACAGAATAAGAATCCTAAAGTTCAATTGCTTACTTTAACGGTATAATTTCTTACATTTTAGAAGTGAATGAATATAACTCCTTTTGTTTGTTTGTTTGTTTGTAATTGAGCTGATATGTTAAGCCTTTATTTTCAGTTGTTAGAGACGATGGTGAAGAATTGTGGCGAGTACATCCACTACCATATCGCAGAGCGGAAGATTTTGGATGAGATGATTAAGCTTGTAAAGAAGAAGGTGTGGATTTTGAGTTTATTGTTAAATTGTTTGAATTATTGTGTTTACTATTGTGCTAAGTAGTCGGAATCAACAGATAGAGTCGAGAAATACTTTTGATTTTCGTGTTCAATAGTAATTGTTGTGCTACGCAGTGTTAACAAAAAATAACGGCAAATGCCTTTGAGCTATTAAGCTGTTCACTATTGACTGAAACTGTTGAAGTTATTTGGATTTTCTGAGGTGGATGATCCCACACTTGCTTTTCATAGTGTTGTGTTTTGAGGTACATTTTGTTGATTAAGGTACCTCAAGGTTAGAGAAAACGCTATTTCTGTCAAATCAATCAGTTATCGAGGAACAGTAGTCCTTGTTATGATCCTATTACCTTTTTTATTCCATGTTTTCTGACCTAGTTTGTATGGTAGACTCGAGCTAGATATATTTGAACCTCAAATCCCCTATAGTTTGCCAACATCTGATTCTCTTTGCATTTGTCAGGAAGAATCCAAATCAACTGTTGAAAACCTCTGTTAGTAATTAGTAAGCTTTGTGATGCGTTCCTCTAGACATAAATTCTAGGAGATTTGGGTCACAGCACTCTTGATAGACCCTATGCCATTTAATTATATGTTACTCTGTGGAATTTTGATGTATTCGTAATACTCCATGCTTTCTTCCTTCCCATTTGGAATTGGGAAAGTAATCATGACAAGTTTACATGAGCATTTATTTTGGTAGCTTTTTTTAATGAGAAATGAATAATTAAATATTAAGATTATTCCCTAAAATCATGGTTTTATGAGTTAAATTAAAAGAAAAAGAAAAGAACATTAACATAAAAAATGTGAGTGAATGAAGGGGAGAAGAACATTGTGAATATAGGAAGAAGAAAAAAAGTAGAGATTATACAGTATGCTTTTGTTTATTTACCTAAAGCATTGCTGATGACTATAACAATTCAGTTGTCGTTTGCCCTGATTTCGGATCGGGCAACATAAAGCTTAGTTCTTTAGTATGTAAAATTTGTTAAGAATAAGTGTGATGTATTTAGCTGCTAATGGTTCAAAAGTAGCAAATTTAGATAAGTGCTTTGTGTATAATAAGGAATGTATGTGCCGTGTCTTCCTGATTTTAATTTCAAAAGGATCGTTGGGGAGATTATCATCTTCAGTGCTTACTCATGGATAAAGTCAAATATATCTGAGCTATTAAGATTCTATTGTTGTCATAAACACTTGCCTTTCTATACTCTGTACTCTATTATGTTGCTATGCTTCTTCGCTATTTCATTATAGTCTATTGAGGATTTGGAAAAGCTTCTATATTAGCTAATATCAAGAGTTTCTACATTGATTCTTCAGGCTGACATGCATGTGAAAGAGAAGATTTTGGTACTTCTGGATTCCTGGCAAGAAGCATTTGGTGGTCCTGGTGGAAAATATTCTCAATATTACTGGGCTTGCGATGAACTAAGGGTAAGCACATTCATCTTATGTTTTTGATTGCTTAGGCCGATTAACCAGTGTCTGACCATATTTTGCAAGCTTCACAATTTTGAGGGCTATTACGATTCTTTCTTACCTATACTATGTGAGTCAGTGATGTGGGAGTGGTGGAACCGTGGAACCAAGTGTTGTTTTGCACTAGAATCTGATATCCATCATGCTATTGTTCAGTTTTTTGGTTGGCCTTGTCTCAAATCATCTACCACTGGGAGTAAAATACTTGTTGGTTATTTGTTTATTGCACCGCACCCATTACTACACCATATCATGTTTTTCCGACCTGTTACTATACTTGTTGGCTTCAATTTTCATACATGGTCAAGTATCCTATACAGGATATCTTAAATGCCGAAGAAAGCTAGAAGAAATTATTAACTTGAATTATATGGAACCTTTAGTGGATCAATTTGCTCTTTGGATCAACTTGTTAATCCATTCTCTTAACTTCCTTTTCTGATGATATCATATGGACCCTCTCTCTCCTCAATCAATAAGTACAGCGGCAGTAACTTACAGAGCCTAATTAGGAGGTTTGGAAAAAGGTGATCAAAGGCCATGGTACATATCATCCATCTCCACCATTGATTAATCACAGATTCTCTGGAAGGAGCAGTCTGAGTAGTAGATTGGCATATATGTGTAGTGCTCATCTTTCTTGTATCAAATCTGAATCACTTGATAGGAGAATGTGTGTGGTACTCAGACTGATTGGCAGGATATGGTGGGGTTGGGTGATACAAACACACAGCACCAGTTGGAGAAAAAGAGAGAAGGGGAGGGACACTTCAACAACTTAAATAGCTATTGCAACAGAGCCTCCACAACTACAAGTTCTGCTAAAAGTAGAGTGATCTCACATTGGGCCTGCATATGTTGGCAGAACTTGTGGTTGTGGTTGCTTTATTATAATGACTATCTTTTGAAAAGTGAGAATCATTTTAGGATCTTTAGTGGAGGTAAGCGTTTTGGGGAGGGTTAGATAAAGAGGAACTATATTAGGGGACTTAATAGCTATGGAGCAATAAAATGCCGTGTAGATTACTTGTCATCATTGGATAGAAGTCTCCTCTTAAAGGGGACAATCCTCAGAATGTGACCCCCTGAAGTTGGGATTGTTTTAATGCTATATAAATTGGTGGATTAATTTAAGAGCATCACTTTCAGTTTTGGACCTTTGGGTTATTTATGTTAATTTTATAAAATTATATTTCAGTGACCTCCTTTGTCTAGAGTTGTATTGGCTAGGAGAGGAGACACATCTACAATTTAAGAATAATCTATATCTCATTACAATTGTATTTTGTGGGTATATTTAATTTTCCTTTTTTGTCTTGTATGACTATGCTCACTGTACTCATCTGGATACAATTGCAATAGTGACATGCTTACTGCTCATGGCAGCGTTCTGGTGTCCATTTTCCCCAACGCTCTCCGCGTTCAGCCCCAGTGATTACACCACCTGTCACCCGTCCATCAAGAGTTGGCTTTGGCATGCCTGCCAATTCTTCGAGGAGGCTGGATGAAGCAATGAGTTCTGAGGCTGAGAGCTTAAGGTACCATTACATTTTTAGAACATGCTCTGTTTCAGTTTCAGCAGTGTTTTTCCTAACATTATCCTTGACTTGTCTGCTGTGATCTGGTCAGCTTTTCAACTTTGGAATCAATGCAGAATACATTTCAGCTCTTGGATGACATGCTTCAAGCTGTCAATCCTGATGACCGCATGGTATGAAAACATATGTTTTTTTAAGTATCTCATGGTTTTCAGCTTTCAGGAGAAAGCATCTAATGGCATGTTCTCTCTCTTTTTGTAGTCTGTAAAAGATGAAGTAATTGTAGATCTTGTTGATCGTTGTCGTGCGAATCAGAAGAAGTTGATGCAAATGATCACTACGACTACGTGAGTATTGCTAGAATGAGCTTTTTCGTAACTTGAAACTTTCATGCATGAGCTTGCTAGGAAATGGTCAGTTTGTTAGTTCTTGACTCATGTTAGAAGTAGACTTGTGCATTGGGTTGGATTAGGGCCAAGATGAGTCACATGCAAAATGAGCCGGGTTGGGTCAAAAAAGATGCAAAACAGGCCGAGTCGGATCGGGCCGTTCGAATAAAGTATATTTTTTATCTATAGTGGTAGATAGTTTGCCGGTATTAACTGCAATCTTTAGCAGTGGACCATCGGCAAATAAGTGGAAAATATTTATTACTTGATAGTCTTTAAAATCTTTGGAAATTATTGGCTATTATTGACCCGACTTAACCCATCAAAGATTCAATAAACTATGATCCTTTAAAAAATCGACCCGATTAAGCCCATAATTGATTATACCCTTTTATAAACGAGCCAGTCAAGGGCTCTTAATAGGGCCCCTCCTATTTGAACGGGTTTAGTTAGAGGTATGCTCATTTTGTGATCTTATTCTTGCTGTTTGGTAGGGATGAAGTACTTCTTTCTCAGGGTCTTGAGATGAATGATTCCTTGCAAAGCGTGATTGCAAGGCATGATGGAATTGCCTCAGGTGCTCCTCTACCAAATCATAAGAGGGATGTCATTGTTCAACAAAAAGAATCAGTTATAGACTCCAATGGCAAAAGTACAAAGGTGATAGACAAATCTCCTGAAGAGGGTAATAAGTCTCTTGCATTTGATGCACCTAGTTCAAAGGCTCCAGCTGAGGAGGAAGAAGAAGATGAGTTTGCATTGCTTGCTCGAAGGTTAGTCTTCCAAATTATATTTGTTTAGTTTATATTCCTACAAGTTGGAGCAAATCCTTTGTTGCTTGTAGCTTTCCTTGTGCATTTGTACTAGGACATTTTACGAGGTCAATCATGGTCAACTTATATAAATGACAAGTGGTTCAGGCTACAAGTTATGGTCACTCGTGAATACTTTGGGCACAGGTCAACCAAGCAATTGGTCATGTTTCTATAACTCATTTTTTCTGTATTACACAGTAGATTCATTGGATTTGAGGGCCTTGGTTTTTTTTCTTCTTTTCTTTGAACCTTCTTTTTGTTTTGTCTCTCTCTGCTTAACGTTAGTTCGGTAAACATGGCATTATTGCAGGCACTCTAAGACTCAAGCCGCACCTTCACATAGTGCTGGAACGGGGTCAACAGAAGATAAAGCCTCCTTCAGTGGTAGCAATAATGAACTAGTGTTATTTGATGCACCTTTGCCTGCAACTACGACAACTAATAATTCGAAAGAGCAGGACCTTATTGACCTTTTGAGCATTGTTCTGACAAGTTCAACTTCAGATGAAACCCCACAAGCTCTTACCTCAGCTCCTGCACAGGACACATTTGAGGTATATAATATTAATATACTTGTTTGTTATTTCTCTTTTCCGTCAATTCCAAGTATCCATCTCATTGTTGCTTTCCTTATGAAAACTATTGTGGTATTTTAATATTTACATTGACCACATGCTTTGTTGCTTTTTGATAGACATCTTTAAACAGTTATGTTGTGCCATGGGCACAGCCTCAACCTCAGCCCCAGCTCCAACAAATTATGCCTCAACATCAAGCTCATTACCAGTCTATGCAAAATCAAATTCCAACACACTCTTCTCAGGGTTACTCTCAATTTTCTTCTGCCTATCCACCACCTCCTTGGGAGGCAACCGTTGGTTATGGCAAAAGCCAAATTCCAGGCTCTAATCCATATCTATACCCAACTTCTGAAGGAACCCTGAACAATTCTTCTTTGTCAATACAAGGAGGGTGGTCATCACAGAACTTTTATTCACAATATGGAAATCAGCCATTGCATTCCACTCCCCAAGCTACTGGCAATTCCTCTGCCATGCAAGGCATACGTTCATTGCAGCAAGTCAATTCCTTCCAGAGTCCATCCTCTTTAAACAATAACCTTTACTCAACGTCTCAAGTGACAAATAGTCCATCCTCATTACCTATGCAAGGAGCTCGATCACTTCAGCATGTCAACTCGCTTCCTGCCTGGGTAGGTAATGTGTCAGCCATGAACGGAAATACTACAATGTTGAATAACGGCTCTGCTGGTATACCTTCAGCAGGGCAGAAGCCTTATATTCCGTCTTACCGACTATTTGAAGATCTCAATGTCTTGGGTGGCTCAGAAGGCAAGCTCAAGAGCGGTCCATATTCGAGCGCATCAGCATCAGGAACCCGAATATGACAGTTGGAGAGGGTTAATATCGTTGGAGCAGTCCATATTCGAGTGCATCAGGAACCCGAAAATGACAGTAGGAGAGGGTTAATATCGTTGGAGTTCAAGTGCAATTCCCTTGAATTGGGTTACTCACGCGTACATGTGATGATGTGAATAGATGTGTATATCTACACACTGGCCTTGTAATTATTCAGACATCTTGTGGTGTTGGGTTGTGGTGTTGATACTTAAAATGATCGATTATAGAATTTATTATCTTGATTGATCCCCATCCTTTTCTGTGGAGAGCTCGCAAATCATGTGTCCTATTTGTTTCTCGCTGTTTCTTTTCTGTTTTTTGCCCTTTTAAGTGATGGAATGCATACGTCGGATACATGCACCATAATGTAAAGGTCTATGGTTGTTGAATGTAAAGATGTTTTTGGAGGACAGTGTGGATTAACTAGGCCTTGCTAGCTGCCTTTCATGGGCTCAGGCTTCTTATGATTCATATAGAAATATACTTCGTACATACTTTCTCCAATTATAAGATCTCATCTGGATTATGAGCTCCTACGGAATATATGTAATTAAATACACATGTTATTGGATACGTTTCTTTTTCGTATATACGAAGAATGTATTTTGCATAATATTTTAGTATAGGAAACAAGATAATGATATCGATGAGATTTAATATCAATAGTAAGATATGCTATATTGCTATTACTTTCTTAATTTGAGCTAACTAGGTTAATTTGCATTCAATATATGTAAATTTCAATATCAAATCGTATATTTTGAAGTTTTCTTATGTGTTATATACATATATTAATTACTTTTGAATTGTGAATAGGGATGGCAATGGATCGGATCTGGATTGGATCCTTATGGATCCAGATTTAGATCCGTTTTTCAAGGATAATCCAGATTCAGATCCGCTGGGTATGGAATGTAAGGATCCATATCCAGTCCAACGGATCTAGGTTTAAACGGGTTCAAATCGGATCCTACATATTTTGCCTATTTTTTTGCAACAAAAATAAGTTTCAAATTTATAAATTTTCATTTTACATCAACAACAACAGTCCAACGAAGGATGTAAGTTTAATACTTGAATATAATTCATATAACTATTCAAATATTACAAAACAACAAAGTACAAATAAACAAAATCAAATTTTTACACGTCTTTTGAATAACAATACAAATAAGTACAAATTAGTAAATGAAAAAACAGGTAACGGATCTGGATCCGGGTATTATGATTAGACCCGTACCTAGATCCGTTTTTCAGTCACAGGACCCGCATATGTCGAGTCTAAATTTTGAAGACCCAAATCCGCAAAAACGGATATGGATCCACGGATACGAGTCGGGTCTAATATCCATTGCCATTCCTAATTGTGAATGGTACTTTTTCACCGGTATTTTGTAAAGAGCAGCATTGGATAATAAACAAAAACGAATAGCTCATAAACTAGTGGTCTGGAAATTGGTCCAATCTAGGCTTGGTCCATTCTTGATGAGCAATTCACCCAGTTTTGAGTCCATTCTGTCAAATTTAATACGGAGTACATGCGTAAATAGCTAGAAGTTGGATTACTAAGCTAACTAGACCATAAACCACTGTCATCACACCTGTCAAACGATTGAGATAAGGTTAGACTAATTTTCTGGGCTCGAGTTATGATTAGGTTGTATCATATTCGAGTCAGGTCAATTAGAATTATTTTTTATTCATCCCATGGGTTTAGGGTCAAACCCAATAGGTTAAGAAATTGTAGAGCATTGATTTTTTTTCTTTTCAATTTTAATTAATATGCATAGGAATATTTCAATAAAATGTACCTTTTCTAACAGATTTATTATCTAAGATTATTTTCATCTACTTTTTATATTAATATAAGAGGAAAAATAATTTTCATTACCAAAGATAAGAAAAACAGTATATTTACTTAGTGATCAATAAAATCAACAGTAGTCAAGCGCCCGGATTTAATGATACAAAGGTGTGACTCATTGCGTGCATAAGTTCCAAACTTTTTCTATTTTATGAATATATTTAATATTTTTATTACTATATTATACAAATGAATAATTATAGATATAAATGCTCAAACTTGTGTTGAAAAATGTAAAATTTCAAATGGTTAAATTATTTTGAAATAAAAAGGAAGTACTAATTAGGCTTGTTCTCATCTATTCATTTACTCTTCCCTTGCCTTATCCCCAAAAACAGCTTGTTTTTTTTTTTTATTATTATAAATAAAAGAAGTATGGTTTAATACTATTCCGTATATCCATAAATTGTTCTTCATTTGCGTTAACATGTACAACAGATGAAAATGAAAATAATTCACTGTAAACTCAATAGATTATTGTGTGTAATTTAACAAAACAAATGTGATTTCTCTTTGCATCGGTAGAACAAATCTATCACAAAATTGGTTTTTTTTTTTGTTTTTTTTTGTTTTACTATTCCTAGGCAAAGTGTGCAATTCCTCACATTTTCTTATCACATATTTTGTACGTGAACATGTCAGTTTTTTTAAATAAAAAGACTACATCATACACCCAATACATATAAGAAATTCTACATATGTACTCAGAAGGGGTAAAAGCGACGTTCGGAGTATTCACACCAAAAAAAATATCGTGAACGATATGTTCCCTAATGAACAATAATGAAGGAAACTCCTATATTGGAACCTGCTTTGTTCACATACACAACATACAACGTACGTCAAGTGCACGATGCATCATGCTTTTAGGTAACCTATTTTACTTTGTTAAGACTCAAATAATTAGAGCCGTAGAAAACCAACCCGAAATGATGAAATCGAACTATCTAGAATTGTTCCGAAAAATAATTGAACTGTTGATAATCCGTTTGTTGAAAACCGAAAACCGAACCAACCCCATTAGATGAAATCTGAAACTGAATCGAAGCATATTTTAGAAAAAATTGTTAATGACCCGTAACTATTATCAGACCGAACCATTACAACCCGAACCGATTACATCTAAACTCGATAGTAACCCGAACTGATGTAAACCGAAACCGTTAAAACCCAATAAACCCTAACCATTATGATCGAACCATTTAAAATCAGTAAACTGTTATGACCAAACTGTTTACAACCCGTAGCCCGTTATGAATGAATCTTTTAAAACTGTTACCTCCGCTCTACATTTTGATATATTATCTATATTCCTTGAAAATGATCTTTTTATGCCACCTTGTTCTAATCTAATTATGACATACATTAATATATATGTTGTTATTTCGCTGTAAGCATTATAACCTGACTTTGAGAGCTTTTTTTAGATACTATAATTATGTAATAGGGTGAACCATTACAAAACTAGTAAAATGGTAGGGTTTGAACAAATAGTGATAGTCACAAAAATCAGTATAGCAAATCTGAAACATTAAATTAAAACCGATTACAACCCGACCCAAATAATACTCGAACCGATTATGACCCGAACTGATTATGACCCAAACAGATTACAACCCGAACCGTTTTGACCTGAAAATCGCTTTTAACCGGCACAATCCGTTTTCAAATCGACTGATCACAACCCGAACCGATTACAACTTGACCCGATCAGGACCCAAACCAAATAGAAACCGCAATGAAAAAAACCAAATTGAAGCGACCCGAACTGAACCGCTAAAGATGGTAAACCGTTAAAAACCAAACCGTTTAAAACCGAAAGCCGATAAACCGAACCCAAAACCGAACTTTATAACCGAATCGATAGTAGAAAGTTCAAGTTAAGAGTCTTGGGAATCCAAAACCTAAACAAGGAGAAGTGTATAACCGAATACGTACGTACAAGGCATTTTGCTTGAAGGGGTGTATAAAAATTGAAAGTTCATAAACATACTATCCAAATATAAAAATTGAAAGTTCATAAACATACTATCCAAATATAAAGTTCATAAACAAGGAGAAGTGTATAACCGAATACGTACGTATATCTTGATGTTTGAATTCAGACGGACACCACACCATGATATAAAATTGATGCCAACAATAGATAATCAGACTTTGATTGCATTCATTAGCACTTGTAACAAAACAAATAAGAAAAAATAATAACAAATATAATCTCTCAAAAAGTTTTTTTTTCCCTTCCTTTGAGCTACTCACTACTATCCAATCACATAAAATGGCTCAAATAAATGAATTCTGTTTAAATTTCTTGTGGCTGATGAATTTATATTATCCCCTTTAGCAGAAAAAAAGGGAGAAATAAAGGATGATGAGAATGATATATATTAATTAAGGCATGTTGAGAGGGGTGAATCTAGGAACATGGACAGGGTATTTCTCTATCTCATCTATCCAAGGGTTTTGCTCCTTGGCTGGGTTAATGGTCCTCAACGCTTGCCAAACAGCGCTATTACACTTAAACCCTGATCCAAACGCAATCTGCCAAGTCCTATGGCCTCTCTTGATCCTCCCCTTAGCTTCGGCGTAAGCCAACTCGTACCACAATGAGCTACTAGAGGTGTTCCCGAACCTATAAAGAGTCATCCTTGATGGCTCCATATGCCATGGTGAAAGCTCAAGGTTCTTCTCCAACTCATCCAACACTGCTCTCCCGCCTGCATGGATGCAAAAATGCTCGACAGCCAGCTTAAAATCGGGAATGTAAGGCTTGATCTTCATTTTGAATGCCTTCCTCGCGACTAATGTGACGAAAAACAATAGTTGCTCGGACACTGGAAGAATCAATGGTCCGAGCGTCGTAATGTTAGCCTTAAGGGCCTCTCCTGCTACGGCCATCAGGTCTTTCGAGAGAGACACACCGATTTTCTTATTTTCGTCTTCCTTTTGGTATACGCAAGTGTAGCTTTTGTCCTCCGCACCCTTATGCGTGCGAACTGTGTGGACAAGTTGGTACTTTGAACGACGACGATCTGACGTGCGATTAGAGAGGAGGACGGCAGCTCCTCCCATGCGGAAGAGACAGTTTGATAGTAGCATTGATCTATCATTCCCCCAATACCAATTTTGTGTTATGTTCTCCGTGCTTACTACCAAAGCATAGGTATTGCTATTGACCTGCAGTTGCGTAGTACAAAGTGTAATTGTCAAATCAACTTAAAAAAATTTCATGAAGCAATGAATAACGCAAGAAGAGACTATATAATATACAAACAGAGATGAAATGTGGTTACAAAAGCTTATTAATATGTACAAATTCATATTCATGGACATATATCATATATGTACGTCTTATAGAAATAAAGTTATAGCAGTTGTAATTGACCTAACTGACCAACCATGCTGCTTTCTTTGTCTTCTATATTAATTAGCTGAATCACTTTATTCATCTTATGACGTTTCTCCATCAAGAGTTTAACAAATTAACTCATACGGAGTAATTAATTTCCATCTCCAAAAGTGAATATCCTAGTTTTTTTTACGATGTGCCAAAAGACATAAGTTGCCCCTTCAAGCATTGAGAATAATGCAAAAATGTGTGTATCAAATATTTAGCATCCACTTTAAAATATTCCGGTGAATACCCAATTTTTCTAAAGAGATATTTCTAATTTATACTATATATAAATATATCAAGGGTTATTGTTATAATTTTATATCTATAGCTGATATTATAATGTGTATACCTAATATATGTTTTTCTATATTTATCTTTTGTATTTTTTATATCTGATATAGCAATAGCTATATTTGATATAACAGTATCTATGTATGAGATTTCAATATCCTGATATAGTTTATATTATGTATGAATTAGGAAAGCTACTTTTTCTAAAACCATAGTAATTATTTAACAAAATTGATTGATCACACTTGATGAAATGCTTGGCCCTA
This sequence comes from Dysphania ambrosioides, assembly GCA_026401315.1. Classification (NCBI taxonomy): domain Eukaryota; kingdom Viridiplantae; phylum Streptophyta; class Magnoliopsida; order Caryophyllales; family Amaranthaceae; genus Dysphania; species Dysphania ambrosioides. The sequence goes on from CM048670.1 coordinate 22,924,614, forward strand.
TTCCCTACAAAATAGGGGTATTTTAGTCCTCACTCACAATTACTCACACAGGAAAGTGCCGAAATCTATATAATACTCCACTATACTTTTGATTGATATCAAATGTCATCCACTCCTCAATATGAATTCAGAATTCCTTGATATAATTAAACAACTTTAAAGTCACAATTGAATATGGAGTAATTTAATCACACAGTTTTAGGATCAAGAAATAAGTTTATGACTTAATTAACTGAATCTAGAAATTTGAATAGTTGATATAAAATGTAGACAATTAGTTGGATGACTATATACAAAAATTACCTGCAAGAGCTCCTTGGCAAGATCGATGGAAATGAGGCCAGCACTGCAACCCATGCCACCAAGATTGTAGCTCAAGACATCGCCTCTAAGCTTGTAGTGGTTGACAATCATAGCAGACAAAGAAGGTGTTGGGTTGAACAAACTACAATTCACAACCACAATCCCTATGTCCTTGGCCTTCACCTTAGTCTTGGCCAACAATTCATCTATGGCTCCAAACATGACCAACTCAGCCTCTTTTCGAGCCTCCGCCATGCACGGATTCGGCGGTTTTTGGATTAACGCCTCAGGGAAGTACGTCTCCTGGCCCAAACCCGACCTTTCTAAGATCTTCTTCTGAAAATCCACGTTTTCTTGGGTGAAAGCCCCGACAGTAATCGTCCTGTCCATAAAAATCTCCCGAGTGACTTTCCTAGTTGGATCAGGCTTGTAACACGCGAAATTGACCAAGTACACCTTCCTAGGCCGACTCATGAAGTAGAGGGTGGCGAGGAAGACTAACAAGGCCGTACACATGAATACCGTGACCATGTTATACTTGACGAGGCCTAGTGACAGTTGCACTAACCCTTGGACCGAATTTACTGAAACATGTACCCTACTTAGGACCGTAAGACTCAAAGGGACTAACATAAGATACACAAAGTTCTTGATCAAGTAATGGTACCCCAGCTTCACGTACTTCAATCTAACCGATTGCTTCAAGTTCGGAAGCCTGTTGTTGCCACCACTGCTGTCAGTGCTCGCGCTATTGGTTTCTGTGTTGCGGCTCACGTGTGCCATTTTGAAGGAAGTGCATGTAATGTAAGATTAAGTGCGTTTACAAATTGTCTGGGATGGTTGGAGGAAGCAAGAGGGAAGGGTATTATCTATATATATACATAGGTTAGAAAGGAGGGGGAAAGGGTATATATATGTATGTAGGAAGATACATGGTAGTCCAACCAACTGGAGAATAGAGAATATAACGTGGGATATGAGAGTAAGGATGAGGTCAAGAGATATAGATGGATACAACTATACCAACTACCCCAACGAACTTTTAATTGAATAATTCTTTGGTTATGGGATGGCAAAATTGAATAAACAACAATTTATTATTGGGTAGGCGCTCAGCTGGGAAAATGGCAGGTATTATGCAATAAATATTCACCAATCGCAGAACTAATGAACAAACCTATTCTTTACTTTGACTTGCCAAGTTACAACACGTCTTTCTGAACTAAATGTGTACACTCTTGTCTTCAACTTTTTACCATTATCGACTCCTCACCATAGTATTTCAATTATAAGAAGACGCCTCCAAATATAGTTTTGTCCAACATAATCAAAACTCGGGATCATCTTGTATGTGCAAAGAGTGAACTTACTAATTTTTCCAGAATATTATAGACGTCAAGATTGGTGTGTTGGAACTTCTCAGATTACTAGATAATTTGAAGTTTCATTGGTTCACCTCCTGTATGTATTCCATACTGGGTTTTTTTTTTTTTAACTATTTTGGTAGGACATATGATTTTCTGGGTACAGGTTGGATGTTTTATGACCATATGGGCAATAAGCAGATAGTTGTCCAGTGAATTAAGGGGAGAACACCTTCCGTGCTTCCCACCCACTGTTACCATCTTCTGTATGTGATAAAGATGTGTCCTATATGCACTACGCAGGAGTACGTTAGTACCCTTATTAAATGGTGAAATATATAGATGTAGTGGGGACATAAATGTAGGCTAGAAAGTGCATATCAGTTGCATTTTTGTAGATTGTGAGTTAATCACCAAAATGTATTCTATGGTTTAACCAATTACTTGAATGTGATTTACTTTACTACAAGTTAATGGCTATCCCTAAAACTTTTACTCTGTTTTACCCTAACTTTCCTTCACCATGTACCATTGTCTTACTTCTTACCGTGTCTAAAAAAAAACTAACATTCACCATTCTCTTAACTATTATGATGACATTGTAAGGATATTTTGTTACTTAAGCTGTAGGCATTGATAGGTAATAGGTCAATTATATCTTGTAAATATTCTAAAAGTATATCTTCCCGTGTAATTAAGATATACTAGGGCCTTGTTTGATCATAATTGGAATAAGGCCATGAATGAGGAGTTTAATGCTTTCACTAAACAACATACTTGGGATCTTATCCCTAGACCCGAGGGAGTCAATATAATCCGTTGTATGGGGTTGGTGTTGGCTGTGATGAGACCTTTTAGCCAAGTGGTGAAGCTTGCAACCATTCGAACTATTTTGAGTATTGCTATGGGCCAAGATTGGCCCATTCATCAATTGGATGTGTAAAGTACGTTTTTGCATGGTGATCTCAAGGAGACGGTTTATATAAACCAGCCACCGGGTTTTGTGGATCGTAATTCCCCTACTCACGTGTGCCGCCTCTATAAGTCACTATACGGCCTTAAATAGGCTCCTTAGGCCTGGTACCAGCGGTTTGCTAACTATCTCTTGCAGGTTGGTTTTATTTGCAACAAGAGTGATAATTCTTAGTTCATCCTAAACCACTGTGTACATGTTGCTTATTTGTTTTTATACGTAGATGACATTGTGCTCACAACCTCGACTAACAAGCTAAAGTGTGATATCATAGGTCTTCTTAAGTCTGAATTCTCCATGTCTGATTTGGGGAAGCTAAGCTACTGTGCATTCTATGCACCTTGCATAGGGTAAATATGCAGAAGAAATTATTCATAGGGTGAAACTTGATGCTCATGATGGCGAGCCTATGAATGATCCCTCACTTTATCGGAGTCTTGTAGGAGCTCTTTAGTACCTCACCTCCACAAGGCCTATATTGGTTATGTTGTTCAACAAGTCTGTCTGTTTATGCATGCCCCGTGGACCCCTCACTTTAATGCTCTGAAGCGTATCATCAATTATAATAAGGGCACATTGGATCATGGCCTACACTTATACAGGTCACCACCCACTAGTATTACCTTGTACACTGATACAGATTGGGTCGATTACCTAGACACTAGGCGGCCCACCTCTAGGTACTGTGTTTATTTGGGTTCTAATTTGATCTCTTGGTCTGCCAAACGTCAAGCTACCTTGTCACATTCCAGTGCCGAAGTAGAATATCGTGGAGTTGCTAATGTTGTGGCAAAAATCTGTTGGTTGCGGAATCTTCTCCTGGAACTTCATTGTTCCATCCAGCGAGCCTCCTTTGTTTACTATGACAAAATTTCGGCTATATATTTGTCATGTAATCCGGTGCATCATCAGTGCAAAAATCACTTTGGATTAAACACATTGAGTTCCAGCTCTGATACCAATTATTGAATGAGATAAACACATACAAGAAGGGGGGGGGGGGGGGGGGGGGTAAATTAGAAATATAAGTTAATTAAAACTTTTTACAAAATTAATTAAATTGGAACTTGTAAGCAAAAAGAATTAATTAAACTAGCGTATAAAATATTTTCTCTTAAGAAAATCTATTTAAGATTAGGCTAGTTGTGTTTAAAATAAGCTTGAAGAAACGTTTATATATAGAGTTCTACATAGTTTTTGGTTTGACTTAACTTCTCCATTATCACCTTGATTTAAGGAAAATATCCCATAAAATTAGGAATTCTCCTTTGAACCAAATTAACTGCGAGAAAGTCCTTGTCATATAAATCATTTGGTAATTGATTGTAAATCCACTACTTTACATATTTACTAACTCAACATCACTTTCTCATAAAAATAAGAATAAACTTGCTAAGATTTAGTGCGTGCAAAGTATTTTGATTTTTTTCAACAATGGGAACGCTGTGCAAAGTTGTCATGAGAAGTGAAACCTTTTATTCATCAAAATCTTTTATAAAGATAGTGTGGAAAAATAGTTTTGACAAAAAGATAAGGATCTATTAAAGAGGTAGAGTTAAATTAGGATACTTAGTCTCCAAAAAGATAAGGATCGACTAAAGAGGTAGAGTTAAATAAGGATCCACTAAGTTTCTTGTCACTTACATAAATCTTATGTATACTCTAACTTAGTCTTTATTTCCTCTTGTCTTGAAACTACCTCATTGCTGCTTCAGTGAAAGTCCCTAATCCAGAACTTATCAATCAACTTTTGCAATTATTCGGTCCAAGTCTTGATTGTATTTGACTTTTGTTACTTGATGGTTTTGAGTTTTCCTTTGCTTCTACTCCGAAACATGAATAAAAAAAAACCTTCACACACTAAACAAACATCAAATATGTTTTCAAATCTTATCATCACCAAAACCAAACATCATCATCATCATCATCATCATCATCATCATTATTATTATTATTATTACAGTTATTATTATGAGTATTATTAATGGTATTATTATTAATATAGTTATAAATATTTATTATTATTATCGTTAGTACTTTTTCTATAATATTTCTTTTTATAGTTATTTTAATTAGAGTTGTTAAAATCTGACACAATCCAATAAACTACCTGAAATTGACTTGGACTCGACCTGATTATGACTAGAAAAGTGAGACCCATAAACCAACCTAACCCGACCTGAAATAAACCCAAAACCGATTTGACCTAATAATCAAAGATCCAAATCTAATATGTGTCCGAACTGTTACAAACCCCACCCACTACAGACTCGACCCAAAGACAAACCGAAATTGATTGAACCCGACAAATAGCCCGTTGTAATAACCCGTATTTTAGACATTATATTAAAATATTTATATGCTAAGTTGTAATTAAAATTAAATGTACATTATATTTTAGCATTTTAAATAAAATTATTCTAAGAACAGTTTAGTACAATCAAATAATTTATAAATTTATTTTAAAATTTTAATACAAAAATTATTTAATTTCATAAATAAATATTTAATTCCACAATTATTCCATTAAATTTCCGAAAAGCCCTCCAAAATATCCCAAAAAAATTTCAGAGTTTCAACTTTTATTCTAGAATATTCTAAAAACTTTTAAGATAGTATTCTTGGAAAAAAAATTAATTTAAGATATTTATAAATATTTTTTTTTACTTTAAAACCTATTATGTCAAAATTTCGATTATAGTTATAATGATATATATGGTTATTTATCGAAAATTTTGATTATAAAAAATAATATAAATTTACCTTATTTATTTAATATGTATCATGTTTCAAAATGGCCTAATGACATTTGAGATTTAATAATTTTCAACGAGATTTAATAATTAAAGCAATGTATTTATATTTAAAGAATTTATTAAATGAGTTATAAAAGGAGAGTTATTATTATACATTATCGTTTGATTTTTATAATCAGTAAGAATTCATGTTTCAAAGTCCACTTGTTGGTAAATAAAAAGGAAACTCCAAGGATAGATCCGTGCTAGGATAACTAACTTGGTAGTGTGCACACTTAGGATCAATGAGGGGATATAAAAAAAGAAAATTATTTTATTAAGTGTTTTAATTATTCAATTTGTATTAGATTATTATAAAGGAAAATATAAATTTTATTAATTATATTATAAGAAGGCAAGTTTGAAATAAAGGAATTTAAAAGTCAAAGTTTTTCTTTTAGTATGTATATATACACAATGTTTTTACACTGACATGTATGTTCCTATTTGTTTTTTGTCTACCCTACTTACCATTTATGGTGAGTGGGTTTCAAGGAATAAATGTGCATACATGGAAGCATTACATCTAGGGAAAAATACTAGTTAGGAGTTTTCATAATTTTTTATTCAAAGTTTATACCTTTGGATAATCAAACTTCTTTTTTTAATATATAAATCAAGTTTTTCTTCCGCTACTATATAGTTTTTAGTTAGCATAGCCGAAGCGTAGTGACACGTGGCGACAATACCACTAGGTTACTTAAATTACGATTATTATTATGTTAAAAATTTAGGGGTGTTACAAAGTGGTATAAGTTTTTCAGGTTATAAAAGATTAAAATTGGAAATAATAAATTTTTGGGTAGACATAGCAATGAGCATGTAGATAGAGTTTCACATTCTCATGTATAGAATAAAGTATTTTCATAAAAAATACTTTGGTTTTGGAAAAATGGAAATATTCCGTTTAGTAATGGTTTCTAACTAGGAAAGACTCACGTCAACGTCGCACGTAACTTACCTGGAAAACCATTGGCTTGATTTACCCGCATAACATTATTAAAAGTTTCGAAAATAAAATAGTTGTAAAATAAAAGAATTTCAAGCAAACTTAAGTACAATCAAGAAAGGTTGAATTAAATGACCAATCTAGATTAATTGTTGTAAGTTAAGGTTATAAATTTTTCTCAAATCTAAGAGAAAGTATGTTTCAGGTGAATTAAATCAAGCAAGAGTGGATTGTGTGCATAGATGGATCCAATTTTTTTTCCCAGATACCTATCTATAGTTAGTTAAAAGCCAAGTATTTTAGTCGAGAAGTTCGTTACATGGGAAAGGAGTTAAAAGAATTTGCTAACATAGAACAAAATTATATTGATTTATGTGTAAAGTATGAAGATGAGAAATTAAGAGGAGAAGCCTATATAGTGTTATTAATTCTCATCCACCTTCTAGAAATAGAAAAGTACAAGTATTTAAAAGACAAGTATAGAAATGTACTCAAACCAGACGGAACTAGGAACTACCACCACTTAGCCATAGGTAGGTATTTACACCAATTCTTAGGGCAAGCACTAGTCAAGCATCTCAAGTAAGTCTCAAGGCATCTGTTCACAACTTCAGTCTGATCATCTGTTTTAGGGTGGTAAGCTGAAGAAAGAAAAAATTTTGTTCCATGTAATCTAAATATCCGTTTCCAGAATTGGCTCAGAAAAATTGCATCTCTGTTGCTTACTTCTTGGCCAGTCATGTAACTTAAAGACATAATCCAGATATACCTAAGCTACTTCTATGGAAGTGAATGGGTGTTTAAGTGCCATGAAGTGAGCGTATTTGCTTAGCCTATCAACTACTACAAATATCACATCTCTGTTCATTGATAAGGATAGACTATTAATAAAGTCCATTCGTACATCAGTCCAAACAAGCTCATGAATAGGTAAAGGCTGTAACTTCCCTGGTTTCCAGCCGTATCATATTTTAGAGGATTGGCATATAGTACATCTTCTTACAAATTGCCCAATATCTTTGGCCATGCCTTGCCAATAAAAAGATCTTTGCATTCTCTTCAATGTTTGCTCCCTTCCTGGGTGCCCTGCTTCTACTGATGCATGCTACCAATTTATCAGTTTCCCTCTTAAATTTGCAATTGGACCAATCACTATTCTTCCCTTCTTTCGGAGCAAACCTTCATGCAAGCTAAAACCTAAATGGCTCGTGATACCAAAACCAAGAGTGTCCAAAATGGCTTATGTGTTCACATCAAGGGTATATCTACTCTTTATGGAAGATACCACATTAGAATTAACAACTGAAATAGGCATTAGTAGCAGTTGAGACCCTTGAAGTCGAGAGACAGCATCAGTACTAGTATTGGTCTTCCCAGCTCAGTAGTCAATCTTGTAGTCAAAACCCCATTAGCTTGGAGAGGCAAAAGTTATTGGAAAAGGTGTGGAGATCTTTTGCTCAAGTAACCACTTGGGGCTTTTCTAGTCTGTCTTCACCACAAAGTGAGCACCACTGAAGTACTGTTCCCATTTTTGCACCACAAAGACAATGGCTAATAACTCTTTCTCATAAATTAAGAGCTTATACCATCTTGGACCTAATGTTTTACTGATAAATGCTAGGGGATGGTTGTCCTGCGACAGCACTGCACCAATTCTAGTGGATAAGGCATCTGTTTCCACTTCAAACAACTTGGAAAAATTAGGGATAGCTAGAACAGGAGCAGAAGTTAAAGCAAAGTTAAGTTCTTCAAATGCAGATTGTGTAGCTTTGTCCCATTTGAATGCCCCTTTCTTGAGTAGATTAGTTAGAGGTTTACTAAGTTCAGCATACCCTTTTACAAACCTTTTATAATAACCTATAAGACCCAAAAATCCCCTTTAATCTCGGACTAATAAAGGTACTAGCCACGATTCACATTATCTATCTTACTAGGGTCTATTTCAATCCCATTACCAGAAATAAAATGACCCAAGTATTCCACTCTCGAAGTGGCAAATATACATTTGCTCAATTTACCAAAAATAAGATGTTGTTTTATTAGCCAAAAGACCATAGCCAAATGCTTCCAATGCTTAGTAATGTTGCTACTACAAATTAAGATGTCACCAAAGAAGACAAGCACAAATTTCCTCAAAATAGGCTTAAAGACCGCATTCATCTAGCTTTGAAAAGAAGATGGTGCATTAGTGAGGCCAAAGGGAATTACTAAAAACTCATAATGTCCAGTATGTGTTTTGAAAGCAGTTTTGAATACATCCTTTGGATGTATCCTGAGTTGATGGTAACAAGCCCTCAAATCTAGTTTGCTGAACACTTTGGATCTTGCTAACTTGTCAACAAACTATTCTAATACTGGTATAGGAAACTTATTCTTAGTAGTATGTTTGTTCAGCTCCCTGTAGTCTACTCACAACCTCTAAGATCCATCTTTCTTTCCCACCAAAACCACGAGAGATGCAAAAGGGCTAGCACTGTCGCGAATAATTCCTCGATTTAACATCTCTTGAACATCTCTTGAACTAGTTGTTTTATCACATCTCTCTGCTTACGTGGATACCTGTATGGTCGTATATTCACTATCCTACTGCGAGTTTCAAGGTGGATTCGATGATCAAACACACTTCTTTCAGGTGGTAAACTAGTAGGTTCTTCAAAAATGCATGCATATTCTTTCTTCAGACTCTCCGGCTCCTGCGTGTTTCCTTCCTCTTCAACCATGTGTAGCAAACAATCAGAAGGTGGGCTACACACGTCTTCCACTTGAATCAGACAAATTTGGGCTGCTTCTTGAAGGAACTTAGTTGGAACCCTTTTATCACAAAAATTTAACTTCTTAAGAGGCATTCCCCTTAGTTCCACCTAGTCCTTGTCCATGCAGAATCTCATGATCAATTGTTTAAAGTTCAAGAGATGGAACCTAACGTACTCAACCATTGTACACCAAGAACCATATCACAACTGCCCAAAGAGATTAACATCACATCTGCTATAAAGGTGTAACCCCCTAGACTCCAAGAAAAATCCCCACACACTAAATTGCACATTAAATGATTTCCATCTGCCACTGTCACATCTTGACCAGGGATTAGCTCCACCTTACACCCGAATTCCACTGCTAGATGATTGTCTAAAAAGTTATGAGTATTGCCTAAGTCAATGAGAGTTTATAGGCATCTCCCCTTTGCTATAGTCTGAACCCTCATAGTATGGAAATTTTAGTTTTTGGTCAAAGCACTAACAGATATACACAACTATGAATCTACGTACTCCTTAGCATTAGTTACACCATCAGTCATAAAATCATCTGAATCCATGCTGGGTATCTCTACTGTGAATAATTGGGGTTCTTTAAATTGACATATTGACACTGATGATTCCTATTATAAGGAGCATCACAAAAGTAACAGAGACCCTTCGCCATCTTATTGACACATTGACACTGATAATTCTTGTTGTAAGGAGCATCACAAAAGTAACATAGACCCTTTGCTATCTTCTCTGCTCTAATTTCAGATGGGATGAAATGAGGTTTTTGGAATGGTTTGAAGGTAGAAGAAAAAGGATAGGTTGATTTATAGCTATTGTTGGTATTCAACGGTTTGGTGCTAGGGAGAGGTAAGAGTGGAGGTTTAGCTGTGTTGTAAAGAGCTTGGGACTTGTAGTTTTGAGAAGGGTACTGTTTTGTAGAAGGGTGTTTATTATGGGCCATTGCTTCCTCCTGCAACCTTGCATATTCAATGGCCACTGTTATAGAGGGAGGTTTAAATGCTTTTACAAATGGTTTGATTCCTTGTTTAAGGCCCCCCATTGAAGGTCTCTAGCATGTATTGTTCAGGTAAAGCATAATTATATTGCAACATCACAACCCTTAGATTCTCAAAATCATCCACATAAGACTCGATACTCCCCACTTGCTCGAGTTTATTGAACTCCTCTACCACATTCAAACCGATTTCATCCTTAAACCTTCCATTTACGTCTATAACGAAATTGTTCCAATCAACCACAACCCTATAAGATAGATAGCTAGCTACCCATTGTTCTGCCTTACCAATCATGTTAAGGGAAGCCAAGTCTACCTTATGATTATCCGGTATTTTACACAGAGAGAAATATTTACAACATTTTGTTATCCACAATTTAGGGCAAGTGCCATCAAATTTAGGGAATTCAAAGTTTAGGTGTGTACTAGAATTTCAGCTGGAAACCTCGATCTTCCCCACGCAATGCAGGTAGACTCTCCTTCAATGCTTGCATAATTCTTAACAGATCTTCTATTTTCTGGGCAGAGGCTGAAGTCTGGGCTCCCAGCTTGCTCTCCAAGACAGCAATCTGTTCTTCCATTCGAGAGACACGTGTAGACACCGTAGGTGCAAGACTGTCCGATCAGAGAGGTGCAACGTCTGCTTTGATACCAGTGATAGAGTCAATGACTTTATGGTTGTAGATCATGCACAAATGCACGCAATGTAATAGTGGAATGCAGAGGAAATGCCGAGGGAAAGAGAGAAAGAGAGAAGGAGAGGAGAATAGGATTAATTTTCACATATCATTAGTTCATTACATTACTGCTTGTATCTATATATATACATCATGCCTTATCAAGTCTATGGCATCATTGCAATTATTCTAACAAACTCAGCATGCTCACAACCGTAACAAACTATTATTCTGATATTTTTCTTCTATTGTTTTAGCTGCAAGTATTTTCCCCTATATCACACTGCCTCCACTGCTACTAGTTTGATGGATTTGCCGCCCACTAATGAAGTCGTAGAGATAGAGACAACGAGGTGTTGACTCATCATTGTTAATATGATACTTCACATAAGAATGAAGTCCATGCCAGATTTGGGTTGCTTAAATTTTCACTGTTAAGCAAGCAACAGATACAGCACTACCAAATGCAATGAACTTTGCACATGATACTGATTTCATCACTTTTTCTCATCTTAAAATTAAATGGCCTCACATCTTTGCCATTACACAATCCATCACGTCCACCAGGAAGTCTGCAACAAATCAAAAAATGATATACGATAAATAACTTCAATAACAACAAAAGTAATTTAAACAAATTATGTGAGAAGGCAATCACTGTCTGACTAACAGATCCGTGGAATGGGTTCAGGTCAGTCAGTTTTCAATTAAAAAAGAGAAATATATGCAATCAACATGTAATGTCTTTAGAATTTCACCATCATATTTGACCAAATATTATATCTGTCCCTAATTTCAGGCCTCATTTGACTTTTCACGGTCTCTAATACAACATAAAACACTTTTAGCTCTACATTCGTAAGATAAAAAATTATGAAAACTTGATATTTTAAAAATTTACATTGAGATGCGTCTAACAAGATCCCTCTTGAATTTATTATTTCTTATAACATGATGAGAATTTATAAAAGAAGAGAGGTAGTACTTCTTAGCTAGGCTCAGTTGGAGTCTTAGAATAGAGTGCAATTTTATGCCCTTTTTAACTATCTGGGTTTGGGTTGGTTAGGATCAAATTTCACGTTAGTAGTGCATTCCAGAGCTTATTTTCTTATGCTTTAGCAAGTCACAATCCTTTTGGTCACCTCTGGATCGAGTTTTAGTTTGGGTTATATCAAGATAGTTCTTGCATCAAATATATATACTTGTTTATGTCATTAAAAATAAGGCCATTCAAGCTTAACTATCACCTTCTAACAACTAGAAACAAATTACACTTATTTTTTTAGAAACCAACCCTTCCTTAACCCTTTCTTTCAACATAAAAGAACTTATAACATGTTGATGTAAGTGCTATATTAGATGCTATATTAGACACTCTGATGAAGTTGTTCTAAATCAAGTCAAATGTTACTATCTCAAACTAACCTCACTTAAATTAAGAAGATAGAAAAATGAGAGTGGAATTAAAGCAAGAAGGCATGCGAAGTACAAAATGGCCTAATTCAACAGAAGATAGATGTAAGAAGCCAGTTTTTCATGCATTGTTTCAAGAAATTATGTGATACAAACAAATCTGTAGAAAGGAAAAGAAAGAGCAGTGTTCACCAGCATCATCTTTAGTGAAGCAGAGAGGGGGTGTGATTCTGAATACATTGCCATAAAATCCTCCTTTTCCGACCAATACTCCCTTGTCTAAACAGTGATAAAAGAAGAATTACTGTCAATAAACAGCTCACGACACAGGCTCAACCGCTCAAGGCTAGAAGCATAATGATAATGGTAAAATAGGAAAGACGATGGAGGACCATAGCACTCACCTTTCATTTGGTCCATCACACGAAGGGTCTCAGCCTTTGCAGGGATTTTCTTTTCACGGTCTGTAACAAGTTCTACACCCAGCATCAGTCCTCTTCCTCTCACATCACCAATAACTGCAATTAAATTAAGAAAAGAAAAAACAATTAGCACATTCAGAGACAAAACTGAAAATTATCTTTCAGAATTGGGCCATGAGACCTACAGTCATATTTGTCCTTCAAAGCCGTGAGCCGTTTTTTGAGATGAGAACCCACAACATGAGCATTTTCCTGAAGCTTTTCTTTTTCGATCACTTTGAGAACAGCATGTCCTGCAGAAGTGCATACAGGATTTCCACCAAAAGTGTTGAAATAACTACGACGAGTTAAGACTCTTGCAATCTCAGGAGTGGTTACTACTGCACCAAGGGGAATGCCATTCCCAATACCCTGAGAAATGAAAACATAGAAATATGTGGGACATGAATTTAAAATTCTAATACAAACAGCCTAGGCTAGAGTCTTTCTGGAGCTCTAAATATAACACTTAAAAAGAAAAAAACAAAACAAAACATGGAAATATGTGGGACATGAATTTAAAATTTTAATACAAACATCATAGGCTAGAGCCTTCCTGGTGCTCTAAATGGTTTAGTGTTTTTCTCTTCATTTCACAAATTGATGATTCCTCTTGAGTTGCAACATCACATAACATATTTGTTATAGATAGCAAATTCAATAATTCAATTTCCAAATTACTTCTGGGCAGTAATGCACTATAAACTCAAGCATATAGGCATATAGGCATACACGTTAAGAAATAGCATGTGCCAACTTTATTGGGCAGCACTTTACTTGTACATAAGTAGAGAGACTAGATTGAGGCCCCTTTTCTTAACAATCACATATTTTATAGAAAATTAGAAAGTATTTACCAACCTTTGCCATCGTCACAATGTCAGGGACAACTCCATGAGACTCAAAAGCCCAAAAGTGGCTTCCAGTGCGAGCAAATCCAGCTTGAACTTCATCAGCTATAAAAAGACCTCCAGCTTGCTTTACAAGGTCATACACAGAAGGCAGATAGCCAGGAGCCAATTCTACGATTCCTCCAACTCCCTGTCATGTTTTTAAAAATTATTGTAAGAATGTTTGATGAAAATGCCTGAAAGAACAGGGAGAAGATACCAACCTGTATGGCTTCACAGATGAAAGCTGCAACATGACCAGATGTACCAAATTGGATGATATCTTGAACATCTTTTGCATACATTTCTCCATCCGCTCCGAACAGACCTCTATAAGGATCAGGATTCATGGCATGGTGAACTCCACTCTGTCACAGAATCAGCTATTAGCAAATAATGTTCTCGCTTTGATCCTAGAAAAACACAAAATGGGTTTCTGTCACAGAAAAATAAGACGAGCTTAGATCTTTCAAAAACAGAATCCAAGGCCCAAAGGGAAGATAGTTAACTACAGCCATTAAGTCACATAGTTAAGTTGACAACGAATTTCAGCTGCATTCTTAAAAGCATAGAAACCTTCAGTTTTAGATTGCATAATACTCCCTTTCTCCCAATTAAGTTTATAGATACCATTTGAATATCCAGGAACTAAAGCTTACTACTTGATTGTTTTCCCCCCTACATTTTCTCTATAGTTTGCACCCACACTCACCCTTTTTGTCTTTGGTGCACTTAAGCAACGCTGCCCAGGGCAGAGGAAGAAACTGAGAAAGTACAATTTACAATAAAGAATTTCTGCTCCACCAAAATCAGACTAAAGTTGAACAAGAGGCCCAGATTTAAACATCAAAAAAAAAAAAAAAAAAAAAATTGCAAAATGACAAGGTGCATTTGCCATTCCAAAATCTTTTCTATACCAAAAAGTTTCTTATAGTTTTTGCATTACCGTCTAAAGCCTTAGTAAACCATAACATGTGAGAACTTAGAACATTTGAAGGCTTTACTGTTCATGTCAAAAGATTTTAAAACTTACCTATAAACCAGCTCAAACTTCTGCTAGGTTACTGTAATATTTTAAAAGAAAAGAATGACGCAAGGCCATTCTAGCACTTCATTTAACCAGAAGCTGAAATATCATCCAGGAAAAGTGAAGAATGAATCTTTTTAATGATAAAACCAGTCAAAAGCCAAGAACTGGAAACTAAATAAAAAACAGCTGAAGACTCAGAAATTTGAAAACTGGAAGCCTTTTTAGCAACATAAAGTAACAGAAGAACCTTATACCTGAGTAACATTAAACTTCCAATTGCACTGAGCAGTAGCACCCATAGTTCCAGCTGCATTTCCATGGTAGGCATTCCTCAAGGAGATAATATCCTGGCACCCAGTGTGTAGCCTTGCCATCATTAAGGCCAACTCATTTGCCTCTGTCCCAGAGTTTGTGAAGAACACAACCTACAGCATGCAAAGAAAATCCAAAAGTTAAGATTCAAAAATAATATACAAACACACACTATAAAAAAATGTATAAGCACCATAGAAGAGTAATCAGAAGCATTTGGACACAGCTAAAAGAGTTACTATCACTATATTTCAGTTATTCCAATTAAGGCTCTAAAAGAAAGCCTATAACTTTTTGCAACTCCAACGGGTATGCTGGCAGAATTGAAATAGACAATTGGAATGCCAAACCAATACAGTACACAGATTGATACTCATATATGCCAAAAAAAAAAATTACATAGTGTCAAACTATGCTACACTATTGAGAAATCACAGTCAATATGAGGAATTTGTAACATGAAAACTTGGGTAAATCACAAACAAAACAGCATAACTGAAGTTAAATAGATCAGTTTGCTCAAAAAATAACGTACAACATGGATACATTCTCAGCTTCAACCTATTAATCTTCTTCAGCAGTAAACATTTGACTCTGTTTCCTAAAACATTGTTTATCATCCTTAGCAGTTAGCATAAAATAAGGCATCATTTCTTACAGATAATTAGTACTAAGGGCACTTATTAATGTTAGGTAGTCTTTAAAAAAAAAGCCACTTCTACAAATCAAGCTAAAATTCAAAAGAAACTCACTGACTTTGATGAAACCTTAACTATAAACTCCAAAGAAAGACTATATAGGTGAATGATGATGGATATGTAAGTTTTAATTACTGGTGGTCCAACTTAATATCTCCAATATCATCTAGGGACCATGTGTGTATAGGACAACTATCTCAAAACCCAAAAACATATAAATAAAATGTATCGAAAATGTATCATCTAAGGACCAACAACAAAAATTAGTATCCCCACCAAACTAAAATATAGGTTTGTTGTTTTCTTTACACATCCAAGTACATAAACAAATGTTTGCATGGGAAAGCTTTTCCCCAACAATTAACTACTTGTGAAGAAGTGAATGAACTAAACATAGGACAAGCACAAAGCCACTTTCTTTTCTGTAATCATATGTACTCCAATAAAGCTTAAAGCCACCATCACCATGTGAAACAACACCTAACAAGAAAAGACAAAGTTCATAGGATATGATATGCCATACTTTGAGATCACCAGGCAATTTAGAGGCCAAAGCTTCCGCAAAATCAGCAATAGCAGAGTTCAAATACAAGATTGTAGAATGTTGTAAACGCTGTGTTTGGTTTACGATGGCCTCAACCACGTCGGGGTGGCAATGACCGCAACACACGGTTGCGATCCCCCCGAATGCATCCAAGTACCTCCTACCCTTTTCATCATAGAGATACTGCATCCTCCCATCAACCACGTTGAGCTGTCACCCCCACCAAAAAAAAAATTAATAATTATTACATAAACATTTTTTAAAACGCATAATTATATACATCAAACCATATTCTATAACAATAAAATTCTTGCCTTTGCCAAATTATATAACCCAAAACGGGAAACAACAATATGTCCACCTCATCTAATAATCAACATTTCATTCTCTTTTCAACAAATAATCAAGAAGAAATATTAAAAAGTTTTGGATTTATGATATCAAAATCATAACACTCAATCGACCATTCACACTGTCACTGCTCAGTGGAATGATAATCAAATGTTAAATCTTTAAAGTATTTCCAAGTATGGATTCAAATAATCCTAAAAACAACAAAGCATAGTATGTGCATGCATTGATCATAAAAGGAAATCCAAAAGGAACTTACGGGATTATTATAGAAGGTGAACATGGAAGGGCTAAGGAACTCCTTCCGCTTCCTGAGGATCTCATCAGCAGAAGGTCCCGTGTAGGGCGGAGGGGAGTAATCAAAAGCCGGCATCTTTGGCATACTTACATCATCTTTCAGCGGGCTAACGCCAGCCTTCTCCGTCGCTGCCGCCGCTTGAGACGCAACAAAACGCCTTCCACCACCAGCGTTCTTGGTGGCGTTGAATAACGCTCTCCTAATCACCATTCTATTTTTGTTGAGCGGTATTTCGGGGATTTCGTTTTGTTTCCGAAGAAGCAGAGTTCGTGAGCTGCAGTAGTGAATAAAAATAAATGTTGAATGATATGAAGTGATTATGCGCTGCTTAATAGAGAATGAGTCAGGGTGCGAGATTAAGGTGCTACTGGGATCTAGGAACGGAACGGGCAATTGTAAGAGTCGGGGTCCGATTCCAATCTACCTAGTTTTTTTATCTTTATTTGTATCCGAATGGATTTGAAATCATAAATTCTAAATTTAATCCGATTCAGTCCAATCCATCGGACCTCCATTGAAAAAGGTTCTTAAAAAATTTGATCAAATTAAAGCCTTTAATTAAGCATTAATGCGATATGATAGGCCTTTTTGAAATTAAGAAAAATTATTTTTACAAAATGGAAAACACTAGTAATAAAAACTTATACTCAATTAATATTTTTTCATATAAATATGGGCCGGATTTTATTCGGATCGGACTCGAATCATATTCGTTCGGATGTAGTACAAGATCTGAGTCCGACCTATCTGCTATTCGGATTCGAACTTTTTTATCGGATTCGGACTCGAAGTTTTTTTAAACGGGTTCGGATCGGACTCTTTTCCTTCGGATTGGATAGGAGTCGAATCGGATTCGAATTGAATTGTCATCTCTACTGGGATATTGTCACGTTCTCTCCTTTTTCTATTTTTACTTTTTTGGAAATATTTTTAAAGCAAATACTCCCTCCCGTCTTTTTTTTTTACTTCCATTTGAAATTAGGATAAAACCTAGACAATATTAAATATAATTAAAATTCTATAAAATAATTTAAATTAATCTGAAAATAAGAATAAATTCTATTAAAAATGATGAATGTGGGTTTAGCATTAAATAAGTAGTAGATTTATAAAGTTTATAACATTAAAAAATTAAAAAACAATCAATTGCCTACATATTACATGGATAATGATCTCCACTAAACTTTTTCATTCAATCACAATACTAAACTAAAATAGAAGAATTTCTAATGAGAACAACATTTTGAAATTTCCGAATGGAAAAAAGGGAAGAACAAAAAAGAAAGGAGGAAGTATCTTATTATTAAAAATAATCTATTATCTCTATTTTTTTTCCTTCTTTAATAAATATTACAAAAGGTTCACTATTTTTATTACAATTTTTGAAAGTATTAAATAAAAATTATCATTCTCTTTATATTATTACTTTTTTAATGTTTTCTTCCTTTTTTTCGATTAGTCCAACGAATATTTTTTTTAATAGAATTAAACTATATAAACTTCTGTAAGTATATTCGATCTTTAATTGTCTTTATTATTTAGTATTTTATTCTTTTTAAATGATATTTTAAACTTTTTATTTCAATCATACTTTCATTGTTTTTCTATTTCTATTGGGTTCGATAACTATATAAACTTCATTTTACGGGTCCATTTTTAGTTGATTTTACATTTTTAGAGATTTACTAACACAAATGTATTTAAGTTTTTTTTTTTATCATATATTAACTTTATTTGATGGAGAGATTTTTCCAAGCCAAAGAGCAAGCCACCAAAGCTATCCACTTGATTAGATAATAGATGAAAAATTATCATGTAAGTTGGAAAGATTATACATGGTATTCTTTGATTTTGAGAATGCGTACGACAAAATACCATGAGAAATACTTTAGTAGACATTGATTAAAAAGGGCATATCACGAAAGTAGAATGATTGATCTAGTAAAGCATATGTATCAATATGTTACAACAAATGTTAGAAATTGTGATGGATTTAAAGAAGAGTTATTAAAACTTATGAGTATGCATATTAGGGTACATTTGTGGAGTTATGCCAAACCTGATGGCATTGATGTAAATATTTTTCGTAGAAATATGTCAATGTGAACTAACCGAAAACTTTATGATTTAGGGAGTGTATTAATGAGAGCTAATTAGGAATTTAATGTAATGAATATTGAGTTAGAAAAAATCTTGAAAGTTAAGGACATATAGCAACTTGATCACTAGAAGATACGAGTTAGATGACTAGAAATGTTCAAATGGAGAGCTTTTGATCAGTTTGTTTGTGAAAAGGTCTAATCAATTATGGGTTTAATTGGCTCGGTCTTTTAAAGGGTCATGTTTATTGGGTCTTTAATAGGTCAAGTTGAGTAAATTATAACAGGCTAATAGTTTCTAATACTTTTAAATACAATTAGGCAATGAATTATTTTCACTTATTTACCGATAAGCCACTATCAAATATTGAACGCAATACAGACAAACTATCAGCATCTAAAGATAAAAACTATACTATTTTTGAACGGCCTGACACAACTTGACTCATTCTATATCTTCTGTAGTCCAACCTGACTCGATCCTTTTTGCATCTTCTTTAACCAATTTGACTCGGCCCGTTTTGAATAACATTCATCCTGATTCTAACACTAATCAATACACAAATTTACAAAAGACTATAAGTTACGACGTATATTCTTTAGGAGGGATTACATCTACCACGTACACTTATACCATACATAATAAATAATAAAGGTGAGAAACTTCGTAAAAGTATCACACACCTCAATTATTCTTAGAAAATTCTAGATCATATCAGTTGCTACTTTACTAGACATGACCTATTTTCAGTGGGCTAATTTGGAACTCACCAAATAGCGTAGGCAAAAAGTATATATTATTGAAAGCTATCTTATCTTTACGTACAATGAATCCAATTATACGTGGACTGATAGATTGACGTGAATACTATAACAGTATATGTTGCATTATATATTATTAAATAGGCATAAAATGTAAGTTATATTCCTGATTAAACTCAATGTTACGTAATGGGGCAAGCAAACAATTGTAATGCACCTGAGTTGGCAAGCTAATTGGATAGGTTTTGCTTAGATAATTTTTTGATCTGATCGGAAGTTCGGAACATTAATTAAGCCTTGATTTTGGGAACTTCGTTGTTAGGGAATAGGGAGTACTTTGTCTGTAGTAGCAGAATTTCGTAGGGGAAATCTAACTTCTAAGATTTTTACAAAATTGCATCATGGATTAGCATGAAGTAGTTTATAGGATATGACTAGTTGGATTTATTTTATTAGTAGAGGGTGTATCATCACGAAATTGCTCAAGTCGCTTCCCGTATTTACTATATTATCCCCCTCAATCTCTCTTCCTTTCTTTTCACCCTCATTCACTTTTCCTCTTCACCCAACAATCCTTAAATTAACATTAATTAATTGATCATACAACTTAACAATAATAATTAATACTAATTAACATGAAAAAAACAAAATAATATGATTTTAACTAATTAATACTAATTTATTGACAATAATTAATACTAATTAATTGACAATACTAATTAACAAAAGGGGTGGCATATCTCAAAACAAAACTAAACAAAAAAAAAAAAACAAAAGGGGGTGTCGACCAAAATTTCCAGCAAGCCCCAAGGCTTGCCATCTTACTTTTTCGGCTTGTCCTAGGGCTTGTCGGAAATTTAAGATGGCAAGGCCCATGACTTGTCGGAAATTTTGGCCGGCACCCCCCAATCGCCGGTGAGATTTTTCGATTTTAATTAATTATTAAATATTGTTTAGTTATTGTTTATTTGATTATTATTACTTTTTGTTAGTTAGTATATAATATGAAATGAATAATGAAATTATCAAATTAATCGTAAATTATGAAAATAATAACTTCTATACTATGAAATTATAATAAGGTTCGTCTTTTATTTGTTTTTATGAGAAAGTGAAGCGGAAAATAAGAATTGAAGTGTAATATGTTCCATTTTATTTAAATGCGTCAAAGGGCAAAATCGTCAATTAAAGGGACGGTTTGATCAATTTCGAGACTGCGTTTAGCGCTCCACTAGATTTATGGTGCATTTTATTTACTTGATTTTTATTTATTTGCAGTGACATGGATTCATCAAAACTTTTGAGAATTTGTTTTAGTAATAAATTTTACTTGTGTATTTCTTTGTTTTCAAATTTCAACTAATCTAACTTTATTTTCCTAAAATAAGTATACATAAGGTGTATGGAACATAAACTTTATATATAATGGGAAATTTTGTCATAAATTACAACAATTTTTTTTTTTTCAAAAAACTATCACCCAATTTTTTTTAAAATTTTTGTGGAAAATATTGGGAAGGGACAAGGGGTGTATACTGTTTAGTAAAGGCACATGACTAGCACGTGGTTAGTCAATGCCTGAAAACCGAGTCAATGGTCGGAACCTGCCTTTTCAGTTCTCACAATGTAACTATACTTTTTTAAAGTGAGTTTTTCAGAATTCAACCTTGGACAAAGAGTATAGCTTGTGCAGACTTCCGAACGAAACTCATCTGTCATAGTGGCTGAGCAAATTTATGGCTCATGATTTTTGTATCAGAACAAGTTTTTCAATACTCCTTGGGTCAAAATGAAGGGATGGCTTGAGTACAAGTCAATTCAACCATGTCCAAAGGCAAGTCTTATGTACAAATGCAATAAGAAAGTGAACATATATACATACAGGAATTAACTGAGTTTATTCAAAGAGAAAAACATTAGGGGATTCAGTATTGTCTAAAAGTCAGGTTAAGCCTGCCAGGTCTGAGCCCTGTTTCTTCCAATAAGAAGCGAGGAGCAGTGCTCGGTATAATGGAAGTAACACCATGAAAAACATGCCTTGATTGACCGCCAAATATCAAGACATCTCCCGACTCTAATATCAGGTTTTCAGCCTGGTTAGCATCTCTTTGATCCCCATACAAAAACTCGGCTGAATCCCCCACTGAGAAAGACACAACTGGTAGTCCTTTGGTGAGAGACTCTGTACTCTCATCTCGATCCTGAACAAGGTGAATTAGTGATAGATTGATACATGAATAAACTTGAGATTGGATTACAGCAAGCAAAAACGATCAATAAAGCTTATATGGCTAATTTGGTTGGATAGGATAAGATTACCTCTAATTCTTAGAATCTTTTTTTACTTTGTAGATACCTAGAATAAAGCAATGCAATATAGAAGAAAATAGTTTCCGCAGTGTCTCAGATTTTTCAGAGAAAAACATTACCAATTGGATTTCATTTGTTTATATTTCAATGGAAATGAGGTTTTCAAACTTCAGTTATATCTGATTCCATGAAAGAGGAAAATGATTTTCATAACTTTGAAGAAATGTATCCCAAAAAATCAATCTTAAATACAAATTGAACTTGAGAAAATTATACCCTTATACAAACCAAGCGCAGGAATATGATTATCCACCAAACCATACACAAGGAATTATTGATTTTCTCCACACTAAACATCTTATTATGTCTTCAGTTACAACTTCTTCCTCTCTTTCATAAGGGGTCATGTTCTTTGATCTAGCTTATGCAATAAAATGTGTTGTGATGTTTCTTTTCTCAGCAAGGTAAAAAAAATTGTGTACAAAAGCTTAAAGTTTGATTCATGTATGTTTATGTACTTTGTGATAACCCAAGCATGAAGCAATCAGTTAATCACTCAAATTCCGTAGCGTGCAAGGCTGCAAGCATTTCATGCCATGTAGGAATGCAAATGGCAAACAGAACAAAGTAATTAGACAAATCATTTGGAAGATATAAACCAGAAACAAATTTGGAAATCTAGTGATTATACTAGCAGGTATATATTGAAAATTGATCCAGTATAGATATACCTGATGCAGACCAAGTCGCCCAGTCTCAGAGTAGAAGTTGACTATGCAAATGTCTGAATTCATCTGGGGAAGGATTTCTTCGGCATTGGAAACTTTGACTTCTCTTCTTATGAGAGCAAGTGAATCTAGCATAGCTCGATCAACCAACTTATGAAATTCATGGGGAATATTGGGCGGCTTAGACCTATCTATTTGTCTTCTTTTTTGATACTTCCTTGTCTGAGGATCCCAATCGAGACCAAGGCACATCATATGCAGTCGGAGTTTCGCTCCATACTTGTAACCAGGTTGATAGAAGCCCCCAGGACCAATGCCAAGTTCTCTACATTTCCTCACAATAGAAACCTGGAAGCAGTCCAAATGATGATTGTCAAACTTCTAAAAGGAACCAAATTGGAAATTTGAAAGCAATAACATAAGTGCAAAACATGTAGTGTCGAAGAAACAAACGGATCTTCAACAAGGAAAACACGGCACTTTCCTCCACAATAAAGCAAATTTCAAGGTTGGCTACAAAGTGGTTCTTCTCCCAAAAAAAAACTCACAAAGAACAACCAAACTATTTAGCTGGATCCTAACAATACCCCAAATTGTCTCAAAATCAACACTGATGCTTCCTACCGTCAGATCTCAAAGCTAGCTTATTTAGCAAGTGTTTGCGGGGAATCAAATGGCCAATGGATAGCAGGAAGAAGATGCAAAGATTTTGCTACTAGTAGCCCTAGAAGCAGGACCCAAGACAATCTTCATGGCTCTCAAATGGATTGAAGAAAAAGAATGGGAAAATGTGGTCATATCTACTAACTGTTAACTGGGAAAACCAATAGATACAAGAAAAACAATGTACAAATTCCAGACTAACACATATCTTGGATCAAAGCAGGCAGTTGTTTGCAGGCCAACAAGGAACTAAAATGGTGTATCAGCAGGGAAACAAATAGAGTTGTTGATGGTTTGGCAAAGAAGACCTGTCTGTGGGATACACACCCATTTGTGATTCATGATTTGGAAATACCCGCTCAGAGTTGTATAACCTTCATTTTGAATGATGCGAAATCAGCAAACTGTACCCTCCCTATTTCCCCTGAAAATAATCTCAAATCCAATCCCCGCCGTGGAAACTGCCCTCATATTAATTCAGACATCAGTCCACATAAAATAACATTATATGTGGTTCATCTAATAATTTAGTGAAAATAGTAGGATTTGGAAGTTGAAACCCAGATATCAGAGTTTCAACGGTTTTATATCTGATTTGAGAAGTACCCAATCTACAGCATGCGAGTCTTCAGAAGTTAAACAGGTCATTTCAGTTGCTAAAGATATCTTTTAGCCAAAATGGTCCTCGATAGTCAATAGTATTCGTAGCTAATAAAACAACTTCCATTACACCATAAAGACCCTTGTCCAGTACCTTGACATTGTCATATAATTAGATAATTAGATGTTTCTATACAGGCCAATAACATGCAAAAATTCTAGAAAATGGGTAAGAGTGGATACATACCTGTTGAATGCTAGTACAGTCTCCTTGAATACAGGATATTAAAGTGATGGATATTCTAATAAGTTTATAAGTACAAAAGGTTTAGCAAACCACCTGTTCTATGTCGGATATGTAGTTTTTTAACAAGATCATTCCAGGCCTTAGTATTCTTTCTCTGGGCTCCTCATTCAGCTTATCCACCTCACGCTCATTTGCTTCATCCAAAAACTCACAAGAATAGCTTGAAAATGTGAAATTTTCATCTTCTGGCAGGCAAATATCGAATACTTCAACAGGGCTGCAGGGCCTTCGACCCTTGTACTTTTCATTTTTCCTCATACTACTACCACCATCTTTTAGACAATGTTTGAAGGATTTCTCCCATCTGGATTGTGGGTGCTCACGCTTTCCAAAGCTTTTTGGCAAAGAATATACCTCTAACATGTGTGTACAATCTAAATCAAGAGAAGATGTACTCTCTTTCAGGGATTCCTCTCCACCACTGCAATCAGAGCTCACAGAAGGCAAACAGCACTTAGTTTCTTGGTCAGCATCTACAACCGAAGGGCACAGAGGTTGCTTCAGACAAGGAGTTGACAGATCTGATGTGCACATTCTAGCCTGTTGGGTCATGCCCACAACAGAAGACTGGTTTTGAGTTGCAGATAAGGAAGAACCTACATTATCAGTAGCTATAACTGAGGCATTAGGCGTCTTCTGGCTGCGTTTAGGACCCAGATAATTCCTTATCAAAGCTATACTGTCAATGGATAATCTCTTTTGAACTGCATTATTGCTGACAGTTTCTAGCTTGCCATTGGAAGAGTTATTGTTTTTATTGATCTCAACCTGTTTCTCATTATAATCAATACTTGTTTCAAATAAATGATCTTCAATCCAAGACATTAATAGCAGCCATGTTTCAACAGGAAAAATATACATAATGTAAATTTCCTCCATATGATTCTTAGTGCAAGTGATATAAATCCAGAAAATATAGACATACATACAACTTATAAAAAATTCAGAAATGAAATACAATATGGATAACTCCATGCCCTAGGCTACCCCATCCTGCTAAACAGCGGTAAATAGTACGTATGATCCATGAGCAAAATAATCAATG
Organism: Dysphania ambrosioides; assembly: GCA_026401315.1. Lineage (NCBI taxonomy): Eukaryota > Viridiplantae > Streptophyta > Magnoliopsida > Caryophyllales > Amaranthaceae > Dysphania > Dysphania ambrosioides. The sequence goes on from CM048670.1 coordinate 22,949,951, forward strand.
TGAACTCATTTATCCTCCTTTATACACAGACACTAATAAGGTCTTCATTGTTTTATTGACACTTGTCACAGAAAGTCCTAGGAACTCAAACTTCATGGAAGCAAGGAAACGAATATGGTTCTATTCATCTATTGGTATTTGGTAGGTAATAATAAAAGGTAGCAATGAAATTCTGATGCGAATATCCTCATTAATGGATTTCAACCCCAAATGTCTCATTTTTATTAAAAAAACTCAATCACTCACTACCACTTTTAAATAGGAAACGAAAACTTCTGTTGGAAAACCATGGGCATCGGCACGAGATTTTCTTTATAAATTTAACTTTTTCAGATATAAGCTTGTCAGAATTATTGACTTCCAAACAAGTTTTAAAAGTTTAATTTTTGCCAAGCTTCTTAATATTATCAAAGTTTCTATTACTAGAATAAAATTTTGTTTTATGGAGGTTAGAAATAGGTATCTTTTACCATATTCATTGCAAATGCAAATTATATTATGACCTATGAAACATAAATTCTATGTACATTATTTTAGTGTTTAGTAGATATAATGTAATACTAACTATTAGAATTTATGGGACTGGACAACCTAAATAAGGAGAAGAGCTACCCCTCTTAACACACCCAAATGAGGTTCAATGCTAAAACCAATCGGTAGTAGCAGGAGTTAGTCCTCAAGATTAAAAAGTGGTACTCCTTCTCTTTCTCCAATGTGGAATAACTCGCATGTGGGTAACTATGGGTAATTTTAACACACCTCTTCACATGTGAGTGTTTTTAGCATTCAAATCCCACCAGAAGGGTCAAAATAATCCTCATTGGGAATGCAAATCAAATAGAGGCCCCTTAAATAATGGCTCGATTAAAAGCTCAATTACAATAGGCCAATACCACTGTTATAATATTAGGATGCTTACTCAATGCATAAAAGTAGTATACCAAAGTGTTTTTTATATAGAGCTTACATACAACTAACTAGCACATAATTAGGAACAATAACAAACAAATCTAAACTGAAACTCCTACTACTACCAATTGACTTTAGTAGTGAACTTCTTTTGAGCCTATCCAGTAGGATAGCTCTTCTCTATATTTGGGTTGCCTAGGCCCATAAATTCTAATAATGATATCACAGCTGATATTAATGAGTAAATGAGAGGAGTTAAAAAGTGAGTTTAAGCATCCAACAAATTGAGCAATTGTATAGCAGATAGTAGTAGCAGTATTTCATGGCATCATAATCTGAAAATTTCGTTGAAGCAACAATTCCTTGCTTTGATGATCATTATGATCATTGGAGTATGCTGATGGAGAACTTCCTAAGATCAAAGAATATTGGGATGCAACAGTTTCTGGTATTGCAGAACCAATAGACAATGTGCAAGTTGACAGAGACACAAAAAACCCAACTTGAGGCTGCAAAATTGTAGGGACTCAAGGCCAAGAACTATCTGTTCCAGGCCATAGACAGATCAATCTTGGAGATCATTCTTTGTAAAGATTCCTCCAAGGGTATTTGGGAAGCCATGAAAAGAACGTACCAAGGAAACGCAAAAGCAAAGCAGGTGATGCTCCCTCAGTCAATTAATCGTTAGTATTGCCAGTAGGATCAGTTGATGTGTAATTCGGATAAGACATATATAAGGCATAATACAACCATGGATAAGACATATATAAGGCAACCCCCCCCCCCCCCCCCCCCCCCCCCCCCCCCCCCCAAGTAAACAACCATGGATAAGACATATATAAGGCAAAATACATATGGAGTACTACCTAAGTCGTTTCATTCCCAGCAAACTTTAAATGGCTATACAACCATGGATAAGACATTCATCAATATATAAAAAACATAATTAGAACCCCCTATATGTTGGGATATCACTAGTCGAAACAATAATCTGAACAAACATCAAATTTTCTTAAGCTTATGATACTACCCCAAATTAATAACAACCATAAACTATACTAATAATTTTAATTACAAGAAAACAGAACAGAGGTGATATTGCTTACATGGGTCATTCTTGATGATGATGCACTTCTACAAATGTACGGAGAAGCAAGTATTGCTGTACGGAAGACGGGCGGTCGCTGAAGCATAATACGGTGCCGTTCAGAAAAAAAGAATTCTTGGTATGTGAACAGTTTTCGAGGGAACAGTCTTCGAGACTTCAAAAGTTAAAGAACTTTAGGAAATTGGATTTGGAACTTAGCCGATGAGTAAAATTCTGGGAAGAAGTAAATGGGCCTTGCTTGGGCTACTGGTCATATTATTTTCTCATATGGACTATATACTCACAATAGCATATTTGGTCTACTCTATTTCATTTATGTTTGAAAAACTTTCGGAATTTCGGGTCATATTTGGTATTTTTTTTTTTTTTTTATGTAAAGTGATCTGTAAGTCGTAAAGGTAATAATTGACGTAGTCGGGATTTAATCTTATGTTTTGATTACCAATCTCTAAGATTTTTATCAACTAAGTTAGTTGACATCCACTATGTCATATTTAGTATGCGTTAATATAAATTTAACTTTAACTGGAAAAAGCAGATTATAGAAATCGGAGCACAATTTGACAACTATGGGAACGACTAAAATGTTATATGTCATATTTGCGTGACATATATGTCATAACCCATTGTAACATATAATTTGCGTGACATATAGGTTTCTTTTGGGATTGCACTCATCAAGGACAGCAACGGCCACCCATATCTTAACGAAGCCCACTTTGGGTCCCATTTTCCAATCCGTTGCAAAAACCTCAAGAGTCAAGAGTATAAAAAAATCACAAAAGTTTGCTACTAAAATGTAAAAACACTACATTATTGTTTGCATATGCTAGTGTGACATATGCTCTCAAACACATAAAAGTTAGTCTTCTATATATGGTAGTAACCTCAGTGTAATTCGGACTGGTGTAGAATATATTACTTAGTGTATATACACTTGTATACAACTTTCGCTATACTAAGCAAGACTTAATGACTGTTTGAAGTCGGCAGCTTTTACCCATTCTGAAAAACCAAGCAAAATAGCTGTCTGTTGAGATTACCGTTTGCAGCTTAGCCAGCAAGAAGATTAAAAAACACCACTCTCCTAATGATAATGCTTCCACCATGGCAAAAAGTAACCTCTTTTTTTTTGGTAGGACACACATGATTAATGATAAAACTATAGGTTTCACAAACTGTGCAGTAGATGCATTAGAAGAAGAAAAAAGAAACATTGGCAAACTTTTATGTTTTGACCAAAAATACTCACCTGCCTCAACAATCTACTAGGAAAATGCATTCAAATGTTTCTACAAAAAGTCAGAAAAATACTGCACAACAGTATAACCAATGAAGCTGTTGTATATGTTGTGTTTCATAATCCTACTACTTCTTATGTTAGTAGTATTTGGGTGCTGCAAGTCTGATGTTTCAGTTGGCTATACGTTCACCTTAGCCATCCCAAGTGATTATAGTGAGAATTTCAATGGGAAGGCTTATTTGATGGAAACTGATCAAATGCCACTGAATTTTAGGACCTCTATGAGCGTTGAGGCTATTGATGGGCGGTATGCGTGCTCGCTCCAGGTCTTCCTCGGCAGTGTTAAGGTTTGGAGTTCAGGGCATGTCACTAAGTTCTTTACGTCTGATGCCTGTGTGCTTGAGTTGACGAAATTAGGAGATCTTCGGTTGAAAGGGGTGAATGATGAGATTGGTTGGCGAACTGGAACTTCAGGACAAGATGTGGAGGTAACTCTCTATTCTGAAATAGTGATATAAATTATGCTTCATATAATTTGGTTATATGGTCCATCTTCATCCAAATTCTTTAGGGTAAGATTACGTACATTCAGATTTTCTAAGACTGTGTCTATTTTGTTACACATTCAATATTTCCAGTACCAACTTGGAATCATTTCATATTAATTCTTCATTCAAACTTACAAGTTTAGACTCTTTGAAGTTTCGGTCAATTCTGTTTTTTCAGAAGTCATGTTCAAGTCAATAGTTGATTAGACTAAATCCGTCAAAAGTATGTAGTCATATTAGCAATCAGGTTGTGTCATGTTTGGCTTGCTGTCATAAATCTCATATTCAGGTTAGGTGATTTAGGATAAGGTTGAAATTTAGTCTGGTGATTTGGATTGGATAAAAAAATATGAGTCAGTTTTATCTGGTTTAATCTGTTTAGAAGGTGCTTTAACATTAGACCAAACCCTTGACATGTTTTTTTTTGTACATATTTTGTGCCTATGTTACAGAAATTGCAGCTGCTTGACACTGGCAATTTAGTTCTGGTTGATGCCCAAGAAAACATAAAATGGCAGACATTCAACTTCCCAACAAACGTCCTACTCTTGGGGCAGAGACTAAGTGTAGCTACTCACCTGACCTCATTTCCTAGTAACAACTACACATCATTCTTTTCATTTGAGATTCACCATGACAAGGTTGCTCTCTACTTGAATTCAGGTAGTAACAATAACAATAACAACAGCTACTACAAGTATTCCTACTGGGAATTCCACCCTTCCACGAGCAGAAACATCACCTACATTGAGTTAGCTTCAAGGGGCTTAGAGTTCTTCGATGACAAATACAAAAACTTGTCACAAATTCTCTCGCCTTATCAAGAACCAGTACGCTTCCTTTCCCTGGATAACGACACAGGAAACCTCGGTCTTTACTACTACTCTCCTAACAAGGACAAGTTCGAGGCATCATTTCAAGTCCTGAACACAACCTGCGATCTTCCCCTAGCTTGCTCATCCTACGGAATATGCACATTTTCTAGGACTTGTTCGTGTATAAGAATGGTAACAAGAGAAAAAGAGAGTTCAAACGACGATTGCAACGAAGGGAATTTCGCAGGAAGTTTGTGCGGCAAAGATGAGGAAGGGATTATGCTCGAGTTAGAAGATGCAGGAAGTGTACTAAAAAATGCCACTTCAATGACTAACATTAGTAAAACAAATTGCGCGAATTCCTGCTTAAGGGACTGTGATTGTGCTGCTGCACTGTACTCATCACGTACAAGAGAATGTATGCTCTTTGAAGTGGTAAGAGGGGTTAAACAGGTTAATCGAGGAAGTGGGTTGAGCTATTTGGCTAAGGTTCCTAAGGAAAAAGTCGGGACACAAAAAAAGAGTGGTCTGAGAAAATGGGTATTGATTTTGATACTTGTCGCTGATGGAATGGTTCTGTTTTTGGTACTTGTAGGGCTTGCCTACTTCATTCTCTGGAAGAGGAGAAAGAGATTGAGGGATGGAAACTGTTCTTCTTGACCTCAAAAATTTGGGAGCTCGACTTTGGGGAAGTAATTCTTTCATTTCAAGTGTTCATTTTACCATCTTAACGAACAAATTTTTGACAAGCAACTCTTACCAATGAAACATGCATGTATACTAAGGAGTTTTTACTCTTTTATTGAATGCCTTTACATTTTTATCTGCCTCTTTATACCCTTAAACTAGCAAATATAGCACTAGACAAGCAAAACTATGACATGTAACTATAAAATTAAAGAACGAAACTTATCTGATTTAGCAACTTTGTTCTAGTGAGTAGTGACAAACTGACGACTGGGATTTTGTATAATCTAAAGTGTAGAATAAAGGGATTTCTTGTATATATAAACCCCCCATGAATAATAAGGATCATTATTGACGTGTCAAAACTCACATGCTTGCTTATTATGTAAGCAGGAAATTAGAAGGGTTTACCCTTGAAAATTAGGAGAATTTTTTTATAAAAAAAAAAATCGATATATAACCCCGCATTAAAATATTTTGAAATATGACTCTGAACTTAGGTTCGGTATAAAACGACTTTGAGTTTTTTATTTTTTTTATTTTTAAAAAAGGTTTATTAAAAAAATAGAAATTTTTTCTTGAAAGTCGCTATCCTTGACATCGACTTTAAGAAATTTTTTTTTATTAAACATATATATAAATTTTTTTTAAAAAATAATTTTTATTGAAAGTCGTTGTCCTTGACAGCAACTTTCAAGAAAAAAATTTAAATTTTTTTATTTTTTTAAAAAAAATATTATTTTCATTAAGTGTTTAATGTATGTTTATTAGTTGCATAATTTTAGGATTGTTTACTTAGTCAAAACTACTTTGTGTTAAATCCACTGAGTGGTTGGCTAAAATATAGGCATGCACAAACAACCCACTACTCCCATTATTAACGGTAATAAGAAAACCCATGACTTCAGTGAGTGGACATAACTTCCTATCATTTAAACCGAAGCTTAAACCAAAGCATTAGTGCTACAAGTGCTTCAGTTTAGGCAAGAACCGAAGCACTTGTTCTAATCCCCTATATGACTTCTTCAATTGCTTCATTGTCTACTAAACCGAAGCAATAGTAATGAACCAAGTAAAGGGTTTTCTTCTAGTGTAACTTCCTATCATTTAGGAATTCATGGAAGTAATGGACATGAGCATAAATCTATATAAGGACTTTTATCAAACACAAAAATACAACACTGACACACGTACTTAAACGTTTTTCTTAAGTGAAAAAATATTTCTGTCAGTTTTTCAAAAGACTTAAAATCGGAGGTTCCTTTTAGCCAAGTTCCAAAGTTACGAAACTTAGTTTTATTGTAATCTTTGAGTGTAGTACAGAGTTGTGATAGGGTGGGAAGATTGAGTGATCTTGTAAAAGACTTAGAGTTAAGTTTTAAGAGAGAAAGAGAAGAGAGCAAGAGAGATAGAGAAAGGAACTCCAATTCTGAGTGGAACTCAAGTCAAAAGTGACAATAGTTTGTATTTGAGTATTTCCCCATTAGTGAAAGAGAGTTAAAATCCCGAGTAGGTCGTAGTTTTTCCTTTGAGTTTGACACAAAGGGTTTCCACGCTAAAATTCTCTTGCATTCCTATTTCAAGTTCTTTTCGCTTTCAAGTTTCAATTGAATCCATAAAAAGTGTCAATAATCTTACACTTCCAATTCACCCCTCTATTGTAAGTGTTTAACTAGAATAACAGAGTTACTCTCCTTTAAGAGTCCCTTGAAGATCTCCTCTAAGAGCCCTAGTGACAAGGAATATTAAAAGTGTGTTCAATAGGTCTCTTGGAGTAGGTCTCCAATATATTATTGAAGAAGGAAAATAAAGAGCTAACTCATGTCCTAAAAAGCACCTTGCGAAAAGGATTAAAAAGTGTATTCAATGGTTGAAACATCCTCGTAACTTACATTTACTTAAGATAGTTTAATTAATTTGAGCATGGAAGCATAATTAAATTAACTAGTTGTTATCTTGATAATGCAACTCATCGAGTCTAAGCTATATCATAGAAACAAAATAACAATTAGTTAATATGTAGAAGTATAATCAAACTTACATTCATAGTTGAGTATGTTTTCATAGAAGATGACAAAATACAAAATAAATAATTTATTCTTAATTAAGGGAGCAATATTATTTTAGCATGCATTAATTATGTGAATAGTTTTTTTTATTTGATTTCTATGTCAAGTTATATGTAAGTTTAATTAGATTATTTTTTTATAAATTATCTGAATAATTGGAAATCAATGTGAATTGTTAACTTTGAAAGTAGGCTTAGTTGTTTTCAATTGTAATTTTATAGTTTGATTACATGATTAGACTTATAATCAAAACTTTATGGATTAATTATGCATTTATAGCAATTTGGGCTTTTTAAGACAATGGACTGAATTAGAATGAATTACGCCTTTCATGACAGCTACTTAGTCTTTTATGGTTTTTTTGAATGAATCATTTCACTTTTAAATTGTAATATGGTTGAATTGGATTTCTGGCATAAACCTATGTCTAGCTCACCTATGCTCCTACACTTAACATCAATCTACAATGATTTTGATGTATTAGAGGATAATGGAGAAAAGAGAGTGTTGAACTATGATTATCATTATATGAAGGTGTATGACTAGCTTCTCAACAATTCTTAGAGAGTAGATAGCATTATTTACGTAGTTTTCCTAATTCATACCACATATGAATTATATCTTAATATTGAGATATTAGATATAGATATTGTTATATCAGATATAACCAGTATTATATCAGATAAAAGTATTATTATATCAGATATAGAAATACAGAACAATGTACAAATTCATAAAATTAAATATCATGTATCGACATTATGAACTCAGATATAAAAATAAAATTACAAAAATGCCCTTGATATATTTATATCAAGTATAAATTAGGAATTTCTCTATTATGTACCCTTAAGAAACAAAATGCTTTTTTAAAGCACATTGATGTTGTCGTTAAGAAAATAAAGGGAAGACTTCAAAGCTATTTTAGAGATTGAAGTCAGAGCAATCTTAATTAGAAGCTCAAGAGGAATCTAGGAAGTAAATGAAGCTAGAATCCGACGAATAATCGAAAAAGAAACTGCAAATAATGATGAACCTTCAGAGGATGATTCTCCAAATTATTATCCTATGATGCCACGAACTGGTGTATGATTTCCTACTTTCTCCGATCCATAATGTTATCATAGCTATGATGGTTACTGAAGACTCCACCTTGATTGCTAACGTTTTTATGTTTAATGATGGAAACCAAAATGCAAAGTCAAATAGAGAAGGAAACTGAAATACATAGAGTTGACAATATGATGAAAGTAATGGAAGCTAAAATACAAAGTGTTATGCACTCTGTCAAAGGATAAGAATAAACATTTGAGCCACGTTCTCAAAGTTTGAGCCACGTTCTCAAAGTTTGAGCCACGTTCTCAAAGTTTGAGCCACGTTCTCAAAGTTTGAGCCACGTTCTCAAAGAAGTTAGCAAAGTTCAAAGCACTTTGTCAAAGGATAAGAATATTCTAATTGCCTAAATCTTTTGTTTTTATCCTTTCCTTATGTTGCTTATTTTATTCTCTAACCTAACTTATTTAAATGTAATTTTATTGTCATAGAATATCTCTTGGTTTTTGCAAATAAATGATGCCCATATATGCTGAAGATTCTTCAAGTTAATTTTGGTAGTTATCAAAATTCAAGCATCGTTGTTATGGAAAAAGAAATCTATTTGAAGCGTCAAAGGTGCAACAAATTAAGTGGACATATTATTGCTGTAAAATATTAAAAAGATATCAATCTTCAACAGCCACAAAATCAACGATTCTCTATAACCATATTGGAGGAAATATTGCTGAAAGTATTAAAGGAAAATCAGATTTTTAGTAACCTATTTTGAGCTTTCTTTCAACGACTTGTGCCCAAGTTCAAGTATATATTCCCAAGCTTTGAAGCTGAAGAAGTAAGTGACAAAAAAGTGAGGCAAGAACAGAAGCTTTAATCGAGAATATCAGTCACAAGCTATAGCAACAAAGCTTTATTATTTTTTCTCTAGTTCCATAAACCTTATCTTTTATTTAGATTGAGAGAAAATCAAAATATAAACTCTTGAGTGTTTAAAATAATATTTTGAGAGAGTTTTATACTAAGAGTATACCCATAATACTCAAACGTATAGAAAAAGAGAGATAGTTTTTTATTACTAGAATTTGAGATGCTAAAGTGTAGCTGGGGATTAAGATCGTCTAGGGTGCTTTAGGTCTCTAAGGGAAGTAATATAAGAGCAAGTTAAATAAGGGTTGGACAACCTAGGCGAAAACGTAGGCAAATTAGTTGCCGAAGTTTGTATCAAATATCCGTGTTTTGTCTCATTATATTTTTGTCTTTATTGCTTACATTTTATGTTTATTTCGTTCATTAATCAAAGTAGCGAACAGTCAAAGTCTGAGAAAAAGCCTTTGAAACCAATTTCAAGGCATTGACATCCAGATTCAAAGATAAGTCTCAACACTCATATTCCGCCTTTGAAAGTCAGTTAAAGACTTTTAGCTCCTGAATGCGAAAATTGGACATACTCTATTCCCCCTCCCCTATAATTGATCCTATTCCATCTCCCTATTGATTCTTCAGTGACTATAAACCCGAATAGTTGATTTATGACTAGGATAAGAAAGATAGCGATGAAAAGGAAGAATTAGGAAGCATGATGAAGACGAAAGTAGCGAAGGGGATCAAAAGAGGATTAAGCTAAGATTAGCTTGTTGATTGGATTTCCTTAGGATGTTTTCTTTACACGTGGATCGGAATAACTTTCTTTCAAAGATAACTTCTTTAGATTTTAGTATGGATTTTTTGTTTGAATTTTTATTTTTTTTGGAAGTTTGAAACATTGGTGAGTTTGATGAATTATTAATTTTGAGTTATTTGAAATTTTGAATATATTAATGATGATTTCTTGCTTTTTAAATATATAATTTACTTATGAAAAATTAATTAATAGACCTTACAAATGATGTATGATTGAAAGGAAATATTTGAGAATTAAATATATTATGTTTTTATGTTGATTTGCATTTCACTTTTGTTTTTTTTGGCTTTTTCCCTATTGATTGTAAATAGTTTAACTATTTGTATTAATATTTACAATAATCAATTTTGATAGCTGCTTCAAGAGGTTTTGAGTGGAGAGTGTTCATTGTTTTAAATTAAATATTGAATTTAGTTAAAACAGTCAAACTACAATAAGGATGGATTGTTGCTAAAAGATAGAGGGTCTAAAAAATAGGAAAGTCTACATAATTAACTCTGATAAATAGTAAGAAACAAAATTATTGATTGGTTGAAATGGTCCAATTTTCAAATATTTAAAATATTTTTGAGTATATGAATATTATGGTCCCCTATAATGGATCAAAAGTTGATGGTAATTTCAATAATGGGGTTGAAAAGATGAGATATATTATATAAGTCTTATAGCTAACGTTTTCATATACAAGGTAATGCATTATATAAAGTGTTAGTTGTAGGTTTTTTCTAGGCAACTCTTGTCTACAAAAGCCCTTCGAAATAAATATATGTATTTATCAACCATTTCAATCCCCAAAGAACTTTGTTCTCAATAGATAACATTCAACTTAAAACTATTGGTTGCATCTGAATTATTTGTATTCTTCCTTATCTTCAAACCGCTCAAGGAACCTTATGTTTGGACCACCCATTACCGTATTTAACCACGAATTAAGTTCTCTTTATTGCGTGTTTTGGGGTGGTGTAAATTAAATTGCAATATTTTTTCTATGGCTGTCTCGCATGCATATTCATGTTCCAAATTTTATGAATATAATTTCTCACTAATATTAATCATATCATGTTTTTTTTTTACGTTTTTTATTGCTAGCTGTTGACTCATGACAACTTATCTTCATCGATCTACATTCTTTACTACTATTACGCACATGCTTATCGATGCCCCGACCCATGTGGCTTTGGCTTATCGATGCCCTATTATATTGGAGGCCATATAAGGGAAAGAAACTATATATATAATTTCTTGAGAAAGATGTTACTTGGTTAATAAAGACTTGCCCTACGGCATATAATGCAGGAGTCCAATTGTCAGATTTGTGGAGATGTTCTTGAAAGTATCATTCATGCTCTATTTGAATGCAAAATGGCGAAGGAGATTTGGAGTCACAGTGGTTTGTAGGGCTTGATAAACGAGGCTCCGTGTACTTTGTTTGTGGAACAGTGGGAATGTATGAGCAATAGACTTCATGGGGAGGAACTAGTACGTGCGATTACATTGATGTGGGCTGCATAGACATGTAGGAATCTTCTTCTATTTGATGATGTTGAGCAAAATCCGGTGTGGCTAGCGTCAAACTACTGTAAATAGGTAGCTGAGTACGTGGGCTATGCTCGAAGGGTGTTCAAGCAACAGATTCAAATGGGTTTGACGTGTGTTAATGGGTGGATAGCTCCAAGCAGAGATTGTGTGAAGTTAAATGTGGATGCTCATGTGGGTGATGGAGGATGCGTAGGTCTAGGAGTGGTGGGTCGCAATGCTGAGGGAGAGATCATGTTCACGGCTACAAGGAAAGAATTTCAAACGAGCCACGAGTGTGCAGAAGCTTTGACGGTCAGATTTGCGTTGACACTAGAAAGGAGGTTTGGCTATAATCGGGTATGGGTGGAGTCAGATGCCATTAATGTCGTAAATGCCGTTAATTCCATTCTGCAAGGTTATGCCCCAATTTTTAATGTTTACAATGATACTAGTCGGGCTAGAGTCTCTTTTGACCAGTGTGTTATCTCTCATGTCAAACGTAGTGGTAATACCGTAGCGCATCTTATTGCTAGGGATTGTATGGGGGGTAGTACTGAGCTGATTCAGTTGGGTTTGTTTCCCCAAGGTATTGTAACTCTTGCGGAGTTGGATATTAATAATTAATGAATATGCTCTTCCTTTAAAAAAAACTAACTAGCGTGTTTGGATCTGAAGTCTGTGTGTGGAACCCAATATTTACCCCTCTGTCCCATTTCGAGGAAAAAGCCTAGCTATATATGTGGGAATATGGCTAGATATGAGCCTGAGCCAAGCCACGAGCTTCACGAGCTCGGGCTTGGCTCGCCTAAGGCTCACACAACAAGAATCTACCAAATTTTCGATGGAAAATACGTCCGTCGGACAAATTCCATCGGAAAAAGGCATATTTTCTGAGGGAAAAGAATCCGTCAGAAATTCCCCAAAAATTTTCGACGGATTTATACAATTTCCGACGGTTTGAAACCGTCGGAGACAGCAAATTCCGACGGATTTCCTACAAAAAATGCCGTCGGAAAATGGTTTTACCTTGGATACCATTTTTCGACGAAAAATTCTGTCGGAAAATGGTTTTCCGATGGAAAAGTCCATCGGAAAGTTTTCGGATCTAAATTCCGAACTGCATCGTCATCTTCGTCATTTCGTCTTCAGTACCACTCCACTTCTTCGTTTCGTCATTTCGTCCCACCCCCACCCACTGGCCGTCGTCATCCCCCACCTCCGCCGTCAACCTCACTACCCTAAATCCGGTTAGTTTTGTTAATGTTAATGTTAATGTTTATGCTTATGTTAATTTATTAGTTTAATTTTTAATATGTAATGTTAATGTTAATGTTAATGTTAATGTAATGTTTATGTTAGTTTATTGGTTTAATTTTTAATATAATGTATATTGATTATTGATATGTTAATTATGTTTTTATGTTAGTTTAATTAGTTTAGTTTATTAGTATTATGTATATGTTAGTTTAGTTTAGTTTAGTTTAATTTAGTATAATGTATATGTTACTTAAATTAGTATAATTTAGTATAATGTATATGTTTAGTTTGTATGTCTATGTTAGTTTAGTATAATGTATGTTAGTTTAGTTTAGTTTATATTAGTATAATGTATGTCATTAGTTTAGTATAATGTACGTTAGTTTAGTTTAGTATAATGTACGTTAGTTTAGTGTAATGTATGTTAGTTTAGTTTGGTATAATGTATGTATGTATGTTAGTTTAGTTTAGTATAATATATGTTAGTTTAGTTTGGTATAATGTATGTATGTTAGTTTAGTTTCATTTAGTTTAGTATAATGTATGTTAGTTAAGTTTAGTTTAGTTTAGTATAATATATGTTAGCTTAGTTTAGTATAATGTATGTATGTTAGTTTAGTTTAGTATAATGTATATATATTAGTTAAGTATTTCAATCTTCTAAAAATGTTTGAAATGAATAATTTTCATAATCATACGCTTAGATATATACCCGTTGAAGTTAGAATCATGAAACGAAGAGAGCGGAGCTGGATGTATGATAGATTGGATTGGCGTTCTATTAAGCCTGAGTTCTTGAAAGGGGTAGAGGAATTCATACAGTTTGGGAAGATCATCATGAGACTGCAAAGAATGAATATAGGTGTCTTTGTGTTAAATGCAATAACAAACGTTTTCAGGATCCGGACACAGTAAGAATTCATTTGTATAGCAAGTGATTCACTCCTCGTTATTGGGAGTGGTTGTGTCAAGGGGAAGAGTTACCTAAATCCTCAGTAAAAGGCCAATCAAATGAATATCATGATATAGTTATGGATGCTGTTGGTCATAATTATGATCGATCGGGTATTGAAGCTGTAGAGGAGGAGCCTAATGCTGAAGCAAAGCGCTTTCTTGATTTATTGAAGGCGTTTGAACATCCATTGTATGAAGGGAGTTCGATGTCGGTTTTGGAGGTGGCGGCAAGAATTACTAGCTTAAAGTGTGAGTACAATTTGCCGCACAGGTGTGTTGATGGGTTCGTTTCATTTTTGACAGAAGCGATCACTGGCAACAGCCGTTTAGGTGAGACATTCTACGATGTTAAGAAGGTTGTTAAGGGGTTGGAGCTCCCGCATGCCCCAAGGGATGTATGTTGTTTTGGAAAGAGGATGTTGAGCTTTCTACATGTAGAGTGTGTGGTAGTGATCGATACAAAAGAACTTTTAAAGGCAGCTTGGTTCCAAAGAATGCGCTATTTTATTTCCTGATCACACCTAGGTTGCATATGGCTGGATATGAGCCGAGCCGAGCCCGAGCTCAAGAAGCTCGTGGCTCAGCTCGCCTAAGACTCAGATCGTAAAGCTCAAACTCATGACTCGTCGAGTTTTAAAATTTGAACTCGGGCTCGACTCGACAAAAGCTCGTGGCTTGGCTCGGTTCGGTATAAGCTCGCCATTTAGCTCAAATTTGTCGAATGTTTATTCGAGTAATTAAGCACGATTCTATTCAAAGATTGGTTTCAACTACGCCCTTAATTAAGCTCGGCTCGTTTAGGCTCGTTGAGCCCTCGAGCCTGAATTGTTTGTGCTCGAGCTTGGGCTCGCTTTTGTAAAACTCGAGCTAAGCTTTAAGCGATCCGATCTCGAGTAGCTCGCGAGCTAGCTCGGCTTATATCCAGCCCTATGTGGGAATATTTAGCAAAAGTTCCTAAACGATTGGGGAGTGGGGTTGGAGATTTTAACTGGGGTGATTGTACATGAATTGGATCAATACATTTGCCAACTTGCATGCTAATTTGTCATAAATCATACTCTTTTCGTTCTTTTTTATTCTTTTCATTTAAAATATTGTTGATTTTTATAGTCGAATTTTGACTATGAATATTCCCTAATTTAGATGAAAAAATATTCATTTGGGATCTTGATAGATTCATCTCAATATATATTTTTCAAGTATTAATTTTTTTTTATAATTTTACAAATGAATAATTAAAAATATTTGAATTTCAAGTTTACATTGAGATTTACACAAAAAAGAAAATGAGAAGAATAAAAATGAAAGTAGGGAGTATTAGTGTAAGAAGATGTAAACAACTTTTCCAATGGGGATATAAATCAAATGAACCTTAGAGGAAGTTAGTCTCTTTGTATATTTTGATTAATAAAATAGTGAAATGCAAATGAATGGTCCTAGGGACTCTCTACATGAAAAGTGTTAGTCTTAATATAATTAGGGTTTACTAAAGGGCTTCTAGATTGCCACCAATGATAAAAATAAATGAATTCTATGTTGTCCAAGCTTCACAGCCTCGACAAACCTTGCAAGAGTAGCAACAGTAGAAAACGTAAAAAAAAAAAAAAATGTGTTTTTGGTGCTTTGGTTTGTGATCATCAAAATCAATGAGAAATATAATATACGTTACTTTAATTTATGTTATGAATGAATAAGATATGATATGTTTGTATCTGATTAAAGGAAAGAGAAAAATCAATGTAATCCAGGAAATATAAGAGTGTGGTTCAATTCTTAATTAAACATATATATATATATATATATATATATATATATATATATATATATATATATATGGGAGAGATCCAATGAGAAGGGTGCTTAAAATAAGAAGGATGAGAAGGGATCTTGACCCTTTAAGTGATAAGATCCAACGCATGAGATTTCATGTAAAAAAAAATTGGTCACTATAACAATGAAAATAGTCACTATAACGATAAAAAAATAGTCACTATAATAATGAATATGGTCACTATAAGTGAAAAAAATGTTTTGGTCACTATGAGTTAAAAAAAGGTCATTATATGTACATAAAATGTCATGCGTTGGATCTATGAGATGAAGGGTCAATATGCCTTCTCATCCTTCTCATTTTAAGGACCCTTCTTATTTTAACTTTTACCTATATATATATATATATATATATATATATATATATATATATATATATATCCAAATTGAATAATATTATTATGACATTATTTTTTAGAAACGATATCCAAATTCGTACGTACAACAATATAGATGATGAAGAAAAGAGCTAAATAAAGGACAAGAAAATGTATATATATTACTACATTAGGCAGTGTAGCTCACAACATTACTCATGCAAGTTTTTCATTAATTGCAAGAAATTAAATCAAAGTTTTCGTTACTATATGACAATTTGACATGACATAATATAATGATGTAATTATTATCAATAACAAGAACATAGTACATACAATGCCCTAGCTTGATAAATTGCAATCTTATTGTATATATTGTCACCTGAATAATATAAACTTATGGACGTCGGGTTAATAACTTAATAAAAATAATTATGTTACAATGAATAACTACGTAGCAATTATGCAACCAAATATTATTCAATTCCTTGGTAAATATAAGTGTGGAGCTAAGCTCTAGTCAATTCAGAAAATAATAGACTTTTTCAATGAAAATTTGTCTATTATGTTAGGAAAAATTAGTGAAGCGAAATATATGTAATATTGAGAATATGTGTGTGATAATATTGTGTGGGAGAACTCTAACAATATTTTTGGAGCCTAATGCTAAGAAAAAAGAGGAAGAATGAAAAATTAAGGCAAGAGACAAAGGAGTATGAGAGAAAGTAATGTGTTATGGAGTGAGAATATTGTTTTCTAGTAATCATTTTAAGGAGGCACGTGAAATGGTGGGTACGTAAGTGATCCTTTCTGTCCCAACTTGGCCCAAATAGGGACAATGTTTCAAGAGCCTCTTTTACTTTGATGTAATGCTTTTTGTTATACATTGCTTACATAAAGGCAATATCCAATATCCAATAATCTAAGATGGGGAATCGAGGAAAAGAAATATAATTATCATGGCTGTATGCACAATAAGTATGATTATATATATTAATCATACATTAGGTTTTAAAAGAGACTTTCTTAATTCATATCTGATATAAATTATATCATGATATTAAAATCTCGGATATATATATATATATATATATATATATATATATATATATATATATATATATATATATATATATATATATCATGTATTGTCTCATCAGATATATTAGATATGTATAGTTATTGTTATATCATATATAAAAATGCATAAGATATAAAAATACTGAAAAACTCAGGTGTAGACTATAGACATTATGATTTCAGATATAAAAATAAATTACAAAAATATCCTATGATATATTTCTATCAAGTATAAATTAGGAATTTCTCGTTTTCTTCAATTAGTAATAGTTTTTGTTCTACTCACAAGAATCGAAATCGTTAATGATAATAATATTCTTAATGTACTAAATTAAACGGAGTAATGTATATATATGTAATGCGATGTACGTTATTACTATACGTATATCACTTGAAAGGATTGTTGTCTTTTTTGATATATAAAGTGGACATTTCCATGAAAATTGGGGAATTTGGCTCTTGATTTACCCTTTCTAGACCTGTTTAAATGGGTGGATGTCTATTAGGGGCCCTTAATCGAGCCTAATGGGTCGTTTTCCTATAGGAGTTTGTATATTAACATTAGGGTCTAAATTGTTAATGGATACTTCATACACAAAACTCCCTTTTTTACAAGGTTTTTTTTTTTTTTTTGGCTTTTTTCCACTTAAAATTATTCATAAAATTTGCTACCTTTCTACTTTACTCTTTTTATGACTATTTTGGTTCACTTTAACTTTTTTTTATTAATTACTTATGTTTTTATAACTATTTTACTCTCTCCATGTCAATATATTGTTCCTTCTCTTAAATATTTTACTCTCCTATGTCAAAATATAACTCTTCTTCTCTAAAAGGAAAAAAAAGACTTTCTTTTATTTACTTAATATTATTCCTTGATTTGTGTAGTTATAGTAATCATGAAAAAATTTTATATGTTCCCATATCCTTTTACAAATTCGCCACATTTATCGTATAGTTGATTACAATCGTGAAAGTTTCCTGTCTACTTTGCTAATCAAAGGATTGCATTTTCTTCTTTCTCTATATGATTTGCAGTTACTTCTCAACTCTATTTTATATATATATATTTCAAATTGTTAATCGATCTTCATGGATGAATTCCACTCCCAATGGGTGTAATAAGATCAAATTCTTTGCATCAACATGCTCATAAATCTAAAAAAGAAATCTTGTGGTGCCAACACTATAAATTTACGAGTATTTCTTAATTCATACCTGATATAAATTATATTAGGATATTGAGATTTTAGATATATGTATTGTTATATCAGATAAACTTTTGCTATATCAGATATATGCATTGTTATATCATATTAGAAATACAGGAAAAAGAATATCATGTATAGATAATATGGTATCAGATATAGAAATAATCCTGATTTATTTATATTAAGTATAAATTAGGAATTTCTCATAAATTTATACATGCACTTCACAAGCTACGAATGGAACAACATATATGGTGTGCCAAAAAGCATGTGAGAAGGATAGTTTCGTATCATGTTGCAAGGTATATACTGAGGGACAGAAAAAAAGTAGGAGCCAACGACTAAGAATGTGAGCATATCGTCCGTCAAAAGAAGTGGGGAAAAGCCATAAAATATAATGGAAAAGCCGAGGAAATATATCAAAGAAATATAAGTGAAACAAAGAGTTCACTGTTAGAGCTATGCATGTAATAATAATAATACAAATCCTCCCGTGAGATATATTTGGAGTCATTGACAGCTAAACAGAAAGCTTTGACAGCTTCTATCGTTCCTGTCAATGCCTCTCTACAAACTTGATAGGATCACGAGCTGATTCCTCTTTGCATTTTTGTATATATATATATGCGCTTTCATACATATTTTGTTTTGTTGTTATTCCTCTATCACATCCTCACATTTTCATTTGTAATTTTGCCCACGCCCTTTCATCTCATATAGATGAGTAGTGTTGTGGAGGATCTGAATTGACCTGAATCTTCTATACTATCCCCAAGACTTTAATTACGGACTAATTAAGCGAGTTAATATCAGGCCCGTTCCTAATATTTTAGAGGCCTAGGGCAAAATAAAAATCGGGGCCCTAATTAACAAGTTAAGTATAAAATCAAAATTAAGGGTGGACAAAATGATTATATTTGATGACGATATTTATAATACCAAATTTCTTATTGTAGATTAACATAATTTGTAGAATTCTAGCTACTAGAAAATCAGTATCAACAGTCGTATTATACGTATGTGATAATGTTGTATATAAGTATATTACTGATATGTACTGTCATTGGTAATAGAATTCTATATGGTGTAAGATGGAATCATTGAAAGAATGGAAGAAGAGAGGGGTCCAAAAGATAATTAGCAAAACTATATATTTCTTCAACTCTAATGATGTAATATGTACTTATTGTGACAATATAGATTTGATTTCTTATTGTTTCGTTCCAACTTAATAGAATATTTGCCACTCAAATTCATAGATGTAGCCTAGTAGAAAAAGGCTGTATAAGGATTATCCCAAATCATTTATCTTCAAAAAAGCTTTATCTTATGGACATAACATGAATTGAAGTACAACGGTGCAACTCCACCTTACAGCTTTGCCAAAATAAAATTTTATCCTATTCAAACACGCAAACAGTATAGCAATACTCCCAAAAAAAATTTTATCCTATGCAAACACACAAACAACAGGCACGATACAACTTTGCCAAAATAAAAACTACACGGTACAGCAACACTAGTAAACTACAACAGTACATGAAATACTGAAAGAGTAAAATCAGTAGTATATGAAATTCTTTCAGTATTTTAGTTAGTTTTTTTTTAATAAATAAATTTGAAAGTTTTGGTCTTATTGGGCTCTGGGCGGGCGCCCTATCTGCCCTGGCTCAGGGACGGGTCTGGTTAATATATACGATTAAAGATGACATGAATTGGCCAGCATTGCATACTAGTGAAGACGTACTATGATTCAAACGTTAATAACCCTCTATTGCATTTCGTGACCTTTGTACTAGACCTTAGACTGCACAAGCTTGTTGGGAGGCTACGAATCAGAATGAGGAGGTTGTCCAGAGATTCATATCTGATAGCAATTGAACGAAATTTATTCATATTATTTTATTTAATTAGTTGTATTTTCAAGAACAAAGGGCATATTAATAATTATAAATATATAGGGGAGGGATCCAATGAGAAGAGTCCTTAAAATAAGAAAAATAAGAAGAGATCTTGGTCATTCAAATGGTAAAATACAATGCTAAATATTTTACGTAAAAAAATGATTTCTATAATAATAAAAAATAGTACCTATAATAATAAAAGGGTCACTATAATAATAAAAAAGAGTCATTATAAGTGAAAGAATTATTTGGTCACTATTAAGTTAAAAAAGGTCACTATGTGTATGTAAAATATCATCCGTAGGATTTAGACTATAAAGAGCCAAAATGACTTTTCATCCTTCTCGTTTTTAATACTTTCATATATTATACAACGACTGTTTTACTTTTAATGTACAACATTTGTCATACATATAAATTGTACAACATTTTGTATTTCCATAGTATATGCCCTTTCTTTACTAAATATACAACAACAAAATATACTCATATATTGATTACGATGTGGGGATTACAAGCATGCATGCTATAAACTTTTGAAGTCGTAAGTTCAAGATTTCTCATTTAACGAAAATAATTTTTTTTTTTTATCTCATAGATTAATTTAAGTTGAAATGAAGAGTGCAATTAAACTATTTTTTATATTTTTTTCCGTTTTGAATAGGGGTGGAGGTTTGGATACAATATAAGTGCACCCAAACTTGAATTGACTTTGATAGAAGGAGATAATCTTTTTGGTACTTTGATTTTATTGAATGAGTTGAAATCTTATAGTTGTATTATTACAGAAAAATTGAAATGTATACTGTAAACACATAACATGATACGGTCAACCATCATTAAATTAGTTATTTGATGAATTAATCAACTTTACGAGTCTATTAAATTTGGATTTGATTTAGGCTAGTGAACTGAATTTTTTGTTGGGGGTATGGACTTGATTCAGTTTACAAGTCATTAGGTAGTACTGATTTCTTTGGTATAATACCCATCTTAAAAGAGATTCAAGATATAATTTGTTAATTAGCAATCAAATCTATCTTTAAAACAAAATTATAATAGAAAAATTTCCTAATTTATACATGATATAAATATATTAAGGGCTATTTTTATAATTTTATTTTTATATCTAAGATTATAATATCTATACCTGATATATATATTTTTATGAAATTTTATATCTTCTGTATTTATATATCTGATATAACAATAGCTATATATCTAATATAACAATATCTGCATCTGAAATCTCATTATCATGATATAATTAATATCAAGTATGAATTAGAAAAGTCTCGTTATGATAGCAATAATCAATTTCCTTGTTATCGTTAGCTAGTGCAAGCTGGAATGTCATGATAACTTGTGATTGTAAGCTATAAAAGAAGCAAGAGACAAGAAGGATTTCAAAAGCAATACAAAGTTATCTATTGTCGAACTGACGTAATTCAATAATTCTTTAGGTTAACGTACTCTAGCTGATTCCAAATTTTCCAACGCAGTAAATTTGATAAGAAGACGACCCAAATGCATGTAGCATATATATTCACTTTCTTCCTAAGTTTGAGGAATTACCTTTTCACTGTCAATTAATTTCGAGCAAGATCAGCTAATAAAATAGTAACCCACATATGGGTCGTCGGAGCTTCATTGAAGAAATGTATGAACAACAAATAGTTAAAATTATATATAAATATATATATAGTGGATCATATTGATTGGCCCGAGTCCATGGCCCACACGACCCGGTTGTATTTGTGGCCGGTGTACGTAGTTCCATACCTGGACCAACCCGCACGGATCCACATGTACATAACATAAACAATAACACGAAAACGTATCTAGTCTAGCTCGTATTTCCTGATATAGTGGTATATGGTCTACCACCCTATCCTGCAGCAGCTTGCAAATTAAACCATTGATTTATAAGGCTCTCCCACCTTACCACTTTCTTAGGGCAGCCAAAGAGAGATAGGCCGCTTGATCATTTTGGACACAAAGATAAAAGAACGAACACAACAAAAGACATCATTTTATCATAGAGATGTCATCACGAGATAAAAAGAGGGCTACATTGGAAGAGAAATACCAGCTCCTCCGTTCACTGAGCAGCTCAAACGCCGTATACTTCCATTCATATCTCATTTTTGTTCATTACTTTTTACATTTCTTGATTAAATTAGTTCAGCCATCGATCCCTTACTTTTTCTTTTGTTATTGGTACTCCGTAATATATCTGCAGGCCAGCAAGACGTCGATCTTAGTAGATGCTTCAAGGCACATACAAGATTTAAAGGAAAAGGTGGAAAGGCTGAATCAAGATCTCAGCAGTTGTAGTAGCACTTCAACTTATCCCATGATTAGCGACGATGATCACCATAGTCCTTCTCCTAAGGTATACTAATCAGCTAGCTACTCAGTTTCTGAATGTAGTGTATCTACTCTTATTGTATTCTTCCTACATTTACAATCATATATTATATTTTCTTTTGAAAATTTTCAAGAAACAAAGTGAACTTCAATTCAACCCTTACTTTGTAATTCTAGCTTGTTTTGAATTTACTAACCTCTCTAGCTTCATTCTTTCTTTTGATTTCTTTTGGGATACGCCAAAAATGTTGGATCAAACAGAAAACTAAGGTCTTAATAAAGGCTACAGATATAGATAAGGATAAACTATATTTAGTTTCTTGTTTATGTTTAATTTTTGTCTTAGCTTTTAAGAGAAAAAAAAAAAAAAAGTCGTGGTCTGATTTCTTTGTTAAATTTTCTATCATTTAACTTCTTTCTAATATATGTTTGTATTTGCACTTTATGCTCCTAATTTTTATTTGTTACCCCTCTATTCTCTTGAGCTTATTTAAATAAGTTTCGACAAAAATAAATTCAGATTAGCCAAAATAATAAGTTTTTAAAAAATATAATAGATTGCTTAAAGAAACTAAGAGTTGTGCACAGTTACTCTTCCCATTATTTCCACCTTCAAAAATATTATCTTCCAAAATATTTGCACTTAACAATTTAGGCATTATTATGGGGGTATTTCTTGGCCAGTAGGTCATTTTTAGTAAAATTATACAAAAATTGTTGATAGCCTCCAATCATATTTAAGGGTTCTTAAATATATAGTTAATTGTAATTTTTTTTTAAAAAAAATTCAAGATTCGTGGCTTTTTAGAAATGCATAGAATATAATATGGGGGCTAAGATACTTTCTAAGTACTACATTCCATAAGAACTTTAGTACCCACGAAAAAACTTATTAGCTAGCAATCACACTTTAGTACTATAGTTTTTTTTTTTTGTCCTCTTTTAAAGGAAAATTCAACGAGAACGTCATGTTTAAGAAACCATATGATATCTTAACTAGAAACATATACAATATAGATTACGCACAGATAATGTTGATTGATATGATAGACATATTTACATGTGTTAATAAATGGTATTTTAGGTGAATGTACAAACCCTAGAAAAGGGGTTCTTAGTGAATGTGTTCTCAGAAAGAAATTGCCCGGGCTTGCTGGTTTCCATTCTTGAAGCCTTTGAAGAGCTGGGACTCGAAGTCCTGGATGCTAAAGCTTCTTGTACTGATCGCTTTGAGCTTGAAGCTGTTGGTGAAGAGGTATGAAGAAGTTTCTCATATTAATTAGCCACCAAAATCAACCATAAATCTTTCTGAAATACCAGATCGAGTGAAATTAATTAGGTTTTTCATATTATGAAACATACGTACTAAAGAAACCCTTGAATGTTATTCTGAATGTTCAGTACTGTAGCTTGGGGATCGGATTAGCTTATTTATCCCTGACTAAGCTATTAGGGCATCCCAAAAATGAAAAAAAGAATATCATGTATAGATAATTAGATATTATGATATCATATATAGAAATAAAACTATAAAAATATCCTTCAATCCGACATATTTATATCAGATATAAATTAAGAATTTCTCAAATATTATTCTACTCCAAAACTCAGCTTCTCGCCGTCGTCTTCTCTAAATTATCTTATGTGGCTTCTCAATCACTGTTGCGTTGAAGACCTTAGGGACTGTAGGGCTCATGCATGCATGGTGTGCTTAAGATGTGCTTGTGAGGGGGACGTAAGAAAAATAATAATTTGTACATGAATAGATTGTACAAAGCCCACGGTTGGATGTCGTATGAATTTGAAGTAGTTATTGGCCATATATTGTTTGAGATTATATATTTATGAATTTAACATCAACGTATTAATTGGACATTTATTTTATATAATAAATTAATAAGACCACAAACTTAGAGTTATTTTTTCTAAAAAAAAAAAGATTAAAATTAATTAAATGGTTGAATATTAAAGTGTTGAAGTAAAAAGAAAGAGTTTACTCATTTCTTATTTATTTGTAGTGATAAATAGGGTCAGTGGAGTACGTAGTGTTAAAAGCAGCTTGAATTCATGGATGTGAGGTTATGGGTTCAAAGGTTGTCGCCAACATTTGATAATTCTTTTGTAAGAAAGAAAGGTTATACTAGTTGTACTGTGTAGAACGTAACAATATGGCGGTGATATGGTGCAATGGTATATGACAACTTATGATGACACCTGGCGTCATATAGTGCCTTAGAGCTTTTATTAATTTTATTGATAGATAGGCGAGTGCAGTAAATTGCCACATCCTATATGAGAGAATAAAATGACCTATATACTAGAGAGAATGAGAATATGAT
Source organism: Dysphania ambrosioides (assembly GCA_026401315.1). NCBI lineage: Eukaryota > Viridiplantae > Streptophyta > Magnoliopsida > Caryophyllales > Amaranthaceae > Dysphania > Dysphania ambrosioides. Next base: position 22,974,844 of record CM048670.1, read on the forward strand.
CTATTCAAAGCTTCCATAATATAATATTGGGTAAATTGACCTTAACAACACCAGCTATCACTCCAGTGTAAGAAGTAGGTGCATACACTAGTAGGAACTTTAGGGCTAGGTGTATAAGATAATATGAATTACAATTTTAGTGCATGCAATAACATATTCTAATATTTTTTCAATTTTTTTTTTTGCTTATTCACCTTTTTTGAAAATGTTCCTTTTCCCTTCTAAACCACTTTTGCCTTGATTTTGCCAAAAATTATAAAAAGTCATCAAAATCTAATAAATATAATGATTGTATGTCATTAAGAGTGCACCCGATATTATAATTTGTGTTACTCCCTATTATACCTATTATACCGATGCATTGGGTCGGGTTAAGACCGGGATGGGTCACATGCAAAACGGGTCGAGCCGGACCGGGTAAATCAAGGGCCGGGATGGGTCGAGGCGGGTAAATCAAGGGCCGGGATAGGTCGAGGCGGGCCAATCAAGGGCCGGGAGGGTCATGTGCAAAACGGGTCGAGCCGGGCCAAAAGGAGATGCTAAACGGGTCGGGTCGGGCGGGTCAAAGGAGATACATAACGGGTCAAGCCGGCCAAAGTGAGTATAGTTTTTATCTATAGAGGGTGATAGTTTACATGTATCACCTCTAATCTTTGGTAGTGGATCATCGATAAGTATGTGGAAATAATTCATTACCTGATAATGTTTAAAAGTCTTGGAAAATATTGGTCCATTATTGACCCAACTTGACTTATTAAAAACCCAATAAAACATGACCATTTAAGAAATCGACCCATTATTGATTAGACCCTTTATTACAAACAGGCCGATCAAAGGCCCTTAACGGGGCCCCTTCCTCCAATTGAACACCACTACTCCCTATACCCTAGAAGTGGTGCTACTTCATCGCTTCAATTAGAACCAGAATATCTTAAATAGCTCTACATTATTGTGCCTTTCAGAGACCAATATCTATTTCCTCTTGTGACTAATTAGACTATAATATTCGTAGAAGTTCTCACAAGTTCTGTTATGCGTATAGTTAGCTAGGATATACTGGTCTTCATATACTTAAAAAGTGAAAAGGAAGGTCATTAACGAAAAACATAATACCTAATTAAGAAACTACGTTACCACAGAGCATGCATGAGCACGAAGATGTGTATCTAATCCTCTTATTGTAAAACATACACACGCAACTTATGAAGTAACCTAGCTAGCATTTGTCGTATTTCTATTCAGTTTTAATTATATAAATCGCAGACCCTGTTCAAAGATGTAGCCTTTAAACTATGATATCATTCATTACGTGAACGGTCTTGTGTGTATTTCAGAATGACGGAGTAGATAGCCTGGATGCTCAAGTAGTGAGGCAAGCAGTGCTACAAGCTATCAGAAATTGGAGAGGGAGTAGTACATAGTTTGTTAATGCGCGGTCTCGATCGATCTGCTTGTCAGACATTAGTGTTCGCTGCATGGATTCACTATGTTCTTGTCATATCATAAACTACAAGCTTAATTACCTTCGATTGAGAATCATGTAGATGTGCTATGACATCTTCGTTGCCTTAGCTTCTACCCATGACACAAGAAATACGCAAAGCTACTCAGTTTCAGTTTGGGAATAAATTACAAGGGTTAGAGATTTCATGCATTCTCCATATATATGCCTCCGATCAAGGAGTTGGCCTATCCAAGTGGATGCCAGTGATTTAGACTCAGTTTTCTTCTATTCAACTTATAAAGATAAGTTCTAGTTAAGTTTTCACACAATTTATTGTAACTGTACATCATTGTTTTATTATTGTAATTTGATGCTTAAATGTGCTAACTATAACAATCGAACACGTTATTATTTTATAGTACAACATAGAATATAAACAATTAACTTCTATCATGCAATGATAATAATAAAATTGAGCATATTAGATTGTTCTTATTTGATACGTTTTCTTTTTGGTATAATAAAATTGAGCACTTATATAGGATCTTTTCAATATGCAATGTAGAGCATATTAGATTGTTCTTCTTTGATACGTATTCCTTTTGATGTAAAGAAAGTCACAAGAAACAAGATAACGATTAATATAGAAGCAATACGATTCCAATTCTTAAATGTCATTCCTAAAATTTTAACTAACTAAGATCGTTAGTATCCATTAGTTAATAAGTATTACTGTTACAAAGCTGCTCATTAACTTTTTAGGGTCAAGTTTGCGGTAAAGCCTAAAACCTTGCTTAAATCTTAATTATGAATCGACAACGCGCCAACATAATTTGAATTATTACAATAAAGATTAGGACTTTAACGCCACTTAAACAAAGGTTATACGAGTAACTAATTTCTATGGAGTGCGTGTTTAAGTTTTGGTCAACGAATGTCTTTGAAAAGGTGAAAAAAAACATATATGCAATGAAGTCTCCCCTTTGATGAGGTCTATGTTATCTAACGTTTTCCTGAGTGATGGAAGTCAAAAGGAAAGGTCCTATACACATTCACGAAAATAGTTTGGAGCTCGCATGCAACAAAATAATCATGAGTAGTTCATGTTGACTCAAATTGCTCTTTGGTATAATATCTTTTGGGGTTCCTGATTTCGTGGCTATAGTATTGCTTGAAGAATTTGAAGTATCAACAAATTATAAGGAAGCGATTGATCTCTTATAGAAGGTGTTTGAATTTTCCCAACAATCGTCTGCAACAACAATTCAAGGTAGAAGATATTTTCAGTTGCAAAAACTTGTAGCTTCAACAGAATTTTTGAAGCTCCAACAACCCTCATAACAGCTATTCAAACCTGCAAGATTCTGTGCTGAATTTTTGGAAGAAGTTTTGAAGACATTAGCCGAATCATATTCAACATCAATTCAAATAACATTAGTCATCTCAACGGCTAAGAATTGTTCAAAAGTAACGGACCCTTGAAGAAGATCTTTTGAAGACCGTTACTCCATGGTGTTATAAAAAGTTTGCTAAAGCCAAAGAGTGGATAACCAAGCCTTTCCACGTGAAACACATCCTCAAGATACATAAATAACATTCGTTCTCTCTAGCTCTTATTATCCTTCATTGTAATTAGTTTGAGAGAAAAGAAAAAGAAAAGTATATTTTGAGAGTTAAAATGAGTGTGATAAAAAGAAGCTTCTGACTGGGGAGTATAGAAAACAACACAATGCTTTAGATTTACTCATTTTGAAGTTACTTTAAATAAATTGTTACATGCTAAAAGAAAAACACTGTGTATGTATACATGCTAAAAGAAATACTTTGACTTTTAAATTCCTTTATTTCAAGCTTGCCTTCTTATATATTAATAAACCTTAAACCTTCCTTTATAATAATCCAATACAAATGGAATTATTAAAATATTTAATAAAAAAAATTTTCTCTTCTTATATCCCCTCGTTGATCCTAAGTGTGCACACCTCCCAAGTTAGTTATCCCATCATGGATTTATCCTTGGAGTTTCTTTTTATTTGCCAACAAGTGGACTTTGAAGCATGAACCCTTCTTGATTATGAAATCAAGCGGTAATGTATAATAAAAATAAGCATGAACCCTTATTGATTATGAAATCAAGCGGTAATGTATAATTAATTATAACTCTCCTTTTATAACTCCTTTAAATAAAAATACCTTATTTTAATTATTAAAACTCATTGAAAGTTATTAAATATCAAATGTCATTCGACACTTTTGAAACATGATACGTATTAAATAAAAAAGATAAATGTATATCATCACTTTTTTTAAAATTGAAATTTTAAATAAATAACCATATATATACATATATAAAAAATGGCGCATGGCTAAAATTTAAATTATAATTTATTTAGAAAAATACATAATAAAAATATCTTAATACAATATAATTCAACAAAATATTTTATTGCACTTAAGAGATTTAACACATATACGTACCTTAAATTATAGTACTTTCTAGTAACTTTCTACTAAACTTCAAGATGATATTCCTATCAATTAACATAAACTAATCAATATAATACAACACAATAATATGCATAAAATATTAAAACTTTAATTAAATTTAGAAATAGTTTTAAGAATTAAACAGCTTGTAAAACAATTAAAATAGTTAGAGAAAAGAGGAGGATCACGATGGCTAGTGGTTGTTGGTGGCATCAGGTAGCAAAATAGATGAAGAGAGTGACTTGAGAGATAGGGAGAAAGTTTGAGAGAAATAGAAAGGGTTTAAAGATTTTTTTTTTTTGTGTGTGTGAAGAAATATATGAGGTTTAAGAGTCTATTTATAGTAAAAATTAGGATAAATTTTAGGATGTCAAAACACTAAAAAATAATTATAAATTTAAAATGATAATTATCCTCTAAATTTTCAAAAAAATATTTTATGTTTAAAATAATTAAATTATTAAATAGTTTAACCAATTAAAATTATTTAATTCAAAACAAACCAATTAAAATTAGTTAAAAAATGATAAAATTTTATAATAATAATAATAATTTTTTTTAAAAAATATCAATCATAGAAAAAGGATATGATAAGATTAGATTTTATTTTTTGTTTTTTTTAAAACAAAATCTAATATTTTAAAATTAAAACTATCTTTTCAACTAAAATTATCCTTTAAATTAGGATAAAATAAATATAATAATATTTTGTTTAAAATGCTAATCATGGAAGTTAGCCATTATTAGATATGGTTGAATTTATTTTTAATTTTTAATTTTTTAGAAATTTAATGGAATAATTGAGGAATTAAATAATTATTTATGAAATTAAATAATTTTCTAATAAAATTATAAAATATAATATATAAATAGCGATTTGTAATTATAATTAGGCCAAAATACTTTTTAAATTATTTAATTGTACTAAAACATTCTTAATATAATTTTATTTAAAATGTTAATATATAATGTACATTTAATTTTAAATATAACTTAACATATAAAGTTTTTATTATAATTTCTAAAATACGGGGTATTACAGATTGTGTTTCTTATATTTGTTCAAATATGAAGGGATTCAAAAGGAGTAAGAAGGTGGCTAAGGGAGAGGTAGAAATGCGCATAGCTAATAGAACAAAGGTTGCTACCAGAACAGTTGAAATTTATAATCTACCTCTACCTTTTGGATTAGTATTGAAACTTAATAATTGTTATTATGTACCCAATATTGATAAAAACATTGTCTCAATTCATGTTTTGGATCATAAAAGATATTTGTTTACGATAAAGAAAGGTTATTTTATGTCAGTGCTAATAATATTAATAGGTTGTATATACTCAACCTAGATAAACTCATCCTTAACATAGAAAGAAAGAAACATAAATCAAATGATACAAATCCCACCTATTTATGGCATTGTTGTTTAGACCATCTCAACACAAATCTTATTCAAAAGTTACATAAATATAGACTTCTAATATCTTTTGGTCTTGAATCATTTGATATATGCGAGTCGTGTTTGATGGGAAAAATGACAAGATCACATTTTACTGGAAAAGGTGATAGAGCTAACGAAGTATTGGGCCTAATACTTACATATATATGTGGACTAATGAATACAAAAGTTTTACTGATACAAATGGAGAAATTAGAATTGTTTGTAGCAGGACAACCTGAATATAAATTGATCGTTTACTTATTACTTACAACTGCTTTTTGACTTGGTATTACCTTGTGCTTAGTGGTTTTGTGCTTGGTTTTTATTTTTAATGAAATGTGAGGTGCTTTCTAATCTTGTACTTGCGTTATTGGTACAATTTTTAATGAAGAGTTTCTATTGTAATTAAGCATATGAGTGTTATCTTGAGGAAAATTCAAAGGTTTTGTTTTTATTTGTTCTAATGAAAAGGTATTTAAAATGAGAAAAAAATTATAACCTTACAAATTTTAAGATCTAATGTGGACATGAGATTTTACGGGAAAGTCGCTGTAACGTAACTACATAAAGGGTTGCTATAAAAAAATTTATTTATTACTATGCATTTAAAAAGTGTTTATATATATATATATATAATATATTATATTATGTATTAAATTTAAAAGATAAAGGGTTAAGGTCCCTACTAAACCTTTTCGATTTAAACACCCTTCTCATATACAAAGATATCCTCTCATGCAACGATTTACATTCTTAATTAGTGAATAGAGTTTTCTACGCCTAGATCAAGCTATAGCCACCATTATTGAATAATCCCAAAACTATCTAAAAGCTCAAGTGGTATTGACAAAAAACGATGTATTTTGTTGAACTAATTGTCATGAAGCTTCCACGCTAGCTCTGATCCTTTTTGAAATCTTGTCTATTAGATATTAGAGGGGCTAATTTTTATTTCTAACCTTTTTTTTTTTACAAATATGTCGAAATTTAACCCCGTTTAGAACAATTTAGAAAAATAACCTTCGATTTAGAATCATTGTCACTGACAACGATTTTAATCCTAGTCAGCATTAACCCTTTTACCCAGTCGGCATGAAACCGCTGTCAATGACAACAGTTATATTGTCAGCATAGAACCGTTGTCACTAACAGCGGTTTCTCTTTGGGCCAGAACTACTGGAGAAAATTATATTAAGTACATAGGCTGCTTAAAACCGCTGTCAGTGACAGCGATTTTAACTTTATCTGAAACCGTTGTCACTGACAGCGGTTTTATGCTGACTAGGTAAAAGGGTGAATGCTGACTGAGATTTAAAACCGTTGCCAGTGACAGCGGTTTTAAATAGAAGGTTATTTTTCTAAATTGTTTTGACCGGAGGTTAAATTTCGAAATATTTGTAAAAAAAAAGGTTAGAAATAAAAATTACACTATTAGAGGGCTCTTTTGTTTTATTGTAGACCCCCCTTTTGCATAAGTCGTAGTAATAATTTATCACTTGTTCAAAAATTCCTATTGGCTTTTGTTTGTAATAATTAAAAAAGTCCAACCACATATTTGCCCAATTAGATTTCGTTTCATCCTAAAATTAGTTGCTAGCATTTGGAGACTTATTTTGTATAACTCATCAAACTGACATGTTAGGTATCCTCCCTCTTCTTTTTCAACGTCGGTCAACATCACCGACATTTAATGAGTTACCAAGAGTGATCGATGTCATATACATGTTGGGGCTTTGAGTTGATTTTGTTGTCAATTGCTTTTCAATCAGATGGAAAAAATATAAAGGAGGCATTGTTATTGCTCTTAATGGTTAAATTAAACAAACCAAGGAGAAGAGAATAATTGGCTATGATAGGATGCGATATTGTTTCTCATATTAGTTGAAGGTCAAAGCTTTAAAATTAGACATGTATATTGGATCGGATTAGGGTCGGTATGGATCAAATGCAAAACGAGACGGACAGGATCGGGTCAAAAAAGATTCAAAACAGGCAAGGCCAAGTCAAGCCAAATAAGATACAAAATGGACAGAGTCGAGTCGGGCCGTCCAAAGAGAGTATAGTTTTATTTATAAAAGGTGATAGTTTGTCTATATCACCTTTAATCTTTGGCAGTAGACCATCAACAAGTAAAAGAAAGTATTTCATTACTTGATAGTTTTGAAAACTATTGGCTCATTAATGAAACGATATGATCTGACCTATTAAAGATTTATAACTATTACTAAAGCAAAACCTCTTCTGGTGTCATACTTAACACGTGTCAAGCTATTATAAAAAAAATTCTGCCTTTTTTAAAGATGGTGTCATCTACTTTTTTTTCCTACTTTACATTAATATAAGATTGGAAAATATTATATATAGAAAATTGTGTGACTAAATAAATTCTTAAATCATTTAAAATACCTTTACATTAATTTTTTTATTTAATATGATAGAAAGTATTATTCTTATAATTGAAATATTTAACAAAATACTTATTATCAAACCGTGCATCGTACAGGATTTAACTAGTTAAATTACAGAGAAAAACCTACATTTTTTTTTGGTTTTGTGAATTCGTTATTCCTTAAAAATCAAATAAAGTTGTGATTAAGTCGAAAATTTTCTTGTCAACCAAGTTCGATGCAGGAGTGTTTGTCCTCCAACAACTAGTTCTGATTTCTCCGTTTGTGCCAGTAAGAACACTCATGTTACCCATCTTTTGCATTGCATTGGCAAAATCCGTGAGGAACATCGAAGAATTTGAGCTATAAGATGAGACTACTGTATCCGTTGGTCCGGTAGCATTTCCACTGAACAGTTCTTGGTCGGAATGAAGAAGACCTTGCAGGCTCAGCAAGTCATTGAAGTAGACATTATCAAACGTCGTTGGGGTTTGATCGAGCGGTACAGTGTCATTAGCCCTTGATCCATCACTAGGACAAGTTGCTAGCAAAGATGTAGCAAATGTTGAGTTTATGTTTGTGTCTTGTGCGAGGCGTGTTTGAAAAGTTGAGCACTTCGCAAGCCCGATAGTGTGACCTCCTGCAATATAATAGATACGTCGCTAAAAGAATGTCTCATACCTTATATGATTGATTATATGGGACCACTTTTTTACTCTAACATACATAATTTGTGTTTCCACTCATTTTTTTTCTCATAGCAATTTTACTAAATCAAAACTTAATAAAGTGAACATACGAAAATGGGGCAAATTATTAGGGATGGAGGCAATAAATAACAGGTGAACATCATATATGATAATGCCACATAACTACAACAAAGTGAAAATCTAAAAATGGGGGTGAAACATGGATCATATGCTTATGTTTAACAATTTTGAACATTGGGAGAACTTATTTTTAGAAAATTTAATACTTTCAAAGAAAAATAGAGTTAGAAAAAAGGGAAACCTGATAAAGCCACCAATTCTTGGGCATTAAAGCCATGATTTTGGAACAAATTAGTGAGCTGATTTAGATTCATAAATGGAGCAGGAAGATCGCTATTAGCTGCAGTTATATTTGCTGTAGTTGAATCTCTCCTTCCTAATAGGACTGTCCAACTTGGTCCACCAAGCTGAATAAATGTACAATATAAAAACGATAACGAAAATACGGAGTACATTAAATATGCTTCCACATGTTTTCTAACGATCGTCCATATTACAAGAGAAAATTCAACATTGACACAATGTCAGATTGTCACATGACTTGATGAATGGACATTTGTATGATATAACTAGAGTTATAATTTCGGGTGCTTGAGTTGGGTTTGTATCAGCTCATTTCGATCATTTTATTTGAGGTGTTGGATTATTAGATTCGCCTTTTGTTTACATGTTAGGTTCAGTTCGTGCAATTCGTGTTCGGCTCAATTTTTGGTTTGGATTGTACTATGAGTCGAACAGGGGCAAGATTTGTGGTGTGTAATTTTGCATTCAGGTCATATTTGGGCCACATAATTATCAGGTTGGGTAATTATCAGATTGGATAATTTCATATTCGAATCGGATTTGGGTTGAAAAATTTTGAGGTTGGATACTCAACCAACTAATTTCTATTTTAGGTTAAATTATGGATCGGATGACTATCAAAATAAATAAATTAAACTTTTAAAAGAAATTGCATCCATCATATTCTATAATAAAACTTCCAATTAATAAATTACAATTTCTCTTTTTGAATTATAATTTCAAAAACAATAAGTATCAGTCGGGTTACCAAATCACGTATGGAACAAGTTCAAATCAGTATAAATTTAGGTTGATTATTCGAGCTAGTTCAATTTTGACAGCTCTAACTATCACATAATTGCTAATTCGGTTGTTTATTTTTATTGTTATTTTCATTTTAACAAGTGGCATTCGTTAGTTACCCACTTAGTCTTTTGAGTTTCACAATTAACTTATCCTCAATATTATTAGATTTCTCATACTATATGTATGGTTGTCGAGCAGGACCTTATCCTCTTAGATTGGGAAATTTCTCTTTGACTACTCTGAATAAAATTAGCTTTTGGATAAGTTTAGTTTGAACTTTCCACATATTTTGTGAAATAATATTTAAAAAAAAAATAGAGATTCGATAGGGTTGAATTACTAGCTCAATAGGGCAGGTTAAGTGAACAATTTCATAATGGTAATTTTAAAATATACTCTTTTGATTTCCTTTCAATATTTCTATTTGTATGATCTTTAACATAGGTTTGACCATTATATTTAGCTTCATATCTCAAAACAATACCAAAAAAATACGTGGTATAATGTTTGACTACGTGAATAATACGTGGTATAAAAGTATGCAGTTAGTATAACGGTACTTATACGGAGACTTTTAAGAAATATTTCTTACCGCAACAACGGAGTCTCTAGCAGCAACGGCTAAAATATCAGCACAAGAAACAACGCCGGCACATATGCTCTCAACTTGAGATTTAATGGCGTCGATTACCTCAAAACCTCTCACTGAATTAATATTTGGCAGGGCGTTTTGTTCTCCGGTGAAATTCGCCGTGTCGTTGAGCAAAATTGAAGCATCACATCCCTGCTCATTCACATAGAGGATAATCTTTCATATCAAAATCATTTTTATATAGTATTTGAGTTAGTAACGAAGAATTTGTATGAGCCAATGATGATGATGATGATGATTTCTCGTTTATATCTAATCTAAATTATATTAAGGTATTGACATCTCATATATAAGTATTGTTATATAAGATATACTTATTGTTATATCAGATATAGAAATACAGAAGATATAAAAATATAGAAAAAGAAATATCATGTGTAGATATTATGACATCAAATATAGAAATAAAAGTTAAAAATGGCTCTCAATATATTTATATTAGCCATAAATTAGGAATTTTTCTACAAACTAATGAAAATGATGATAGAATAATTGATATTATCTACATTTCATAAACATGGTTACGCTTTCTTTTTTAGTCTCAGCTCCCATGCGCACCTTGAACCACAAAAAAAAAAAAAAATGATTTTTTAAAATAAAATCTCAAATAATAATATTTGGACATTCAAAGTAGAGTCAATATCCAATGAAAAATGAAAACTTTGATCTCAAAATACAAAGAATAACCAATATATAACATGCTGAAAAAGGAGTAAAAGAATACAATACAAAGCTTCAACTGTATAGATCTGTGTGAAGTATTCATTGAGTGTATGTAGATGATTGACGTACTTACGTTAACAAAGCAATCATGGAAATGAAGCCGAAGCAATGATGCTCCCATGCGAGATTCATTTTGCACTGCAGACTGCACAACCGATTGGATTGTCGAGAGTGCAGTCGGGCATGAGCTAGAATAGAAATCTGGTGTCAGCTGAGCTGAAGCTACTCCAATGAGTACCCAAAAAAGGCAGCATTGAAGGCTAAAGCAGTATAACTTTGATCTGGAAGATGATGAAGCCATTAAGCTAAGAAATATTATGAGCATGGAAGGTTGGTTTACTTGGTTTCACAAGATATCAAATGCATGTATATATATAAGCCATAAACAAATCAAGATGTGGAAAGTTCACTTCTGACAATAAATACACGATTACACTAATTTGACAAAATGCCAAGCAGAAATATTAATTAAAAAAAAAACAAGCAGAAATTGCAGAACAGTAAAAAGGATAATAGCTTGATAGTTGTTCACTAATTATTTAATTTAATTCTTAACTGATATACTCCTTCTGTCCCCCAAAGATTGCTCCATTTGAGAGACGAAGGGAGTATAAATAGAAATGGGGCAATCTTTGAGAGACGGAGGGAGTATAAATAAATATATATACTTTTCGGTATTTTTGAAGTTTTAGACTTTATATAACATATGTTTTTTCTACAATTAAAAATATGTTTATCTTTAAAATTTGATAATATTCTTTGGAAGGTATGAAAATAGGACCTTTTCCAAATAATAGCTTTGAACAAGGAATCCATCCAATGAAGTTTTTGAATTGAAAAGTAAAAAACATGACAAAGTTGGCTGGGGATCGGAATAAATGGCCACTTGACAGGACTCTTATAGTCTTATCACTCTTTTCAGAAAGTTATTGCCTGCCTTATAGCCAAGGTCGCCCTTCCAACCAACACAATATGACTTTAATACGAGTAGACTTTTCTCTATTCAAGGGATTGGGCCATGTTCAAGGGTCTTTTTATACTTTCTTAATTGGCCCACAATCGAATTTATTTTTCTTAATCTTTTCAAAAGATTTTTTTTTTTTTTTAAAAAATAACCTTCCTATGCCCAAAAATATTCTTTAAATAACCATTTGTCTAGGTTTGGGGTAAAATTGTAATTACAGACACCAATTGATGTAAAATTTAGGTTAAGTGTAGATTACTTTCAAGGATAACACATTATACTTAAGAGATAAATGATGTCAATAGCAATGATTATAGTTAAGAAATGTGACATCAATTTCGCCCAACTAGGCTTTGCCACCAAAAAAATGTGATTCTGATAAAACTCAAACCTATAACCTCTAAGGTGTCCGACCTATTAACCACACACCTTACATTTTTGTCAACTCATCTACATCTACTTTTTATACATATGTATATAAGCACGTTTTAGGCACTATAATTGTGTAAAATTTCAATTTATCTTTTAGAGACCTTTTGTAGAAAAATTGCATGGGAAATCTCCTTTAAATATTTACAATAAAAAAGGTCTAAATAGGGCTGGTTGAACCGAGTTAGCTCTTGAGCTATTCGAGATCGGCTCGCCCAAAGCTTGGCTCGTACCCGGAATCAGGGGAGCTTGAGGCGAGTCGAACCTGAGCTTTACAAAAGCGAGTTCGAGCTCAAAAACAATTCAGACTCGAGGGATCGGCGAGCCAAAACGAGCCTAAACAATTAAGGGTTAAGCCTCGCCATTAAGAGTAAGAGTCTTAGTTGAAACCAATCTTTAAATAGAATTGAGCTTAATTACTCGAGGAAGCCTTCAGCAATAGCCAAGCGACGAGCTTATATTGAGTCGAGCCAAGTCACGAGCTTTTGTTGAGTCGAGATCAAGCTTAAATTTTAAATTCGGTGAGTCAAAAGCCCGAACCCTAGCTTTAGGTGTCTTAGGTGAGCCGAGCCACGAGCTTCTGAGAAAATAAGGGTTAAAAAAACAAAGTGCTTATTAATCAAACTCTTGGGGTATGTGATATGTCCTTCCAAGTTTACCCTAATCCTTAGGGATGTTATCTATGTCAAAGGATAACTAATTTATCGTCACTTTTGAGCATATAATCTCGTAGATTGTGAATTTGCTTGACAAAACAAGGGCTCAAGTGATTCTATTGGAATTTTTAAGTATTTTTATAAATATTAGAATAAAAAATATTTTATACAAGGAAGTGATTAGGTTAACACAATGGTTAAAGGTGTATGGCTATTAGGATGCCTTCGGAAAAAAAAATGCAGTACTTCAAACAACTAAATCATTTGGACAATTATACAAACAATGAAACAACAATTCATGATCCCAAGTCAGCAAATATGTTCAACATTCTCATTCACTATATTTACTTACGTCATGTTTAATTATATTAATTCTACAATAAATTCTAATTATTTTATCTTATTGGTTATATTTAATTATTTAATGATATGGAACTTTAAAATCTCACAAAAAAGGCCTCCATTAGTTATGTTTATTATTAGATATTGGTTAGATTAATTTTGAATCCACAACATCTTTTGTTAGACTTATTGGTGAGACACTTGAATTTTTTAATTTCAAGGTAAATATCTTTCATCCTATCGGCTAAATAATGATATTTGTTCATGTGTTGCTCTAAAATTTCACAAAAAAATACTTTTAATTTCAATATATATTACTTAAAAGTTTCTCAAAGAAAAAGATGATTTTTTATGACAGAAAAAAATAAATACTAAGTTATATAACTTAAAATTTTAAATTAAATTTATTTTTACTCTATGACATCATTTATTAGAGTCACTTATGTGGGACTTAAACTTTTTAAATTAAGAGAAATTGTTAATATTTTATCTTATTATTTAGATTGTATCTACTTAAGTGTTTAAGCACTAGAAATTTTCAATTTTAATATATATTATTAATTAATATTTATTTTATTGACTAGATAATAATATTTGCTTATGTGCTTGTCCAAAATATCATATATATATATATATATATATATATATATATATCATATATATATATATATATATATATATATATATATATATATATATATATATATATATATATATATATATATATATATATATATATATATATATATATATATATATATATGGGTGTGTTCAAGTGAGAACCCCCTTATATAAGAATCATGCATATATAAGAACTCATATGCAACCGTTGATTCAATTCATCCAATGATTCTCATGCTTCAGCATTTAATGGCAAAAATATAAATATGAGAACTTTAGCTTATTATTAGACAATTGAGCTTTTTGTGCAAAGTTTGAAATTTTGTTAGTTTCAAATGTTTTGACGGTTTATATTCTCTCATTGATATAATGTTTGGGTGGTTTCCAAAAATTTTCTAGTATTTTCTTTGCCATTTTCATCTTTCCAATTTTTCCATCATTTATTAGACCAATAAAAGTATAGAACATATGTATTAACCTTTAGAACATTAATATTAAACTATAGAACATCAATATTAGACCTAATTAGAATAATAGATTAAACATTTAGAACATATGCGTTTAGAACACATGTGCTCAACATTAGAACATCACCTTAGAATAATGGAATAAACATTTAAAACATATGTGTTAATTTTTAGAATAACATAACTCAAATTTAGAACATCGGTATCACACATTAAAACAATAGAGAAGTTTTTTAAAACATATGTGTTAAGGTTTAGAACATTAGTATTGTGTTTTAGAACATCAATAGAACATCAAATAATGAAATGAATATTAACAATAGTATTCTAAAAAGTTAGACTATTGTTCTAAGTATTAAGTCTATTGTTCTAAGAATGCGTTTTTTGTTTTAAAGTTTAATTATATTATTCTAATATTTAATTCTATTATTCTGAGATTTAATTATGTTGTTCCAAACTTTTGCAATGTTGTTATGAATATTTACTCTATTGTTCTAATTAGTAATTATCTTATTCTAAGGTTAAATATTAATGTTCAACTCTATTGTTCTAAAATTGTTATCTCTTTTTCTAAAATGACATTGTTGTTCTAAATAATAAGGCTATTATTATAAAGTTATTATCACTTATTCTAAACTTTTATTTAATTGTTCTAAACTTTTGCTACATAGTTCTAAATATATATTAATTATATTGTTCTAAGAATTGGTTATATATTCCAAGGTTCGATTTTATAGTTTAACTCTGTTGTTTGTATATTTAGTTCTATTGTTCTAAATACTAACTCTAGTGTTCTAAAGATTTACACTATTGTTCTAAGAATGTATTGTATTGTTCTGAAATGTAATTCTATTGTTCCAAATTATTGAGTCCCTTAGGCCTTGATTGACAGTTTTGAATGATGACAAACAGCTAAGGGAAACAGGTCTTTGAAAGTGTTCAATACAGTTGGGGAACCAGCTAAAATAGAACACTGTTTCCCTAGATAAGTTATTACTTATATGAGATATTTGTTGAACTAACTTGTCTTTATACAGGGAACAACTAGATGATAAATGAGCTATGCATCTAAGTTGATTTCTAAGATTGGAAGCTTGAAAGGACTTTCGATCAACTTAAAGGAAGGTCCTTGGTCAATAATTTAGTTCATTCATGGAAGCTTTCAAGACTTAACGAATGCATGAAGGAAGACTACACTCGAAGAGTTATTTAGGATCTTCATGTAAATGCTCCGTAGTACAACTTATATAATTGAGTATATAAAGTGCTTTTAGTATATTAAATATCGTTATGAAATTTGGTACAAGGTTTGGAACAAATTTCATAACATATTCAGTTCAGGGAACCAGGTCAGGGAACCAGGTTAACTGAACAGATTATTCAAGCTGCGGTTTTTACAAAGATTTTACAAAAAGGATATTTTCCGAAATATATTGATTTAAGATATATCTAAGCAGCTAAAAGATAAGATGATATTTTTGGTTAGCTAAAAAACCGGGAAGTATCTTATCCTAAGTTGATCTTATCTTGTGATCAAATCAATTAGGATAAATACTTATCCTAAAATCGTATATATATATATCTTATATGCATGATTTTAGGGTTTAGCCAACTAACCTATAAATACATCTTGCTCTGAATAATCAAACGCATAGCTCTCATGCATTTTTAGTAGAGTTTGATCTTTGAGAGCTAAAAGCACTAATTCAATTATTAAGTGATACACAAGAGCATAATAGTGTTTTAACGTTTTTCTCTATTTGACTTTTGAGAGTTAGATCATTAGAGAGTTCTTGATCTTGTATTAAGTCTTTGATAGAGGGGTTGAAGACTTGGTGAGTGTTTGTGAGTTCAAACACACTAGGAACTTACGAGGGTAAGTTTAAAGCACATTTGGAGTAGAGTGTGGGGTTTACTGGTTCCTGGAGTAGGGAAACAGTAGAGTGTTCTTTATCTTTATTTTTCGGAGTAGATCAATAAAGGACTTAGAATAGGAGGACGTAGGCCAGAGTTGGCTGAACCTCGTTAAGTCTGTGGTGTTCTTTATTGCCTTGTTTTATTCCGCTGCATAAGGGAACTAGCACAACTGGTTCCCTTACACATAATCCGAAAAGAAGTAAAAATTGCCAACCCCCCCCCCCCCCCCCCCCCCCCCCCCCCCCCCCTCTTGAGTGCTCATTGAACCTTCACAAATTTTTGCAATGTTGTTCTGAATATTAACTATATTGTTTTAATTAGTGATTATCTTATTATAAGGTTCAATTATATAGTTCAACTTTATTGTTTGTTAGTTTACTTCTCTTGTTCTAAATATTAACTCTAATGTTTTAAAAACTGACATTATTGTTCTAAATAATAAGTATATTGTTCTACATTGTTATCTCTTGTTCTAAACTTTATTCCTTTTGTTATAAACATTTGCTACGTTGTTCTAAATACTAAATGTATTATTCTAAATATTAATTGTATTATTTTAAGTAGTGATTAAATATTCTAAGGTTTGATTCTATAGTTTAACTCTATTGTTTGTATGTTTAGTTCTTTTGTTCTAAATATTAACAATAGTGTTCTAAAAATTTACACTATTATTCTAAATATTAAGTTTATTGTTTTGAAACTCAATTTTATTGTTCCAAATTTTTGCAATATTTAGTTCTTTTATTTTAAATATTAACACTAGTGTTATAATATTCTAATATTATAATTTATTGTTCTAAACATATATTCCAGTGTATTATACTTATTCAATACAATAACCTTAATTCTAAATACATTGTACTACAATTTAATATTTGGTAGTTACCTAATGTTCTAATTTTCTAAATTATTGTTCTAATATATCTATACTTCTGCTATACTATTCTAAACTTTTGTTCTAATATTTTACACTTATGTTCTAATGTTTTAATATTATTGCTATTTAGAACAATGGAAACTAAGGGAAGAAAATGATTTAAACTTTTGTTATAATGTTCTAAATTTTTGTTTTAATATTTTAAACTTTTGTTTTATTATTCTAAAGATATGTTCTATTGTTCTAAACTTTTGTTTTATTGTTCTAAACTATTGTACTAATGTTCTAAATCTATTCTATTGTTCTAAACTATTGTTTAAATGTTCTTAACTTTTGTTTTAATGTTCTAATGTTCTAACATTTTGTTCTATTGTTCTAAACTTCTATTCTAATATTCAAAATAATTTTAAACTATTTTTTTATTACACATACATTTTGTAAGATTAAAAAAAGACTAAATTTTTTATATCAACTAATACTTATTAGAAAATTAATATTATAAATAATCAAACATTCATAAATTCTAAAAAAAAATTAACAAGCAATGAAGAGTAGAAGAGTAGAAAAGAATAACATTGTAAAAATAAAAAACTCAATATATGTTGTTCTAGCAATGAAGTCGAAGAGTAGAAAAGAATGAGCAATGTCGTACAAAAAGAATGAGCAATGTAAATGCTGAGAGAGAAAAGAAAGCAAAAGAGAAAAATATGAAAACCACTCAAAAATCAACTTACTGGAGTGGAATATAAACCACCACTTTGAAAACTACCAATTTTTGAAAATTCGTGAATTAGGGGAACTAGTAGACTAAAATCTGCAACTTTAGATATTTACAACTTTGTCATTACTATTGCTTTAATCACATCCATCGATCCATCAACGATTAACGGTGTTAGATGGGTTTCTATATATAAAATGAATGTATAATTAGTCATAAAAAGAATTAGAAGTTTGAATTATCTTAATTTAGGTTAAACACCATTTTCTTTTGGCCTTAAAATATATTAAACTAAGATTAGACTAAAGAAAAAATAATGATAAAAATCTAATATCACATAATCTTTTCATTCATTTTTATTTGTCATATTTTGTCATATTTGATCTTCACACAACTTTCAAAGCACATGTTTGAGCCTCAACATTTATAAATACACAATATAAAAAATTATAAAAAATAAAATATGAAACATTCAAAAGCCATATATCGAGACAAATATAATATGATACTACATAAATATATTTTAACAATGTGTTTTAACTTATATATATTAATAAAAAATATATTCAAATCCCTCCTCACTTTAAATAAATAACGGAGTATTTTAAATAAGACAATTAAAAATGGTATATTAAGAAATAGTGGAAATATAAGTTGAATTGAACGAAACGAATGAAGACAAGAAGAGTCCGAACAGCAACATGTGAAAAATGTCGAGCCATGAGAAGCTGATCTCCGCACAACACAAAAGAATTCCATCTGAAGCTGACATTGTCCTCTACTCATCTTTTCAAATCCTCTCCTCGCTAAGGTAAGAATTGAAGCACAAAATGATGCACGCAACAACATACAGTAGTAGTCACAGCTCAATCATGTCATTAAGAACATACTCTACTTTTAATTATTACTCTTACTTTACATTTGAGAAGTGCCCTTCAATTCGTTACTGTTGTTGTTGCTCAATTCCTATTCATTCTTGTAAATTGACAATACCCACAAACCCTAGCTATTTGTATGAATTAAGGCAGTCCACCTTGATTCAATGCCCCCCTTCTAGGAGGTTTATGTTGGGTTCCATTTACGATGTGGGTCGGTGTTGTTGTTGTGTGGGGCCGGAGAGAATTTGTGGATGCATTGGTATGAGTTGTATTCAGAAATGTTCTGTGAATGAAAAGAGGGGTTTTGATGTTAGTAAGATTGAGGGTAGGATGGGAAGGGCTAAGCGTGATTTGAGAAGCAATGAGCTTGGAGATGCTGAGTCTATGCTTAGTTTGCTGAGTAAGGTGTGTGTTGAGGAGTGTATGGTTTTTAGGAATAAAAGAGGGGGGTTTTCTATTGAAGGGAGTGTTGTGATTGAGGAGTGTAAGGATAGGATGAGGAATGATATGATTGACGACGAGTTCAGGGATAAGAGGCAGAATGTTGTGATTGAGGGAGTTCATGGTAGGAGGCCTAATATGGAATCGAAGAATTGTGGAATGGAGTCAGTAGGCAGGGTTCAGGGTTATAAGAGGAATGAAGTACAAGAGAGTAACACTAAGGATGGGGATGGAGGGTTGAGGAGAAGAGACTCTAGTTCATCATATTACTCTCTTTCAAATTCTGGGGGCTTTGGGAGTGACGTGGAAGTTGGCGTAGAGAAAGAACAGTTTGTTAGAGAGACTTCAACTGGCCACAAGAAGGATTTGAGGAAAAGTGGGTGTGTTGTAATTAGTGAACTTACCAAGGAAGACTGGAAGAGGTACAAAGATGAGAAAGATCAAGTGTTGTGAAGTAGTCGACGTGATGATTTAAAAGATGGTAGCTCTATGCAGCGGGATTGGAGAAAGAAGTCGGAGAAGAAGCTTACTAAAGAGTCCAGAGAAACTAGTTCTAGAGATGTCAGGCAGTCTCAGCTATCCAAGGCTCAACAAAGAAGTGACATAATTGCCTCCAGTTTGAATACTCAGTTGAATTTTCATGAAGAGATGTCAGATTTGACATCCCATAGGCAGTCTAGTTCTGTTATTCTGAAAGACAACAGACCTAGTCAATACTTGAAGTCTAGCAGTCACCACAAACATTCAACACATAACAATAGAGAAAATGTTGAATCAACTTCCATTGCCTGGAGAAGATCGAGCCAGGGGGAAGATTTAAAGAAAGTTGGTAAGTCAGTTCAAGAAATAGGATGCGAGTACTGCAAAACCTGTGGTAGAAACATGGAAAACAGCAAGACACAATCAGACTTCCAACGGCATGCTGAGCCAATAGAGATGAGTATTGATGCTAAATTGAACATAGGTGCAGGAAGTTCTTTTGAAAACAGAAAGAGGATGCATGAAACGAGTTCAAATTCACATCAAAGTTTAGTTAAAGAAGAGAGTAAGCTGCATTATCAAAGTCATGTGTTAACCGGACAAGCCAATGCAGAGAGAAAACTCCAACATCATCTTGAAACAATATCGACTGATGATGTTCACGCTCAAAGCACTTCAAGGGAAACACAGCAATCAGAAGCACACATGCGTATTTTGGTAGAAAAGTCAAAAACTTCTGGAGAGAGCAAGTCTGAGAGTAGATGTAGCAAAGAGGAAAAGAGTTCAAGTTCACTTCAAATTTCAGCCAGGGAGGAAAATAACCAGCACAATGAAATTTACCTAGAAACAAGTCAAGTCGATGCAAGGAGAAAGTTCCGACATGACCATGGAATAACGGATACTGATGCTTGTTATTCTCAATATACCTTAAGGTCACAGCTGTTGTCAGAAACTCGAATGAAGCATTTAAAGGAAAATACTGCCTCTCTTATTGCAGCTGAGGAAGTTGAAAAATTCCGTGAGGAATCAAGTGGCAAAGTGACCAAGGATTTTGAATCCAGTAATACATCTCACATTGAGATAGGTGATTCAGGAGTTCATTCATCCAGTTTAGAGCTCAGTAATCATTCTAATTCTGGTAAGAGAATATATAGTGAACAAACTTATTCAAAATCAAAGGTGAAATCAGCAGAGGAATTAGTAGAGAATTGCATGCGGATTGATGAAACAAGCGTTCAATCCACTATTAGAACTGAGGGACAGGGGCCTTCCATTGGAAGTTTTGCTGGAGATGCTACCATTAGTCAACCTTTGCTACCTTTTCCTCAGACAGAATTTCAACAGTTTAATGGAGAAGAAGTTAAGAGAGGACAGCTTTCAATAACACCTCCACCATACCAAGATGTAAGTTTGTCACAGTTTCATGAGGCTTCAAGTAGTTCTACGAAAATTGATTTGGGAATGGTCATGGAAGCTAGTTCTGGTAGTTTACACGAACGCCCTCAAGGAATAACTCTATCTTCCAGCAGTGAAGTTCATGATGGCGGAATCATATCTGGTGAGGAGTATACACCTGAGGATTTGCTTCTTTCAGCTGCACGTATGCAGGAATCATCAGCTCTGATTGTCGGCGAGATTCTTGAGCAGATGGGCCTTGAAGCATCAACTTCTAAGACGACCTCTGAGAAGAAATTTGCAAAACTAGATTCAAAGCATCAAGATAAAAAATATATGCTGAAAGAATCAAGTGAATCGGATTCTGATAAGATTGGCTCACAGAAGCAAGGTTCAGTACGTCCATCTCGGGTTTCTAATTCTGTTTCAAAGAAGAAAGAGTTACAGCAGCTAGATTCAAAGTGTTCACCTTCAGATACTGGGACCAAGGGATCCTTAGAACAAATTTGGGATGTTAAGGATCACTTTGTTCACGAAGCTTCAGAAATGGAATCATTAAAGGGTGCAGATTCTGAAGGTTTGGGTGCTATAAAGACAGGAAAGTCTTTGTGGAGTGTTATTGCTTCTTTTTGTCGATTTCGATGGGGTTCGCGTACCGAAAACCAGAAGTCTCCTGTTATAGGTAAGGCGTCATCTAGTGGATCTGCAGGTGGTGAATTGTGGTTCTCCAAAAATGAGGAAGGTGAAGCAAATGGTGATGGCCTGAAAATAGAGCAGGTGAAGTTGCTTCAAAAGACTACTTCTGATCAACTACGGCTGGCGGCCACTAAAAGTCAAAAGGAGGAGGATGTAGTAATGAGCTTGCATACTAAATTGAGCCATGTTGATGTGGGTGCTTCATCTTCCTTTAGTGTCACACAAAACAATTCACTATCAGGAGATGCTACTCTTGGTGAAAATACCAACTTGGATGTTCCCCAGCAAAAGTCATTACCCAACCCTTTGGTGGATCTATCAATGCCTTCTGTAAGACAGGTGAGAACATCTGATTTTGAAGAGATTGAAGGGGCCAAGAGATATAAGGCATCCATTAGTTCTTCAGAGGAACAGAGAAATTATGCTGCTGATGTGAGGCTGAATGATTATTCTGCTTCTGAAGAAACTGATGTTGAAACAAAAAAAAGGAATCTTCAACGTAGCAAGCTAGTTTTGCTAAGGTTTGATGAAGGGGAAGATGCTTACAGACGTGAACGCGAGCAGCAGAAAGTTGATGAAATTTTTATGAGGGAAGCACTTTCAGAAGCAATGAAGGCTGCTGATTCTTGGGAAGTTCCTGTTGGAGCTGTGCTGGTGCAAAATGGGAAAATTATTGCTCGTGGATACAATCTGTAAGTATTTCTTGTGATTCCCAGAATCAGGATTTCAGACTATTCTGTTTTTGTTTAAAAACTTGGTTACCTAATTAAGAAGTATGCTTCAGAGTAGAGGAATTGAGGGATTCCACTGCCCATGCTGAAATGATTTGCATAAAGGAGGCCTCAAATGTTCTACGTACATGGAGGCTATCGGTAATTTTCCTTTCTTCTGCAGAAATTTCAATGGTGCTTGCGTTTCAGCAGACAATTCATTGTGCATGAAATGTGCCAAATAGTGGTCCTTTGGTCCTTTCAAATCCATTTCATTTTGTTGACATATTGTTCTAAATGCTAATTTTGTCTTTAGATTTTTGCGTTTACTCACAATGATGAAGTTAGATAGGAGTTTAGGACAATGTGGGATCATGCAAACTCCAGAGTACGGATTGGCTTCTATTGCATTCACCATGCAAGTTCCCTCAGATTCCTTTGTCTTGGCATGAGCAGCTTGTAATGGTCCAGAATTATAAATCTTCCCTTGATTAACTGTAGTCCAGATGAGAGCTCAAAGTAGGAGATAAATAGCTTACAATATATACCACACTTGGTTGCATATACTTAAATTAGAAGTATAATGATGTAGCATTTCTTGAAACAAGTTTAAATGACGTTATCAGGAATCCCTAGTCAACTTTGTGTTTATGCATGTGTTTTTCCCACTCATATATCTTATTGTGTACCAGTATACCACTTTTTCAGTCTGTTTTATTTGTTTCTTCTCTGCCTGAACTGCTGGAGCT
Organism: Dysphania ambrosioides; assembly: GCA_026401315.1. Classification (NCBI taxonomy): domain Eukaryota; kingdom Viridiplantae; phylum Streptophyta; class Magnoliopsida; order Caryophyllales; family Amaranthaceae; genus Dysphania; species Dysphania ambrosioides. The sequence continues at coordinate 22,998,175 of CM048670.1, forward strand.
AATCTCACTGTATGTGGAATGTGTATATTTGGAAGTAATGAAGTGATTAAGCCAATCATGAAATGAAGTAGCCTAAGAGGGTTGGGTAGTCTAGGCAATGCTTAATGAGTTAGAATTAGTTAAATTGTAGAAATGAGTCAGTTAGACTGAGAATGCATTGAAGGAGGAGTTTTGTAAGGGAGGGAATTGACTTGTTTTATACTTTGTTTTGTTTTGAGAGTTTCCAGCGATGTCCGGGATTGTATGCTCGATTTGATGATTTGATGGCATCGAATAACAATCAACCATCATAATCACTTCTTCAGGTGGTTCTTTTTATTTTTCTATTTATCCATTAATTATATTATATAACAAGTCAATGACGTGATGCAACAAGCTAAGAGACAATTGCATTTCCCTGTTTAGTATTATGACGAGTTAACACTGTAATTAACTGATGACCCTAAAAAAGAGTAATTAACTGAGTTTCTTTATTTTTTTGGTGACACTGCATTATTTTGAGTGGCTCTTTTGCAGGGAATCTTTTTGCTTTGGGATTTTACTGATTCTTTGTGGATCCAGTATGAAACTAGGGGTTCAACTGATTCAAATGATTAAGAGTCTTAAAAAGTGAAATTCCAATTAGTGGCAGTAAAAGAACCCACTATCACCTTTCTGGTTGTCATTAACCCAAGACCCCGCTATCCATCAATTTTTTTCTTTTTACACATCCATCCTATGCCCTTTTCAATGTTAGAAAGCAGGTAAAAGTGGCCAATATGCTTGTCATGTGTATATGACCTTATAGTTAGGAATTCCCTAACATTTTTAAGCGTTAACCAAATATATTGCTGAGATATATAGGAGTTGTCACTCATGAATAAAATAGGATACCATGATTTATGAGCTTACAAACAAATCTAAGTGTTACTCCACATATATCCAATTGACATATTGTAAACCCTTCCTCTGTGCTGTTAATTACATTGGTTAGCTGTTTATTACATGCAACAAATACAACCTTTAAGCTTTTTCAATATGTTCCCTAGTCCAAGATGGTATAGTATGGTGTAATGCTTTTTTTATATAATTATTTTAGTTTTTTATCCGGCCATCTTTTGGCAATTGTTGGCTTTTCTTGTGATTTCTTCGTTCGCCTTTTCGTGTTAAGAAGTAAACCCTTATTGTTTCTAGGAGACCACTCTCTATGTAACATTGGAACCGTGTCCTATGTGCGCTGGAGCTATTCTTCAAGCCAGAATCGGTACCCTTGTTTGGGGTGCTACTAATAAGCTTCTTGGAGCCGATGGCAGCTGGATAAGGTATAGATCTTCTAGCTATATCTTGAAGCAATTTTTTTTCTGGTCGCTATGAATGATATTCACTTAGATTTCTACAATTAGAACTGACAAACTTGTGGTATTTCGTAATGTATTCCTGTACAGAATTTATTGTCAAAAAAAAAAAAAAAAAATATACAGCAGAGAGAGAGAAAGTTGAATGTTCTATAAGCTTGAACTGTGTTTGTTGAATGCATTCTGCAGCATGGATGTGTCCATTACTAAAACATAATAGTTTATTCTTTTTAAGTGGTATCTGCCGAGATGCCTCCGCCTTTCAACCTTTCACCTGCGTATTTGAGTTCTATCCTTAACTTGTGGTCATTCCATTTCTCATGTACTGATAAGCTGATGTTAGAAAACAGGAAAGATGTTGGCTTTAATAGGCAGTTAGGCACTATTTCATTCTTGAAATTGATGCACTAATGCTGGAGCTCATGTCGTATTGAACTGGTAATAGTTTTCTGCCAAATCTACTTTTTTTAGATGAGAATATTCTTCTGGCAGTCCTACTGTTTCTCGTGCTACTGAGCTTTGTGAGAATAGTACGGAGAAGTATCTTGCTAAGCTCTATAAGTGATTACCGTTAAGCAAAGTATTACTTTTGAAACCATCTTGTTACAGTATTCTTGCCTGTGCATTTTAGGCTATTTCCAGTAGATATGGAAGGAGAACAACACTCAGAATTGACAGAGAAGCCAGCTGCACCCGTACACCCTTTCCATCCTAAGATGAATATCCGACGAGGGATACTACAAGAAGAATGCTCCGATGTAATGCAACAGTTTTTCCAACTCAGAAGGAAAAAGGCTAAGGTGAAGGCCCAAAAGGATACATCGTCATCTGATGAATTAGCTCATCCTTGTTGTTTTCCCAAACCACACCGTCGATCAAGGTTATTGCATAAGATGCATAATGTCTTCCATCCTCCCAAACAGTAGGATGCTTGAGTTTTCATCCAAGTAAAAATGTAATAAATAATTTTCAAATGTGCAGTAGATGATTTGATAGCATGGAAATTTTGTGATAATGCTGAGTCGTTATAGGCTTATACTATAGTGATGTATACTCTTTAGTCAATTATTACATGTACATGACGTGAAACGCAAATCATTCGTTATTTTATGGTTTTTTATTTGAAAAATGCTCAATCTTGAATCTATTTGTGGAACCATCATACATGGGCATTCAACGAGCATGATTTGGCATCGTGTTTGAAAATTGAAAGTATACTATTTGCAACTAAAATTGTTTTATTTAAAAATTAAAATTATACTATTTATGCATGAAAATATACTTGTAGAATATAAAGTTGTATTATTAAAGTTGTATATAATTTCATTGTTTTTGCTTGGACATGTTTTATTGTACTTTTGATAATAGAAGTTGTACTATTAAGTTGAACAATTAGAAAATGAAAAAAAATTTGTGATGTATATTAACAAACATATATCTGATATATTTTTGGAGTTTCTCAATATATGCTAAAAAGTCTTATGCAAAACTTTATTCACTATACATCAAAGAGAATTTACAAAAATGTGTTGCTTCGTATGAGGAATAATTAAGTTTTTTGAGTTTTTCATATGTGCAAGCCACATGTAATATTAAATTAAGAATTTATAACAAAAATTGATCGTTTCATCCTGAGTTAGAGACTTAGAGTACATGCATCTTGATAACCTGCTCCTGTGCAAGTGTAGAGACATCTAGCTTGCTGAGAGTCCGTGTTGATGAAATAAAATTTCTAAAGGAAATTAAGTCAATAATACATAATCTTGAATGTATTAGCAACACTGAATCAAAATGTAAGAGACTGCTAAGATAGGAAAGTAGCTACACAAATTGCACTTTTCATGCATAATCATCCGAGATGGGACAAAAATAATGTGGGGTAAAAATAGTTAATGGCCAACATAAAAGAAGATGGAGGTGTAGATTTGAACCATACCACTTTAATATGTGGGTTATATTTAACATAAACTCTATATATTATTTGATTTCTAAGTTTTTTTTTTTTTAAATTTTTTATCGAGTCTGGTTTGATTCCTACAATGGCTTCCTCCCCTTTTCTTCAAGGGTGGTGCTTGTTCTCCATACTTTTGGTTTCGGCTTTTGCTCAACTGTCCGAGAACTTCTATTCAACCTCATGCCCTGAGGCACTTTCCATTATTCGAAACGAAGTCACAAACGTATTAAAGAAAGATCCTAGCATGGGTGGATCTTTGCTTCATCTTCATTTCAAAGATTGTGGTGTTGGTGTAAGTCAAAGATAGCAGTAGTGACAGTTCTAATCTTGGGAGCATAACTTGTGCATGTCATGGCTAATGTGGGACAACAAATAATAATTGATCTCTCCATATGCATCAACTCCTTTCATGCATTATTTTCCTCATTACTCCTATTCGAACTCTACACGAGATTTCATTAGAAACAAAAATGCATGATTATTCCCAGAAAAATCAAGCCCATCTATCTCTGAAAGAGAATACATAGTATTTTGAAGTAGCTTATTCTATTTATTTGTTAAATAATCAGGGATGTGATGCATCAATTTTGCTCGATGATACGGAAAGTTCCAGCGGAGAGAAGTCTACTGCAATGAATCTTTATTCGACTTGGGGATATGAAGTCATTGACTCGATCAAAACTCGACTTGAAAACGCATGTCCAGGAGTTGTGTCATGTGCTGATATCTTAACAGTGGTTGCTCGAGACTCCATTGCCCAAGTATGATCATGTATAAGTAAGTCCTGTATATGATTCCTCAATGATGTACTAACTTTCTAACCAGAGGTATGTTTTTTTTTTTTTTTTTTTTTTTTCCAGCATGGTGGACCAAATTACACAGTACCATTAGGGAGGAGAGATTCAACTGTAGCACATAGATTTCTGTCTGAAATCGTAGGTGCTGCCTTTCAGCTTGGAAGTTTGAAAGCTCAAATTTCGATGTTTGAAGCGTTAGGCTTTAGTAAGACTGAATTTGTGGCCTTAATAGGTATTTTTCTTTTATGATGAAGTATTATTAACTTCAGTTGAATATCAAGGTGTATATTTTAATGTCACGTCGTTATGGCGCCATAACCCAAATAAAACGCAAATCAACTCAAAGTCATATCGAAAAACTCATTCCATCTATCGATTGTTCGTACTTAATGCGGTTAATCTAACTTACTTATAATATTTGCCCTCACTAAATTCTACAATTTATTTTAATGAAACTTGCTATTAATGATCATGTTTTTTTTTTTCTTCAAAATTAATGAATGTGTACATCACATAACAAAAAAATCAGTTCAAATGAAAAGACCCCCATTAAGGGCCCTTAATCGGTCCGTTTGTAAAAGGGTCTTACTTTGAGCTTAATTTGGCCAGTCTTTTAAGGTTTTGTTTTATTGAGTCTATAATGGGTCAAGTTGGGTTAATAATGGGTCAATAGCTTTCAAGGTTTTTAAACACTATCAGGTAATGAATGCATCCCACTTACTTGTCAATGGTTTACTGCCAAAGATTGGAGGTGATATAAGCATACCATCAACCTCTATATATAGAATTATACTAACTTTGAACAGCTCTATATATAGAATTATACTATCTTTGAATAGCTCGGCCCGACTCATCATGTTTTGTATCTTCTTTGACTCGGGCCGTTTAATCTCTTCTTTGGCCCGACTCAACTCGGCTCGTGTTGCATGTGATCCATCTCGACCCTTTCCCGACCCAATGTACATTATGTCTAATAACACATACTTCTTAATACGTACACATAAAATGGATGATACACTATATATGTCATTTTTGTTACATTGCTAGAATTAATTTTGACTATCTAATGGTAATATATATCAATTGTAGGTTCTCACACGATGGGGAAGGCAAGATGTCTAGCTTACAGAAATCATATATATGAGGATAAGAACATAGACCCTACGTTTGCAGCGTCCATGCAAGCGAAGTGTCCTAAGATAGGAGGGGATAACAGCATTTCACCAATTGACACCACAACTCCATACGTATTTGACAATGCCTACTTCGTCAACTTGATGAAGCGTAGAGGACTTCTTGCCATAGATCAATCACTATATACAGGAAAGGGAGGGACTACAGAAGCCATAGTCGCAAATTATAGTTCAAGTAGTGCGAATTTCTTCACAGAATATGTCACAGCAATTGTTAAGTTCGGACAATTGAAGGTTCTTAGTGGCACTAAAGGGGAAATTAGAACAAATTGTCGGAAGGTCAATGATGCAAATAATTAAAGCTAGTTTTCGAAAGTTCATTTCAAGCAAATTCGTACCATGTTTTATAATTTACTTTGATGAATAATATAACCGTTTATGAGCTCTTATGACAGTCGTATCAAATTTTATTACAAATTAGAAAATATCAAATTTTAATCATTTTCACTAAAAGATATAAGATAAGTATTGAATATCTTCCTAAAATGGTATTGTAAATTAGGGATTTATGGAAAAATTAATCACACACTAGTATTATCTGCTAAGCTTTCCTCTTTTAACTATTTCTTCAGTCCTCAAAGATTGCCGCCCCAAGTATGAAAAGTAACTTTTTAAGTTACAATTGAAAATTTTTAAGGAGAAATAATATGTCTAGGGTTATATAGCTAGGGTTAGGTTAATATTGTGAATATTTATATCATTAGTTTCCTAAACCCATGGGACTCTTGGTGTATATATACCCTTGTTGTACATTAATCAAGAAATTAAAATATATTTTACCCTTGTTTGATTAATCGAACTCTGTCTTCTATCTTGCATGGTAAGACTCCTATTCGGGTTCTTAGTGGAAAGGAGCATGGTATTGATCACCTACGAGTATTTATTTGGATGCTTATGTTTTGCCCACAATTAGCGTGCAAAGGGTGACAAGTTCACCCCCCGGAGTTGTCAGTGTGTGTAGAAGGATTGGAGGTTGTATGATTTGGATACGATTGAGTTTCTTGAGTCTCGGGATGTCATTTTTCACGAGATTGAATTTTCGTTTGACAATCTACCTAGTGCCTCCACGCCCCTGATTTAGAACCCATGCCTCCTATTTTGGAGGATTCTTAGGGCTATTCTGTTTGCAACCCAGTTGGATGCTCTGTTGATAATGCTACTACTTCTGACAATTCGATGGTTATTGTTGATTTACATATTCCATCCTCTCCTCCATGAATTGAGTCCACCACTACTGTCTCTTCTTCAACTAGTGTGCCTGTTAATGGGCTTCATACAAAGACGTTGGGTCGTGGGCTTTGTTGTAGGACTCCACCCGTTTGGCTGAATGATTATGTAGCACACACTATCATCCCTCTGAGTCCTTTCCCTAGTCCTCTGCTATCTTTTGGTTCCTTAGGTAATCCATTCCCTATCACCTATTTTATTAACTATGATCGTTTTCCTATTCGACACTGTGCCTTCCTTGCAGCCATTATGGCAGGTCATGAGCCTCGTTCCTTTAATGAGGCTATGAGGCATGAAGGTTGGCGAGAGGCAATGCAACAAGAGATTGTGCCCTTGAGTCTAATGCAACTTAGGTAATGGAGCCTCTTCCTCTAGGGAAGAAAGCTTTGGGTTGTAAATTGATATACAAGATCAAGTTATGCTAATGGGAGCGTTGAGAGACTTAAGGATTGTCTGGTAATCCTTGGCAATCATCAAGTCAAGGGCATTGATTGCAATGAAATATTTGGCCCGATCACCAAAATGGTCACAGTTTGTGTATTTCTGGCAGTTACTACTGCAAAGAATTGGGAATTGCATCAGATGAATGTTTACAATGCTTTTCTCTAAGGCGATCTCAAAGAGGGGGTGTATATGAAATTTCCTCCTGGTTTTGATGTGGCAACTCCTGGTTTGGTGTGTCTCTTGAAGAAGTCGTTGTATAGCCTAAAATAGGTTCCTCGTTGTTGATTTGCTAAATTGGCTACTTCTTTAAAGTATTATAACTTTGTTCAGCCTTATGCTGATTCTTCCTTGTTCACTTTCCATCGTGGGACTGTCTAGCTTAATGCCCTCGTATATGTTAATGATCTTATTGTGTCAGGTAATGACTCATCTTCTATTGTGTTGTTTAAGAAGTATTTGGATCCCTGTTTTCAAATGTAGAATTTGGGTATTTTGAAATATTTTCTTGGCATTGAGGTTACCTGTAGTGAGGAAGCGATTTAGTTGGGTCAACGTAAGTACACTCTTGATATCATTCGTGAGACGGGTCTTCTAGGCTCTAAGCCTGCGGCCTTTCCAATTGAGTATAGTCATTATCTTGCCATGTTAAGCAGTCCTCTTCTAGATGATCCAGATTCTTATCATCGCCTTGTGGGACGCTTGATCTATCTATCCTTCACTCGCCCATATCTGGCATATGTAGTCTATCTATTGGCCCAATTTATGCATTCTTTGAGACGTGATCATTGGGATACTGCTTTGCATGTTGTTTTTTTCTTGAAGGGTTCTCCTACTCAAGGCATTTTACTTAGGGCCAATTTTAATCTCACACTCTCTAGTTGGTGTGACTCAGAATGGGCCAGCTACCCCTTGACACGTCGTTCTCTTAAGGGTGGCTCATCTTCCTTGGTGATTCTCCTGTGTCATGGATTACTAAAAAGCAATATATTGTTTCTCACTCATTTGCTGAAACTGAGTATAGGTCTATGGCTATTCTTACTTTGGAGTTGAAATGGCCACAATCACTTCTTCTTAGCCTGGGAGTGGCTCATACTCAATCCATCCATTTATTTTGTGACAGTCAATCGACTCTTCACGTTGCTCAAAATCTCGTGTTCCACGAGCATACAAAGCATATTGAGGTTGAATGCCATTATGTATGTGATGTTATTCAGGATGGTACCATTGTCACTAGTCATGTTCCCACTGATGAACTGTTAGTTGTCATTTTTACTAAGGCTTTGGCAAGTGTCAGTTCTTGTACTTACTTCGCAAGTTGGGAATTCATAACCTTCACGATCCAACTTGAGGGGAGGGGGGGGGGGGGGGGGGGGAGTTAATACGGCTAGGGTTATATAGCTAGGGTTAGGTTAATATTATGCATATTTATATCATTAGTTTCCTAAACTCATGGGACTCTTGGTGTATATATACCCTTGTTTGTACATTAATCAAGATATGAAAATAATTTTTACACTAAACTTGGCCAAAACACCCAAAAAGAAAATACTATAAACCATAGACATGAGCTTGTATTGTCTCTCTTCTCAAATTAACATGAATTAGGCCAAGACACTAAAGACACATATTGACATCTTGGTCATCAGTGTGAGTTTTACTCTTCGAAAAACTAAATATTAAAATAATAAGATAATTTTTAAAAATAGTTTTGAAAATAGAAAAAGTATTTAATCCTTAATTATCAAATATACTAACATTTAAACCTAACTACCAAAATTATATCCCAAATAGTCCCAAAGAAAAAAAAATTGGTGCTTTTTTTCTCATCACTCCCACTCTTCCCCAAGTTTGACGAGAATGGAGAGCTTCATCACATATAGCTTTTTTGTCAAATTTTATTGATATGTAGCCCTTTAAAACTTCAATTCGAGTGGATAAAATAATTAAGATATATCTTTTTCATTATTAACATATCATAGATTTGGATTAGTTAGTGTTGAAACTATAAAAATCCATAAACTATTATATATGAGTATCCTATATTGACAAATTAATAGAGAAATGTCTACTATATAAGGTGAAGGGACTACTTTTCTTATAACCATATATATGGCTTTAAGGTAAAACTCTCTTAATATAGTAAAGTAGATTTTTTCCTATATATGTATAGATTAGTGTGGCCTAAACCCGTATTTAATAGTTACAATGCCTTTCTTTTTTAATTTTATTCTAATTCTAATGAATATTTATTAGTCTTTGTGAAGTAGATGCTAGGTATCCAGGTTGATGGGATAAACAAGGAATAAAGAGAAGCGTTGCAATGAAAATAGAGTCAGAAGATGTAGACACAAGAAATAATGCCATTTTAGGTACGTCCTCGCCCCTAACTCGTATCTGATGATACCCTGATTTTTAAGTCTAGCTTATAAAAAATTAAGGCCCCTTGGAGCTCATCTAATAACTCATTAATTGTTGGAATTGGATACTTATCTGGCATTGTCCCTTTATTAAGGGATCGATAATCAACACAGAAGTGCCACGAGCCGTCTTTTTTTCTTAACTAACAACAACACTGATGAAGGTTGAATTATCTCAGCGTGCAATATCTCGTTCACTAATTTCTCTATTTCATTTTTCAGGCTATGGGGATAGCGGTATATCCTAACACTAATTGGATCCACACCCTCCTTCAATACTATTGAATGCTCAATGCTTCTCTATGGAGGTAAGCCATTTCAAACACTGCTTCATACTTGCCTAACATTTCTTCCAATTATTCTGGTATTTCAAACTCTGCTTTGATACTCATAAACAGCAGTCCACTTCCTTACCTCTAACAGAAACCCTTTCCCTTCCTTCTTCGATGACTTAAACATGGCCTTAAGTGACACCCCTCTTCTCTCTAAGGACAAATCTCCCTTTAATGTGACATTTTCCTCCCCAAGCCTAAACTTCACAACCTGTGTCTTCTATTTGGTCGAAATGGTACCTAGTTTCTCAAGCCATTGAACCCCTAGAATTACATCAGAGTTTCCCAATGTTAATAACAAAAAATCTTCAACAACCACCACTTTTGGTAACTCCAGCTCAATTCCCTTGTACTCCCCTTCACCATGAACTTCCTCACCATTCCCTAATGTGACTCTAAAGCCAGCTCCCCAGTGATTGGGAGATTTTGTTTCTTGGCAACCTTCCAACTCATAAATTTATGTGTGGCATCTAGGTTCACCATAACCACAACCTCATGCCCTTTTATCACCCCTTCAGCTTCATAGTCTTCGGATTCAAAATACCCACCACCGAATTAAGAAAAATAGCAGGGAAGGAGAGTTCACCTCTAAATTTGATTCCTCCAACGATTCTTCTATTGACCACTCTCCTTCATCCTCCATGTCCTCAACTAAGTCCCCCACAATGAGTACACTAAGCTTGCGTCGCGCTTTCTACATCGATGATTGGTACTCCACTTCTTGTCACAACGAAAACAACGACCCTTCTCCCTCTTCTTGCCTCTATCAATCTTTGAGATTTTCCCATGGGACGTTGCCGTAATCTAGAAGGCGTTGGGTTGACCGCATTTATGGGGGTTGTCTAGGCATTAGTCGAGGACAAGGAGTGGATTGAGTGTTGCCTGTGTTAGGGTGGGTGATTTGTTGAATTATAAAAAGGCTTCAAAGCTTTGGGCTCGGTCCATTTTCTCAGCCTGAACTTGAGTTTCTCTTTATCCCTTAAGTACAAGTCCATAGCTATATCCAAACTTGTGGGAGTCAGCAACCTTACCTCTACCCTAATGTCTTCCCTCAAACCATTCAAGTATTGGCCGAGAGCTAACGCCTCCGAAACCCCCTCGAGTGGTGCCATAAGCTCGATGAATCGCTTCAGATACTCTATCACCGAGGGTGATGTCTGGTGGTGGGATAACCATTGTTCATATAAGCTCCCTAAGGTCGTCGCCTGAAACTTATGGAGGAGAAGGCTTTTTAGATCCTCCTAGTGTGTGAGTAATATGTAACTATTATTTAATAAATTGTATTCAAGTGTCTATTAAACTAACCTCCATTCAAGAGGAAGGGCTTTCCCAAGTAATTCATTATAAATTCCATGATGTCCCCTGTCTTTCACCCACTCCCCCTTTAGTTACAGAATATTAACCCACATTCTGCCCATCTAACATAATTATATTTCCTCGTATTTACTTCAGTTATTCTTCTGTGCCTCTTTCTGTTACTCTTTTCGCTCTTTCTGCTACCCTTTCGTGTCCCCTTGGAGTTACCGAATCGTGGTGCTCCCATGCTTGTGTTGCTTGTTCCCCTGGCCTTGTTCCTCCTTGCATACGTCACTCTTACAGGTGGCTTGGGTGAGCTCCCTGCAGTAGACGACCCTCAGAATTAGTAAGTCCACAATGTAATCATTGTTCAAGGCGTTCAGAGATCGAACATCCAATGGACCAAATCGTTGCAAAGCTAGAGTAGATTATACTATAATAGGGCATGCGATTTGCAAAATTCGTACTAATTTTGAAATTAGTAAATTATACTATAATAGTATACAGTAAGGAATTGAAGAATTATCAAGGAAGCGATTGTAGCTAGCATAGCTGGCCCTATAGTGCGACCATTTAATCAAATAAAGATCGAGAGATTTAATTTTTTATTTTATGTAATTTAGACACTTAATTTAGACTCTGAAGTTTAAATAAAATTATAAACTTTGAGCTTACTAATGAAAGATACTTACAAAAACAAAAAACATAACTTCAAAAGACATTAGGAAAGAGATAAAATACTACAAAAATAGGATATAGATCACATAATTATCTGTCAAGGTTTTCTCAATCTATATCTGATATATGTATATCTAAGGATATTTAGGTTTTTTTCTTTTGAATTTATACTATTTAAAATTGATGTTGCACTATTTATAAATAAAATTATACTAATTAAAACATAGAGTTGTACTAGTAGATCCTGAATTGTACATATTTTCACCATTATTTAAAGTTGTACTACTAGACACAAAATCGATTATTATTAAATGAATTTACACATTTCCGTGTAAGCCCCGATTTGTTTAGTTTTGCTTTTTTTTTAAAAAAAAAAAAATTGTTTTTAAAAGCTTTTCCTTTTCTTTTTAATATGAAATTTTAAGATATATTTATAAAACATATATGGGATATGTATTAGAATTATCTCATTACCTGTCATCTTGAACATGCAAATAATTTGTTATTCGAGACAGAGATTGGCAAGAGGAATGGGAATTGACAGCATATCCTTGTCCCAAGTTAACTTTCTTAGCTAGATAATGTACTAAATAAGGAAATGTTGCACATTGCAAGCACGATCACTGAAAAAAAAAACCAAGTTTGGAGCATTATAAAATAGATGCAAGTCTAACAATATTAGTCGAACATATTATAGACTTTTATATCTTATTATATTGTATTCTCTTTTATATATATATATATTTTTCTACCATGAGCTCCTCCTCGTTTCTTCAATGGTGCTGCGTGATCTCTATACTTTTTGGGTCCACATTCGCACAATTGTCAGAGAACTTCTATGATACCTCATGCCCGAAGGCAGCCTCCATAATTAGGCATGAGGTCAAATATGCAATAGAGAAAGATCCTGGCCTTGGTGCATCACTGCTGCATCTTCATTTCAAAGACTGTGGTGTTGGTGTAAGTTCTTTATAACCTATCTTAATTAGGAATGGCATTCGAATTTTTCGTACATAACTTGTGTATAGCATGCCTATTTTGTAGTTTATTCCATTAACTTGTTGAACAATTAGGGATGTGACGCATCGAATTTGCTTGACGACTTACCAAATTCACCCGGGGAGAAGAGTTCTTTGGTGAATTTTTTTACCGCTAGGGGATACGAAGTCATTGACAATATCAAAGCTCGACTTGAAAAGGCATGCCCTAGAGTTGTGTCTTGTGCTGACATCTTAGCAATTGTGGCTCAAGATGCTGTTTGGAGGGTATGACTATTAAATAAGTCCCTTTCAAAAATCCACATTGATATATAATTTTTTTTCTATTTTTAACCAATTACTATATAAGGATTATTTCTTATCTCAAACGCCAATTTAAACTTTGACCATCATATTATTTAATATAACTTAAAAATTTGCTATTTTGAACTAATACTTTGAAACGTATCTAATAACTTTTTGCAAGATATTCATTAATATTTATCAAAATTATTTAATATGATAAAAATTTATATTGGTAATTTTTATTTGTGGTTATAATTTGATAAATTGTTACGTGTTTATTTGTTCTTTTTTTATTTTCTAGCTTGGTGGACCAAGTTGGGGAGTACCATTAGGCAGAAGAGATTCGACCGAAGCACATAGACAAATTGCTGACTCCTTGATCCCTTTATTTCAATCGACTAATATTAGCACAATCATTTCACTTTTTGAAGCAAAAGGTTTCACTAAAAATGAATTTATAGCTTTACAAGGTACGTAATATATTTTTTTTCTACGTACCCAAAGGCGATTTCTGTAGTTACCACCTTTACATGTTTTAGTCTTCATAAATACACATTAAAATTTTATCAATTAAAACTACATTAAAAAAAATGTGCATTATAGCGCACTTTTTTTTAATATTCTAATTAAGAAATTCCTAATTTACACCTGATATAAATATATTAGCTGTTCTTGTAATTTTATTTCTAAATCTAAAATCATAATATTTATATCTGATATGAGTTTTTCTGTATTTTATATTTTATTTATTTTTATATCTATATCTCATATAACAATAGTTATATCTAATATAACAATATCTATATTAGAGATCTATTAGAAAAGCCTCTATTATAATTATAAAATTCGATTTTAACAACAGAAACTAAGCTTCATTTCCTAATATGATTTATACCCAATGTAGCTAGCTTTAATATGTTACATATGTTTGTCCCTTTTGAATACTCTGTATATAATTTGTTCGTGAATGGGCCACTAATTAGTGTGTTTTTTCAACTATAGGCTCTCATACTATTGGCAGGGCACCGTGCGCTGCATTTAGAAAACATATCTATAATGATACGAACATAGACCCCCACTACGCAGCGGCAGTACGTACACATTGCCCTGAAGTAGGAGGGGATCTCAACCCGTCACCGATCGACTACGAAACTCCGTATAAGTTTGACAATCAATACTTCATTAACTTGAAGAAACGACGAGGTCTTCTTGCCGCTGATCAAGAGCTATATACTGGACAGGGAGGGTTTGCAGACGCCATTGTCGCGGACTACAGCTCGAGCAAGGCCAACTTTTTCAAGAATTATGTTTCGGCAATAGTAAAATTCGGATATTCTGATGTTCTTACTGGTACAATGGGAGAAATCAGAACTAATTGCCGAAGAAAGAACTAATCATTTGTGCAAATGGTCGTACCTAAAAATATTTTATTTAGAATGTTCATTTTTACTGGCAATTTACCAATATTTAAAATATGTGTAATGCATGAATTATATAAATGAAAAACAAGATTATCTAGATGGTTGTAGTTCCAATCATCAAAAAAGTATGTTTAGATAATATTATTTTTACTTGTATGAGTGTGCACACTGCACCACTAGGTAAATGGTAAATGAAAGACACTCCAGCAAAATACTTTTTTTTTTTTTTTAATAGAGTAGTAAATAGTAAGACTATAATTGACGTAGACGGAATTTACGCTAAGGTTTTGAATATTATCTTTTAAAACTTTTGAGGTTTATATATGAATGGACGAAAATGTTACTTCTTTTTTCCTTCTCGTTGGTCATTCATTACTTCAGACGCAAAAGGCTAGCTAGATAAATTTACGCCATGTAATGTGTCTAATGTATATTCAAGAAATTAAAGAAGAGAAACATCTACACGAATAACATAATGAGACATACATATAAGGACATAATTTAAAAGCATTGAGCCTAGAGTTGACCTAGTAATCTGAGGACAATAAACTAGTGATCTCACTATTGGATGTATGGCCCAAATTTTTTTATCAATATAAATTTTTTTGGAAAAATCAAATAAGGATTGTACTCGATTTTTCTAGAGTTTTCTACAACCTTCATTGCACTTCCTAAAACATTCTAAAGATTAATTAAAAATGAGAGTAACTAGAAATCAAGAAAAATTTTGAACTAAAATTACGGAGAAAATTTTTCCTTTTTAAAAATTTTTCCCATATTAAATATTATGTCCTTTTTAAGTATTTTACATTTAATTTTTATATATTTCTTAATTTTATTCTCACTTCCACTACTCTTATTAGCATGGTTCTATATGAGAATTTGAAGAAAGCACTCATCATTACTTATATTATTAACGTGCCAGCCTGTGTGCGTAGCCGACACAATGAGAGTTTGCACTTACTAGTAAGATAAAATAAATAAGTAATGCCTTTGGATCCCAATTATATCATTTTTCAATACAACCAATCTAGCTAGCTTAGCATTGCACACGTGTAAGGAGAGGTTCCCCTGAATTTGATACAATATACCTTCCATTCTTTTATTTTTGTCTCATTTCTATTTATGAAATTAAAGTTTAAAAAATTTAACCATAAATTCTCATCATATTATAAGAAATAATACATGCAAGTTGGATATTATTGGATGCATTTCAATGTAAATTTTTAAAATATCAAATTTTCATAATTTTACCTTACAAACTTAAAAATAAAAATATTTTAAGTGGTCTTTTAAATATCGTGAAAAGTTAAATGATGCAAAAAGTTAAAGACAAAGGTTGTAGTAAAAAAAAGATTAGATCATTCACCGGCCTAACCTTGGAAGCCCATAGTTTCGATCATTTTACTCTTTATATCCCGTGATATATACATGATAAATTATGTGTTTCACACTAAAAAAAAAAAAAGCAAATGATTTAACTACTATATAAGCTATAAAAGAGTAAATATCAACTAGTTTAGTTGGTTAAAATTTTAAAGGGTAGTATTTAAGACCTAAAATCCCGTTTTACATCTATTGTTGTCTTCTTATTTGCTGCTCTCTTGACATCAAAAAATAAACTTTAAAATTTCTTTGTCCGATATGGAAAGGTGTATTAAGATGAAACTCTATTTGTATAGCAATTGCTCATCAGCTCAAGCGTTCTCTCTTTTGGATGGCTGTTGAATGAAAATATTATTGTGACATACCAATTTTTTTGAACAGATGGAGTAAACCGTAAAGATTCCACCAAAATATGAATGAATTAAGATATTATGATATAATATTATGATATCACATAAAAATGAGTAAACAAGAGTTGATATGATTAAAACCAGATTAAACGAGTAATGATGTACTTTATTTAGGTTTGATGTCCGATTGTCATAACGTCAGAAAGTGCCAAGATTTTTAGGGGTCTCAGCTTGTCTGTTGATTGAGAGAAGCTTAGCTTGTCAAGGGACACCAGACGATTTTTCTAAGCAATCGAACAACTAGTAAGCAAACAATGAGCTACTCCAATAACATTGTTCCTACGTGCTTCAGAAAGTAACATAGACCACCTTATTTTTGTTGAAGCACCAAGTCCATAGAATATTATACGTGAGTATCCCAAATTGATAAATTAATAGAGAAATATCCACTATATAAGGTTGAGGGACTACATCCCTTATTGCCAAATAGTCTTAAGGTGAAACTCTCTTTATCTTGAGCCATTATTATACTCTGAGCCAAAAATAAAAATGGATCTCATGTATGAGGGGAGTATTAAAGCTCAAAGCCCATAGACAATTATATGCGAGAAATTAATAGAAAAATGTCCAATATATAAAGTTGATGAACTCTCTCTTATATAACAATTTTACCCTTTCATAATCTCTCATAAATCATAATATAATTTGGTTTTTAACTATTATATTGGGGAATCTATCCAATTTTAACTACTAGAATACACGTTAAGAAAGTAACATCGTTTTCCAATTGTTCATTAATCCGCAAATCATTGTCCACCCGACCACACACTTAAAGAGGAGTGCAAAGTTTTGCTGACTGATCCTATTTATCGTTGTGGTTTAAAGAAGGCTTCAATTTTCCACTTAAATTTGATATTTGGTCGATTAGATTGTACTGTTGTTTACATTCCATTCTTACAATTATTTCTTAAACTCAATCTTGATTTGGTTGCCATCCACATTTATTAGGAGCTAAGACCGTCGTAGTTCATACTGACTACGTACTGATGAACAGTCTAAGAAGGATAAACAAATATTGCACTAGCAAACGTAGTGATCCTAGTTCGTTTGTGGACTAATTACATGAACTACATTTGTGATTCTTTTATCTTCGTTATGGGTAAAAAAATCGTCTAGCACACCCGACATGACGTGAAGATTGTCCAACTTGTAGGACAGCTAGGCGTAATGGAGTTACCAGTCGAACCAGGGTGTAGTGATTCTAACCGACCGCGTGATTCTATGTGTCAGTTACGAGAA
The DNA here is from genome assembly GCA_026401315.1 of Dysphania ambrosioides. NCBI lineage: Eukaryota > Viridiplantae > Streptophyta > Magnoliopsida > Caryophyllales > Amaranthaceae > Dysphania > Dysphania ambrosioides. The sequence goes on from CM048670.1 coordinate 23,015,586, forward strand.
GTATCAGGTCAGCATCTACTTGTAGCATCGGTAAATGGCTGAGAAATGGCATTTGAACAAGTCAACGAGAGTATCGTCTATATAGTTGAAACGGCTACAAGATTCCAGGAGTCAACCCCACGTGTCTGAGATTCCAGGCACCAGTTACAACTGCTCGAGATTCTAGGCGTCAACGTCAGCAGGAGTCTAGGCCACAAACACTTAGGCGTCGGGAAGAGCAATAGTTGTAACTAAGCGTTTGAAGGTCGATCCCAAGATGTATGAGTATCAAGCAAGCCCCCAGTATATTTTTTACGGCTAGCTAAAATATCAACTCAAGGTCATGACGGATAGCCAGAGAAGACTGAGTCAAAACTCACGTGAAGCTAAAAATCAGGAAAGCAGTTGTAGCAAGATAAGAACAAGTCAATCATGCTTGTTGCCCACGACCAGCATCTATAAAAGGCAGCTCAAATCAATGAGAAAAGGGAGAACACACGACGAGGTCCATTGATTCACAAGCTAAGATTAAAACACAACCCATTATTATTTACATATCTCTCGCTAGCTCCATCAGCACTTGTCCCCTGCTTGTTTCTACTCGTTTCAACCTTTTGTTATATCTCTTGTATACTCAACAAAAACACCTTCTTCAACATAATGGAACGGCGGCCTAATAAGCCCCCATGGTTTTTCCCGAGTTTAGGTTTTCCGTGTCACCAATTTGCTGTGTCGTTTGCATTATTTTCTTTCTTTGTTCTATATGTTGTTGCCTTCGCAGAACATAACTAGTTGTAAAAATATCTCAGCCTTAAGTTGTCACTAGATGACGAATTTTGCCCTGGCAACAAACATGTGTAAACCATTTCAGGCCGAAACATGAGGTATATCTAATTCCTTGAGATATGATTTGTATTATATGTATGCATGAGATCTTGTGATTAGGTGTTAGAAAATATTCCTAAAATTCCGCTAATCGCACGTAATAGTCGTACAGTTCGTAACTGACTACGTACTGATGAACAACCTCACTACTTTATTATTGTCTGTTGAGAAGAGCTTGTTAATAGGCATAAGGGCCCTTCTCTAAGCAACAAGATTATCTCATTAAGCATGCAACTAATTTATTCAATCACTTTGCTTAATATCATAACCAATAAATTTGGGAAGGAAGTTAATCTCGGGACAATTGGTGACATTGTGACAACTGACGACTAATTAACTGTTTAAAAGAAAAACACTTACAAATATTTAATCACTTAATGTTACAAGCCTGGCCTAATATAATTAAACTATGATGCTAACGACTGATTAGCAATGAATCTAATCCAAAGAATTAGATACCTATCATATTAATGAAATGTATAAAGTGGTTTAATTTTATATTTCTTTGACCAGTTTAATCATGATTTGCATAATGTATCATCAGCAAAATACCACTTCATTACTCTTAATTAAAGATCTACCGACATTCTCTAGAAACCAAATTGTACATGTTACTCAAAGCAGGAAAAACATACGTATGACAAAACTGAGTAATATATATGTATAAATGTACCTTTGCAAACTAAATTGCGACCGACCAAAAACTAAATGGCCCACACCAAAAATGACCCTATTAAACTTGAAAATTGATGCGAGATATATTCTTTAAAATTTTCATGATAAACTGTTGACATGCGATAAACTCAAGAGGTGGATGATAACTAGCTTAGTTGGTTAAAGTTTTGAATGGTGGTATTCAAGACCTGAGATCGAATCATGTTTACATCAGTTATTTCCTTTCTGTTTACAGCTCCCTTTACATAAAAAAAAAAACAATAAACTCAAGAGGCTTGGACCGACCCAGAATCAAACTAAAGATCACTCTATCGAAGCGACCGATATGCTACTTTAGAAGAACTGTATTAATTTGGGGGAGTTATTGTATGTGAAAATAAAAAAAAAATAAAAAAAAGTAAACAATACTAGGATTATTGAGAAATTCATAATTTATAATTGATATAAACATATTGGGGTCCTTCGTAATATTATTTCTATACCTGAGATTAAAATGTTTATATCTGACATACGTTATTTTGTATTTTTATATCTTATATATTTTTTTTTATCTAATATAACAATATTTATATCTGATATAACAATAATTATATCTAATATAACAATACCTATATTTGAGATCTCAATATCCCAATATAACTTTTATATGGTATGAATTAGGAAACTCTTAGAGCTATTATTTTCTGTATTATAATAATTTAAATTTTATGATCTCGATCATATGATTCAGATCTATATATTGAAATCATACAGAACTTCTGCGGAGTACAAGTTAATACGCATATTTATTTTTTATAAGATCCTATATTCTTAATAGAACTAAAAATATGGATTGTGTAGGAAAGACAGAGATTTCCTCTCATGTCACAAGTAACAAGGCTTAAAATACAGATAGGCATGCAGACATAAGTACAGAAAAATAGATTGTAAAAGACTTGTTTCCATCTGCACATTAAGAACTAACCAAAGGTAGAAGAGTCCACTACCATACCATTTACCACATTACAAATCCCTCCCTCTTTACCATTAACCCAAGTTAGTGTCATGGTTAATTTTTGGTGTAAATTTTGCATGCCATAAATCACAACTTTATTGTTAACAACTACGGATCCTCCTACTACCAACAAGACCAAAGCACAACACTGATCTAGGACTTCTCATTTCTTCGTGTTCATCATCTTCTTGACCATTAATAATGAAATCAAACAATGATCCCGGGCTTGACAATGTCCTGCTCCCACCCCGGCTCAGACTCAGATTCGAATTCCGACGCTCTTCGGAGCCCCTCATATTCGACGACGAGGGGCAAGACAATGTAGATGAAGACGACAATGATGCCGAAGAGATCTGTCTTCTATGCATACTCTTAGAGAACAACCCTAAAAAAATCTTACTAGAGGACCTTTTACTAACATTACTGGGCAACTTTTTAGGTTGTGTAAGGTAATAAGAAGGCGGAGGAGTAAGTGGTGGGATATGCTGCTTGCTTTCTTCTTCCTTGGACAAGTCAATATGCTTGGTATGCTTTGGAGTACCAGGTTTTGCCTCCCAAACAAAAGGCACAGCCACTGAATTTCCACCATAATACACTCGAAATGATGGATCTGCCATTGAGCTTTCTTTTGTTACCAAGTTTGAGAACTTATCTTCATCTATAATTAGAAGCATTTTTTTTTTTTTTTAATTTTGGGGTGAATGGTATGACTTTTTTTTTTTGGTTAGGTTCTTGTTAGAATAGGAGTATGATATATAAAGAGTGGTAGGGAGCAAATTATATCAAGTAGGACCATATAATGCATGACTGAGCTTTGGAGTATTATATTTTTAGAGCAAAGTTTATATTTTAATTGAAGGTTTCAACTTTCAAGATCTGTGCTAAGATGGGTGATCTGCATCAGAATCTTAAATGGCATTGACCTTCCAAGAAAGTGGAGATATAATTTTTGACTGTAAATAACTAATTCGACCATTTTTCACTGAAGTTTCCTTACTTTCGATGCTAGAGAGTTAATGCAGTAACGATAACCCACACGTACGCCAAATATTTTGTCCAATTATTACTACTCCGTATTATAAGATTTGCAGGAAATAACTAACGGCATCTCAAAACTTTTAATTAATTGAATTGTGGGAATTATGGTAGTAGATATGGACTATGACTTGCAGCTTCCTTCAGGGTGATGCTTGACCACTACTAGAAATTCATGCTACTATACAAATATATCAACCTGGCCTAGAAGAAATATACATTACAAGTATCACATTCAACGAAAATCAGGCCAATCCTTTGTAGGAAAAACATGAGCTTAAATATTTACACTGGTAGCTACCTACAAATAAATATGTTAGTAAAAATATCATTAAAATACAATTTATTGATTTATAATATATAAGGTTTGTGAAAAAATTTAAGCTGACTTTGAGTATATACATTTATAGATTTATAATATACAAAAATTTTAATTAAGTGGAGACACAAAAGCCATATTGAATGGTTACCCTTATAAAATTATTTTTGTTAAATTAAAGAGTGACTTTTGTTGTATAAAGAGGTGACTTTTGATTTATTAAGGGGTAACTTTTGTACAATATGCCTAATGCATGTTTATATAACAAAATGTATGTGCTAAGACTTCAGGTGATATATGACTTGCTTTGTACGTATAATAAGTTAAAGTATAAACTATTTATTAAGATATTTGTAGTTTAGGACATCAAATACAAAATATACTATCTAATTAAGTAACGTACTCAAGGAATTTTCCATAAATAATAAAAGTATAAACAAAAGCTTTCTATGTTTATTAATTGGATTCTGTTTCTTGAAAACTTTCAGCTATAAAATGTTCAAATAGGACTAGACCTCTAATACTCGCACTAACTCTACTTCTAATTATGTATTTTATTTAGTCTTTCCTACACTCTCTCTTCAAGTTGGTTGTGGGGATCCTCAACACCTAACTTGCTCAGTACGTCTTCAAATACACACACTCCAACTGCCTTGGTCAAGATATCGGTCATTTGGTCACTTGACCGTACAAACGGGAGACTTACCACTCCAGCTTCCAAGTTGTCCTTGATGAAATGTCTATCGACTTCAACATGCTTTGTTCGATCATCTTGTACTAGATTCTCAGATATATTGCTTGATGTCTTACTATCACAAAAGATTTCACATCTAGCTTCTGGAGGGAAACCAAGCTTAGATAGAAGCTTCCTGAGCCAAAGAACCTTTGTAATTCCTTTTGCAATTCTATGAAACTCGACTTCTACACTAGATATAGCAACAACCTTCTGTTTCTTGCTCCTACAAGTTATTAGATTTCCGTCGACTAAGGTAAAGTATCCTGATGTAGACCTTCGACTATCTCGAACTGCCACTCAGTCTGCATCAGTATAAGCCTGAAGGTTTAAGTGACCATTCTTCTTAAACATGACACCCTTGCCTGGTGTTTTCTTGAGATACCTCAAGAATTCTGTAAAATTGCTTCCCTGTGAGGTGTTAGAGGTTTATGCATGAATCTACTCACCAACTCTACCGCTTAAGAGATATTTGGTCGAGTGTGGGACAACATATGAACTTGCCTACAAGTCTATGATATTGGCCCTAATCCACCATTTCAACTTTTGTAGTAATTTGTAGTCCATGATTAACCATCATAGTATTGTCAGCTGGCATATTACAATCTATCATATTAGTTTTTATTAGGAGATCTAGAATGTACTTCCTATGAGAAATGAGATACCAAGTTTTTGTTAGGGATTGAAGTACTTAAGGTTTCCTAGATCTTTCATCTCAAACTCTCAAAATAACTTCTCTTTTAATAATCTTATTTCCTATTTATCATTTCCTGTGATGATCATATCATCTACATAAACAATGAGACAAATGACTAAATCACCCTTCCGGCCTTTTCCTCCTCGAGAATAACGTAAGATCAAATCCACTCTACCTATATCCAAACTTCTTCATGGCTAATGTGAACCTGTTAAACAACGCTCTATGGGACTTTTTTAATCCATACAAGGCTTTCTTGAGTTTACATCCCTCCTCGTCAGAGAACTCATAAGAGAACCTCAGGGGGGAGGGTTTAATGTACACTTCTTCAATTATTTCTCCATGTAGGAAGGCATTCTTTACATCAAACTGATACAACGGTCAACCTTTGTTTGTAGCTACCAAGAAGAGTACCCTGATTGTGTCAATCTTTTCTACAGAAGATTTTTGAATAAACAATCACATATACCCGGGTGTAGCCTTTCGCCACCAGCCTTGTCTTGTATCTTTCAATACTATCATCAGTTTTATACTTAATAGTAAATACCCACTTACATCCCACAGATTTTTCCTCCCAGAATAGTACACCTATCCCAAGTGTCATTCTTTTTGAGTGCGCACACTAATTTCATCTTGCATAGCCATCTTTCATTTATCATCTTTGAGAGCCTCTTCTGTACATAGAATTTGAAACTACAACCAAATATAAGCTCGCATGCACTAAAGGCTATGCCACTTTAAGATAACCTACCAACATCACGTATAAGAATCGGATATCTCAATCTCTAGGCCTCGTAATCTAGATCATATCTTCTTGGAGGGACTCCTCTTGTGCTCAGTTAATATCTGGTAATCGAGCTCTCCTCAAGGTTATCTAGGTTTTCTATAACATTTTCCTAGAGTACATGGTTAGGAGAACCATAATCAAGTAGATCAATAGGTAGGCTAGATTTTACCTCCTTCACGGGACCTTTGAACAGGATTAGGATTGGCTGTGAGATCAAATAAACTATAGTGGAGGCAATCTCGGTGGTGTTGCCTACTTTCTCTTTTGGATTTGTACCAACTCCCCCTGGATGGATCAGTTAACTTAGACTCTCATCTTGGCTCTCCTCCTGACATTTAAGGTGATGAAAATAGTAGGTATCTTTAAAGAAGTTACAATCCATAGTGGTATACATATGATTAGTGAAAGGGTTGAGGCACCTATAACCCTTTTGGTTTACCCCATAGCCAAAAAACACACATTTGATGGCTCGGGACTGAAGTTTGTTTTGACTCCTTTTAGGAAGGTGAGCATATGCGGTACAACTGAAAACCCTTGGGTGGAGTAAGTGAGTGGATGGTATAGGCATATGTGTTTGAAGGGTGTCAAGTGGTGTCTTATGGCCCATAATTTTGGTAGGAAGGCGATTAGTCAAATAATTTTCTATAGCAATAGTTTCAAACCAGAAGTGAGCTGAAATATGGGATTCTAGCATAATAACTCTAGTAAGTTCAAGCAAGGTTTGATTTTTTCTCTCAGCTATCCCATTTTTTTGTGGGGTGTCTAGGCAGGTAGTTTGATGAAAAATCTCATGGGCAACACAAAAATTTTTCATGTCAGAGTTAACGTGTCCCCCCCTATTAGCAGTTCTTAAACTATGAATTTGAGTTTGAAATTGGGTACTGATCATATTATAAAAATTGAGGAAGACGTTGTAAACCTTGTTCTTGTGTTTTAAAAAATATACCCAACTCCTCCTAGTATAGTATTCAATAAACAACACATAATATGACAAACCATGAGATCCAGTATTAAGGTTGGGACCCAAACATCAGAATGTATAAGCATATAAATGGCTTTATAGAATGACTAGAACTATAAGAGTATGAATATTTATGGCTTTTTGCCAACACACAAGATTCATAGTCTAACTTTATTTTCGAACCCTTCAGGGAAGGAAAAAGATGCTCTAAATACCCTAAAGACGGGTGTCGAAGTCGGCAATGCCATCTCCAAAGTTGTTGTTCTACTGACCCACTAGCAAGCGTTGCATTTCCTTTCTTGAGACACCGTGTCCACATAGTATAGGTCATCCCTCTCAGTATCATGCTCAATAATCCTCCTGGTCCGATGGTCCTGTACAATACAAACATTTGATCCCATTAAAATAGTACAATTGAGTTCCTTAGTTAGTTGACTAAGATAAAGTAATTTATGAGACAATTTAGGAACGAGAAGGCAATTTTCTAAAGTAAGGTTAAAAATATTAATATTCCCAACTCCCTTAACTCGACACACTCTCCATTAGCTATTTTAATAAGAGTTTTATGAGTTTTTCCAAAGGAAATAAAGTCTTTGGGATCATGTATCATAGTATATGTTGCCCCACAATCAAAGATCCAGCCCGAGCATTTAAGCCTTAATCCTAAACCTTTGTTTTAGGCCACGTATGGACTCGCTGCTAGGCTAGAATTAACATCAGACTTTAGGGTTTCTAGTAGTTTCTGAGTTGGAGTGTTTAGGAAAGAAATCAAGGGTTTAGATTTCCTTGGGTTTATCAACGGTGAAGATGCACCTTGGGAAGAGAGGCACGCATCTTGGGAAGCTAAAGATTTCTTTTTGCAGGTTCTTGTTTCTTGGACTCTTGTTTCTTCACATGTTGTAGCACTCATTATTTTCTTACTTTTCTCACCTTTACTTTGCTTATCATCTGCCATTTCTTGTTCTGGTTTTGTTTGTGCCTCCTACATGGTATCTCTTTCATCCTCCCTCTCTGGTAAGTTGCTACATGCATATGAGCTGTTCCCCTTCCTACCTTTGTCCTTCTTTTCCGGTTCAGTTACGGGAATTTGCCGTTTTCCCTTTGTCCTTTTTGTTGTGCTTGTAGATGTGCCCTCCAGTTCGAATAGCCGATAATTTTGAAGCACACACTCTTGGTGTGCCTCGTGCCTCCACAATGAGTGCATTGGAGTTTAGATTTACCTTCCTCATCTTTTCGAACCTAGAACTTTCTGATTTGTGACTTTGTGGCTAGGCCACTGCCTACCCTAGAAGAGTTTTACTCCTGTGGTGGCTCCTCTTTGGTAAGAATGCCTCATCTTTCTATTTCTCTTTTGATGAATGAGTACGCCTCCTTAATCATAGGTAAGGGGCTTTTATTGAGAATATCCCTTCAATTTGTGTCAAAGGTATCATTAATTTCGGCGAAGAATTGGTACGGCCTTTTAGTTTGGATCATTTGATTGTATGTGTTGATATACTTTGTGTGCTTCATGGGATTTGACAGTCGCTTGTCAATTTCCTTTCATATGGTGATTAATTTGCTATAGTATAATTCAATTGAGTCCTTACCCTGTTTCATTGTATTGGCTTTGACCATAAGGTCATATATCTAGAGTCCATCTTGTCCACTACTGTATAATAGCTCTATACCTTTTCATAGATCCCTTACTATTAGATAGTCTAAGAATTAACTTACGAGATTTGATGCTATATTTTCTATAATCCAAGTGATAACTGTGGAGTCTTGATGTGTCCACCTAATGTACTCAGGGTTGTCAGTCAAAGGTGATAGGGCAATGATATGGCTGAGCTTTCCCCATCGTTGATAGCCAGATACATGAGTTTGGACCATTTTGTATAGTTATGATGTTTTAGTTTCTCGCTCATAATTATTAAGGTTTGATGGCCACCGATTTTTGGAATTCTGGTGGTGTTTAACTTATTCAAGAGTTGCACCAGTTGATCCATGGAATAAAGTTGGGGAGTCAGATCCTTTGGATCACCATCTTTTGACATGTTCACACTAGTAAAATAATAATCATTGCGGCTACGAAATAACGACGTAATAACCAAAAAGCAGCAATTTAATAAGAGAAGTGTATAATATGCGGCGTATTGTAGTATACCCGTCGCTTTTTAATTAAAAAATATATTAATATGCGGCGTATTGTATAAGACCCGCCGCATATTAATTTGGACACTAAATAATATGTGGCGTATTGGTATTAGACCCACCGCATATTTACTACCCTAAATTTTAAAAGAAAGCCATGCATCAATATTTCTTCAGTTCACGCAACTTCTCTTCACTCACTACTTCATCTACTTGTTCTTGCACCCTAATTTCCTAAAGTAGTACTTTAAGCCTCTTGCTCCCTAATTCCCCAACTACACGTATGTCTTCGTGTTTGTTCTTGCGCCACTTCTTTAGTGCCCTGCCATCATCGTCTTCTCCCCCTCACCGTGTTCGCTTCTTGCGCCGCCTTTGAAGGTATTGGGTTTTGATAATTTTGTGGGTTTTGGGTTTTGATTCATTTGTGCATGAGGTTCGTGGGTTTGGGGTTTTGATTCATTACTTACTATTTATTTTGCTATATACGTATAAGAAGATTTGTGGGTTTTATGTATAGGGTTTTATTCATGGGTTTGATTGGTATTGTTAAATGTGAATGTAAATATGTTAAGTAGTTCAAAATTTCAAAATATGTATATGAATTAGTATGGTTTTGAATTAGTATGTGTATTAGTATGAATTCGATTATGTTAGTCTATGAATCGATATCTATAATATTTGGAATTGAATTAGGCAATCTATATGAATTGAGTAATGCATTAGGTTTGAAACTCTTAAGTTTGATGTTGTTTATTTGGAGTTTTAATAAATTAACAAGTGATTCTCCTAACCTTTTATAGTTCAAAAACACTTAAAAATTGAATTTCATAGATTAAATGGTGTTAGAGGCTTTGTTTTGGAGAAAATAAGTGGACAAATCCCCCTTCGGGCCTTTAGGGTAGCTGTTGTGTGTAGTTCTCGAAAAAATACACTATTTAGACATATTATAAGCCCCCTTCAGAGTCTCGTAGCCAATTTTATGGTTTGTCAAAGTTTTTTTTTCAATATCTCAACCAAGGCTACTAAGAGGCAACATGATTGAGTAATACGTTCAAGAATAGGGGGGTTTCAAATAAAAAATTACGTCGTTCAGACTATCGCTCGGGCTAAGAAATATGCCTCTCCAAATTTTCCGAAACCTTGGAATGCACCCGAAATTTATGAAGAATTAATTGGTCATTTGTTTTGAGTCTAAAATCTTGTAGATTGCAATTTTGCGTGCCAAAACGAGTGGTCATAATAGATTATTGGATTTATATGCATCTCGATTGATCATTTCTTAGTTCCTATTACATTCTATGTAAAATCTCGTAGATCGTTAGGTTCATGTTTTATTTAATTGTTGCATCTGAGTATCATATGCAGTACTCAACTAAGATGGTCACGATGTTAAATCTCTTTTGAAAGGTCTTGGGTTTGAAGGTCATCAATTGCATTGATGTACATAGTAGATGTGGCGTAGTATGGACCAAATTATGGGTTTTTCTTTTAAATTCAGACTTATTTACTGCGGTTTTTTGATAAAATCGCTACATATTAATTGAAATTTTGTATTTTTTAATTAAAATTTATATATAAAATGCGGCGTATTTATGTTAGAACCGCCGCATATTAATTAATTTTTGCGGCGTATTTTTTACGCAACAAATTAAATAGATTAATTTGTTGTTATCTCAATTGCTGCTAGCCTTTCATGTCGCATATAGTACTAAAAACCCCGCCACATATTTAATAATTTCTACTAGTGTATCAGGTAGGTGTTTCGTAGATGATGATGGTTGTGTTTGAAGGTTTTGATAGAAAAACCTTACGACTCTTGATAGGTATGAACAAAAGCTTCCTGTTTATTAATTGGTTTCTGTTTCTTGAATGCTTTTGGCTATATATTGTTGCGTATTTATACTACTTATTCTAACATAATCTCCCGTGATGTCAGGGAACAATTCTAATAGGATCGGACTATACCTACTCGCCCTATCCTCTCTATTTCGGAGTATAATCTAAGGATAACTCTACTTCTAATTATGTATTTTATTTAGTCTTTCCTACAAAAGAAGGATAACACCATTGCAAGAATCGTGGATATTAGTATACTATCCCATCTACCAAACAATATATAAGTCGGCTCTAAGTGCCAAAATGAAGTAAACGATCAAACTAAAATGATTTGCTAATGTTGCTATTTAAAATCATAGCATCAACTAGAAGCCAAATAAAAAGTGCTTTGCGTCTGAATGTCAACTAAAATCAATCGCCAACCAAGAAAATAAAGATGCAATCAACATTGGTTTTGTCAAGGATGATTCATCTTTAATAATCGATGAAAACAACATCAATGCGACTTGCTATCTTCACGCATATCACTTCGTCCCCAAAAATTACTCCATTTTGACTAAAAAGTTCTCCCAAAAAATAGTCAAACTGGAACATCTTTGGGAGATGGAGGGAGTACAACCTTAATCTTTTTACTGAAATAAATGTTGCCATCCCTTTCATGCTGTTAGAGCATACTCGCCAATGGGGAAAAATATCCCCGTACATCTCTCTACTCGCTTTATTTCACATCCACATTAGATTTTTAATGGGCAAGAATATCCATAACTCTTTCTTTTAATGGACTAAAAAAATCATTGTATTAAACTCTCTCTTACTATTCACCATAGCCACGTGTCAAATATTGATTGGTTAAGAAAATACTAATTCATCAATTTAGCAAAAGAAAAAAAGGAGTTATTATTCGTCGCCAACGAATTTATTCTTAACGCCAACAAAATAATTAAAATAATTACACATATGTCATTGTTCTAATTTCTCTCTTTCTCTCAATAACTTTCTCTCTCTAAAATATTTGCCAACATTTTCGTAAAGCAAACCTGAACATGACTACGCTATCGAGTAACATGCAATCGCAATCGTCGAATGAATTTAGCGAGGTAAAATTTTTTTACAGTATATGTGATCAAAATGCCTGGAATGGGCGTTTTGACCATGGAAAAACCGCCCAAATTGGTCAGTTTGACCATGGTCAAATCGCCCATTTTGAGTGGTTTTGCCATGTTCAAAACGCCTAATTTGGGAGGTTTGACCATGGTCAAAACACCCAGAATGCAAAACACGTCGTGCAGCAGAATAGTCATCTCACCAAAAGGTAGATGGAATGTGTTCGTGTCAGGCTACCAACACTCAACAAACACCAAAATCAACGGCTAGTCGATGTGGGAATGCATGATATATGGAAGATGCTGAAGTCTAGTACCCCGAACCTGAGCCCGTAATTCGTCGATCATGTCAGCCTCCCAATCCTGCAACGTGACACACCATTGCAATCTACTATGGCATCACAAAGGTTCTTGATCCTTCCCATCCCAAATGCGCACGGCTATGTGACCCGCGTAACTAGGGATGATACTCCCATTTGCCGGCCCTCTTGGCATCACATTGGTAACAAGATAAGTAGTGTTTGCAGCTCGAGAGGACTACAAACTACGACTGGACAAAACGAACCAACGGTGCTTAATCTAGCAGACACGAACCTCCCTCCCCTGCCTGTCCTCACCAGCACTGCAGATGAGGACGCCCCATTGTTTCCACCATCAGTGTGCAGGCTCAAGTCAAACGAATCCATATCCCCGCCCATGGACTCATCGAAGACATCATCGATGTCGCCATCAACAATAGGTGAAATGTTTGCCAAACGAGATGATGTTCTCGCTCTCCTGACCGAGGCATCAACACCTCGGGATCTAGTATGTCGTGGCCCTGATCCCCCAGAACCATCAAGGCGCCTGAACTCAATGTTCAACAGCCTAAATTCTTCCGGCTATTGTTTCATTAAAAAAACAATTAATAATACTCTAGTTATTGTTATTTATTTATACTACTATAATTATTTCACGAGATATAATCTAATGAGTCATAACTATAATTATTTATTATTATGACTATAATTACTTATAAAAACATTATCAATTATTATTACCCATTAATTATTGTTATTATTGTATTTACTTATTTATTATTACTATAATTACACATAAAAATTGAATTAATTATTATTCACTAATTATTGTTATTTGTAATAATTATTATAACCCACTAATCACTAATAATATTAATCATATTAGCATATTAAAAATAAAAAAAATAGTAATAATCAAGAATAAAAACAATACTAATAATAACAATAATTAAGCATATTAATAATAACAAAAATAATAATTAAGTATATTAATACTAAAAATAACTAAGAATATTAATAATAAAAATAATAATAAATAAATATAAATATAAATATAAATATATTAACATTAACAATTATTAAACATATTAATAATAACATTAATAATAATAATAACAGTAACAATAATATTAAAATTCAATTTTCTTTTAAATACACAAACGCCCAATTTGGGCGGTTTTATAATGGTGAAACCGCCCATTTTGGGCGTTTCTAATAAAAAAAATTACTCTTTGCTACGTCGTGTTTGCTGCCGCCGTCGAGCCTTCTTCGGTGGTCGCTGACCTCTTTCGTGGTGGCATGGTGAATATTTTTTAGGGAAAATATGAAAGTGAGGGAGAACTAGAGAGGATTAGGTTTTAGAGAAATGAAGAGAGCTTGGGTGAAATGAGAAAAATGAGTGAAAAAGGTAAAAAAGTAATTATTTTGTTGGCGTTAAGAATAAATTCGTTGGCGACGTTTAGCATTGCACAAAAAAAATGGTCCACATGGGAGCCACTTTCACGTGGTCCAATGTATTTTTTGCTAAAATATTGGGCTAATTCACTTTTACTCATGAGTAAGAAAATTGCTATTGATGGGAAGTGATGGGAAGTGATGGGAAGTATTTTCTTCATAAATAAGGAACAAATAGCCCTTTGAGGTAGATGCTCTTATGTATAGTAACAAAAAGAGAGAGAAAGGATATTACCTTTTCTTTTCCCTCTAATAAGGTGAACATCACGTCAAATATCTCTAAGAAACGTAGATGCCAAAATTTAATGTCCGAAGATTTTAGTTGTGGCTTAAATGAGAAAGATGTTATGAATTATGAGAGGAGCAATCACGGAACAACGCATGGCTTTAAAACTGTTTTGATGCCTTGATGGGCAGGGCCAGGCCATGATATACATAGTCAAATATGAAATTTATCACCCAACTTTTTACTCTAAAATTAATTATCTTTTGGTATAAAGAGTTATAACTTATTACTAATAACTAATATAAAGAGAATTTGATCATTAGTCTTATGTATCATTCTAAACACTTTAAACTACTAGAACTATTTATTGACCTAATGACGTGTGTAGCGTACGAGTTTCACCTTCGTATCTTGTTTTTGGTTTTTATTTTTCTATGGACACTCATAAGTTTATGGTCAACAAGCCTATAATCAATAAAAACATCTACTACATGACCAGCACGATGGCACAACAAAGTCAATGGATCACCTCTTGTCTATTTTTGGCATATAAATATATTATTTATGAAAGTAAGACAAATGATCATTTTTCTCTCTAGCATTCATTGAGAAAACACCAAAAACTCAAGTTTGACTGGCTAGGAGGATCCTCTAGTATACTAAATTGTCTATATTGACTACGACATACGAGTAGTTTTTTTCAGACACCACACACCTGAGATGGTTAAAGTTGTTTGTGTAGGCTTCATCAATCTAAGCTCTTCACTATTGGAAAAAAAAAAAAGAAAAAAGGCTCTTCACAAAATCTATTCCAATATCTTTCGCCACCATCTCCTTCAATCACATGCAATTAGTTCCCAATCTCAGAAAATAAATAAGATAAGTGTTATTGGTGCTTTCTTATTTGTCTTTTAATTTGTTAGAATAAAAAAAAAACATCTACTCTGTGTACAAGATCTATGATACTGGTCTAACAAATTATATGCTGGTGTCCAAATCTTATATATTCACCAAGTCCAACCCACATATGGATCATATATCCATAGTAATTATACCATAAATCCATGTTACTAACTGTTAGATTGTATGCTCCTGAAAGTGTCTATCACTCACCCTAACATCCTAAGTAGCTCAGGTTCTGTCAGGCCCATCACTATAAAATAAAGTGTTGAATCCCTTTACAACTCATCGCCTATTGGATGGATCCCAGTGTTCATCTAATTTATTTATCTTCATTCAAGAGGAGTTGAGAGTATACAGTTGCCGCAGTTGCTAATAATAGTCCGGTCGTCCGAAATATCATTCATTTTTCTAGATTCTTATTATCTTAGCTTGTCTCTATAGTGTAACAATTCCACTACTTACGATGCTCAAAATGTAAATCATACGTTGGCGCCACACTTCATCAATAGTAAAACTCTTAAATAAACCTAGTCTACACTAACTCTATTGTGAATCAAATTATTTATGGAAGTTACTACTCCCTCTGTCCTTTTATTTTTGCCATCAATTACTCTATGATGTCAAATTCAAACTACTCCTCCAGCTCCTCTAAGAAATTCAAGTATATAGCTACCAATAGTGAATCACCAAATTCATATACTTAAATACCTCCTTCCCCATACCAAATGATTCAGCTAATTTAGCAATGTGCCTAATTCGAGATTTCAACAAAACGCAACCTCACCTTATTTTGAATACAACATGAAATGTCTTATTATTCAACCAACCAAATGAGCCAAATACATACCTTTGGGTCTAGTAGACATTTGACCAAAAAATTTAGAGGTTCAAATAAAAATTCCGTAACTCCAATTAAACCGTTAGATGAGTGGTCTACCAAAGACAAAATGTCCGCTAAAAAAATTAGAATAGTAGGTTTTGCATACATGTTCTTAGTAGAGACGAAACTAAAGTTAACTGTAAAACATATAAGAGTATTTACTCAGCTACGTCCGAAAAGGGGATGGGGCACCTCACTAGACATGAAACAAAATACGGTGATCATATAGTGATTTAACTCAACCCAAAATTTCTCAATATCATTCTTATAACTTCACTTACAAGTATGAGAGGGATAGAAATGAATTTGGAATAATGTTATATATATTATATCATGCTAAACTTTTTGTTCTCCGAAAATGAACCATTTACCCATTACATTGATAAAGCACTACAACTATAACACATATAAAATCTTCAAGAAAATTGTTCATTTTTCTAAAATGAAAACTCTCTCAGAATATAAAAAAAAAATTAGTTGAAGAGTTAAACTAACCGCAAAATCATGGGTAAGTGGTTATGGAGTATATTACTTGTGCATGACTTGTTATTGGGTGGACAACGATTGGATTAATATTTCTCATTATTTAATGCATGTTATTGTGCATATAATCTTGGAACAAAATCATATCCATGACATTTGATAATGTAACATCCTAGACAAATGGTGCAAACATGGTCAACCAATAAATCGATTTCATATTATATAGAGAAGCACTTCATATTAGATACATTTGTCATATTATTAATTTATGTACGAAGGAGGGAGTTAATGCAATTAGACTATGCTGTGAAAAAATTAGAAATACTATTCTTGTTATTATTAGTTCTTCTATGAGATTTTAGGAGTGAAAAGTGTTTCTTTGACAGCAAAAAAATATTGTCAAAATCAAAATAGGTCCAATTAGGTGGAACTCTACCCATGTCATGTTAAATAAGGCAATTGTTGTTCTAATCAACAAATATCACTATATTAAAGAAGGTACTTTTTTATTGTCTAAAAAAAGCTATTATATTCTCTAATCACTATATAAAACACCTCAATTTTCTATTCGACTTATTTTATTTTATTTTATCTCAACTAATGTTGCCTAAAATAATTTGCAAATGTCTGAAATAAACTGAAACTGTGATAGAAAATCTAAAACTCATTTTGCTTTGTTTGAACTTATTTTATTTTTGTTAAAATAAGTCAAATTAACTTTAAAAGACGAATCCTAAATCTTATTAAATCACTATCCATACTTTAAAAGCTTCTATCGAAACCCTCCCATAAATCCTACACTATAGCATAACTCATTGATAAAAAAAACACAAATCATGCATAAACCTAGGGGTGTCAATTCGAACCCATGGGTCAATTCTGGGTTGACCCCTCGCAGGTCGGTGCTTATCGATTTGAGTTAAATCGGGTTAATTTAGCCTATTAGATCAGGTCAGGTTGGGTCAGGTCATTATAAAGTCGGGTTAAATCGGTTATTTGCTTGCTCGAGTTTGGTTCGGGTTTGGGTCGAGTCATATTCGGTTCGGGTCAAGGTTGATTCAAGTTAATCCGGGTCGGTTTCTAAACGGGTTATAGCGAATTTGGATAGATTTTGGGTCAAGTCAATCATGGTAATCAGTCACCTCGATTTTTGTTGAAATTCGAGTTGGGCTTTATCGTGTTTGCATCGAGTTATTAATGACATGTTATTATCCATTTATGACTCGATATTTGACTATATTGTTGTAGTTGTCTTGGTTATATCGAATAATTTCAGATCATCTCATGCGATTACTTACTTTTATAGAATGATTAATTCATAAATAGGATAATAGTAATGTCTATAATATCTACCATGAAGAAGGGAAAAGTGGACTCCCAAGTGATACTAAGAAGCATAAGCTTACTAATAATAAAAGCATAAGCTTACTAATAATAAATGCATAAGCTCAAACTTCAAATCGACAGCGCACAAACCGACAATTGCCCAACCAAACTACCCCTCAAAACTCGAACGTTGCTACACTAACAACGTTGTCCCCACGCAAACAAACCTTAAAACCAACCCATCTCACTTCTTCAAACACTCTCCTCTCAAACGTCCAACATCTTCAATCAACATCAATTCAGACACCCAGATACGTTTTTCAACGACTAAGGTCGAATAATCAAAAGGGTCAATTCCAATTTTCGGAAATTTCCCTGGGTTTCTTATTATTTGGAAAATGGGGAATGATAAAACCCTAGGAATTGGGGATTCAGGAGGTGGGAATTTGATGGGTGAGATTGATACTTCTGCACCTTTTGAGTCTGTAAAGGAAGCTGTTTCTAAATTTGGTGGACTTGGGTTTTGGAAGCCTGTTACCCATTCCCTTAAATCCAGTTACTCTCTTCTGGTATATATTCAGCACAACTTTTTGTTGTTAAATTTTTATGCTTTCATTTTGTGTACATTTTCATGAAATTTGGAATGCATAATGTATGTGTTTTCATGTATTGGTGTATGTGATTTTTTGATTATGTGGATTTGGTGTGAAATGTATACAAATTTGGCTGGTATTTGGTTGATTAATGTATTATTTGCTAATTTGGGTTGGATTTTGGGATGTTAGTTAGTAAACAATAACTATGAAAGGGATTGAGTGTTTGTCACTAAAGTAGTTGTTATTCTTAGTTGCTAGTTATAGTAGTATCATGATTTTAATTTGAGGAAAGTGGATACTTGTGAATAGACTATGAAGGGAATCAAGGGATAAGTGTATGTCTAAAGTGAGTAGAGTTTAATGGATCCGTGCAGCAGAATTTCTTTAAATTGATTAATGTCAGACTCGTATTTGATTGATGAAGGGAGTGCTTTGATTTATTATGGTGTAATCTTATATTATTGGCATTCTCTGGCTTTGTGGAGCAATGAGGGTACATTCAATGTATTGAATGAGATTGGATTTGGAAATGAATGAGATGTGTTTAGGATTTGTACATTCGATGTATTGATGGAGTAAACCCCAAAGCCTTGGTGCATTCTTTTGACAAGAAGACGTTTCCTGGTTTTTTCAAAATTTTGTTACAGCCATGTGATGTGGAGGAAAACGATGTGGCTAAAGTGGAGGAGCAGGCAGCCGAATTGGAACAAGAGCTGATATTGAAAGAAAAGGATACACTTGAAGTTCTAAAAGAACTCGAAGCAACCAAGAGGATGGTCGAGGAGCTCAAGTCAAAGCTCCAAAAAGAAGAATTCGAAGCTCAAGTAAATGTTAGTGCTGATGAGAAGCCATCTGTCATGGACGAAGATGAGGAGGACGAGAAGGAGAACAATCCTAATCTCTCAGTTCAGAAGCTTCCAGAAAGTTCAAACCTTGTGCCATTTTCAACCCCAGACTTGATACTGATGGAGCTCAAACAGGCTAAGTTGAACCTTACCAGGACAACTGGTGATCTAGCTGAAATTCGAGCTTCTGTGGAATCTTATAACAAGAAGATAGAGAGAGAAAGGATGTCCTTGGAGAAAACTCGTGAACGACTGAGGTCAAACACTTCAAAGGTTTCTTCTCTTGAGGAAGAGATAAACCACAAAAAATCAAAGCTGGAAGAAGCCAAAAAAGCTAGCAATGGTAGCAAGGACATCGAAGCTGAGCTTCAACAGTTAAGTGTTGAGGCAGAAGATTTCAAGAAAAAGGGTGAGGCTGCAAAGTCTGAAGTCATCAGGGTTATGTTGGAGATAGAACAAAATAAGGCTAAGATGAAGACAGCCGAGATCAGATTGGTTGCAGCCAGAAAAATGAAGGAAGCAGCGAAGGCTGCAGAAGCTGTTGCTCTGGCAGAGATCAAGGCTTTAGAGAAGAGTGAGAATATAAAACTTCAAGAAAACCCTGAAAGAATAACCCTTACTCTTGAAGAGTACTCTTCCTTGAGAAGCAAAGCTCGAGATGCTGAGGAAAGTTGCAATTTGAAAGTTCTTGAGTCTATGCTTCAAGTTGATGAGGCAAATATATCAAAAATGGATATCATGAAGAAGGTAAAAGAAGCCATGGACGAAATCAAAACGTCAAAGCAGGCGTTGGAAGAAGCTTTGAGCAAAGTTGAGGCTGCCAATAGGGCTAAGCTTGGTGTTGAGGAGGCTCTTCGGAAGTGGAGATCTGAGCATGGAGAAAGAAGACGTTCCATACAAAACTCAACCAAGTTCAAGAATCCTTGTCCTTCTATTCGAAGGAGAGATTCTTGGGTCCTTGATGTGAATGGTGTTAGTCTAGTGAGTGATGCGAAAGCCCCTGTGTTAAAGCCGACCTTGTCAATTGGGCAAATTCTTAGCCAGAAATTGCTCATAACCGAAGAGTTTGAATCAGGGAAAAGCAATGTTAAACGGAAGGTTTCTTTGGGTCAGATGCTCACGAAACAGAATGCTGTCATATCCTCAGCATGGAAGGTGGAGAGTAATTGCGGGGGTCCTCAAAAGCAGCAGCCCTCCAAAAGAAAGAAGATTGGATTTGGTCGGTTTTCAGTGCTTTTGCCCAAGCAAAGCAAGAAAAAGAAGTCCACTTCCGCCGTAAGGTAAAACATTAAGCCTTGTCAGAATAGCTGCTTGATATGGTTTGAGCTGACTTTTAGTTTGTAATAATATTATGTTATCGTGTTGACATTTTTGTTTATTTTTACATTAATCTAATTATCTAGATTACGGACTGTATTAGTGTCTCTTATGAGTAATTACCATGCTTTAGCTTGGCCTTGTTGGTTTGTAATATAGAGCTATTCATTCTTAAAGTTAAGAGTATGTGAAGCCTTAGAACTGTTTCAATGTCCATAATCTTGGATTGTTTTGTTGCTTATTCCTGCTTCATAGATATTGTAACTAATGGTGGTATTTGGAGAAGTATTGATGATAAGAGGTGGATTTCTTGGTGATTAATACTTTACCAGATAGGAGGATGCGAAATATAGCCGTTGAACTTATGTTTTATTTATTTGAGGTAAAATAGCCGTTGAACTAAGCTTTTTATTTGAGGCAAAGTAGGCGTTGAACTAAGTTATTTTATTTTGAGGTAAAGTAGCCGTTGTACTTCAAGACTAAAAAGCGCTGGTGTTATAATTTTTTATTTACTCGAACTGTGTCTGGCAAGCAACTGCCATGTGGTGCTGCTGAGTCTTATGAATAGTGTACGCAAAAATGTTGGAACTCAAACTTCCGGACTCGTAAAATACCTAACGATGCGTGAATATATTATAATTTTCTAGATTGATAATAAGCTTAAGATTTGTGACAAAATCACATGTGTTCCAATATTAATCATACCCTGGTATATATTTGAGATGAGTGTAACAGTATTATTTTCATTAAGACTCTTCAGCTCTATAATTTACATATATGCTCTATTTCTACATCGGATTATTAACCATTAGATCTCGTTTTGCCTGCATAGCTGAATTTTGCAATCAGTTTCCTAAGTCCTAAATATAGATGCTTGCCACAAAAACGAAAGAAGCCATATCAAAACATAGAAAGTATTGTACCCTCTTTTCTGTTGAAATAATGATTGATACAAAAGGGAGATTATGTTTTGGGGATAATGACATGTTTTGGAGTCTTACTATGCAGTACTAACAGCATTAATCCACCCACAATTCCTCCTGATTTCGCCTTGGGCTCCAGTAAGCACATTAATCTTGCCCATTTTGATCATCGCTTCATTAAACATGGTCTGCCATTGAGCACTATCAGAGGCGTAACGATGGACCATAGCTTTGGTGGTTGGTTCAACGGCGAATGAAAGATCAGTGGGGAGCAAGCTCTTGCCTTTCATAATGTGGTCATAGAATGAGTTTCCCCAGTCGGTATTATTAGGATTTTCAGGGAAAAGAGGTGCTGTCATATTCCAAAACAACGCTTCCTGTGATTCAGGACAGTATTTCTGCTTCACCATCTGCTGGAACTGCTTGTCAACCGAATTCGCAGCTTCAGGCAAAAAATCCATTGATCCACTGTCTGCAATGGTTCTCTCGCATCGGGATTGGCCAATCGAGTGCGACCCCTCTAGCACAACCATGTCCTCTAAGGTTAGCCCTCGTTTTGCAAATTGTTCTTGCAATAAAGCAATGGAGTCGTTTCCCTTGGGTAGGTCACCTGCGAGGCTACCTGGAGTAGCAAAAGAGTCGCGGCGTCCTGCAGGAACATCGTATTTGGGATTTCCTAACAAAACAACCAAATCTCGAGCTGCGTATGCCAAAATGTCCGCGCAGGATACTACGCCGGGACAACGCTTCTCAATCTCCTCCTTAACTGCACCTAAGGCGTCCATGCCCCTTAAGGATTTGCCGTTTGCAGGATGGGCCATTTCTGCATCGTAGTTGTTGTATCTTTGAGGTGTTAGAAGGATTGAAGCGTCACAACCCTGTTATGAATTTATGATCTATCAGTGAGCATTTTCTAAATATTTAACTGCGTAGTTTGTAGTTCATTTGATGAACTAAATGTCCAAATATTAATAATAATACCATCTTTCTTAGGGCGTTAGTGTGCATTGTGCAATGGAATGATAAAATATGCAAGCTAGAAGTTTATCATGCCTTCAATAAAATTCCACTCAACATATATATAATAAGGATTGCGATAATGTAGGATGGTTATATACTTACATAGGAAAATATTGATATGCATGCAGCCATGCAGGCATGCAGGCATGAACATGGTACGCAAAGTGGTTAAGTTGTGCACCGAGTTATCATTGAAAATGAAAAACATACAAGTTATTTTTGTATAGATTTACCGTGATGTAACAATCATGAAAGTGGAGACGTATGATACCAGGAGCAATCCCCGGGTTCTCTTGTGATTTATTGCGAAGAACATCGGCAACAATTTGCTCAACATTTGGGCAAGTTGATTTGTAGAAATCTACTCTGAGCTGGTCACTTATTGCAGTTGTGTTGATATCCCCTCTCCAAGACGGAGACGGTGGCGATGGCAGCGATGGTGATGCTGGCGGTGGAGATGGAGGAGGCGGTGGAGGTGGAGATGGAAAAAGAAAGCCTATAATGATCACGAAGATTGCCAAGGGGGATTCCATATTTGGTATCTCACCAAGCCACCCCCTCTGTAATTTGATAAATTTAGTGTGCGAAAGGAATTTTTACCTTGTCAAGTATTTATGTATTGAAAAATATGAAATTCCGCAAAAGTTGGTTGGCAGCCAAGAATGACATGTTTAACACCAAAATTTTGTTTTCGTTAATTTTTCCCATAATAAAATGTTGCTAAATTTTGCTAATTTTGCTTGAAATTGCTTTGTTTTGTTAGTTGAGAAGTACTATGGAGTATTATGCAAGAATGCGAGTGTTAGGCAGTTAGCTACCTTTGTTAAAATATTTGGCATATGAAATCGTCTACATTGTTGCCTAGATTTACGGTACTCTCTATAAGGAAAAAATGCATTTACTTGGGCCCCTCATAAACCCGGTGCAAAACGCAAGAAAGTAAAAATAAAACGCAAGAGATTTTACCCGAAATGAACTAAATGAACATTTTTTACAAAGACAATGAACATTGGTTTAATTAATATTCATTATTTCCCAGAAAGAGGTCATCTTCAATGCTTCGTAATTTGCGCATTCAGAATAAGATACGTATACGTACAGAACTTTGCAGAACTTTGTAATATTCTTTTTAAATATGAATTTTTGCATTGAGAATAGTACACATACCGTACACATATATGTTCATTGGATGTACATTATTTATTAGAATGAACATTATGTATTACAAAAATGAATATTATATATTATGAAAATGAATGTTACGTATTATGAAAATAAACATTAGTTATTATTAAAATGAACATAGAACATTCGCGAAGAAAGATTTTTACAATGAACATTATGTATTCATTAAATGAACATTATGTATTACGAAGATGAACATTATATACCACTTGAATGAACATTTTGTACAAAGGCAATGAACATTGGTTTCAGTTCTATTAGAAAGATTTTTACAATGAACATTAAGAATTTTTAAAATGAACATTATGTATTACGAAAATGAGCATTATATATCACTTGAATGAAGATTCTGTACAAAGGAAATGAACAATGGTTTCAGTTCTATTCAGTATTTCCCAGTAGAAGAATTTGCGTCATTAATGTTGTTAGGATTTTATTATTTTTGCATTAAGAGTAAGATACGTACATAACTTTAATTTGCGTAATCATTGTGGTTTATGGGGGGAAACTTAAAAACTTCCAATGTTCATTGCTTTTGTACAGAATGTTCATTGCATTTTGCATCGAGTGCACTGTCCAACCATTGAACAAACGAAGAGTTTGGATGTTAAGTTGGTAAAGAGGAGATGAGAAAGAAACATTCAAGGACACTCTATCTTTTTGGACAATCTTAAACTCCCTCTGTCTTTTGTACTTGCTACCATGTTTTTTTTGAAGTCAAATTATATAAATTTTGATCATAAATTTTAATTATGTTATAATAAGTAACATATTCAAGTGAGATAATGTTGAATGTGTTTCTATATAAATTTTTAGAATATCAAGTTTTTATAATTTTATATTACGAATTTAGAGGGAAAATGTTTTTAAGTTGCGTTTTAAAAACCGTAAAAAGTCAAATATAACAACTAAAAAGAGTTAGAGGGAATACCAAATATGAATAATCAAGATTATAATATAGTGCTTGCCTTACTAAGAGTCTAAGATAGCCACAACTATGATCAAGTCATCATTCCTTAATAATCTCAATAATGTATTTTTCAACTCACAACTAATTTCTATTGATGCATCGTTATGCAAAGTATTTGTTTTTTTAAATTACTAATGATTAACCAAAAAAAAAGTTACTAATGATTTGTTAAAGGTGAGATGAACCATTAATAATCGTCAATAATTAAAAACTCACTAAAAACTCTTGGTGTGCTCATAAACTTATACAGGGATAAATATGAGACGAATAGATTTATGAGAAGTGAAAAAGAATCAATAAAACACTACTACCAACACCATCATCTTTTAGAAAACACTCATAATAAGTTTTGCTAGTTCTTAAATATGATATGACCTATACTATATTCCAACACCAAATGTTTTTTTTTGGATAAAAAATATTTTAATAAAGATAAAAAGCTTAATTTTAACGAGACACTAATTAATAGTCTGATTTAGACGAAATTTAATCCTAAATCTTAAATATCACCTTAAAATTTTATTCATTAACAATCAACTAACTTAATTGACATACACGTATAATATGTTTAATGATCTCTTCAAACCCATTCATTGATCATATACTACAACAAACAAGACATTACTATCCGTTCCACTTGGAATTACCTTTTTATTTTATTTGAGATTATAATAGGAAAACCACTAATGAATAACGATCGGAATATATGATCCCCAATTTGATTCCACTATGAAATAAATATCAGAAGGATTACGATTACTCAAAGTTTTATGATTATAAAAGTTGCAAGTGGGTCTCAAAATTCTATCATCTGTACTTTTAAAATTTGGAAGTCCACCCCACCAGCCACCACTAATCTACTATTGTAATCTTTCATCAAGGTACCTAGCTCTTCTCAATCATCTTCTTTTCTAATTCTTCCAATATTTTTTTTTTCAAATTTTCATTCGATTTTATGCTCCGTATTTTGAATTTACTGCTGCTTGGTTTGTATTAATTTTCTCTGAGAAAAGGTTGGAACTATTCATGCAAGTTATTATCTTTCTCTGCTTTTCTTGTTGATTGTACTTGTAATTTGAATGAACCCATTATTTATGGATTTAAATTACTGGTTGAAATTATCTTGATTATGTTAATATATAGAATTATTTTTGCTATGTTATCTTTGCTTAATTTAGACTCATGTTTGACCTGAATTATTCGATGATTAACTCATCCGGGTTTAAATGATTTGGTCCTAATTTTCGATCATCAAATTAATTTCTAATTATCTCAACTGGGTTATGATGATTTTGTATAAAAATTTGATCAATGATTTAATTGATAATCATTTCATTTGGGTTTTTTTCAATTCTAGGAAATACCCAATTTGGAATAGAAGCAGTATCTTTGTTGTCATGATCCAATTGTTGAATTTTGGTGCATCAATAGCCAAAAGTTATTGGTGACCGACTAATAATAGATACTATTTTGAACCCAAGGTTCTGATGTTTTGGTATTTGTTTTTCAATTTCGTTTGCGGTGTTGGTTCCTCAGGTATCATCATGGACCTCAGATTCGCGCTCGTAGTTGTTTTAATTTTGGCTGGTAGTTTGGTGGGTGATGCTAGAAGGTTGGTGCCTGAAGATGTTTCAGGTAATAAGTCTGCTAATCTGTACCGTAGACTATATGATGTTTGTTTTAACTTCAATTATAATGGTTGGTTATTGAGGGTATAGATCAGCTTTTCGTCGTAGATCTCCTGTGCTCTTCTCGATTATTCTTGGTCACAGTGTGTGCTTGACTATTTGTTATGGTTTATTGAGTTTTTTGATAATGTTTTTCTGTGTTGTGTGTTTCTTGGTGGTACATCCCTTACTAGTTTCCTGACTTTGGTGCTTTGCTCTTATCTTTGTTTGCGTTAATTTTACAAAATTGCTGAAGAAAAGGAGATCGTTGGCTTTAGCAGCTTAGTCACATTCTCAATTGTATTCAGTGACTATGTGCATACCATACTGCAGTCTTATTATTGTTGGGCTTCTGCTACGGTGCATTTATCTCAGAGTTGCATGTACGAATAAGTGAGTTGTTTCAATATATGTTATCTACATACTACCAGAGATGCGGAAAGTATTTAAACTTCCTGTGCCATTTTCTGTTAGAGGGCCCTGCGTCCTATATCAAAAAATTTGAATTTTCGCTGAATTCCAAAATTGCCTTCCATTTTGTGATTTTCTTCCTTTCCCTAATGACAATGCCTTTCAGGTACTTTAAAAATTGAGTATGTACTTTAGGAGTATATTATTCTGCATATAAGTTGTCATGCTAAATATTGGTTGAATTATACGGGTCTTGTCTTTCACTCTTTCTTATCCATGTAGGCTTCTGTCTCTTTTGCAGTGCTTTCTGTCTAATCGTCTACTTTATGAATCTTTTTTTTTTTTTGTTTTGTTGGCCTCGGAATGCTGTCATGTCTTAATATTGTGCAAGCACATGGAGTAGGTCTTCTGATATTGGGATGCGATACAGTGGATAACCCTGTCAGAGCCATCTTAAATTGTATGTTTAAGAGGATAATTGCATGATAGGCATCTGACTATGGAAATGATAAGGATTGTGCAGCAATGAAGGCCCTAGGTACCGCAGAGAGCATTTTTGTAGATGCCAAAGAATGAACAACCGATCCTTGAATAGTTTTGTTTCTTACTTATTTCTCTGTGCTTACATATCATAGGACTCTAGGGGGTAATGTAAAAATTGGGAAATACCAGAAACCTCACATTGAATTCCGATTATACACTACAAATATATTGCATGGAATTATTAGGAACTTTGAGGGCTTCAAATCTGGGACTTCTGTGTGATTATTCTGATTTTTTTGTGCTAGTTATTGCTTGAGCATCTCTTGCTTGAGTAGTCAGCTGACATTGACATGTCCTGCTTTCAGGTTTGGGAATTTCTGGTGCGCCTATTGATCTCTGCACTATGTGTGAAGAATATACCACATTGGCTCTTGATTATGTCAGCCAAAACAAGACCCAGAATGAGATTCTGGAGTCCCTTCACAAAGCTTGCTTACGAACGCATGGTTTGGCAAAGCAGGTATGATTTCTTCAGAGTAGAGTGTTTTTATTTTGCCAAATATATATGCTATTCTTTGTATCTTTCTTTCTGTTTCACAGATTTCTTTACTGTCTTTCATAAATATTTGTTACCTTTTCTATAAGTTCCCTTATAAAAAAGTTTGGGTGAAAGTAGTTGCCTCATATGATTGGTCAAATTAAAAAACTGATCTGTTGGGGTTACATGATTTCTTAACATGGAAAACATTATGTTTTCCACAATATAAATTTTGTGTCATTCTAAGATGTTTAAGATGTGTAAAACACTAGTGGTCTGGACTAATTGTCTTAAACTCGAATTGGCAATGGTCGTGACAGAGGTAAACATTTGAGGCCTAGATGTGTATTCTTTGAATTTTTATTTTTACTTCTGGTCCTTGATGCAGTAACTACAATTTTGCCATATATATTGTTGATATCATTAAAAGTTCAAATCTCAGACTGTGCTTGCTAGTTCTCTGGATAATGTCTAACATTGTCATTTTTATCCTCTTTTGACAGTGCACGTTATTGGTGAACTACTATGCTCCTCTTTTCTTCTTAGAGGTGTCATCAATTCAACCTGAAGGATTTTGTCAGAAAATTGAGTTGTGTAGAAATGATATGGTGTCTTCCATGGCTGACAGGAGAAACAAATGTGATCTTTGTACTAGTGCTATTGATGAAGCTCTTGAAAAGTTGAAAGATCCTGACACTGAGGTCAGTAATTGACTTTATCTTTGTAATTTTTGTAATTGGTTATCTCTTGGTCCTGTTCTAGGATTAATTGGTTGCTAGATGAGAAACCTCATTTTTCACACCCTCTCCTCATGGATTTGACAGAAAATATGTTATGGAATGTTGTCAAAAAGGAATGTGTAGTTCTTTTAGTGAAGTGACTCACTGACTCCTACTAGAAGATACCTTGGCTTTGACAGTTTCATACTCGCTGTGCCAGGTCGAGGTTCGCATTGATATTTGATATGGAGCACAAACATTACAGTAGGAGAAAAAGTAGGGAAAAAACTGGGTGGCTGTGGGTACTTAGTCTGTACACTTAAGAGAAAGAAAAGATAGCATTAAAAGTGATATTAAAAGTGATATTTTCTTATTCGTATGATAAATGCACAATGAGAGCATGTTTTCCTGTGGAGTTCTTGCTTTGTATTTTGCCTATGTACCCCGAATTTTTAACAACTCTTAAGGTTAAATCTGGTATGTCCTTACGGTATGCCATCCCAAAGCTTAAATTTAAGTAATTACCTGATCAATATTATAAATGTTTGGTTTACTATAACAAGGTACTTTATCTTTACTAATTGCTATAGTTGGAATCACAAAGTAGTCACTTGTCAATTGATTTAGTAATTTACCCTATAATGGGTGATCAATATTAGAGTGCCATGTCAAAAAAAAAATATATATTAGAGTGCCTAAGAAACTGGAATTTAAGGTGGTTTCAGCTACGGTAGTCTAAAGTATTTTCTGTTCGTGTTATGAAAATCATCAGTAGTTTTTGTTCTTGTAAGAAAACTCATTTCCTGATTCCTGTGTGACAGCTAGAGGTTATTCAGATACTTCTGAAGGCATGCAATTCTGTAGGAAGGTACACAAAGAAGGTATGAATATTTTTGTAGAATTCAATCAAGTAGCTTGATTCCTTAAGCCACCTTTGATTGGAAGTCACTCCTAGATTTAATTGTGGCGCGATGTTTTTATTGTTCTTTTTATGTCGCCGTTCACTTTATTGATTCTTATACTGAACTGAAATCACATTACTCCTCTTCTTTATGTATGTTTATCCAGTGTAAATCCTTGGTTTTCGAGTTCGGACCTATCATCCTTGTTGACGCAGAGAAGTTTATTGAGAATGTTGACCTCTGCACCACATTCCATGCATGCACTAAGCCCAGCGCTGTCACACAGCAAGAGTCAGTTGAGAGAAGAATCGAAATGGTTACTTCATCTTAAATATAGGGATATCACTTTGTATATATTAATTGAAAGCAGTGTTTCTATTAACACAAACATGCTTATGGTGTATACTTTTGTTGACCAGGAATCCTCATGCTGTATTGTACAAAACCACTTCATATATGCACAATCATTCCTTTTTAACGTTGAAATCTTCTGCCTGGTTAAAGATGACATAGCTTTCTGACACTCTAATAGAATATGCTTGAGATGCTTAGTGATTAACATGAAAACTACAATTTCATATGATGAGTAAGGTCCATTTTAATGAGGAATTGGATCATGTGCATTACAATTACTCCAACAACATATGGGGACAGCTTTCGAGTTCAAGCCTTGCAATTGCAAACCATCAGACGAACAACCTAGTTAATGAACAATAGTCTCGATTTCAGTCTCTAGGATTGTACAGGCAGACACAAGCTACTACACGTGACAATTAAGTTCCCCTCCGTATATTTTTTTTGGCAATAAGGACGGGTTATATAAATCATATTAGAACAGTGATAAATCCCTTTCATATAATTTTTTTTGGCAATAAGGACGGATTATATAAATTATATTAGGACAGTGATAAAAACATCTAAGACTTGAAATTACAAGTATTCAGTGAAAATTCCAACAATAAAAACTGTAAGGACAACAATAGAAGCATTGTATGTGTACATTATACTTCACAACATGCAGAATACATACAAGAGTAAGCAAGAGGATAAGAAAAGGCCAATCCCATTGGCTATTGGCGTCGGATCACATGCATGTTTTTGCAACAAGCCAGTTTGTCGTCGGACCACATGCATGTTCTTGCAACAAGTCAGTGTATCGTCGAATCAGTCTTCAACTAATTAGGAAAATTACTACTATTCACGTACTTTTATTCCCTACAGTCGTTTCTATAGGTTCTACTCAAAGACTCATTAGTCTTTACTCTTTAGGATAGGGCAACCCTTCAAAATGTTAATTACAATTAATGCTTGATTTGCTTGGATTTAAGAGAGAACCTTTTGTGCAAAAATTCTATTGCATTTTCTTCCCTACAATTTTCAAAAATTCCTAATTTATATTGGATATAAATATATCAGGGGCATTTTCATAATTTTATTTCTACACCTGAAATCATATGCTCCGTTTAATAGGGTGTAAATTGTTTTCCCTTAAAATTGTTTTTCCATTTTACATTGTTTGGTTTGGAGTAAAATATAAGATCTAAAACTTGGACTGAAAATTCATTTTACACCCTATTGAAAATATTTTCCTTCAAAATTGGGAGTAAAACAATTTTACATCCATTCACTCCAAAAAAATAACAACTCACGCATTATCAACTCATGCATAGAGGTGGGTAAGGGTCGTGCCGGGCCCGTCATGGACCGTGCCAAGTCATGCTTGGCCTCTTGTCATGCTATGTCGTGCTACCTTTCCCTAAAACTCGGCCAATGGTCTAGCACGACCCACGTGCTTGGCGTGTCGTTGCGTGCCTCGTGCTGGCCTAATTTTTTTAACAAAAAATAAAAATAAAGTATATGATAGAATTGAAAAAAATAATTTTAGATAATATAAATTATATTATAAGAATATAATAATATTAAAAATAATAGTAATATTAATTGTAGTAGTAATAATAATATTACTACTAATAATAAAATTAAAAATGATACTAAATAATAGCGTGCTTTGGGTCGTGCCTCATGCCAAATTGGTGTGTCGCTCGCGTGCTAGTGCATAATTTTTTTTTGGCCCGCGGCCTGGCCTACAGCTCACTCCACGGACAGCGTGTCATGCCACAACCATGCTCATGTCTATTGTGCCAAAAGCGTGCATGCTCGGCCCGGCTCATGCCCATTTCTACTCAAGCATTCTTCATTTCTCATCTCCTCGGTAGCCTTTCTATTTGCTCCACACTTTCTCTCTCTTAAAAATTTTATTAGGGAAAAAATCCACAATTCTTTTCATCTTTTTTTTGAATATCAACAATTCAGTACGTTTTCTTTAAATCTCATGTCTTGATTATTAAATTATTGTACTATATCATGAATTTAAACAAATTTTATCTATTTTAGTCGGAAAAAAAACCCTAGATTTCCCCCGATTCGATTGAACCATGAAAGTTTCTCATGAAATATGGGCAATCAACAGTTTATTTGAAATTAGAGTAGAAATTATCTTTTCGTTAGAATTTAAAATGTAAAAGTACAAACTAGTACATTACAACAAGTTTGATTGGTTTACCTGTTTGATTGCGAATAAATTTACCCGCTTGATTGGTTTGCTTATTCGATTGCGAATACTTCTTTATAGTTAGCTTAAGGTCTTTTTATAACGTTGAACCAAATTTTTTAGGGTTCTCTAGTTTCATGGCGATATTCTGTATAATGTAATATGTTATTAGTGAAATATATTGTAGATTTTATAAAAAAAAAAATATTTGTTGTAGCATAACAAGTTTAGCTAATGACAAATAAAAGAAAATACAACGGAAAAAAGAGTTAAAAAATGACAAGAGAATACAATTAGAAAAGTTAATAGGAGTGATTGATTTTCAATTCAACTGAACAATGTAAAATTATTTTCCATGCAACCAAACAACGGAAAAGTTCCATAAAAATGAGTTTTTCACCGTAAAATTTTTTCCATGAAAAATCATTTTTAGTTGAAAACGTTTTACGCCTACTAAACAGAGCCATAATGTCTATACTTGATATATATTTTTTTCGTATTTTTATATCTTCTATATTTCTATATCTGATAGAACAATACTTATATATGATATAGCAATAGCTATATCTGATATAACAAAACTTATATATGATATATCAATATCTTGATATAATTTATATTAGGTATAAATTTGAAAAACCTTCTCTTATAATTTTATTTAAAAATTCTCATACGGTAAGAGTTTAAGCAAATACTACTTTCCCATACTTAGTCTCTCATCTCTTGTATGATTCCATTTTAAGAATTTTATAAGCATGGGACGAAATTATTGGCAAGATCCTTCGCACAACGTCACCTCGGACAGAACACAACATCAATAATTGACAAACTTTGATAAAATAATAATGAAAATTTGCCAAGTAATGAAGGCCAAGGGAATCTTTGTTTAGCAGCCAACCGTGTTTTTTTCTCAAAAAAAAAAAAAAAAAAAAAAAAAAAAAAAAAAAAAATTGTGTCGAGGGATTAATTGAGGCATATGGCAGGCAAGACATGTCACTCACACATCTTTATAGCTAGCTAGGTGTTACCTGGTGATAGGCTTTATTAACCACTTCTAATCAAGATTTCAACACGTAATTCTTTCAATTATGTGAGTTTTTATTCATAATGAAATTTGTTATTCTTTAGAATAATTATACTTACTTATTTTTTAGAGGACCTTAGCTTGAATTAATAATCATGGCATCCACATATCAACAAAAAAATAAAATAAAATAAATCATGGCATCTTATGTTCTTGGTGGATCTTCTCAATCAACACCAACAATTTTGTCTTCTGATGGGAAAAAAGTGGACAATGCATATTCCCTCTTGTATGATTGTGGAAGTGCATATTCAAGGGTTCTCTCTCTCTTCTTTTTTTTTTTTAGTAACTATTATTGCTCAGTAATATAATATTATCCTACTTCCTCCGTCTTTTTTTATTTGCTGTATTTCTATTTTGGGAGTCAAACTTTATAAATTTTGACCATAAATTCTAATTACGTTGTTACAAATAATATATTTAAGAGCGATCTCATTGGATGCATCTCTATGTAAAATTTTAGAATATCAAGTTTTTATAAATTTTTGTTTTACAAATTTAGAGAAAAAACGTTGAAAATTATGTTTTAAAGATTGTGAAAAGTTAAATGTTTTAGAATATCTATCTGTTTTTATCTTTTCATTTTTCATATTCGAAAATTTTAAAATATTATTCTCATTTGAAATCCTCCTATTCTAGTTTAATATTATGATTGGATGAAAAATATTTGATTGGGATCACTATCCATGTGATATGTAACTCATTGATTGATTTTTCAATTGTTTAATATTATTTAATACTCAATTTACTTGCATTATTTTTTAATAGAATCTATTCTTATTTTTAGATTAATTTAAATTATTTTATAGAATATTAATGATATTTAATATAATCTTGGATTCTTTTCTAATTCCAAATAGGAAGGAAAAAAAATAAACGGAGTACATAATATATATTATGTGACGAGTAGTAATAATAACCATATAATTAAATTATAACTATTTTTTCGGGGCAGAACATTAAATAATTACTCCATGAATTTTGGGTAATAATACACATCTATTATTGGTACTATTTGATTTCGTCAGCCTCTCTCAAATTTATCCAGGGGAGGTGTACGTGTTGTAACTTGTAAGTGTAGAGTTGTCCTGATGACATGAAACTAAGCCACTCCTCTTAACAAAAAATAACAAATTAAAGGCAATAGGAGTATAAATCCTTTAGTGTAAGAACATGCATTATGATTTATGTATCCTTTCCCATTCTTTATTAGAACTATGGAACTCAATTATTTCAAAACTACGTGTGGGAAACTTAGAATAAGAAGAATAAGAAGAGATCTTGGCCATTTAAATGGTAAGATCCAACGCTAGAGATTTCACGTAAAAAAATATAGTTACTATAACAATAAAAAATGATCATTATAATAATTAAAAGAGTCACTATAATAATAAAAAAAGAGTCATTATAAGTGAAAAAAAATTATTTGGTCACTATGAGTTAAAAAAGGGTCACTATGACACGTAAAATATCAATCGTTGGATTTAAGAGATGAAGAGCCAAGATGTCTTCTCATTCTTCTCATGTTAAATATTCTTCTTATTTTAACTTTTACCTATATATATATATCCTATATATATATATATATATATATATATATATATATATATATATATATATATATATATATATTATAAAAAGGTTCTGCTTCTGCTTCTGATTGTTTCCCCAAATCTCTGTATCATTTGATTTGTCAAATGTAAAATTGTATTACGAATTCCAAAAGCTAGTATAGTGGGGTATGTCATGTTCTTTGAGCATGTGCTTATATAATACTATCTAATAATTCCATTTTCTTAACTTATCATTTGAAATTATTTATGCAGCTTCAACTTTAATGACAAATTTCAGATTTGATTACTAAATTGCCCATGAATTCAATTATTTCTTTTATTACATTTTTTTAGAAAACGATCTTTTCAACTTATTAAAGATATTACAAAAAGTATTGTGTCTTGTATACGTGTATTCATTACTTTATGAGTCGATCATTTCAATATTTTGTTTTGGATTTAAAATAAATGAGTCTTTTAATAATTCTTCATTGTTAATATTGCTTATACAGTAATATATGCCACCAACTTAATATAGTTCTCTTTTATTAAACAAAAACAAAGACTATATTGTAATCTCAATCATTACTCTAATTCTTAAGGCCTACTTCTTCCGTCTCCTAAATATTGCCCCATTTTTCGTTTTGAGTTGTCCCCAAAAATTGCTCTGTTTCCTTCAAAATTTTCCATTTTTGGTTGTTCCCCCAAAGATTTGTCATTATATCTTAAAAAAAGTTACTTTTTGTATTTAATTAATGCAATCTTTGAGGGATTGAGGGAGTATTATGGGGTAGGAAATGGTGATGGAACGAGGAATTAGCATGAAAATTTTATGTCAATGTCCATGGACCATGGTAACTCAACTTATACTATTGAAAACAATAGTGTCAGATAATATAGAGGAGTAGTAGTTTAGCTAAACTCACGTTTAGGAGTTTTGTTTTTGTTTAGGAGTCTAGGTTCCTGTTCCAACAAGGAGTTGCAGTACTATGTATATATACATACTCTTGGTGATAAATGAAAAGAGACAAGGAACTTGAAAACACTTTAGCATATACAAATACGAAGTATATGCTTCCCTTAGTAATTTATATTAGGATATTAAAATATCAGATATAGGATTTTGTTATATCAAATATAGAAATATAGAATATATAAAAATACATAAAAATTCATATCAAGTAGACTTTATGATCTACGAAAATACTCTTGATATATTTATATCAAATGTAAATTAGAAATTTCTCCTATTGAGATAGATGTTAATGACGAGAGGGGTATGTAGGACATGTTCGCATGAAGGAAATTGATGGAACTAGAATTCCAAATCAAAGGGCCTGCGCAACCCTCTACTTCTTATTTATTCTTAATCCTCCAATAATACTACCATGCCTCCCACCAAATTGAGGAAGGTAGATGCATAGACAACGTGGTATGGCTTAAGTTGCTACCTATTATAAGTTTTGAGTGCGGATTTTTGGAGGCTTTTAATTTTTTGCCACCCCATCAACCATACAAAACCCATCGATTGTTTGAATTTGGATTAGAAATTTTATTATTCTGTATGTAACTCTTATTCTATACTATAAAAATTAAGACCACCACACTTTATTTCTTGTGAAAAATAGGTAAAAATTTGTGATGTAAAGCGTAAAATGTTCATTTGATATATATTATATGTACGTTGTCACAATATTTGTAAATAAGTTCATTATATTTCACCGAATATTTCAATAAAAAGATATCTGATGATTAATCAATTAGCTAATGGAATGTCACAAACATGCATGATCCACTAGACATGTAATTGTTGGCCAACGTTCACTTGTATTAGACCATTTGCATGGCATGAGGGTGCACAAGATAAGCCAACATGTTTGGTCAAGGTCTAACCTCAAAGGCAAAGTGTATGGACATGGTAGGCTCATACGACCTACCTGATAGTCTGATACAGATCAACTTGACTCAGCTCATAGGTTAAAAATAATTTCAGCCACTTGCAACTATGTTTTTTCACATTGTTCAACAACTGCATGTTATTTAGACCACTTGAAATTATTTTCTTTTTTTTTACAATATTCATCATTTATTTAGGAAGGTGTATAATCTTAAAATGATTACATAACCTCTTGATATGAGTTTCAAAACATCATAATTTACGACCTCTAGAATATAATGTTTTCCTAATTCATGCATGATATAAATTATATATGAATATTGAGATTTCAGATATATTTGTTATATTATATATATAGTTATTGTTATATCAAGTGTAGAAATACAAAAGATATAAAATATAGAATAATTCATATTAAGTAAAGACATTATAATATCAGATATAAAAATTAAATTACAAAAATACCTTTTAATATATTTATATTAGGTATAAATTAGAAGTTTCTCCTGAATATACATAATAATGCACACTTTAAGTTAAGGTACAGTTTAAGTTAAGGTAGAACTCTCCCTTCTTTAGAATAATAAAAAACAATAACAGATGTAATAAAAGTCATTGCCTTGCCTATTAAAAGAAACAAACTTCACAGTAAAAGCTACAGTGTAGTAGCAAAATTTGGAAATCAATCAATGATAATGCACTGTTGGACTAACTGATTAGCCATAGCCATAGCCATAGCCATAGCCTACCTCACTCACATCAAGGAAGACTAAGTCGGTAAAGGTAACTGATTGATGAATTGTATGCGTCACCAAACTCACACACAAGCTCGAGGAGTCGTGGGTGTCCTATAAATTCCAAACGCATTGGAGTCCCACCCTTTTCCATTTCACAACCCTGCCTTCTTTCTTGGCCCCACTTTCACAGATCCCTCTTCACTTTTTCTTCTTCAACTCAATCCTATCAAGGTAACAATGCTTTCCTCTCTACTCTTCATTTAATGGGTTCTTTTTATTTTTTGTTATCATTTCATGCAATTTTTTTTTTTAATTCTTTGATCTGCTGCTCATTGTCTTGGTTATTGTTTGACCCAAAAAAATATAGTATATGATGATATTTTATGTGAATATATGAACGACCCAAAGAAATACAATCTCATGTTACGGATGTGAACTTGTTATATGAGAGGGTGGAAATTTTATGCTCCGGTGTAGGATGGAATGTGCCCGTTCAATATTGAATTTTTTGTATGATCATGGAGCACTTAGGTATACCCTCCTACATTAAAAAAAAAAAAAAAAAATTTACATACTTTTACATGCCCATATGCAGAGTAAACGAACAAAAATATGTGTGGTGGTGTATCTAAAATCTAAATGCTCATAGGAACATGTTAAATTAGATGTTCTACAATCAATATGTGTTGGCCTTATCCTTAATCATGTGGCTTGATCCAAACTGGCCCGGATTGTTTCATTGTGACCCAATCAAGGGCCAAAAAACCTGGTCATTAGCCTGGAATAAGATGGATTAAGACTAGCATATGTTGTTCCCCGCATAAAGAATACTTGAACCTGCCCCAAACAAATAATTAATTGCCTGTGACATCATGGTTGGAGATATTTCTTACTGTTTTCAAAATTTGTCATGCTCCTTAAGGATAGTGATTGATTTTGATGTATAACATGCCAAAACCAAGCATCTATTTATCTTTTATTAGTTCTATATCATTTCATTTCATATGCTCTTTCTTTTGGTTGATGTCAGTTTGACAACCTTGTTAGGTTTTAGTATATCTAACAGATTGGTACATGAGATAATTTCTAGACTAAATTAGGTTATAGCTGGTTAGAATCTTCACTAGGCCTATGCATATATTCATGTACCACAATAGGGGATGCAGGGTGGATGTATCTATCAACGATTTAGTATCCTTTTTTTTTTTTTACTTCAAATAATTTTATGTGATAGTCATAGTTGACCTCCAATTGAATACAAGTATGTAGGAATTGAAATCGCAATAGGAATATTATCTCCCATTTGTGTCATCAATGCTTGTAGTTCCTCTTGTAATTCTCGGTTTCTCTTACTAAGATTGCAGTAACTCTTTATGCAGATAATTTGTATTGAGTTTGAGAAATGACACTATTATCAACATTTATGTTTCTACTATATGTTTTTTTGTTATTTGATGTAGGATTGTTGTTTGTATGCTGTTTAAGATGTCGCTTCTTGTGTTGTTCAATTTTATTTTAGCCCAAAACATAATGCAATAAAACTATCTTTTTCGATGCCCGTTAATTTCCTGCCAATGCCAGTGTTAGCTACATATGAGCTCAAGTGAGGCTATAAAGTGAAGCTAAGAGAAGGGAGAGTATTCTATTAGACTTATGAGAAAGTCTTGCCCTTATGATCTAGGACATTTACTTATGCAGGTGTTTGTAACGTCAACTTATCTGTTGTTTAGTAATTTAGATTCAAGATTATACTATTCTAGAGTTATTATTGGCTCAATATACAGATTTTTATCTCTTTCTTGTGCTACTCATTCAAAATAAAAACATTAATAAATGGAACATAAGAGAAATTTGTATGGTTAGCAATGTAAGGTTACACTACATTAGAATTTACGCTGTATTGCAAAAAAAATTTCTGTCTTTTTACATCATATTGTTGCTCAGTTTTTCATAGTTGTATTACCTCGAGGAAATACTAGACATCCTTACATAGCTTTGGACAAAAACTTTTATCTGCAGATGCTGTTGTTTGTGCATATCCAATGGTTTATTAATCAAGACTGATATTTTTCATTTTAGGAATTTGTGTACTATAAAGTTTGAAAGAGCTTGAATGTTACATAAAGCAGAGCTCTTTCATGTTAGTTTTTTTTTTTGTTTCTGTTTGTTTTGCTTGTCAATATCTTAAAAGCTACAATAGATAAATCTGTTGTAAGATGTTCTCAACATCCGAAGCAACATTAATCACTGCGCTGATGAAACCTTTATGTGATTTGCAGGTGAAGTAATCGGTATTCTTTTGCAGCAACTGAATCAAACTGGTATATTCCAGTCCCAAAATTCTAGTTCATTCTCAAAACATCCAGCATTTTAGCCAACCTTTGTTGAATTTTTGGAAACTCAATTTACTTAGAACAAACAGGGAATGCAGCAAGATGTGCTTGACTTCTAAGGATTCTCGGTCTAAACCAACTTTGTTCAGAGCTCTGTTAGAGCTACCATTATCAGCTATCCATAAGAACCAGCACATCAGTTGCAGTTGCATATGTTTTGAGCTTTACATGCCCACTGTCGCCAAGAATGTCAAAGACTATCTTGTTTCTACATATGAGCTCTGCGAAGATGGTTGAGTGATTCTTAGTACCGCTTATACTGGTATAAGAAAAATAGATACTGCTCAGTACAATATTATATATAATCTATTTTCAGATGGCGGAAAACAAAGTTACTGTCTTGATGCAGCGGTATGAGCTTGGAAAGCTACTTGGACAGGGAACGTTTGCAAAAGTTTACTATGCAAGAAATATTAAAACTGGTGCAAATGTTGC
Organism: Dysphania ambrosioides; assembly: GCA_026401315.1. NCBI lineage: Eukaryota > Viridiplantae > Streptophyta > Magnoliopsida > Caryophyllales > Amaranthaceae > Dysphania > Dysphania ambrosioides. The sequence goes on from CM048670.1 coordinate 23,055,521, forward strand.
GATTAAAGTAGTTGACAAGGAGAAAATTTTGAAGGTTGGAATGATTGAGCAAATCAAGCGGGAAATTTCTGTTATGCGACTTGTAAAGCACCCAAATGTGGTGCAACTGTATGAGGTTATGGCCAGCAAAACAAAGATCTATTTTGTCATGGAATATGTTAGAGGTGGCGAGCTTTTTAACAAGGTTGCTAAAGGTAAGCTGAAGGTGGATATTGCAAGAAAGTATTTCCAGCAGTTAATCTCAGCCGTTGATTACTGTCACAGTAGAGGTGTCTACCATCGCGATTTGAAACCAGAAAACCTCCTGTTAGATGAAAATGAAAACCTTAAGGTCACGGATTTTGGGCTGAGTGCTCTTGCTGATACCAAAAAGCAAGATGGCTTGCTTCACACTACCTGTGGGACTCCTGCCTATGTCGCTCCTGAGGTTATACTCAGGAAAGGCTATGATGGAGCCAAAGCTGATATTTGGTCTTGTGGGGTAATCTTGTTTGTGCTGCTGGCTGGATATCTTCCGTTCCAAGATTCAAACTTAATGGAGATGTATCGAAAGATTGGAAAGGCAGAGTTTAGATTCCCTAATTGGATTCCATCAGATGCACGGCGTTTGCTTTTCAAGATCTTGGATCCAAACCCCAAGACACGGATTACAACAGCAAAGATAATGGAGAATTCTTGGTTCCGGAAAGGATTTGACTATAAACTCTTTGAAGTTAGGACTGTCACTAATGATGTGACTCCGGCTGTGCTAGATGTTGAAGCTATCTTTGGCCCTTCTGAGAACCTAGAAGTAAATCATGAAGATGCTCAGCCTTGTTATAACTTGAATGCATTTGATATCATTTCCTTATCAGAGGGATTTGATTTGTCTGGTTTATTTGAAGAGAGGAGCCAAAAAAAGAATGTTAGATTTTCTGCTTGTCAGCATGCTTCAACAATCATATCAAAGCTGGAGGAAGTAGCTCAGAAGTCAAAGCTGAAGGTGAAGAAGAAAGATGGAGGGCTTATGAGATTTGAAGGGTGTAAAGAAGGTAGGAAAGGGTTTTTGTCTTTCGATGCTGAAATATTTGAGGTTACTCCGACCTTTCATATGGTGGAACTGAATAAACGCGGTGGAGATTCATTAGAGTATCAGAAGGTGGTTAAACAGGAGATGAGAACCGCACTCAAAGATATTATTTGGACTTGGCAAGGTGAGCAGGAAGCACAACCTTCACCTGTGCTCCCATTGCCTGCACCTTCCTCGATGGAATCCTAGATTAATGTAGTTTGGCTTTGCGTACGATTTATGTTTACATCCTTAATAATAACTGCAGACATATTCATCTGTTTAGTTCTTAAGTACCCCTTGTTGTGGTCTTATGTTAAGCACTAAACCTGTGATTCCATATATGATAATGATCCAAAAGACTGCATATTCTGTTATGACTATTAAGGTAGACTGTGGCTTAGATTGTGCTAAGAATTTGAGGTGCATTTGATCATCCCCTGTCTTCTGCTAAATTATCACCTCACCTCACCTCACCTCACCTCACTAAGTGATGCATGAAAAACATTCCAACCGTCTGTTGAGTAGTTTGGGATTATGCTGATTGACACAGAATTATAATTAATTTGTTGAATATCAGGACCAAGTAGAATAGTGCTTTTCAAGTTTTCATGTGTCTAGCGTTGGTCATGTACCAGGGTCTAATTGTCCAACGTTCATCAATATCCAAATCACAGTAGCATAGTCCTGATATATTAGTAGCATAGTCCTGATAAATCATGTCTTCATATAGCCATAAATTTGATCATAGAGGCCAATTGATGTATTTATTTTAATTATTTTAATGGGGGATGGTTATTAGCGATAATAGAGTTCTATTTTCCATGATTAAGCTTCAATATCTTGGATATAAAGAACAACAGTCGTATATATTGTGCACACAGTTTACAGACTTCATGAGATATTACCGAAACGTGACATGAGCAAGAATCATTTGTATAACTTAATTTATATCAACTGTGGATGCTTACGTTCAACCTTCCAAGCCAAAATGAGTGAACAATCATATGAAAAACATCGAATCTCTTGGGAGGATCGTTCACTACAAAATTGCGTTGTACTTCCCTCATTCCCTCCTACATTCGCAAATACTTTTCATTAGGTATTTCCATCAATATTTTCTGAAGATTTGGATTTCACTAACTGATACTTGGACCGAAATGGTGCTCCAATCAAGAACATCACTGAAGGGAAGAATGTAATTCAGAGAGATCAAAACTGGCACACATTCAGCATATGTAGCTTCTACAATTCGAGGGGTAGCAACTTCATATCCACTAGGGAAAAGGCAAAACTTTCTTCTCTTCATCATTTCGCTGTATGATATTTCTTTTGGTAGCTCTTTGTAAACTTGCAGATCTTTATCTTTGTCCTTTCAGTAACTAAGGAGCGCAGGCCTAGTATGGCCATGCATCCGCCCTGCCATGAATGCTAGGATGTTAGGCTAACAAATTCTCCAGTCTTTAAGTTGATTTCAGAATTGATGCATCTTTTCTTGGATTCAAATTCTTAGATATGTCTGCGTTGCATAATGCTCGAATAGAATGGAAGTATAATAGTGGTTGCATGGTACCATGTTGCTCGCGGCCCCTGCATACGCAAACAGAAATTCTCAGATGTCCATTTGCATGGCATGAAAGATATGCTTAGTTATTTTGATCATCACTTCGTAATTGTTAATGTCGAGAAAACTTCACCAATTTTAATTTATTCTTTTTTGTAGTTAATAAAACTACAACACTATATGGCCTTTTCATTCACAAAACTAGCTATATCAGTAAGAATAAAGAACCATCCCAAGTCACCATTATATTTTAACAGATTTTATATGCATGTTAAGGCCTATTATTAAAGAACGTACAAGTACAACTCGCAACTCTTATTGGCTACAGGCTACTCAAACAGTTAACAGAAATTCAAGTATAGTATTAGAAAGAAAGACAACCTCACTACGATATTCAGTTTCAGCAACATTAGGATTTTCGGCCGCACTACTCCGACTAGCAAAACGATCGTGCAAGCTAGCTAATAATTTGCAGAGCCAGTTTGGAGCATGGGCAGAGTGTTCGACGAAACGGGATATATCTATATTTAATTTTGTATAGTAATATAAAAGTGTAGTTGGAGTAATGATTTGAATACTTATCATTTATATGAGAGGTCTCAAGTTCAAGCCAGCCCTGATAATTTGGTAGTCGATTTCTTTTCCCTTGACTTTCATGTATAGTAAAATGGTCTTAACTTTAAAGTATGCAAATAGCATAGTACCATTTAAAGGCAAAAACATTCATGTAAATGTTGGCATGAGGCCGCGAATCATCTACACCATATTTATTCTCCACTTTTTCATCTTTCTTTCTTCCTATCATCACTTCATTAATCGAATCTTACAATCCTATTATTGCTCTTTGCCTTTTCTCCTCCTAAAAATAGATAATAGTGGTGTAAATATTGAGAACATGAAATTAATGTAGAGTAGTTAATATATTTAAAAACAATTAAGTATTTATAAAATACCATGTAAATTCATCCTATTTAAATTCGAATTAATGTGATATGATTTTGAAGAATGAATGACGAAAGCAGTATTGTCAAGAATAAAGGCTTAACGATTTGTTTTTTTTTTTTTTTTTGGCAAGAGAATGCGCCAAAGAATCAAATGTTGATGTGACCCCATTATCATCAATAGCACTATGACTTGTGGAAGAAACTAGGCAAAAGGTTTGAGACTTTTATTTGATTGAAAAATGATAGCAACTAATGCCAAAATAGTCAATGATGATAGGAGGACAAAATGTTTGGTGTAGAATGATCTCATTATGTTTTCCTATCATCACTCCTTTGTCTCGGTTTCATGCTCTTTTTAAGTTTTAATGAGAGAATTGTTGTCTCGAGTTATATTTCCATGTACTCGGTTTTCGCAGATGTCCGGGTGCAGTTTTCATTTAAACCCTTGTTAATTTAATCTTTGTGATTGTAGGGATATTTATTTAAACTCTTGTTAATCTAATCTTTGTATTCTGAATTTTTATTTTGACTCTCTCTTCACATATCAATAAAATATGTTCTCCCCTGTTTATAGATGTAGCTAACACATCGCTCTTGCATTCGTTACAACATGTTGGAATTGTACAGAGTTAAGAAGTGCCACTATTATACTTTACTATATCAACCGTAACATTACTTCATAGTAATGACTATATTGGTTTTAATTAGTATCTCGATCCACTGACATATAAGCCTCTTATTTTGGAAAAGAAAATTAAATGTGCAATGTACTTATATTTATAGGGAAATAGTAGGTGGACAAGAACTTGTTGGTTTGAATTTGCTTAAGGACAACAATTAAGACGTGTACGTACCGTATCATGGCAGGAAATTAAAAGAATGTAGCAAATCTTTTTCTAAGAGGCTGTAATAAGGTCATCTTCTCCTTGTTTGAGCAAATTAGAGCATTGATGGTTAAAGTTTTATGTTAATAAAAAAAAAACTAAAGTAAGTTTAACATCAATAAATTTAGATTAATAATTATGTCCATGGCTCTAAAGCACTAAAGGCTATCAATTCACATACAAAATCCAATAAGTTGTAATTATATCACTCCATCCTCCAAACATTGCTTCATTTTTAACAAAAAGTTCTCACAAAAAATAGACAAAATATTGTTCCTTTTGATCAAAAAGTTCTCATAAAAAATAGACAAATGAGGCAATGTTTATAGGACAGATGGAGTAGGTTAAGTTAAGTGTTGATTGCTAGGAGATCAACCCAATATCGTCCCATTTACTATGAAACAAGTGTTTATGGAAAAATAGCACTTTATACACACGATGTGCACTTGAATTTTCGAAAACAATATGTGAGCAAAAGATTAGATTAATTCATTTTTTTGAAATTTTAACTTCTGATTTTTCCTAGTTTAGTGGATTGACTTTTTTAAGAAATTGAATTTAATGATGGGTAAATAGCGTAATCTTCTTTTTGACACTAACTAAAGATAAAGATGACAGTGGACGATGCTAACTAATGGTACGGCACAATCGAGCACCAAAAAAAGCACTGCACGGTAAGGCATGGCATGACACGTCATTGTGCTTGCCGGACTGTGGGTTGTGCTTGGGCCTAGATCCGGAGGATCCATTAAAGATCCTTAATCGACTTGGTTATAATATAGTCTAATTAATTATGAGATTGATTGGGTTGATCTTTTAAATAGTCATATTTTATTGAGTTTTTAAAGGATTAAGTCGAGTCAATAATAGTCAATGTTTAGTTTTCAAGACTTTTAACCACTATCAAGTAAAGAATGATTCTACTTGCTTGCCAATAGTCCACCGCGAAAAGATTTGAGATGATATAAGTAGATTATCATCTTTTATAGATAAATCTAAACTTTCTTTGAATTGATTTGACCCGACCCAACCCAAGTCAGAAGATATGGAATCCACTCCAACCCTGATTCACCCCCATGCACAAGTCTATTTAGACCACATTTTTCAAGTAAGTAAAACATGGCCCAATACGACAAAGCATGATAAAGTAAATGGAAAATTAACTAAACACGTAGGCATGACATGACCCGGCACATGAGCTCAAGCGGTGCTTGGGGTGCAACACTACATGTACCCAATGGGTCGGCTCATTCTCACCAATCACCCCCATGAATTAGAATATACAACAAAAATAAGATTTTTTTTTTTCCTTTTGGCAAGGGATACAAGATATTTAGAAAACCCTTTTAGTATATTATTAAAAACCACCCAACTATCTCTCTAACCAACATGAAAAATAAGGGTAATACTCAAATGAGCTCTAGATTTATTTTAGCATTATTTTCACTGTCTCCTCCTAATGCTAAATGTCACTTCATATATTCCATTTTACTACTAATAACTCTAAAACCTCTAGATTTAAACATTTGTCTTCATAACTCTAACTTAACGTTTATCCTGTGGTACTAGTCTCAAACTCTCAACTAGACTTGTGCATTAGGTTGGGTTAGGAATGAGATGGGTCACATGAAAATGGGTCAAGCTAGGCCGAGCCAAAGGAGATGCTAAACGGGCTGGATCAAAGGAGATACATAACGGACCAAGTCAGACTAGGCCGTCTAAAGAGAGTATAATTTTTATCTATAGAGGATGATAGTTTACATGTATCACCTCCAATCTTTGATAGTGGACTATCGGCAAGTACGTGAAAATAATCCATTGCCTTATAGTGTTTAAAAGTTTTAAAAACTACTGACTCATTATTAACCCGACTCCCATTAAAAACTCAATAAAACATGACCATTTAAGAGACCGATTCATTATAATCATTATTGATTAGACCCTTTTTTATAAACGGGTCAGTGTCCTTAACAAAACCCCTCCCATTTAAAGAGTTCTACTCGCAACCACCAAAAATAATATCATCCTTGAAAGTGAACACATTATATCTCATCTTTGTGTTCGCCTTGTTACTTCTTCCAAAACAATCGCAAAAAGGAAGGGGTTAATGACAGATCAATGGTGTAAACAAATTGTATTAGGAAAGTCCTCTACATAAAAATAATGAGAGAAAGCATATCCATTTGGATGTAGTTAATGTAAATATTGCCTTTTCTATTTTAAATGGGTCACAAAATATTGTAAACAGGGAAGTCCTCCAAACTTTGTTTTGTACGTTCAGGAATGGAAAAAAAAAAAAAAAAAAAAAAACACTAATTTGCAAATTCCATCAACACAGTAGAACAATGCCACTCTACATTTGGGTTTTTTTTTTTAACTTTACATGTCTCCATATTAGGACGTACTTTATTATATAGAAAAAAAGGGGTCAAATTCCTTTCCTTTGGCTTCTGCTTTCATGGCAATCAGCCATCATTGTACTACCATGATCCCAACATCCAAAATTTTCAAAATAAGAAAACATGACCCACATTTACTAAAACAAAACCCCAAGAATCAAGCTGGGGAATTGCAACATTTGCAGTTCATGTAGGCACCAAATGAGAAGGTTATATGTGAATCAATTGCCTGATCTACACCTCAGCTGGCCGGTTACATATTAGCAACAAATCAAGCAAGAACCAAAAAGGATAACAGAATAAATGAGAACTTCCCTGCTCATAGATATGGAGAATAAACCAAGGAAACATGGTATGAACTATGAAGGGAAAAATAGGAGATCTCACCAACAAATTTTTCCGGATGCACTATAAGCATGCATGCCCATTTTGTATTCCTAACCCATTGCTAATGTAAGCAAGCATCAATCATCCTCAAAAATAGAAGACGATACAATGCTTCCAATGTATCTGAACTGTGCTCAAAAAGAGGCTGGTTGCCTCGTCAAGAACATGTATTCTAAAAAGTATCCTCATAAGTTTTCCTTTTTTTTTTTCCTTTTTGTTCTTTTTTACTTTTTCTAATGTCATTCAAATGACCAAAGTGACTGTACATCTGGAGGTGAATATAAGCCACCAAAAGGAGATTTCACAATAGATGGGTTTGTAATGCCTTCTCTGGTGCCCTGAACAGACCATTCATTCCTGTCATGGAGGGAATAGCAACATTGTCATTAGACAACCATCCAAAATAAGTAAATATCAAACATGAAAGACAATTAGCATCACCAAACAAAATGTAAATATTATCAATCATCTCAATGTGACTGCTTGCCGTCAATAAAGGGAATTCAAACAGCTGCAATCACAACAATTTTCTACCCTTCTTTTGTTTGGGACCAGAGGGGCAGAGGTTGGAGGATATTTCATGAGGTTAATGTCAAAAAAGTTCAAATTTTTAGCTAGGCTAAAGGGAAAACTGAAGTACAAATGCTTGAAAGTAAGCTATGAACACAGTAACCAGAACTCAAAAAGTAGGATTACATAAACAAAAGAACTACATATATATTGTTCTACTCAGTACCCCTACAGTGAAGTCAAGCATAGCTCTATTCTAAGACGGTAAGTTAAATTAAGTAAGAGGACTTATGCTCAACCACTCCAAGACACTTTCAAGAACCTTGACTTCCATCCAAAGGCCAAACAAAAATCAGCATAAAAAAAAATATGGAAAAGAAAGCAAGGAAGCACCTGTAAGTAAACAATGACCAACATATCCTTCAACTCCTCAAAGCACATCAACTAATCCACACGCAATCACACACGCATATGTATAATATAATAGACTCGTCAAAATGACAGTTCTCATATTGATGATTCAAACATTATTAGAAAACTACCCCCAACTTCAAAAACATATGGTGATCACGGATGCTTTTGAATACATGTCATCCTAACTCATCATATGTGATACTTCATTTGACGATTTGAACTCAATATAGGAAAATCAGTGACGGATTAGAGAATGAGATCTCCAAGAGTTGATATACAGAGCAGAAAAGGATAAATTAGCCACTAGTTTTTACTTAAAGGCTATTCCTAACAAAATTCTCAACAAAATTATGGTGTATTACCAAGCATTCCCTCCTTGAGCCAAACATAGGTGAAGTGAATGGGAGGTTCAGGCTCAATGGACTGATAGCCTTTCCCTTAGCCTCCCAGAAAAGAGCATACAACATGGTAACCTTGGTCTTTCCCTTGGCCTTGTGCTCAAATTCAAGAGAAATAAAGGACATCCACAAAACTCATATTGAAGTGTGAATGTTCAAAGTAAGGTACTTGGCCAAATCAATGCACTATGGTCCTTGGGTTCAGGTTATCTGATAAAATAAATTGCTCCAGAAATGGCTTCTAAATTTTGCATTATTACAATAAATAATCCTCTATACTAAATCCTTTAAATTCCCCCTTTTCTGGAATTTTCTTTCAATGTATTCAATCATAAAAGGCCATTACTAGCGATAACATGGAGGAGGTTTGTAAGGGAAGCAAACAAAACAAGAGAGAAAAATTTTAAAGAAAGGAAAATGGATAGCAAATCTAAGTTATAGACACTTTAACAGCAAGAGAGATTGAAGAAAATCAAAAGTGTAAAAAGGGGTCTATACGCTAAAGATTCAAAATAACAAAGATTCTAGAGTAAAGGTAAATAAAATAGAGAAAAAGGTTCACCATAGGTTTCTACAAAGTTTTAAAATACAAAATAGCCGTCAAAGAAGAATTGTAACCTTCATGAAGCTTGCGTAACAAAGGTCGCAATGCTAAACATGAATATGACAACAGTTTTTAAAATGGTAAATGGTAAATCCCAAACCTATACTTGCTCCAATCAACCTTACAAAAGGCTCCAAGTATCAAACATCTAAATATCCTTACTGAGGAACACAAAGGGTGCATCAACCAAGGAAGATATCAAACCCACCCATCGCAAGCGCAAAGCCAACATAAAGACACTGACGTGATACACTGACATATACAATAATAGACTTCTTACATTATATAATGCGCAAACAAATTTCAGTACACATATTCACTGGATCATTATCGTTAGATGCACACATCACAATATCAAATGTATATATTTCACAATCTTGACCGTCTTTATGTACTCTCTAAAGGCATGACATGTAATTTGTCATCGATTTTCCAGCACCTGAAGAGAGTGAGTGAAACAATAACGTATAGATGCACAAAGGTCAAAACTTACTTGGACCAGCTAGTTGTGGATGGATCAAGAGCATTAACTACAGCCCTGTTAGGACCCCCAAATAACATTTTGTCAGAAGCTTCCTCTATAGGACTTATAGGAAGATCGCTTTCACTGCTACATAGCGGCGGGTGAATGGCCTTCTGCATCCATTGATCTTGATCATTAGAGCTAGGAACAGAGACACCAAATGCATTAAAACTTTGAGCATTTCCCATGAGGACATTCTGAGGAGAATGTGGTCCAGTGGCAAAATGGCCCTCATTTGTAAACAAAGAAGCCATAGTCATCTGCGGTGACTGATGCATCATATCATCATTGTTCAGTCTGCTTCGCTCTAAAGGAGAAATCCAGCTAGGAGAGCCTCCAACTAAGCTTAACCCATCAGGACCAAGTGGAGAAGAATTCCACATATGCCATGTTCTCTTATCACTTATTTCATTAAAGTCAGTGGCTGGAAAAAATTGCATGTCAAGGGCCCTAGGACTACTAGAGAAATGACCAAGGTTATTTGCCTTTTCATCAGCAATTTTCAGTCGTGACAATGGAGATTCTATTGGAGAAGGCCAGGTGGCGTCCAAAGGCGTGGAAACACTAATCATATTACAAGATTTACTAATTCCTTCATTTACAAAGCTATTTCCGCGGTCCAGCTGAAAATTATCAAGTGATTCTGAAACAGGCCCAAGAAGTGATACAGGATCAGGTTCATAACAGGGGTCCTCAAATAGCTCTGGCTCTTCCGGAAAAAAATCATGAGGCATGTCCAAAACACTAGGAAAGAAAGGGTCCTTTGCAACAGATAAGCTAGAACTATTAGTCAGAGCCCCACTTGAAATGGAGGGGAGCATAAACGGAGAAGGCAAATTAATTGGGTTATCATAGAGTGGTGTAGAAGATACTGAGCAAGGTAGCTGTGCACTTTGACCTTCTGCTTGAGACTTTGCACTTGGTCTGCTAATCACATTAGGATGCGAGGGTGGAACTTGAGTAAATAATTGTTGCCATGACTTGGGTTGTGTCTTACGTTGCATATCTGAAGAAACCTGAATCCCAAACAGCTTAGATACTTATTAACGTGGTAATAACAAATTGAATCAAGTAATAAGTTACAAATACGTAGAAGACTCACCGGATGAGTATTGCTCTTATCATCAGTATTCATAGCAGTTCTCCCAGGCAGAAGCTCAGATGGAACAAAGTCACGTTTGCTGTTTGAAACTAAGGAATATTCAACAGAGTTGTTGGGTTTGATTTCTTTGGAAGCAGGAACATGCAATGGGGCAGCTTTGCCAAAAAAACCACTGCCGGTAAATGCCTTTGAAGAAGACAAGAAAGTACCTCTCATACGGTCAAAATATCTAGCACCAACATTACCTCGGCTAGAATTGTTTGTTGAATTACTCTTTGCTCCATAACCTGCTTCAGAGTTCTGACCTTTCACACGGTCTAACCCAGACTTAGGTGACTCCCATCGATCAGTCTCATTCTTTCTTTCAGTATCTCGTTTCCTGTCATTATCCTTCCCTGGTTTCTTTTCCAACTCATCCACATCAGAATTGCTTTTACTAGAGCCTTTGTCTTTTTCCTTTCTCCGTTCCTGCCTCCTTCTCTCAGCTTCCTTCCTACTATCTTTCTCCCTCAATGATGAGGTTCCTTTGGCACGATTTTCAGCCTCTATCTTTTCATCTCGCAACCTCCTACGCTCCTCAACCAATCTTGCCACCTCCTCCCTTTGTTTTCTTTCTTCTTCCTCCAAGAGTTCTTTCTCTAATCTAGCTTGCCTCTTTTCTTCAGCTTTCCTACGAGCTTTCTCACCTCTGCTCTCATGACCTGTGCTGTCACCCTTCTTGGACACCATCCCCCTATGATCAGCATCAGATGCCAAATCCTCAGAGGAACTAATCCTAAAAAGCTTTCTCCAAAGCCACCTTATACTCAACAAAAACGACATCAAGAGCTTACAAGTGAAAAAGTAAACACCTGAATAAGACTTCTCTGCAAGGCATGATTCACTTCCTCCAAACAATTTAACACCATTCTTCTGTGGCGGAAAAGAAGTTTTAACAGAAAAAGAACCATTACCTACCCAACTCCCATTCTCTATCCATTCCTGACTGCACAGAGAAACATTATCCAACCACGGCTTCCCATTCAAAATCTTCCCACCCTTACCAAAGAAGTCCTTAATGATTCCAGAATTTGACAGGCCAGGAGGGACAGGCAAGTCAAGAACCGGTCTTTTTGATATATGACCACAATACGAACACATAAACTTCCCCCCACCAGGATTCTGATCCCGATAAGCCGTCAAACAGTTCCTACACTTCCTAGTAGCAGATTTCTTCAATTTCTGCAACTCCAACGCCTCATTCCTCTTCCTCTCCCTCAAACGAGCATTCCTTCTCACCCGCCAAGCAGACAACTGAGGCATCAAAACCTCATACCAGAACAAGGTAACCAACAACACAAACACACAAGCCAACCTCGGGGACGTAATCTCAAACCTAAAAGCGGGCGGTAAGAGCTGAGACAAAGCCCATAACCCGATAAGCGGAATAACTAACCAAGGCAGCATAGCAGCAACCCTGCGCGACCACTTTTGAATTACACAGAACATACACATTATCCCCCTTAACCTACGCCTATCGTACCCGTTATCGTATCCAACGATACAAACCCTAACAATAACGAATTCAACAATCCCAGCTTCTTCGCAAATTTAATAACCCTAATTTGCATCAACTAGAAACCTCAATTACACGGCAATCATGGAATGTTCCCAATTTTTGAATAATCGGAATATCTAGGGTTTTCAATAGAGCTGCATATTGCACTTAAGCATTTAAAAAGGGGGGGAAAGTTAAAATTGGCGAATGAAAAGGTAGAAGTGCGAGGGAGGAGAGAGAGAGAGTAGACTTACAAAATGGAGAAGGGGCAGCGCCATTGATGAATTCGACCAAACGTTTCAATTGATTGAAAGGTGATAAAATGTGGTCAGGAAGAAGAAGGTGAGCACGCGAGCAAGTTAGGGTGAGTCGACTCGGAGGGAGCTGCGTCGTTCGCTCGTCTTTCAGTTTTTTGTTTTTCTATATAAGAGCCAGAAACTAGAATGTTATAAATTGGGGTTTAAAATTTATTCACAATTAAAAGTTGTTTGGTTTGGAAAAAAAAAAATGGGTTTCAAACATTTTCAAAATCCCTCTTTTGATTCATTTGAGTTTATTCAGTATTCACCTAGTGTTCATTCAAATCCCGTTGTACTATTCTATCTTTTGAATGTCGCGTTATTATAATACTTATTATTATTATTATTATTATTATTATTATTATTATTATTATTATTATTGTTGTTGTTGTTGTTGTTGTTACAGTTATTATTATAATTAACAGAACTATCATTTTTATTTTATTTATTAAATTGATTACTATTATAATTATTATTAATATATTTATAAATTATTATTATTATTATTGTCGTTAGTACATTTTTCTATGATATTTATTTATATAGTTATTTTAATTAGAGATATTAAAATTTAATCTGACCCAATAAACTATCTGAAACTAACTTAGACCTGACTTGATTATGACTCAAAACGTGAAACCCATAAATCGATCCAACTTGTAATACCCCATATTTAAGACATTATATTAAAAACATTTTAGTACAAAATAAATAATTTAAAAATTATTTTGACACCAATCATAATTATGGACTGTCATTTATATATTTATTTTATAATTTTATTAAGAAAATTATTTAATTTTATATTTAATTTCTCAATTATTCTATTAAAATTCCCAAAAAGCCCTCTAAAATATCCCAAAAATATCCAAAGTATCCACTTTTATTCTAGAATATTCTAGAAGCTTTTGAAATATTATTCTTAACAAAAAATATAGTTTAATATATTTATAAAGATTATTTTTAATTTAAATGGATAATATTGAAAATTGGATATATTTACCAAAGAAATAAAAATATATATATATTTTAAAAATAAAAATTTCGGCCATATCTAATCATGGTCAGCTACCATGATTAGAATTTTAAAAAAAATTATTATTATATATATTTAATCCTAATTTAAAGGATAATTTTAGTTGAAAAGATAGTTTTAATTTAAAAATAATATATTTTAAAAAAAAAATTATATCATTATCCTATCCTTTTTCTATGATTGATATTTCTAAAAAAAATTATTATTATAGAAGTTTATCTTTTTTAACTAATTATAATTGGTTTGTTTTGAATTAAATAATTTTAATTGGTTAAATTATTTAATAATTAAATAATTTTATAATTAAAATATTTTTCTAAAAATTTGGAGGATAATTATCAATTTAAATTAATTTTAAAATCCTAAAATTTATCATAATTTCTACTATAAATAGACCCTTAAATCTCACCTAATTATTCACACAAAAATCGTTCAACCCTTTCTTTTTCTCTCAAACTTTCTCCCTCTCTCTCAAGCCACTCTTTGCATCTCTTCGGCCGTGCCACCAACAACCACCAGCCTCTGTGAGCATCCTCTTTCCCTAACTATTTAATTATTTTAATTATTTTGCAAACTGTTTAATTCTTAAAACTATTTTTAGTTAAACTTAAATAAAGTTTCAATATTACATGCATAATTATTGTCTTGCATTGTGTTGATTAGTTCATTTTAAATTGATAGGAGGATCAACTTCAAGTTTAGTAAAGAATTACTAGAAAGTACTAGAATTTAAGGTACGTATATGTGTTAAATATTTTTATGTACAATTGAATATTATATTTTGTGAATTATATTGTGCTAAGATATTTTTTAAAATATATGTTTATATATGGTTATTTATTTGAAATTCTATTAACAAAAAAAAGGGTGATATACATTTAACTTATTTTATTTAATATGTATCATATTTCAAAAGGGCAGAATGACATTTGAGATTTAATAATTTTCAATGAGCTTTAATAATTAAAGCAATGTATTTGTATTTAAAGGAGTTATAAAAGGAGAGTTATTATTATTATACATTACCGCTTGATTTTATAATTAAGAAGGGTTCATACTTCAAAGTCCACTTGTTGGCAAATAAAAGGAAACTCCAAGGATAGATCCGTGATGAGATAACTAACTTCGGGGTGTGCATACTTAGGATCAAGGAGGGGATATAAGAAGAGGAAATTGTTTTTATTAAGTGTTTTAATAATTCCATTTGTATTGAATTATTATAAAAGAAGGTTTGAAGTTTATTAATATATAAGAAGGCAAGTTTAAAATAAAGGAATTTAAAAGTCAATAAGTACACAGTGTTTTTACACTGACACGTGTTTTCCTATTTGTTTTGGTTTACCCTACTTATCATTTATGGTGAGTAGGTTTGCAAGAATAAATGTGCATGAGAGCATTACATCAAGGGGCACATTAGTTAGGAGCTTTTATAATTTTTCTTAATCAACTTTTGTACCTTTGGATAATCAAAATTATGATTCTTTTTAATAAATAAATCGAGTTTTTCTTCCGCTGCAATATAGTAATTAGTTAGCACAGCCGAAGCGTGATGACACATAGCGGTAATACCCCTAAGTTACTAAAATTACTATCGTTATTATTATTATGTTAGTAATTTGGGGGTGTTACACAACCCGACATGAAAATCAACCCAAGATCGATTTGTTCCAATATTCGAAGATCCAAACCCGATTTGTGTCCAAACTATTACTGACCCGGCCCAATACAGACCCGACCCAAAGACAACCTAAAATCGATTAAACCCGACAAATAGCCCTTAGTTGACTTAACCTAAAACCTATTATAATCCATTTAGGAACCGACCTGGATTGACTTGAATCAACATTGACTCGAACCAAATACAAGCTGACCCGAACCCGAGCAAGCAAATAATTGATTTGACTTGACCCAACTTAACCTGTCCCGATAGGCCAAATTGACCCGATTTAACCCGAACCGATAAGCATCAACTTGCGATGGCCAATCCAAAACTGCCCTATGGACTCGAATTGACACCCCTGGTTTTAATATCGTGAATATATAAAAATAAAAATATATTTATTGTTAATATCAAGATTATAGTTATTCATATTTGAACCAAACAACAAGTAAGGAAATAATTAAATCTCATTCCTCGGTTAAACCAAACAACTAGAAAGGGTTTAAAACTCATTCCTGTACTTAACCAAACAACTCTCTAAAACTGATTTCATTCCTCTCAGGTATCATTACTGATTCCATTTCATTCCTGCAATCCAAATAGGGTCTAAGTTTGGGCTCTATCTTTGGTTAACCTGCAAAATGGGATAGAAAGGAATTCTCCGTAGTTTGCAAGTTAGTAAACCAAAAAAAAGCAAGATAAGAATTAATAAGTAGTAGAACTGATCATTTTCACCTCAGCTCGTTGGCTCAACCGGACCTCATCTAAGTAAACAAACGAGTTTTTTAGCTGTTTTGTTTTAACTTTTGGGGCCTGATTCGGTCCAGTATAATTTGTAAAAAATTAATGGACTTTGCACAACCTAAAATTAATATTTTTAATCAAAATTTAGGATCTGTCTGAAAATGCCTTAAAAGTATTGATGGTTATTATTATAGATTTTTTAGGGATTATAGAATATATTCGTACTTAAGTACTCCTTTCGTTCTTTTTTATTCTTCTCATTTGAAATATTGTAAATTTTAGAACTAAATTTTGACTATAAATTCTCCCCAATTTAGATGAAAAAACAAATTTATTTGAGATTTTGATAGATTCGTCTCAATGTATATTTTTCAAATATAGGTTTTTTTTTTTAAATTTTTTTTTACAAATGCATAACTGAAAATATTTGAATTTTAAGTTTACATTGAGTTTTGTGCAAAAAAAAAAAAACAAATGGGAAGAACTAAAAGGAACGGAGGGAGTATTATAAATATAAGATGAATATTAGATAACACATTTTATTGAATAAAATTATACAAAATAAAAGTGTAAACTACAAAAATATTAACAAAATCGTGAATGGCACAAGCTTATCGGTAAGTTATTTTTATTTTAAGCAAATCTTACATTTCAACAAAGAAAAGCTTTCAAGCAAATAAGAGTTGTCATTTTTAATAATTTATTCAATAAGGGGTTTATATTTAACAATATACTCTAGCTCTATTTGAACCCTATTCAAGCCCCTATTAGAGAATAGAGATGATCTAATATAGAATATTTTATAGAAATGTTAAAAAAATCACTCATGTTGCTATATATTTCATATGAATCAAGATCTGGATACCCTAAATTATTCCTTGTCTTCCCTCGTTGTGAAGAAAATTGTGCCCCCATAAAGGGGTGTCAATATTCATAACTTCACAAGTGGTGTGATACAAAAACCCATTACCTTTTTTCTTTACTTGTGATCATTCCACCTAACCAACCATAATTACCACCATCGAACCAACATCCCCGCTATAATACCACCACTTATTTTGTCTGTCCAACCACTACTAGACTCACATTCCTCACCAGGTGGTGGTCAAAAGGGTGGTTGATCAGGGGGTGTAGACGGTTGGCAGTCAAGTAATGCTGGTGGTGGTGGTTTAAGTCATTAAGTGGCATAGTCAAAGAGAAGAGAAATCGATAGGGACATAAGTATATAATAATACTATATTAAATATCATTAAAATTTTATAAAATAACTTAAATTAATCTAAAAATAAGAATATATTTTGTTAAAAAATAGTGCAAGTGATTTGAGCATTAAATAAGTAATAAAATTTCTAAAAGTCATAATATTAAATAATTAAAAAATCAACCATTGAGTTATATATCACATGGAACACGGATGGTTATCCCAACCAAACTTTTTCACCCAATCACAATCTATAACTATTATTAAAGCAAAAATCATGTTGACGTCATACTTAACACATGCCAAGCTATTATAAAAAAATTTCCAGTCTTTTTTTAAAGATGATGTCATTTATTTGTTTCTACTTTACATTAGTATAAGATTGGAAAATGTTATACATAAAAAATTGTGTGACTATATAAATTTCTAAATTATTTAAAACTACTTTTATTTTAAGTTTCCTCTCTACCTTTTTCTATAATAATTTTTTCATTTTATGTGATAAAAAGTATTATCCCAATTAAATTTACTATGATAATTTTTTACCAATAAATGAAATTTTCTAATTGAAATGTTTAACAAAATAACTTATTATCCACCCGTGTATTGCACGGGGCTTACCTAGTATTAAACCAAAATAAAAAGATTTCAAATAATAACAACATTTTGAAATTTTCGAATGTGAAAATTGGAAGAATAAAAAAGAACGGGGAATAGGTCCCATGTTTTTTTTTGACACATAGAGGTCCCATGTTGTTAATGATCTCCCTAATACACAATTGTAATTGAGTTTACGTAAAACAATGAAAAGAGATTATTGAAGTCTACAAAGTTTTATCATAATTAAATTTTTCAAAGATAAAGTTGGAGGATAATAGAGGCGATGAGAGGTGAAATAATTAAATAAATACTTGAATTAGCTACATATTTAGTGAAAACTTTTGTGTGTAAAACTTAGATCATTAAACATATGGTTTTTTGCCTCAAGTTATTATAATTAGATTTTGCGGGGGTTAAAATAAAGTAGGTTAAGAAAAATAAAATGTGTAAGTTAATTGAAGAATATCAACCCAATTATGTTCAAGAAAGAAAAAAAGAGGACCATTTACCCTCTCGATCTGCCCCCTCCCCTTTCTCCTAGTTTGCTTTAGGTGATGAGTGTTAGTTCCAAAAAATCATCAAATGGTGATTGTAATGTTTAAATACTGCTGGTTTAACTTAGACCTCCAAACAAATAATTTCTCTTTTATTTTTTCCCACATTGATTGATGCAACAACGAAAAAAAGGAAATAATTATCATAGAATATTTGGGCATATAAACAAACAGTTGCTAAAATTGTAAAAAATAAAATGATATATTTACAATATATAGTGCTAGGTATGGAACATATCAGCTCGTACCTAACCTCCAAACTGACTGAGCAGTACTTGTTGTTGGTTGTACCATATCAATTGCAGCGAAAAGGCGGCCCATGGCCTGACACAGGCCAATTGCCTAGCGGGTATCGTGTTGTACCAGTCAATGGGCTGACCTTGTATATATTTTTAATATATAAATAATGCACTTAAAAAATCAGAATAATAATTTCATGCAATTACATTTACTTTTCGGACAATTGTAATTGATTCAGAAAAAATTCATCCAATTGCATATATTTTTCAGACTTGGGAAAATTGTAAAAAATTGAGAAAAATATTTTTAGACAATTGTATGATAAGAATATATTTACTTTTCAACAATCTAATTAGTGAATAGGATGTAAGAAAAAAAAACTTTGTTCATTAATCATTATCAATATTCTTCTTCGAGCGATTTTCAGCGTCCAACCAATCTTTGAAACACACACGCATTTCAAGTGTTTCGGGTTTAGACTTTTCCTATCTTTTAAACTCTTCTAAATGCACTAAAAGTTCTTTTAGAGGCAGTGAAGGATGCTTGGATAGCAAAAATATAATGTACGATTGCCTTCGGAATTGTATGTTTCGTGTTTTGACATTTTCACTAATCGAGGAGGTCGAGAGCATATATACTTGTCTTTTCATTGTCTATGCCTTTCATGAAATCTTAACTCAACTGTCGATGCACTTTGACTCAACTCTCTTTTGTAGTACCCCTTTCAGATCGTGCATGTGTACTAGGCATGTAATTTTTCAAATGTAATAACGAATTATACAAAATCACTGGTCATATTTTATTCAAATTCATCCATTCTAAGTATATATAAATGTTGACGGCTTGCTCATTATATTGTTAGCTAAGGAGTTGTATGTATTGTTTGATATTGAATTGACAAGCCTATGCTTTGGCAACTCTTTTTGTGCATGTTTAGATAACTAAGTGGGTTAATGGTAGAGTACCTTTTACGTCGTTCCAACCTTCCTCTGTCAAAAGTTTGTAATCTTCGGGTTTGTGACTATCTAGAGCCAACTTCTAGGTCTTAGAAGCCAATAACATTATCTTAGATTTTTTATAACTTTATTTTTGATTAATTCGTATAATTTCATTTTCAAACGGTGTAACTTTAATTTCAAATAGTTTAACTTATAGTCAATATAAGTTTGACAACTTATAGATATATTTTTGACATTTATCAATGAATATGTTCGCTCATGAAGGTTGATTGGGTTAACTTATCAGCAGAGGCGGACCCATGATTTTTTACCTGGTGAGTCACAATCGATAATCAAATACGTTCAAAGAGTACAAAATACAAGCAAATACTTAATTTTTTTTAAAAAAAATACTTAAAAATTTTTTTGGCCTTGGTGAGTCACTTGACTCACCATGCCAAAGGGTAAGTCCGCCTCTGCTTATCAGTATTGTTCATTGATTAGAAAAACGTAACTTCAATTCTTCTAAGCTTTTCTTCTTGTGATTGTCATGCATAGAGCTTTGATAATATAAAATTTTACCCCATCAATAAGACCTTACCTCTACTTCTTGTGATCCATAGATGTTTACTTGAGGTCTTCTTTGAGATAAGCTTGTTGTAATGTTGTGTCCAGACTAGTTTAAATTTGTATACATATTCTCTACTCCAACTAACATTTAAGAATACGATACTATTTCAAGCCAATTTTTAAAACTTGAGGAGATCTACAAATCAAAGAGGAGGGGCTATTTGAGGTTGAGGTTTGCCTGCCAAACCGCTGATCATCAGAGTGTTTGGTGAAGAGAGCTTTTCATGAGCGGTTACATCATAAACCTCTAAGATGATCAAAATGTAAGGTTAGCCGCAGGATCCTCATGATTTTTGTATACCCTGCAGTATACCTCATGATCCTAAAAGTACGACTGGTTAGTTTCATCAACTTGTTAATTTCTTTAGAATCGACCGTCCTTCATTCCAAGAAACCTTAGCTTGTAAAAATGGCGATAACATGTGCCTCATACACCCATATATTCACATGCATTGACGCATACACAATACTTTATCCTCTAAAAGACAAAGTTCAGTACAATCTATCAAGCTGTAATGCGCATCCCTGATAACTGAATAGCTCGATCGATGGTATGTTCACATGCTGATCATATGTAATGATATGCTGATCATATGTTCATGTGTCTTGATATGTCATGGGAATATGCCTTTGTTTTCTAGCCTAAAGAGTGTTACGTGTAGTACCATGTAAGTAGATCACATAAAAAATATATTGATAAGCACTAAAACATTGAGGCTTTTATAATTCATATCTGCTATAATTTATATCAGGATACTGATATCTCTGATTTAGATATTGTTATATCATATATAGTTATTGTTATATAAGATATAGAAATACAAAAAAAATAAAAATACAGAAAAACATATATATGTCAGGTATATACATTATAATCTCAGGTAGTATAGAAATAAAAATTATAAAAATACCCCAAATATATTTATATCTGGTATAAATTACAAATTTTTCCTAAAACATTTATAAGTTCATGTTAATAATTGTATCT
The DNA here is from genome assembly GCA_026401315.1 of Dysphania ambrosioides. Taxonomy (NCBI): domain Eukaryota; kingdom Viridiplantae; phylum Streptophyta; class Magnoliopsida; order Caryophyllales; family Amaranthaceae; genus Dysphania; species Dysphania ambrosioides. Next base: position 23,076,725 of record CM048670.1, read on the forward strand.
TTTGTTTCAAATAAAATTTACCACTTTACCATTCATTCCTCTTTGAAACAATTTTTTAGTAATATTTATCATCTATTTGCATGACAAAATCCAAGTAATATTAGTATACCCCACAACTTTTATTTAATATAGTGACATGTTCAACTCCTTTAAACATCCTATACTAAATGGAGTATAGATCGATCTTTTCTATAACATTGTCTTTCATTTTACAAGAATTAACGGTTTGAAATTAATTATTCATGAAAACGATGTTCAAAGAGAGTACAAAAGGGCTTCACTACGGAACTTAATTGTATTATATTGATTAATAAATTAGGGAAACATATTTTGATAAGTAAAAGGCAAGAACATCTACAATGAAATTAAACAATCTATTAAACAAATCTTTTTATCTTTTAACTTTGATATACATAGCATGCATATGTTAACGAGATTATATATATATATATATATATCAATGAAACAGAAATCAAAAGTTGGCAAGTTTATCGGCAATGTCTAATAATTATGTAATACATGCGTATCAAATAATGAGCGAAATGACAAATTATAAGAACAGTAGTTACTAAATAGTGTGACAGAGTATTATTTATGTTGATAAGGACAGTACTTACTAATAATTGTCTAATTGACAAGGTATTGCCAAATGACAAGCATGATTAAGTAGTCAAAAGCAAAGTTGATAACCACTGTCAACAACCATAACTAATTATTAATTTTGATAAGGACCTTGGAAGGTGGGTGGAGTCCCTAGCTAGGCATTGATTTAGTGGTTGTGATTTGTTGACTTTTCTTGTATATGTTATTCTTCTTCAATGATCCATCTTCCTCCCTCCCTCCCTCCCTTGGGTTGATTTGAGCTATATCTTAAAGGTTCTTTGAATCATGGTATGTTTTATTTAGCAAACTCAAGCTTCCAATTAATAGCATATAGTGATGCTAACTGGGAACATGCGTATATAGATACTGGCAGATCTCTCATTGGATATTGCATCTTTCTTGGCAATACTCTTGTATCATGGAAAACCAAGAAACAAAATGGTGTTGCAAAGAGCTTCACTGAGGTAGAATACAGAAGCATGAGCTACACAACTGCAGAGTTAGTTTGGTTGGAGAGATTGCTAGCTTAACTGGAAATAAACATTGTAACTCCAATCATAGTTTATTGTGACAATATCTCAACTTAGCATATTGCTGAAAACCCATGCTTTCATGAGAAACGAAGCATATGCAAAGAAAAAGCCAAAAGATTGATGTACATTACACATTTTGAATAATTCATCATATCGGATCTAGCCATTTGGTGTGCTACTGTATTCCCCCTCCCTGACATGACTACACCACATGGAATGGAACAACGTAGATAAACTAACAATGCAGTTAATCACTAAAGATAAATAATCAAAATGGCATTTGTTACTGTTAATTCTCTAAACCACCTCAAGCGTATCACTTTCAACCCAGACATGAGAGTAATCAAATCGTCTAGCCACCTCCACTCCATATCGCAGTAGCGCTGTTTCTGCTACCGTTGGATCCTAATTTCCCCTGATTCTTCTTACTGACGTAAGAATTATCAATCCTTGAGAATTCCTCACTACCACACCCAGTCCCATCTTGTTATTATGGAGTATCGTTGCATTAGTATTCACCTTGACAAAACCATCCTCCGGTTTTCTCGATGTGTCATCTGTTGAGGTTGGCCACCTCCCTTTAACCCCATGCACACTCATTGCATACTCCCCATAATCCGCAACATGCTTAACAAAGTTTGTAGGTATCGTACCTAGGTCTTGGTCACTTCTCTTGAATATCTCCTTGTTCCTGCAGGTCCACGCAGCCCATGCTAGAGTAACGAACAGACGAGAATCGTTGTGGGAAGAGGGATCAGCTACACTTTTGAACTAATTTGAGAACTCTTCATCCGCTGCTCTTAACGTCAGTTGTTTGAACGGGCTTCTTTCCCAAATCTTCTTCGAGTGCCTGCATTGAAGGAGTGCATGGGCAATGGTTTTATCCCCGTTGTTGCATCTTTGACATATTATATCCTCCCGCATATGCCTTCTTGTCAACTCATAGTTCATCGCTAATGACTTTGAGCATACTCTCCATAGAAAATGTTGCATCTTTGGTGGCCCTTTAATTCCCAAGACATGTTTCCATAACTCCTCACCATCCTCCTGTCCCATTGGCCTTTCCTCCTACATCCCTAGCCAATATGCAAATTTGACTGAAAAGTCTCCATTCGAAGAAAAGGCCTAGTAAAGACTATCAGGGACCTCGCCTCCTACAAGTTGTATAGTCCATACTTTCACAACATCTTTAGCTCTTAAATGGGTCTCGAGAGCTTGCTCGTTCCAGCACAAAGTACTCGTATCAATGAGTGATGATACCATAAGATTTGGATCATTTAATCCATTTGGAGGAAAGGTATTACGGTATCTCCTTACCCTTTTCATCTAGGATCCACCTTTCTCTCCAAACTCAAATGTCTTGCCCATTTTTAATTCTCCATCGGAGCCCCTTAATCAGCAATGACTTAGCCCCCTATATACTTCTCCATGTAAAACTCGGGTCAAAACCTCTTTTAGCCTCAAGAAAAGAGGAGTATTTAAAATATTTGGCCTTTAAAACTCGATGCAAAAGAGAGTCTTCACTATGGTAAGTCTCCATCCTTGTTTTTCAAGCAGAGCTTGGCTAAAAAATTTAAGGTTCCTAAACCCCATCCCTCCCCGGGATTTAGGCAGACACATCGTCTCCCAGTACTTCCAATGGATCTTATTATCTCTACCATGACCCCACCAAAAGCACGCAAGCATCGAATGGATCTCATCTAGTAAGCCATCAGGGATCTTAAACACCCCCATGAGATACGTTGGAATTGCTTGAGCCGCAGCTTTAATAAAAACCTCCTTCCTCGATTTTAACCGACGCTTCTCTTTCCAACCTTGTAGCTTTCTCCATATTCTATTTTTTTAAACCTACAAAGATAGATTTTTTTGATCTACCAATAATTGTTGGTATTCCAAGGTAATTCTCATGCTTTTCCACCTCCTTTACTCCTATCCTCTCGCAAATAAAACTTCTTCGATCCGCCCCCACATTTCTCTGAACGTAACTTCTGACTTCATCAAATTGATTTTCTTTCCCGAAGCACCTTTGTAGAGTTTGATTATTCTCGCAATTTGATATCACTTAGACTCGCCCGCCCTAGCAAATAAGATGCTATCATCAGCAAAAAATAAATGGGACACACTAGGAGCTCCTCTACATATCTGAACACCATGAATGTTCCCCTCATCCACCGCTTTAGAGATTAGACGTGAAATAGCATCCACAATAATGAGGAATAAATATGGGGAAATGGGGTCCCTTATCTAAGTCCTTACCAAGGTGTCACCTTACCTACTATCTTTCCGTTGACCTTAAAGTGAAAAGAATAGCCTGACACACACTTCATAATCCTAAGGATCCAATCACTGCAAAAACCCATCTTTCGCATCATTTTCTCCACAAAACCCACTCGACCCTATTTAAGGCCTTTATCATTTCAAGCTTTAGGGAAAACAAACCCTTCTTGCCTCCCCCTCTTCTCTTCATATGGTGAAAAATCTTAAAAGCGACCAACACATTATCTGTTATTAGTCTGCCAGGGACAAAAGCACTTTATTACAAGGAGATAGCCGTTTTTAACAACGATTTTAGCCTGTTGGCTAACAACTTTGAAATGATCTTATACACCACATTTCATAAACTAATCGGTCTATATTTGGTAATCTTGCAGGGCTCATGACATTTTGGGATAAGAACAACACAAGTTTTGCTTATTTCCGTGATGTCCGTATAACCGAACCACCAATTACTAAAAAACTCCACAATATCATTTCCATCAATGTGCCAAAACTTTTGATAGAAAAGCACATGCATACCATCCGGCCTAGATGCCTTATTTGGGTGTATGTCACTTAACGCTGTGAACACTTCTTCTGCTGTAGGGATCTTGCATAGGCCTACATTCGCCTCATTAGTAATCACTCGCTCGACCCCACTCATTGCTTACTCAACATTAGTAACACCTTCAGATTCCAAGAGTTTTGAAAAATAATCCATTATTAACGACTCAACCGCCTCCTTACTAGACACCCACACACCATCCATATCCTCCAAACCCTCTATGGTGTTCCTCTTTCTCCTTGCATTCGCTTTATGATGAAAGTAAGCAGTATTTTTATCGCCATCTCTCATATTACTTCACCTCACTCTGGCATACCAGTAAGATTCCTCTAAGAGGTGTAAATGATCTAACTCTTTCGATAGTACCCTACACCATTCAATCCGCTTCCCATCCATCGAATCACTCTGGACCTCACGCAACTCCCTCTCGGCTGCTTTGAGTTTTGACTTCAAATTACCAAACGTTGAGAAATCCCATCTACTGAGAGACCCCGCACACCCCGCTAGCTTAACATGCACTTGCTCTTTTGTATTACTCTTCCACGCCAACTTCACCACTTTCTCACATTTCGGGTTCGATAACCAGTATGTCTCAAATCTAAAAGAATGACTTCTCCTCCTATTCTCTTCACTAATCCCAGCTTGTAATAATATCGATGCATGATCCGACCTTTTAATATTCAAAGAAAGATGTCTTCAAAATACGGGAATAGAGAGCACCACCTGTCACAAGATAAGAACCAAACTAGCCTTTCCCTTATAAGTGTATCCTGATATCGACCCTTCTGCCATGTGAAAATAATGCCTTTAAAACCTAAATCCCTAACACCCGTATTGTCAATAGCCTCTCTAAAGCCATCGATACATCTTTCACTCCTAACTACCCCCCCCCCCCCCCCCCCCCCCCCAATCTTTTCCTCCACAGCCAGAATCTTGTTAAAATCTCCGAAGAATATAATTAGAGACTACATACTTCGTCTAATACTTTTTAAGAGATCCCATATTTTATACTTATTTTCCTTTTCTACCCATCCATACATAGCAACCACTCTCCATAATACCACATTACTAGCATCCATAATGTCCACTACAACATGATGCTCTAAAAATGAACTAACAGAGGCACTGATACTTCGCCACCATATACCAATCCCCCTCAATAACCTTGCACTACTAATACAGATACCATCTATAAATCCACACTTATTACGTATCTCTTCCAACCTTCTTAAATCTATTTTTGTCTCCATTAAGAAGACAAGGTTATGGAAAATCTCTCCAGCAACGTTCTCGGAGCATCGTAACTTTTCAAGGGTTGCCAATCCCTTGACAATTCCAAGATAGGATTTTCATTGATGTTCCCGAGGTAGGTTGTGACCCACCTCCGCTACTTTCACAGTGACGCCTTTATTCTCCATCCTCTCTGCCCCCACCCTAATCTTCTTTACGCCCAACTCTTCTCCCAACAACTTGGCTCCATCAATTTCAATATCCTCCCTTATTTTCCTTTTCCCATCCGAGATAACATTCACATCGATTAATTTACCAGCTGAGATCTTCCCTCCTCTACCTATTTTTAAGCTATCTTTGGTTTACTCCCTCCCCTTTTCTTCGATCCCCTTCCTTTATTCGCTCCATTCCCTACGCCTACCATACAAACATCAGAGACATTAAGCCTTAAGGAAGATCCTCCCTTTTTCCTACCAATCCATTCCTCATAGCCTCAAGCATCACGTCCTAATGCCCTAGCACAATAGTTTTCCATCTTCGTTACAACACCCGTGCATATACCTCCATTCACACGCAAAGAAACCCCCTTCTCCGGCTCATACACCCCCAGGCCCTCCCCCTTTTTAGACCTAAAACTCTGTAAACCTACGTTACCTGAGATGTGTCTCCTCATCCACACCTCATTCACCCTTAGGCTCTCCAAACCAATCTCCCCCGACTCAATGTCCTTCCCAGAAAACCCTTCTTTTTGAGATTCCAAAACGTTCCCCATAACTCCTAACACTCCCTCCTCCGCAGCTTCTTGTACATTGTGCATCAAATCCAGTCCCTGCCCCACTAGAACCTCCCTTTCAACACCCCTCGCCTCTTCCCCATCTCCAGCAACTATTAGCCCTCCCTCACAGTTGACTTCCTGGACCCCAGCTCCTCCTCCCTAAACACCCCAACACCACCTACACCCCTATCTCTGTCTTCTCCTACGCTCGAGCCCCTTAATCTATCAATCCTTCTCTTTCCCTCCTCGTTGCATGGCCTTTTGGAGATAAAATCAATCTTCCTCTCTGCCCATAACTCCTTGAAATCCTCCCCCTCCTATTTCTTTCCCCTAATGGGTGAAGCTTTCAACCGAATTCCCCACCCATGGCCATGCGATAACGACTCATCTGAGGCCAACAATTAATCCTTTTTGTTGTGCCCCATAATACCACAACAGAAACAAAAAAAAGGGGAGTCTCTTGTACTTGATACTTACCTTGATAATCTTTTCGTCTTTTGTTCTAATGCTTTGGTATCTACGCATAGGTTTCCTAACATCAATAAGCACTTTAATTTGTGTACACTTGTTGATCACCATCACATCCTCCTCAATCTCTAGAAATACACCCATGTTCGCCACCATAGCCTTGATATGGTTGTTTGTTCTACAATTGAAAGGAGGATTCTTGAATCGAATCCAAAATGGTGAATGGACCAATTCTACATCCGTTGGCTGCTCGTTGCCATCAACCGAATTAAGGATAAGCAAATTCTGTTCAAAACGCCATGGGCGACCCTCTAAAACCCTCTCCTTATCCTTCCAATGGAAAAATTGGAAGGCATAAAGGTTCACCCCCAAATTACGAATTAAAACCCTACCTTTCATCCCACATGATTGAATAATTATTTCTTAAATGCCTCAACATTGATGCCCCTATTAGTTAACATCTTTCCAACCAATAAGAGTGAAACCCTAGCCTCATGCTCTGTCGCACTCACTGCACTCATGTCTATTACATCATCCTCTCCATCATTGATGTTTAAGGTTGAATATTTATCAACTATATCATCCACCATGACACCGAATTAACCACATGAATTAACGCACGAAACCGGTGGTAGAATCCCATCTCTCTCAAAGGAAGATTTCCTCTCTCACAAGGTAGGGTAAGCCCTCTCTTTCGAGGGACTCTTTGCTCCATAAGATTAGTCTTATAATCAAGGCGTGAGAGTTCAGAATTTGCAAGTTTGTTAATTTGTTCAACTATCTTTAAGTTAGTCTCTAAAATAATAAGATAGATATTGTATAAGAAATGTATATCTGATTGACTTATATTTGAACTCTTAATTTTTATGATATTGTATAAGAAATGTATATTTGATTGACTTGTATTTGAACTCTTTGTTTTTATGGAAAGAATAATGTCATTAATAATAAGTAATACAACATTTACAATGACAAAACATATTTATAAAGTACATATTTAGAGAATTAACATGACTTTTACAACCCAAATAATTAATATTTATTATATTCAAACACATATTCAACCCTAGCACTTCAAGCTTGCTACTAGTAGTGCTATTTGATGACTTCACATTTTTCTATGGAGGCTCTTCAAAATTTGATTATGCACTATAATTATTTAGAATAAAGAATCAATAATAATAATAAAAAAAAAACTAAACCATTTGAATTCAAATCACCTTTTTAGTTGTTGACAACCTAAAAATGAATAACTCATGCAAATTACGAGAATCTAAAACCAATTTAATGGATTAAAAAATCTCATTGATGAAATTCATGCATCAAAATTATAAAATAACCTTAAAAATTATGAAAAGGAGTCGGAATTAGTCTAATACTAAAAAAAATTAAATTATTTCCAACCTAAATGGACAAGACAATCTAAGCCCAAAAAAAGGTTTAGGGAGGAGAGAGGAGAGATAGCTACAAATAAATGAAAATCTTATTACTCTTGTTTTGATGTTAACACTTTCTTCACTGAATATTACAAGTAAGGAGTATATGTTAACAATGCAAATAAGATTATGCACTCGGGTGCACAATACTCACTGTGCACCTGATCCAAAACGCAAAAAAAAAAAGTACAAATCGCAAGTTTCATTAAATAAGGGAAAAATGTAATGAACATGAAGGACAAATGCAATGAACGCGTGCAATTCATTATTTTCCAATAGAAATCATCATTAATGCTTTATAATTAGCATCATTAATTCTTTATAATTTACAATGATGAAGCATTGAAAATTTAATAATAACTATTGAGATTCTTTTTGTTTTACTTAATTCGCATCACATTTTAAAATCTAACGAATTTATACAGGCACACCACTGTTGAAAATATCATGTACATTACTTGATATGTAAATGTACATCACGTACAAAGAACATGTTCATTACAAAGTCATACGATGTACATCTGTGTCATTATGATTACAATATGCAAAATCAAAATTTAAATGTACATATATATTGTACAATACAGAAAGAGTTACTGTTGAACACTTTATAGATTTGTAATGTATATTTCTTATGAACTGAATGTATATTGTAGGTACTTTCAATGATCATAAAACACAGACATCATTAATTAAATGATATACTCAATACTAATGAATATTCTATATATTTTTAATGAACAATATGCTTAGTACTAATGAATATTCTATATATACACAATACTCATTACATTGGAATCAAATATACTCAATACTAATAAACATTATATATATATATATATATATATATATATATATATATATATATATATATATATATTTCTAATATTCATTACAATCGATTTAAATGTACATGTTAAATAAACAACATACGCCAGTAATTTCTCATTGAGCATGTGCACAAATATGTTTAATGTACAAAATACTTAACAATAATGTATATTTTATCATAATTAAGATGATCATTACGTTGAAATACAAATATACTCGATACTCATTACATTGGAATCAAATGTACTCAAATATACTCATTGAGCATGTGCACGAATATGTTTAATGAACAATATACTCAATACTAATGAATATTATATATATATATTTAATGAATAATATACTTTGTATTAATGAACATTATAATATACTCAGTCAAATTTGGTAAAAATGGAAAATGAAGAGTCACACACTAGGGTTTGTGCTAATAATGAGTGCGTGAATAGAAGTGACAGTTTTGTTCCCACAATAATGATTAATGTTTGGGGGGGGGGGGGGGGGGGGGGGGGGGGAATTTTAAACTGTCAATGTTCATTACAATTCTACAGAATGTTCATTACTTTTTTCACATATTAAATGTGGTGCACAGTCCTCACTATACACCCGGGTACACAGTCCAACCAAACTTAAAAAGAAAAACAAAGTAAAAGAGCAATAAATGAAGTTATAAATAAATAAATAAATCCAAGAAACTATATCCAATCTAAAATGTACATATATAAGTATACGTGTATGGCTAAAATATGTAGAGCGTTCATATATACGGAGAATTATTACTTTTTTTTGAATGACGAAGCGGAAGTTTCACATGATTCATGCACATTATATATTATTCCCTACTTTTAGAAGTAATTTTGGGCAACTTGACATCCTAATCATTTTCACTTCCTCGCTGATATACGGAGTAGTGATATAGCTTTAAATTCTGGTCTCAGGGTCAGACATTTGGGAGCAATATAGGGGCTTGTTTTTACTTTTTACTAGGATGTGAATTGTGAAATGTGAATCCCATAACTATCTTACTTTTACTTTGGTGTGGGACACTTGGGTTACCCGTCAATAAGGAAATTCTAGAGCATGTCATGCCATGTGAACTTGTTCTTTAACTAGTTAAGTTCCAAACCAACACATCTTAAATGCATTTAAAATCAATCCAACGCCAATTTCAGAATAATTCATTTAGCTACCTTTATATGTATGATTAAAAAGTATATATATTATGTCTGCAAGGAAGTGTTCTCGATCATTACGCAATTACTAAATTTATAATAGGATCGTTATGAAGATAATTAATTCGATTATTTTAGTACGTATTGTAACGTTTAGCCAGAAACCAATTGTGTTACATGAGTTTAATGTGATTAAACCCACAACTAATCTAACCGGCGGGAAACACAGATGGATCGGTTTTCTCCAAGACCATTTATCTAATGGGTAACAGGTGTAGGGTCAGGGTTTTATGTGCTTGGTTGTTTAGTACACGTAGAAAATCAAATAGGCTAAATCATATACTTGCACATACCTCAAAAGAAGACATAAAGTATGTATTATATTCGCAATTAACCTCAATCAGTGATGGAGAAACACAAGAGAAATTTGTACTTGTTAGTTTTGCAGTTATGTTGGCTTGATGTATGAAAACGTATTCTCCTTAAACTAATGTGAGGGGACACTCCTATTCCATTCTTGTAGAATATACTTATTTAGTTTAGTGCATAACTTTTCTCAATCTTTACACGCACAAAGGTTAACCTCTAACATAATTGACGCATTTCCATTTTATTAAATTATACTGATCATAACCTAAAATTATCTTTTTAATTTTAAAAACTTTCCATTCTCTTCCTTTATTATTTTTAAGCATTTTTTTTTAAAGATAGAGGGATACTCCTATTACTGAAATAAGCTATTTGTAATAGTTAGTGACTTTCTTTCTTATTGGTAAGAAAAGTTAAAGTCAACCTAATGAAAGTGGCTGAACTACTTTAGAAATTAGTGCGAAAGAAAGTGATGATTAATTGCTTTATGAAACGGGACGACGAGTAAGTCTGTAACCTAATGTTTTTAATGGGAATTATTGAGTGAGCTCAGAATAATATTGAATTCTTAAGATATGGTTTAAAACTAACAGATAGGAAGACATTAATTGATTAATATGAGAAGAGTTTGTACAAGTCATTTGACGTATCACACACACCACCATGGCATGGCATGGTTCCATGACGCACCAATCCTATGGGGCATGACGGCTACTAGAGAAGAGATTAAAGAATTAGCCCTTAAGCAGGGGAGAGATTATATAAGTAGGATTATCAATACTTTAGAGGATTGAATAGAGTATGAAATTTTCAACACATTTTTTAAGTACAATGATATCAAGGTGGAGTTTTCAATCTTTCCCTTAACGGAAGACAAAACAAATATCAAAGGTTAAATATTAAAGGTTGTGAGAATATATAAGGAAATCATTAAGAAATAAACCCACGATCATAAGCCAATGCAATTATATAAATAAAGTACCACATTTCTTAATACCAATTACTTAAGCTATACATGTATTTTCTCCGCCTTTTTGTCTTTCAACAAGAGGTGGGAATCAAAATGTTGGATCATTAAAAAAAAAATAAACAAAAGTTGTAAATCAGGGCTAGGGATAAAAGCATTGACAGATGGGTTCAAGGCTTTGACAATTGACATGCAGGCTTAGGGCTTTGAAACTCTCCATAATAGCAAGTTTATCCTACATTATGGAATACATAGGAAAATGAGCTCTTTGGGGTAAAATGAACATACAATTTCAAGTAAAAAAAAAGAATAATTTTAATAGAAAACTAACAATTTTTGAGTTAAATGACCAGTTTTAGATAAATGAACAATTATGAGTGAAAATAAATAATTTTATAAAAGAGTCGAACACTTGTATTCAAGTGAATTGTATCATTGTTGATATGACACTCAATCGATATCCAAAATTATTTTCTTAACCACATAAGATTTTTCACATTAGATATAATCAAATAATCTCAAACATATTAGAATCTTTAATAAATTTAGACGATTCTAATTCACAATTACATAAATATAATCTTAAATTCATATTTTTTTTCCCAAAATTATTTCAATGTTCAAATACCTAGCTAATTTATAATTGTTTTATTTTCGTTAAAATTACCCATTTAATTAAAAAATCATTCATTTTATCTAGCGTGGAATAGTACTCCCTGGACTATAAAAAAAAGTTTATAGCTTTACAAGGCCTATCAATACGAGTTCATGAGTTCAACACTATATATTAATATATATTTATCTTGTTGTCTATTATAAATATAATCATAAAATTAACATATTTGACATGATCTAAAAAACAAGTTCACGAGTCCGAGTCACATTTTCATTTGAACAAATTATTTACATGAATATACATAAACTGCAGAAAAACTACAAAATAAGGGATGATAATTTAACACAATAGTTAACTTAATATTTTGGAACCTCAATCTTAATCAATTAAATTAAGTTGGTAAGACCTCATTGGTTCCACATCTTCACCAATCATCATCGTTCGACTAGTATCAGTTTCTTTTTTCTTTTGTTTTTTTTTTTTTAAAAAAAAAAAAAAGGCTCCTAAGCGGCTAAGCAGCATGAGACAGTCCAAGAACAGAGCCACCCGGCCCAGCCCGACTGGGATTATATACAAGGCTGGAAATCGTAGGCCGCAACTGCTTCTTCCAAAAATCATGGCTGGGCCCCACGTCTTCCACTCTATTCCTAACCTCCACAACCACCAAATCCTCCGTCAATCTATGAACTTCCACCACCACACCGAATTCCCCATTTTTCCCCTCCACTCTAACCCCCATCCCGCCCCTCATCCTCTCCACCTCTGTCCCCTCAATCCCGAGCGCCGCCTCCTCCACTCTCTCCACCACCCTCTCCGCCGCCTCCTTTGATAAAAAAGTCTCCCCCTTCTCCTTCTCCTCCAGCAAGCCGGATAGATTGAACCCGGGCGAGAAGGATATCAAATCAAAAGCATTCAAATACCTCTCCTTCTCCTTATCCTTCCCCTCCGCTTCCAGGTCATCATCACCGAAATAAAACGCAGCCAAGTCAACCTTCTCCTCTCCTTTCTTAAACCAAGGATCATCCAGAATATCCTGGATAGAATATCTAGTGTGGGGATTCGTGTCAAGGAGGTGGGCCAGGAGATTCTTCAGCTCCGGAGACATATACTTCGGGCACCGGAATTCTCCCTTGTAAATCTTCCGATACAAGTGCATCAGATTTGTGTCGTTAAACGGAAGATACCCTGATGTCAGTACAAACAATATAATCCCGCAAGACCAAATGTCAACCTTTGCCCCGTCGTACCCTTTCTTTGCGAGGATTTCAGGTGCGACGTATGCCGGAGTTCCACACATTGTGTGTAACATCCCGTCTGATCTGGTCTCATCTTTAACAGCGCTGAGCCCGAAATCCGAAATGATGAGGTTCCAATTCTCGTCTAGTAGAAGGTTTTCCGGCTTGAGATCGCGGTGGTATACGCCGCGAGAGTGGCAGTAACCGACTGCTGAGATCAGTTGGTGGAAGTAGCGGCGGCTGAGGTCTTCGCTGAAGCGTCCTTTTGACACTTTCCCGAAGAGCTCGCCCCCCTTAGCGAACTCCATGATAAAGTAGACTTTGGTCTTGGTGGCGAGGACCTCGTGGAGGCGGATTATGTGGGGGTGGCGGAGACGCCGCATGATTGACACTTCACGTTTAACGTGTGCCGTGAGGTTTCCTCTGAAGATTTTCTGTTTGCTGACGGCTTTGACGGCGACACTTTTCCCATCGCGGACGTCACGGCCGTGGTAGACTTTTGCAAAGCCACCTCGGCCGAGTAATCTGCCTAGCTCGTATTTGCCGAATAGGACTGGTTTTTGTTCGGTGATGGTGGCCGCGGCGGCGGACAGAGTGTCATTGTAAATCTCTGGCATTGTATCCAGAGACGATGGGAGGATTGGGTCGTGCTTCCAGTGTTGTGAGTCAGTTGAAGATTTGACGGTTCTATTAGACGCAATCTAAGGTAAATAAGAAGTAGGATTGGAATTTTCTGGGGAATTGAATCGTAGTATTGAGATTATGAGTAGGTTTATGGAGGAAGGAGTATTGTTTTAGGACTCATGTAAAGTATAGAACTTGAAAACTGATGAACAAGTAAGTGTAAGGAGTACAAGCTTTAAATACAAAACGGGCACGCTAAGGATGACATCAGGTGGGTTATTACTTTATTAGTAACTTCCCTTTTTAATTTAGTTTTGTTACGTTTTGTATCTGTACAGTGATGTTTAAATCGTGTTCGGAAATATTAGTTGATGGTCTTCGTGATTGTGTGAAGATTAGAAAACTAGTGTTGAGCTTTGTGGAGGTGGAAAAATTGTCTATCTTTGTTGGCTATTACAGTTGTTGTTACACACTAGAGCCTGATTTTATGATTTTAAATAGATTACTACTGGTTGAATCAACAATAATAATAATAGGAATAAAAGATAGAACATTTTTACGGATCGGTTTTGGGTTGACCCATCGCGGGTCGGTTCTTATCAGTTCGGGTTAAATCGGGTCAATTTGGCCTGTCGATTCGGATCGGGTTTGGTCAGGTCATTATTGGGTCGGGTTAAATCAGTTATTTTCTTGCTCGGGTTCGGGTCAGGTTGTATTCGATTCAGGTCAAGGTCGGTTTAGGTCAATTATGATAATGAGTTGCCTTGATTTCGGTTGAAATTGGGTTTAAGCTTTATTGAGTTCGCATCGGGTAATTAATGATAATGTTTGGTTTTAAGGTTCTTAGAAATTTCGTACAAATAGGTCGGGCAAGATTATGTCACATTCACATATTCAAATTGTTAATATATCGAATTAATTCGGGTCACAAGTTGTTATAAATCGGGTAATATTGGTTATGTGTCGGGTTCAATCGATTTCGGGTTCTCTTTGGGTCGGGTAGTAACGGTTTGAGTCTTTAAACGGGTCGGACACAGATTGAGTTCGGATCTTCAAATATCGGGTCAAATCAATTTCGTGTTAATTTCAGGTCAAGTTGGGTCAGTTTTCGGGTCTAACTTTACAGGTCATAGTCAGATCAGTCGATTTTAGATAACTTATCGAGTCGGGTCCGATTTTAACAACTCTAGTCCAAACGCGTTGGCATAATTTTAAGAGAAGACTATCCAAACTTCCCTAAAACCTCTTCTGTTTGGAAAAACTCATTGTAATATGGTACTATTGTGGACTGTGGTTAAGGAGTATACGCGTTACTATTTATTGAAGGAGGGAGTAACTGAACTTTTTCAGCAAACCATTAAATAATAATTTAAAAACAAGCAAAGCATTTGTACCTTTTCTGGCTAATTATTGATGATGTCCAAATTGATGCGACAAATTACTATTCTAAGAAAGAGTAAATCAGGATTCAAGCTTACCATCATCTTAATCCCTCTTCTTACTGATAATGATTTGTATAGCTTTTTAACAAGGACAACACTTTTAAGCGATCACATTAAAAAGAGGATAAGATGCGTAATACTCCTTTCGTCTCGATTTACTTACTACAATTTTATTTTTGGAGTTAAAGTTTAAAAATTTAAAACACAAATTTTAATTATGTTTTAACTAGTTATATTCAAATTGGATTTTTGTGGATGTATTTTAATGTAAGTTTTTAGAATATCAAGTTTCCGTAATGTTTTATCTAACGAATTTAGAGAAAAGAAAGTTTTAACTTATGTCTTAAAAAATCATTAAAAAATATATAGAGCAACTAAATTGGGACAGGAATACATAATAACATCAAGAAAAAATGATGAACATTAATATTTAAAAAAGTTAAAGCCAAGGAAGGAAGTAAAAATGTGTGAAAAAACTAATTTTATAACTTATAAGGAAAATGCTGACACTTGAGGGTATAGTTTCGTATTTTCATTGTATAGAAAGCATCAAGGAAGCATCTTTATTTGTACTGTTCTTGTCATTTTTGTGACACTGACAGGGACAAAATCTATATTGTCCTTATACAATTTTTTTTGAGCATTACGGAGTTATCAACAATACGTTGAGAAAAAGTTTGACGATAAAACAAAGTAGTGTGCCTAAGGGCCCTAAACATTACGTCTTCTTTCGCAAACTCAAGTTCATCCAAGGAAATGTTAAGAAACCTTTTTATATATATATATATATATATTAAAGCCGTGTATGCACTCCAACTCTCCAAGGAACCGAGATTTGGAGAACAAATGGCAAAACATACCAAGTGTTATGGGTAAAATTCTGCCAAGGGAAACACCGTGACCAGGGAAAAGAGTTACGCATCAAGTGTAAGAAGAAGCGGACCATGAGGTTCGTGGTAGTTAGAACATGACTCCCAATAACCGTCGACGGATAGGTATATGTAACCGGTACACGACATATGCGGTGAGGATAACGGGTATGCTTGGTCAGTGCATCCGCTTAATTGAAATTCGAGATGCTAGGACGCATGGCTAAGAGCGAACCGCAATTGTTGACTAGTTAGAACGGGATGAGGCCAACGGATAGAAAAGTTGCAGAAATCGTTCAAAGGGGATAAGATTCATCCCGAGATTTGCTCATGAAGGATTCTCAACGGGAAGTAGTATGGGTCAGCTGGAGTGGAGGTATAAATAGGACGCCAGGAGAAAAAGCTAAGGGACTTCATCAAGCAAAATATACGCACAGCCTACAAAACACTTGCATTTTCAATTGTACTTTGGTTCTCATTTTTAATTCCAATTCTTGTGTTCGATCCCCGCGATTTTTCCCTTTTCTTAGCTTTTCCGCGTCACCTCCTTTGTATCATTTAATCGTTTTATATTTTACTGCTTTGTTTGAGCTTATACGTAGCTTAGCTAGCTGTTAAAACGTCTCAACTTCAATTAATTACTAGGTGACAAATTTTAAGTACATTACTATAGTGACATTTCGTTCTTGAACAAGTTAGCTAGTAGATCGAGCAAAAACCTCAGTGGCTAGCTACTTCATATAAGCTAGCTACTAAAGATATATTGGGAAGGTAATTTTCTTTTCATCTCTTTTATTTTTTTCTCTGCTTTCTTTCTTGTCCTGTTTGTATGTCCTTTGCGAAAAAATAATAATAATAATAATTAATGTCTTCAAATGATAAACTAGATATTAAAGCCGAAAACTTGACCTTGAAAAAACAAAGAAAAATATCACTGCCGAAACTAGCTATCAGAAAGGCTGTGTTTGCATTATAGATTTGCAGTCAACATCTAATGTATGGACAGTCATATAAGTGATCTGTTAATATTTATAGCGGTAATTCATACAAACACCTAATGAAAACAGTGACCAGAATACTAGTCACTAGATCATGTATTCATGTATATCTGTAGAGTTCACCATATTAAAAGGAGAGGTGCTTGTGACCCATGTTATGTAACTCTGGAACAGACTCTTCAGATAATTGCGCCATGAGTTTGTCAGTTTTGAATAATGATATCATGCGTCGTTCAACTTAATTATATATTTACGTATTATTTAATTTCTATTCTTGTAAATACATAATAAATTTATGAATTCTCAAGCTTAGGAATGATCCAACTTCACTTTAAATGTCTAAAAACAAATACGTGAGTGTTTGGCCCAAATCAAACAATATCATACTAATGCGGGATTTATAGCCTTCGGGTCTAACAATTTCCTGTATACCTCGTATAGCGCCCATAGGATATGGAATTGCACATAGTTTCTGGTTTCAAGCTATTGGATACCCTCACTTATTCGATCTCTCACAAGAGCAGTGCAACGAGATTAACTACTTTGGTGTACATTTATGGCAATTGGCTGATAATTCAGTCATCACTTCCGAAACACTAAACGGAACAAACGGTGGAACAAATTATATCCATTCATTAAATATAAAAATAATATCGTAGCCTTGGGATTCATATTTAACAGATCCCATAATTTTAGGTTGCGATGAATCAGATCAGATCAGATTCCCAGTTCGCCGCAACATTTCCTGTGTGTATGATCTGTCCAATTTCTACAGGGTATTCTTAGGAACGTTCAACCGCACACGATTTTTCTATTTTTAAGAGTACAAATATCATCTCCAAAATAGTGCGTGATATATGTGCATGAACATGTGTGTACTGTTACGTTGGCATCATATGCGTTGGCAAGTGAGTAGTAATGTACGACTGAGGTAAACAGTACGTGGTATGGACCCTCAATTCCTTCTAATTAAAGATGTACATTGGTCGGATTAGGGTTGGGATACCTCAAATCTTTGATAGTGGACTATCGACAAGTAAGTGTAAATAATTCATTACCTAATACTCCCTCTGTTCTTATAAGTTTGCCCCATATACCTCTTTGGGTTGTATGTAAAAGATTGCTCCATTTCTTTTCTTGGTAAGTTGGACCATTTTTAATCTCTTTAATTAAGCCTTGGGAGTTGGGGTAAGTGATGTTGGGTGGGCTATTAACTTCGGCCCTTGTGATAACCCTTCCCTCCACTTTACTCTAACCCTAGCTTCACTTCCTCCGTCTTCGTGCCTCATCCTCCATTTTCGCCCGGTTGAACCCTAAATCTTCTCCTCCATTGCAACCTTTACCTCTACCTTATCATAACCCTCACCCCCATTTGTTGACAGCAACATCATCTTCATTCAATCTCCATCAGTAGAGCCATGGGAGATTCGTATTTTTCTGATTCTTGTGATTGGTCGGAGTTTGTACCTGACACTCCACCATCACCTTCTCCTCCTCCGTCTATGGTGCACCAAATTCCGGTAGTACCTAGATCTAGTCCTAATCCCTCTATTCCTTCGCCACCGATTATTACGACCCCATCTGTGCCCCTTCATCCACCGGATCTTGTGGTTCTGGAAACCCCAGAAGAGGTGTGGAGCACACCGGAGTACCGGAGGCAATACGGAGGGAGGGTGGAGAGGAAGCTTCACTTTGGGGGTGAGCTCGACGGCTCTAAAAGCAATGGGTCCAGATCTGAGGGACTACTCACCGTCTGTGATAGTGAGGACGAGCAATGGGTCCCTCCTAATCACGTCCCTAGTCCTTGTGACGACATGCTAAGGCTATTGCTTCCTGAATATTTCAAGAAGCCCAAGATAAGAACTCCTTAACTCTTGCTTTTCTCGGTTCCTTGTTTGATTTTTTGCTTCCTGATTTATGCTGAGGCTATTGTTTGATTTCAATTTTCCTGGTGCTTATGTCGTGTTCAATATGTTCAATTTCTTTGTGACTGCATGCCTTATTTTTGTGTAAATTCGAACATCTACTCTTGATTTGCATGTTTAAGTTTTGAGTTTCTTTTTTTTGTGCATACAGTGATGGTGTTTCTTCGTGTAATTTGTGAATTCGGACATTTGGGCTGTAGTTGCATTGGTTTTATTTGACTATTATCTTGGGTTATTTGTGAATTTGTTGGTGACTGAGTACTGGTTGCTGTATTTGGGTTATTTGTGACCTTTGATCGAACATTTGTGCATATTGGGTAATGGTTGTTGTGACTTATTACTGGTTGTTGCTGTATTTGGGTTCTAGTTGTGCAGGGTGTATTTTGGTATATTTATTTGGGTTGTAGTTGTACTGTTGTTATTTGAGCATTACCTTGGGTTATTTGTGATTTCTGTTGTGAATGAGTATTGGTTGTTCTATTATTTGGGTTATTTGTGAATGTTGTTCGAACATTTGGTCATACTCAATACTGGTTATTGTGACTAAGTACTAGTTGTTACTGTATTTGGGCTGTAGTTGTGTATTTTGGTATATTTATTTGGGTTGTACATGGAGTATTTATTTGGGTTGTATAGGGAGTATTTGGGTGGTACAAGGAGTATTTGGGTTGTAGTTCTACATGGAATATATTTATTCGGGTTCTTGTGAATATGTTGTGTTCTGTGCTATGCTATGTTCTAGTTATGCTTACTTATGTTATTATGTGATGTTATGCTGTCATTTATGCAGTTATATGCTGGTTGTACTCTATGCTATGCTATGTGATGTCCATATTGTGTCATTTATCCTATGATATGCTCTCCATATTATGTTCCCATATTGTTCTTGTACTCCCTCTGTTCTTATTGTTTTTCTGTAATATTGCATTCCTCTGTTCTTATAAGTTTGCTTCATTTGGTAAGTTATGGTTCTTAGATTTGTTGCATTCCTCTATGATGTGAAATTATTCATAGTTACATGTGTTGACACTTGAAGTTTTGAGACATGATCCCCTCCCTTGTCCCTTGGTTCTTGATTGATGAGGCATATAGGGAGTCAATATTTTAGGGCAGTAATTAGGAGTTTTTATGATTAAAGTGTTATCTGAGAGATTTTTTCTCCATGACGATTGAGCTGTCTATGATTTCAAGTTTCCTAGTCTTGCCCTAAAGTGTTTTGATGCCATATGCCACCAATCATTCCAAGGACTTAGTGTTGTGTGATTATGTTTCATGCTTTTATGTTAACTTATGTGATGAGAATTTGTAAATCCTGAGAGGAACTTAGTTGCTTAACTACATTTCACATGCATTGCTTGTAATAGGATACCAAAATGATACATGAATGTTGAATTGCTTACAAAAAAGACAAAATGAACTTAAAACAACTGAACTAATACATACTTAGACCTTGCATCATGTCTTCCAGTTCTGTTGCAATGAGTTCATCCTCCTCTGTTTGTGTTAAGTAAGTTGCATTGGCTTGTTGTTCACTGTTGGGCTGTCTATTAAATCCTGCATTTCCATTTAGCTCTGCTTCTTGTTCCTGAATTGTTTCTTGACATTGTAATATGAGTTCAATAGGCACATCCACCGATGTAGGCAAAGTTCCCTCTCTTTCCATTCTTTGCTTCCCAACATGTGGTAATTTGAAGTTGTTTCCACCCTTATGTTTCATTATTTCAATCATCACGTACTGTAGTGACAAGAAAACATGATTTAGTAATTGAGGCTCAAAAATATTTAAAGCATACTCCACAGCCTCTATTAGTTGATCCACTGTCCTATGGGCTTGCTCATGTTGTATGGCTTGTATTGCTCTAAAAAAACCTAAGTCTAGAACATTTGTATATGGTAATTAGGTGGTTGTGACATCAATTCAATCTTTAACCCATCTGAATTTGCTGCCTCTTTAAATCCTTCATCTGAATTTAGAATATGGGGTGTAGCATTGTCTTGTTGAATCCATATGTGCCCATCTGCCCCCAGTAACCACTTGCTTTTGATGGTTGGTATGAGTTTGGTTATTATCATCTGCTTGATGACCGCTTTGGTGATATTTTTTATTGGCTTTGTTTCCATGGTCACTGCCTCTCTATGCACACTTTTCCTCTTAGCTGGTGTTTTTTTTGCAAACGGCCAAGAACCTATCTTTCCATCAAAGACACAACTCCCATCTTCTGAAAACTGTGATCTTGCTACTGTTGTAAGGAATATTATCTTCATTATGAGCCTCTTAGACTTTGTATGTCTGTGTGGTTCTGCTTCTCCTGGTGCCAAATAAAATGATTGACTTGTTTTGGACATATAAAACCACTTTTCATCGATATGGACCACATTATGCATATCATGAAACCGTGGGTTATTATTCACATATGACACTTGAGACATACACCATTGAAGCCTCTGTTGTCTATTCTTAAGAGTTAATGTAGGCTTGATTGCATTACTAGGTCTCCTTATCTAGCCTTCTTTGATGAATCTATGAACTGAGGTTGTATTTATGTTAAGTGCTTTGGCAAGTGACCTTATATTAGTTCTATGTTTACGTGGAATTGCCAGTAATTGCTCTTCATCTAGTTGAATTTGTTTCCTACCAACATTTCCTTTGTAATTTTTCTGTACTTTCAGATTCTCTACATTAGTTGTGATTTTCTTGACAGCTCTCCAAATCCTTTGAACTGTCCACCTACTACAATTGTATGATAATGCCAGTTTTCCTATCTCACCATGTGCTAACTTAAGGTTTCTACTATTTTCTAAGAGATGTATCATGCAAGAAAGTCGTTCAGATTCACTCATATCCTTTCTTGTCACTGTCCTTACGGTTGCATGTGTTGGTTGTTCAACCACTGGTAACGTACCTTGGTAAGTTGTCCCTTGTTGAAGATCAACATCTTCTGGTCTTTCAGGGCCATCTGATGCTTGAGGTCCATTTGTGTTTGTTGCATCTAGCTCTGTTCTATTTGTTGCCTCTAGGAATGTTCTGTTTGTTGCCTCTGGGAATGGTCTGATTGATGCCTCTGGTACTGCTCTGTTTGTTGCCTCTGGGAATGTTGTGTTTATTGCCTCTAATCCTATTATGTTTGATGCATCTGGTCCTGCTCTGTTTGTTGCCTCTAGTACTGGTCTGTTTGATGTCTCTGGTTTTGCTCTGTTTGTTGCCTCTGGGAATGTTGTGTTTGTTGCCTCTGGTCCTGTTCTGTTTGATGCATTTGGTCCTGCTCTGTTTGTTGCCACTGGTACTGGTCTGTTTGATGCCTCTGGTCCTGCTCTGTTTGTTGCCTCTAGGAATGCTCTGTTTGTTGCCTCTGGTGCTGTTCTGTTTGTTGCCTCTGGGAATGTTATGTGACTGTTGCCATTGGAATTTGTTGTGAGAAGGATTGAATCTGACAGCTCTTCCTCTTCAGTAAGTGGCATTGTTGGTACACTCAATGATGAATTAATCTGAGAGTAAGTGGGGTTAATCTCCATGGTGGCCCTAGTTTAATGGAACAGTGAGATGCATTTATGGTTGTGTATTTACTCTTTGCTTCCTTGCTTCTGTCCTTTTATAATGTGGGCTCCAACTCTTTGCTTCTGAAAAGTGGCGTGGGATTTCAGTGGTAGAGCCTTCCAAAATTTTGAATTTGGCTCCAAAAGTTGAAGAATGGGACAGCTCAAAAAATCCTTATAGTGGGACACCTCCGCTTGCTGAATTTGGCTCCAAAAGTTGTAATTTGGCTCCAAAAGTTGTAATAATTAACAGCTCTAAAAGCTGAAAATTTTGAATTTTGCTCCACTACTTTATTTGACAGCTCTAATTTATTCAATAATCACCTTTGACTTTGCTCAATTAACTTTAGTGGAATTCCAATGTGGCACTACTTTATTTGCTTTTCTTGAAAAAGTGAACAGATGTATATGAGGCAAACTTATAAGAACAGAGGGAGTAGTATTTAAAAGTTTTGGAAATTATTGATCCATTATTAACGCGATATGACTAATTAAAAACTTAATAAAACATAACTTTTTAAAAGACTGACCCAATTAAGTTCATAATTAATTAAATTTTTTACAAACGGACGGTTAAAGGCCTTTAATGGATCCCCTCCCATTTAAACATGTCTACTTCTGAAAGAATTGTACATGACATTCTATTCAATGAGTGGTAACAAAGTCTTTTAAGAGATAAGTCTATTACAATCATGCAATATATGAAATATTTGTGCGTGGTGTATTGAACGCTTGTGTTGCACAACTAGCTAGTGAGCTAAAAGATGGAATAATGGGTACAAACACTAATTGCATATGGATTGGACTGACACTTGTACACCATTGCTATGTATACCATCAAAGACATGACACCTTGTATCAAGTATTTTATGGACAAACAATGTTGAAAGTAATCATTATGCTTTCGATATTGATAGTCTAATATTAGCTCTTGCTATAATAGGTCAAAAGTTTCATATAACTTGCATTGTCACTAATATTAATCTAAGTGATGTTAGTTTAAAAAGTTCAATCATCAAACTACTTACCTAAAATTCAGTGAATTTCAATTGAGTGGCTGTTGATCGTTCACTACAAAATTTATAACCGTTGTGAAAATAATGGATAAGCCATGATTTTCATTGATGGGATGGGCTCATCTCACAACCTCCACAAGGCATGGGGGATGTATGGACCCCATTTTAAGAAAAATAGTGATTGACATTAATTATGGAAACAAGATGTGGTTGGAAATCAATTCCGAATTCCAATGACTTGTTTATACAAGTACTTTTTTTTACGAGTTGGTTTGTGCGTCGTCAAGCCCGGAGGAGTAATGGAGTATGTACATATATGCAATCAAAGGAGGTAATGTTTTGTGTTTCAAACTAAAATTCCTTGCTATTGATACAAACTTGAAATTTGATATCTTATGCACATTGCTCGATAACTTGATTGAGCTAGATCCAATTTTATTTACTATAACAATCAAGTTAATTTCTAAACCAATTTCATGGGAGTTTAATCTTGTTTATTATTATAATAATAATAGTTATTATTATTATTACATGTCCAATTTTCTCCTTCTTTTTGGAAATTAAGAGATTAGAAGTGAAAATTGATAGGATCTCTTTTTGGGTCCTTTTCATTAAAAGAGAAATGAAATTGATAGATAAAAGAACAATAGAACACTTTTATCGTGTTTATAATAGTTGTCAAAGATCCGCTCCTTCGAAACTTATATCGTACATCAATGCAGATTCGGCAGGATGGCCGGATACTCAGCGTTGCACTTCTGGTTATTGTGTATATTTGGGTCATAACATAGTATCTTGGTCAGCCAAATGCCAGGCCACTTTGTCCCATTCTAGTGTTGAGGCTGAATACAAAGGCGTTGCTAATGCTGAGGCTGAATCTATTGATGGAGTTATATGGTCCTCTTAGGCAAGCATCCTTGGTCTACTGTGATAACATTTATGTTGTTTATCTGTCATGTAAGCCGATA
The DNA here is from genome assembly GCA_026401315.1 of Dysphania ambrosioides. Classification (NCBI taxonomy): domain Eukaryota; kingdom Viridiplantae; phylum Streptophyta; class Magnoliopsida; order Caryophyllales; family Amaranthaceae; genus Dysphania; species Dysphania ambrosioides. The sequence continues at coordinate 23,101,154 of CM048670.1, forward strand.
CAACATTAGCATACAAAGCACATTGAGTTGGATATACACTTTATGCTTGACAAGGTTGCATTCGGCCAAGTCAAAGTGCTACATGTTTCGTCGTCTTACCAGTACTCGAACATTTTTACCAAGGGCCTACCACGTCAGCTATTTTTAGATTTTAGATCCAGTCTGAGCATTCGCCTGCATCCTGCTCCGACTGCGGGGGCGTGATAGATAAAAGAAGAATAGAACACTTTTATCCTGTTTATAATAGTTGTCAAAGATATATCTTATATATTTTAGATATATTAGGTCTCTTGAGATAGTTATCTTGTACATACTATATAGAAGTCTCCAAACATGGAAGAATTACAATAGTTTACAGAAATAAAGTATAAGCTCAATACCCAAAGATAAAAAATAATTAAATAAATAGCGTCAAGAAAAGAAATGCATGCAGCTTATAGGTTATAGTTACGATAATGAGTAATATATAGTAGATTGTATTCCATATCTCTCACCAGTAACAAAAATAACATTAATAAAATGGTTATTTTCAACTGTGAATAACTTATACGAAACCACAAGTTGCGATGTTCCCTCTAATTAAAGGCCCCTGTTGAAGAGCTGAGAGCTTAACAATCATTTGGCAAATGTAGCAGATCATTCAAGAATGGACCATATTCACGTTTATCAAATCAAATTAATCCTACTTGCTACATCAATTATATTTATATACGGAGTAGTAAGTATGGCAGTTCTTTAGCCACTGCGACATAGTCATACGCTAGTAAATCTAGGTAATTAACTGTTTGAATCACACGAAAATAAGCACTCCATAGAAAAATAGAGGTCAAATTTGGAACCTACTTTAAGAAATTTCTTAGATTGTGCTACAAAATATACAAGCAATTGGACACACGTTTTTTGTCTGTTAACAACTTAGGGTTGGTTAAACTCTTGGATAGGTTCGAAAAGTATCCAAATGAGAATATGCCATAACCCCAAACATCAACTTTTTATAATTTTTACAAATACACAATTTAAAGTATTTAAATTTAACCTTACTATAAAATCTATGCAAAAACAAATTAGAAGAGGAAAAAGTAACGGTAAGAGTAACTTATAAGACTTACACTATGAGTCTATCAGTTTTCACAAGCTAGGTTGACTAGAGGGTTACGTACTTTAGTCACTTGGGGAAGTACGAAAACATGTGTGGGGAATGAATAGGAAACGGAAACACAAAGAATGAAATTGAGTAAAATCACATGCATTGACCGCACAATTATTCCCAAATTTCAATTATGTACCGTTCACTCAATTCATTTCCATTCCATTATCACCATAATACTCTTACTAGTTTAGATTGCACTATTAGTATACTTCTTATTTTATTATACAATAGACCTGTTTAAATGGGTTGGAGCCCGTTAAGGGCCCTTGACCGACCAGTTTCTAAAAGGGCCTAATCAATAATGGGCTTAATAAGTCGGTCTCTTAAAGGGTCAAGTGTTATTGGATTTTTTATGGGTCAAGTCGGGTCAATAATGGGCTTAATGGGTCGGTCTCTTAAAAGGTCAAGTGTTATTGGGTTTTTGATGGCTCAAGTCGGGTCAATAATGAGCCTATAATTTTCAAAACTTTTAAACACTTTCGAATTATTTTCACTTACTTGCCAATGATCCACTACCAAAGATTAGAGGTGATTCACGTAAAATATCCCCCTCTATAAATAAAATTATACTCTCTTTGGAAGGCCCGACCCGTTTTGCTTGTGACCCATTCCGGCCATGACCCGACCCAATGCACAGGTCTATTATACAATACTCTGTACAGTTTTATAAATGACTCCTTATTTTTGTACAAGTTTTTTGGACATAAATTAATGTCAAAGTAACATAAAACTAAAATTCTAAATATAGAAAAATCAATTTTGTCTAAAAATTGTGAATGTATTCTATGGAACAATCATCATTACAAAGTTTGTAAATCTTTCTAACAAAGTGCGGGAATATTTTTGATACGCATTGCAACTACATTGAAAACTAATGATCAAAGATGCATATATGAAATGTAGCAGATTAGGATAGAACATTCTCCAGAGTTAAAGGAGGGTTAGTTTATCCTAAAACAAAAGATATAAAAGTTAGTTACACTTATATGTATAAATATACCAGAAGCATGTACAAAATACATACAATAAATCAAGAAATACCATTTGTGGAGTAGTATTATGCTCTTCTTGTTATTAGAGTCGGCACAATGTTTGGTGGTTTTTCCAATCATTGCTTCAACATATATCAATGTTTTTACCTGTGAGGATGAGTAAACCACCTGAAGACCTGGGTGATATTATCGTAGTTATGGCTAAACTATTGGAACTTCTTGAGAAGTTAAACACAAATAGGAGCCAAAGAATCTCACAGTGCCTCAATCAACATGCATCTTAATTAGAAAAATTAAACAATCAAAACTATACCAAATGGTCCAGGTCAATGCTAATGGTGATCAAAGAAAGGGAAAGACTCACACTCATCACTGCCACTCCACCTTCCCAAAACACACAAGAACATAATCTTTGGGCCCAAAAGGATGCAATGGTTAAATCATGGATCATTGAGAGTATAGACTCAGAATTGGTAAACCAATATCTAGATTTATCACCCGCAAATGAACTTTGGTAAGGCATCAAAACTATGTTACTTGAAGGGATGATAATGATATTGTAGGGACCTCATGCATAATATACTCCAATTCTCTCCATATTCACCTGCTTTTGTATCTACTCCCAAGGACAAACATCCATTACAATTACAACTATCTAAGGTAAGTAACTCTATGAACTTTGTGGAACTTATTTATGATATTATAGCAGACAATGCAATGTTGTTGAAGTATTGTAGGAGAATGTGGTTCCTAGAGAACCTACAGGAAGGTAGCAATTACCTCCCCAAAGCATAAGAGGTATTCACCCGAGGCGTTATGATCCTTCCTATGAATCCCAGAAGTCAAGGTACTCCGTCTAGAGTACCCAAGTTCTTCTCAATAGTTGCCAACAAGGAATGACCTTAGCACCAACTTGATGTAAAGAATGCCGTCTTACATGGGGAGATCTCAGAAAAAGTGTATATGGAAGCTCCCCCAAATTTCTCTCAGACGTTCTCACTAGGAGAGGGTTATAGGCTTAAGAAAGCCTTGTATGGGTTGAAGCAGTTTTTGAGAGCCTAATTTGGAAGGTTCACGTTGGCTATGAAGAAGTTTGGATATCGTCAAAGTAATTCTGATTATACGTTATTCTTAAAGAAAAGAGGGGATCTAGACTGTCTTATTATTTATATAGACGATATGATCATTACCAAAAATGATAAGAAGGAAATTATGGTACTAAAGGAATGGCTATTTCAAGAATTAGAAATGAAAGATCTTGAGAGACTCAAATACTTCTTGGGAATTAAAGTACTAATGTCAAGAAAGGGTATCTTCATTTCTCAACGAACGTATATCCTTGATCTTTTGACAGAGACTGGAAGGTTAGATTGCAAACCTATAGATACTCTTATGGTGGTAAATCATGGCTTACAAATTGATGAGAATGCAAAATCTATATATCAAGTTCAGTACCAAAAATTGGTAGGGAAATTGATCTATTTGTCACATACTCGCCTTGATATTTCGTGTGTTGTTGGGGGTAGCAAGCAGGTTTATGTACAAACCATAAGTCCATCAAATTAAGGCAATTGATTCTAGGGTATCTCAAGAAGACTAAAATCAGGGGTGTGCTATATAGGAAGGATGATTACTGGAAACTTCATGCTTACATTGATGCAGATTGGGCCAGAGACCAAGACTACAGAAAATCTATCTCCGGCTAGTTTACCGTAGTTGGAGGAAACTTGGTGACTTGGAAAGAAAAAAACAAAAGGTTGTTGCAATGCTAAATTCAGAGGAATTGCAAAAGGAGTTATTAAAGTAATTTGGCTTAGGAAACTCTTATCTGAGCTTGATTTTCCTTTGGAAGGAAGTAGTGATTTTTTGTGATAATAATGCGGTGATAAGAATCTCTAAAAATCCTATTCAACATGACAGACCGAAGCTTGTGGAGATTGATAGGCACTTTATAAAGGTTAACCTAGAGGCTAAAGTTATTAATATTTTGTTTTGTAGATTAAGTGATAAAAATGGAAGATCTTTTAACCAAAGTAGTTGGGGTAGGAATATTTGAAGATGTACTGTGCAAGTTAGGTGTTGAGAATCCTACGATCTAACTTGAGGGGGAGTGTAGGAGATTAGGATAGAATATTCTCCATGATTTAAGGAGGATTAGTTTATCCTAAAACCAAAAGATAAAAAAGTAAGTTACACTTGTATGTATAAATATACCAAAAGCTTGTACAAAATACATATAAGAAATCAAGAAATACAAATCGTGAAGTAGTACTCTACTCTTTTCGAAAACTATTGTTTGGGTGTTTGATAGGAGAAAATCCTGTTACTATATGAACCCATAAATATTTTCTTTGGTTTCGAATTAGACTTGTAAATAGACATGCTAATTGAACAACTACTCAAAGGGTCGTCACCCAACCATGACCAATAATATTTTTTGTGCAAAATGTCCCTGGAGTGCATACCCCTTACGTACTAATTTAAAAGGTAACCGTAATTACCAATAGTATTAGGAGGAAAAGTTTTAATAGACTGTAGTAGAGTGATATAATATAACCTATTAGAAGCCTATTGGGTAACAACATTTGTACACCAATATAACAACATCTAAGGGAAAAGTATTCATGACCCTTATGGACTTCATTTTCTTTCTTAATACGTAGTAGTTATGAATAGCACAATAATTCCAAATACTGACATACTTCGAACTCTAATCAAATTACCAAAATTGTAAACCATTAAAAAACTCAAAAGTTTACCCCCAACAGAGTTCAAAAATAAATGTATCATACATTTAACTCATATCGTATTCAATATATAGTTTCAACATTACAATACCACAATGATCATACTCATAAAATCCATTTTGATGAAATACCAACATAAACCGTATATGGTTTGAAAATAATAATATTACAAACAAAAGATAACTTTTAGTTCACTAAAGATACCCAACTTTTCATATAAATAAACATAGTATTTAATCATAGAAATAGAATGTCAGAATGAAGAGCAGAAGACACCCTTAATCTTCAAAACGTCATCCACTTCAACTATGTTAAGACTTCTATCCTACAGGGATCCTATTGTCCAAAATCGAAGATTTCGTGGTGCTTGATAGAAAGGATTGATAGTGTTCTCTTCAATGATCCAGGCTTGCAAAATTCTTCTATTCCATTCTCTAAGCCGGATTTGGATATGAGTTTTTAAAGCAAACTTCATTCCTATGAAGCCATAAACACCAACAAATTGTGATGTATAATTCTGTTCTTCCTTTGATTTGGCTTTCGTTTTTCATAAGATAACTAAGCCAATTGATGACCCACTTTGAGAGACATGGTTCTGTACTTGAAATCCTCAACCTAACATCGAGGAACTCTAAATATGTTAAGCAACTTCATAGTCTCTAAAGAGATGGTCACCCATTTCCCTTTCATCTCGTACACAAAGGTCAACTAGTATCTTGAATGATTCCCCTTTTTGCTAGTTCGTCTTTAACTAGTAGTGCCTTGTATATAAGCTTCCATGCAAAAACAAGAATTTTTTGGGGTAATTTGAGTTTCCAAAACTTTTCCCAAAACCCTTGCATAGAAGGTCTCCACTCCTGACAAACCAAAAGCTGAGAAGCCTCCTGAGTTTTCTAGAAAATGGCACCCATCCTTTATTGAATACTCACCCGATCTATTCCACTAAACTAAGTTATCTTGACCAGCATTGGAAGAGACGAGTATTGAGAATAGCTATAGCAACATCTCTAGAGAATAATCTCCAAATCTTACTTTGATCCCATGAAATATTGTTCCGCAAAAGATTCACCACTCATCTCGGCTTTTCCTCATTCTACTGAAGATTAGAGTTTTCAATAAGAATTCTACCTTGAGGAAGCTAGAAACCGTCTTCAATCGTAATGCTCCTGCCATTACCCATGATTTTCCCAATCTAGATTTCATGACATTTTGCAGCCCTAGCCATAATTGTAAAAGCCCACGAACCTTTTGGCTTAATACTACCAGTTTGAGCCATCTCAATTGGAGAACTTTTATACTTCCCCAATGAAAATCTTGAAATAAGACTCTAGGGATTTTTCAGAATTTTCCATGACTGCTTATACAACATAGTATAATTAATGTGCAACACATTATGAAGACCCATTCCTCCCTCCTGTTTTGGAAGGAATAACTGTTCCTTTTTCCTCCATTAGATCGACTTTTTATCCCGAGCGTGGCCTCACCAGAATTTGAGGAGAGCTGAATTAATTCTTTTGATAAGCCTCTTTGGAAGCAGAAAAATGGAGACCACATGCAAAGCAAGAGAGATGATTTGCATGAATCAAAATAGCTTTTCCTACTTGATTAAGGGAACAAAACTTCCAGGAGTTTATCTTTTGCAAGATGTTTTCATAAACAAAATCCAGCTTTCTCCCTGACCTACCATCCACTTCCATCGGGACTCCAAGATAAACTCCCAATTCATCCTTTTCCTTAACTTTCAAAGGATTACACATGAATTTCTTAAACTTCGAAGGGGTACTAGGAGAAAAGATGATAGAAGATTTCTCAGAGCTCACGATCTCTCCTGAAATCAAGCAAAACTCATCTAGTAAGTTTCTTATCTTAAAACAAGACTCAGGGCTTGCCTTAAAGAAAAAGAGAGCATCATTTGCAAATAAAAGATGAGAAATTCTCAGGGCCCTTATGCCAATCTTCAATCCTTGAATTTCCTTTGTAGCTTCAAGATACCTTCCAACTTGGATGATAAAACCTGCATATAGAGAATAAACAAATATAGTGATAGTGGATCCCCCTTCCTTAATCCTTTAGCTGGGGCAAAATATTGAGACGGCTCCCCATTGACCAAAATAGAGTACGAAACAAAATTGGTGCATTGTATGATCCATTGAATCCACATCAAAGAAAATTCCATTGCCTGGAGAATTCTCTTGATGAAGTCCCATCAAATTCTATCATAGGCTTTATTCAGATCCAATTTCAGAATTGCCCCAAAATCTCTCCCCTTCTTTTTTGCTTTAACCCAATTCATGATTTCATGGGCAATGATACAATTTTCATGCATTAGACGCCCTGGGATAAACGCCATCTGATACTCACTAACCACGTCCTTCATGACTATTTTGAGTCTGAGAACAAGACATTTGGAAACAATTTTATGCACTAACCCCAATAACATTCCAGAATTTTTGAAAGAAAACAGGAGGGATACCATCAGGATTTGGCGACTGAGAGGACTGAGACTAAAAACAACTTCCCTAATATCCTCCTTTGAGAAAGGCCGAAGAAGATGTCGAATATGCCAAGGCTTCAGTTTAGTAAGAGTAAGAGACCAATCATCATTCTGAACTTTCCCCGAACAAAAATTCAATTGAGAGTCACTGACAGGAGAGAGAACAAGAGGGGACTGACCCTCATAAAGATTTCTGAAGAAGTCCACAAATTCCGCTTTTAATTTTTTAGAATCCTCATTAATCTTTAGCGCCGCAATTTCATTCTTAGACTTCCTCTCTTCACCGATTCAAAAAAAAAAGATGTCATGCTATTCCCAAAATTATCCTACCTCGACTTCGATCGTTGTCTCCGGTACCACCATTGCAGCGTCATTTCCAGAACCATATCATCGATGTTTGGGTTCGATTGAGCAAGCTTCAGATGTAACTTGCAGCATTTGATTCACGAATAGTTCTTAGACATGTTATTTATTTTTAGATAAATAATCCTTTATTTCTTTCTCAATTACTTGCTACACTAATTCTCTTGGCTGCTGTTATGCTGCTGTCACGCAGTAAAATTGAAGGTTCTGCACAACTTTTCTCCAAAACTGTGGTTCTCATATCTCAAGTTGTATGTCATTTGGAATGTTAAAAAAAAAGTTCTATGTCATTGAAATTTTTTATTAATTTCGTGAATCCCTAAATATTGTCTGCAACTATATAGTGTTGTTTGTATTTTTAACAAAAATAAATTTAAATTAAAAATTATAATTTTTCCCAATGCCATATGTACTATTTTTTATTAAAAAACAATTTAAACCTTTTTATTTAAGTTTATTTTTATTAACAAGGGCTGAAATGGTCAATTCATGTCAAAATTACAGGCGACACTTATAAATTTATGGACAATATTTAGTAAGTCCTTTAATTTTTTCTCATACCCGTTGCATTTCTATACATTAAGTTGTGTATTGTTCTACGGTACATTTATACGGGGTTTATAGTCACTCCAAATCATCGCCTTACATTATTTTCATCCTCGAACATGATAAATATGTACATACTATGAGGTCTATGACTCTACATAATCAAATGTCTCAACGTTCATATTATTATATGATTCGGATCGGATGACTAATAATAATATGACTCGGATGACTAATAATAAGTACACACTATTTAAAATATATACTACCATTTTATATAGATGGAATTCACCCAACAAAATAGTTGACGCAGTAAGAACAGGGGAAAGACGACAAAAATTCGTCACTCTTTTTGTTTGTTTGACTACAACTCAGAATTAGTTGGTGATAAAAACAAATAAAAAAAAAAGCGATAAGCAAACATTATAGTGTTAATAACTTATTAGTCCATAATCGAGCCCAATTTAGCATAGTCGAGAACGTATTCGAGGTTAATTAGATCGAGCATCAAATTACATTTGTCCATATGTTTATGGAAAAACGTTCTAAATTCAACCAACCTAAGAATTAGCCCTGAAATTTTTATAATCAATATATTTAGTCCGTTAGATTACGTTATAACATTTTTATATGTAATATTCTACATAGAATTGTGTAAAAATAAAAGGTAAATGTGATTAATTGGCTCACAAAAAAAGCTTTTCTAATTCATACACGTTTATCGTTATATAAGTTTCATGTCTAAATGACACATATTGATCGATTTTAGTTCCCTATGGTAACTTAACATGGTTTTATGACCTATGCAAACCATACAATATGAACATGGATATACATGTTGGAGATTCATGTAGGCATTGAGATTAATTGGAAATGAAGTTTATAGGTCTAAAAAAAGCAGTTCTTGTGTATTAATTAAATTCATGAAGTATTAAGAACAACTTATCAACAACTGTGGTTTGACAATATATATATATATATATATATATATATATATATATATATATATATATATATATATATATATATATATATATATATATATATATATATATAATATTTAACTTTCCAAGTCTAAAACTAATGTAATGTAAACATAACGCTAGTTTTAAGCAAACACGTCGCCAACTCACTTCCTCGGGTGAGCCTCCTGATACTATATATGGTAGATATTTTTTTCTTTTTCAATAATATACTCCGAATATATTAAAATAAGGTTGACCATTTCAATAATACAACCGAATGAATAAATAATGTAAATATATATTTATTTCAAAGCTATTTGATCGTAGAATCTTAACTGTACCCTATTTAATCTGAACTATATGAACTTATATTTTAGCCTCTTTCTAAGTACGTACTTATGTACTTCAGCTTGGTAATTTTTTTATTTTATTTTTATCAATGGTTCTTAAATTTTATGGACACCGACTAAAATAAACAGCTGACCTCCAAACAGCATTAAGTGTCTTTTCTTCATATTGTAAGGTAACTCTCTATATATATACGTAGAAAGGATGTAATGAGAATGATGTTTAAAATAAAAAGGATAAGAAGGTACTTTAATCTTTTAAGTGACAAGAACTAACGTATAAGGTTTTACGTAAAAAAAAAAGTCACTACAATAATAAGAATAAAAAAGGTCACTATATGTTAAAAAAAAACATTGGTGACTACTTAAAAAAAATGGATATATATATATATATATATATATATATATATATATATATATATATATATATATATATATATATATATATAAGAATTGATGCTTGCTTGCTAGCTTGTCTCAATGTAGTAATTAAAGCTAATTAAGAAATGTTCATGAAAAATTATCATAAAAATTGGAAGAATATCTTCTCAATATCTCGTAAGGACAATGGCTATAGATCTTTAAACAAAATTCAATGACCAAGCTAGTTTTGAAACTCAGGGTGGTCACAACTTACAAAAATTACTTTTTGATCATCTAAATGTTTTCCAAAAGGATTAGGTCAGCAGAATTGATCAATATAAGACAAATCCCATTGCTTCGGATTTACGTGGATCTATCATTTCGATCACTTTCGTGGATTAGTGACTTCCCTTAGCTTATTTCTCTGGTGACCACTCTAAATATTATAATGATCTGATACAACATAAATGTCATAAGTTGTACGCGTAAATAAGATAATATTAAATCCCTCAATTTATGGGTATTTGTTGCTAATGGAAGTAAACATTGCTCGCAAACAATCTTGAATCTTCTTAATTATATTGATTCACCTTTGTAATTTCATGCATAAAAAGCCAAATTCATATACATAGAAAAATCTAAATATGGCCCAATTGAATAAATCATCTTCATTTAAGTTGTTGTAAGTCGACCAGCTTAATTAACTTATTGTTTCAAGGTTGACCATATGTACGATCACATTTTACTTATCCCGTGAAAACTAAGCTAGTGAGCATCCACGATCATAATTAGCAGCAAGGATATGATGTTCCAATCGCACAACGCCGGCATATGGTATGATATCATGTTATGACTTGTAAAAGAAGTTATTAGACGTGCATAGCGTAAGCCAAGAGAAGATATTTTAGAACGTGACTGTATTCATAACGTAAAAGGGGAGAACAGTTTTATAAGTTGCATGATTTTTGTAATAATCAGATCGAAAGAAAACAAAATGGAAACGTGGCGGGTAGTAAATTGTCCTTTTGAAAAGCTTAGGAGCAATCCCAAAATTAAATCCCATCAACGTCATCAAATTACACATATGCATAATTATATTGATATAAAATTGAAAAATATACTACAGGATTGTCTTCTAGATGCATCTTAATTAAATTCTTGGCTATAAATAGCATACCATAGATTCTTTAACGTAATTATTTGTGAGGGTCGGATAAATGATCGACATCGTATGTACATTGCATCATATTGATGTTGGACTATGTGAATTTTTCTAGAGGATGATTAAATTTGCTTGACCTATACTTACTGTGAATTATTCAAAACAATCATTTAATTCCCTTGAAAGATTCTTAAGAAACACATTATTTCGTGCTTATTATTATTATTATTATTTACTATATTTAGAAATTTTAAATTTGTCTAGCAAGCTAAGCTAAGGTAGCTTGAAGTTATTAAAATTTACCTTTTCATTTTTGGTAAAAGGTGTAATTTTCATATACATACATGCTGATACATGCGTGAGTTAATCTATTCTTTGCAATTTGAAAAGGTTAAAACTAGCTTCATAGACATATAATTAACTCACTACCATATTTGAAATATCCATCTCTTCTATTAAAGAAAAACTACTAAGTTACATGCAAATTAACCCATGAATCCTTGGTGAAGTCATGAAGTTGTATTTTTTGAGTTAATCGATTTCTAATTGATTATTATGAGTTTATGTTGAAATAGTTAATTATCTTTTTATGATGTGATTTCATTATCCTTAAAATAATATTAACCCCCACTATGATTTCTATAGGTTAATAGTTTCCCAAAGCAATTCAATTACATATTTATCTCTCATAAAATGCTAAACAGAACCAAAACTCTCCACAAAAACGCACAATTATTCAATAACTTACGAACCATATAACTCACTACCATATTTGAAATATCCACCTCTTCTAGTGACTTTTGTCTCATTAATTCTGTGGGCCAACATTTTTGTAAGCCAACATCCTTCTAATTCTTTTATAGAATCATAAAAAGTAGTTCATACCCTCTTTAACTTAAGTAATTACATATGTTTGGGCCAAGTTGGAGTAGGGGACAAGTCTTTTCCATCTCTATAGAGAGTTTGCTCACATTCTAACCCATAACGTAAAAATCTTGACACTGCTACTGCCAGCCGTTGCACCCTTAGGGAGAGGATATATAAAAAATGCTACTTTATACAAAAGATATTTCACAAACTACTAACTAATAAAATAGTGCGGATATGGTGATAACTAAAGCCAAAGAACACAAGCATACCATATATTTTAACAACATATTAATGGTCAAGATTAGCAAATTTTTATCATGAAAACTAATGAATTATAATTACCAGATTGCGGGAGGGGGTTGGTTAGTTGAAAACTCGAGTCTTGGAGTCCACCGTCCACAAAACTTACAAAATTGGACGCTTAAGCAATCGGAAAAGCTATGCATGGCTTGCAACGGTTAATATCATATTATAATAGTGGCTCTTTAATATACTGAATAGGGAGGCTTCTGCTATTGATGATGAAACCTTTGCACAAAATCTATTCAATGGATTATTGATGGCCAATCGACGACAAGTATTAGATTTACGAGGGGCTTAAGGGTTAAGGAGGAGGCTGAATAAGGTTTTGGCCACTATTATAATTATCTTTTCTCTTTTTAAATTGATCTACTTGTATAAATTAATTATAGGAGGATTAACATAAACAATTAGCTCTGCTAATGATAAGTAATTGTATTATAAAGTACGATTTTTTTGACTAATAAGATCCTTTCAAGCTGTACTGCAAAGGTGAAAGTGTGCACGATTTTTTCATTCAAGAAAAAAAAGAAGTGAAAGACTTTCCAGGAAGATAAATTATGGCACACTTAGTTGCACCTTAGAAGGCCTGGGCTTGAGAAGAAGACTCCAAATTTTCCTGCTTCTAACTCTTAATTGGTGCCATAGATGCAAAATATGCAATATGCTACAGTCTCCACTACTTGCTATTCATGGATTAAAAGTGCTGTCAAATTCGCATTAATCTTCCATCCATATATAAAAGAAGTGATGCACTAAGCAATCAGCAGTCAGAACTGGCGCATTATCTGCCAAAAGTCTTGGGAAAACTAGAAATTCTTATTGAGCCAAATTTTGGAAAGCAACTGTCTTAATTATTACGAGTTACAAAAGCACTACTACAACATAAGATTTGAGCCTCTTATTGGGATGAACTATAAAGTACAACTGATACATAAAACTTTTTATTATCATATACCCCACGTTATTTGACATTTTGTGAGGATTGATAAAGACTATAGGGTAACTTCTTTGAGCTGAAACTAGTAAATACTGAGGTCCAGTTGTAGCAGGCCTTTTTATATGTGTGTCTAACTGCGTCATGTCAGAAAGAAACTCCACTTCATGATCACCATGGGCAGTTACCATCTTGGATATTAACCTCGACTTAAACATGTCGGGGTTCAACAAACACAGCAGTCGTCTTAGGAGGTACAGTAAAGCATCCAGTAGAAGGGTCATACCTCGACTCCTTGACTATCACATCCCCTGACATTGCCTTCAGAAGGGCACCACAAAGTATTAGTTAGAGAGTGAAAAGGATTATTATGTGGTTGTTCTAAATAAGAGAATTTTCAATAGTCATTAGTCATTGAAGTAGGCTTTCTTTCCAAAGGTTCATACTTTACTAAAAGAATTACTAAGAGATGGTGGTGACTAGAACTGAAGCACAAGTTATTTGTAGAGGTGGCAAATGGATCGTTTGGATATGGTTTCATTTTGGCTAATTTGCTTCAGATAATAATTGGGAGGTGAATCATTCATGAGACCGAAACCAAGTCCAAGTCCTGGTAGGGTTAGATCTTTTGATAATAATGTTATGAAAAAACAAAATATATTAGTGATAAAATTTTTTTAAGTAGGAGACACGTTAGTTCAGGAAAAAATCAAGTCATCTAGTTTCAGAAACAATTTGAGTAACTCGATTTCAAGAGACTGCGAGCAGCAAATTTTGACAAGTCTAGTTATTTGAACCAAGATAGTATCTGGTACCTGTACTGGATGAAGCTGTAGGGACTTAGCTCGCAGATCAGGGTTAGTAAATTTGGTTTCAGTAGGCTGAACATTGATTATTACAACAATAGATTGGAACCTGCCAAGAAAAAAGAGAGATTAATAATTCAAGTATTCAAAAATTCTTCTTCCCATCTACCAAGTTTAGCAGCTTAGACAGTTTACAAAATTACTTTGGATCTATTTGGGACAATCCAGAGGAACCTGCATGACCATCTTCAATGCTCATAGCTATAAGTCCATGAATCCAAGATGGAACATTATTGTGGAAGCGTACTCGATCCTGAGATAATTCAGTAATCATACATAAGTTTGGGCCCGTTACATTTTTAACCCAACTGACAAAAAGGAAGTGTATGGTCTCATTTCCAGGATACTAAGTCGAGACATAAAAGCTTCTAATCCTACCCTGGCATAGGTGCTCATATGAGAGAATATATGTCCATACAGTTAGTTACAGTAGCTTGTTTCGATTTTAGTAATGCATTTACCTCAATATCTTACAGTATCTCATTTCCATTTCAGTAATGGATTTACCTCAATATCCTTTGCACTTCTTAAACGGAAAAGTGGAGAAGAGTATCTAATTTGCAATAAGTTTTTGAAATTTTCAACAGCAGCAATGATGTGACTCTTGTCAGGCTTGTAGGATGGATTTCCCAATCTTGGCCGGATTCTGAAAGGGTATAACCATACAGATGCACAGGATTAAGTACTTGGATGAGTAAGAAGCCGATGATGATGGATTGATGGCAACATGATATAAATCCATGATTGTTCAATAAAAATCTCGGAGAGAAACAACACTTACAAAGGCCAATTGTTCTCATTGTGAGACTTGGGAGGAAGACCAACACCCCAATTGTTGGAGTTGTAGCTGAAATCTAATCTGATCAAAGACATGAGAACAGGACTGCATTAGGAGATAGATGTGTGGGTAAAATCAGAGAAAACCAGTCATCACTTAAATAATATATAATTATAAAAGCTAGGAGTCATTTTGGTGGATAAGAACAGACATTAATCTTGCAAAGTGCAGACATTTCAACTCAGAAGAACTACAACATTATCACTAACCTGTTAAACCAATCACCAGAGTTATAAGAATCACGATCAAGGGACTTTGAACGTAGCAACTCATCACCAGCATGAAAAAAGGGTATTCCCTAAATTATATAGAAGACATTCAGAAAACATGGTGTTTATATAATACACACAAGTATAATTTCAATCAGAGGCTATTAAGCTCTAAAACATGGAAAACATCCTAGATTGAATACTCTATCTATCCAGTCAATAAGGACCGCTTTGTACTCCTTATCGTTTCTAGATAGGCTAGTGCAGTTGTGCATCTCCTCTCATACTCCTTTCCTTCCCTCTGAAGTCATGTGTGTTTATCTTAAGTCCCTTCTCCACTCCTCACCAAAAATTTCCTTCAATCTTCCAGGAAATATTTCAATATGGTTTTTCTTTTAATTTTGTGGCAAATATTTCGATAAAAATGACAAGAAGTAACGCTAATGTTTGACCTCCTTCCTAAGCTATACCAAAGGCGAAGTCTATACCATGTTGTGATAAAGAAATATTTACAGATAATGCAGTTTCAACTTTTGTGTGCTTTTAGAATTTACTTTGGAAATTATGAATTACTGAAACACTTGATAACCATTTTCTAAATATCAAACACAAATTTGTAAAGTCATAAAGAAGTAAGAATAATAACCTGGGTAAGCGCTATGATACTTGTAGCTATATGATTTACCCTACATCTCTCATCCACTGTAATATAGGTAGGAGTCTGGAAACCAATAAATTTATATTAACTGCTTAAAATCCAAAAGGAAAGATGGTCTTGATGGGCAAAAGCCTGTGTAACTACTGCAAATAAGTACCTTCAAACTGATAATATCGAAAAGAGTTTCATTGTCATGAGCTGAGACATAGTTGATCTGCAGTAAAAACAAAAGCATTAGCAAGTCTTGGGATGCACCTGATGAGGTTTGATATTGAAATAGATTAATTAATTGATACTTACAGTTTCTGTTGGCTGCATAGCATACCCAACTGGTGATCCACCATAGGTATAAACTTCAGAACCTTTTACCTGGAAGGAATTTTTATTTTTTTACAACGATTCAATGCAATTTTTCAAGCATAAGAAGAAAAATAATGCCACAGACGAAGCATATCAGTCTTTGTCATCATCTTAAGGAACCAGTGAAGAACTCATGCAAAAACTACTGATAGGACAGCACTAGGGAAGAGATATAATATGTTCAAGATTTTTATCAGATTAACCAGGGATGTGATTCTAGCTCCAACCCATTTTGCAGTCCATAGTAGAGGATTTTCTAGGTAATTTTTTTTGGAGTCACTTAGACACGCAGAATTGATTGCTAAAGCTATCAGTAAAGAATGTTTGAGTTATACCAGAAATCAACAAAGAAAACTCTATCAATTATGTAGGTTGTAAGTGCATTCTGTGTTAGGCTACACACACTTAGCTATCCTGCACTACAATGTTTTTAAATATATGGAAAAATATTATCCTAACTCAAGATCCTTATCATAAAACATACAAATGAAGTCACATAGTTAAACACTCTCATTTCCACCAACATCTTAGCTGTATAGGCACCTTCTCCATACTTCATTAAGTTGCTGTTTATCAGCCTTTTACTTTTTGTTTACATAGATAACATCGAGAATTTATGCACCTTCGAGAGTGAATTATATTCAATATCAAGACATTTACAAGTACATTCAGATATGTGTAAAGGTACTCTGGAAATTGTACTCACTTAAATCCTTGAAATTAAGCCCGTGTGAATTGTAAGAACACTCAAGAATCCACTCTCAGAGATGACTTTGAACTTTCTCAGAAAAGATCACACAAGATATTCAGGAACTGATAATGGCAAAAGATAATGCTAATGAAATTTATATCTATCATAGTGCTAGTAAAAGAGCACGTAACAAGAATACAATAAAGTCAATAAACACATGAAATCTTTTCCCAGAAGGTCAATTCAAATTAATAATAATACTTTTTAATGGGACCTTGTAAGGAAATGGAGCCTAGTTAGCCAATAAAATAACAACTAAGTTTTTTATATTATTAAAAATTTCTTTTGCAACGTAAAACAATAACTAAGCTATTCCTCTTTCAAAAAAATGGATCTATTGAATGGCGAAGACAATAGTCAAAAAATCACGGAGCCCATATTCTAAGCTGAAAACAATAGGGGTTACCAACCAAAATATATTGGCATCAGAACTTAGTTAGCCGATGATTACCTGTCTGCCATCACAGTTTGTCAGGATGAAGTCTTTCAAGTTTCCAGCCAGCCCAACCTAATTTACACCAAAGAGAAAAAGAAGGAAATTTTTTCATTAGTGAATTCCAACATAAATAAAAAATTTGATCTGATGTTGCACATCTATAGCTGGTTGCTATCAAGATGGTTCAGGTGGAAACTATTATTACCAATACAAAGTTTCAAGTAACCCAAAAATTATGCTGCAACTATGAATTTGAAAAGAAAGTGGTGAGTTAAAGAGGCTATTCCATAGTTATCACGAGTATCTGTGCATATCTTAATATATCATATATACCTGCTAATTCAACCTTTTTTCACCTATCTACCAAAAAAAAAAAAAAAAGAATGGGTGGGGACTGGGGTGAGTGGGGGATTAGTTTAAGACTTGGAGAGCATAACCTTCAGATAATTTGAACCTATTCCTACTTTGTTTTTTTTCGTTTCTTTTCTTTTTTTTTTAGGTCAGCAAGGATTAAATAATTCATTAAAGTGTGGTAGCCCATTATTTAATTATTGCATCGATAGTACAGTCACGTTCATCATCAAAAGGAATGGTTTCAAGTTTATCATGCAGAATTAGCTTAGTACATCCCAGGGGAGGGATGGAGAGAAAATAGGTTCTTTTCAACTGGTAACTGCCTTGGGTTTAGACTATAATAATATAATTGTCATATGCCATCAGAGATAATGAACAAATCATTGAATAATAAAAATATGAGTAACTTACTCCCTCCATCCTCAAAAATTTGTTAAGCTTTCCTTTTTGGGATGTCACCTTGTACTAGTCAAACTTTTGAATGCCAACTGTGATTAATTGGAAGGCAAAAAGATATTGGGAAAAAGCATAACAAGTGATGTTTCTTTACTTTTGAACTTTCTCCGAGTATATCACTGTATAAGTAAATGAGGAAAAAGGGAGCATACTTTAACTTCAGCCTGTTGATGTTTCTCTTCAAACAACAGAAGAGGCCCATCAAGAGCATATTAACAAGTAGCAACACAAAAAGACACGTCTGTTCTCTACCAAGAATAAAAAACATGATAGCAAGATTCGTAAAGACTTAAGATGAAAAAGAAACAGCTTGGAAGATGTAACAAAGGGCTATAGTCTTCTTCAAGCAAAGGTCATAGTAAAGAAAATATCCATCAGAAAACAACCTTCAATAGTACAGGACAAGGTACAGACTAGTTCTACTAAGAAAAGGCATAAAAAACAGCACTCCATACAATTCAAGTAGTCAGCATCTATGGTGAAAGCAGAGGGGCACAGAAGATAGTACCTGGATATGATCTTTAGCCACAGCAAGCATGCGATCTGCATTAGCTTGGCCACCATGATCATGGTCATTAGGCTGCCCATAACAAAGAAATATTAAATTAAGATGAAGTATCTAAGTACAGATTGAGATGAATTAATAGCCAGCCAATCCATAAACAAAATTGACAAGTCAAAGATTCAATAATGCCTGCTGCTTCTTTTTGGATTTTTTAGATGAGGAAACCAAAGAATGTCGGATTCCCAACGTTTGCCAACACAGAGAAGCAACAAAGACAGTTTACTCAGGTGAATATCCATAGAAATAAATGCTTTACCTGTACAGATAAACCAGTAACGAAACCTTGCTGAAGAGGGGGACCAAAAGGCCCTCCGCCAAGCACTGCATCTCGCAATCGATCATTAAAACTGAGCAAAAATTTGGTAGGGTTCAGAGGAAAATTGCACAGAAATAAAATATACATGAAAAAAAGGTTATACTTACCCTGAAAATATTCAATAAAAACATTTAAAATGTAACTAACAATAAAAATAACTGTGTCCAGTGAATACTTTAGGTCTGCCTTCGTAAGACCACTGGGAAGATAAGTTCCTAACATAAGCTCAATAAAGCCAGAGAGCCTTGTGGCTTGATGGCATATTTGTCAATTGCTTAGATACATTGTCTGTATTCAATACAAAGTGACCTCAAAAGTCCTGATATTGAAGATTTGTCAAGGCAAGGGTCTTGAGGACGGAATTCAAATCTGATTTGTTCTTAGGCCTCAGAGAGACATGGCATGGCCAATTTAATTACATATTTAGCCTCATTCACGTGTAGTAGACATTAATCACAACATCATGATATCGCCTCTTAAATATAATATCAATATTCATATTACTCATAGATTATACATAAATTAAAAGTTCATACACCATAATTTGACACAGAAACAAACACATCAAATCAGATACCAAACTTAAGGGAAAAACATTAAACATACACCTTCCAATTCCTGTTCCACCAAGATTCAGTTGAGATGCATTTACTCCACGAGCATTGTTTGCGACCTCACCAAAGTCCCATCCTTCACCATATCTACAGAAATAACATAAAATAATTCATAACAGAACCAAAACAGCATGGATGGGAAGAGTAACCCACTACTCTACAAGAGATTAATTTCCAGATTAAGTGGTTGTACACATACAAATAAATGCTTGAACCCTCTACACCGTCTCTGTCTTTAGAAAGGCCTTGAAGAATATTTGTTGCTTTCACCTGCAACAAAAAGAAGTTAAGATTCAAGCACTCACCTGATGGATGACACATACTTTCAGGAAGAAAACAAAAGAAGTAGCTTTTTGATTATCTAGGTTGATGTATATTTTCCAAAGAGAATCTATTTCTGATCCTATCTGGAAACAGCAAAATTTGCAACATTTCGGAAAGAAAGCCCATCAAACTGCTTCCTGGCTAACATTAGGTCAGGTTCTTATTGCTGAAGTAATGTACAAGGGGTAGACAGTAAGCCTTTCAATGATATATTGCCTGGTCCTATATCAGGCTTCTAGATACTTCCAATTTGCATAGTTCCCTTAATTGCATTTTTATGTATCCTATTTTACCATTAAAGAAAAAAGGAAAGATCACAACCTGCTATAAAAGATTCTGTCACAACTGCTTATGTAAGGTATCATAAAATCAACATTCAAGAAGTAATGAGGAAGTTCAAACATATTAAATGAGTATAGATATCTGACCTGTAGAACAGAGGGATGGGACATCTTAATAATCTAATCAAATAAAAGCATAGGGGAAAAAAAAGGAAGTTGAACATATTACATTGCAATAAGGCATAACTAGTCAGATAATTAATAGTCAGAATCATTCTTCATGATAGACTCAATAAAATCAAGCAAATGAATTTTATCTAACCATAGCTACAGCACACAGAAAGTGAAGATTTTTATGTACTGTCTGTATTAAAACATTATGCGGACAGCCCTACAAGAAAGAGCGTATTAATCATGCTAAACTGAATAAATTTAATATTTTCCAAATAATTTTGGATCATGGATTAGATACTCCATAGGAGCAAAGTTCTTCACAGAAATTCAGTCCCAATTTTTGAAAACTGAAACAGAAATAACCAGAAGATTCTAGTCCCCTAATTTTCATATACAAGCTAGACTGATGAAATATTGAGGTTCCTGTTTTCTATCTACTAAAAATATTTTTGCCAACAGGTTGACAAGCATAAAAATTTTGCAACTTGCGTCCAGCAGCATATGTGAAGCTTAGGATAAATGAGAACATTAATAAGAGGCCATAACCATATTATCCAATATGCCCTTGTGTGCCTTTCTAAAGAAGTTGTGCACATTAATGGAAAATTTCATATCAACCCAACCAGGTAAACATATCTTACTGAATAAAATGGTTTTGCTGTTATATTTTTAAAATACCTTTGTAAACTTTATAGCTACTTGTTGCATTTGTAGTTTAATTTTGTCACCCTGTTGTTGTGGTTCTAGTCATAGATATATAAAGTGGTTCATGTATGCATCATATGACCATAACACAAGTGACTTCTTGTCACTCACTCATCACTTAAGTTTAATTAAAAGAAAAAAGAAGAAGAAAGAATTAAAAAGAGAAATCAAAACCAAAATGTTCTAGAATTACCACAACCTATAGATAGGCCACATTCTATAATATAATGCACAAATTATAGACTTCATACCATCGTGTGTTTCATAATGTGGCCCATGAGATCAAATCTGAAACCATCAACCTGCAAGAAAGCAGTCATAGAACACAAGTTTCAGGCATTTGAATGATGATAAAGAGATAACAGACTTGAAAGAATTCAGGTATTTAAAAACCCTCAGCCTATTCTAACAATAGATGAATGCTCAAATTCATCTATCAAACACCCAAGATAATTATCTTCAGCTCTTTCTCAGTTAATAAGAAGCCTAGATCCAATCCATGGTTTATGCAGGGGATAAAATCACAGAATAATGTAACAAGCCAAAAGAGTCACTAATGCACACTCATCTTATAATTGACCGCCCAATGTTTTAGATCATCCAAAATCACACGTTCAACCATATAATGCTCGCTAGCCGTGTCATTCATGCATGTGCTATTCTCAATAGCACCATCTGCATCTCTTCTTAAGTAGTAACCTGGAACAATCTGTCAAACATAACAAATGTATCAGCAGCTAATAGGAGGGAAAGACCTATTCATAGAAAAACATACAATGCAATGTAGAATATGCACACCTTGTCCAGGACAGAATTAACATCAGATGGCCCACTGCTATTTAGATGGTTATATACAACATCCAATACTACGCGAAGCCCAATATGATTTAGCGCCTGTAACCAAGTCAAATTTTAAATGTATGATAAAATCGTAACTAGATCAAAATTATAATTCTCACAACAACAATTTTTCTTCTTTCATAATAGAAACCATGATCAAACCTGGACCATCTTTCTGAACTCAATTATACGGCTTGGACCGTTTGGATCTGTTGCATAGCTTCCCTTAGGCGTTCCCCATAAAACAGGATTATACCTTAACAAAAGGACAAATTAGTGACAAACATCAGATATTGCTGCAGAAAAGGGAATTTCAAAAGAAAAAAAACAAGTCCAGAAAATGTGGAGCCTACCCCCAATTATATTCGTCCTCATTTTGGATTGTTGTTATCTGAGCTTGTTGCTGTTCTGAATCAGGCGGTAGTGTTTCTAACATCTTAGGATCTGAAATTAATTTCTTATCATTTAGATGGCTACAAATAGAGCCTATACATTAAGAATACTGAAAATATAACATCAAGGTGGAAAATTTAGAATCAACATTAGATGGAAAGAAAACAAAAGGAGTACTAAAAGATGCAAACAAGTCAAAGAAATATCAGTGGAAAATTTAGCTTTGGAGCAATAGACAGCTTGCCCCACAAGAACCTGTGCTTTCTGCTGAGTAAACATGACATCATATATAGTTGTATAGACATGTTTGGCCAGATTTAAGCACTAATCAAAGTGGGTCTTCACCTCCATAGAATATAAAACGAGTGACCCACTCATCACATACTTCCTGTCCTAAAATGGGTAGCTCCTTTTTCGATGGATAATTCCATGACTACTAATTATATACAGATTGAGTCTTGAGGGATACTTGTTTGTGACAAGCTAGTGGGTTTACACTCTTCATCTGTATATAACATCCTATTTGGGGACATCAATCAAAGGATTTTCTTCTTATCAACTAAGATGTAAGAGTAAGGCTATGCTCACAATTGCTAATAATGCAGTGTGCAGATGTGCATCACTATCTAAGAGACAGAATCAAGAGCAAATAGAAGATAAATTCTGTCAAAACTTTGTATAAATAGAGAATTCAGGAACATAATTCTGTGTCACCAGATATAGAGGAAAAGGTCAAAGGATTTCGGATTGGAGGCCTCTAGGAAGCTAACCTTTCACACAGTGTTTACACTATTTTAAAGTTAGATATACAAATGAGTAAAATATTTGAGTATTGATCAACATGTTCAGTAAGAAAATGATGTTATTTGAAGGATACAAAAATATTGATGCATCTAAGTATAGGAAGATGCTTGTTATCACATCTTAAATGTAAAAGCCTTTGAAAATAACATTTTCAAAGCTTGGGTTTTCAGTATATATGGAAACTTCATTTCATTTGGGGAACAATCAAGCAAGTTTTTTCAAAAGGCATCAACACAATTTTCAGTCATGTTTTCTCCATAATTAAACAATGTGATCTACTCATCTACAAGCATGAATCAAATTGTTAGAAGAGAGCAGAAAAAAAAATTACCAACAATTTTCCACTTCTTTTTGTCATCGTCGACTTCAGCAAACTGGAAGCTCGGTAGCAGATGCACGTGAGTAAGCCCAGCATTGGATAACTTTTTCAAATGGGTAACACCAGCTGAGTCCTTGAAGTAGAAGTTTAATCATTAAAGACTATAATGCTCCACAAAACTAATCTTTTCACACAAAACTAATCTTTTCACACAAAAATAAATAAATAAACTAAAAAAAAAAAGGAAGAAGCTGCAAGAGACTAGGAATAACCCCAGCTAACAATAAATACATATGATTGTATCGTTGAATTATATGTTTTTTTTTTGTAAAATCATCACCAATTGATGAACAATCATCATAAAGTTAGAGAAACTCAGACAAAAATCCACAAATTATAAAGAATGGCTACAGAAAAAGAAAAAAAAATTCCCATGCAGAGCTTAATTATAATCTCATCCAAACAAAGAAAAGAAGGTATGAAGGTCTTGCTTTCTAAGAGTCAAACAACTATTAGGTAGCTACAAAAGTGATTCAAGTATAAACTCAAAACTTCAATAATCCACCATCAAAGCTAGAAAACAGATCATGCTAAATACCTCATATATATATATATATATTGCAAAATGCTACTCTCATCAAACTATAATTAAAAAAAAAAAGAAAAAGAAAAGAATGTTAAGACTTAAGAGATTCAAAATTTAAATGAATTTCCCTCCAGTTCATGATACACTAAAATGCTTCATATGCAGAATCAATTGAGGATATTCTGAATTGTCTGGTTTAATATGAAGAGTGAAACTTTTGGAATTGGTAATTCTTAATATCAACTTCTGTCCATATGCTAACCTTTACTTAGCAATACATGAATCAGTGGATCACGTACAGTCTCAGTTCAATTGGTATTTCTTAATCTTACTTATAATAGCTATGTGGTGTTTGCTAGATACCTGCACCACCCAGAAGGCTCAGCTAGAAAACATTACAAGTTCCATCCTCCCATCCTTCTAAGTTACAGCCTCTCATTTCTCTCCATATAAATCAATCCAATGCTTCATGGTACTCATATTCCCCCTTCAACCCACACACAGTTCAATCAAATTAATCATTGACAAGATTAGCTAATAGCACCAATGTAAAATACATCTTGGATTACTTCTTCCATCAAATATCTCACCATCCTGGCATATATAGACTTGGTCACATTCAGCTCAAAACATAATCCTCCCAAATAATTATGCTACAATGTAAAACAGTACTAAAAATAGTGAGCTGAGTAGTACTGTTTTATTGACATAGGCTAGTTGGAGTTTTGGACAACATTTGTGTACAGTTATATACATACTTAATACTTTGTGCATATCAAATATATTGATATGTTGTTCGATGCTGATTAAACTTGAATACATGATTTTGCACTCAGTACTGTAGTTAATTTGAGGAAGAACACATCCATGCAAGTTCAAGAGCAGAAGAGCAAGACTTATAAAACTACCTGAGAAGTGAAAGCAAGATATCCACCACGGAAGTCCTCTTTCACAGTAAGGTCACTAGCACTGTCAAGTGTTAATAAACACAATTATTAAAGCCATAAATCTTTAATAAAGCCCCACAGTAACAAAAAAAAATCACAAATATCATTTAAAAATGAATTGATGTACTGGAGGTTCACAGTGGAAGAAGATAGGTACACCAAAATCTCTCTAGAGGGGGTCAACTTAGGTAAGATAGAGTGTTAGTTACGAGGACTTTATTGCATAGAAGGTTATTGTTAAACCTGGTGTCAGCAAATTAGTGCCATCCAAAAGTTGAAACAACAATTATGATACCTCTCAAAAGAATGATTTGTTAGGTTTTGACCATATAAGAGTAACAATCATTACAGGATCACATTGTTCTGTTGCTATTTGTCAAGAAAAAAATGAGCTCTGTTGCAAAGATTTTAGGAAACCCACCTGAAATCTCTTATATGCAGCTCATAGATACTGATGTCAGATGGGGAAAGAAGATGAGGTTTTTCATCAGCCAAATTCTCCCAGCCTTCAGGTTTTAGAGATTCAGAGTTTACGTCAGCCAATAGTGTTCGCTTTACATCCGCAGAAACCCTTGTTTAACCAAAAGAAATTCATAAATATATGTAGGTCCTTTTGTTAATTGCCATAGCAGATTTAGGACTGAAGGCACTGCATTACTTTTCATGTATGAGGAAAACTAACATACCCTCTAGCATATGGATCAATGGCAAAGCAATTTTCAATTCTCAAGGTGCTATGGTGATAGACAGTGACTTCATACACATAATAACACCCATCCCAGCTTCTTGGCCCAGCAACACTCCAAACACCACGTGACTCAGTTAGCTGGACAGTTTGCAATGGTTCACCCCCTGATGGGTCCTTGAAAATGCTGGCGGACACGGCCTAAAATGAAAACATAATCCATAAGTAATTTAATACAAAATGATATAGATTGAGTTCAAGTGTGGAATGAAAGGAGATCTAGTAGCCTTGAAGAATAGACGAAGAACAAGAAAAATGTACTTGAGCAGTAGGAGCCCATAGGTACAACGATATGGAATCTTCTGAGAAAATGGCACCAAGAGGACCATCATAAGAATATAACTCATCGAGAACACCAGGACACTGCAACCCAGTGGCATTTCGGCAAGCCCCATCAGCTGTTAAATATACATTAGACCATATCAGTAACCAGGGCTAGAAATCAGCATTCTTATCAAAGGAAATCCAAGTGATTACAAGAGACAGTAGAAGCACAAAAAATTGATCAGATAGAAAAATGGACAGGGCAGAACAAAGATTGAAAGCAACCAGTTGAAATGTATGCTATGGTTGCTAGAACTTAATGGTTATACACACTTTGGATGAAATAGAAAATGAATACAATTTTTTCCTGACTTCTAGTACAAGGAAATCATTTGTGACTCTATCTTTGAGAGAATCAGAAATCACAGAGAAAATTCACAGGTCCTTTGTAACTGTCAAACAGTGAATTACAAGCTAGCTACAAGCGTTTTTATCTTCTCGGAAATGAAACATTTGAGTGGAATTTCATTTAAAGGTGGAAAAGGCCATGATATAGAAGCCTACCACTGAAAGCAGCAACTGCAAGTTGACACTTCAGAAAACTTTCGACATCCAGTGAGGGAGGGGCTCTAAAAGCTTTGTAACCTCTAATATGAGGAAATTTTTCGGTGACCTAAGAAAAAAAATAATTAGACCAAGTTAATCAAGAAAAAGAATACTGAAGCATTGCTCCATATAAAACACAAACATGAGTTCTTCTCATCGTACTGGAAAGTAGCATTCATAACTAACAACGAAGAGTTGAAATAACAAAGTAAACTTAAGCAAATATGCATGGCAAACATTCCTTTTGCTAGATAATACAGGATGATAGCAAGTCGCATTGAGATTTCCCCATCATCTTACGTTTAATGGCAAACCCCCCTGGTCCCTCTCAAGCTTTATCTTTTTGTCATAGCCTGTCAACTCACATAAGACACAAGTTTGAGATGAACTTTTTTTCCAATCTTTAATGAAGGTACAGAGAAGTATGAAATAAAACCAGACCTTCTACCCCTGCATCCGTAACCCTTAGTGCAGCAGTATTACTTGCAAACAAGTAGTATGAACCATTACCAATGTCAAAATTCCAGGCAATGATATACTTGCTAGGCCAATATGCTCTAGAACTATTCAAACTCCCCTGCATTCCACTCTGCAACAATGAAGTTTTCAAGAGTCATCAACACATCTTAGAGCTGATAAATTGAAGAGCAAAAATAGAAACTGCATAATAATCACTGCAGCACAAACTACATACCATTGTACTAGAACAACAATAACAACAAACACCAAACAAACCATGTTTCTTTGGCTCGCTTAACAGACTAGTTGTCTTACGAAACCATAATTAGGACATATGTCCTAAATAAGGCTGTAACTCAGCAATAGGCCACAAAACCCTTTTAATATAGCTAGTACACAAACCCAAAATCCCAAATCTCCAACTACACATCGTCAGGGAATGTTAAGGATTAACCCAACACAGTTAAGATAAATGCTCTTACCATTATCCAAAGTAAACAACTCTCACCCAAAACGTACAGCATGTTCCCTGAGGAAAAGCCTCCAAAAAGGCTGATACCAAAAAGAAACCATGCTTTTTTTTGTAAAATTCATGATTTTACAGAGGGAAAAAGATTGAAGGAGTACTTACTACTTAGCAGTTAGCATGACCCTACTTTAAATTACCACCCACCTAATGTAATTATGGCCCGCATCCAATCCGAGGAGATCTAAATGCACACAACCTTAACTCGATATCTCTCTAACAAGTCAAGAATAACACACGAGCCCGAAATTCAAACATTTTCCGTAAATTCCCCCCCTACACCAACATGTACAATGATACATTCACCCTAAGGGTTAAATATGATTGACCAGTGACCACTCTCATATTATTAAAAGGAATAACACTATTTCTATGACATGCTATTTTTTCGAAACCCTCATGGGTTCAAACATTTGTTCAACTCCGAGTTTCATACTTCCACCAATCGCAGAAATAGTATTGGCCATTAGTATCAACCAAAACGTTCAGATTTCTATAATATTTTCTAAATAACCACATTAGCCCACTATACTGATCACAATTATACTAAAAGTAACTCCAAAAAATTCAGACTTTGATGATTCCACACTCATTGAATTCATCTAATCAATGTGATTAACGCAGAAATTCCATTCAAATTAGCACCATCAATCACAAAATCTGATTCATTAACATTTTAAAACTCCAATAACTGAATCAAAAAATATCTAAACATGCACAAAAAAAGAAATGAAACCTGTGAAAGAGAAGAAACGGAATCAACTTCAAGAGACATAGAACAACAAAACTTTGACTGGGATGAAAAGAAGATTCTAGAAGCAGACCCAACAGCAATAGAATCCGAGATGGGTAACTTCGTAATCAAAGGAAGATTGAAGGGCGTGAACTTAAGACAAGGGTGATTGAGATTGGAAGAAGCGAGAGCAACGGAGTGATTAAATATTGATGACATTGTAGAGAAAAGAAAGAGAAAGAGTAAGGTTGAAGCTTTTCGGGGTTAAGTTATGGCGGTCGAAGCGGGAAATTCAGTTGAGCAGACGAATGGAAATGATGGTGTAAAGTGGGAAAATTACGTAGATTTGGAAGAAATCTGGTAAATTTCATGGTTGGTCTCTTGTGTTTGTCATTCCCCGCTAAATTGCATCGTCTGCTACATGTTTTGTGCGTCACTCGTGTTGAGTCGGTGATACGATAAGAGTGAGTTGTTGATGAATGATCATCTTTGGAATTTTTGTTCTTTTCTCTTTCATATGTGTGATTTCAAGTTTGATTGTTTTCACTGGTTTTGGGGCTACGGCCATGCCTATCAAAAATTGACCCGACTTGAATTATCCACCCGAATCTGTTATGATTTAAACTCGATTTGTATCCGTTTTAAATATAATATTGGTAACATGTAACCCGACTTGAACTCATCTTAATATTAACCGACAACCGACTTTATCTTATATTATTTGACTCAAACCTAAACTTGCACCCGACTCGACTTAAACTGATAACCGACTAGTCACATGTTGACAATAAAGCAAATCCAAAATGGCACCCGATATGATTATAACCCAAAACAGGTTATAACCCAAGATAACATGTTATAAACCCGACTTTTTGTGGCCCATGACCCGTTTTATTTTGATTCGATGTTGATCCTACCCGTTATTGATTAAAGTCGTAATAACTTATAACCTAATTTTGGAGAAATTGCATTATGTTTGTTGAATTTTACTTTAAAAAATATAATATTAAAAAAGTGTATGATGGATCAAATAATACATCTTATTGACTTTGGACCAACTAAAATAATTTGGGGAGGCCCTACCAAAATAAGTATTTGTTACAAATCTCAAGTATAATTCGGATTATTAGATTTACATACTTTCTCTAATTTATTTTTTCCAAAAAAGAATAACATGCTTTCTATAAAGTACCCAAATTTGGCTTACATAATATAACATCCCACTTAATAATTATTTAACCTAACTTTGATTAAATATTTTGTTACTTTTGTAAGGGATATAATTTCTTCTAAAACTTAATATTTCATCGTGTTAGTTATATGAACAAAATCAGACTTGAACCCAAAATAGTTGATTAAACGTCTCAAATATTGAGTCAATCTCGACACTATCCGACTTGATTATTTAACCTAACTTTGATTAAATATTTTGTTACTTTTGTAAGGGATATAATTTCTTCTAAAACTTAATATTTCATCGTGTTAGTTATATGAACAAAATCAGACTTGAACCCAAAATAGTTGATTAAACGTCTCAAATATTAAATCAATCTCGACACTATCCGACTTGATAATTATCCGACCCGATAATATCCGACCTAGATATGACCTACACTTGAAATTACCCACCACAAACCCGGCTTAAACTAGACTTTATATAGCCCGAACCTGAAATTTAACCGAACCTAAATTGGGCGAACTAAACCCGACTTGTACCAAAAGGGTAAATAATCCGACATGATTTGATCCAACCTAAACCCGAGCTAAGTCTAAACCTGACCTGAAAGACTTGTCTTAATATAACCAGACCCAAATATGACTCGACACCCGACATGACCTGATCTGAACTCGACTGGAGCATCTGAATTGACAGTTATAGCCATGCCCATTCTATGGATTGAGTTTGATCCAAGTCAAGCTAATGTTAGTTCGATTAGGGTACATGTTTGATTTATGTCCGAAATGAGTTGATTTCCTACTAAAATCAATTTTGGATTGGATGCATCTCATAAGATTAGGTTTTTGATTTATGTCCAAAATGAGTTGATTTCCTACTAAAATCAATTTTGGATAGGATGCATCTCATAAGATTAGGTTTTAGTCATGTATGAACCGAACCAACCCATTTTTATTCGGATATGCTCATTATCAGTTTGGGGTGAGTTTCCGGCTGACTCGGGTTAGATAAGATTGGTTTTCATATTTTGTTTGAAAATCAAATGTCTTATTCGAGTCGAATATCCAATAATGTAATTTAATGATTTCATTATCTTTGTGTTTTTATAGCCAACTTTTGTTTGATTTAATTTGATGTTATTTGATTTGGTTGATGAATTGTTGGGTGTTACTATTTATGAAATGGGTACCAATCATTGTGTTCATGAGGTATGATTGTACTCTTAGATTTGGGCACAAAAAGCTCATAATAATCTAAATAAATATAAAGAGGAACTTTTCAAGAGTGTATGCAATGTAATATTGAAAAAAAAATTAATTAAAGGATAACTAGCATGTCATGTTTTATATGTAAAAAAAGAAAAACTACAAACTAAATATTATTTTATCTTTCACAAATAATATTATAATTTATGATTTTCATATCTTTAGATTT
Organism: Dysphania ambrosioides; assembly: GCA_026401315.1. Classification (NCBI taxonomy): domain Eukaryota; kingdom Viridiplantae; phylum Streptophyta; class Magnoliopsida; order Caryophyllales; family Amaranthaceae; genus Dysphania; species Dysphania ambrosioides. The sequence continues at coordinate 23,132,130 of CM048670.1, forward strand.
CCATTGAAAAGTATTTCAAAAAATGACTAATTTATGATATATTCAATAAATTTTGAAAAGTTCGTACTATTGCAGTATTGCATGCATTGTGTATATAAGTTTAAATAAAATTCACTACTTGAGTGTTGATTGAATTGTGAGTTTTGTATCATCTAAATACAAGTTGAGATCTAGGTTATATCTTAGGAGATCATTATCCTACTTTAAATTAATAAGAAAGTGGGTAAAAGCTGGCCAGAATAATTAGATCATGGGAGCATAAGATTATCCAATTTAAGAAAATAGTGAGAATACATATGTGGTACTTCATTTTACTCAAATAGGATCAATATTGAAAAATTGAGACAATTGTAGAAATATTCTACCCTTATGAATATAGTATGAAAAAATTATTATATTAATTTTTTTTCTAGCAATATATTTTATTGAATTAACCTAAAGGGAACACTAGATTTGAAAATGTTTGATACAAACATGATGGTATTGTACACGTGGTATCCATCACCCTTAAAATTATAATTTTGACTTAATTGTAGGAGTTTTAAAAATTAATTAAAATGGATATTTAGAGTCACAGTGATTTATATTCACTTCTAAAGCCTATATGACCTTATAAGATCCATAACAAGAATATCATCGTTTTCTCAAACCAAAAGCAGAATCGTCCTAATTAATTGTATTTTGAAGGTTATTATACAATTTTTCTATAATTGCATAAAAATTTTTGAAATTGAATGAAAGGTACAAGATGTTTCTCAATGTCATATTGTAATATCCTATATTTTAGAAATTATATTAAAAACTTTATATGTTAAGTTTTATTTAAAATTAAATGTACATTATATATTAGCATTTTAAATAAAATTATTTTAAGAATGTTTTAGTACAATTAAATAATTTAAAAAGTATTTTGGCCCAATTATAATTATGGACCATCATTTTTATATTATATTTTATAATTTTATTAAGAAAATTATTTAATTTCATAAATAAGTATTTAATTCCTTAATTATTCCATTAAATTCCCAAAAATCCCTCCAAAATATCCCAAAAAAAATTTCCAAGTATTCATTTTTATTCTAGAATATTCTAAAAGATTTTAAAATATTATTCTTAGAAAAAAAAATCAGTTAAGATATTTATAAAAATTATTTTTTAATTTAAAACCGATTATATTACGAATCGGATATATTTACCAAAAAAAAAAAAAAATCGACCATATCTAATCATGGTCAGATGCCATGATTATTATCTTTTTAAAAAAAATTTAAATTATTTATCCTAATTTAAAGGATAGTTTTAGTTAAAAAGATAGTTTTAATTTAAAAAATAATATATTTTCTATAAAAAAATCGAAAATAAATTATAAACTTATCTTTTCCTTTTTATATGATTGATATTTTTTTAAAAAAATATTATTATTATTATAAAATCTTATCCTTTTTAACTAGTTCTGATTGGTCTGTTTTGAATTAAATGATTTTAATTGGTTAAACTATTTAATAATTAAATTATTTTAAAAACAAAAGATTTTTCTGAAAATTTAGAGGATAATTATCATTTTAAATTCATATTTATCTTTTAGTATTTTTAAATCCTAAAATTTATCCTAATTTCTACTATAGATAGACCCTTTAAACTCACATAATTCTTCACACAAAAATCATTAAACCCTTTTTACTTCTTTCAAACTTTCACCCTCTCTCTATAGTCTCTCTCTCCATCCCTTTGGCCACCTTGCACCACCACAAATCACCGTGAGCCTCCTCTTTTCTCTAACTATTTTAATTGTTTTACAAATTGTTTAGTTTTTAAAACTATTTCTAACTTTAATTAAAGTTTTAATATTTTATGCATATTATTGTGTTTTATTATGTTGATTAGTTCATGTTAATTGATAGGAATATTATCTTGAAGTTTATTAGGAAGTTTCTAGGAAGTACTAGAATTTAAGGTATGTATATGTGTTAAATCTTTTTAAGTTCAATTAAATATTTTGTTGAATTATACTATATTAAGATATTTTTATTATGCATTTTTCTAAATAAATTATAATTTTAATTTTAGCCATGCGCCATTTTTTTTATACATGTATATATATGGTTATTTATTGAAATTCCGATTTAAAAAAAAGTGATGATAGTCATTTATCTTATTTTATTTAATATATATATATATATATATATATATATATATATATTAAATAAAATAAGATAAATGACTATCATCACTTTTTTTTAAATCGGAATTTCAATAAATAACCATATATATACATATATATATATCATGTTTGATAAGGGCCGAATGACATTTGAGATTTAAGTATTTTAATTTCAATGAGTTTTAATAATTAAAGTAAGGTATTTTTATTTAAAGGATTTATAAAAGGAGAGTTATTATAATTATACATTACCGCATGATTTCATAATCAAGAAGGGTTCGTGTTTATTATTATTATTATACATTAACGCTTGATTTCATAATCAAGAAGGGTTCGTGTTTATTATTATTATACATTTCCGCTTGATTTCATAATCAAGAAGGGTTCGTGTTTATTATTATTATACATTACTGCTTGATTTCATAATCAAGAAGAGTTCATGCTTCAAAGTCTACTTGTTGGCAAATAAAAGGAAACTCCAAGGATAGATCTGTGATGGGATAAGTAACTTGGGGGTGTGCACACTTAGGATCAAGGAGGGGATATAAGAAGAGAAAATTGTTTTTATTAAGTGTTTTAATAATTCCATTTGTATTGGATTATTATAAATGAAGGTTTGATGTTTATTAATATATAAGAAGGCAAGTTTGAAATAAATAGTATTTTTTTTAGCATGTATACGTACACAGTGTTTTTACATTGACATATATTTTCCTATTTATTTTGGTTCGCCCTACTTATCATTTATGATGAGTAGGTTTGTAGGAATAAATGTGCATGGGAGCATTACATCAAGGGACACATACTAATTAGGAGCTTTCATAATTTTTCTTAATCAACTTTTGTACCTTTGGATAATCAAAATTATAATTATTTTTTTATAAATAAATCAAGTTTTTCTTCCGCTGCAATATGCTAATTAGTTAGCACAGCCAAAGCGTGGTAACACGTGGCGGTAATACCCCTATCTTACTAAAATTACTATCATTATTATTATGTTACTAATTTGGGGGTGTTACACATATGAGGAGGTTTGTAATTGAAGATTATTTTATCACGTTTTAGGCTTCATTCTCTTAGCTTTCATTCACTATTTGCATGTATTTTCGCTAGATTCGTGTTCATTTTAGATTCATGCATTTGCATAATTTCGTTTTACATGTTTGCTTCCTTTAATAAATTATTAGGCTCTTCAAAGCCAAGAGGCAAAGAGACTCTCTTCGTGCCCATCTACAAGCCTTTTTCATACCCTTACATGTCCATTTACTTAGGCATTTAACCATTGAAATCTTAAGCAAGAAGAAGAGAAGAAAAACTTGAAGTAAAGCAAACACACGAGTGTGCCTTTTCCTCTGTCGAGTGTGCGCTGAAGAAGCCTGAAGCACAATCATGCCTTTGGTTGTGCCATTTCGCTTATAAACTCAGCCTCAAAATTGAGTTTCTATATGCTCAATCAATTCTGAGCATAATATTGTAGAAGAATGATTCGTGTGAGAGGTAATGTAAGTAGGATGATCAAGGGTACGAGAGGGTATGCAAAACCAGAAGAAATGCATAAATGGGTATGGAAACCCAGAATAAAACCTAAAGAGAGAAAATTGAGAGAGAAGAATTAGGTTATTAAGATTATGTTTTCCTATGTTCTAATACATCTGTCATCCTCTATTTATATTTGTGGTTTTATTACATTATTTTCCTAAAAACAGAAAACCAAGTATTTATAATCTATTAACTACTAATATCTAAGTATCATCACCACCTCCTCAAGCAAGATTTAGGATGGAATAACATCCCGAGCTTGACAGCCAGAAAATGATGTTGAGCATGTAGCACCTAATGCCTTGGTGAGAATGTCAACCAGCTGCATTTGAGAACTGACACGTTTAGTAACAATAAAACCTGTTGTGATATTCTCTCTAACATAGTAGCAATCCAGTTTTAAATGCTTGACTCTTTCTTGAAAAATTGGATTTTCAGCTATATACTAAGCAACTTTGTTATCATAGAACAAAGGAATAGGTAAAACATTAGGAACTTCTAGATCTTGCAATAAACCTATAATCCATGCGAGTTCACCAGTAGCTTTACTCATGCTTCGAAGCTCTACCGCAATTGAACTTTTAGAAACAACATCTTGTTTCTTTGTTATTCAAGATACCAAATAATCTCCAACAAAGATTGCATATCCAGTAAGTGATCTTCTAGAAAATTCATATGATCCCCAATCCATATCACAATATGTAGTAAAATGTAAAAAAGAATTAGCATAATAAAATATACCATGATGTAGATTAGCCTTTAAGTACCTGAGGACATATTGTGCAACATTAAAATGAGGCACTCGAGGAATAGAAATGAATAGACTTAATTGTTGTAAAGCATATGAAATACCTGGTCTTGTCATGTTGAGATACAACTACTTGCCAATGATCATTCTCTAAATCTAAGGATTTGGGAGTTTAGTGCCATCATCTATGCTCAAATATAAACCTCTTGGTAAAGGAAACTAGATAAGTTTACAGTCTTCCATTTTTGTATTTTTGAGAAGATCAATTATGTATTTTCTCTGATTCAAAGTAATACTTGAATCATTTTTGCTTACCTCTATACCCAGAAAGTATTTAAGAGGTCCAAGATCCTTATTTGTAAAATTTTCATGCAAGGCACTTTTAATAAGATCAATCTAGTTCAAACATGTCCCAACCACCAAGAGATCATCAACATACGCAACAATAACAGTAAAAGAATCACTAGTCTTCATAGTTAATAAAGAACAGTCAACTTTTGATCTGATGAAACCAAAACCAAGTAAGAAATTGGTTAACTCAATGTTCCATTGTCTACTTACCTGACTTAGGCCATATAATGACCTGTTAAGCTTGTAAAATCAACTTTAGCCTTGTCATAGCCAAGAGGAGGTTGCATATATAGTTCTTCATCAATAAACTCGTGTAAGAAATCATTATTTATATCAAACTGATGTAAATGTATATGAAAACAACATACAAAGCAATGACTAATCTGATAGTAGTAAACTTAGCAAATGGACTAAAAGTATGTTTATAGTCCTTGCCTTGTATTTGCCTATCTCCTTGAGCAACCAAGCGTGCCTTGCATCTATCAAGAGTCCCATTAAGAAGAAACTTAGCTTTATACACCCAATAGCTTTTTTATCCTTTAGGTAAGTCCAGGCCACCAGATTCTAGGTTTGATTTTGTTTCAAAGCATGAAGTTCCTTTTGTATTGCATCAATCCACTTTGGATCCTTAGAAGCCTGAGAATATGAGGCAGGTTCAACCTCATTGAATATCTTGGCCAAGCTCACTAGATGTTCATGTGAATAATGAGACAACTTTGGACATGAATATACATAAAAACTAGATGCCTAAGAAGAACAATATGGAGTGACATAATCATCATATATTTACAAGTGAACAGACTGTTATACACCTCTCAAAAATAAACCAATAACACTAACTAATATAGTTAGGGAAGTAGGGATTGTATCCTTAGAGAAACGTTGTAATTTTATTAGCTCTTAAAAGTTTAAATTGTATAAAGGGCCTTGGTTGGAAAGATAGATAACTAAGAAACTAATGATGAAAACTTTAGTAAAGACTTGATGCAAATTAGCTAAAGCCTAGGGCAATGGTTCACCATGAACAAACAAATCAATTGAGAAATGACAACTAACAGGTTCCATGAATTCAATGAACTAGGGCTCACTAATTCTCTCGAACTGAGACTCCCTCAAGACTCTTATAGCGGCTCTCGCTCTTGCCTAGATTTTTTAAGCCTATTATTCCTTGGTCTTATTGTGGTATTTTTACCTCTCAACGTCAAATTCAACAATTACCCAACATACAATTAAACAAGGTCATAATCTAATTGTAAGCAATGACAAACTAATAATAGGAATTCAATTGAAAACTTGAAACCAATTAATTAACATAAAAATATTACATTGAAGTATTCATGGATCCCTAAAACCCTAGAAAGAAATCTACTCACAATTCATGACTAAAACAATAACAATCATAAATATGAAATTCATGAATGAGAAATAAAGAAGCAATACTAATAAATAACAATAACAGAAGACAAAGCAATAAACAAAATAAAATAGAGAAGAAATAAATGAAAATTACCTCTATATTGATTAATGGAGAAAATATAAACTAGGGTTTTTCATCCATGGAAGAGAGAAAGGAAAAAAAATATTATGTTATAGAGAAGAGAAAACCTAAAATAATAAAACCCGAGGAAAATAATAATGCATAACAATAAAATAATAAGTCCCTACTATATTTAGTTTTTACTAAACTCTTTTTAAAAAAGAAGATAAGATGACTAAACTAGGTATTAGGGCCAAATTAGAAGTTTAATCCGATTATAACTCGGATTCGCTGCTCTTTCACGGTCAGTTTCCATGGTTAACTTTACAAGGTTGTAACTTTTGTTCTAGAAACTTCCACATGGAATGTGACCTACCATTGCAAAGCTCTTTAAATATAATTTTCAACCCAATTATAATAAAATCAATATTATCTCTATAACTTGAGTTATAATCAAAATAGTGAACATGTGTCAGATTTATTCTTCTTCAACTTCTATATCTCCTCGTTTTCAACTCAAATTGACTTTGTTAGCTATTTTTTGACCTTTGTGGAAACCAAAATAACTTCATATGAATATGATCATCAATAAAATCATCTAAGAGCATGAATCCATCAATCAAAATCCTGAATTCGTTGATTACATTTGCAACAATTATCCAACTCATCCAAAATTGTTTCAAAAGCATTGAAATAATTATAAAACTACCTGCAATATTAGAAAAACCACAAATAAAGCGTAATAGAACACAAAATAGTTAATCTATGCAAATGATACCTTACATGCAACTAAATGAACTAATATGCTTTAATACTGCAACCTAAAAATGCCTAAAAACTCTATAGAAATGTGTTTCATCGGCATGGAATCTCCTTCGTCTAGTTGAAAGCCTCTATGTAACAATAGGAGTGGTAGAATAGTCATCTCCCATAGAATTAGATCTAGTCATATCATTTTGTCTATTTGAGAACCTTTGTGTGACAATAGGAATGACATAACAGTCATCACCCATAGAATTAGATGTAAGCATATCATTAGGAACATTAGGAGACATGTTATGCTATGTAGAATCAGAGGAAGGCACAAGCCTATTCTCACATAACTCATCTTTATTCAATGCAGGATTGACTAAAGATATCATCGGACATGCTCCAGATGTAATATCAATTTCATCATTTTTGAAAGGAAATACATTCTCAACAAAGTGAACATCTCTACTCAAAAAAATCTTGTGAGTTTCAAGGTCATATAACTTGTAACCTTTTTGAGCATATGGGTAACCTAGTAAAATGCATTTTCTAGCCCTGCTTCAAATTTGTCTCTAAAATGATAAGCTGCATAACATAAACAACCTATGACTCTCAAATGATCATAAATGGGTGCTTTATTTAGTAACACCTCATAAGGTGTTTTCTAAAGCGTGCAATACAGAGCTTGACATCAAATTTATCAAGTTTGTAGAAGCTAGAAAATAGTCTCCCCCAAAACTTCTTAGGTAATCCATCATGAAACATCAAAGATCTAGCACAATTAGCAAGACGTCTGTGCATCCTCTCAACATGACCATTTTGCTGAGGATTTCCTAAGATACTCCTTTGATGGATTATGCCTTTATTGCTAAAAATAATAGAACACTTGTCTTATAAAATTTCAGTACCATTGCCACTTCTAATCATCTTTACTTTGGTCTAAAATTGAGTCTCAACGTATGCTAAAAAATGTTCAATGATGATAGTAACTTACGTTTTATCATGAACTATATGCATCCAAGTTGATCTTGAGTAATCATCAACAAATTGTAATAATGTATTTAGTCCTAAAGATCCACATGAATCAACTCATCATGAAATGAAGAGAGAGGAAAAGGTACTCTATGAATTTTACCAAAAATACATGATTCACAGCAAAGTTTATTCTTACTCTCAGCAATGTATGGAATCTGCAACTTTGGAAGATTATGTATAGATAAATGTCCCAATCTAGCATGAAGTAAACTAGCCTTAGGTACATTATAAGTACTATTATGTATAACAACAAAAGTACTTTTATTTATATTCTTAGATCTTGAAAAAGAGGTTACATGACAAATTAAAACCGATACAACCCAGCAAGTCTCTGTGTAACAGCCCTGACTTGATTAGTTGTAGGGTCCTATAAAATGTATTGATTTCGTTTAAATCTTGAAACTAGATTATTTTCATCTAATAGTTTCCCCACTGATAGAACATTATGTCCGAACTTCGAAAGCAGAAGCACATTGCATAACAATATGTCAGAAGTGAATTTAACATCAACAAGATGACTGACCACTTAAACAGATTCATTAGGCAGCCCAACTTTAATGGGAGATTGAAGAGTTTTAATGGATTCAAACAAGTGTATATCCCTGAACATATAATCTATAGCCCTAGTATCAACAATCCAATTGGTTTTTTTTAAGATTTTCAGAGACATAATCAACATTTAAAGCATATAAAATACCTATAAAATTAATCGAGTGATCAATGTTAGGGACCTGCTTTCCTTTCATCATCTTAACCATCTCCTTGTATCTTGTATTCACCAGGCTTGAATCCACCTTGATTTTCTTGTTCTCTTTGTAATCTAGAGGCATATCTTCACCATCATTAGACATATCCATGGTTTGCAGCAAATCTACTATTAGAGGCCTTGTTTGATTTCTTGTTCTTCATATTGGTCCACCACTCAGAGTAGCAAATCAATTTAAAACATTGCTCGACATTATGTCATGTTCTCTTACAATGCTCACACTTCCTCTCAGCCTTATCATTTCTTGAATCTTCATATCTAGCCTTCTTGAATTCTTTTCTGCTATATTGAAATTGTTGAGGGCTTTGCTTCATAGAGTTAAATGCACTTACTTGTGGAGCATGAGATCTCTCATTTATCTTATTTTGCCTTTCCAGCTGTAATAGGATATAATATTCTCTATTCACGGTACGTAATATGTCCATGCTGAGTATGTTTTTCTTTGTAGCATCATACTCCTTTGTCAAGCCAGCTAGCAATTGTATTAGCCTTTTCCTTTGATCTGCAACCAATACTTTTGAGCAAACCACATGTACAAGTGGCAAGAGCACCACATTCACAATCTGGAAAACCTTCCAGAAGTTGAATCTCATCCCAAATTCTCTTCAACTTTGTGTAATACTCAGTAATTGAGTCTTCTCCTTGTTCAATAGACATGATTCTTTTATGCAAATCAAACAAGAGTAGAGCATATGACTGACCATAACTCTCTAGAATTTCCGCATATAATTGTGAACGAGATTGCTGTAAGATAAATCCTTCAAAAATTGTCTTGTCCATTGAATTAATTAACCATGATTGAATCATGTAATCATTTTAGATCCATCTTTTCAAATCATCAGAATCTTTAGTAGGTCTCCTACATGTTCGATCAATGAAACAAAGCTTATTTTTAGCACCAAGTGCCATGCGAATAAATATGTTCTATGTTAAAAATACAGAAAAACTCATATTAGATGTAAACATTATGGTATCAGATATAGAAATAAAATTATAAATATACCATCACTAGTGGAAAAAATCATATATACTACACACTATATGCTTCGGTTCTTCATAAAACCAAAGTATAAGCTTATGGATGATTCGGTGTTTTATTGTTGTTATAAATATGTTGATAGCTGCTGCAGTTTTCTTGCACCCGGAGCATAAAATGAACTTAAGGTTGCGGTTATCTAAGAAACGGAGCATATAATGGGCTATTAATTAAAATAAGGACTTAAGGCTCCGATTATAAACAAACGGAGCATATATCTTATAATTTAACCCGCGTGCATTTTTCTTCAAGCCAATTCAAACCTACGACTGCGTGCAACACCATAACCGCCCCAGCGCCCCATCTTCAAGCCCCTTCTTCAACCTTGCGATTTCAAACCCCTACAACTAACACCACAACCGCATTCGTCAACAGCAACACCATAACAAACCCTTGTTCAACATTGCGAATACCAACCCCTACAACTAACACCACAACCACATTCGTCAACAGCAACGCCCCTTCTTAAAGGTAGGTTCCTTAATTTTGTTGGCATGCTTAATGTCTTGATTCAGTACATAAAACTTTTAGTAAGAATCTGCGTTGGCAGACCAACTTTTAGCTCTTAGGTTATTATGCTCATTCTGTGGCTTCTTGTGTTCCCTTCTCCTCTATTTGGACTCCGTCCCGTAGGAGTTTCTTGCTATTATTCAGTACATAAATCTTTGCTCAACATGGATTCTTTCAAAGAAGCAAAGGTCCAAGTATACAAGGCTTTAATGTTCTTTTCTATTAAAAAAAACCTTGGTTTGTGATGGGTGGTGATATTATTCATGTTATGCAGGAGTTTTTTTTTTAGTTAGGGTTTCATGCCTAAAACTGTGAACTGGACTAGTGGACTTGTGTTACTTTGTTGCCAAAAATTGCGACTGTTAATGCTATAAAATATTATACACCTATATCTTGTTGTGTAATTTTTATAAGATCATTTCTAAAGTGTAAGCTAACATATTACTTATCTTGAATGGGAGGAGTCCTACTTCTCGTTCATCAGTCTCTCTTTTGATTTCTAATGCTAAATCAATGATGGTCTGCTATATTATTGAAGAAGCTAAGGGGTTTCCAAAAAGTGTATGAGTAGTGGTCTAGTATTTGTTACTAGCTAAATAATTCCTGAATAATTCATGTCAATAAATGAAAGAGAACCTAGCATAACATCAGAACATATGATGAAGACTCCATGAAAACAAACTTCACCTCGAGTTGCCCAATTTATGCATAACGCTTTTAAAAAATTATTCTTAACTATTATAATATTGGCAAGTATCTACACATTATTTGGTATGAAAAACTTATAAACCTCGTATGTGTGAAGAAACACTTAATCCATTGGGTTTATAGAAGATTGTTCTAGCCATAGAAATTGTGTAGAACAAAGTATAATATATTTACGTATTTAGGATATACCTAGACTGGATTTATAGAAGATTAATGATCTTTTGTGTTTAAAAGGCATTGCATTGACTCGTTTCTTTGAGGGTTTATCACTTTCCTCGGTGGATTGGTTTTAGGGAGGACCTTCATAATTCAATAGGGCTACATAATGTATACAAAACTTTGACTAGACTACTAGGAGACATCCTACATCCTAGTTTACCAACATTATCCATAATGACTTTTTTTTCCAATCTCTGTTGATGAATTTGCAACCTCCATTGATGGTTTGTACTCACTACGCATAATAAAATATATAGCTCATTTGTAGTGTTATATATATATATATATATATATATATATATATATATATATATATATATATATATATATATATATATATATATATATATATATATATATATATATATATATATATATATATATATATATATTAGAATATAGGCTTTGGTTTCAAGTATATATTTCTTTTAGCAATCACCACATTATCACATTATTATTGCATCGTAGATCCAAGTGTCCATAGCTTTTAATCACTACATTATTACAAAAAGAGTAATTATACGTTCATCCTAAGAGAAGGTAAGTTAAATTGGTTAGGCTATGTAATGTTAGTGTCCATAGCTTTTAATCACTACATTATTACAAAAAGAGTAATTATACGTTCATCCTAAGAGAAGGTAAGTTAAATTGGTTAGGCTATGTAATGTTATTCAATTTAAAGCACAAGGATAAAATCCGAATGATAGTCAAGGGTAAGTGCCTAGACTTGTAATGGTATGCTTCTTTATTGTTGTGGCTATTATGTTATGAGATTCATGTACGACTTAGTCTCTTCTACCACGAAAGTCGATGATGTAGAAAAGGTATATCTAATTCCTTTACTTATATTTTTTTTTATATGTAGATATATATTGGACAAGTATTCTTAGCTTATAAAAGTAGATGTATGATAATCATGGAGGATGAAATTATATGGAATTGTGGAATCGTTAAATTGTGGAATTGTGAAGTTGTTGAATTGTGGAATTATTGAACATGTTATTTGGATAAAAAAAATTGGGATAATATTCATTGTAAAGAGGAAACTCTGCCGAATTTTTTAGAATTTTCATAAATAACCGGAAATTGTGATATTTGTTTGAATTAAACATATATATAATTAATTATACATGTATATATGATAATCTAATTTGTTTTTTATTACGTTTATGATGGCTAAATTTAGGTTTTGGACACACCGAGAGAAGAGCCTTTCACCATTGACGAAATCAAGGAAATAAGAGACAAGTTTGCACGTTTTCTTAGCAACTGCATTTAGTTGTTATGTTAGTTCAGTTTTCATACGTTAGTTGTAGCAAATTAGTTATGTTTATTTTAGTTTGTAATATAACTCAAATTATGCACACTTATATTTGAAGGTTTTTTCCACATATTTATGGAAATGAAATTATATCTTTCATATAAAGAGTATTGAAATCCTTTGACTTTGTCGTAATCTAATATGCCCATTATTAAAAACAATTCGTCTTTATTCAAAAAAAATGTGGACTTTATGCTGCGGGCTTTTAGAAAACGGAGCATAAACCCTTATTTTTTTAAAAAAGAACTTTATGCTGCGGGCTTTCAGAAAACCGCAGCATAAAATCCTTTTTTTTTTTTAAAATAAGGGTTTTATGCTTCGGTTTCCCAAAGCCCGCAGCATAAAGTCCACTTTATGCTTTGGTTTAAACCGCAGCATAAAATCTTTTACAATATGCTTCTATCAAATATACTTCGGGTCAAAATCGGAGCATAAAGCCTAAAAAAACTGTAATAAATGATGTATTTTCCACTAGTGCATTGATATATTTATGTCAGATATAAACTAGTAATTTCTCATTTCGAAAGCCAATCATTTTCCAAGCTTGGGTCTAAGAAAAACTAATGGAGACCCTAATAAACATGGGGACAGGTTAGTGTTCTAGGTTGACCCTAGTGGATGGTGTTTTGTATCTCGTCTTCGTCATTAGGGCACTTGAATTATCTAAGGCCGGACTTGGTTCCTCTACTAACAACCTCTCCTCCATCCTAACAATTACTCTTAAGTCTTAACCAACTCAAAATGTCTACAAAAACCTAGTAAAACATACTGGTACATACATTTTACTTTATATAACCGCCATAAAAATACCAAATTGTGCTCAGATTTCTTGTTTTATTAGGATGATCATCGTGATGCATCGTATAAGTTCTTGTTCGCATTTTTATTATATACGTTTAGCCCACCGCCTATCTAAAAACTAAGGTGTCTTCTTAAAAACATACTTTTGTAATACTCTATATGCGCACGACCCGCATATGCTAAAGGCGGGATACACTTGCGTGTATGAATTAAGTAGCTAACCCATAATATGTTTTCCTTTTTGGTTTAGAAGTGTAATGCAGTGCCTAATACGTATGTACAAGACCAAACATGAGGTTGAACTCTTGATTCTGAAATCATGGTCCATCTTGCAGGGCCTAGTTGATGCCTAAACTTGATACCTTGATGGACGCATCAAGAAGCCCACATATATAAAAATGTATACTAAGTAGACTTGTGTATTGGATTGGGTAAGGGTCGAAATGGGTCACATGAAGAATAGGTTGGGTCAAAGAAGAAGCAAAATGGGTCGAGGCGGTTCAAGGAGAGTATACTTTTATCTATGGAGGATAATAATTTACATGTATCATTTTCAATCTTTGGTAGTGGATCATTGACAAGCAATTGAGAAACATTCATTACCTAATAATGTTAAAAGTCTTGAAAACTATTGACTCATTATTGAATCGAATTGATCCTTTAATGACCCGATAAAACATGACCATAAGACTGACCCAATTAAAGTTATAATTGATTAGACCATTTTTATAAACAGGTCGGTGAAGGACCCTTAATAGAGCCCCTTCCATTTGAACAGATATAGTACGAGGGCCCAATGTCAAGCTCAACACTTTGTAGCCCATAAGTTTATTATTATTATTATTATTATTATTATTAATATTATTATTATTATTATTATTATTATTATTATTATTATTATTATTAGTCTATAACTATTATAATTATTATGTATTGGAGTCCTTTCACATGATGACATGACTCATTAATTTCATTTCAGTTGGAAAATGGTTGAGCTAACCCCTGAATGGTTCAAGCCCTATTACGCCTTTTTGCATATTGGTTGAGCCGGCAACCCCTGAATGGCTCAAGCCCTAGTATGCCTTTTCGTTCGATTCCAAATAAGCTAAAGTCCAAGTCTTGCATAATGCTGTTTTGTTTTGGATAGAATTTGTAAATATGTAGACGAAAAACTTGACTATGACATTAATGTTGGTTCTGATGCCCTTTGCATTGTGGCCTTGTGGGGATACATTTTGTTTTGGACTTGGCCTATTTTTGAGCCAGTAGGACTAATTAAGTGTGACTTTAGCTTCAAAATAATGCACATATGCTTAATAAATTTGAAAAAGAGAGATTGGAGTAGGTGTAGGTCGGTATACTCGAGAACGCAGTAAATTGCGGATGTAATGGTGCAAGTGCACTATTCAATCCCTTGTCATTCTACTATTAATTTGCTAACTCCAATTTCGTTATTATAGCTACGTCTATTACACATATGGATTCATGTCATTTAAGAGCTCTTCCCTCACTATTGTTACACATGTACTGTTCATAATTTGCCTGTCATTGGTTGGTCAGAGCCAATTAAGTTATGACACATGAAAATGTGTTAGCTTTTCTTTTATGATGATTTCGCTTTTGGAATTTTTTTTAAAAAAAAAAAAAAAAGCTAATCGTGTCTCCCTCCGTTACGGAGTACATTTGAATGCTTTGTTGTGCGTCCAAAAGTTACTCATTGTAAAGTGTGAACCGGAGACTTTAGCTAATTTAGCCCTATATTATTTTTATATAAATAGAGCTGCATGTGACAACGCAATAACCGATATAATTGGGACTTGATTCCAAATTTTGTATACCAAGTTCAAAAACAACTTTAATCAACTAAACTAGTTGGCAACCACAAACCCTTAGTATTTACTATTTAAAACCATTAATGTAATTAACATTAATTTAAATTCTTGAAGGAAATTAAGTAATACTTGATGCGGTAACCATCATATATGCCATCATCTATTTTAACTTAGAATTAAGAAAAATGGACATTAAGAAGATTAAAGGTACAAAGTATACCTTTTTAAAAATAAACCTTGAACTTTGTATAACATACCATTCTTCAATCTCAATCCACCTCGTTCACATGATGGCCGGGTACTAATCAAAACAACTTAAAATGAGTGGGTGGAAACAAATAAACATTGATCATGAATGGCTATAGATTTTAATTGGTAAGCACCAAACTGAAGTACGTGTTACCGAACATCAACCCCTTTCATAACGTTCTATGAATGTTTAGACATTACACAGATGGTATATGTTATATGCTACCAATTTGAGTAATCACTTATAAATAACTACGTGCCACACAATTCTATTATTGATGCTGCTTAATTTACTATTACATTGCTTTACAGAACTCTTGAGTACGTCACAATTCAACTTAGTTTGGCGGTTAGGTTTAATTCATATACTTAATTTTTGGAAGGTACTATTCCATTCAATAATGCACGTCCATCCTTTTAATATTTGTGTGAATTACACGCCAATAAAGGAGTGGAGTCCTTACCCAAAAAAAAAAAAAAAAAAGAGAGTGGAGTAGCATGCTAGCAAAGTAGCATGTGTAAAATCTCAATAGAAATTAAAGTCAAACCCCTAAATCATACCTGCCTTTCTATAACCATGAAAAATTATTACAATTTTTTTTTTTTTTGTGACCAAAATCATTCGTATATATTCCTCTTATAAAATCCCACCCATACTGTCGTTTCTCCCAAGCCACTCCAAGTCATAAGTAGTACGAGTAAATTTATCCACAAAAATTAAGCTGAAAATGAGGCACTTCTCATTGCATTGCTTCATGCTAAGTGCTACGATCATTGCATGTCAAGGTGTCTTAGAGGCCTCCCTAGGAAGCAATGGAGCCACAAGATCAACAATGCAATTTGACGCCATCTACCAATTCGGTGACTCCCTTTCCGACACCGGCAACTTAGTACGGGAGTCTAACGGAGCTAACACCGCTTACGCTAGGCTCCCTTACGGCCAAACCTATTTCCACCGTCCTACTGGCCGTTGCTCCGATGGTCTTCTTATGGTGGATTACTTTGGTATGTTTCATTTGGACCCTTCAAAATTTCTCCTTTCACATTATATTTAGAAAGTTAGAAATACTGCATTTCTCAACTGCCAAAAAATAATGCATGGTCATTCCTTAAAAAGTAATCATTTTCTTTCCACATTATAGTCAATTAGTTACATAAAAGTGGGACATACGTATATATCTCAGTGGAACTAACTATAGTTCATAATCTTAAATGGTAGCTATGTACTTTCACCTACCATTACTCAACCCATATCTTGCCAAAGGAAGTGACTTCACCTATGGAGCCAATTTCGCCGTGGCTGGCGCTACTGCTCTTGATGTGTCTGATTTGGCTGCTCAAAATGTATCTATACCTCGTACACAGAGCAACTTGGCTACGCAACTTCGCTGGTTTAGATCGCTCCTCCAAACGGCTTTCGCCAATCCATCAGGTACTTACTATATAAGACGACACCACAACAATCCGGTTTCATAAATCTGATTATGTGAAAGAGCTTTAGTTATTGCAAGGACATAAGTTTATAAACGGCTTTCTTAAAATGTATTTTCTTATAGACTATGAGAAATTCATAATCAAAGTTTGACTCTAAAACTTATAAATTCCAAACAAAAAGAATAAAAAAATAAAGGGTATATTATTATTATTATTATTATTATTATTATTATTATTTTGAAAAAATCTCCAAACCTTAAAGATATTAGTACAAACAATCCATATACTTCCATATATAGACACATAGTGACATAGGGACAAAGTGAAGCTTCACGCAATCGGAAATTTTTATAGAGCAATAAAAAAAAAAGTTCACTTAATTTTATGACTATAGATTATAGAATATTGACATTGTACTCCGTATTTGGTAATCATTAAAGACCAGAATTAATTAGTCCTAATTAAATAACAAAGAGAACCTAGGTTGTGTATGTGTACGTACAAGTGACGTTTCCTTGTAATTGCATGCACTGTCGCAGAAGTCAGAGAAAAACTTGAAAGATCGTTGGTACTAATGGGAGAAATCGGAGGCAACGACTACAACTTCGCCTTCTTCCAAGGCAGAACCTTGGAACGAGTATATCAACTCGTCCCTCACGTTGTTGAAACCATAAAAGGTGCAGTGCAGGTGAGTCCTAAATTTACTCTATAAAATCCTGTAGTTGGTCATGTTCTTTAGGACATAGAGTCTTTCTCACTCGACACAATCACACTATAAAAATCTCTTGAAGGAGCATAAGTTTAGCACATGGGCCGAGTCTCTTACGGACTATAATTGAGGTTTGTTTATGCCTCATACGTTTTTTTGTATTTTTATATTTTGTGTATGTAATATTCTTTGTTTCGGAATTGTATTGCAGGAAGTGATTAGGTTAGGGGCTAAAAATATTGTAGTTCCCGGGAACTTCCCCATTGGATGCGTGCCTCTATATCTGGTCAAATTTGCAACCAAGGATGCGTCCAAGTATGATGAACTCCAATGCCTAAGAGACTACAATGACTTCTCAAAGTACCACAATAGACTTTTGATAGGAGCCATCGAGGAGTTGCAACAAGAGAACCCGGATGTTGCCATTGTGTATGGAGACTACTACTCTGCCTTGACATGGGTCATTAATCATGCTCCCCGATTAGGTGAGATAGACGTTCTCTATGTTTATGCCCCCCCCCCCCCCCCCCCCCCCCCCCCCCCACCCATAAAGTATTAGCTAGGTAAAAGAGTTGGTGTGAATAGAATTTCTTGTGAATCAATCACTGATCACAAGAGGACTTGCGAGATTTGCGACTCGTGATTGCATGAGTGGTCCAAATGTCTTGAAAGGCTTAGACAAAAAAAAAAAATTAAAGGACCTCTTCTAATGAGTATCTTTCAACTCTCAATCATCATTATCATATGGAATGATATTAATTGGTGCTGTCATGTCATAGTTTTGCTAAATAATCACACTATATATCTTAATATTTGGACTTTTTGAAATGTTTTGCATTCATAATTCATCCTCCTTTTATTCCACTTTATACAAATTAAGTCACAAAATTGCCTACTCTTCCCTACTAAATTCCTTATATGCATCCTTAACCTAGATAGAAAAAATAAAGTTATTTGAGAATGGACAAAATGTAGTCAATTATTGTTAATCTTTGAATTAATATAAACTTAATTGATTTTTAATTTTTTTTACAGGTTTCGAACGAAATGGATCGAAAAAGGCTTGTTGCGCAACAGGTCGCAATCCTTATAATTATGACCTAAATCAAAGTTGTGGTAGCCCCGGAGTTCCAGTTTGTGTAGATCCTAGTAAAACAGTAAATTGGGACGGGATTCACATGACTCAAGAAGGAAACAAAAATGTTGCAAGATGGCTATTGACACAGTTTGTACCTACACTTCAAAAGCATCTTCTTCTTCATGCTTAAACAAATTAAAATATTAAACTCTTTTGATCAATAGAAACTAGAATAATATTATGAAGTAGCTCTACTATAGTCTTTAATGTTTAGACGATTGTCAATCGAGAGCCTTGTTTTAGATTAAGCCTACATTGACGTTTGAGAATGTAACTGATGATGATATTGATGAATATTGTGAAGTGTTTTGCAATTATCCTCTTACATAAACCTAAACTAGGTGTAATACAGTCCATTTTTACTCATTTGTTCAGTTAAGAATCTTATACTGGACATAAAAATCCAAATATTATTGCTTCGTATTTGGTTTTCATAAATACAAGGTGCATCAAATAAAATAAGGTCATGAGCGAATTTTAGGCCCGATTCAAAAGGCCATACATCACATGAGCAAAACAAACTCTATCGGATCAGTGCTAAACCCATTCACTAGAAAAGGCTAGTGGATCAGTGCCCAAATTAAAACTATGTGCTCTTTGGATTTGCACCTCGCTTTTTTATGTTGAAATAAACAAAGGTCATAACGTGTATTACTGCATGTCTAGAAAATGTTAGAGCTTAAAGTGCCCGAAATATTAGAGCTTAAATACCTCCGGGATGTAAACCAAACATGTGCATTAGGTCGGGTCAAGATCGGGATGGGTAACAAAAAAACGAGCCGGGTCGGGCCAAAGGAGACTCATAACGGGTCAGGCCGTCTAAAGAGATAATAGTTTTTATCTATAGAAGGTGATAGTTTACATGTATCACCTCTAATTTTTGATAGTGGACTATCGGCAATTAAGCTCGAAGTTAATTCATTACCTGATAGTGTTTAAAAGTTTTGGAAACTATTGGCTCATTATTGCCCCGACTTGATCAATTAAAAACCCAATAAAACATGACCCTTTAAGAGATTGACATATTATGCCAATTACTGATTAGGTCCTTTTACAAACGGCCCGGTCAAGGGCCCTTAACAGGACCCTTTCCATTTGAACAGGTCTAATGTGAACACAACTCAACTAGTGCAAAGACTGCAAACCACTTGGGAAAATATGACCTTACAGAGCTGATTCCACGGGCATCAATTAATTTTTGAATTAAAAACAGAGTCTGAAAAGCAAGAAAATCAAATATTAGAGATCGTATTAAAAAAGTTCAGGATCATGCCATGGATATCACTGGACAAGAGACAATAATGAAAAGAACAGATTTTCATTTAGAGATGCCACAAACTAAGGTGGTGGCTCCACGGCCACATCTAAGTTGCATTTTGCCTTTTGGTATGAAATGGCAGCTTGTGAAGTACATGTGGAATAAGCATTCTGCAATAATAAAAATATGTCTACCTTCATGACCCTAAACATGTAAAAACAACGAGCCAGCCAGAACACCAGTATACTCTCCTGTAAAAGTTACACAACTGGGACAAGTTATTCATCAGCAGCTTAAAAATGCAAATCTCTTATGCATGTTGCTTAAAATATCATGCTCGAACTAACTTTTGCATGTTCAGGATGACAAAAGCTAATTCATGGGAGAGCGGCAAACAAAGTACATAACCCCTTTTACTTATGTTGTATACACTCATGTAGAAGAAAAAAAAAATTTGAGATTAGATAGCAGTGTTTATGCCCATGTACTTGTAGTTTCCCAAAGCTGGCTGAGGTCTGTAGATTGCAGCAAAAGCTTTTCCATCAGCTATCAGCGTCAAGGGTAGGACAACTGGAGAAGACAAAGGGAAGAACTCGTGATAGAAACATTTTGACACAAATTTTACGGCCTATTCTAACAACAATAACAGTTACATTTTGGGTCAAGAAACATTAATCATTCAGATTTTAATAGGAGCTGTAAATCAAGAAGAAGAACAAAAAAATCATTTACCTGCTTGAAATCTGAGTGCCTTCAGAAAATTTCGTAATTGGTTCCATAATATGTACTAGGGCTTCAGTTTCTTGCCCCCTGATAATTGCACATTCAGTTGTGCACAAATTTTTTTTCCCAATCTATCCAATGAAAAAACCACAATTACAGGAGTCAGAGTCGGAGAGTGCGCACACAAAGGCATCATTGGAGTTTTACCTTGCCCCGCAGTATGACACCCCCCTTAGAATCTTTGCTGCTGAAGGAGACTCCTAATAATAGGTACAGAATGAGTTTATAAGATGTTTGACACAGCTACTAGAAAACTGCATCCATACACAACAGAAGACCGTGGTACTCTTACCATCAAGTCAACTGATGATTCTTTGATATATAGGTGGCTGCTCAAGAATGGCAGGCCAAGAGATTCTAATTACTGTAAACATAGAATTTGTATAAAATGGAGGATGGCCAACAAACAGTTCATACCTGTTCCATGTGCAAATCAGCAAATTTAGGTTTCATTGACTGGGTGAAGTGGAAAGTACTGGTTTTAATACAGTATGTAGAGTGATTTTGCAACTTCTAAAAAGGCCGAACACATCAGTCTAGAGTGAAAGTACTGCTAGGAGTGTATTGTAAGCGCCGTCCTTGCACACAGGAATGGAATTGGTACAAAGATATGAAACCAAGGAAGAAGACAGCAAGTGGAGTAGGTAGGTAGGTAGCTACTGCTTTCGTCCTCTGAGAGATTTTTAGAGGTAGCACAATTGACGGGGGTTTAAGCCATTGAACCACTATGGTAGATATAATTAGAGTTACGATTATTTATAATAAATCTAAATGTATAGTAAAAACTTCAAAAATCACCAATAAATATTGAACTAGTCAGGGTTCAAGTTACACTGAAGAAACTTGTGTTTGAGTGTACAACCATAAAATATTGGCACAACGAAACAACGAAATTGGGTTGACCAAAGATTAATTTTAATAAGCACCACACAACCAAAGAACACGAATTACTACTTCTAATGTAAAAGAATATGTCCAGTAAACAAAACTAAGTGTACCCCAAACCTTTTCTTAAAATAAAAAATAAAAAAAAAACTTTCTTCTTTTCCTCTATCTCCATTAAAGGCCTTCCTCCTTCCGGCACTCTACCCCAAACTATTATTCTCAATTCTTCGTTAATAAAACTTTGCTATAAATTTTCAATATATGCTTTACTGATATAAACCCCCACTGATCACCTCAAATCCTCCACCGTCTATGGCGGTTTCACCCAAAATTTTCCCACAGCGCCGCCGTCGTCCATGCCCAACCTCATTTCTCTCTCCTCCATCGACCTCCTCCGCTCCCTTCGCTCCCTCTCCTCCGAGATCGCCTCCCTAACTCCACCTCGCTTCCTCTTCTAGCGCAACTCCTCCTCTATCATCCGAAAATGCCACCTCCTCTCCGTCATCTTCGACGAGATCCTCCGCCAAGTCACCACTTCGATTATCTCGCCGTCGTCGCTCCTCTGCTTCGAGGAGATGTTCATCGTACTGTAGCGAATCCGCGTGTTGATTGAGGACTGCTGATGTGTAAGCAAGATGAGAAACTTGTTTTGTTAAGAAAGTTTAGGGGAACTCTCACCCTTAACTTGAGGATATAACAATGAGGAACACTCACTCACGTGTTTGGGCGTAGTAGTGATTAGGGAACTCTCACCTATTCGACAACTACAAGTTTAAGTTTTAGGAACTCTCACTAAAACACAAACTCTTCAAATTGAGGTAACTCTCAAATTTGGAAAATAAACTTGACTAGCACAAGCCAAATTCGGATTATACACTCGTGTGTTTTGGGCAAATTTCTGGAATGCCTTTCATTGATTATTAGCACGCTATTTATAGCTTTTTCGTACATCATACTAAGCTAAAACAAACAATAAACAGAAAGCTGAAAATAAGGGTAGATTAAGTGGCTCACAACCGTCCAACATAATCCCCATAACAACTCATTATTTCTCTAACTAATAAAGCTTAAAACAAGGGAAGAATAGCTTAAAATAAGGGAAGAAACGTTCAGCAAATTGACTCCAAACTGCTGTTCAAATTCCTCCTTCAAAGTCGCCTTGAAATGCGCCAAATCGTTCAGCAAATTGACTTCAAATTGCTGTTCAAATTTGTCCTCCAAAGTAGCCTTGAAATGTGCTATTTAACCCTTCATTTAAGCTCTTTTATTTCGAATTTAAACCAGCTAGGAACGCCCCTTAAAGTCTGCCTATATTCCCCCATTATTGAGGTAATTAGTTACGCTCAATACGGTGCAACCATTTGAGGACTTATATGGGCCGTGCATGCCAAAATCCCTAAGAGTAGTATTGAGGAGAGACTTGGACAAAATCAACTCCCTAACGTTTGACCCTTGGACTGGAATATTCGCACCTTGACCATTTTGGTCATCCTCCCCTTCTTCAAAGGGAATTGCCCTCAATTCTTCATCATTATAGTACGGTACTAGATCCCCCACATTGAATGTGCTTGAGACGCCGTACTTTCTTCCCAAATCTACCTTGTAGGCATTGTCATTGATCTTTTTCACTATCTCAAATGGACCCTCGGCTCGTGGCATGAGCTTGTTCTTCCTTTGATTGGGAAATCTCTCCTTCCTCATGTAGATCCATACTAAGTCACCAACTTCAAAACGTTTCACATTTTTGACTCTCTTGTTGGCTTGCTTCTTATAGATTTCATTAGCCTTCTCGATGTTCTTCCTCACTTCTTTGTGGATTTTCACCATGAACTCGGCTTGTTCCTTGGCACCTCCATGCACGAATTTGTCTTTAGGCAAAGCTACGAGATCAATTGGAACATAGGGATTAGAACCATAGACTACTTCAAAAGGAGAATACTTTGTAGTAGCGCTAGGAGTTCTATTGTAAGCAAACTCGGCATGAGCGAGTTTGACATCCCAATCTTTGGTGCTTTTACTAACCAAGGTTCTAAGCAAAGAACCTAGCACCCTATTCACCACCTCGGTTTGGCCATCGGTTTGGGGGTGATGTGAGGTAGAAAATAGCAACTTGGTTCCCATAAGACGCCACAAAGACTTCCAAAAATGACTTTGGAACTTTGTATCCCGATCTGAAACAATGGTGCGTGGGACTCCATGGAAACGAACAATCCCATCAAAATATAATTTTGCCACCTTCATAGCATCCTCGGTTTTATGACAAGGGATAAAGTGAGCCATCTTTGAAAAACGATCAACTACCACCATGATTGAGTCCTTACCTCTTTGAGTTCTAGGTAAAGCCACAATGAAATCCATGCTTAGGTCTTCCCACGGTCTCTCCGGAATTGGCAATGGCTTGTAAAGACCTTTGTGAAACACCATCTTTGCCCTTTGACAAGTAGAGCAACGCGCTACAACATGATGGACAGTAGATAGCATGTTAGGCCAATAAAAGTGAGCTTGAAGAAGCTCCATAGTCTTTTGAACTCCGAAATGGCCTGCTAGACCTCCTCCATGCGCTTCATGAATCAACAAGCTTTGAATCGGACATTTAGGAATGCATAACCTATTTCCCTTAAAAAGAAAATCATTTTGTAAGGAAAATAAATCATAACTTCCCTTCACGCATTTCTCCAAAATGCCCTTGAAATCATCATCTTCCTTGTAGTATTCTTTTATTAATTCGAACCCAAGGACTTTCGCCTCGACGACTCCAAGTAAAGTATGCCTTCGAGATAAGGCATCTGCAACAACATTCGCCTTTCCACTTTTGTACTTTGATGAGAAGTTAAATGTTTGCAAGAATTCCACCCACTTTGCATGCCTCGAATTCAATTTCTTTTGGCCATGGATGAACCTTAACGATTCATGGTCAGAATGAAGTATGAATGGTTGTGGCCTCAAGTAATGCGACCAATGATCCAAAGCTCGCACCATTGCATAGAATTCCTTGTCATAGGTGGAATAATTCAGCTTGCCTTGGCTCAATTTCTCACTAAAGTAGGCAATCGGACGCCCTTCTTGAATCAACACGGCACCAATCCCCTTTCCGCTTGCATCACACTCAACTTCAAATGGTTTTGAAAAATCTGGAAGTGCTAGAACAGGTGTATTGCACATCTTCTCTTTGATTACTTCAAACGCCTTTTGAGCTTGAGGAGTCCACTCAAATGAACCCTTCTTTGTGCACTCGGTGATAGGAGCCATTAGAGTGCTAAAATTGCGAATGAACCTCCTATAAAAGGAAGCTAATCCATGGAAAGAACGGACCTCCGTGAGTGTCTTTGGGCTAGGCCATGATTGAATAGCCTCAATCTTGCTAGGATCAACTTTCACACCTTCTCCTGAAATAATGTAACCAAGAAAAGTGACCTCATATAGCATAAAATTACATTTTTCAAGTTTTCCATACAATTTTTGTTCTCTCAAAACCGTGAAAACTTTAAATAAATGTATCAAATGTTCGTCCCCACTCTTGCTATAAATAAGGATATCATCAAGGTACACCACCACGAACTTTCCAAGGAAAGGCCGCAACACCTCGTTCATCAACCTCATGAAAGTGCTAGGTGCGTTGGTGAGTCCAAATGGCATCACGAGCCACTCATACAAACCGTGCTTGGTTTTGAAAGCGGTCTTCCATTCATCTCCTTCTCTCATCCGAATTTGATGATACCCACTTCTCAAATCAACCTTTGAAAACCACTTCGAGCCGCTCAGTTCATCAAGCATGTCATCTAGCCTTGGAATTGGAAACCTGTACTTGATAGTAATATTGTTAACAGCCCTACTATCAATACACATACGCCATGTCCCATCCTTTTTAGGGACCAAAAGAGCAGGAACAGCACACGGACTCATAGACTCACGTACATACCCCATACTCATCAACTCCTCAATTTGTCGTTGTAATTCCTTAGTTTCCAAGGGATTACACCTATAGGCAGGTTTGTTAGGTAAAGGAGCACCGGGAATGAGGTCAATTTGATGTTCAATTCCCCTCAAAGGTGGTAATCCTTTAGGTAACTCATCGGGAAAAACATCCTCAAAATCCTTAATCAATTGAGCCAATTTGGGGTTTTGACTCACAAAAATTTCGTGGACCTCTTTAGAGTACAACAAGTATAATTCATCCTCACCATCAATTTCCCTTTCAAATTCCTTAAGGGTAAGTAATGACACCTCCTTTGATTGTTTCGGATTTTGTGAAAATCGTGGGGGTGGTAAAGGGTGCAACTTTTTTTGTTTTCCTTGGTGAGTTATAGTGTAAGTGTTATGGTACCCATCATGTTGAGATTTTCGATCAGTTTGCCAAGGTCTACCAAGCAAAACGTGACAAGCATCCATAGACACAACATCACACAGTTGAGTATCATGATAAGACCCAATAGAAAAACTAACCATGCATTGTTTCCTAACCCCCGTGCTAGAACTAGAATCCAACCAACTCAACTTGTAAGGATGTGGGTGATTTGTAGTTGTAAGACCAAGTCTAGTTATCAAGGTTTTGGAAACTGTGTTTGCCTCACTACCACTATCAACGATTAAATCACATACCTCGTCTTTAATCTTGCACTTGGTAATGAAAACATGTTGTCTTTGCGGTGCTAAGGGTTCCTCAACGTGAGCTTGCAACGCCCTTCTCACAACCAGATTTGTTTTGGTCTCTTCTTCGGGGAAACATTGCTCTTCCTCCTCGTCCCCTTCAGTAAAATTCACGTCCTCCACTTCTTCAACCTCGAAATCCTCCCAATTGATAGTTTGGTTAGCAATAAGCTTGACCTCTTGCATGGTCAAAGCTCTTGAATTTGGACAATCTTTCTTAAAGTGACCCCTTCCTCCGCATTTGTAACAAACAATGTCACTTATTCTGAAATCTTTCTTGTCCTTCTTAGGTGGATCATTGGTTTTAACAAAAGAAGAACCATCTTTGACAGGGAAGGTTGGTCTTCGTGTCACTTGAGGGGTGACAATCGGCTTCTTCTTCTTCCTTCTTGAATCAAACTTGATTACAAGTTTGCACGCTTCAGCAAAGGTTAAATTGGTGTAACCTTCAAGTTTGTCTTGCAACTCTTGATCCAACCCAGCCACGAAACGTCCCATCTTGAGTTCTTCATTCTCCGTGATTTCACACACGATAGAAAGTCTGTCAAACTCTTTGATGTAGTCCTCAACCGATTCTCCATTTTGTTGCAAAGTGCTCCACTTCACGTATTGACTTTGCTTGTAATTGTGAGGAATAAAACGATCCCTCATCCTCTTCTTCAACTTGCTCCAAGTAGAAATGGTTGCCTTACCCTTAAGAGTACGCCCCCTTTGTTCTCCTTGTAGCCAATTATCTCCATAGCCTTTCAACTTCACCTTGGCTATCTTGTATTTTTGGAATTCCTCTTGAATATCCTTGTAGTCGAAGTACCTCTCCAAGGATTTCTCCCATTCCAAGTATTTTTCTGGATCAAGTGTCCCATCAAATGAAGGGACGTC
Organism: Dysphania ambrosioides; assembly: GCA_026401315.1. Classification (NCBI taxonomy): domain Eukaryota; kingdom Viridiplantae; phylum Streptophyta; class Magnoliopsida; order Caryophyllales; family Amaranthaceae; genus Dysphania; species Dysphania ambrosioides. The sequence goes on from CM048670.1 coordinate 23,159,366, forward strand.
CACTTTGAGACTCCTATCTTCCCTCCTAGGTGGAGGGTCTTCGCCTTGATCTCTCCTATCATGCTCGTTCATGAGCCTTGCCATCAAGGCAGCAAGGTTCCCTTGTAGATTGGCGTTGGTTTCGGCCAACCTCTCTTGACTAGCAATGGATCGATTAAGAGCTTCCAAAGCTGTCCTCAAGTCTTGATTCTCTCCCATGGTATGTAGGTATTCGACCCCTTTGGAAAAATTTCAGGAAATTTTTCCCCCTACCTGGCGCGCCAAATGATGTGTAAGCAAGATGAGAAACTTGTTTACAAATGATCGGGAATGTGTGTTAAGAAAGTTTAGGGGAACTCTCACCCTTAACTTGAGGATATAACAGTGAGGAACACTCACTCACGTGTTTGGGCGTAGTAGTGATTAGGGAACTCTCACCTATTCGACAACTACAAGTTTAAGTTTTAGGAACTCTCACTAAAACACAAACTCTTCAAATTGAGGTAACTCTCAAATTTGGAAAATAAACTTGACTAGCACAAGCCAAATTCGGATTATACACTCGTGTGTTTTGGGCAAATTTCTGGAATGCCTTTCATTGATTATTAGCACGCTATTTATAGCTTTTTCGTACATCATACTAAGCTAAAACAAACAATAAACAGAAAGCTGAAAATAAGGGTAGATTAAGTGGCTCACAACCGTCCAACATAATCCCCATAACAACTCATTATTTCTCTAACTAATAAAGCTTAAAACAAGGGAAGAATAGCTTAAAATAAGGGAAGAAACGTTCAGCAAATTGACTCCAAACTGCTGTTCAAATTCCTCCTTCAAAGTCGCCTTGAAATGCGCCAAATCGTTCAGCAAATTGACTTCAAATTGCTGTTCAAATTTGTCCTCCAAAGTAGCCTTGAAATGTGCTATTTAACCCTTCATTTAAGCTCTTTTATTTCGAATTTAAACCAGCTAGGAACGCCCCTTAAAGTCTGCCTATATTCCCCCATTATTGAGGTAATTAGTTACGCTCAATACGGTGCAACCATTTGAGGACTTATATGGGCCGTGCATGCCAAAATCCCTAAGAGTAGTATTGAGGAGAGACTTGGACAAAATCAACTCCCTAACGTTTGACCCTTGGACTGGAATATTCGCACCTTGACCATTTTGGTCAACTGCTCCGACGGCGGAAGCAAGCTTTGGCTTCTGATGCAAGCTGAGCCGATTTCCAGCACTTTCCATGAGTTGACTCTAGATTTGTGGACTTTGCTTGAGATTCTCACGAAAAGTGAGCTCAATTAGAGTGAAGATGTCGACAAATTGCGCGATTTGCTGATCAAACAGTGTCGCAAAAATAAACCGTGCTTCGATACTTACTATCATCGGCTTCGAATCGAGGTGTCAACTATGCTTGATTCGATTAGGAAGGAGATTATTCCGGATCACACGGAACTCGCTGAGCTGTTCGCTCGACTCGGGATGACTCACTCAGCGAGTTGCCGAGATGAGATTGAGTGGTTGGAGGATGAAATTCAGTGCCAGAGCGAGGAGAAATCGAAATCCGTGGTGGTTTCGTTGATCGGACTAGTGAGATACACGAAATGCGTTCTTTTCGGCGCCTCCTCGAGTTTTTCAAGTGATGACAATTTACGCAGGAATAATACATGGGAGACGAATATTCCGGCGGATTTCAGGTATCCGATTACTCTTGATCTAATGACTGACCCTGTTGTTGTGGCGACAGGACAGACGTACGATCGAACTTCCATTGTGCTATGGATTGAATCAGGTCATAATAGCTGTCCTAAGACAGGTCAAACCCTGGCCCACACGAACTTGGTTCCGAATAGAGCGTTGAAGAGGTTGATTGCTATGTGATGCAGGGAGCGCAGGATTCCTTTTGCCACGGCGGAGAGCAGTACGTGAAGGCCAAAACAGTGGCGCTTTGAAATTAGGCGGCTCTCGAGGCGACAAAGATGACGGTGTCGTTTTTTGGTGGGAAAGTTAATCAGGTTCGCAATCAGTTGAGATGGCTAACCGCGCTATATATGAGCTTCGGGTGTTTGCTAAGACTGACTCGGATAGCCGAGCGTGCATAGGGGAGGCCGGCGCAATGCCTTTGCTGGTTTGATATTTGGGTATGGAACACCCAAACCAGCAGGTTAATGCTGTCACCACAATACTTATTCTAGAGGTAAATAAGGCTAAGATCATGGAGACGGATTGAGCGTGCATTTTTTTATTTTTGAGCCAAAAAAATTAAAAAATTCGAAATATAAGCTACTGTTTAAAATAATTTTAAAAATAAGCCAATTTAGGTTCGGAAATAAAACGCTACCCAAGGTAGAGTTTTATCTTGAAAAAAAACGCTACCTAGGACAACATTTTGCATGTGGCTGGGTTTAAGGGTGAATTCTGGGTAATTAGGGAGAATTCTGGGCAGCGTTTTCCTAATTGTTTTTTTTAAATGCCGTTAATTTATACGTATTAAATACTGTATATAATTTTACATCAATATTTAAATACGTATGAATTAAAATATGAATATCTAAAGACAAATTCAAGTAATAAGTATCGAAATAAACACAAATTGGGAAGAAGGTCATAACAAATTATGAAGTTTAACTGTATAATGTTTCAAAGTAAGTTTAGTTATATACATAACAAATTGAAATATAAAATAACATAATGAAAACTAAATAAGCCCTAAGAGTCTGGACCCGGAGTTTGCTCCTCGAAAATGATGTCCAAATGATGATATGAACTCTGAGTTTGTGTTTGCTGGGTCGAACCTGGATGGTGTGCAAATGGGGCATCATGAGATGTGTAAGCCGATGACGAAGACTTACCTTGAGTGTAATGTTGACTAGACATCTCGATAGCAAGGGTCTCTGGCATAGTGAAGGGTGTAGCTGGGGTGGATGCGTCGCAACTCGTCTGTAACGGATACGGCCGAAGTCGGTAAGGCTGCCGAATCCTCTCCATGCTCTCCTGGACGAGACCGTACACGTGGTCCGCCATGGGAGGACACAAGTCTCGGGAGTCGTGAACGTAGTCCCGAATATGCAACAGCTCCTCAGTCTACATGACAAAAAAGAAATACAAATGACGTTAGTTGTGTACTATATATAAAATTGATCAATTAAATTGACTAGAAATCTTACCACGATGTGTAACGGCACTGTTGCAGGAGAGAAATGTGGTACAGGCGATCGGAAGAAAGGGCTGATGAACCGCCTGGTGATACGTCGATACCATATCAAGTATAAATCGAAGTAGTCCATAAGTCCATTAAACGGATCAACCTGGACTACGGACTGTAGAAGCCTATCCCACGCGTCGATAAATTGTCAATGATGGTCTGTCCAATCGACTCTAGCCTTCCCACGTCGGTCCACCTTGTGTAAGTCCTCGCTCGTGTCAACAGGTGGGGCAATGACCTGACGCAATTCGTATTGCCGAATAACTCGTGTCGGTAAATGGAACTCAACGCACTCAAAACATACGAGTGGCGAAATGACATGCCACTCGTCCTCTTCACCCTCATCTTCGGGATATGGATCCCATACCATCTGTTGATAAATGACAGTTCAACATTAGATATTGACTAAAAATCTATTTAAAATATAGGTACGAATTACTAATGAGTTGGAATAGTACCTGCTCATATGTCATCCTATCTAATAAATCTCGCAGAGAGTTCACCCCAATGGCGAGGTGAACGCGAGTAAGACGGTCGACCAGCCATTTGGTTCCGTAAGGCTCTCCATCTCCAGCTCGGCCCGGCTCAACGTAAATGTGGACCTCCTGAGCTCCCTCTTAAGCTCGTCTACGTCGTGTGGGTATGGCCGGACAACAGACGGTGAGATGCTCCGACGCCCATAGTTGTGTAATTGAAATAAATGGAATGAGTTAGTTGTATAGTTCTGTTAGCTTAACATAAATGAAAACACGAACATGCATACCTGGAGGATGACTAGTGGCCCGGCTATCTCAACTGCTGCCCGACCAAGTCGAACTCGAAAAGCACGACACATCATCCGGTACAGGTAGGATAGAGCCGCGCTGCCCCAACTATAACTGGCTACACTATCTCAGGGTCGGTCGAACAGATTCAAGTATATAAGCTACATCTCGTTCCCCGACTTATCCGCGAAAAGTACACAAGAAACGAGGACCCAGCAGTACATCTTGGCGTACCTCAGAATATCCATATAAGTGGCGTTCGCAGGCGGGAGATGGGCGAAGGTCTCATGCAGCCAATTGAATCTCACAGTGGACCTCACCACGGTACCCTCAGGTGAGGAAACTCCAAACATTCGGCGCATCGTCATAGCGAATAGTGCGGGGATAGGTCCAGACATTGTCCTACCCGTCACTAGTAGTCGTGTCAGTATGCACACATCCCGTAAGGTGATCGTGACCTCCCCAACAGGTATGTGGAAGGTGTGTCTCCTGCCTCCACCTCTCAACCAAGGCCATCACAAGGCCACGGTCGATTTGCAACTACCGTAACCGATGGATCTCGTACAGCCCGGCACGTCGAACGTACCGTAGAACTCTGTCATCGACAGGCCACTCAAATGAGTGGAGGCGAGTGTAAAGCGTAAACGCACTATCCAACGTTCTATTCCATAGCGCGTGAGAACGGTGCATTTGCTGCAGCCTAAGAACAGACAGGTCTACTGGTCCTGGTTCCATATCCTGTAAATCTAACATAACAGAGTACAAAATGTGCATAAAAGAGTCCATAACCGGAAATGTGCATAACATAACATAAATAGTGGGAATGTTCATAACAGAAAAGAACCTGGTACATTTGGGCTAAATAGTACAAAATGGAAAACCCTAAAATGTTATATTAATGCTCGTCTCTGCAGACAACTTCTTCTATTATGTCCAACGTGACAAACACTGCATGTGACTCCTCGGTCTGTGTTGTCATCCATCTCATTTCATAACCTTTTAGATCGTGGACGTCCCCTAGTCCGAATTCGAGTCTCATCAGCAATAACTCGTGGTCTTATGAATGGTCTCCACACCGTATCATCAAGAAGTGGGTGGAATTGGGGCTGGTACGTGCGCATGTATGCCACACTATTGAAATGTAGATCGACGAATGGTGCCTCAGAAACGTGAAACTCACGACACACGACCAACACATGCGAATAAGGGTAGTGATATACTTGGACCTTGTTGCACGTGCATGTTCCGTCAGCGAAACGTACCATGTAACGTTTCCCACCCTTACGTGCCAACCTTTCACCTCGGCCACTTGTCACTTCGTATACGCCGCTCCCAATGTCATACGGCACTACAGTGTGGAATCTGGCCTTATTTCCGTTAACTTCAATCCTCTGCTGGGCATAATGAGTATAGGGCTAGTTGGCTGCTACGTGTTCTAAACCTATCTCTCGTTTGTGAACGAACCACTTATTCACTCTATAGAATGTCAACTCCACTATTGTTGAAACTGGCAGAAATCTAGCTCCCTTTAAGACGCCGTTAAACACTTCTGCCATGTTCGTTGTCGCATATCCGTATCTATGTCCTCCATTGTAAGCAAGAGACCATTTATCAATTGACATGTCTTGGATATATTCCGCAGCTTCAGGGGACACCTGAGCAATTCGTCTGAGGGCTTTGTCGACCTTTGAAGTTTTTCGCTGGAAAGCAGTTCTAATGAATGCTTTCTTTACTAAGGCATTCTTGACATGGGTGTTCAAATTCGAAGCAACATGACGAATGCAGAATCGATGAAATGCGTTTGGCGGCGTCCAACCACTATAAACGTCATTCATAGCTTGAATAATACCCGGGTGACGATCAGATAGTACACATAGTCCCCTTCTATTTGTAACACGATGTCTGATGCATGTCATGAACCAGCTCCAACTCTCTCCGTTCTCGTCCTCGACGAGAAAAAAAACAAGGAGGAATAGTTGATTATTCCCATCAACCCCTATTGCTATGAGCATCTTACCCATGTATTTTCCATACAAATGCGTACCATCGATGACAATGAGGGGAAGTGCGTGCTTAAACCCTTCAATACACGATTTGAATGACCAAAATAACCGCTGAAACACCCTATAACCAGGACTCTCTGATTTGTAACACCACTCCACGGCCATCCTAGGGTGAGTATCCATTAGTGCTTGCATAATATGGGGCAACCGTTCATAAGAGGACTCCTAGTTGCCGTAAATTTCTGCTATTGCGACTTGCTTACCGTACCATACATTCAGATACGGTACGGTATGGTGGAATCTCCCACACACCATCTCTATAATTACGGCCACTTTTAATGTGGGATCGGCTCTAACACAATCCTTAATGAAGGTGCCTATCAGTGACGCACTAAGATGACGCACTCCTCGGTTCTGGCTGCCACTGACACACGACGCAGCATGTGAACCTTTGTATGTTGTTATGCACCAAAATGAAAGTAAGGTACTCTTCTGTCTAGCACGTAGTCTCCAACCACATTTATTACTACAAACGAGCTCCAACACACTAGTGTTCGACGTTCAACACCGGTACGATGTATTTGACTTAAGGCTATACATCTTGACAGCTTCAATGAGATCTCTCTTATTAGTGAACTCCATTCCCTTAACGAATTCATTATCGACACTACATGATGGGCCCATCATCGTCCAATTTTCGTCCTCTTCATACTCTAACATACTATTGTAATATGGAATGTTAGATTCAACTGCAATCTCGTTGGCCTCCGATCCAGTCTCTTATTCTAGCTCTATGTTTAAATGACCGTCGTCCTCTTTATCTAGGTTAACGGGCTCCCCGTCTTCTGCATCTTCTTCCCCCTCCGCTTCCTCATCCACTTCCTCTTCTTCTACTCCCTTCTTAGATTGCCCAGTCCTTTCTCCATAAACGTAATTCCCAAACCCATCTCTGAGAAGTGTACTATTTAATGGATTCACACTAGAAGTAGCTAGTTCTGAGTTATCATCGTGATGCATTTGACTTGTGGATGGAATGATTGAAAAAGGTTGATGTTGAGATAAGATGTCCATTAAACCAGTATATGAAGATGGTAAGGGTACTTGTTCGACATATATTTAAATGCCAGATTGTGGATAATTTTGAATACACACCCATAATACTTTAACATAATAGTCATCAGTGAATGGCAATGCCATACATGTCGACGGCCCAGCAGGATACTTCATTCTCATTTTCAGTTCCATTAACCGTCTATCAAACCCACACAAACTAAATACCATGTCAACAATATCAAATAAGTTGTTCTTGAAGACTCCACCTTGATGTATCTAGTCTTAATCATTCTTATTTTTATATGTATGTATGATAGAAGTCAAAAACCCTATCAAACAAGCCTACGTGAACAAATGTATAAATATGTGTATGTATGTAGTTGATGTTGCAACTCTATACACATTCCTATACTTATGTTTTCTAACGTTGTTATCTAATAAGTTTGTTGTTAGTAGATTATGTTTAAATACTTTTCAGGTATAACAATTCAAATTCAAATTGGTTCCTTAAATAAAGGAGTTTGTTATGCCATGAACTTCAAAGCATTTGAATAAGATTCAAAACTCTATCAAGATAAGTTTGAATAAACTGGTCTTCCTAAGTTTATGGAGTTGAATCAAAGACATGCTGAGTTGAACAAGTTGTTGGACGTGCCTATATAGAAGAACTTCAAACAACAAGAATATCTCAACAACAATTCAAATCTGTAACGGCTAAAGTACCGGTCAAGACCTTTGAAGCTGACCTCAGTAACTGCCCGAGAATCATGGAACAAACATTGAAACAGTCAGTCAAAGGCCTAATACCCGATTCAAGAGCAACGACATTTCTGAAGAAGTTGAAGACTATCCGTTGCAAGAATAACTCTATAAATAGAGTGAGCTGAAGCTTGAAGAAAAACAAGGCCTTCCAACGAGATACATAATTCAAAGCTACATCAAATCTTTCTCTCTAGTACTTACTCTTTTAATGTAATTTAGAATTGAGAGAAAAGAATACAAAATATCTCTTGAGTGTGAAAAAGAAAGATCATAAGAAAAGGAGAGATATACTTTGAGTAGAAACTATAATACTCAAAGGTTTAGAAAAAGAAAGGAGATTTTTATTTCTAGGAATTGAGACGCTAGAGTGTAGCTAGGGAAAGCTACGGTATAGAAGATTGGGTGATAATCTTCGAAGGTGGCTTTAGGTCTCTAAAGGAGGAAATAAAGATCGGTTAAATCCTACAGGTAGGAAACCCTAGGCGGAGACGTAGGCACATTGCCGAACTTCGTAACAAATACTCGTCTACTTTATAATTGCATTTATTTAATTCATACATCTCGTAATAGCCTATTCAGGTCAAAATCCTGAAACCCGCTTCAAAGCCCTCGAAACCAGTTCTATTATACTTCCGCATCTAAAAGTCGTTTCAAAGCCTTTGAAAGCCTAAATTTGAAAAACGACCATACTCTATTCACCCCCCTCTAGAGTATATTGATCCTATCCTATCTCCTATTGGTTCTTCAGTTCTCAACACTAATTACGATAGGTCTACACTGTCCACCATCATACCCAACCGTGTTATCTTGTTCTATCAATGTTCCACCCCATCGACATAACAATGGGTATACATGAAGCCTACAAGAACAAAAATTATTCAATGATATTCAAGAATATAATATACAATAAACTAATCTTAATGAATTAACTAACCTAATTAACCTTAATAAATTAACCTTACTTAATTAACCTAAATATACGCACCTAATAAAATAAACTAAATTAAACTAAATATACTAACTTAATAAAATAAACTAATTTAGTAAACTAACCTTACTTAATGTACTAACCTAATAAACTAATCTAAATTAATACACTAACCTTAATTAATAAACAAACATAATAAACTAACCTTACTTAATAAACTAATCTAGTAAACTAAACTTAATTAATTAACTAATCTAATTAACCTTATGTAATTAACCTTACTTAATTAACCTAAATATTCTAACCTAATAAAATAAACTAAATTAACCTAAATATACCAAGTTAATAAAATAAACTAATTTAGTAAACTAAACTTAATTAATTAACTAACCTAATAAACTAATCTAAATTAATACCCTAACCTTAATTAATAAACTAACCTAATAAACTAACCTTACTTAATAAACTAATCTAGTAAACTAAACTTAATTAATTAACTAATCTAATTAACCTTCTGTAATTAACCTTACTTAATTAACCTAAATATACTAACCTAATAAAATAAACTAAATTAACCTAAATATACTAAGTTAATAAAATAAACTAATCTAATAAACTAAACTTAATTAATTAACTAACCTAATAAACTAATCTAAATTAATACACTAACCTTAATTAATAAACTAACCTACTAAACTAACCTTACTTAATAAACTAATTTAGTAAACTAAACTTAAATTAATTAACTAATCTAATTAATCTTACGTAATTAACCTTACTTAATTAATCTAAATATACTAACCTAATAAAATAAACTAAATTAACCTAAATATACTAAGTTAATAAAATAAACTAATCTAATAAATTAAACTTAATTAATTAACTAACGTAACTAACCTTACTTAATAAACTAATCTAGTAAACTAATCTTAATTAATTAATTAACCTTACTTAATTAACCTCGCTTAATTAACTAACCTATATTAACCTAAATTAATCGACTACAGTAAATTAATTAAGTAATCTATTCTAATAAACTAACCTATTTTAATAAACTAAACAAAATTAATAAAATAATCTATACTAATTAACTAACCTAAATATTAAACAAATCTAATTAACTAACCTTAATCAATAAACTCACCTAAATTAATATACTAACCTAATTTATGGTTTACTAACCTAAATAAAAGTTCACTTAACTAAATGCATATCAATACCTAAACTAAAATACTATAACATATACACTACCAAAATATTAATAATAATTAACAAAAATAGCATAACATAACATATCATAATTCATAATTAATAAAATTAATTTACCAAAATTAAGATAATACACAAAACATGCAAATTAACATAACCTAACAAAAATTAATTCACGAAATTAACATAAATTAACATAACAAAAATTAATTCACGAAATTAAGAAAAATAACATAACATAACTCATTATTTCACATGAAAAAAAAACGAAAATAATATAACATGAAAATGAAAAAAAAATGATAAAAACTTAAAATAACTCAAAATTAAAAACATATCTTGACAAATGGAAGACTTTGGGAGGAAAGGGTTCGAAGAGGGAAGGAGTGAGTGAAGCGCAGGAGAAAAGGGAGGAAGAAGAAAGATCCAATAAAATATGACCTTTTAAAATACCGACCCATTAGACTCATTATTAATTAGGCTATTTTTACAAATGGACCGATTAAGGGCCCTTAACAGACTCTCTCCCGTTTGAACACCTGTAGAAGCCAAGGCCAATGTGGATGCTACAATGTTTAGCTTATGTGCGGTTAGTGCTTATAGGAAGAGGCTCAGGAAGAAGACTCGTGTTATCAAAGGATTGCTCGAGCTTGCCAAGGAAGGACCCATGACTTCTAAAAGGGACGCCTTGGTGGCGATATCAACCTTAGCCGGAGATAGAGAGACGGCAGGGAGGCTCGTCGAGGGTGGGGTTGTGGTTATGGTTAAGGAGGTAATGACCAAGCTACCTGAGGAAGCAATGAGTATATTGGAAACGATAGTTAATAAGGGTGATACTGTGGCAATAGCTGCAGCTAGCCAACTGATCGGGAGGCTAGTGATCGTGTTCAGAAGCGGTACTTATAGAACAAAGGAGAGCGCGGCTGCCACACTGGTGATTATTTGTCGCAAAGGAGGAGCCGACATGGTGGGCGAGCAAGCAAGGAAAACAACCATTGAGATGGTAGTTTGGGAGTTGATGGGTACAGGGACGGCGAGAATTAAGAGGAAAGCCAACTCGCTCATGAGAATAATCCAGAGATGGGCAGTTGGTTTGGAAGGATTCTCTGTGAGCATGGCATTACAATGAATTGATAATAGCTGCCACTGTCATGTGTAATTGTACATAAACAATGGTAGTGCATGTGTCGATAGTCTTTCTTTGTATTTTCCGATTCTAACATGACAATGTAATTGTTTCACAAACCATATCAATAGTTACTTGTTCTTTTGGACGTTAATAAACATAGCCACACTTTGTTGGTAATCATCATGAGATTCTAAGTGCATCAGATTAGAAGTCTCTGAATTTCAGGAGTGGAAAAGTGAGAGTAAAATGCAGTAATTCAATCATCAAATTATTTTAGTTCATTGGACAAACCTTCGTAGTTCGTAGATTAACAATTTTATATGAAAACGAGATTTGAGGTTAACAATCGTAAGATCCAGGATTTGAAAAAGTATTGTCATTTTGTTGGTAATCATCAAATTGTTAGATTATTTTAAGAAAAAATATTCCATTATTAAAATGAAAAAATAAGATAATAATTAAATTAAATAAAATAGAAACTAAAGCTTTGCAATGACAATACAATCCCTAGCTTTAAAACATTTACATAACTCCTATTGAAAAAGCCTTTAGGTAGATGGCTTAAAGAAGTTACCACAAAGTAGACCTGATCAACGTTGGCCCGGCCCGACCCGAAAATTGTCCGGGTTTGGGCATTAAAAACCAGCCCAAAAATAGGGTTTGGGCACGATAACTTTGGCCCGAAAATTATTGGGATAGGTTTGGGTAGTGATGCGTAGCCCGAAATCCGACCCGCTTAGCCCGAATTTTAATTAAAAGACTTCAAATTTTAAATGGTATTAAGGTTAGATTGGACGCATTTTTTTTTTATCTCAGTTGTTGTACAGCCGTTTAGTGATATACGGAGTACCCCATATTGTCCCCATGTTAGTTGTTGGTGTTGCAAATTTTGTTGGTAAATTTTGTTGCATATTGCCGTGTTCATGCTAATTATTCCTCAAAACAGTAATAAAATTAATGAGTGGAGTGCTTGGACCCATGTTTTAGATGAATCAAATGCTAATAAGTTTTATCAGTCTACCCTTAAAAATTATGGGTTGATTAGGTTTTATGGGTATGTAGGAGGATTATGTACTGCTCCATTGCTCCTGTTGTGTTGTGATGTGAGTATAATTGGAGGGTCCTTTAGGCTTTAGCAAGTGCTGTGAGGGATCAAGAAAGTGGGTTTGACTTGGTGTACTAAATGGCAATAAGTGAATAGACACAAATTAGATGATCAAATTCAAAGCATAGAAAAATAGGCCCGCAAAACCCGATTTATATGGGATATGGGCAACAACTTTAGGCCCGAACATAATCTTGGCCCGAACCCGACCCGAAAATGGATAGAAAACCAATCATTTGGCCCGACCCGCAATTTGATCACCTCTACCACAAAGCCATGACAACTTTAAAGATATCATATTGAATTGGAAAGTAGAGTGGAAATATGTATATGCATTACAACTTGATGGATTGATAAAATTTAAATCACTGTTCAAAAGTAATACAAATCTTCCATGAATACAAGATATAATAAATTATGTATCTTTAATAAAAGTTACCTCCTTGATATAGTATATATAAGTTATTCTCTTAAAGTTGATAAAAATTGAGATATGTTATGTTAAGGGATAATTTTTGTTATATTAAGGGAAAACTTTTATTAGAATATAATAATCTTATTGTATCACATCTGCTTTTGCAAATATAATTAGAAGGTTGAGAACTAGATGATAGCAACGGGAGTTGTACATTTTCCAATATTCAATAATTGGAATCGCGTATTGCATGACAAAAACATTTTTCAATTTTCAATAATAATAATAATGACATTATCATGGTATTTAGACGAAAAAACATTGCAAGAGAAAGCAACATACACATGTAGTTTGGAGGAGGAGGATGTTAATGACACATCATCTTTTTGGAAAGGAAAAAAAAAGGTAAAAGAAAAGAAGTGATTGATATTGACAATCCCTATACAAACATTATCTTCCCACTAATTAATGACACATAAAAGATTTATCTAAAACGAATCAAATGACATTTTCAAGAGCATACGGAGTAGAAACCGAAAACTAAAACCAAATGGGTTGGCCCAAACTTCGATAAACGGAATTTGCCGCCAACAATATTGCTATCAGTCCATCAATATTTGTCTCCCACCAAAACCATAAAGGCAAAAGCCACCCCACTATTTCCTCATTTGTTTATCACGCGGTTATATTTGGATTTCCAAATCTATAACCAAGCTTTTGTGCTTAACAAGTATGCTTCACATTTTACTAAGTTCTACTTTCACTATAGTCTAAAATCAAGGAAATTTCTACAATAAGATTAAAGTGTCGGCAATGGCCAACATAGTTAAGATGTTACGGAGATGAATATAGTAGTAGAAATGTGTAAATTAAGGTGGATGTGGAGAAAATATCAAGGAAAAAAATTTAGTGAATGTGGATAGTTTGCAACAAGTTGAAATGGTGGATACCGAGGAGAATAAAGAAAACTCGGCTACAATAGTTAGGGTATGTGAGAAGTTGATCAATATATCCATCGGTAACAAAAGTGAAAAGCTAAGGTAATGAAGATTCCAAAAGAATGTAAGACAACTTAAAAATGACCTGAATGGAAGGAGTTAAAAGTATATGGAGATATTGGATTTACATGAAAACGTAACGCTAAAGATTATTAGGAAATAGAAAAGGAGGATTTAAGTGAATTATCACGTGAAAACTCTCGGTTTTTACAATTGACACATTTTTTTGAATCAAGGTTTGATTTACTTGTTTATTACAAACATTTTTTTATGGGAACATGATCTTATATCATTCTTCAAGAAAGTCCTTGTCTTCTTTGACAAAAGGAACAATATCCAAAGTACACATCTCCCTCCAAACTCTCATCCCCTCCAATGATAGAGCAATTTTGGAAAGAGAATGTGCCACTTTATTTCTTGATCTTCTAGCAAAAGTCAAAATACAATTCTCAAAAGAATTAGCTCTACTAACAATATAATCTATGGAATGGAATAAGAGATGCACTGGGTGCTGACAGTTTTATAAAACCTCTATGGAATGGAATCCAGTCGCAAAGGCTAGCTTAGCTTCAAGCCAATATTAACCTTTCTAAATGGTCTAAAGTTTGGACTAGCCGTCTGATTTTAATCACAAATGTACATGTTTAGGAGCGCAACAATTTAACAACAATACAAGCATCCTAAATTAGCCAATCATATTAAAGATATATAGGTATGGTGAAACATGAATAAAGTCCTCCGATTAATGTAAAAAGTGACATCCTAAACCTCTACAATTTACCACGGTTGTGTAAATAATAATCATCATGTAACCCTTCCACTCCTGTCAAATAATTTTGTTATACCTCGACGATGTAACAAGTTTTCTCAAAATTAGTGGATCACTTGCTGCCAAAAAAAAAAAAAAAAAGGATTTTCTCCATTTTTTTAAGTTGTTACTTAATGACTTTGCTCATTGACCAACATTGGTTAATTATTTATAAGAAAAAATAAGTCATTGTAAGATTTTGTTCAATTTATCTCAATATAGTTTCATAAGTCAAACATGCAAAATCAATACAACAGATATTATATACACATAATTATTATATCCCCAATAAAAGTTACTCCTTAATATAACAAAATGTACTCTTTAACACAATATATGTCAATCTTTATCAGTTTTAAGGAATTAACTTTTGTTATCTCAATGAGTTACTGTTACCGGTGATACACGTGTTGTGTGTACAAGATTTTGGAAAATCAATATAGAATAGCTCAAGAAACAAAAGGCGGTCGCTCAAGGAAATTAGTGTGGACTTTAGAGGCCCAAAGTGACATCATTAATGAATCATGCATGAAATGCATCCTGGCCCATATGTGTGTGTGTGAGCACCGACACGGATAGATGATCCAAATCTGAGTCCCCCAACAACACCAAACTTGCACAGCACTGCATATACAAAGTCAGCCTTTGAAACGAAGCCAAAAACACGGTTACAACAAGACACTGTTGCATCAGCCCCACTTTCAACGAACTTTCTAAGGCTGACTTTTACTTTTGTTCACAAAAGGCCATGCACATCGCACAGTACACTATTCCCATTGATCCCACAGCCCTCCATCTCCTCAACCACCCCTTGGATTTTGCTTATATAATCTCAAACTTAGGACTCTCCTCCTTTATTCCCATTCACTCTTTCTTGCTCTCTAAAAGAAGCTTTATTGAACTCCAAGATAAATTTCTCATCATTTCAAATCCACGACTATATTATGGCATTGAAAGGGTTGATTATGTTATCATTAGTAGTATTATTGGTTAGTAATGGCTGCCATGCAAGGCTCTTGAAAGGGTTTGTCCTAAGCAATGGAGATGACAATGTTGCCATTGCTACGGCCTCCGTCCATGCCCTTCCGGTGAAACTTTTGGAGACCTCCGAGCAAGGAGCTCCGCTAGCGAGTCGTGGCAGCAACGCTGGAGAAGGGGTTCTCCTTGATATTGAAGATAGTAAGGGCGGCAAGTACATGAAATTGAGGTCATTGGTGTTAGCCTCCCTTCCAAAAGGCAAGAAGCCTTCCTCTGGCCCTAGCAAGAAGCACAATGACTTCAATGCTTAATTGGAAGAGATTCAGAGAAGCAGCTCGCAGCTCATCAACCCCATATATTACTATTGCCCAATACTATTCTTTTATTCTTTGATTTCAAGATACAGTTAGTGAAACAGGACTATGTACATCTCATTCTTTCATTTAGTCACCTTCTTGTTAAGCTATAAATTATTGATGCATACAGTATACTTGGTAGGTAGTACAGGATAGAATTCAGATAATTTTTTTTTTTTTTTATCTTAGCTAGCTAGTGATGTAACAGTTTGATTCCAATACCTACTTTTTATTCGAATATTGGATATGAACAAAAAAATATGTCCCATTTTTCTTACTCCCTACTTTGAAATAGATCCTTAATCATATACACATTATAGTGGATTTATACTGACCAAAAAATGTACAAGTCTGCTCTTACTAGTCTGAGGTAGTCAAAACTATCGATAATGCGTATTAGAAAGTGACGTAGTCTAAAGTAGTAACTAATCACACTAAGGTTAAGGTTATCAGACCGACCGTAGCATTTCTGATGTGTAAAGATTAACACTAACAAATATATGATGTGTAAAGCAGGGGGCACTGTTCCTGATTCCTAACTAGCTAGCTAGCTATTATCCCGCTAAATTTACGTTACTAGTACAATTTACACAATCCTAAAACCATATTAGATTTGGAAGTGATATGATTATGTCATTTATGGAGCGAGCAATTAAGATGAGTTGTTAGATCAACTCCAATTTTACTTGGACTTCTTATATGTCATTAGGAGTTTATATTATAATGTGTTAGTAGAATGAACATCTTGACTACTTAGCTTCATCGATGGATTATGTATTTGGTGTTTTTCATATCTTATCATGATTATAGTCTCTACATTAATTGAATATAATTATGGTTGCTCAGAATAGTTGGTAAAAAAATCCATACTTTTCACGAAGATCATCATATACTCCTTCCATCCCCCAAAGATCGCTCAATTTTTCATTTTGAATTGTCTTGCAAAGTTTGCCCCATTTCTTTAAAGATTTTCCATTTTGAGTTAACTCTTAAAGATTTTTCAGTGTTTTTTCAAAAGTTACTTTTCGTCACAAAGTCAATTTTTAAGAGACAAAGGAATACGTCACTAAAACCAAGTACGGTGAAGGAGTAATGATAGTCAAAAAAAATATGCGGGCATTATATTTGAGCAATCACACACCTAAGCCTGTGTGAATGTGAAAGGAGAGTGTGGATGAAAATTCAAATCAACCTGATTTTGGAGATGGAAGTATTGGTTCTCTCTATTTCAACTTCATTATATTTTATTAGTATATCCTTCAACTTGAATCTTCATACAACTTGAATGAGAATATTTTGACTTCTTAGTTTAACAGTGTATTTAATATAATTCTGTCAAAAAAAAAAAATTTGATTTAGGTCAGCAACCAAAGCATGGTGTTGTTCCTTGTTTTATACGTTACACGTTGACTGGCCATAGCAAATAAAATAAGTCGAAATTAAACGAACATATGGCCGTCAAACATGACCAGAAGTTTTAATATGCCACGTGTTCTTATATTGACATTAAAACTATTAAAGAAGATATACTTTTGATGACAAGTAATGGGCCTATCTGGCCCAGTCCAGGTTGGAAGCTGGTGCGAGACTTCAACCCACTTAAATTAATATTTATAACCCATTCTTTTCTTATTTTTTTTGGACATAGAATTAGATTCGTTAACGATGGATTACATTTATGAGCTCTTTAGAAGATAACTAGTGTTAGTGCCTAATCAATGTTCTAAATTGTTGAATGAATAACGGCTATGAATATGGTGTTCGATTGATCATATATAAGTCACAAAAATAGATTTGAAAATTAGAAATATTATTTTCTTTATTAATTTATTGATAATATATGGTCATTATACTTTGATACAAGTTGATACAAATTTAGTTAATCAACATTTTATTAACACATTCCAATTGTTGAGAGAATTTTTAAACTTGAAAAATTATATGCTTTTTATTTTTTATTTAAGCTTAGGATTAATATTGATTGACCTGATCAAGTGCTT
Organism: Dysphania ambrosioides; assembly: GCA_026401315.1. Taxonomy (NCBI): domain Eukaryota; kingdom Viridiplantae; phylum Streptophyta; class Magnoliopsida; order Caryophyllales; family Amaranthaceae; genus Dysphania; species Dysphania ambrosioides. The sequence goes on from CM048670.1 coordinate 23,177,055, forward strand.
AAAACTCCTTTTTATTTTGTTTAGTCTTGTACAAATTTATCCTCTAAATTATTTTGTACATTTTTATGGGCTTTTGTTCATATGTTCTGAATTAACAGTAATGTTCTAAATATGTCTAAAACTTTAGAACAAGTGGATTAAACTTTAGATCATGTGGCTTAAGATTTTGAACAACTGGTATGATTTTTGAAATATGGTGTTCGCTTCATTCATATGCGCTTCATTGGAAGAAAATAAAACACTACATGAAATAAAGAGGAAAATAACAATTTAAATCTTAAATTTTTCCAAAACTATGGAGTTAAACAATAATGTTGTTTAATTTAAGATCCAAATACATTTCAATCTAATACCTAAATAACAATCACAAACATTGATTCTCTCTCGGCCATCCCTATGTGGCACTACTTATGTCATATAATACGATGCCAAGTGGACAAACTCTTAAAATAAAAATAACTCTCCTTGAATTTAAGTTAAGAAAATAAACTACATAGATCATCAATATACAAACATAAGATGACAAGAGTTCTATGAGTTATAAGAATTAGATAACAAAAAAAATGAAGACAAGTTTAGAAAATGTGTGACCATTTTTGGGTCTAAAAAATGGGTTATTTTACAGGAATTCATTCAAAACTTTATAAACAAAGGAAAATCCTAACCCAATATTGATGATAGTGTAAATATTTCAAGATTACCAAGATATGAATCAAGAAAACAAAGCAAAAGAATCTACTAAGAAGTGCAAGGAAGATTAATCAATATTTGTAATATTAGAAAATCAGAATATTTACATAATTAGTTTAGGAAAGTTTTCAACTATAAAAGCCCTTGTAATCAGAACATTAAACATATGAAAAACACAATTAAACCCATTTACATGGTATCAGAGCCGAATCTCAAAATCGGGTTCATCATATACCAGTAATACCACTTACCTGTCCACAAATCAAGCTGAACCTCTGTATACGATGGAACAATGTATGCGAATGTTCCAACAATTCAACACCACAAAACCACCCACAGAAAACTCAAACAACCAGCCAATAAATCTGGCAGGAAAGCTCAATCACCACAATTATACAAAATAGTCGAAATTCATGCATCTGGCCATTAGTGGGAGGGGGAGGCTCAGTCATATCATCGCCTCAAACCCATCCCAAAAAAACCTAGAATACAATCGGTGGGTTCAGCATGATTCAATTGTGGTTTCATAGATTCTAGAAAATATAGATCCGGACTTGGTCAATCAGTTCTTAGACTATCCAACTGCACGAGATTTATGGAAGGGACTAGAGCAATTGTTCAACAGTGGTCAAGATGGTCTACAGATATTTGATTTAATGACAAAAGCAAGCACACTTAGACAAGGGACAGATAACATCGAGACATACTATGGGAAACTGGTAGCCTTATGGAAGGAAATCGACAGACTAGTTTCGAACCCCATGAAATGCCCCGATGATATCACAATTTACAACGAACAAAACCAGAGAGTTAGGGTTTACCAGCTCCTCGCAGGATTGAATGACACTTTTGACAAAGACCGTCGAGATCTCGTCAATAGGGAGAACTTACCGGCGGTGGAGGAAGCTTACTCGGCTATAAGGAGGGAGGTGGCCCGAAGGGACATAATGTCACCGGAGGACACCACACCGAAGCCAGCTTCAACCGGAATCGGGAGCGGCTTCGGGGCATCAAGGCATCGGGAGCGGCTTCGGGGCATCAAGGCATCGGAACCGACGAGAAGACAACAGATGAGAGGAAAACCGGCGAGAAGGAAACCGACAAGAGGACGACCGGACAAATCTGAAGTGTTCGTTCTGCGGAGGAACGAAACACACTCGTGAAGGGTGTTTCAAGTTAATTGGCTACCCTGAGTGGTGGCCTGATACGAAGAAGAGGGGAGCAAAAATGGGAGGTGCTGTGACCAAGGCCGTGGAAGAGAACAACAGAGAAGAGAAGAAGGATGAAAAACCAAACCAAGAGAGACAAGCCATGGCTGCGGGAAGGAAAAGAGAGCAAGGTGAGATCTCTAGGGTTAAAACCCTAAATGTCTTCACTCCCCTCACTTGGACCGAGTTTATGCACAAGGCCCACGAGAGTACTAAAGCCCAGAAGAATCATAAAGCCCCGAAGCCAGAATTTGAAACCCGAAAATATGATCAATATAGTCTGATATCCTCGATAAAAAATAAAAAATGGATATTTGACTGTGGAGCCACAGATACTATGACTTTTGACTGTTCAGATTTTTCTGAAATTAAAAAAAACAGGGAAGATTCAAATTCAGACCGCAAACGGCGATTTAACAACAGTTGATGGAGAAGGGAAAATTCAGCTATCCTCAGAAATATCCTTGAATAATTGCTTATATGTTCCTAAATTGTCTCATAAACTTCTTTATGTGAGTCAATTAACAAGGGAATTAAATTGCACTTTACTAATTTATCCGGGTTTTTTGCTTGGTATAGGATATTCAGACTGAGAAGGTGATTGGGCTTGGCACTGAAAAGGAGGGATTGTACTATGTTGATGATGTAGCTCACCAAAGGAAAGCAATGCATGTTCGAGGAACAGTCGATCAACAAATCTGGCTATGGCATCGGCGTTTAGGTCATCCCTCCCCCGAGTACTTAGATCATTTGTTTCCTTCTCTATCTAGACTAAATAAAGACTGTGTCTGTGAGACTTGCATTAAGGCAAAAAGTCATAAGCAATCACATAAACCTAGTTTAACCAAATCAGAAATACCATTCCAATTAGTTCATTCAGACTTATGGGGTCCAACTCCGAATAATGATTGTCATGGTTTTAATTATTTCTTACTATTTATTGATGATTGCACTAGAATGACCTGGATTTAATTTTTGAAAAAGAAAAGCGAGGTCTTTGAGAAGTTTATCCTTTTTTGTTCCCTAATCCAAACACAATATAGATCTCACATACATATTCTTCGGTCTAATAATGGTGGGGAGTATGTAAACACTCAAATGAAAGAACTCTCTGCTGACCATGGAATAATACACCAAACAACTTGCACATACACCCCACAACAAAATGGGATAGCAGAAAGGAAGAATAGACTTTGTTAAACACTGCCCGGGCCCTATGTTTGACTCTAGAGTACCAACAAATTTTTGGTCTGAAGCCTTAGCAACAGCCACATACCTCATAAATTGTTTATCCACAAAAATCCTAAAATACAAAACACCTCTTGATTGTTTAGCTTCCCATACTTTTATACCACACTCGCTTTCTCTTCCACCTCGGTTGTTTGGTTGTTCAGTGTATGTGTATATACCAAAACAAATCGATCAAAATTTGATCCATGTGCTATTAAATGTGTTTTTATTGGGTATAGAGTAAACCAAAAAGGGTATCGGTGCTTTGATCCACAGAATAATCATATCTATACCACTCTGGACTGTGATTTTCTTGAAACAGAACTTTACTACTCCCACCATCTTTTGTGTCAGGGGGAGAAACAGTATGACACTCTAAGCTGGTTAACTAATCCAGTTTTGTCTGATTTTGTACCACAAGAACATGTAGATAGACCTACCGAGCAAACATCAGAACATATAGTACAATCTCCAACTATCACTGTGACTCCATCTCCAAACCAGAATGAATATCATGAGGTAAGTAACCCATTACCTACCTTTAGCACTAACCTTGATGTTTCAGAAACTGGGTCTCAAGAAATACAAGAAGTGGTTGAAACAGAAAAAGGTGATGATCAAGGACAGACAGATAATAACCAAGGGAAATACAGGTTACTTCCGAGAAGCACAAGAGGGATACCCCCAAAACAGTATGAACCTGAATATGAACCTGACAGTCGAGATATCCAATAGCAAACATAGCTAGAGGGAAAAATCTGACAGAAAGGGCTAGTTCGTATCACTTTACTCTATATTCAAAAAAATTGCCTAAAAATGTACAGGAAGCACTTCAGAACAAGTTATGGAAAAAGGCTATGGAAGATGAGAGTGAAGCTTTGATGAAAAATAACACAGGGGACAAATGCAATCTTCCACCAGGAAAAAGACCTATTGGATGCAAATGGGTATTTATTATAAAATACAAGGCAGATGGGACGATAGAAAGATACAAAGCAAGACTTGTTGCTAAAGGATATACTCAAACCTATGGTATTGACTATTCTCAGACTTTTTCACCAGTAGCAAAAATTGATACCATACGAGTATTGTTCTCAATAGCAGCAAACAAGGATTGGCTTTTGATCAGTTTGATGTAAAAAATGCATTTCTTCATGGAGAACTCAAAGAAGAAGTGTATATGGAAGATCCTCCAGGTTTTTCAGAAAATTTTTCTATAGGAAAAAGGATGCAGACTACGGAAGGCTCTCTATGGTCTAAAGCAATCTCCTAAAGCATGGTTTGGGAGATTCACAATGACAATGAAAAGATATGGGTATCATCAAAGTAATTTTGATCATACTTTGTTCACGAAGAAGAGGGGAGAACTCATAACTTATCTTATTATCTATGTAGATGATATGATTCTTACAGGTAATGATACTAAGGAGATGGAAAAATTGAAGAAGGAGCTATTTAAGGAATTCGAAATGAAAGATCTTGGGATGCTCGAGTATTTTCTAGGAATTGAAGTCCTAAGATCTAGAGATGGAATTTTTATATCACAGAAGAAATATATTCTGGATCTTCTGGCAGAAACAGGATTGTTAGACTGCAAGTCAATTGACACACATATGATAGTGGATCATGGACTGCAGATAGTTGAAGGAGCTGAGGTAACTGATCAGAATAAATACCAAAGATTGGTAGGAAAACTCATTTACTTATCCCACACTAGACCTGACATCATGTATGTTATTGGAGTTGTTAGCCAGTTCATGCATAAACCCCAGAATGATCATATGGAGGCAGTTTAGAGAATCCTCAGATATCTGAAGGGAACAACCAGTACTGGAATCCTCTTCAGGAAAAATAATCACTTAGAAATGGAGGCATATACCGATGCAGATTAGGGAGGAGATAAAATGAGTAGAAGGTCCACTTTAGGGTACTTCACTCTAATCGGTGGCAATTTGGTCACTTGAAGAAGCAAGAAACAAAGAGTAGTAGCACTCTCAAGCGCAGAAGCAAAGTTTAGAGGTACAGCCAAAGATATCACAGAAGTACTATGGTTGCAGAAATTGTTATGTGAACTAGGGTTCTTTCCTAAAGACAGTTGCAAACTAAGATGTGACAACAAAGCTGCCATTAGCATTTCCAAAAATCCAGTTTAACATGATCGAACTAAGCATGTGGAAATTGATAGACACTTTATCAAGGAAAAGATTAAAACCAAGGTCATTACTATTCCATATGTTCGATCAGAAGAACTAGCTGACATTTTAACAAAGGCGGTACCTATAAAACCTTTCCAAGAGATATTGAGCAAGCTAGGCATTAGGAATCCCATTGCCTACCTTGAGGGGGAGTGTAAACATTCCAAGATTACCAAGATATGAATCAAGGAAACAAGGCAAATGAATCTACTAAGAAGTGCAAGGAAGATCAATCAATATTTGTAATATTAGGAAATCAGAATATTTACATAATTAGTTTAGGGAAATTTTCAACTATAAAAGCCCTTGTAATCAGAACATTAAACATATGAAAAACACAATTAAACCCATTTACAGATAGAAGGCTAATATGAGTACATAAATAAAGACTAATGTCGCTCGTGACTGATGAGTAGCGTGAGCAAAGTTCAAACATCTAATAGACTACTTGGTTGGGTTTCATGATGGGCCAGCGCAAATGGGCCAATATTTGCTTTACTTGTACGATGGACTTATTGGGCTTAGAGTATTCTCGCAACTCAATCCATTCCAAAACCCACAATGACCGCAAATCAATTTCTAAGTTGCTGTTCTTTGTGATAACACATCACATCACATCACAGAATCACATATAGATGTGAGTAGTGATTTGTGAAGTTGTGATACAAAGGCTAATATGATTACAACGAAATTAAAAGATCCTGTAATACAAATACTCATCTAATTTGCGAATTCATAAATTTAATTGTTTGATTGGCAGTGGCACCAACGCCAACACCTTTACAAAATTTTGCTAAAGAATAAAATATGGAAGAAAGGTTAAACAAATTTTCAATCTTTTATTCTTTAGCAAAATTTTCTCCCTCTATTTGAATCAACTACTCCCTCTTCGATTCTCCTATTATGAATCTAAGCTAAGAAAATGAAAAGTACAATATCTTAAGAACTCAAGGTTTAGTGAATAAAGATTGTACTTTTAATATATAGTTTTCTTTCAAAATTTCTATTGCTATGTTTTTCCTCTCTTTAATTCTTCCCTTTAATATATATGAAACCATTATAAATCATCGACACTATTACAATAAACCTTTTTTTTTTTTTTTTTGCTAAATGTGTTTGTTTAACACTATATACCAATTAACCTATCTTTCATATTTTACTAATACATGTAAATTTATTTCACAATTAGTTGTCATCGTGCATTTTCACGGGTACATTTTAGAGATAAACTTGGAATTTACTCGATCAGTTTAAACTTATAACATGACATAGCTCTAAGTAGATGTACACATATTGACAAGTCGTTCATAAAAGTTGAAAAAACACACATTGTTTCCGAGTCAATTTGCTAAATGACAGATAAAATATGAACTTCCCGTTTGTAAAAATATCAGAAAACATTAAGCGCGTTATATCTTGTGAATACGTACAACTCGTACAAATGGACATGAACGAATATTTCTGATGGACATTAAATTGGACGAATTTCATCCGATACCTAAAAAAGGTGGCATAACATAACTTAGTATTTGTACGTCTATCTCCTAAAGATTGCTCCATTTCTATTTATAGAGTCAAAGTTTAAAAATTTTGACCATAAATTCTCATCTTGTTATAAGAAATAATATATTCAAGTGGAATCTTGTTGGATGCATCTTAATGTAAATTTTTACAATATCAAGTTTTTATAATTTTTTGTCTTACGAATTTGGAGATAAAAAAGTTCAAAGTCGTGTATTGAAAATCGAAAAAGTCAAATGGGGCAATAGGGACAGAGGGAGTATATTATAAGGGACCAAGTTATGATTGTATGATCTTATTTCTCAAGCATATTAATGCCAAAAGAGCTAACTCCAAATTTTAGAATTGAAAGATGAATGAGTTAAATGACTGACATTCCAGCTACAGCTACCCCCTTTCCTGTTATCCAGGTGTGTAGTGTGTTGTCACAGCCCATGCAACAAAGCTAAGCTAAGCTAGTCCTTACACTTTACAGTTACCTTCTTTTTTTTTTGGCCCCGTTACGTTATGTCCATGTACTAAATGTTTTATTTTCCACTACTGCTCCTTTACACTACATTTTCTGTTCAGTTTAATTATTATAATGTCGTGTCATGCTCTTTGAATAAATACATTTATATTTTTGTTTGATCCTAATTAGTAAGGTCATTCGATGATATATATTTAAAAAAAAAAAACTGAAAAAGAAAAGAAAAGCCCGGTGAAATTGTGTTAATTAGCATGGTAATTAAAGAGACCAAAGTTTCGACTCTCTATGTTCTTTGCATTGGTGATGCCATTGTTCTATAAGATGATCACATATTCACATGCCCAGAAATAATGGATTATGAATTTGTGTTTACATTACGTATTTCTGTATAAGTTCATTTAGAAAACTTCACGTACCACACATAATCATTGATTATATTTATTATTCCATGCGTGGAATGAATACAGTTATTTCAATATTTGGGTAGGTACATCGGTACATGTAGGCTTCGGACCTAACCCACCATGCTATATCCTAAAGTACGGACTTTAATTAGCCCATATACACGGATATACATTTTTTTTATGCTAGGGAGAAAAGCAAAACTCAACATAGAGAAAACATAGTATGAATTAAACAGGAAAAATCCTAGGGAGTGCCACCCCTCTAGTGTCTTCTTCTAGAATAGCCTATAAGTGAGCAAGAGCTAAGTTAATGATTGAGCACACCCTCGTTTGCTAACCAATCAGTTGCGCGATTGTCTTTACGGTAGGTGTGAAACATCTAAATTTGCCAGTCACTGGTGTGAATCATATCCCAGGAAAGATGAGCCAAATGAAAGTAATTCATGCTTGCATGATTTGGGTTGTCGAGGGCCCGAACGCAAGCTTTGTTATCTACCTGAATGATTAACTTATCAATGTTGAGGTCCTTTGCTAGAGCCAACCCTCTGCTAAGGCCCATGAGCTCCGCTTTAAACGAATTAGTTACACCAAAGTTAGCAGTCAAAGCTGAAAATCATGCGCCCTTCATGGTCTCTTAAAATATCTCCTCCACCTGCCTCGACTGGATTTCCCTTTGCCACCCCATCGATGTTCAAAACATACTAGTCGTCTGGCAGAGAAATCCACCAAACATTCACCTCCTTCTTCTTAACCTCAACTCTGAATTGGTCTAGGTGTTCAAGCTTCAATGCTTTTACTGTTTCATTAGCCTTCACTAAAAGAAACCCTATTTTATTGACAGGGATCTCAAACTCCCTGTTACATAGTCTACAATTCCTTTATCTCCAAATCCAGTAAGTAGAAATACAGAATAAAGATGGCCAAGGTAACCCATATGGATGGGAAAGATCTTCTAAATTTTTTTCCATCCAATTTCTACAATCCCCCTGGAAGAACTGCAAGTCCCTCGAAGGACCATTTAGAACACTCCAAACGGCTTTTTCTTCCTCCAATCACATAAAGCATGCAATATAGTTTCATCAACTCTGTTACACCTGGCACAGATAGATGTATCACTAAGGCTCCTTCTCCGAACATTATAATTATGAAGAAGACGATCATGGACAACCAGCCATAAGAAGCCCTTATCATAAATTGCACCAGAGACTTCCATATTATGTCCCAAATATCAATCTTATAGGTGATGTCTTCACTTCTCAAAATGCTAATAGCCGTCTTGATTGTAAACTTCCCTTTGTTAACATGTCTCCAGTAGAGAAAATCCCCTAGAGACGAGTCATCTCTTAGCTCATGGGACTGGATGATTTCAAAATATGATTTGGTAGCAAGTATGCGAACTGCATCCAATTCCAGCCTTCATCACCTGTCCATGTTTCAATCATTGTTGCTCCATCAATCTCCTACGGGATGACTCCTAATGCTTCTTCTCTTTGAGGATTTTGCACAACCCAGGGGTGACCCCAAAACAATGTTTTCTCCCACTGCTCACTACCACCCTAGCCCCCTTTCTCAGCACGTGTGCATTGGCCACAATACTTTGCTAGACATTCGAGGCTCTTTTTGTATGTTCGAACATATCCAAATCACCTCTCCACTTGCTATATTTCTGCCTAAGCACCCTAGACCAGAGTGAATTTGGCTCTGTCAAGACTCTCCACCCTAACTTGGCTAAAAACGCAACATTTTCTTGTCTAGAGGAATAAATGCCAATTCCTCCATGATCACAGGGTTTCTGCAGAGTTTCCTAGGAAAGAAGATGGACTCTTCTCTTTGTGCTAGTAATGCCCTGGAGAAATTTCCTTGTTCTTTTACCCAGCTTGTCACATATCATTTTGGGAAGGTTGATAGTCTGCAAGATATAAAAAGGAAGTGTGCTTAATGTGGTCTTTGCAAGTGTAATTCTCCCTAAAAGCGATGTTTAGTCTTCTAACCTTCTAGCTTCCTGTCAATTTTCTCACATAAATAACTGAAGGTGGCCCGCGTAACTCGACTAGTGAGGGTTGGCATACCTAGATAATATCCTAGATCATCAGTACTCTCCATCTCAAGAATTTTGCTGATTTACTTATGCAAAGAGAGATCAATGTATTTGAGAAAAATATTTTTGATTAGCATGACTCACCTTTTGACTCAAAGCCAAACAGAATCTATCAAGGTAGCTTTTAACTACAAGAGCTTGATTGGGTTCTACTTCCGCAAAAAGGACCACATGGTCTACAAAGAACAAATTGGAAAATTTGGGACCATTTCTGCTCACTTTAATGGGCTTTCACTTTCTTACAATGATAGCTTCCTCAATGGTTCGATACAGTCTCTCCATACACATCACAAAAATATAGGGTGAAAGGGGGTCCCCCTACCTAATACCCCGACTCGGTTTGAATTTAGGAGTGGCCTCTCCATTCCACATAATCCGGAGGGACATGGATTATGCATTCCATAATCACATCAATAAGCAGGATTGGATGATTCATTTGCCTCAGCGTATCTTTGATAAAAGATCATCTGAGTCAATCATACGCCTTCTCAAAATCTATTTTAATGGATATTAAACCTTTACTACCTTGCTTCCTTCTCATTGTATGCAAGATTTCCTGCATAATCACAATATCGTCTAAAATTTATCTACATGGCACAAAGCTCATTGGCGAGTTAGATATGAGAACAGGTTTAACCCTGTTGACAATAACCTTCAACAAGAGCTTATACACCACATTGCAAAGCCCTATGAGTCTAAACTGGGAAGTGAGCTCAGGACTGTCCACTTTTGGTATAAGAACCAATTGAGTGTCATTCAAAGAATTAGGGAAACCTTTACCATTCAACGCATCAAGGACCATTTCATAAACTTTGTATTTCACAAGCTCCCCATTCTTCTGAAAGAAGATACTTGGAAACCATCGGGGCTAAGGGATTTAAGCGTATGCATTTGCTTCAGAGCTTCATCAATATCAAGAGTAATGAAAGGTTTGGTTAGCAAGATCCAATGGGAATTTGCAAGCTCTAGAAATACATCAAAAGGGATGTCAAAAATCTCTTCTCTTCCATCATCCTTGAAAAGATTCCCATAATAACACATAAATAATTGCTTGATTTCCTCCTTGTAATTTATCCATCTACCTTCATCATTTTTTATCAACACATTGTTATTGTACGCCTTCTCATAATTGTACTGAGATGAAAGTAGGAGGTGTTTCTATCTCCATCTAGAATCCATTCCACTCGAGCTTTCTGGTACCAAAGCAACTCTTCTTGATAAAGCATCTTCTCTAATTCTCTTTTGAGTTTGTTTTCTAGTTTAACAAGCCCTCTGCTAAACCCTGAAGCCAATTTCCACTGAATGCCTTCTATTCTAGCTATCAACCTCCTCTTAGTACGAAAATACTTCCGAAGACCTCTTTATTCCATGTAGTAAAGTAGGATGAGAGATTAGTAAGTTTTGCCATAAGAGGTTCATTGGTACTCCAAATCTCATGTACTACCTCTTCGAAAGATTCATGAGTAAGCCATGCCACTTGGAATCTGAAAGGCCTATTAACTTCTGGAAATGGGATGATGCCATTTGGGGATATAATAATTAGGCGATGATAGAACCCAACGCAAGAAGATGTCTTACAGCACCCCTATGAAACATGGAAGCCCATAAATCATTACAGAGAAACCTGTCCAATCTAGCGCTCTCCCTTGTCTCCTTCCTATTTCCTCTAGACCACATGTGAGGAGAATCAGAGAAGGCCACTTCTAGTAAACCCTGACCATCAATCAACTCATTAAATTTCTTTGATCTTCTACTAGTGCCCGTATTTATAGGAATTCGTTCCTAGTCATATCTTATATCATTGAAATCCCTTGCTAAGAGCCAAGGTTTCCTATTACAAGACTCAAGTCTCTTAATCTTTGCCCAAAGATATTTTCTTCTAGAGAGATCAGGATTGGCATACATTGTCGAAAAATTCCATGGCTCCCCACCTAATCTTCTTACTTCCATTGTTATATGTTGTTCATGCTTGGCCACCAAGTCACCAACAATCAGTCTAGAATCCCAATATACCCAAATGCCTCCCCTATAGCCTTGGGCTTCAACACAAGTATGCCCATCATACCCTAAGATTCTTGAGATGCAAGTGGCTTGATCACCTCCCTTATGAGTCTCTACCAAAAATAAGACATTTGGTTTATTTAAGCGAACAACCTCCTTGAAAATAGTCATGAAAGAATTACTACCTGCTCCTTAGACATTCCATACCAAGCAAGAAATAGCATGTTCTTCTGGACAAAGATTAGGCATATTATCTTCTAAGTTTGTAGGAATATTTTGGAGAGACGACATAAACGATAAACTCAAAAGGATAATTAGCCTCGTAATCTCATTGTGAAGCATTGCTTCCAAGATCAACTCTGTTGGCTTCGGTGGAGGTTCCTTCCATGTCTCCATATGTATCTCCAATAGGTTGGTCAAGGGGGTCGCAGTTGGTAGGTACGGGCCCGTCATTGGTTTGCCTATGAAGATAGTTTTGTCTATTGGAACTCTCAAACTGGTGACTTCCGAGATTGCAATCCTGGTAGACTGGAATAAGGTCTCCATTTCTATCATTATTAAGATGCCTCAAAAAATTTGAAGGGGTGTTTGTGAGAAAAATGAGAGCTTGCTTAGTGGTCGCATGCACTATTGGAAAATCATTTTCTTTACCTATTAAGGATTCTATGGAATACTCTGATGGCTTACCTAGGGGTTTATGGAGTTGCTATCTTTTAGGATACTTTCATTTAAAATCTGTGGATTCTTAGGCCTTTCTATGTTAACTTTTGTAGCTGGTTTAAAAGTCTTCTTCTTTGGAGTTATCACATTCCTTTTTCCACTCGACACTTTCCTCAATCTTTCCTTACTAACTGAAATGCTTGCCACATCCGCTTTCTTTGGGGGATGTTTTCTTTCCTAATTCCAGAAATTATTGAATACTCCTTTTCATTTTGGTTGTTTCTTAGGATAGAGGGTATATCCAAGATTTGTTCAATTGTGCAATCTTTAAGGATATCATATCTCGACCCCGTAGTAACAGTTTCATCAAAGCAAATCTCTTTCCCTGATCTACTCCTAATGTTTCCGAGATTACTTTCTGGTAACACAGATTTTGGCATGATTTCAATACCGGGTATATTTCGTGACATATACACGGATATATATATATATATATATATATATATATATATATATATATATATATATATATATATATATATATATATATATATATATATATATTTAAAAGTCGTATTACATTTATCGTAAAAGTCACATGCGGCAGATGAGGTCGTAGAGAGGGAAAGTACTCGTAGATTCATGCCTGTAGAAGGGTGATGCAACCTACAAGGTGTCTGCAACCCGCCCTACTCACCTCTCCTAGCTTCTTGATATAAGACAGCTAATGTCGCAGCACCCCAAGCATAACTCCCTAAATCACGTATGGATCCGAGTCTAAGCTCATGTAAAAACTGGGGCTGCATCCTTTTACCGCTCTTGTCCACGAACAATATGGACCCAAACATGTACAACAACCAACCAGCCTCAGAAAAATATCTATCACCTCGATCCATGTCGCGACAAGTGTCAAGAATGGAAATCATAAGGACACATCCCTTATCCTTGTGAGTTTTTGAAAACTGTGGCAACGTCAATCCCATAAACTCTCTAGCCTTCTCTATTAGATCATCAGGGGCCAACATCCCAAAAACTACTCGTCCCTCAACAAGAATACGTAGAATGTGCCATACATCCAGCAGTGTGACAGTCATCTCCCCAAATAGAAGGTGAAACGAGCTCGTGCCAGACTGTCAGCGTTTACTAAAAGCTGTAAGCAAAGCCATGTCGAGGTTGGCGAAGAGGGAATATGGCAAATGAGACAATGCTAAACCATCAACAACAACTTTAGACTCTTCAGACAGAAGGCCCTCCCGCCAAGAACGCAATACGGCGCAGCCCTTCATCCTACCATGGTACTTCAGCACCCCCCTCTCCACTCTAGTCGAAATCTCCGGTGCTACGTTACCCCTGTAGTTAGGAATTACGCTAACATCTAGCGGTCCACCCGACATCGCTCCACGTACAAGCCAGGTGTTGTCTGCACGTGTTTGGCACTTGTGACTACGTGAGCTCGTGCTAGTGCTCGTTGTCTCTGCCCTAACAAACTGGCCCCTCGACCGAGATGGATCTCAACAACCCTATAACTAACATGGCATAAACTCCTCGTCAAGTGTCTGGTCAAGCTCCGTAGTAAAGTCCTCCCCATCCTAATCAATGTCGTCATCATCATCATCCTTGTTCTCATCGTTGAAAAGATGGGAACCACAAGCCCCAGAAACAACAGCTCGGAGGGTCCTCGGGGAAGGGAGAGTCGAACGCTTTAGCTCTGGCTGCAACTGTTGGTGTGGCTGTGTCGACCTCGCCCTCCTAACTGAAGCGTCAACACCTCAAGTTCGGGTGTGACGCTGGCTAGAGAACTCGTTCGTGGTCATAAATTCGGGAATGACATGTCCCATAACCCTCTATTCAATAAATAACGACATAATTTTTAGAAATAGTACCGAACTTCCTTCATTATTTTCTTAACTTTATTTTCATAACTTAACAATACTCTAGTATTTTCCTAACTTAAATTACCCTTAAATTATCTTTAATTTATTTCCATAACTTATTATTTTCAATAATTTACGATTAATTAGAATATCAAAGTTATTATTTTCATAATTTACGATTATTTTGATAATTTAATCAATCATTTCATAATTTCATAATATTTTATTATTTCTAAAATTTACATTTAATAACTTAAGTCAATATTCCTAAATTCTAATTTTCCTAACTTAAAATATCCTAATTAAAGTTAATATTCCTAAATTCAAATATTTATAACTTAAACTACTTAATTAAAATATTAAAAAATTAACATAACATATTCCTAACTATGTTATTATTCCTAAATTAATATTCATAAGTTATTATTATAACTAACTTAACTTAACATATTCCTAAGTTAATATTTATAACTTATAATTTCCATTTTCCTAACTTCAAAATTTCCTAACTTTTCTAACTTAACATATTCCTAACATATTTCATAATTTCTAACTTATAATTTTCCAAAACTTAATTTAATTTCTATTCTAAATTAAGTTCAAATTTCCATACCTAACTTAACTTCAAATATTACTAACTTATTTTCAAAATGTAACATACTCCTAATTATTAATTATTGTATAATTATAATCTAGAACTACCTAAACTATTAATTAACAACAATAATTAACAATAATAATAATTATACAATAATCAACTAACAAAATTAACAATAATAATAATTAAACAATACTTAACTAAAAAAAATTAACTATATTAAACAATACTTAATAAAAAAATAATTAACAATAATAGTAATTAAACAAAAAAAATTCCGGCAGGCTTGCCGGAATTTTTGGCCGGCGACCTCCTCGTTCCCGACATTAATTTAAAATAAAACGTTAAAAGCATACCATAGCACATGGTGGTTTTTCTCCTTCTCCGGTGGACGCAATATCCTTCCCGGGGTGATGATTCATTTTCGGCGACTTGACAATGGTCCGGCGGTTGGCGACGGCGGAAACCGGTGGTCCGGCGACTAGGTGTAGTGGTCCGGTGACTTGAGGGTTAGAGAGAGAGGATTGTGTGTGTGAGAGTGATAGTGAGTGATGTAAGGGAGGAGGGTGGAGGAGGATAATATAGGGATTTATGGGAGCGATACGAGTAATTCGGAGACGGTAAATAACAAGTCCTCTATAAAATGACATTATGTGACCGATTTGATATAAGTACACCGATGTACCATAATGCTAATGCGGCTGCAGCAAGTACTTGACATAAACATCAATGTCATGATCTAAGGGAAAAAAGGCTTAACATATATTAACACACTCCAGCTCCTCGGCTCCTCTGCTCATTTGCAATAGTACCGTCCCTATAAAAAAAAACAAAACAATGGAGACAGCTTTTAATTTGTGCTATGTTGCACCACACGTGATGCAGTATGTGGAACATGGATCAGATTTTCATCACTATATCGTCAACAGAAATGGTTCAGGTTCCCATATTGGGATCAAATAACGGGGAGTCATTTAAATTAGTTTTGGTTGAGTCTTTCCTAATTCATAACCGATATAAATAATATTAGGATATTGAAATTTTAGATATAACTATTGTTATAATAGATATAGAAATACAAAAGATTTAAATACATAAAAAGTCATATCTTGTATATAGACATTATGATCTGATATCATGTATAGAAATAAAATTACGAAAATACCCTTAATATATTTATATCATCTATAAATTATGAATTTCTCGTCTTGTTTTGGTTTCGGACGGACCATTTTAGTGCTTATTAATCAAGCTAAAAATTATTTTATTGTTATTCTACCTTTTTTTTTATTGGCTTTATTATGGATCAAAATTGACTTTCCTAATTCAATATAGAGAGTTCAATATAGAGAGTATGTACTACTCGGAGTTGAATCAAGTTATTTCGAATTGGGCCTAATCAAACTTTATATGTCCAGGCTAAATCATAACTCATACAGTCATGCACGCCATATATTAGATATTTTGAAAGTATATCACTCCTTATGTACGTATGTTGTAAAATATTTGGAAACAATAAGAATAAGTGGCATACATTAGAAACAGATTAAGAGACAGAAGGAATTCTCTTTTGCAAACAAAGTATGGAATATGAATGGTAACCCTAGGAAATCAACCAGCGACGTTTTATTTTCACTTATGAATAAAATGTAATTCATAAATAATAGGTATAGTAGATGTTACTATAAATGGAAAAATCTCATACCCAGGCCATAAGCTGGTCTTATCAAGTTCCATTTAAGACTTTCAGTGCGTATGAGTTGTAAATTGTAAGTTGCAAGTCAGAATGAATGCAACTATACAAGTAGCAGAGCTTACAAGAGAGGGACATTTGGTAAGCATGAATTGTCTGGCGGACAGGGATAATTTATTACATAGCCCCATTAAATTATTACTACTTCTTTGAGAATAAACTCTTATGTCTTAACTGATCTAAAATTCTTTAAACAGACCTAAATATAGGACTTTTCAACATCACTTAAGACTTAGTGGCCAAAATTGACCAAATCAACCAAAGAATTGGTAAACTCAAATCATACATTTATAGCAAAAGACTTGGTAGCCAATGAAAACTCTTGTCAAAACTCGGCCCATGGCCCCGTCTCATGCTGGCCTAACTATTTCAACAAAAATAAAAATGAATATATAATAGAATTGAAAAAAAATAATTTTATTTAATTCAAATAATATCATAAGAATATAATAATATTAAAAATAATAGTAATATTAATTGTAGCATTAATAATAATAATATTACTGATAATAATAGTAGTAATAGTATTATTTGTTTCGTGTCGTGCCTCGTGCCAAATTGGTGTGTCGCTCGCGTGATCGTACCTAAATTTTTGTTGTTGTCCACAACCTAGCCTACGGCCACTCCACGGATAGTGTGTCGTGTTGTGCCACGACCGTACTCGTATCGTATCGTACCGTGCCTAAAGCGTGTCATGCCTACTCGGCCTGCGTGTCAGCCCGGGCCATGCCCAGCTCTAGTGGGAATTATACAAGTTCTCTGTTTATGCAACTATAGAAATATGTCTTGACCATTTCGTTAAAAAAATTTCATTTTGGGTTGGCCTCCAAAAATTTTCCATTCAATCTTAAAAAAAGTTATTTTTCGTACTTGGGTCAATCTTTGTGAGACGGAGGACTCCATATGACTGATGTCGAAGACTTGATCATAGTGTAGTGTCATACTTGTGGAGGAGCTGAAATCATGGGCAGCAATGCAGTATCCAGACACCATTATCTTATGGGGTAATGGTGGAGTTGTACATATGGTTGTTATAGCATAATCGTGTCAATTCAGTACTTACTACATACCTCAGGGTATCAAGTGAATTCTACTGTTGTAAGACATTTGAATTTCAAGACACCATTATCTTATGGGGTAGGAAGATAACTATATATCGTTCTCAGTAGTTAATTATTGGAACTATTTATCCTAATCTTTAGACAATACGTATGAGTATATGACATGCAGTCCTAATCTTTAGTAGTCGATTTTCTAATTTGACGACTCCTTCCATGTTCTCTAAACCTTTAAGAATTAAGATGGTCTTGACTCCGGGAGGCAACCGAGTAGCGATGAAAAAATATTATATCTTTTATTGCTTCCTAACGCATTCCATTAATTATTGGATGTTCTAAATTTTAATGCATTCTATCACTCTAACAAGAAGAAGTACACTATGTTCATTAAAATATGGAAATTATCTTATACCCTTACTCAACTGAAAGAAAAATTACCATTCTGTTACACGGATGCCAATAATGGACTCAAGTAGAGGAATTTCGCACGAAACTTCTAATTAAAAAACTGTACAATAAGTAATTAGCTCTACAATCTGGTCTATCTAGTCAATCAAAATAAAGTCAACAAAATGAACTATTGTTGTTTTTTTGTTGCACAAGAGGGCAAGCCCCAACAACCGAAAAACTGTACGATGGAGTTAGAGGTGGCCAGTGGGCCAATTTAGCCCGATTCCGAGAAACTGACTTGTATTTTGGCCCATTTGGCATGGCCCATGAGAAGCCCGACTCGAAATCGATTTGGCCCACCACTTGGGTTGAATACGAATTTTCAAACTCAGACCCAATTCAATCTAGATTGACCATCGATGAGTTATTTGTGTAACTAAAAATACCAACTTCATCCTTCTAAGTTAAGTTTGAATTCAATAATCAATTTGTCCTATAAATATAGATTTTGCTACATTGCTAAGTTGCCTAGGTTTACAACACACATCAAACCAACAAAGGCCGAAATAATTAACCTTAAGGTCCATAAAATTAGCATGGAGGATTGAATTGAGTGTCGCAAACCAATTTCCCACGTATTAGTATGTTTTCATTATCAAAAGATCAAGCCACTTAGTTTTCCTATGCAAAACGAGAATTCATCACACAATGCAAGCTGAATTCTCCCCTCGCTTGCCTTAACCATCTTATCTTGGCATAAAAGAATCCCTTTTGTCGTAAAGATGAAAAGATGGGTATCAGTTATCACAAATGATAATTTTTTTTATGTTGTGGTCCTCCATCCGAATATCGTTGTCACTATGGGTGCCAAATCGGGTTTACGGGCCGATTTTGGGTTGACCCATCGCGGGTCGGTTCTTATCAGTTCAGGTTAAATCGGGTCAACTTGGCCTGTCGGGTCAAGTCGGGTTGAGTAAGGTCATTACCGAGTCGGGTTAAATCGGGTATTTGCTTGCTCGGGTTCAGTTCAGATAAGGTTGTATTCGGTTTGGGTCAAGGTCTGTTCAGGTAAAATCGGGTCGGTTCCTAAACGAGTTATAGCGGGTTATTTCAAATTCGAGTAGATTTTGGGTGATGTCAATTATGGTAATAGGTCACCTCGATTGGTTGAAATTTGGTTTGGGCTTTATCAGGTTCGCATCGAGTCATTAATGAAAAATGTTTGGTTTCTAGGTTATTAGAAATTGGGTAAAAAGTTTGGTCGGGCAAGATTAGGTCACATTCACATATATTCAGATTGTTAATATGTAGAGTGAATTTAGGTCGCGGGTTGTTATAAATTGGGTTTAATCGGTTTCAGATTCTCTTTGGGTCGTGTTTGTAACAGGTTAGACACGGATCGGGTTCGGGTCTTCGAATATCAGGTCAAATTGGTTTCGGGTTGACTTCAGGTCGAGTTGGGTCGATTTTCGGGTCATTATTAGGTCAGGTACAGGTCGGTTTCGAGAAACTTATCGAATCGGGTATGATTTTGACAGCTCTACTTGTTACCAGAGATGCTTGCCTTCTAGCCCTTCAATTCTACATGGAAGGGTCAATTTTGATGTCATGCAATATTTTGGTGATGAATTATTTGATTTAATCTTGCCTTAATATGAGTAAGTCCAATAATATTCATGTTTATTGCCAGCAACTTATTTCGCTTAGTTAATCATTGTGTAAAACCTAATCAACTTTCAAGTTTGAACCAATCAGCAAAATAAACATTAAGCTTCATATACTTTGATTCATGTTAGGTTAAGTTAAAATTGAAGTTAATGATCAGAGATAAAGTAAGTTTTACGAAAGTAGTCTCTCAAAAAGGGACAAAATTAAAGACAAGACAAAAGTAATGGTTAATTATAGTTGCATAACCAAACAAGAACGGACAAATAGAAAGTGGTCAAAATGAGAACACAAATAAACAAAATCTATACAACTTTTTAAACCACGTCAAATCCATGAAAATCATGCACCTGCATCAACCTTTTCTCCTTCGTTTTTTTTTTTTGGGCAACATTCTCCTTCTTCTTACCTCATCCAATCCCCCTAATATTTTACTTCATTTCACTTTTTTTTTTATAACTTAAAATATTTTTATATTAAAATTTATAGGATAAAATTAATAAATATTTATTTAAATAATTTTTTTATAAATTATAAAATTTATAGTAAAATTTTTTAAAATTTAACTCGATATATAAAAATAAATAAAGCAAATATAAAAAAGTAAGACATTATGCTACCTCTTTCAACCTTGGTGGACCCTAGTGATATACTCCTCAACCCGCCCTTGTATTTAATTTCAAAACCCCCCTCTCTTCCAGACTTGCACCCATTTTCCCCCACTTTATTGCTCTTCTTTAGCCCTCCTTTTCTCATCCCACTGAAGAGTGAAGACAGTACCCTAAAAAAACAGGGCACCCTAAAAAACAGAGTAGTTATGGGCAATCAGAGATTCAAACTATCAGACATGATCCCAAGTGCTTGGCTCTTCAAACTCAAAGACAGCACCGCAAAATCCTCCAAATCACAACCCACAAAGCATAAGAAAGACCGCCACTCGCCGACATCTGCCATAAAAACCACCAATGACCCACCTCAAGCTTCGAACCCCGGTCCTCAGTGCCACCCTAGAAAGTCATACCACATCACAAGAGAACTCAGTCTCATCAATCCCCTTGCTCAAGAGCAAGACTTCCATCCTATTACTCCTCCAAGAAGGTCAATAAAACCAAGCATAAGAAAACATTCTCCCTCCTCTTCTAGCTGTAAATCAGCTTCAACCTCTCAATCATACCCTTGTAAATCCAATTCCCCATCTTCTCCTCCTCTGCTTGAAGACGCTCTGCTCGGAGCAGAGGATTGCGACACCGTAATCAACGTCGATGATGCTTCATTATTCAGCGAGATGGCCACTCCCAACTTCAAGCTCCCACCAATCATCACCAAACAAGACGCAGCACCCACAAATGGTAGCGTAAAAGAGAAGATTACTGGTCCAGTTTTGAAGGAGCAGATGATCAGCCCACGTCCTAGGAACAGGACGGTGAGATTGAAGGTGAACTCTCCAAGAATAATGGGGAGAAAACAGGGGTCTAATGGGTGTTCGGGCAGGAAGAGTGTAAGCTCTAAGAAGAGGAGGAGTATTTCTCAGAGTTTTGCAGTGGTAAAATCGTCAATTGATCCTCAAAGAGATTTCAAGGTGTCAATGGTGGAGATGATAGTGCAGAATAATCTGAGGGGTTCAAAAGATTTGGAGGATTTGTTAGCTTGCTATCTTTCTCTTAATTCAGATGAGTATCATGATATTATTATCAAAGTTTTTAAGCAGATTTGGTTTGATATTAGGCACCATTAATAACTAAAATTCTCAAGTTTTTATTTTTAATTTTAGTGAATTTCAAGGTAAAGCTCACTATTACAGCACTAGTATTACTGTAGTAGTTGGAGTAACCGAGTAAGAGATCATTGTATGTACAATCTTTTTTGTCCATTATTAACTACGTAGCTTATTATATATAAAAGGCCTAATTGTTGTATTTATAAGTAAGAGATCATTTTATGTAATTTTGTAAGGAGGAAAATGTAGATTTTCACATTATGTAATTTACATATTATATTTTTTGTGGGCTTTATAGTTTATAATAAAGTTAAAGGATTATAAGTAGATTTGGAGTTCATGTTAGGTTTGTATTGTTTGATGTACAAAAGGGGAATTGAAATGTATCTACGTATGATAAAACATACGGAGTATATCATATTCTCCATCTTGTTGTAAAGTTTGGATAAAACATAAGGAGAATTGTGAGAGCGCGAAATAGATTTTTACAAAAACTCTGAGAAAAAGAAGGATATATATTAAATGACAAATTCTTATAAAGTCGTTTTTTATTTTTATTATATTAATAGATGACTTGTGTACAATATACTTAAGTAACCTAACATTTCATTTTAAAACATGTTACAATATTCTTCAATTGAAATCGTTATATATTTTGTTATAAGGGGTAACTTTTGCTATATTAAAAAATAAAGATATTGCTACTTTACGTGGCTTATACACCCTAAATCTTTTCATAGATTTTCCCCAATCCCATTTTTTGGAGTACGTGTTTTATAAATGAGTGTAGCAAGTTAACACCATAAATAAAAACAAAAAATAACGAGACAAGGAAAGAAAGGTAGTATTAGAACTGACTTCTTATCATTAATTGTGCCACCTTTACTGTCTTGTTCGTAAATAATTCAAAGATTTGGATGCTAGAGTGCTAGATACGCTCATACGGCTACAGAAGTTTTACCAATTATTTGGCCCCCCTAAGAGTAACCCATTACATAAGTTTTTCTCTTCTACGAGATTTTTTGCCTCAAAAATTATCCCATTGGAGAATTTTTTTTTCAAAAAAAGTTATGGAAGTTATAACAAAACCATCTATATGAGAAAATTTATCTTATACTCGGTGTTTGTTTTCGTGGATTCCATTGGCTAAGTCATCTTACTCTATAATTTTTTTGCTTCTTACCATAATATTCGTGGGCTCCATAGATAATTAGATTTTTTTTAAAAAAAAATAAGAAGAGTACTACTGTATTTTTACAACAGCTAGTTCTTACATGTATAATTACTATAGTTTTCCCCAAAAAAAAAATAGTTGTATAATTACTATAAATGAAAAATTTTCACCTGATTATAATTTTTTCACTATAAATATACACTTATTTTGACACACTTTAAAAGTCCTTATTAATCTCTTTAAATTAATTAAAATATAAAGGGTGCTTAAAATGAAAAGAATAAGAGATACAATTCAATGTATAAAATTTTACGTAAAAAGGAATTATCGTAACAATGAAAATGATTAGTATATGTGAAAAGATAATAGGGTAACTATACGTTAAAAAAGCAATAGCAGAGAAAGTGTTATTTGCAGCAGTCAAATCACATTTTTTTTGCTACGGTCAAACAGGAGAAGCAAATGTAAATAACGCATTTCGGCGGTTCTTTAATTAAAGCAAATTGTGCCTAATTTGTGGCGGTTCGAAGAAAATAATCCTTTTAATTGTGCCAGTTTCACTTTGCTGTGGTTTGGTCTCATAATTGAAGGAAATGAGTGCATATTTGCTGCGGTTCAGTTACCAACATAAGCAAATGGGTCGAGACTAGCTTATGTTGTATTTTTTGCCTGTTGAAACGGAAGCAAATACTCATAATTTTTTTTACTGTTCTTGAGTGCAATTACTTATTTCCACCAAGTACACACTAATACTGATATATAATGGCACCATTTTTTAACAAATTAATAATATAAAATTGATAAAATTCAATATATATATATATATATATATATATATATATATATATATATATATATATATATATATATATATATATAGTTCTCAATCGGAACATACTAAGAGTACAAAAATGTTTCAAAACGATATGATTACAATAATCACTAAATATGCAAGTTAGATCCAAGCAGAGTTCTTACATTACTATAATTGTCAACATTTGGAAGCTATAAAGTACCCTGTCTTTCCCGATTCACCCAACTCTTCATCTAAATAAGGTGAAATAAGGTGTAGTTTTTGAAAAATCCTAAAAAATGAATACTTAAACTAATAAGTACAAATAAGATGACAAATAAGTGATAACATGATAAAAAAAACAAATTTTATAATTATGAATATAAATTTCAGCAAGAGTTTCTTTTGTAAATATGATTGTTTCATTTTTAAATGGTTAAGAGGTACCTATTTACAAATATCAATAATCACAACACAACTATAATAGAGCCTGTTAACCTTTCAAGAATGAAAAAGATATGAACACGAGACGGTTGTAAGGGAAGAAAACTAAATTTACTTAAATGAGAAGGTGTGTTAGTACTTGAAGAAGCATAAGCAATTGCTTCATGTACAACACGTAACCGCTGTATACATCGATATATTTACTTCATTTCTCAATTGTCACAAATAGCCGAATAGATATAATTTGCTACGCATTTAGTTTCAATTGAAGCAAATAGGGGAAGCAAATATATTGTTTTATTCTAATAAAATATCACTCTAGGTACATAAAATCTCATATATTGGATCTAAGATATGAAGGGCTGAGATCCATATGTAGGTTTAGGCCTTGTGAAAAGTTTCTTTGAATCTTTGACTAATAAATGACTCGAGTATTAAGTTTTAAATCCTAAAAAACCATTGGATGTTGATTTCATCAGCAATAATCCTAGGCAATCACAAAGTAATCATTAAATTATTTAAATTATAATATAAAATATAAAATTGTTATTTATTACTAGTCCGTACTAATTCTAATTTTGTTATCAGCAGGAATATTTTGAAACATGTTGTGATAAATACAATTTATTTTGGAAGGTTAATCTATTCGTCCTAATTATCATTTGACCCAAGTGTAACTTGAACTTGAAATTAGCTTGTTAAATATCGTGCCTGTAAATATTTGACCTGAACTTGAATTCGAATCTAAAATTATCCGATCCAATAATTACTTGGCCCGATAATTATCCAACTGAATTATTAACAAACCCAAACGTATTCCGAACCCAAAATCATCCACTATAAACCCAGCCCCACCTGACTTAGTACAACCCCATCCCAAAATCGAATAATTGTACACGAATTGGACGAATTGAACCTGACCTATGCTCGAGAAGGTAAATAATCCGATATCAACCGAACGAAACTTAGCCCGACCATAACCCAAACTTGATCTATGCCAACTTTACTCGATATGACCCGATCAATATATAACATGAGATATGAAATAACATGACCCAAACCCGACTCGAGTCCCCAAATTAACACCTCTAAACTCCTAGCTCCCTCCGTTAAGTTTAAGGGTTGTGCATCATGTCATCATGAATTCATTTCAAGACTCGATGATTATGAAATAATTAATAATCATGATGGTAAATTTTAACTCAAAAACTGTAAATTATTTTTATATCAATTATTTTAATTGGTTAACCTTAATAAGGTAGACTTTGTAAAAATTAGCAAAAAAAAAAATGGCATTGTATCAACTTTATCTTCATTATTGTCCTTTATATATGTCTTAAAACAACTGTACATAAACATTAAAAAAAAACAAGTGTATTATTTGTATAAATCTTGATTTTAGTATGTTAACTCATAGGAGAATAGAATTTATTTAGGAAAGGACAATACATTAGACAATTAGAATTCAATTCTCTCCTGCCACGAAAACTCCCATATCCACAGTTCCACACCATAACCTAAAAGGTGCTGCAGCCCAAGTTGACTGTCATGTTCGTCCCTATAAATTTAGTGTCCTTTTCCCAAAACCCTTAACATAATTTTATTTGTTTTCTTAAACTGTTTTTTTGTTCAAAATTCTAGCGGTTCAATATATTCCCTCTTTTTTTTTCCAGCTTTATTTTCCCTCAAACGAACTGACCCAACCATGCACGAGAAGCAGTTGCAGTGAAAAAGCCTCCAATATTGTTAACAAGATTAATGGAGAACTGTGAAAATAAACAAAAAAGAGAAGAATTAAAAGTTACTGTTGCAAGATATAATATTGAAGTAAACACTAAACTTGCTTAATTAATTACTTCTGTAATTTGGCCTGCATGGCAGCAGAGAGGATATCCTATACAGTACACATAATGCTTTATTTACGGACTCGGGAAATTAATTAATGGTGTAGCGTGATTATTTACCCCTCAAACTGTTATTGATGATCCCTCTTAAATTTTATTACTTATCTCATCCATTTGTTAAGTTTTTTTCTATACAAAAAAGAATCATAAATGGCAAATGATAAAGACTTTATTCGATCTCGATTAAGTTTAGGAAAATACTATCACTAATTAAGTTAGTTAATATCCATATTTAATCAAACTGATTAGCTAGTAGTGATATCATTTATACATTAAATGGGTAATTCCATCACTTATCTTCTTATACGCAATGTCAGTAACCTAATTTGATAAATAAACTTTATTATTTGTCACTAATATTATTTCTCATAATTATTATAGGAATGGTCAATAACAAAATTTAATCTGTTACACTATCTACTACTGATGTGAATGTCTGACGTCTCAAGTATAACAAGTTTTTGCTGGGTACAAGGAATTTTTTTACACTTTATTTTTAAGCTTATTTCAAAAATAAGTTTCGAACCAAAATATTTTCAAAAATAAACTTCTGTAAGTTCGGAACAAAATCGTTGTTTAGGACAGCCATTCAGACAACAGTTTTGGCTTGATTGAATTGGGTTGACCCATTTTTAATTAGAAAATCGACAACGATTTCGCTTAATCTATTTCAGGAAAAAAAATTATTTTTGTACATCACTTCCTGGACAACAATTTCGATTCGAATTTTGAAAAACACACAGATAGCATTTGGGTCACCCCAATTCAGGCTTACCCAAATCGGTGTCTGAGGCAACGATTTTACTTGAGTGAAATCATTGCCCCATACAACAATTTTCATCCGAACATGTAGAAACTTATTTTTAAAAATATTTTGATGCAGATCCTATTAATCAAATTACTTTTTTAAAAAAAGTTCGGGTACAAGTAAATTTAAGCGTGCATTGAGTTGTGCTAAACCTTTCTCTAACGGAAGGAAAGTAGCTTGCCAAATTTAAAACCCACAAGTTTATTAGTTTCTCTTACTTCTAAAATGTTAATGATGATGATTAAGGGAAATTAGGTGAGCACTTTACAAAAAAGTATTATATTTATATCCAAAGTTGAAGGGCATGATGAAAACACCCCTATAAATAAAGTTAAAGTTGCTTAGAAAATTTCAAAAGTTGCATGGGATCTGCCATATTTTCAACCAATATGAAGGACGTTTGTGTTATCTCAATTGCATGCCAAAATGGAAAACAAAAGAATAGCCTGTCACTGAATAGCCTTTTAATTTTTCAGTACTATCAACTTTTGTTCATCCCTCCCATTCACAAGAGCACACCTACTTGACTTTGGAGTCTTCTTCGATCTACAACTATTTTCAAAACTTCCAACACACTTTCATCCCATTAAAAAAATGATACAATCAATGATATTAGTCAGTCTTAATGTAATGATCATTTGAACTTATTTTTTTTTTTACTAATTTCTTTTCTACATACTCAATAAACATTTTCTACTACGAATATTTTGAAGTACATTATTTCCTCACTTATTACTGCGCACCTTGCATGAGAATTGCGCGTAGTAGTTTATAGTTCTGATTTTCCCCTAATTGAACAAATCATAATGAATTTGTAAGCATTCTAACAAGCTATTGGATTGGATAAACACTTATAAGATGGGGC
The DNA here is from genome assembly GCA_026401315.1 of Dysphania ambrosioides. Classification (NCBI taxonomy): domain Eukaryota; kingdom Viridiplantae; phylum Streptophyta; class Magnoliopsida; order Caryophyllales; family Amaranthaceae; genus Dysphania; species Dysphania ambrosioides. The sequence continues at coordinate 23,204,574 of CM048670.1, forward strand.
GTGAATTGGAAGTGTAAGTTAATTAAAACTTTTTGCGGAATTAAACTGGAACTTATAAGCAGAAAGGAACTTGACGAAAGGAACACAAGAGATTTTAGCGTGGAAACCCTTTGTGCCCAATTTAAAGGGAAAAACCACGACTCATTCGGAATTTCTCAACTCTTTCACTAATAGGGCAATCCTCGATTACAATATATTAGATACTTTCAACTCGAGTTCTACTTGGAGCTGGAGTTCCACTATCTAACTCTCTCTTGTTCTCTTCTCTTTCTCTTCTCTTCTCTCTCCAAACTTGACTCCAAGTCTTTTACAAGATCCCTCAATCTTGCCATCTTAATACAACTCAGTATTACTCTAAACAATTATAATAAAACTATTTTCGTGACTTTGGAAATTAGCAAAAAGGAACTTGCATTGTGATTTAGGCCTTGAGAACTAGCAAAAGAATTTTTTCTCTCTACAAAGCTTTTATGCTTGAGTCCGTTGTGTATTGAATGAATGAGCAAAATCCTTTATTTATAGGTAGCAATCAAGCTTCCATGCATTCACCTACTTCCTTAAAGTAAGGAAAGATAATGCCACTAAGTGTTTTGATTTTTTTTTTTTTCCAACTATGAGAATGTTGTGCAAAGTTAATGTGAGAAGTGAAGCCTTTTGTTTTGCAAAATCTTTTATAAAGATATTAGATAAAAATAGTTTTGACGAAAATATAAGTATCCACAAAAGAGGTAGAGTTAAATTAGGATACTTAGTCTCCAAATTTTCCCAAATTTATTTTAACTAAAAATAAATTAACTTAATTTAGTAGAATTCTTTTATCATTCAAAATTTACCAAAAACATTTAGAGTAAAAAGAGAAAAATCAGTTTTTACAAAATCACGTTAAGATATTTTGCTGAAACTTCCAAAATTCAATTTTCATAAAATCAATTTTCCTAATTAACCGTTTAAAGCACCAAATAAACTTTGACTCATTGACGTAGACTTATTCATTGCTTCTTCCAATCAGCTAGGTTCCTTGTCACTTACATAAATCCTAAGTATACTCCTACTTAGTTTTCATATTCTCTTGTCTTGAAACTACCTTATTATTGCTTCAATGAAAGTTTCTACTCCAAAACTTATCAATCAACATTTGCAATTATTCGGTCCAATTCTTGATTGTATTTGAATTTTGTTACTTGACAGTTTTGAGTTTCCCTTTTCTTCTACTCCGAAACATGAATAAAAAACATTTAAACACTAGACAAACATCAAATACGTTTGCAAATCTTGTCATCACCAAAACCAAACAATAAGAACTATATGGCCTACACTAGGCGGAAGCGACTTTGGCAGTTGGGGTAGGCACCGTGAACCAGTAGTTCTTCTAGGGCCTAATCCAACATTCATGTCATGGTGATCGGCTCAATCTTCCTTATCTCAAAGTATTTATGGGCCTTTTAAATTGAACTTCACCACAAACGGTTCTACATTGGCCTTAGTATCATGCCAATAGGTCCACCGCTTGTTTAAATCCCAAGGTCGGCCAAGCCTAGGAGAATTACGATGTCAGCACTAAGCCGAAATGGGACCGTATTATCGGGAAACCAAAGCACGTACGATTGTTAGAATTTCATAAGGTTGTAATTGAAAGAACGGTGAAATTTATGAAAAGATCGACCAAAATAAAGAGGTGAAGGTGTAAAGTTGTGTTTAAGTAGAAAGACCGGAGGAAGGTACATTGTATTTTTTTTACAGAATAAAGAGAATTTAAGGTCAAACTTTTTAAAATTCGATCCAAATATTAATATGAATAAAAATAAAGGGAATTAATATGTTTTTTTTAATGCATAAAGGGAATCAATATGTTAGTAGGTTAGAAGGTGGAGCAAACAACAAAATCTTGGAGGATCCCACAAAGACAAAGGACGAAAAAGAATTGCACCCGGTTGGATGAGTCATTCAGTCTCCTTCTGACCTGAATTTCATGCGGGTATGTCTCTCTCAGTGTTGTGCCTTTTTTTTTTTTAAATTCTATTTTCCCAATAAAGGACAAAAGTTGTGTATGTAACAAAAAAAAAAAGACAAAATATGCTATGAAAAAGATGTGCATCGTGCGCTATTATAATATAAAATCCAAGTCAATGAGGTTTTGCCGTTTTGTGCCTTAAAGCGAGGCCCACCAGCGATAATTATTTTTATGAACTACTCTGTATTAGTATTCAAGTGAGAACGACAGGTTTATAATTGATAAATAACGTGAATGTTAATTAGTTTATTTGATTAAAATTTAATCGTGATTTTATAATTTAAAATTATATTATATTAATTTTATTTGTTATATGTGTCATTATATATATAGTCATGTAACGATATAAAATAAGAAATTTATGACTAATTTATGTATAAAATGGTGTAATAATGTTTAATACGGAGTACTTCACTAGCAGTTTGACTCATGCTACGATATTCAGCTTCTGTGGAGCTTTTAGAAACTACCTTTTACTTCTTTGTTTTCCATGAGATCAAAGATCCTCCAAGAAAGACACAGTATCTAGTCAATGACCTCCCAGTATCAACACAATTTCCCCAATCAGCATCTGAATAAGCTGTAAGGATCATGGAAGAAGAGGCAGGAAAGAACAAGCCAATGTTTAAAGTACCTTTGAGGTACTTCAAGACATGTATAGCTGCTGAAAAATGAGGTTGTCTGGGTGTTTGCAAAAACTGACTTGGCTGTTGAACAACATAAGATATATCAGGTCTAGTGAGATTTAGATACAAAAGTTTGCCAATTATTTTTCTGTAAATCTCAGGATCTTCCAATGCATCACCATCATGGGTGCTCAGTTTAAGACCCTTCTGTAATGGGAATGAAACAGAGGTACATGCTTCCATATGTGTGTCTCGAAGCATGTCAAGAATATACTTTCTCTGGTTTAATAAAATTCCAGAACTGGTTCTTGAAACTTCTATGCCAAGGAAATACTTTAGATCCCCTAAATCCTTGATTGTGAATTCACTATGTAAATCAGTTTTCAAGGATGTTATCATCCATGATCATTGCCTGTGACTGGAAAATCATCAACATAAGCCACAACTATCAGAAAAGAATCCCTATACCTCTTAAAGAACATAGAATAGTCCTGTTGAGATTGCTTAAACCCTTTCTTAGCAAAAAATTTGGACAATTCTATGTTCCAACACCTAGATGCTTGTCTTAGACCATAAAGAGACCTTTTCAGTTTACAAACTTGTCTTGGCTGCAGTGTAATGTACCCTTGAGGAGGGGTCATGTAAACTTCTTCATCAATGTAGCCATAAATAAAAGCATTGTTGATGTCTAGTTGTTGTACATCCCAACTATGAGCAGCAGCTAAGGCGATTATTGTTCTCACAGTGGTGAATTTAGCCACTGGACTGAAGGTGTGGAGAAAATCTTTCCCTTTATTTGCTTGTCACCTCTAGCAACTAGACAAGCCTTGCATCTTTCAATAGTACCATCAGGATTATATTTAGTTTTGTATACCCACTTGGAACCAATAGCTTTTTTACCTGGTGGAAGAGAGGTAAGATCCCAGGTTTTATTGAGCTCTAAAGCCTTTATTTCATTCTGCATGTCATCAACCCATTGTGGAAGATTCTTGGCCTGAGAGTATGAAGACGATTCAAAGCTTGATAACATATTAGACAAACCATGTATTTGTCGCTTGTCCATAAGAGAGAAAGAGGACTCATTCATAGCATTAAATCTACTAGGATTGACAGATGTAGAAGCATACTGAGAGGGGAGCTTGGGATCAAGAATAAAATCTGAATATTTTTTCGGAAATTGCTTCTGCCTGATTGAACACCTATATGGCCGAGGAGCATTAAGAGGAATCAAACTTTCTAGAGCAACCTCAACTGATGCTTTATAATCAGTAGATTCAGGAAATGATATCATATTTTCAGAATGAGAAAAATCATATGACGATGGAGAAGACATAGATGATGATGATTGACACTGATCATGAGCATGCGATGGAGTAGAAATGAGAGAAGGATCTTTGTGGAGAGCCGGATTCACCAGTGGTAATGAGGACTGAAGAGTGGAAGATAAATCATCATTTATGAAAGGAAATTTTTTTTCCTCAAATATAACATCTCTACTCAAGATAATTTTGTGTGTGACCAAGTCATAAAGCTTATAGCCTTTTTGCGCATAAGGATAGCCAATCAATATGCATCTCCTTGCTCTTGCAGCAAATTTGTCACCCAGCTTTTGAGCAGGATAACATAAACACTCTATTACCCTCAAATGAACATAATATGGTTCTTTTCTCATAAGCATTCCATATGGTGTCTTCCAATTCAATACTAAGCTGGGCAAAATATTGATCATGAATGTAGCAGCTAAGATACACTCTCCCCAAAATTTGATTGGCAAGTTAGCATGAAATCGGATAGCTCTGGCCGTTTCAAGTAAATGCCTGTGTTTCCTCTCAACTCGTCCATTTTGTTGCGAATTTCTTGGAATAGATCTCTGATGAACAATTCCTTTTTCTAGGAATAAAGAAGCACAAGCCGTTTGAATGAACTCAGTGCCATTATCACTTCTTATGCATTTCACAAAACTATCAAACTGTGTGGAAACATATGCCAGAAATCCAGTGATAACTTGCAATACTTGGGTTTTATCATTGATTAAATGAGTCCAAGTTGTTTTGGTGTTGTCATCCAAGATAGTAAGGAAATAGTGTGCACGAGATAATGTGCGATTCTTGTATTTTCCCCATAGATCAATGTGTAAAAGATCAAATGGTTTTATAGCATGTGCTGTAGATAGAGGAAAAGGCATTTATGATGTTTGCCTAGGATACATGCTTCACAATGAAACTCACTGTTTTTATTAATGGAAAAATCAGCTATATGTTTTATTTTTCCCAAAGAAGCATGTCCTAATCTAGCATGAAGTAACTCAACATTAGACAAATCTAAAGTCTAAGTGTTGGACATATTACAAAGATTACCACCAGAATTATTGAAAGATTTATTTTGAGAAGAAAATCTGTACATATCAAATCTGTACACACAATTATCTTTCTTAAACTCAGCACAAAGATGATTATTGTCAAGAAGTTTCCAACAGACAGAAGATTATTCTTAAACTCAGGAATGTATAGCACATTTTCAAGAATAATCATAGGAGATAGAGTGACATGGCCACTATACTTTACCGTCTTTATTGAACCATCAGGTAATCCAACATGCAAAGGATTATTAAGCACTGTCAAATTATCAAATAATGCCAAGTTTGCTGACATGTGATCTGATGCATCGGTATCAATGATCCAATTATCATAGCCAAATATTTCTTGCAAATTGCATGAGTTAGAAGCAGTAGATATACCTGCAAAGTTGACTGTGGCATATAGAGGATCAGATTGAACATCACATTGTTGTTATTCTTGCAAACGGTGATTCTGACTTCGAGGTTGTTGAGATACTCTATTCTTGTTTTCAAAGAAGTGTACCACTCCAGAATACCATTGAGATGGAAACACTCCTTGATCACATGCCCTTTCTTTTTACAGTGATCACAAAAAAAAATCATTGTAAGGTCTCTTTGACTATTAGAATTTCCTGGATGTTTTGATGTGGACCTCGTAGCATTAAGAGCACTCACTTCTATTATAGAAGAACCTGAATTCAATTTGTGTTGTTGCTCGATCTGTTGTAGCATATAATATGCTTTGTTAAGAGTAGGTAAAGAATCAGTACTCAAGAAATTGGTCTTAACTTGATCATATTCTTTGTTAAGACCATTAAGCAATTGAAATAACTTCTTCCTCTGATCAGCTTCAAGAACTTTCTTCAAGAATCCACAACTACACAATTTTATGGCTCCACAACTACAATCTGGAAATCCTTCTAAAATCTGCAATTGATCCCAAATTGCTTTCATTATGCCATAATACTCGGCTATGTTTAAGTCCTCTTGATTAATTGACATCAGACTTCGGTGCAACTCAAACAATTGAGGTCCATTCGTTTGACCAAATGTTTCATGAATTTCATGAGCTGATATTACATAATTGACCTTGTTTAATAATAGGCTATGATAGAATTGATGGATGAGATAATCTATTTCACGAATCAATAGGCTAATAAGACTTAATTAGCATGTTTTGGCTTGCCTAACAAATAACAATACCTTTTTTAATATGAGTATATAAAAAGATAATCTGCCAGCTAGCGAAGGTTTATTTTGATGCGATATTTGTTTGATAATTAAAGTCACTTATCATTAAAAAATTTATTCTAGTGAATTATTAAACGAATCTTTGTTTATCCTGTCACGAGATTAGGGCGGCTAATTATTTTTTTTGACATCGATTAGAGTTAGCCAAGTCATGGGCAAATCGAATCTGGCCCTAGAAACCTTGAAGATAGTGTACACGTCAAAAAACTTTCCCTTTTCATTAACTAATATATATATATATATATATATATATATATATATATATATATATATATATATATATATATATATATATATATATATATATAGGGGAGGGATCCAATGAGAAGGGTGCTTAAAATAAGAAAGATGAGAAGGGATCTTGACCATTCAAATAGTAAGATCCAACGCATGAGATTTCACGTAAAAAAATATAGTTACTATAACAATAAAAAATGGTTACTATAATAATAAAAAGAGCCACTATAATAATAAAAAGTGTCATTATAAGTGAAAAAAATTATTTGGTCACTATGAGTTAAAAAATGGTCACTATGAGTACGTAAAATGTCATCCGTTGGATTTAAGAGATGAAGAGCCAAGATGTCTTCTCATCCTTCTCATCCTTCTCATTTTAATATATATATATATATATATATATATATATATATATATATATATATATATATATATATATATATATATATATATATATATATATATATATATATGTAAAAGTTAAAATAAGAAGATAATTAAAATGAGAATGATGAGAATTTTGACTTTTCATCTCTTAAATCCAACGGATGATATTTTATGTACTTATAGTGACCCTTTTTTAACCCATAGTGACCAAATAATTTTTTTCACTTATAATGGTTCTATTTTATTATTATAGTTACTCTTTTTATTATTATAGTGACTATTTTTATTGTTATAGTAAACATTATTTTTACGTGAAATCTCTAGCGTTGAATCTTACCATTTGAATGGCCAAGATCTATTCTTATTCTTCTTATTTTAAGGACCCTTCTCATTGGATCTCTCTCCATATATATATATATATATATATATATATATATATATAGATGGGCGAGTTCATGTGAGAACACCCTTATATGAGAACCTTTTGCTAAATAAGAACCAATCTTGTACTATACAATCCTCAAATCTAACGGATAAGGTTGAGTGAAAAAGAATGGCAAAAGCGTAAATAATGACAAAACTGTCACACTTCTTAAATTTTTAAAAAAAACTGATACACGTTTCCTCATTTTCAGAAATATACGGAGACAAAAATCACTTTTTGCAAAACCCCAAAAAAAGTTGTACTTTTTGACATCATTACAGCGGTACTTTTTTCAAAAACATTTGTTCTAAACTTCTGTTCTATTGTTCTAAATGTTTATGTTCTATTGTTCTAAATTTCTGTTCTAATGCTCTACACTTTTGTTTAAATGCTTAATCTTCTATTTTATTGTTCTAAAAATCTATTTCATTGTTCTAAACTTCTATTCTATTTTTCTAATGTTCTAAATTTTTGTTTTATTATTCTAAACTATTATTCTATTGTTCTAAAAACTATTGTTCTATTATTCTAAACTATTGTTCTAATATTCTAAGCTTTTGCTCTATTATTCTAAACTATCATTCTAATATTCTAAACTTCTGTTCTATTGTTCTAAACTATTGTTTTATTGTTTTAAACTATTGTTCTAATGTTCTAAACTATTGTTCTAATGTTCTAAACTTTCATTCTATTGTTTTAAACTTGTATGTAATTGTGCTAATTTTATTGTTCTAAAGATTGACACGTATGTTCTAAATATTTATTCAATTGTCTAAGGTCTAATACTGATGTTCTAAAGTTTAATACTAGTGTTCTAATGTCTAATCCTGATGTTTTGAACATTAGAACAAACGTTTAGAGTAATAGAACAGAAGTTTATAACAATAGAATATAAGTTTACAACATTAGGACAATAGTTTAGAACAATAGAACTTTAGAACAATAGAACGGAAGTTTAAAACATTAGAACAATAGAACAACAGTTTAGAACATTAGGATAATATTTTAGAACAATAAAACAGAAGTTTATAACAATAGAACAGAAGTTTAGAATAATAGAATAAAAGTTTAGAACAATATAACAGAAGTTTAGTACATTAGGACAATAGTTTATAACAATAGAATAGAAGTTTAGAACATTTGAAAAAAAGTCTAGAACATTAGAATAGAAGTTTAGAACGATAGACATAAGTTTAGAATATTAGAACAATAGTTTAGAACAATAGAACATAAGTTTAGCATTAAGTGATGTTCATAAAATAATATTTTAGTTAAACTTCTTTATAAAATATAATATTTCGTCAAATATAACTAAAGAAAATTCAGTAGACCTAAATTTTTACAAGTTTAAACAAAATATGTTATCTATAAAATGTTGGTTTCAAGTACTTGATTTGGTTGATTAATTTTAAAGAAACTTCAATAAAAAAAGTATTACATATTTCAAGCTTAAAAAATCTCAAAATCTAAACATGTAAATATAATATTGATTAGCTCTGAATTTGCATTATTTTCTATCAAAATAATTTAAATTTAAAATAATTATAAGGTTAAAAGCTAAATAAATGGCCATGTAGGAGCAATAAATAAACAAATAAATAAAGCGTAATTCTAATTTCAAATCTATTTTTGTAACTTTTATATGTCAATTGATCAAAGTAACCATTATTCATTCAACAACGATAACGCTAGTTTTTGCTTGAAAGTTGAGACTTACACTTCGCCCACCAAATGAGATATTAAGGTAATTAAAAGAGTAGAAGTCTGTGATTAAAGGGCAATGCATGGACAGTGCACCCTCCTACACGATACTCATCGTACACTCGGATAAAAACTCAACCCAAAAAGCATTAAATACAAAAAGTATTTAATACGGAATGTACATGACGTTGTTGAAAAATGTACGTGAGAAAAATAAATGTTTCCCACCAAAAAACATTAACTACAATAATTAATTTTTAATTTTAAAACGAACTGTTATTTCACAAATCCAAGTAGAGCGTTTCTTTTCTTTCTCCAGACAGTACAATGATTTTTTTTTAGTTTTTTCACTATTTCCAAATTATTGACATATTATATTAAAATCAAATATATTACATGTACACTGAATTCGATTGTTATGAACATTAGAAATATGAATAGAGTACATTTTAGTTTGACATCGTACAAGATTTACATCTAAATATTTATATACATTTAGTTCGTTCGTGTAATGAAAAATATATATGTACATTTCTAAGAATGATATGTATATTTAAATTGCGAGTAATTTACATTGTGAGTAATATTGAAAATATGATAGAATTGACAGTAATGTACTTTTGCATATTGAATTCATAATAAACATGATATCATCGCATATGTATCTAATGTACGTATTCTTGAAGAGGTATGTACATATTAATATCATATAATATACATAATAAAATGATATTTGAGAACATTGTTTAGTCATATTGATTTCGCAATATACATGATATATATTTATAATGTATATTCGAGTGCACCATAAACATAGTACGGTGCACACGTGTATGATCTAATTTGCGATTAAGATGTATACACTCTAATAATGAAAACCTGGTAGTAGAGCCAACGGCTAAGTGATTAATTTGTGATATCGCCTCAATCATTTGGAAAAAAATCTCACCTAATCATTAGTGAAAGTGCTACAAATTTCCTCCCAATAGTTTTTACTTAGACAAATTCCCAAATAATAGTTAACGAAATGGTCATGTCTAACCTGTCTATAAGCACCATTAGTTGAAACTTAGAGTCACTATGTGAAATTGTGTGATTTTTGGATTCTTAAGGCTGACATCCATATAAAAGACTAATGGATACTAAAGTAATTAGTTGTTGCGGCATATTTCCTTCGTCTGGCGCAAATATGGTTATTGGCAACCTTAGCAAGTTATGACCCTTTTTTTAGAAATTATTTACTATCAAATGATTTTTCTTCTTGGGTCGGATACAAGATTTTTCACCTAACTATTTTTTTTTTTGACATATTTCACCTAACTATTATGTGTCACTATATGTAGATACCAATTAGTTTAGTTGATAAAAGTCTTTGACGGTGATATCCAAGGTTTGGGATCAAAATTCCGTCTATATTAATTATTGTCTTTTCCCTTCCGGCTCTCTTTACATCATAATTACGTGTCACTGTATCAAATTGTCCATTCACACAACTGAAAAGGCACAAGAAAATCCATGTTTAATACGAAGCAATTTTTTTTTAATGTTTCGTCAAAAGCTTGTATTACCACACGTAAGATATATAAAATTGACAAATAAGTCAAACCAAATGCACTATTAACGTCTCTAATCCAAGATCTGTTTCTAATAATAGTAATCATCATAATATTATACATGCAACATCCCACAAATTCCTCTTCCTTACAATCCCAAGTGTGTGAGATCAATCCATTTCAGGTTCATACTTAAATATAAACGCTGAAAACCACAAGTGAACGAATCCTAACTAATGCAAAAAAAAAAAAAGGGGTGTATGTGTGTGTGTGTGTTGAAAGAACTTCGACTTAGTGTAGCAGATTCAGCCTGTGCGTTCCTAAAGATGGCTTAGACAAAATGTAAAAAATAAATTGGTAAAGGAAGGTAAAGACTAGTACAATTAGTAGTTGATCAAGCAGGGATATGGTCCTAATAACTCTTTTGGTGTAACCCAAGTTCAGATTTAAGGGTGAACATTTGAGTTCTAATGAGTATGATGCTTCAGTCCCATGCAAGTTCGGATCAAATATCAATTCCCCGTTAACAGCTTTGAAGTCTCCTGCACTCCATTCCTGTCATCACATAATATTGAGCAAATTATATGTTATCTGATTGCAAGTTTCTAAACATTATTATGTAATTGTGAACTTAATTATTACAATCATGTATAGTCGTATAGAGCTCGTACTAATTCTAGAGGCTTTCCTAATTCATACCTAATATAAATTATATCAGGATATTGAGATTTCCGAAATAGAGTAGCGCGTGTAGGACATTTGAGAGCATAAGACCATGTACATTAGGCTAGTCATAGCATCGATATATAGAGTAGCATGATATACTTCGTATAGTGATATGAAAGCACCATTCTTTTCACCCTTGAATTCAACAATCCGAACTTAATACTGAATTTGTTAGAGTTTATCTAAAGTTAATTAAGCTTATTAGCATTCAATTGAAGCTATCTAATCTTAGACTTGTATAAACTTTTTTTAAGGAGAAAAACACAAAGCCTTGGTATATAGGGTTGTTACTATGCTCAATCTACATCTCTGACCAGTCAATTTCATATTTGATCAAATGATCCTCTATAGTGAATTCCCACTGGCCATGTACGTCTTCTTCTACGTAAATTTGGCGTAAAATGGCCTAATAATATGGACGAGTACCCACGGATAAAACCAACATTCTAGTTTCCTTGGCAATATAAAGATGAGACGAATTCTAGACCAACTGAAATGAGGCATGTCTAGAAGAAAATAGTGACCGATATCTCTAGACTAATGTGATCTGCTCTAGTTTCAATTCTATAGCAAAGTAATGAAGATCAGAGGAAAGGCGTACCATGAGTTGTTCTCCAACAGTGACAACAATGGTGTCAGGGTCAGTGCTGAAGGACACAGGCCCTTTCTGTGTATGTACATAGAACTCGCCCCGCTCCATTGCTAGATGCAGGCTTAATGCATGGTCGTAGGACTCGTGGATGTCCTCATTTGATACTAGCAAGCTAGGGTGCATGTCGTTGTATCTATATAAGCTTATTATAGATTCTCTTTCCTCGATCACCTTATGGAATCGCTTGTCTGAGAATTTTGACAGCACTTCTGCCAATTCCTCGGCGATTCTGTCAAGTTTGCTCACTACACCTTCCATCTTACGGCTGCAAATTAAATAGAACATGGATAATATAAGGTGTAACGTTGATCTATCTGGGATGAAGCAATTGCTAAAGCTATTGCAAGTGAATCAAGCCAAGTAGGGCATAATATAAGTAGCTAGCTAGCTACCTAAGATTAAACCATGAAACAGTCTCATCTTATTTTATGATATCATAGAAGAAAGGAGTCAGTACTGTACTGTCAATAATGCTATCTGAATTTGGAGGGCCTAATATGAGCACTTCAGCATGAGTTTTGTTCTTTTGTTACCCTCTTCGGCGTTAACAATGCTCATTTTAATCAGACTTATTATTACCTAGGAGCCTAAGATGAAAAATGCATAAGAAAAACAGGAAATTAACCTACAACTTATATAACAAAGGAACCCCACGTTATCGTAATAGGATGAAAATCCACCACAGTTCAAGTGCGATAGATTTTTACAATGCAAGCAGGCGGGCACTTTAATTAAACGAGAGTAGGATGGTAGCCTATGCATAGACTAGTTTGTTAGCAGTGTGTGATCGAACGGCATAAGCGCACTTAGCAACTTAGCCATGCATTAAAGGGTTGTGGTCAGGGAGGAGGGCGGTAATTGGCTTGCTGCTCCCATCCTTAGCACTATAACAGGCATGATCGTGTAATTGAGGTCAAATGTAAAAAGCTGGAGTAGCATATAAGCTACTAGTATTCCATACAACACAAGTATGACATAACTTTTGAGCACAACGCCTTCCATTGACTCCCCAAACATATCCTCATTTAAGAAACAGGATTTTCTTGCATGTATTTTCTTCACTGACAGATACTTACATAGAATTGCCAGCGAATGCATCATTTGCCATGTCATTTTTTTTTTTTTTTTGGCAAAGATTTATCATTTTCCATATCATATCCCCTCATCTGCGACTGTCTAAGTGACAGCTACCACCAATCAGCAGCCCAGAGAACCCAATAGACATACTCCGTACGAGATTCATGCTTGAATAGCAGTACTAGTCAACAATATGTAGTAACTAATTACGGATTGAAATTAAACCTCAATTATACGCCAAGCTTAATGAAAAACATGCAACTTTGAGAACAATATGGCAACTCAGCTCTCAAACGTGGCAAAGATTAGAGCAAATGACTGGACTATGAAGCTAAATCAAACAGCAAATCACTAATACATTGGTACTGAATAGGCTTGATTGAATCACACACAAAACAAGTCAGTACATAATCTTATCTCCCATCATACATAATAGCAACAGTGATCACTAACATAATTAAATTTTGAATTAAAGTCAACTATAGCATAAAAAATTGTAAATTTCAGGACTTTAAACTATACAAACATAAGAAGAAACCACCTACTTCAAAGTCTCCATTGCTACTACCATCAAAAGCTAGGAAAGCATGCATATAAATTTTTTGTTGGAAATGGATTTCATAACATAAATTTAGTCATGGCATAGAGCATTTTACAGACAATTAGTAAACTTACTTCGTAAAGCATTACAGAAAATGTACGATGCTAGACTTTATCATAATTAAGTTAGCAATGCAAGATCAGGTGTCAAATTTTGTACAACCTAACGGCCACATTATTTAACCACTATAGCCATTTGAAACACACAAGTGGTTCACTTGAACCGGAATTTTTATCATCATCCAATGTACTACATGCCAACATAACAAAGCAAGCTCAGTAGCTGGCTACATAAGATTAAATCATGAAACAACTCTAATGTAAGAACATCTACATTTCGAATAAACAAAAGTTCTGGAGTGTTGAGAACACAAGAGTTCATGTTTACCTGAAATCGCGGTATCGATCCGATCCCATGACCTCCCTAGCCCAAAGCAACATGGCCTTATCAGAACGAAACCAAACAAACTCCTCACGATTACCAACCCTATCAACGAAGCTCTTCCGGAACCTAGTCTTCCTCTCATCAAGACTCTTGAAAAATAGCTCCACCTCGGCCTTGACAAACCCAACCTCCTGCCTCCCAATCCCATGCCCTACGATCCTAACCACCCCGAACTCCCTTGCTGATCGAACCAGCCTCTCGATGGAGTTACCAACTCTCGATGTCAACAGCCTGTAATCTATCTGAGCCGGGATTCGAGCGTGCGTCGTGTGTGACTGGTTGTAAGGATCAGGGAGGCGTAGGTATGGTATATGTAGATTGTTGGTGAAGTAGTCGGTCAACTTGCGATCATCTATGGCAGCCGAACGAGAACCTTTTGCGTTGGGTATTGGCGATGGTGGCATCGCAAAGGATTTTATCATCGATGACGACAACGACAACGACAATGGCGATCGTCTCTCCCGTGGTGTAGTTGGTGACATGTAATGGTGTTGATGATTATGGTTCGTTGACATTTTTTCGTAAGATGAGAAATAGAGAGATGGAAGATGATTTGGAGGGACGAGCTGGTCTTACGTACAACGTATTCTGTTTAGTATTAACAGTATAATAGAGAGGAGGTTGACGAGAGAAAGTGGGGTTCCACGTCCCTGCATTATATTAATCTCTCAATTATATATTTTTGTTACTTCAATGATATTATTGTTGCTTGATATTTTCATGATTGAGACAATCAAAATGTTGATGAATTTAAATACCAAGGTTAGCTAGATGATATGGTCGAAAATTAATGTGGTTTTCGACGACTAGGCCTGTTCAACAGACATGACCCATTATGGCCTTTGACCCCAAACGTCTAGAATTAAAGTTCAAAAAGTTAGAATATAAATTTTTATTATATTATAAGAAAATAATAAATTAAATAGTTTAAAAAATTAGAATATAAATTATCATAATTTTTTTCATCTTAAATGGGACAAAAAATTAAGGCATAAGAAATAAATGGTAGAATTTTGTTCTAAATTTGGGATTATCCATCTCTATGTTCTCCATTATGGCCTTTGACTTATCCAAAGTCAAAGTTTAAAAAATTAGAGTATAAATTTTTATCATATTATAAAAAATAATAAATTAAATAATTTAGAAAGTTAGAATATAAATTTTTATAATTTTTATCTTAAATGGGATAAAAAAATTAGGGCATGGAAAATAAATGGTAGAATTTTTGTTCTAAATTTGGGAGTATCCAAATCTCTATGTTCTCGTTTCTTATCTCATGCCTAGGCTAACACGGACAAATCAATCCAAATAAAAAACGCAGTAAAAAGCAAGTAGCCCAAAAAAGATAGGCCCGTTAACTTTCCTCTCATTACAATGTTTAAAAAATGGAATGAGCAAATTTTCTGGTTTTCCAAATTTTAACGGTCTCGTATTCTCTCTATTCAATCTTACACCCTAACATCAAATCATCAATAACTGCCCTTAATACATGCTTAGAAGTTTCAGTCACGATATAATTTCGCTAATCTGCGCTTCACGTGCTTCAATTTGAAGTTTCAGTCACGATATAATTTCGCTAATCTGTGCTTCACGTGCTTCAATTTATTATCGATGTTCTTTAATTTTCACTAAATGTAACCTCTCTCTTTTTTTTTTTTCCTACGTACTCATTCTAAATGTTCTACTCATGTAACATAATTGTCATAAGTTTGAGGTAATTTTAGTGAGATATCGCTCGTTCTTTTTGTTCTATTTTTCGCTAATGTCCTTTATATAGCTTCAATTTGAGATATGTTTCTAATTTTACTCTTTTCTCTACTATTGTTGTTAGATTTCAGGAAAACTCCTTGATCTGGAGTGCATACCATTGATCCATATGTATATGTTTATAGAGACAGTTCTAAGTGATCTAGGAAACTTAGTATGATTAGGATACATATTCACAAGATCTATCCTATATAAATTTTATCATGGATATGCTATCTATTACACCCCTGTAGTCATAGCAAGAGGAGGTCGTAAGCTAAGACTGGATTTCAAATCCAAAAATATGTCTCGAGGTAGGCCTTTTGTGAAAACATCAGCAAACTGAAATCTGGTAGGAACATGTAAAACCCTAACATGATCCAAAGCAACCTTTTCACGAACAAAATGAATATCCTTCTCCACATGTTTGGTGCGCTGGTGTTGAATTGGGTTGCTAGAAAGGTAGATTGCACTGACATTATCACAATACACAATAGTGGCCTGACAAAGAGTACAATGTAGCTCAAGAAGAAGATTACGGAGCCATCAAGCCTTAGAGATGAGACAACGTTCGCGATGCCTCTATATTCTGCCTCTGCACTCTAATGGGATAAAGTAGGTTGGCGCTTAGATGACCAGGAAACAAGGTTGTTTCCAAGGAACCAACAGTAACCCAAGGTAGAGCGACGGGTGTCAGGACAACCTCCCCAATCAACGTTAGTATAAGTAATCAACTATTTTGGAGCAGAAGGATATAAATGTAGACCATGATTAATGGTACCTTGAATATAGCGCAAAATGCACTTCAAAGCATCAAAATGAGACTCACGCGGATCATGCATAAAAAGACACACCTACTGTACTACATAGGCAATATCAGGTCTGGTGAAGGTGAGGTACTAAATCCTGAAGGCTGGACTAGAGTTGGCTATAAGTTTTGACTTAGTGTCAACTAGAGTGGCTACAGGTTTACCTAAGCTCATGCCGGCACGTTCTCAAATCTCTTGGGCATACTTTTGCTGTGAGAAGAACAAATAAGATAAAGTTTGAGTTACTATAATCTCCAGAAAGTAACTCAGAAGGCCTAAATCAGACATAGGAAACTCAGTCTATAGTTGAGAAATTATCCCTACACGCAATTCATCAGAGGAGGTGGCTAGAATGATATCATCAACATAGAGAAGTAAATATGCAATATTATCATCTTGTCAAAAAACGAAGAGAGATTTGTCGCTCTAAGTAATAACAAAGCCGATTTTGACAAAAAAAGTTGCAAAGTGTTGGTACCAAGCTCGAGGATCTTGTTTCAACCTGTATAAAGCCCTACGAAGGCGACAAACATAAGAGGGTGCCCTCCGATCAACAAAACCTAAAGGTTGGTGCATATAAATAGTTTCTTGCAAATCTCCATATAAGAAGACATTTTTAACATCAAGTTAATGAATTGACCATTTTTTATCCATGGCAAGATTGAGAACAGTGCGAATGTGGCCGATTTGACGTTTAGGCTAAATGTTTTATCACAATCCACACCAATTTCTTGCGACTTGCCATCACAGACAAGATGAGCTTTGTGCCTTTAAAGGTCACCATTAGTCCTGTATTTTTGTTTGAATAACTACATACAATTAATAACATTCACCCCCGTAGGCTTAGGTACCAAGTCCCAAGTCCCCGTATTAATCAAAGCACTGTATTCATCAGACATCGCCGCATTCCAATTAGGGTCATTTAGAGCTTGTTTATGATTTTTTGGGAGTGGAGATTTGTGGAGGGGCGAACCCGAGGTAAACAAAGCATGGTTGTTATATTTTGGGTTTGGTTTGAATATTACCCAATGATTACGAGTTATCCGAGGTGATAGAGATGGAGGCCTGATTGGTTGTACCGACGCATAGGTGGGGAGTGTACGCAAGTAGTAGGGGTGTGCAAAAAACCCGTAACCGTTAATCATAACTGTTAACCATGAATAATGGGGTCATGTTAACGGTTATTTTACCGAATCGTTAATAATTAACGATTACGGTTACCGAACCATTAACATTAACGGTTATGAAATTTCTTTAACAGTTAACCGTCGGTAACCGATAATATTATTTTAAATAAAAAAACTCAAACCTAAAACTCTAAAACAACCTAAACTCAAATTCTTAAACCTAAAAAGCCTCGACGGATCTATTCAGCATATTCTCCCATTTTCTTCCAAAGTTCAATTCAAACACTCAAATCCCATTTTCGAGTTTTCAGTTTGCTTTAATATTTCAAGTTTCCCATATCCACAATTCCCCATCAAGTCTCCACTTCTCCAGACTCCAGGTATGGACTTGTTCGGTTGTTCCTATTTTTTTAAATTTGTTTTGTGACTTTTTGAGCCTTCTATTGCACAATGTGATAATGATAGTCAATTAGTCATACTTTTTGATAATATTCGTACATCAAAGAGTAATGAAACAAGTATAAACAAGAATAATGCTCAGGAATCCTAAATCCTAAGCTTAAGCAAAGTATCGAAATTTCCAGCATTGGATACTTTATTTCCCCCACATTTTTTTTGTAGATTTATATAACTTGGCTCTTCCAGGGTTGCAAATACTAAACACTATTAAAGAATTTTAATGGCCAAAATGTCTTCAACAACTCGAGATCGAAGAGCCAAAGCCAAACAATGGAAAAATAAATTAAATGTTTAGCTATTAATCACTAACCGTACTGTTAAGTGACGGTAACGGTAAACCGATTACCATTAATTAACGGTACGGTTACGGTTAATCATTTTCCATTATAACGATTAACTGTACAGTTAAGGATTAATAGTACAATTAACTGTTAATTAACACCCATAGTAGGTAGTGGCGTGGTTGGGTTGGCCATCTAGGGGGAGGGCAAGGGGCTTCGCGCTAGGGGCGCATTGAGAGTAGGTGATGTGTTTGGGCTGGTTGGGCTTGGGTAGGAGTGGAATTGGCGTATCTCATCAAGAGATGTGTCAAAAGTGGGGAAGAATCATCATAACCCAGAAAGTTGTATTATGCCAACAAACACTTACTTAAGTTCATGTATAGGAATGTGTTCTCATCGAATGTACCATGACGAGATAAAATAACTTTATTTGATGCAAGGTCAGGACATCTATAATCTTGATGGTTTGGGGTATACCCAAGGAACACACATGGAGTGGAGCGAGGGGCAAGTTTATGCGGAGCAATAAGGGATAGGTTAGGAAAACACAAACACCCAAACACCCGAAAATGATCATATATTGGTTGTTTATAGAACAATGTATGAGTTGGGGTTATGTGTTTGAGAGCTTTGGTTGGTAAGATGGTTAAAATGTAGGTAGTAGTCTCAAGGGCATAAACCCAAAGAGAGGGTGGAAGGGAGGCATGAAAGAGGAGCGTGCGCGTGATGTTATTTAATGTGCGGATCATGCGTTTAGCTTTCCCATTTTGAGAGGAAGTGTGTGGGCAAGAGAACCCGAAAGACCATTCCATTGTCTAAGCATTGTTTTTTGAATTGGTCATTATCAAATTCTCGACCATGGTCGCATTGAAAAGCTTTAATGGGACTCTCAAATTGAGTTTGTACATAATTACTAAAGTTGACAAAGGTGGAAAAAGCATGTGATTTAAGGGCGATAGGTATGGTCCATACAAAAAAACGAGGACTAAATAATATTTGTGACCATTAGCACCCCGAATAAGAGACATCCATAAGTCCACATGAATAATATCAAAAGCATAAGTAGTATAATTTGTAGAATCATAAAAGGGTTTCCTGATATGTTTTCCTAACTGACAAGAGTTGCCAAAGGTGGATATACGTCCCTTGGTACCATTAACAAGTTTATTGCTCCTAAGAAAATCTAAAGAATTTGCTCTTGGGTGTCCCAATCGGTTGTGCCATGTTGTTGGTATGGTGACCATGAGAGTTTGTGCAGGGCATGATGATAGGGTGGTGTTGGTGGTGACTGGGTACAAATCCCCTAATCTATTAGACCACATGACTATCCTCCCCGTTTGTAGGTCCTTCACAGAGAAACCATATGGGTCAAACTCAACCGAAACTAAATTGTCAGAAGTGAATTTACGAACTGAGATTAAGTTTTTAATGATTTGGGGGGCTAACAACACATTATGAAGAACAAATTTTTTTAGTTGGGAGAGTGGTATGACCATAACCCGTTATCGGAATGCAACGACCATTACCAACTAGAATATTATTATTAATGCTTAGATTAAAAATGGGCTTGAGATTACCTAAGTTATGAGTTATGTGAGATGTAGCACCTGAGTCCATGTACCATTCGTTATTTGTTTGTGCCAAATTCATGGAGGAAATAGCCAAACCTAGCTTAGTAGGGGTGTAAAGCTGCCCATAGTAGGCATGTTGGGCCTATTGGGTTCTAGTTGATGCAGGCGCATGAGTGGATTGTCGTATAGGCTGCCCGATTAGGCCTGGAGCTATGGGGTATGGACATGGTACTGGAGCCTAATTCCCAAGCATCCATGGTTGGGTAGACTATTGTTGAGGCTGGTAATTGGACCAGCCTTGTGGAGGAGCCCATTGAGGCGGATGAGGAGCCTGCTGCTGCATGCCTCCTTTATTGCCTCGTCCATGTCCACGCCCCTTGCTTGCAATGCCTCGACCAGAGTCGCCTTGAACCACACCCTCCACCAGATCCCCAGCCGACGTCTGCTGTTGCGTCTGACTGTGACTAAGGTTTGTTGTCAGTTCTTGTTGGGCCACGAAAGAAGATGATGACGAGGAGCCTTGGTCATTGGCTCAACGAGACTCCTCTAGAAGTAGGCGTGACCTTGCGGTGTTGAATGAGGACAACAGTTCAGTTTGTTGGATCATGGTGGCCATCGTATCAAAGTCTCTATTGATCAATCCGGAGACGAGAGGTATCACGAGTTTGTTCTCGGATACAAGATGATCGATATAGGCTAATTGGTTAGACAAGATCTTCAGTTGTTGGCACTACGCAGTGATGTTGGGAAATTAATTGAGGTGCATCATGTTGAATTGAGTTTTGAGGTACACGGCCCTTGAATTCTTGTTATCTTGAATTATCTCCTTGATAAGATCCCAGGTAGCCTGAGTGGTTGACTTTCTTAAGAGAACCGTTTGAAGAAGGTCTGTGGAGATGGTGCCGTATATCCATTGTTTAACAATGGCATCTACACAAGGAATCCAAAATATTTGGGGGACGAGGCACAGTAGGATCAATGTGATCTAACACATTGTATGCACACGCATGGTTCTCAAAGAGCTTAACCCAATTTGAGTATTGGATCTTCTCATAGTCAAGAACAAGAGGGATGGCATTCTTGATGTTATTTATAGCCAACGCATGGTGAAAGTCGGACAAGGAGGAGGTGGTGGTTACTAGGTTTCATTGTCCTTAGTCATGACAGAAGTCTACGAGGACAAAGAAAGAGTAAGGCAAAAGCAGCTGGAAGGGAGGACATAAATAAAGAAAGAAAGGAAAAAATTGCATAAGTTGGATCTAAAACCTAAGCTGTGATACCATGTTAGATTTCAGGAAAACTCCTTGATTTGGAGTGTGTACCATTGATCCATATTTATATGTTTACAGAGACAGTTCTAAGTGATCTAGGAAACTTAGTATGATCAGGATACATATTCACAAAATATATCCTATACAAATTTTTCATGAATATGCTATCTATCAATATTGTTTGCTGCTTTTACTTTCAGTTTGAGGTACATCTCATGCAATTGCGATCTAAATTTTTCGTATTTTTTTTAAAAAAATTTTGGTTAATGTTTAGTTTTTGAAGAGTAACTTCTAAAAGTGTATTTTTTATTGTATTCTCTGTTTTTTCTTTAAGTAGCATTTGTCATTGTTTTTAGTAAACTCGAGGTAATTGAATGAACAATTTTCAAATGAAATTAATAGAGCAATTTCAATCATTGTATTTTGTTTTGTTTTTGTACTTTGTCATGAGGAAAAAGTTCAAACATTTTTTCGTAGATGACTCAAAAATAGTGTACTATAACCATTAAATACGATAGAACATAAGTAACGAGACAACTGAGAACTATGGCCAATAAGAATCTTCTTGACTAACCTTGACTTATACACTTGCAGAAATCTGGTATAAATTTGTCCGCTATACAGTGTACATTTCAATCTCTTTGTAACAAGTACATTTTGCACCAGTTCAAGGTATGATCTGGTGATTATTTTCTACCATGATTCACAGCATTGACTACTTCACATTCTTTTCATACAGACTACTAATTTCTTCTTTTTCCCAGAGGTTTTCTAGATTTTATTGCGGCTGAGGGGAACCTTGCATAAAAGAGATAAAGATTTATGGTTGTTTGGTTGGACGTAGGAAATTACACTTCACAACTGAGATTTCGTCAACCAAACAACTCCCAAGTCTTCCACTTCCCAAAAAGCAAAACTTACTGTGTAGTTCTGTTACTGTATTTATGAATGGCCTGATATATGTTTCTGCATCAACCAATTGTCCACTTAGGCTAGATATCAGAGATACCAGGAAAGAACACAGGGAGTGGCCCCCAATGAACAGAGCCACTCTGACTCAACTGAAACACCACAAAGAAACACCATCAAGCATCACTTCTGAAAAATATGTCCACAAGGATCATGAAATCCTATGTTTTCCACAGCGCCAACAGTCTTGGCTGCACGTCGCTTGTTCATGGCCTGCATTAATGCTCTATTCAGTAACTGGCTACGGATATCCATGAACGAACGCATCTTGCTCAACTTCTTTTGCCCACATGAACTCATACCCTTGAGAGTACCAGAGAAGCCATTGCCTTTTTTGTCACACTTGATAACTGAGTTTTCTCGAGGACAGAACCTTGAACAGTCCTCAGCTTTCAAATTCAACAAGGAATCCCTTGCTTCAGGACAATTAAGCTCAGAGAACTCAAAATCAGAGTAATTGCTTGAGCTACACGAACTTTCTGAATATGCATCTTCAGTACTAACCAAATGTCCTGCAAGCAAGATTCATTTGCAACAGTTCAATTACCCCCTGAGAAAACCCCAAGGTTCCTAAACATATTGGTCTAGTTCAAAAGATTTGGCCAAGGCTACTCTCTACTCATTAAATCAACATAAACCAATCCAGACAGCATAAAAATCAATTGAAATTGTTTACTTTTTACAGTACACTCAATGGTTAAATTTGCCAATAACCACTCTTTATTGTCAACTTCTCATTCAGATGTTCAACCAGCATAAATCATTTTTACAATGCAACAGCCGTTCTCACTTTGTCAAGTAAAAGACGATAATGTCAATGGATATCCATTTTACACTTACCTCTCTAGAGAGTCAATCCGTCTTTTAAAAGACACTTACAAATATGTCAGTGAAACTGTACAGATATGAGGTAAACTCAGCCCCATTATCAAGAGAAATTTATGGGAGGCTAAGTGAAATGCTAAAAACAAGGGTTCATTTTGACAAAAGGGTCTTTATAGGCATGTATCTACACTAGAACCAATCAACTTGTTTTTTATGAGATTAGAAAAAATGAATTATATGTTCATTACACTAGAGAAGAACCCTATACAGTTTTAAGATAAACCACACAAACGCGAAAATAATTTTTTATTCAAACTCTCTAGGTCAAGTTTCGATTATTACCTTGAACCCAATCATCATTTGCATTCAAGGGAATTTCAGAACATGGTGCATCACGTGACAGGGAGGAACCACGAGGAGATCCATGGGACGGTGAACAGGAAGACAGGAAGGGAGGGCCGTTTTCATCATCATATTCATTTAAGTCAAAACTGTGCTGCTGCTGATTTCTGGGTGAGTCCAAATCTCTCCATCCTGGAACTAAAGCGGATATCTCATCCTCAATCATATCAGCAATCTCGTGAGGCTCCCAGTCAGTTATATCCAGCTCCCTCACCATCTCTGAGGCAACTTCCACTGCCGTATCGTTAATGATGTCAAATGGGAAGTGGATATACCTGACACAACCTTTAAAATGCAGCACAAGCAAAAGACTATCAGTAGGTAAAGTCTGAATTTCTAACGAGACCAACAAAATAGATACAGTACACGTTACAGATCACATTACTTGTGCACAGACATTTTACTGCAATATATATATATATATATATATATATATATATATATATATAGACACACACACACACACACAAAATTGAGAAATACTCCATATACACTAGTCATTCAGGAGACTAAAGCAGGAGAAGTAAGATCGTCTTGCTTTTATACTAAACAAGAGGAGCATACAGGGAAAAAAATCATACCATCTTTGTCAGAGATCTGCACCCTGAGAAAAAGGGTATTATCTTCTGGATTCACTGTTCCGGTGATAGTCATGTCAGTGCTTCTATTAGGTTTATCGAGCAGAAAAGGCATATCGACCAAAACTCCTTTTGGTGAATATATCTGTAGAGGCCGTTCCGGCACTAAAGTGAGATCATCATCAGTCGCCAAAAAGGGATCCAACAGCAGTTCTTTGGCGGGTAACCTCTTTGAAACAGTTTCCAAGCATTTTCCAACAAACTGTTGGGCTTCGATATTTTGGATGCGGTAAAAAGCTTCAGGCTTCTTTCCCTAGCATATTCAAGAAATTGAATTTGGATTGGGTCAGAGAAGTGAAAGCTCAAAGCAGAAATTTAAAAGCACAAGGTCCTCGTGAAAGCTCACCGATGTCACCTTCTTGTAGATCTGGGCTGGGTTTGAGCATTCACTGTAGGGAAATTCAGAAGTAAGCATCTCTAAGACACACATTCCAAAGGAATATACATCTACAAGTTCATTATATTTTTCCTCATATAGTTCTGGTGCCATAAATTCTGGAGTCCCTGTCAAATTAAACAATAAATATTGCAATGAGAAACCGCATAGAAGTCCACCCAATCACTAGCCAAAGAACTGATGTATGAAGATGGCATCTAGTATATCAGAAGACACCAAAGTGCGGTGAGAATAATTATGTAAATGTTATTCACAGATTTGACATAATCCTCTATTCCCAGACAGGAATTTGAATAGATGGCAACTATTGTAGGTTAACACCTTAAAAAACTTATATATATATATATATATATATATATATATATATATATATATATATATATATATATATATATATATATATATATATATATATATATATATAAGGGGAGGGATTCAATAAGAAGAGTGCTTAAAATAAAAAGAATAAAAAGAGATCTTAGCCCTTTAAATGATAAGATTCAAAGCGAGAGATTTCTTGTATAAAAAGTTTACTATAACAATAAAAAAAAGTAACTATAATACTAAAAAGGGTCACTATAATAATAAAAAGGGTCACTCTAACAATAAAAAGAGTCACTATAAGAGAAAAAATTTACTTGGTAACTATGAGTTAAAAAAGGTCACTATATATATGTAAAATATCATGCATTGGATCTAGGAGATGAAGGGCCAAAATGTCTTCTCGTGTGCGTGCGTGCGTGCGGAGGACTTCAGTAATGCTCCTATATAAAACTCGGAATACGTAGAAACCAAAAAAGTCCAATGGATCTGGTCATAACATAAATGAGCAAGAGATTGACCTATAACACTGTGGGCATGTTGTGAACCACGAAGAATAGCTGCAAGCCCCAAATCACCAATCTTCACTAGTCCGAGATGGCCATTAACAAAAATGTTGTCACACTTGAGGTCCCTGTGTATCACTGGTGGATCATGGCTATGTAGATAGACAAGACCACGAAGGATTTGACAGGCCCAATTCTTGATAGCACGTATATCAACTTGCTGATACTTCTGCCTATATCTGTGATCAAAGTTCCATACCAGAAGTCATTAATTCACAGGATTTAGGCTGCAGGTCATTGCCAACATTCAATGGCATAAGATATGGAGGTCTCAGTTCCTGGTTGCCTTATAAATTACTAAATCATTTTACTCTTCCTTATCTCATGGTAGCCTATAATCTTTCTGATGTCATAAATTTCAAAATGAATCTAGAAACATTAAGATGCCAAAAGGATATATTTCAGTAATTCAACCCAAGAGATTGCTTTGTAATAAAAAAAAAACCACTTTACAGCATTTTTTAGGTCGAGTAATAATAAAGCAACTTGTCAGTAGCAGTCAATTTTCCTCCATCAATACAATTATGCTACTATATACACTACAATGGCGTAAATCATATGCAAAAGTCTCGAACGGGGTTAGTACTAAGATGAGAACAATCACATGACAAGAAACTCATAATACAGATCTGCATACTTATAAATTATCAGAAGAAGAGTCTAGTGATTACTCTCTCAAAGTGCCGGAGGTGAACATCTCAGTAATAAAGTTGAAAGTTCTCCGATCGATGTCGATCCATGAATTGTAGAACTGAATGATAGACTCGTGATTAAGGTTCTTCAGCAGATGGACTTCAGAGTAGAGTCGATGCAGTTCATCATGGGAATGAAGAACATCATTCAACATCACTTGACTCCACGCTACCTCCATTCCAAGCACCTCATCAAATGCTCTATAGACAGTCTTCATGGCTCCTTTGCCAAGGATTTCTCTAAACTGCCAGAGTTTTGATAATCAAAGAACTACATATTACTTAATCAACCAGTAACAGATATATAGTCCGATATGTAGCTTTGCATAAAAGGATATCAGCATTTCCCATTATACAACCAGAAATAGCAACAAACTTCTCCTTCCCCCTAAGGATACTAACATCTAACACAAGTATTAATGCATGATTGACAATCAAGGTGTAGTTGCGGAAAACTAAGATAAATTTGGTGGAAAGGTCGATCTAATAGAGCATTAGCGTACTCTACCAACACAAGGGATATTATGCAGCAATTTTGATGTCAATTAGGGTATAAGACTAATAAAACCTCAATAAATGTAATATTTGTACCCTTTGCAGAGACATGTGATATAATCATGCTATTTGGTTATTTCAGTTTGGCTAAAATCAAAGGTACACCAATTATTGATAGCAAACATATAGATACGCATCAATAGCATAGAACACCATATCATTGCTATCAACCACCAGCACTTGCACAATAAAATTTATTCCAGGAAGGCCTGGTCATAATATAATCCCAAATCAGCAGCAAAACCAGACAAACAACAACTAGATACGTATTTTAAGCGATGGTTTGAGAAGTCAAGGCATAGTAGGCACATACTATATGATTATAACCTTTTTAAAAGGTTTAAGCTAGAGTTCTGATGCTACCATCCAACTTAAAATGTTAGTCTAGTTACACCAACCAACGTAAGCCATACATCATATTATCCACTCAAATTCAAACTCTGAAAACAGGAATCTCATAACCTACCTCAAGTTGTAGCCTAGGTAAATAATACTCCGTATAAGAAAAGAAACTTACTTCCGCCGTTCCATAAAATTCTATTCACTTTTCAATCTCAGCCATTCCCAGAAGTTTTGATCATTTTCATCTTATAATCCTAAGTAATTTTATTAATGAACATGCTAAGACAATACTAATGATTACATCTTCCAACCCCAAGTTCCTAATATTTTCCTACGAAACGGAATCTAAACCAACGACCAAGAACTAACATTTCCTACAAATTTAGCTATATCTTCACCTAACAACTCGTTTGACACCTCGAACTCTCCCCAGATAAAACACAAGATTATAACTCATACATAACACATTAAAACAATAGCATCAATTCATGCACAAAATCAAATATTACACACATTAATAGCATAACAAATCCAAATTAAAATGACAATTTAATTGTAAAGAACAGGAAACTTACACGTCCATAACGACCAGATGGATCAATTTCAGCATATTTCAACTGACAATTTGCTCCCCCAACTTGAGTCCTAATCCTCATATTATACATGATTTTATAATCAAACAACTCAACCACCTTTCTCAATTATGTAGTAATTATGTATCTTAAGAACAAGAGTAAAAACAGAACAAAAATTAAAACTTTACGCAAACACTAGAAAATCCGGGGTTCTCCTTCGTGAAATTCAAAGCAGAAAACACCCAACCACAGCCAGAAAAGAGTCGAGTAATTGATCCTTAGCAAAATCCTAGCCATTTCAATTACTGAGGATGAAAATTTGTAATTTTTATTGATTTTATGAACCAAACACATGAAATTTAAACAACCCATTTCACAAAATTCAAACTTATTCAAATCTAAAACAAAATAAGCTCAGAAATTAAAAAAAAAGTTTAGTGGGTTTAAGCTAATGTTGCAGAAAGTCTAAGACCCAAAAAAGTTGGAATTCTGAATTTGAAGAATCTGTGACTTTGATTGAAGAGTGTCATTTGTGGAGGTTAAGAGCCCAGAAAGTGAAAATCGTCGAGAATTTTGAAGAGTAATTGAAAAGGTGACGAGAAGAATTGGGAAGAGGCGACGAGAAAAAGTGAGAGAGGGAGCAGATGGAGTTGAAGGAAGAAAGCGGTGTGGAGGTGAATATATGAACAACTGAAAAGCGGCAGGTTGTGGCAGATAATCCCCTCAACGTTAGCAGTTTGTGCCATTTGTGGGACCCTTTGCCGGCTGCATCACCATCCCAAACCCAAAGTATGGATATAGTAGTTCTCACTGGCTCACTGCTTTCGTCTTTTTTTTTTTTTAAATAAAATGTTAAGCTGAAAGTAGACACATGGAAACCTATCTCTTGTTTCAAATATATATATATATATATATATATATATATATATATATATATATATATATATATAAAAGTTAAAATAAGAAGGATATTTAAAATGAGAAAGATGAGAAGACAACTTGGTTTTTCATCTCTTAAATCTAACGGATGATATTTTATGTACTCATAGTGATTATTTTTAACTTATAGTGACCAAATAATTTTTTTAACTTATAATAATTTTTTTATTATTATAGTGATCATTTTTATTATTATAGTTATCATTTTTTTACGTGAAATCTCTAGCGTTGGATCTTACCATTTGAATGGTTAAGATCTCTTCTTATTCTTCTTATTTTAATCATTCTTCTTATTGTGTGTGTGTGTGTGTGTGTGTGTGTGTGTCTATATATATATATATATATATATATATATATATATATATATATATATATATATATATATATATATATATTATACGATATCTAATAAGAAAGTTGTTTAAAATGAGAAGGATAAGAAGAGATCATAACCTTTTAAGTGGTAAGATCCAATGCATGAGATTTCACAAAAAAAATAGGTTACTATAACGATAAAAATAGTCACTATAACGATGAAAATGGTCACTATAAATGAAAAAATATCTTGGTCACTATGAGTTACAAAAATATCACTATATATACGTAAAATGTTATTCGTTGAATCTATAAGATGAAGGGTCAAGATGCCTTCTCATTCTTTTCATTTTAAGGACACTTCTCATTTTAACTTTTACCTATATATATATATATATATATTAGGGGTGTTAAAAAATACCCGACCCGAAGACCGACAATAAACTGTCGGGTTTTTTAAAAAAAAATTTGCCTTTTCGAGTCGGGTACCCGACCCGGTAAGAAATATACTAATTGGGTCGGGTTATGGGCCGGATAAAATTATAATCGGGTACCCGATATATATTTTTTTTAATTAATTTTTTGTTGAACATTGTACTTTATTTTTTTTTACTAATTGGACAAGTTGATACTTTGCAAGAAGACAAGGAATATTAGGCAGAGAAGGGGGATGTTTCCTCGACAGTTTTGGAACTGCTCATCACTTTCAGTACTATGGTTATTGAAAATGTTGCTGTAGCACATAAAATTTTAAGCTAGCAAAAACTAATATTTTTTATATTATTAATAAAAAAAGGGTTTAAAAAGTTGGGTAGTTTTACGTCAGGACAACTGGTGAATTGACCTTATATGAAGTATAATGGGGGATTATTAAGGAAAACATTATTGTTTTGATTTAGAACGTTTGTTGTATCTCTGAGAGGCCAGGTACATGGTTGTGACAGTGTGACATGCCATCCATAAGCCTCAAGTGTATTTATATATGTGATAAGAGTATACTAATTTTTTTCCTCATATTTTTGTACATTAATTTTCAATTCACACCATATAAGGGCAATTTTGTTTACATTTTAAAAATAGACAAATTTTCCAAAATACAAGAACATGGTTGAAAGGCTTTCATAAAGAAATTGACATTACTATGTCTCCATATATAGACAATCTCCTCTAAAATATCCATACAAAATTTGCACCAAAACTTATCCGTTTCTCTTAAACTTCAGTCCTATAGTCATTAGCCTTAATCTTATACCAAAACTTTTGTTGTACTTGACATATTGGACTCTTGACTATTGGTCTCAACAAAATTGATTTTAAAGTATAAAAAATGTACAGGGCTTCTCACTATTCAAAATTAGATTATTAGCAAAAAAAAAAAAAAAAAAGTCATTGAACACGAGTTTTTTAGTAAAAAATAATAATAAAAATAAATCGGGTACCCTACGACCCGACCCGGTTAAAGCGGGTACCCGAAAATCCAGGTATCCGGTAAGGAACACCCCTATATATATATATATATATATATATATATATATATATATATATGTATATGTTGAAGGAGAATCTATGAATATAGACATGGGTGCTACTATGAATAAACACGTAGCAAGTAACTTAAAAATAGTATTCTTCACTAGAGTATATTATGTGACATATGCCAAACATGGCCTACTTGAGGCAATCAACCACCACATTTGGTTGGTATTTGTTAAGAGTTCCTTTCTTAATCTTTCTTTATTGTTTTTCAAAAGAATTCTCGCAATGTTTTTGACTTAAACCATTGGAGTGTGTTAAGTTGTAATTGTGTTTGGACCCATTTGTCTCGATTAAACTCACACCCAATAATGCATTAGCTTTTTATATGTTCAAAGTTTGAGAATCTAAAAGTTGCAACTAATAAAAACCGAAGGTAGTATAAAATTAAGAGAGATGAAAAGAAAATACAATCATAAATTCATTTATAGATATACAAAAACAGAATCTTTATAAAGATTATTGGTAGGAGTATATAACGTAGTGTCCAATACAGATACAGCATCTATAATTAGCTTTTCAAGTATGAACAATTTCATAGCATATAATGATTTGAAAGAGAAAAAGTAAAACTTAGAGGAACATTTGCTTTCAGAAAGGGACACCTAAACACATATTGAGCAATTTATTTTTTTCTCAAAGGTCAAATATGTAATTATCACGGCATCTCAGAGAAAATGACCCTATCTTTATTTTTTATTGCATAGTTTGTGTAAGGTTTGGATGGGAATATCTCAATTATCCGAATAAGGTCAAATAATGTCTACCAATAGCTATTTACCATAAAAATAACAGCAGTGGATGTATTATATTAGTTGGGGGTGTGCAAACCAAAGGGAATAAATTCCTTCAATAGAAAATTTGAAGTTGTGAAGTGTAATACTAAGCGATTTATTGAATCAATGATTGATTGGCTGCAATCAACAAAGAATAACTAAGATTGATGTACATTTTAAGTGTTAGATCAATGGTTTGATAGCACTAACATCAGAAATTTGTCTAATATTTGGTATTCCCGTTTTTTCTTGAGTTTGGTGTGTGCCTGTGAAAGCATAAAGCCATAAACTATGTGTTTCTTACACTTTTTTATTGAATTAAAACATACAAAAATAAAGGATTGATTTTTTGAGATCAAGAAGAGATGATCTAATTGGTTACACTTATCTCTTTCAGTTCTTTAGGAGCGTTGTTTCAACAAAAATGATTCTGTTACAATTTTTAAGAAGAAAAAGCACAGAAAATAACCTTCCAGACATGTCCACAAACTTTTGTACAAACACAGATACAAGAGATATTTCTTTGGAATCGGAGTGTAATATAAATCTGAATTGCCGAAAAATATGGTTAAAGCCAGAGAAGTGGCACCCAAACTCACTGCTATCAGCAAAATGCTCAAAGGCTCTGTAAACACTATTCCAGCTTCAGAAAGAATACACTCCCTTTGATATGTAAAGTTACACTAGACATCTACAAGATTTGCATTTCAAAATTTATCTACAGATGCAACAAGGATTACCAAAACCGGTGTTAGTATCATCAACTAGGTTCCTATGAGTAATATAGCTCCTCAACTGTAGGCTATAAAACTGAACATAATGGAACACAACTTAGAATAATATACAAAAATGCCACCAGACCCCTGGCATAACTGAAAAACTTCTAGTTTCTGCTATGTGATTTCATACCGCTCTTTCAAACAGACAAAGGCGGGAAGTCCTTGTCATCTTTTAGGCGGTAAGACTGCAGAGAGAGCCTACAAATTCCAACACAGGAAAACACATATTAACAGGCTTCTGCCTAGTTTTATTTTTATATAGAACTGAAATTTTTAACTGCTAAATTTTAGCATTTGATTTCGAAATTTTAAAATCTGTATGATTTGTAGAATGAACTTTAAATTGATCATACTTGTGCTAATCTTGTTAGTATTAAAAATAAACAAGCCTAAGTTGTGTTTTCTGTAAGAGATTCAAGTACCTGTCATCATTCACAACAAACACAGACTCCTCGTTTGGGCTTCTAGGAGAGGAGACTGAATCAAGCGGCAAACAATTCTCTCTCTCTTGAAAGGTGGGTTCTATTTGAGGATGCCCAGCTTCATCATATTCAACAATTTTCTCAGAAGTATGAATAAATCCATTGACTTCTTTAAAGACCTTTCCCCTTGGAGAACTTTCATAGGAATCTGTAGACTTAGGCCTCCCAAATCCATGACGACCAGGAGATTGCACCTGCGGGCTTCTATCTGGAGGCAATGAACCTCGACCATTGGTCCTAGGAGACTTCAATTGTCCCTGAGGCCTTCCCTTTCCAGAGGGCCTATCCCTGTATGAGTGATAGTTCTGCAAAATGATGAAGAAAGATTAATTAAACAAACAAAGAAAAAAGAGAAGATAATGTGACATAGATAGTGGTGGAGTAAAAGCCTCATAGAGAAAATCATAGTAACTAATGAAGTCTATATTATCCTGCAGCCAAAATGTATTTACCGTGATGGGAAAATATGTTCCAGTCCCTCGAGCCTTATTCATCTCATCCACATTGAAAGCACCATGTACAACAGTAGGATTCATTGGAAAAAAGGTAGGCCTTGAGATATTCATTTGTGGGACGACATCCTGCCTGAATGGCACTGACTTCCGGATTGCATCCCACGAGTTTTTTGGTTGGAACATGGAAGGTAGGGTCAGATGCACAGGCTGGATGTTCATTTGCAACCTATGATCGTACCACCATCGGCCATATCCCAAATTATTAAGATGACTGTCAACGTCCCCTGAGAGATCAGGGTGAGGTTTTGAAGTCTCATGGCTTCTAGCTGTCTTAGAGGAATGACTATTCCTAATAATGTAATGAGAATCTCGCACATAGTGAGCATCTGTATTCATAGATGAACACGAGTTTAAAACCACATGATTGCATAAATGACCATTTTCCTGCTCCTCAGGTGTAAAGTTTCTATCATCATGGCATGTGTGAGGTTCCCCAGTATACTTTATACTGAGAGTAGAACAAGAAAAATCCGTGGGTAGCTCATCATCTGAATATCCATTTTCTGTCTTTCCATTCTCTAAGGGCTGTGACAGATTAGGTGCATGAGCTGTGTTAGGTGATGGAGATTTCATTTCCAATAGCAAAGAAGAGGGTTTATCTCTGTGATCTGCTATTCTAAGATCTTGAATCCCATGTGTTGAAAGATCAATTGCATCACCAGAAAGACGCCTTGCAGAAGCAGAAAGTTCATCCTCAGATACCTGAACTGCTGGCAAAGTTCCAGAAGAAACTGACCCATTTACTCCTCTATGATGTTCAATTTCAGTTCTCTCCAAAAATGTTTCAGGCTTTCTTGGGTTACTGACTATACCATGTCTTGCTTCCCCAGAACCTACACTACATTCACTGGATTGGTTATTAGAATCAACAGGCACTTCTTCAAGAGCACAAGTATCATCTAAACTAGGCTCAGCTCCAGGTATGAAAAGCTCACGGACAAACCCATTGCATCCAGATGTTAGCTTAAGGTCTTGAACATCAGGTCTTTGTCCTTTTCCATGTCTATCCAGTGTGTTAGTAAAAAACTTGCGAACTTCTTCAGCTATCTTTTCCTGAGGCTGCAACAAAATTTGACCCAGTTTCCGAGCTCCATATGAGAAAGCGCTCCTTATACGGAAGAAGTTCCCTGTACACAAATGAGCAGGTACTGTCTGTTTATAGAGAATCACAAAAGGGATACCTACTAATTCAGAGACAATATCTGAAGCATTCTGAGAATTCTGATCCCAACTGTTCCAGATATGTGGCCATGTTCACTTTCATGAATACAATTTGCATGTCACTGTGTCTCACAAGGACAACAATTTTACAGCTAATGTTCTCAGACTAAAGTGTTTGTTACAGCCAGGAGTCTCAAGGTCTAACCCTCTCATGTTCTAGAACTTGCCAACAAAAAAAAATTCAACAAACACAACAACAATTTAAATAATCCATAAATTTAATCTTGATGAGATGGCTAACTTTTAGACATGCAAAAGTAACTAGCAGAAACTTATCTAAGGATGATTGAGAATCTGCAGAGATTGAAAAGAATTTCACACCATTCAGCAAAATGAAGGAAAAGAACAGAACTAGCAAAGAATTTCAATACCTTTGCTGACACTGCGGCCAAGGTTGTTATTTTCTTTTAGTGGATCAACTATATTAAGATGTTTCTGCATAAAAGTCCTGTAATTTGTCTCATTTCCTCTTGAAGGAACAGAGAATTTCATCACACATTTCCTCATAAAATCATCACTCAGCAATAAATCATCCCCGCTACTTTCAGGCCTCTCGGCTGCATAGTCCAACAGACTATAAGAATTAGCATAATAATAACCTAAAAACATTTACTGATTTACAGTTCACAAGAAGCTTTTATGAATTCTTACCGACAAGTTCTGGCAATGAGGATACATGGACTGGACCATTTATGCTCACACAAAAATTTTCCCAGTCAAATTTGCTGAAGTAGTCCAGAAATTTATGTAGAACCTAAAACAGTCAAAGTTATTTAAAATTCCACCACAAGGCAATGTCCTAAACCAACTGTTAATCCAAAATTGACTTACTGCCAAAGGACCACTCAGTGATGAATGGAAGAGATGGAAGATGTACAAAACCAGCGTCTCTAAGGCATATGTAGATATTAATCCATGATGTGCACCGAGTATACGGCTCTCATAATAACACCAGGCCTTAATCAAAATGATACTGCGCTTAAATAGATGATCTTTGCCAATCAAACGATCAACCTGCAAGGAAAGCAACAATGAATACAAATTATGACCAGCAAATCAAGAAGCCAATTCATGGCACTAAAAATCATGACATAAAAAGGTAATACTGTCCCATACATAAGTGAGAACCTAACAATTAAAATTGGTTGCTAAATAATAGAAAGTAGACAACTTGAGACCCAAAAGGAGGAAATAAGTGATTCAACATGTGTTCATCAAATCTTAAGATCAACAAATTGATATCATTGGCTAAATAAAGAATGGTAATATGGAAAAGAATACTATAGCTAGTTCACCAGGGTAAGGCATAATGATTTGTTAGCCTAGGCAGATTAATGGTAGCAAAATAAACCTAATATTACTAAAAAATTTGTTTCACCAACCACGACCACATTTTACATCAAAGGGGCCTCTATGAAGGGGTAAAATGTATGATACCTTGCCACTATTAGAACAAACCATCCCATTCAAAACCTTAAGAAGGGGAAAAGAAAAAGAAGATATATTATATACTTTCAATTAAAAAAGGTAGGACACCTTAATTCCTTAAATGATCCCTAAAGACACAATTTTCACATAAAATATACCCAAACCATTTGAACTCTGCATATCCAGAATTACTAATATTCTAAAAGGTTAAGAAGAACAGACCTCCTCTAGAAAGCAAAGTGCACATAGCCCTCCTATCTGATTAAATGATATGTCTACAACAATATTCTGTACTAGGCATTTTACAAGCTTAACCTGCAATCAGAAATTCCAAGCCATGAGCAAAACACAAAATCATAATTAATGCAAAGGGTATCAGAAGTTATACAGAGCAGTACAGCAAGAACTAAAATCTGAGATTGATGTTGAAGGACTCGTGTTAAACATGCCACGTGTTGGCATGATGCTAAATGCATAGTCTGGCTAACATCCACGAAAAAATGCTGCAAATTTTTTTACAGAATAATTTATAAATGTCTAACATTGTCACTATTGTCTTCAATGTTGACACTGCCTAAACAACTTGGAAATTTTTAATAATTACATACAAGTAAAATTAGTTTTATAGTCCAAATTTTATCACAATATCACACAATGGAAATCATCTCTATTCCTGTAATAGTTACAAACTAACAATTATTATAACTTTCTCAGAACCAAAACAAGTTATAGGGTAACAATTGAGATAAGGCCTCAACCTACAGGACAGCAAAGGGAAAGAAAAAAAAACAAGGATATGCAAGCTATTGATCCTTCTCGTGCTGCTAGCATATGGAGTCTCTAAACAGCAAAAGAATGACATACAGTATCCTTAATCATCTTCAGTGAAGTGACACTTCTCATAGGGGAATAATATCCCAACATATAAAAATGTTCAATTGTCAAAAGTAAACTTCCATCTAGAAGATCCTTCAGCCTAACACACACTCATTTATCCTCTCAAAATCTTTAGATTAATCGAAGAAACTATTCATACTTTTAGAGCATACACCTATTTGTTCCATAGAAAAAATTCAATTACCATTAGTCCGTGATCCAACCACGGAGAAAAAAGAAAAACACAACTATTGTAGAGACAACGTTTATTGATTATTAATCATTAGGTAGGTTACAACCACCAAAAGTCCAGAAATGACACAAATCTCATGTGGAAGGCTGCATATCCATTATGAAGAAGCAAATGATGACCATAAAACCTTCCCTTCTGTATCTCACTTTTTTGTATTTCAAACGTAATTTTAGTAATCGATCACACTTGTTTGAGAACAGACAATAAAGAGACAAACAAAGCATGCTAATTATCAGAATATATAAGGTCCACAAGAAACAATCATCAGAATTTAACGGAACACATATTTGAATGGACAGAATGATAGAATGTAAACAGCCAGAAACAGATATGGCGAGTAAGCATATGAGTGAACAATATATGTAAACTATGGACCAAAATATACAACTGATTACCAGATCCGGCCTTCTCCTTGGGTCCTGTAATTAATACCAATAGAAAGCAGACCAAAGGGTAGCTTAACAATGCATTACAAAGATAATTACAACTGTTTCCTTGAGAAGCAATAAAAATATGTCACTTCTAGCGGACAAGTAAAAGCCACAAAAAATATATTTAGGTTAGAAAGAAAACCTCTGCACGAATATACTGCACATCTTTTACAACAAATTCGGCAACAGGGTTTTGATCTTCCGCTTCTAGGACAGCATATACATCATTTGCGAATGCTTCCTCAAGATTGAAACCACAAAATGCAGTAAGATCAATGTCCCCATCAGGAAGATAAGTCTTCAATGGTACTGAACCAAAAGGGAAAATCTGACAACATCAAAAATTGGATGTTAACTTAGACAGCTCAAAAATGTGTATGTAGCATTATGAAGCAGCTTAAGAAAATAATACAAGTGATTTTCCATTGACACAACATTAATTTTCCAATAAAACATATCACTTAAAATTAAAGGCAAGCATGCAAAGTAAGCTCGAAACAAACTAGTTTCTATTGTCTATAAAGCTTCTAGAGTACTTTAACTATGCTAATTGCCTCCTTTTGCTTCTCTTGTTGTTTGTTTCTTGAATATGATAAGAATTAAGTGGAGTATCTACTAAAGCTCCAATCAAGTATCATCCTTTTGAATGACAACAAGAGAAGTATGATTGTTTACTGAAGTCTATGTAAAGCCAAATTTATGTGCAGGCATTGCATATATCAGCAACTTCTTATATCTTAAGCACTGATAACTATTAATTACAAGAACTATCACAAATTAGCTCAGCATATACACAAGCCAGCTTGGACTCAACTGTACTCTTACCCATTAGCATCGAAATTTTCATAATATAAACATTGACCTTAAATGTTTGCAACTTTGCATCACACATAATTTGCCCCCTTCCTCACATGATGTTTAGATTTGCAGTTCTTCAACCTAAATTCCTAAAGCTAGTGTTTACAATGTTCAGTTTGTAATTCCTAATTCTGATTATGATCTCCTTCATTCCTAAATCTGGTGTTCAGACTTACAGTTTGTAATTACTCACCTCTCATTATGATATCCTTCCCAATCTAACACCTGTTGCTACATTAAGGTTTCCCCCTCCCTCAGGCAACAGGTTTCCACTTTATCTTCACAATGAACATACAATAATAGAATACAGCAACAATCCTCTAGCCCTTATGTCCAAGTCATCTGATAAAAAAAACAATCACCAAAACATCACTACTACAAAATGCAGCAGAAAATTTCCATAAGCACATAAAAGAGTACAGAGAAATTAGTTGCTTCTTCATCAATTGTAGATAAACAGGTGAAATAATCGGATTCGGCTTTATTATAGCTTTCAACCCATACCCACCCCCAAACCCCTTCTCAAGTATAAGATAAAATAATACTGCATCGAATAAGATGTAGGTGATTCATTCATGGATTCTAGATGCTTAAGTTCTCTAGCAATGATTCTATAGCTAACCAACCTAGTTGGCACAGCATTACTTAGATTTGGGGAATATGCCCTTCATTTTGAAGCAGCATTTCACGTTGAAGGAATACAAAATATTATATCAATCTCATCCAAGCTAATGGCCAATTAAGGGAACAAATAAGTCAATGTTCAGGAATGGTCATATCCCCCAAGCTTGTCAAGAAAGCACTAAAGCTAACCGAGATCTTGCTGAGACACTCCTAACACCAGTATCACTACAACAAGCTATCCTGCAAAAACTCAAAACATTCTTGCATGAGACACAACATAACGCTCTATTATGAAAAAGACGATAGTGCAACTGGGATGGGTGGTTTAGTGACTTTGATTTAGAAAAAAAAAGGAAATGTCTTCAAGTGCACTTGAACCTGTTTCCATAAAGCTTAAAGCCTTAACATAGATTAGAAGAACATGAGTGATGTGGTGACAACAGTTGGGGGGCAGCAGTGTCTCTGTTCATTTCAGTGAATAATAAATAACTATCTGGACAAACTCACAGAGTAAGGGTCATTAACTGTCGAAATATTTGTCAGCTAAAACCTTTAATATCTACCTTTCAAATCCAAAAACCAGCTACTATTTGCATTTAAAACAGTACCTGGGAAAAATAAGAAATATGAACACTTGCTTGAGAGTAATTAAAGGCTAAGTAAGTATCTACCTTTCCCATTTAAACATTAGCTGTAATTTTCAACCACTTAAATACCACAAACAAACCCAGTACTTCCACAACCTCTCCCATGTCTTTCCTCATCTTTCTCTCTCCATTTTCCACCTTCACACTCACCACCACAATTACCATCACACTCATCTCTCTTTTCCTCATTCTCCCTCCTTTTTCCTATCATTTCACTGTTTCCTTGCTACTTCTCCGACTCTCTCCCCTCCATCTTCCCATTCTCAACGGTCTCTCCTCTCACCACCATCCTACATCTATAATCACCCTCATCAATCCCAAGTCCCCAACAGCAGTAAATTCAATAACATAACTGTCAACCTTCAGAGCAGGCAATATTAGCATCTGGATAAACCTCCTTGGTAGCAAACCAATTAATCTTCCTTCTCCTAGCTGAAGTTGCAAAGCATAAACAAAATTCCAAGTATTTAGTATATATTTCACATAAAAGATAGGATATATTAAGTCATCCAAATGTTCAACTGTATGATTACTCTGTTGTAAGTGCCATTTAATCATACAAATGTTCCACTGTATGATTACTCTGTTTACCATTAGCCAAGCTTTCTTCAAGCAATCTTTCAATGGTTTCTAAGAGTCACGCCTATATTAAGTCATCTTCAAGCAGTCAAACAATAATTTGTAAGAGTTATACTTGCAAGTGATGTGAATAGGCAAGGGCCATTAAACCAAATATAAAAAACCAAAGTATCATCTTGAACCCAAAGGTAGGAAACTCATAGACAGTAGAATAACTCTGACAAATCATAAAACTGAATAGTAATTGGGGCTTAATCTCAATCACATCTTATAGGATTCAATAGGCAGGAGTGATAGTTGGAATAAAGGATTCAATAGTACAATGCAAGAGTTATGCAAGAGCATAATACATGAAGAACGCATTCTTTTACCAGCAAAAAGGAAAAGTAGGCCCAACTTTTTGCGGTCATCTATGATTAAATTGCATGCATCAATAAGTTAAAAGTTGAATATGTTGAAGCTTATTTCATGTAAGTCACTAAGTGGAACTCTCAACATCAAGCCACAATTCTAGAATTGCTTTCAATTACAACCACACTCTCCTGTCATAGGCAGAAGATAAATGGATGTTACCATCACAAACAAGGGTTACACTGTTCTTTGTATAATACTATTACAAAGTCAATCATCAGACCCCACTCCATGGAAGGCTCAGTTTCCTTGCAAAACTATCTAAAAGGTCAGACAATCTCTATGAAACTGATTTCTATCACGCGGTCAGGCCACATGAGAGGCTATAATAAAAAACATATAAAGGAATAGTTTAACAAAAAAATTCAGCAATCCCCACCAACTTAACAATATCACAAGATATCATGCGTAGACATCAGCCAGTAATCCAAACTCGGTAAACAATAATCTCCGGAGAGAGATGACTATCAAATACAGAAAGTAATATCTAAGTTGCAGCATTCTAACAGTGTATTTCCTGTACGAAGAATCATCACTTATCATGTTTACACATGCATGAATATCTCTTTCCTCTTACAAGAACACTTGGTTGTGAACACAGACTTTAAGACATCAATTCCATCCAACATTGCTTATTTCTTCATTATCAAACACACAACGACTCCATCCAAAATCTATGGTTGTGCATGGGTTTATAAGCACATAATTGTATGCTCCTAGCACCATTTTCCCATAATACAGATTCCATCCGATATTGATTCTTTCTTCATCATCCACACACTACGACAACCCCCAGCATCAAGTTGCGCATGAGTTCAAAAGCATATCCAAGCTCCAAGCACCATTTTTCTATGAAGGCTTTAACCTGCAACACATGTAGTCATGCGAAATATTTGGCAAGTTGAACTGATTTCAATGGACAGTCTGTACCACCCTTTCAGCAAGCTACCACAAATATTGCATTACAAAACCATTCCAACAAATCATTTACTCCAAGGAATAGCCTAGTGTAACAACCACTATCATTCGATATGAATCCATCCTCAGTGGCCAATTAACGAATTCCTTCCTCGAACTAATCAATTAACTTCACATCTAAAACCCCACTTCATAACCATCGCTCGACTCATTTTCCAGCAATCACAAACACCCCACAAAATGAACAATAACAATCAACATAGATAAAAACAAGAAACAAGTACAGCTAACTAGCCCACAACAATCAAAATAAATAAGCATAAAATACAGCAGAAGTAATATACTATAAAGTTCAAAAACCATATACTATACAATCATCTAACCTCACAACCAAGATAGCCTTTGAGAAGCCGTTGAACATAATCAACAACATCACGCCTCCTCTCCTCAGACACAAGAGTAGGTTGAACCTGCCCGATAATCTCACGGGTCACCTCCTCAGCCCGGGTCCACACTTCCGGACTAAAAGTGGACACAGTACAAGAAGAAGATGAAACCGGAGACTCTTCCAACAAAACGACACCGTTGGGTTCCCGAAACTCACCCATTCAGTAACCCTAAAAAAACAAACCCAACCCACCCACCCAACCAACCAACCAACCTTACAACTGGAACCGACAAAAAATCATCGACTTTCGATCAAATCCTAGAAACGGATCGATCCAAGAATGGGATTTTTGGATAAGGGATGGATAAAACAACTCCGAATTTTCACAGGAATCGAATCTGGGCCACTTCCTCAAACCCCACAAAAAAAAAGATCGAATTTGGAATCTGGAAACAAAAAAAATTGAATGGGTCAAACGTGAAGAAGTTATGATTAGCAGCAACCAAATCCCATCAATCCGTCTCGATTCTCCTCTTCTCGCCAAAGATTTTTAATTCTCTCTCCTCTAAACTTTCTTTTTCTTTTTTTTTTTTTTGGATGAAATTGTTGGAGATGTCTTACGCTTTGTCCTTGTCTTTGTTTGTCTTTGTCGATGTCTTTGTCTTTGTCTTTGTCAAGTGTTTACCTTCTTTCCTCTCCTCTTTGTCCAATTTTCACACCTTGTTCATGGTTTTGATTTTTCATCTATTCGGTCATGCATGGATCGGATCCATATTACAGGCTATTGTGAAGTCTGGACTTCACTCCAAGTCCATTACGCGTATCAAGTATTACCTAATATCACCTTAATTTAGTTGGTTAAAGTTTTAAATATTTATTTATATATATTAAATGTATTTAATTTTTATAATTTTATTTATGAACCTAATCAAAATGATTTTGGGTCTTCAATAACATAACTGTCTCTTTAATGTGGACTAAGCATCACAACTACTAGCGGTAATTTATGCTTTTTTTTTTTTTTTTTTTTTATGGGAATAGATGAGTACTGTATAGGTGGTGTATGGGTATTTTGATTTGTTTAGTCCTCCCACATACCCAGCCCATTCCTATGAATCGATGATCCTTATCACCCTATTTTTTTTTTAATACTTCATATCTCTTTATTTTGGGTTTTATGGGTCTTCAGCTTTGTTAAGACACCCACCATTTTTGGTCAAATTATTGTAGAATGTTGATGTGTCTTAAGTGGGCTTGGATGGATCTTGTGACGAACGCTATCTGTTGCTGGGTTGGGCTGCTAGAAAACTGTTAGCATTACCCACACTAGACATGTTTCAAATAAGAGGGATCCCGTTAATGGCCCTTTATCGACTAATTTGTAAAAGGGTTGAATCAATTATGAGTTTAATGGGTTAGTTTTTTAAAAAATCATATTTTATTGGATCTTAAGTTGGGTCAGTAATGGATCATTAGTTTCCAAAACTTTTAAACACTATCAGGTAATGAATTATTTTCACTTACTTGCCGATGGTCTACTATCAAATTGTCACATTCTATAGATAAAAACTATACTATATTAATACAGTCTGGCCCGACTCGACCCGTTTTGTATCTCATTTGAACCGACCCAGCTCGATTTGTTTTGCGTCTTCCTTGACCCAACCCAACCCGCCCTGTCTGCATATGACCTATTCCGACCCTTACCCGACCCATAACCCACCTTTGTACTTTAATTCTTGTTTTCTACAAATTTATTTGATCAAATTTTTATTATTAGTTTGTTTTTTGGCAAAGTATTTGGTTAATATTTATGAATTGTTTGACAATTGAAAATCCTTATTTAAGTTTTAAAAAAAAGGGTAAACTATTTTGAAATTGCTTCCATAAAAAAATTTAAATGAAATCGTCATGCATGAATTTTAGTGGCAAGGCTATGCATATAAGCAAATAAAACCCACAAAAAAATGTAATTATGTTTTAATTTGGATATCAGTTGATTCAGTTCATAGCTTTGTAGTCAAAATTGAAAAC
Source organism: Dysphania ambrosioides (assembly GCA_026401315.1). Classification (NCBI taxonomy): domain Eukaryota; kingdom Viridiplantae; phylum Streptophyta; class Magnoliopsida; order Caryophyllales; family Amaranthaceae; genus Dysphania; species Dysphania ambrosioides. The sequence continues at coordinate 23,248,155 of CM048670.1, forward strand.
CACATTAAGACGGATCAACAAAATTAGCCACTACATTTTGGGCACTTCATCAGTAAGTGTTTTGAAGATAGGTTCATGTGAGTTGGTCTTGTGTATATTGATTAAAGCAGTGGTGGATGTAGCTATTGTCCTGGTAGATCAAATGACTCACCAGTCGAATAAAAAAAATTTGAATGTATTTTTTAGTATTATTATTTGGTAAAAAAAAAATTTAGGGAAATTCTACATTATTACCCTGTATTATTGCGTTTTCTACGTTGTGTCCAGTGATTTTTAAAAGTTTATAATGTAACCCCAATGTACTTTTAGTAAACACATGGCATTTCTTGGATGAGTTAACAGACGGAGTTCAACTCCATTAAGGGTCGTTAGACTTATTTCCTTGTTCGCTCGCTCCAGCTGTTATTTATGTATACTTTAGGGTTCTTGCCTGACCATTTCAATTTCCCCCATTTATCTCTAATTTAGGGTTCTTTTTTCTCCTCTTTTTTTTTCTTCTTTTATGTAATTATCCCATAAATTTCCCCCCAATGTCGAGCTCCTCATCCTAATCGAATTCTAGTTGTGCTCTGGAATTTGTAGCCCCACATTGCAATTGTAAGAATCGTAAAGTTGCATATTAAACCATCAACAACTAGGCGCAATCCTAGGAAAGCATTTTTTAAGTGCAATGACTGCGGATTCTTCAAGTGGTTGGGTGAAGGTGATATACGAGGGTTGGAATGGAAGCAGACTAGTGAGCCTGAATATGTTGATGCTAACTAACTGATCATCAGATCAATCTGGCTGCCTTTAGTGTTTAATTATGAACTAGTTTGCCTTGTGTTCACTCTTGTCTTGGGGGCAGGCTCTTTCTTTTTCACACCTTGTTTATGAGAAATTCCTTCTTAGTTGCTCCACCCTTACAAGTCTTTGAAGTGTGGCCAAACTGTTTACACTTTTTGCATTGGACAGTTGTGCTCCTCTTCCCTTTCCTTTGCTCCCCTTTCTCTCTCCTTCTATTCCTAGAAGGTCTCCTAACACTTCTTTTAATGTGTGGTGGGATTAATTTAGGAACATCTAATTCTGACCATTAGGTTGGGTCAGGGATAGGTAATATTTTACCATTGTAAGCCAATTTATACCTAGTTATAGAATACCACTCACTTATATAGTCTAAAGGATCTTTCCCAGCATGAATTATAGCCCTAATTCCATGTTTACATGGAATACCACTTATTTGCCACCTACCACACATTGGTATTAAGTGACATAGGAATCATTACCATACCATCTAAAATTTCATACTCTCCCCTCCTAGATGGATATGCATGACATACCCTTGAATCTTTTGTCAAAACTCTAACTCTCTCTCTCTCTAATGTTAGGACAGATTCCCTCATCAACCCACTGATCAGAATTTGCTGCCTTATGGCATGCCTGACCATTGCAATCCTCCTAACTCCTGTAATTGTAAACAAGTAAATGTGTAACATCAATTGTAAGAAGTTGTAAACAAGTAAAAAATTCATCAAATTACCTTCCAATAGAGATAATATAAGGTAAGCCTTGTCAGCTCTCCACAAAATTATTTGTGTTTTCATCACTGGATAACTAGGGTTGAATTTGAAAAATGACCATCTCTCAATTGGTCCAATATCTCTGAACTACTTCACTACTTTAGGTCTAGCAATCTATTCAACTTTCTAGAGTGCCTTCTTGAAACTAAAGGCTGAGTATGCATTAGTGACACTCCATAATAGCTTATGCATTAATATTCCAGGGTAGTTTGTTTTAAAATTTTTGCAAAGACGCCTAGCACAATATCTCCTATCAATTATGGGCCAAACTTTGTCCAAAAATGGGTCAATGCCCTTGCAACCAAAAATAATAAACAAATAAGCAAGTAAATGTAAATGTGTAGGTGATAAAAAATAGATAATGAGAAAATAACATACCTTTTGTCTATCTAATATAATACACCAATCACTCCTCCCATTTTCAGTTAAAATACTTCTAAGATTATGGAAAAACCAACACTAACTGCTTTTATTCTCTGAGTCCACAACAACAATTGCAATAGGGAAAATTTCATTATTCCCATCCAATGACACAGCTGAAAGAAACAATCCCCCATAATTTCCCTTCAGATGGCACCCATCAACACCAACTAAGCCTCCACATCCATTTATAACACCACTAAACTGGGCAGAGAAGCTGATGAAAATTGAGTTGAACTGTAGTGCCCTCTTTGGTTCATACACCTGCTTCCATGTGCAGAAGGCTACTAATCCAGAGTTCCTCTGTCTCAACAACTCACAATAAGTAGCTAAGTTTGTGTATGTCATCATGACCTCCTTGAATCATCTCCACTGCCAAACCTTCATCTTATACACAGTGGATTTGGCCATCCTCACCCAAAACCTTTCAAAAAAAAATGTTGTTTAGAGCTGTCCCTTTGATATCAAGGCTAGCCCTAATGTATTCCGATAACTTCTTGGCAGCCACTTGGAGTTGCACATGGGATTGTATACCATGTTCAAGTCACATGCATGACCATTGTCTATGCTTTTTATGGCCCACCATCATTCAACCTACTTGCATGGATTCTCCAACCATATCTGATGTTAGCACACTCAGCAGTGTATCTCTCATTGGCAGACCTCCTAACCACTAAAGAAAAACCTTCCTGGATGCAGAAATCCCTTAGGATTTGTTTAAAGTGCTTCTTGTCCACAAACAATTGCCTTGGCATCAAACTAATCCTACCTAATTCACCATCATCATAGAGGTTCCCATTCTTGTACAACTTAATCATATAACTACTATCATCTTCATAAATAACTTCATTAGATTTAAATGGCTCCTAATCACCATCAACATATTTCTGGTTTAACAACTCAGTATCATCCTCTTCCTCCTCTCCCTCTTCTTCTTCATAGTCACTTAAATCCTCTTCTAAATCACTAGGCTCATAATCTCCTTAAGAATTACTGCCTTAATCAATCTGTCCATCATCAATTATAATAGGTGCTGCCCTCTTCCTAAACCTATTGCCACTACTCTCAGCTATAGATTTTTTTTGCCTTAAGGATTATGAAGATTGAATTCTAGGTATAGAAATACCTTTAAGTTTTGCAGTGGCATATGGTATTTTTTTACCATGAGGAAAACTAAGGGCTTTGTTAGAAACTCTAATTTTTTTTGGAAGGTGTTGCATGTGAATCAGTATTTTGTTGTGAAGATTGGCTGGTGATAGGTGCAATCCTAAGGTAAGGGCTTGACATACCTTGTAACAACCTAGGACTTCTCCTCACAAGAGGTGATGACAACTGTGAATCATGCATGTGGGAGTCCCCACTATGACCCAAAACTGTGACATGAGGAGGGGAACTAGGGGATATTTCTTCTAACATTTTGGGTAGCCTAGACATTTGAAGGCTTATATCATGTGTAGGTGACCCCCTTAGGCTTTTTCTCACATTCGGAATTTGGGGTTGGGCTTTTTTAATAGGCAGCTTTTGTCTAGGTAGTTTAGATGGGCCAGCAACATTTACTTGTGGGATAAGTTGTGGTGGGCTAGGTTATAGTAGGTTAGGTTGTTATGGGCTAGGTTGTAGTAGGGCAGGTTCTTGTAGGTTAGGTTATAGTAGGCTAGGTTCTTGTGGGCAAGGTTTAACTTGTGATTTTCTTACAAACTGTGCTAAATTCTTTATTAAACTAGGCCTTTCTAAACAACTAACCCACAATTCTATCTCCTTATCCCTCCTTTTCTTAAACATTTTCAATAAAGAAGCATTAACTAGCAAATCTACTGCCTTACCATCAACATAGTAATGTAGAGCAGGGAACCTTGGCAACTCATGCCCTTTATATCTACACAATTGGCACTAAAATGATTTCTTAGAATTCTCATATCCATCTGCAAAGTTAAGAGTGTTAAGAATGTTAGTATAATAGTATGCCTTACGATTTGAAATTTAGACTATTTAATATATCAAGTAATTTTGGAAAAATCTGAATTCATGAACTCAACAATCCTACATTCAACCATTTATCACGAATCAAGCAATTATCATGAATTCAACAATCCTACGTTCAACCAATTATGCATTTAAACCCTAAATTAACAAACTTTATGAATTTAAAACCTAAATCCAACATAATCTCAAATAAATTTCAACAAATAACAACATTTAAACCCTAAATTCATGATCTTTAACAAAATTCCTTAATTAACGATCGCGCTGTTCAGCCTAGGGTTTGGAATTACCTTCACTGACGACGATAATTCATGATCGTCACTGTAAAGCCTTTAACTTGTCGCTGGTGGTTCTTGGTGGTTGCATGGAACTTTCGCCAGTGTTCTTGGTGGTTGCATCGAAGTCACGATTTTCCTTAGTGAAACAGAGTATTAGAGAGGAAGAGAAGGAACAATGTGTATTAATAGTGAAATAATGTAACTGAGGGATTTTGGAAAATAAGTCTAACGATCCTTAACGGAGTTGAACACCGTTAGTTAACTCATCCAACAAATGCTACAGTGTCTTTACTAAAAGTACCTTGAGGATACATTATAGACTTTTAAAAATCACTGGACACACCGTAGAAAACGCAATAGTACATGTTCATAATTTAGAATTTCCCAAAAAATTATTATACGTTTAATTATCGATTGTAACTGACTAGGAGGAAAATCCTGGCTCCGCCACTTTCATTCAAGTAATTACATACCTAAATAAGCTAAATTTTTCATTTCAAACATTAAGATACGTATACAAATACAAAACAAACATTGTTACATGTAAAAGTTAATAATCGCATGGACTGACATGTATGTTGCTGTTCAATAGCATAAACAAAAAAATTCCAAAACTTCACTAATTCAATGTCATATAAATATATAGGTACAGTAATATCTAAATATTAGCATAAAATGAAAGATAACAGGCAAAAAAAAATGAGATGCTCTAACTATACTAAAATACATATTTGTTCATATGAGGTACCCTAACTATATTCAAATACCTATATGTTAATAAGTTATTTATAATATTACCCCTAAATAACCCTAGCTAATAAACTCATTCACTTCCATAAGTGAAGCTACCTTCTTCATGTTGGTGGTGTTAATGCTACTTAACATACCATCTTCATCAAATGCTCAACTAATCGCGGCAACAATACCGTGATTGCGTGTGTTGTTATATATATTCATTTAGTCAACTGCCATCTTTATTGGCCCTTTTTCAATACTTTGTGTATACAAAGGTTAGTGTACGTATATAATCAAACCATAGATAACACACTAAATGACATGTTCTTGTTGTTGTAGGGATATGATGTGATTAGGGGTGCTTATGAGCCGAGCGAGTTCGAGTTTGGCTAAGATCGACTCGAGCTCGATAACTCAAACTCGAGTTCGACTCGAGCTCAAAAGCTTGTGAGCTAAAAAACAGAAACTCGAGCTCGGCTCGAAAACTTAATTCTTGAGCTCGACTCGAGCTCGATTAAAGCTCGTTTCAAGCTCAACTCAAGCTCGATTTAACCTTGTTTCAAGCTCGACTCAAACTCGATCTCGTTTTAAGCTCGACTCATTTTCATCTTAGTTACACTAGTAGAGAAATGTCTAAATACTACAGTTATTTAACATTATTTGCTGCGGTTATTTATACGAAACACATATAGGCGAAGCACATGGAAAAACATCAAATGCTGCGATTTTCTGAACGCAGCAATAAAAATAACAAATGTTGCGGTTTTTACAAATAACCGCAACACTTATAAAGGAATAAATGCTACAGTTTTTATAAAATAACCGAAGCATTTATTAGTTAAAATAAAAATATATATTTTTTATATTAATGCGGTGTTATTAAAAACCACAGCATATAAGTTATTAATTGATATGGTTTTTAGAAAAACCGCAACATTTATTCTTTAAAATAAAAATATATAAACTTTTATTATTAATTGTTGCGGTTGTTCTAAAAAACCGCAACAATTAATAGTTATATGCTGCGGTTTATCCAAATAACCGCAACATTTATTTTTTTTTAATTTTCTATATTCCTGTAATTTCCCTATGTGCTGTGGTTTTTAAAATAATCGCAACAAATAATATGTTTTTTAAACCTGGTTTCCCACTCTTTCTACACATTAGGGTATGCCAATTGCTGCCAAATACATATATATGGAAATGTGCTACTAAAATATTTATTTAAATCATTACAAAATTGTTATTAAATTTGCAAATCTAATATAAGCAAGTTGAATTGAGCTTAGAAACTAAGTTTACATCTACAAGAATAAGACTAACTTAACCCAATGCTATAATATATACAGAAAGGAACGGCCTATCCTAATGCTATATTTTTAAATTTAACCCTAATGTATTTATGTAAAAACAAAAGAGAAAATTGAGCTAGCTTAGCTACCTAATTATACATATTGTCCGGCCCTAATGAAGTATTCCGCACATATTTCCTTAATCTCCATCAGCTCTTTAGGTGAGTACGACACTGTTCTTTGAATTGCTTGAGAGGATGAGAAAAGATAGGTTTAGTATTACAATAATAACATATCTACAAAATAGGATACATAATTCCAAGTGTAAATTTCGGTAGAGTTTCCTCTGTAATTAGGCCTATTTTCATTTTTATATGTACCTATTTTCACAATCATTATAATCCAACATAATCCATCCAAAATTCACAACACAATTGTGTATTCATAACACAATTCCCATTCACACTATCCATCTCGAGTTATCTATATCCTAAATCTCAAAAATAAATTACGAAACAAAGGAATATATGTACCGTTGAAAGATCCTCGCAAGTAGCATGGTTGTGAAGGATGTCAAACATGAAACGTATAAGAAAGTAGCCACACTCCGTGTTTCTTATCTGCTGAGGACACTGCATTTGGAAAGCAAATAAAATGTAAATAAAAAAGATCTAATACAATTCTGAGACAATTAAATAGTCATATGATTCAAAATAGGGATACCTGAGCAGGAATCTAGTTCAACTTCAATCCGTTACGGTGGCCGGACTGAACTTTATAGCTCTTAAAAGCACTACAATTTGGAACAAAAAATAGTAGTCAATAACTATACTCTAATTCTTACTCTTGTCAATGAAATAAAAGATGTAATTAACAAATACTTACGTATTTAACACACCCTTAATCGCTAAATTACGTTTTCTTTGAAGAGGATCGAAAACGTATATTGTCCTTTTATCTAAGTACAGAACAAGTAATATCCAGTGACGCCTACGAAATGATTGGTAAATGGTTAAAATACAAACATATTCATACAAGCCCTAGGATACTATATAATGGTACGGGCAAAAGATGAAACACTTGTTATGGTATTTGGCCATTAAAGATATCATGTAAGAAGTGACAAAATCCTGGTCGTTGCCGATCAAGGTAGCAGAGATCCTAAAAGGGCACATGAAACCGAAGGATTCTAGTCCTTTTTAAACCAACTCATAACAAGCCTTATAATTAATTTATCAAATAAACAACATCCATTTAGTCACAAGAATGAATCAAAAACACATAATATAGTAGGAATTATATTCAACAGCTAGGTATCTTACATCATAAAGACTTAGAGCACAAATACGTTCAACTCGTCTCCTGTGAGAAGTTGAGTGACATCCTCCCCAACGACCATAATATCCTGGTTGTCAGGGTACCCGAAGATCATCTTTCCACATCGAAAGGAGATGAGGCTGTCTGGCAAAAGCCTCGATAACTGAGCCATCATTTGATGACAATTGTCACCGAGATGACTCAAGGCCAACTCAATGAGATCGATTTGGGCGACGTCCTTCACGAACTCAGTTGTCTCGGGACTGCTAGGACCGCTAGCAACACCTTCAGGTGCGTCCTTTTTACTCGTACCTCTTGGCTGATTCAAACAAATTCAAGAATTTAGTGGATACATTAGTAGAATACAACTAACCAAATGAAGTGAGGCGAAATGTATTTACCTCGGTCGTTAGGAGCCGATGTAACACCCCCAAATTACTAACATAATAATAATAATGATAGTAATTTTAGTAACTTAGGGGTATTACCGCCACGTGTCACCACGCTTCGGCTGTGCTAACTAATTACTATATTGCAGTGGAAGAAAAACTCAATTTATTTATTAAAATAATTTGATTATTCAAAGGTAAAAAAGTTTAATAAGAAAAATTATGAAAACTTCTAACTAGTATGTGCCCTTTGATGTTATGCTTCCATGCACATATATTCCTGCAAACCTACTCACCATAAATGATAAGTAGGGTGATTTAAAAACAAATAGGAAAATACGTGTCAGTGTAAAAACACTGTGTACATATACATGCTAAAAGAAATACTTTGACTTTTAAATTCCTTTATTTTGAACTTTCCCTTTTATAAGGCAATAAACTTAAAACCTTCCTTTATAATAATCCAATACAAATGGAATTATTATAGCCATTAATAAAAACAGTATCCTCTTCTTATATCCCCTCCTTGATCCTAAGTGTGCACACCCCCCAAGTTAGTTATCCCATCACGGATCTATCCTTGGAGTTTACTTTTTTTTGCCAACAAGTGGACTTTGAAGCATGAACCCTTCTTGATTATGAAATCAAGCGGTAGTGTATAATAATAATAACTCTCCTTTTATAACTCCTTTAAATACAAATACCTTGCTTTAATTATTAAAGCTCATTGAAAATTATTAAATCACAAATTCCATCCAGCCCTTTTGAAACATGATACATATTAAATAAAATAAGGTAAATGTATATCACCCTTTTTTTTGTTATTGAAATTTCAAATAAATAACCATATATAAACATATATTTAAAAATATCTTAGCACAATATCACAAAATAAAATATTCAATTGGACATCAAAAGATTCAACACATATACGTACCTTAAATTCTAATACTTCCTAGCAACTTTTTACTAAACTTCAAGTTGATCCTCCTATCAATTTAAAAATGAACTAATCAACACAATGCAACACAATATTTATGCACATAATATTAAAACTTTAATTAGTTTAGAAATAGTTTTAAGAATTAAACAATTTGCAAAACAATTAAATAGTTAGGGAAAGATGATGCTCACGGAGGCTGGTGGTTGTTGGTGGCACAAGATGGCCGAAGAGATGCAGAGAGTGTCTTGAGAGAGAGGGATAAGGTTTGAGAGAAGTAGAAAGGGTTTAATGATTTTTGTGTGAAAAATTATGTGAGATTTAAGGGTCTATATATAGTAGAAATTAGGATAAATTTTAGAATTTTAAAATATTAAAAGATAAATATGAATTTCAAATGATAATTATCCTCCAAATTTTCAAAAAAATCTTTTATTTATAAAATAATTAAATTATTAAATTATTAAATAGTTTAACCAATTAAAATTTTTTAATTAAAAAAAACCAATTAGAATTAGCTAGAAAAGATAAAATTTTATAATAATAATTTTTTTTTTAGAAATATCAATCATAGAAAAAGGATAGGTTAAGGATAAAATTTATTATATTTTTTTTTCAAATCTATAATTTTTAAATTAAAACTATTTTTTTAACTAAAACTATCCTTTAAATTAGGATTAAATATATATAATAATAAATTTTAAAAAAATTCTAATCATGGCTATGGTCGAATTTTGTTTTAATATATATATTTTTTTCTTTGGTAAATAAATCCGATTTTTAACATTATCCATTTTAAATTAAAAATATTCTTTATAAATATATTAAACTATTTTTTTATTAAGAATAATATTTTAAAAGCTTCTATAATATTCTAGAATAAATGTGGATACTTTGGATATTTTTCGGGATATTTTAGAGGGCTTTTTGGGAATTTAATGGAATAATTAAGAAATTAAATATTTATTTATAAAATTATTTTAATAAATTATTAATTTAATATATAAATGATGGTCCATAATTATGATTGGTGCCAAAATAATTTTTAAATTATTTATTTTATACTAAAATATTTTTAATATAATGTCTAAAATATGGGGTATTAGAGCCGAACTAGATGCTTTGGCCACTGTGTAAAGGTCCCGTGGGCTTGCTCGAGCCTTTTGATGAAGGTAGAAGGGGCAGGGACAGGGACATCCTTATATACCTAATCATAGTCGTCAACGCTGACCTTTACATGATCAGGAAGGATGTCAGCATGGTGGTCTCGAGTCAGAGATGGATGAACGGTTCCTAAAGCAACGACAATTGCTTCATTTCCGTTCAACATGTGTAAGAACTGACAGGAAACTTTCCCCTACAATATAAGTGACAAAGATGTCAGTATCTTATTCATTTAAATTATACGAATTTCATATGCGAGTAGTAGTTTGCAAAACATGAGTAGACAAACCTATAGATCCTCAAAAGGATCTCTAAGCCTCGAGATGCTGTTGGATGGGAAGACTGGAGGGTAAGGCCTAATGCTACGCTTAGGATCCTACATAGGTGGTTGCGGGATACTGAACTGCGTAGCAAACAACCTAAAATATTCTTGGAGCATTAGATCCATCTTCTTCTCTATCTCCTTAATCATCTTAGCTCGAACTCGCTGCTCAGCCTCTCTCACAGCCTTGTCGATTTGAACTTTGACGTCCTCTACCCTCTTCATCAAGACTGAGCTCCTCTTGTCAGCCCCAAACACAGTGTTTCGCCCTACACCGATTCCGTAACCGACCACCCGACCCAGGTGGTCTTTCTTGCTGAGGGCACGGGACAAGATGTCATCCCGTGGTTGAGAGACGAACTCTCCCGATTCCTCTCTCCGTCTCCATTCCTCCTGCGCATTTAACAAAAGAGAAGAAAATATCAATTAGTGAATGATAAGTAATAAGACGAATATGGTAACATTACAAATAAACATATCTTACAATGGAGTCTCGGACAGTAGCGGTCCGTTGGTCAGGCACCACGAGACGTTTGTCATCAGGGACGGATCTCGCAAGAAGATAAGTCATCGTCCTATGTGGAAGACTCGAAACAATGGATGAACAAATGGATGACGATGACGGAACTGACAGAATAAAGCCCTTTTGCCTCCAGATTTCACTCATCTCAGCATATGAGTGTTCACCCATATGATGAGGATACAAGTTCTGGACCGCACTCCTCTTCGCCTTCTCGCTTCTTTGTTGTTTATAGGAAATAAGTAAATACATATAAGAAAATATAGGAAACAAGTAAATACATATAAGAAAATATTTTTTCGTTGTAGTAATATATATTATATTACTATCATACGATATTCAACGAAATGCTTACCCTAAACTCCTCTATGGAGTGCATCTTCACGAATGTGTTCCAATCGTCCTCAGAGATAAAGTTGTAGAGCTCCCAAGGTTACTTCCTGGTCTGGCCCTCCTTATTCTTTATACAAGAGATCCAACCACTCACGAGCTTGGCCTTTAAGTCTCTCAATTTCAAGTCGCAAGAGGTGAGAACCGCCTGCTTCTTTTAAGGATCCTCCTCGATCTAGAACTCTTTCTGTATGATTTACAAACAAAAAATAATACAATTAGATTTATAAAAAATAACACATTTAGATTTGCAAAAAATAACACATTTAGATTTGCAAAAAATAACATAATTTAGTATATTAATTACCTTCGCGTCTTCCCAAAGCATATCCTTCACACCTTTCGGGACGGAGCTCCAGTCCGATATCAAGATCGACACTTTCGAGCGAATGATCTCCCCCAAATGGTTCTTATAGGCCTTATATCCCACAAAGGTGTCCGAGTGCATCCCACTCTAGAACTCTCTAGACACCGGGGATGGACTTACTCCCTTTCGAGGGACCTCTCCCACTCTCTTCTTCTTTGTCTGTAGGGTGTCAAAAGCAAAAGATGGATCAGGTCCTCTATGTTCTTTTTTTTCTTTTAATTTGCAAAAAAAAAAAACAAGTAAAGTTAATATGAATCAAAGAGTAAACAATTAGAACAAAAAATAACATAGATGAATGTAGAAACTATATGCAATAAACTTCTATATATGCAAATTTGCTGTTTATTAACAAGTTGTTTAGATTCTCCTACTCTATCCTTTTAATTAATAGTACCTTTTTGTTGTATAAGAAAAGTTATATGCTGAATCAATTTTCTTGACAGCTCATTATTACTCAGACTCCTTAGCTACATAGAATCCTTCATCATGGTCATTGCGTCTTAGAATATCGTCAACAACTAATTTTGGGATATTCCATGTCAACATCATCAACTGACCAATTGCCATCGACAGGATCGACCATGTAAAAAATTGCTTCGCCTGTGAAGCTAATATGAATATATCGGCATGATGTCCAAGGCGATTGGGATTTACTAGGGTTAAATACCTGTGTTCGTCCTTCTTTACCCCGCAGTTATAATCAACCTAACTATAATAAAAAAGAGGAATATTGAAATTAACATAGTCAAGTTCGAAAATATTAACAATAACCCTATAGTATGAACTTTGTTTGTCAATTAATGTTCAATCCTTTGAACTAGAAAATTCTGGAGACGTGCCAATAACCATTACACCACTATTCTGCATAGTTGACTTCTCATCTTGGCGCTTTGGGTAAAAAGAATAACCGTTGATGTTTAATCCCTCATATGACATAACTTGAAATTTAACACCATATGCCAACCACCTTAATGTATCAAAAATATCGTTGGGTGTGTCGGATAATTGAGCCATGACCCTTGCCTTGAACCATTCAATAAATGTCGCATTATGCTCCTTTACCAGCTGCAAATCCCTTTTAGAAGGATATTGACTCCTCAGAGTGTTCATGTGCTCATTTATATACGGATGGACTTCACTCAGGTTTTACAAAATAAACAATTCAGCCTTATATTTCAAATCAAAACTAAGTGAAATTCATTTCTGACCAATAGTGCCATAACCCTCAAGCCTCCCTGCATGTCTTGATTTTAGCACCCCAATTTCATGCGCTCGGACAAGATACTTTGCAATCCATGATGCAACTTCTTTAGCAATTGTTCTCTGTACTATACTGGCCTCTGGTTTGCCTGGATTCATGACTCTACTCTTCAAGGTATCCATCTCTCATTCGAATGGATACATATACCTCCCCCAAACTGGCCCACATAACTTAATCTCACAAACCAAATGAATAACCAAGTGATGCATGATGTCAAAGAAAGAAGGTGGGAAATACATTTCAAATTGACAAATAGTCTCGACCACATCAGCTTACAAGTCATCTAATATCATTGGATTTATTACCTTTCTAGAAATAGCATTGAAGAATATGCATAGCCTTGTAATTGTGTATCTCACTTATGGAGGCAATATCCCTTGAATAGCAACGGGAAGAAATTGTTGCATCAAAACATGACAATCATGGGATTTCATACCTACTAACTTCAGATCATTCATTGAAACATGTTTTGCAAAATTTGAAGAGAACTCAGCAGGAACTTTAAGTCCATGCAAAGACTCACAAAAGCTGATCTTCTCCTCCTCGAAAGTGTGAACCAAGCTAGAGGAAGATTCCATCATTTACTATGTTCTTGAGGAGTCAATTCAGCTTGCCCCATAGCAGCCATGTCTCTCCTAACTTTAATCCCATCCTTGGTTTTACAAGGCATATTTAAGAGAGTCCCAACAATGGCATCACAAATGTTCTTCTCAATGTGCATGACATCAAGGCAATGTCGTACCTCTAAATGGTGCCAATAGGGAAGACTCTAGAACACATACCTCTTCTTATAACCACCAGCTGATCTACTTTTTGAGCTCTTTCCAAACACAGTTTTAAATCCCTTCACCCGATCATATACTTCACTCACACGTAGAGGGAGACGAGCTTCTTAAAACTCTATGCAGCCATTAAAAGCTTTCCTCTTTCTTATGAAAGGATGATCTTCTGGAAGGTATTTGCGAAAACCCATGTAAACATGCTTCCCACAATTCTATAGGCGCATAACTTCTACATATTCTTCACATACCAGGCATGCAGTCTTCCCCTTCATAGCATAACCAGAAAGATTTCCATAAGCCGGGAAATCATTGATTGTGCAGAAGATCAAGGCACGCATAGAGAAATTTGATTTAGAGTAAGCATCAAAAACCTAGACACCTTTCTCCCACAACAATCTCAAGGCATCGATAAGAGGAGCAAGATAGACATCTATGTCATTACCAGGTTGTTTAGGTCCAGATATAAGAAGCGATAACATGATGTATTTGCGCTTCATGCATAACTAAGGTGGCAAATTGTAAATAGTGAGAAGAATGGGCCTATACTAGGTGCTTAAGATCCCAAATGGATTCATTCCATCCGTGCAAAGACCTAGCCTAAGATTTCGATCTTCCCTACCAAAATCCGTGAACATCCTATCGATGTTTCTCCATCTTTCTTAACAACCCATCTTTCTTCCTCCCCTCAGCATGCCACCACAAAAATTTTGCATTACTATCATCTGAGTAAAGTCTCTTAAACCTCATTATAATTGGAAGATACCATAGAACCTTGGCCGAAATCCTATTCTTTCTCAAATCAAGCTCATTGTGCTTCTTTTTATAACGGGAAACTCCACATACTGGACATTCATCTAGATCCACATACTATTCTCGATATAAAACACAATCATTTCGACACGCATGGATCTTCATATAATCCATTCCCATAGGACACATGAGTTTCTTGGCCTCGTAGGTAGAAAGTGGCAGTTCATTGCCCTCAGGAAGCATATCCGATATAACTTCTAACAAGTGTGTGAAACTCTTGTCAGTCCAATTGTGGCATGCTTTTAAGTTGAAGAGCTTCATAACAACACTCAATTTAGTGTGTGAAGTACAAGAAGGATACAGAGGCTTCTCTACAGCTCTAAGGATTTCATCGAAGATATGAGGACGATCTGTGAAATCATCCTCAACATCATGCATCATCTCATCTATTCTGTCCTCTTCCACTCCATCCTGCCCTCTAACATCATCATATAACTCATTAACATTCAACCCATCTTCATTATGAGGTGGCTTCTCCCTACTAGGGCACTTACTAGCGCTTGACCCAAATTCTAATATTTCACCATGCCAATTCCACGTCCTATAATCCACTTTAAAAACTTGATGAATTAGATTATCTTAGATTTCACTAATGTCATGATAACCCCTAGAGTTGTTACAATCATAAACGGACACAATACTATCTTCAAATGATTTTCTACTTGGTGTCTAAGTGCAACCCTAGCAAACTCCTCAACGCCTTGTATGTATTTCGTTGAGGTTCGATTACCGTACATCCAAGCTCGATCCATTTTGAACTTCTAAGAATTAAACAAAAAACTTGAGATGGTAGTTCAAGGCAATGAAATTATATATCATCGAAAAACTTATTTTATATACTAAGCAAAAAATTCAATCTTAGTTTATATTCATTGAAACGTCAACCTTTTAAGTTTTGCCTTCCTTAAGGTGTATCTCTGTTTTTTTCCCATGTCAATGTCTTCACCTAATTAGACCTATTATATGGCCTTGTTGGTAGGCTTATGTGATGCGTAGTTTATACTTCAACTTTATAGATCTACTAGTATCAAACAATACATTAAAACCACAAACATACACCATGGCACAAGTAAAAAGCACAAAATTTTTCACCTTTCTTAAACTAATGCCTATCTTCAACTGTGAGTCTTTATATGATTATTGTACATCGTATATGCGTTCTTGAGCTGTGATTAAATTCATCTAATTGTGAGTCTTTATATGAAATGTCATGACACAATTAACTAAAGAATTATCTACATATACGTAGCTATTCATTCAACCAATGTTAATCCCTTTTCGGGTGAGTTTACCATTAATGAATTCATCATTTTCCAACACTACTAATTAAATTTTCTTGAACTTGTTAATATTTTATAAATGAGTATACAAACTGTCTCTTAGAATGAGAAACTGTCTAAGTTGCTTTACAAAGTGTATTTTTCTCTAATATTTTTCTTTTTCTCGACTAATATGTATTCGACTTCTAAATTCATCATTTTCCATCACTACTAATAACATCAATAAACTAATAAGGTTGGGATGTCAAAATAAAACACAAATACACAATGACATAAAGTCTACATAATTCAACAACAAATTTAACAAAGTCTACATATTTTAAAAAAAAAGGAAATATGTACCTCCAATTTCGCGAAGAAGAATATGAAAGTCACTGAGTCCTTTAGCCCAGATGCGAATGCTAAGCTCATTCGAAGAGAGAGAGAAAGTTTACAAGTGGGTATTATGGGGTTAGGGCTAGAGACAAAAAGGGAGGATGTCAAGTTATGGGGTTAGGACTAGCTATAGAAGACGAAGGTAAGTAGAGTTAGGATTTTTTTTCGTGCGCTAAAGTGTTGGAAGTCTGGGGAAGCCTGGTCGTGTTTTGAAATGGCCTGGAAAAGAAAAGGTTGGGTTAATATATTAATGAACAAGTGTTGCAGTTATTTAAATAACCGCAACACTTGTGTTATAAGTGTTGCGGTTATATAAATAACCGCAACACTTATTCATTAATTTTTTGTCATTTCCTGGCCATTAATATATGAATAAGTGCTGCGGTTATTTAAATAACAACAACACTTATTCATTAATATATTTTTATTTTCCAGATCATTAATAAGTGTTGCGGTTATTTATATAACAGCGGCACTTATGACCATGATATTTTCCCAGAATTCCTTTTTACCATGGCATTTCATGACGAACATAAATGTTGCGATTTTTTTAAATAACTGTAGCACTTATAACTCACAAATGCTGCGTTTTTTAACCGCAACATTTATGGTGTTAAGTGATATTGTTATTTTAATAACCGAAGCATTTAGTTTAAAAGTATGTTCTCCCGATTCATGTGCTTTGAAATTTATTTAACCGCAGCAATTGAAACGAAGCAATTGAAGTGTTTTCTACAAGTGTTAAAAGCTCAATAGGCCTAAGTACTTATACCCCAATTAGGCCAAGAAGAAAGGCTAAATTTTAGCTTTAATAAGCGTAATTTAGTTTTAGGTGGAAAATACTATTGGGTTTATATATACTAATTGCTTCAAACAATCTATCATTTTTTTCAATGTAGGACTTTGATTTTATATATAAAACTCTCTCCAACCATATTTCATTTTAATCCAATGTGGGACTTTTGGTTTATATCAAGCCATCTTTTATTTATTTTAATTTTATATTTTAAGTATACTTTTTAATAAATATATACTATAAATGAAAGTTCGAGTTTCTCACAAACTTTTTGAGTTGAGTTTTGATTTGCTCAACTTGGCTCGTTAACTTATCGAGTCGAGTTTTGACCGAGTTTTAACCGAGTCGAGTCCGAGTAGCTCACGAGTAGCTCAACTCAATTCAAACTTATTGGATAATAGTCCCCACATAACAAGTGAGAAAGATTCGCCCCCAGCAATGGCGTTTGCAAGAGGTTTTAATTTGAAGTTATTGACAAGATCAAGTCCGCTGTTGAGGCTTCTTGTCCTGGAGTTGTCTCGTGTGCTGGTATTATTATTCTTGCAGCCGAGGCTTCAGTTTCTTTGGTTTAACATTGCATAGTTTAGCTGTTCATATAATAGCTCCAGCCATATGTATGATGTATCTCTCAATAATTAACATTGATATATATACACAGTCATGCTCATATATGCATCATCATAAGTTTTTTGCTTAATTGTTAGTCTTTGTTACCAGTTCTAGTTAGGGGTGGAAAAAACTGACCTGACCTGAAAACCCGATCCGAACCCAACCTGAAAATAGCTGGTTAGGGTTGAGATTTTCGACACGAAAACTAAAATGGGTTGACACGAACCCGACTTGAAATTAAATGGGTTAGGTTAAGGTTGAAAGTTCCAATTCGAAAATGACCCACGTAACTCGAAATTATTTTTGGGTCAAAATCAAGGCGGGTTAACCCGAACCCGACCGTATAACCAAACTATATTAATTAGGTTAAAAAAAATTTACTTAACCAGTCACCCACTTTGCCCAACCCCCAAGCCCAAATTAAAACCCTAAAAGATAATTAAACTACTATTGTCAACTTGTGAGCTGTTTCATCTCAACTCTAGGTGGCAAAAACTGACCCCAAAGACCCGAACGCGACCCGAAAATAGCGGATATGGTTGATATTTTCGACACAAAAATTTAAATGGGTTGAAACGAACCCGACCCAAAATTAAATGGGTTAGGTTCGGGTTGGAGTTTTCAATCCAAAAACTTAAATGGATCAGATTTGGGGATAGCTAACCCGAATACGAAACCGACCCGACCTGATCCGTTTGCCACCCCTAGTTCCAGTCAGGAGGGCCCTAGCTTCTTGGAATGTGATGTTAGGAAGCAGGGATAGTACAACAACATTTCAAGCAAAGCCCAACACAGATCTTCCTGCTCCATCCTCTTACTTAACCACTCTTGCCTCCATACTCTTTAACTAAGGCCTTAATCTCACCGATCTTTAACGTACACATGCATATGCATCTCTATAGGAATCTCTAAGAAAGCAGCAAGTGAAATCCTACACATACTAAATATGCTTCAAAATTAATACTTTTCATTAGCTAAAAAGCTTCCATCCACGTGAACCCAACAACCAGCCCATGCGCCCTACAACAGTTGACAAGGTCACAGTCTATAAATTAAGAAAGAACAATATTATGTATGCATGCATGACCAGATCGAGAATATAAATAAAGTGTAATAATTGTTATTGATACTCCATATTAAGTCGATATCATACCTTATTTATTATTTCTGCCTTCTTGAGCAACACTTGAGGCCACAAAATTAATATCATCAATTGTCTTGCCACTTAATTAGGATCCTAATATAAGCTTATACATTACACTTATAAAATTAGATAAATTTTTGTTAAGACGGGAAAGTTTATAGAGATTTGCTCGCAACCAAATTCTAAAATTACATAACTAAAAAATCAAAATTATTTTTAATACAGATCTTATAAAATTATGATTTTTATTTAATCCATTTCGTATAAAAAATTGTTTTCAGGCAAGAACCATTACTGCTATATAAGGGTTTTTTTTAATTCATACAATATCAGGATACTGCTATCTCATATTTATGCATTATTATGCCAGATAAAACTATTGTTATACCAGATATAGGTATTATTATGTCAGATATAGAAATACAAAAGATATAAAAATACAAAAAATATATAGCAGGTATAGACATTATGATCTCAGCTATAAAAATAAAATTACGAAAATATCCTTTGATATATTTATATTAAATATAAATTAAAAATTTTCTCTGCTATATATGTTTCAATTTATTCAACTAATTTTGAGTCCGAACGATATTCAAATTGTTAAATGAATGATAATTATGATACTTAGAAAAATACAAAAAAATATCAAAATTATTGATTGGATCATTTTTTTTATACATTTTGCTTCTTATATGATAAAAAAAAATATAAGATTATCAAATACGTATCAACATTTATACTCAAGGTCGAGGGTTAGAAAAATTGATATCTAGTTTACTCTTATTGGTTTTTTAAGCTAAACGTTTTAGTTGTAAAATGCCGAATATATGTGAATAAATTAAAATCTCAACAACCCATAAATAGAATTCTTATTTTGGGATTGATGTTGGATATTCATGAACATATGGTTTATAAAATACTCATGATGGTATACATGGTTTGGAAGCATAGTATGAATTATAAGTAGAATTGTAGAAGAATTGGATGTAAACCATCAACTAATTAAAAAGAATTTTTTTATTATAGTATGATTTGGAAATCATAGTACAATAAGGGTATGATTGACTTTCTTTCTTAATTTAAGTTGATTTGTGTGTTTAAACTAAGGCGATTATTGAAATTCACATAAATTTTTTTATATCATCTTTATTAAATTAGATATAGATATGTTTAGTATAAATAATAACTTAAATCACAACACGAATCTCCTACATTAACTTAGTTAAGGACTACGCATATTAGTCTAATTTGAACATATTTCATAAAATATCGTGATCCCAATAATCATTATTTTTCTTTCATTAAGCATATTAGTAATGAATTTTGTTTTAGAGTAATTTTTAAGAGGACTTTAACAAATTAAAAATATTTAATATTTAATTTTCTTTAAAAGTAAAGATTATTTGATGTACACAAAACTGTTTAGTTTCACGAATACCCAAATTATTTCCAAATTTGTCTTTAACTTATATGTTTTCTAAACTAGCATAATACATGTCAGACAACAGTAATATCAAGTAATATGTAGTTAGACCAAGAAATAACCCCTTTAATTAAAATATTTTAAAGAAAATCCAATATGAAGAATTAATTATTAAAAATAAGATCCTTATGTATAAGATTACAATAAGAATGTGAAAATTATAATACATGCATTTGTTTTACATATTTTTTTAATTCATAATCGTACAAGACAATGGTGCTGACATCATGTCTTGTTGCCTTAGTTAGTCAATGACGGTACATAGCGATGCTTGGTGGTAGTTGGGTTATGCTAGTGGTGGGCATAGGCCATGCTGGGCAAAGCTAGCTACAAAGCTTGGCATTTGTGAGCTAATAATGTTGTGGGACATTGCGTAGGCTACGATTACTATGTCTTTGTAAGTCAAGAGTTGCTACATGAGCTGAGATGAGCTGTCCTAAAGTTGCCTCGCTGGTGCACTGAGTCCTCGTGAGCTCAATGAGCTGGATGCCTAGTGTTGACTATGTGTGTGGACTGAAGTTAGCTCGGTGGTGGACTAAAGCTAGCTCGGTAGTGAACTAAGTCGAGGAGCTTAGCTGGCATGGACTAAGTCCAGTAGCTTGGCTTGGCGTGGACTAGGTCGCTGCTGGCTATAGATGTGCATGTGCACGACACATGGAAGGAAATTATGCTTTGACTTGATCAATGGGCATGCATGTGCGCGACACATGCATGATAGTTATTCATAAAGGCAAATAGTTATCTGGCAAAGGGACATCTGCGAGATTAAATGGGCAGTTACCAAGCGTAGGAAACAACTGTTGGGGGCAAATGTATTGTTCCGAAAATGTAACCTCCTTGAGGGCTATTATTATAATTTATATTCGTGTCTGTTCATGTATGGACCCCTTTGTGGGAGCCTTCATATAACAATCCACGAAATTATATGTGTATGCTTGATCAGTGTATTCGTTGGTTGGCAATAATAATTCGTGTTTAGTCTCAAACATTGTGTGTTGTTCATATTTGCGTAGTAGGTTGGTTAGATTAGTCTAACACCATCATAGAGTAAATCGAAAAAAGTGCCTCGCGACATTTTTGGTATCATAGCAAGGATTTGAAGAATGTGGCACTCAGTCTGAGAAGACTTGCATTTTTTCGTAGTCTTTACAAAGCCGAGAAGAGATCAGAAAGGATACCTCAGATTGTCAAAAGCACGCATCCAGTGCATAGAGAATTACTTGGGATGTGCAAGAGAAGAGGAACTTTCGGCCACTATGGTTAAGGAGTTTATTCAAGTGATCTTCGATCAATTATTAGAGATGCATAGCATGTTAAAAACCCTCATCAATAAGCAACGCAATTCAGTGGGCGAGGGTAGTGGAATCCCCACAAAATTCCATGAGAAGCAGATGGAAATCGACTTTGAATTGTCGTATTTGAGGGAAGAGATGGCTATATTGAAGAAGGTTGTTAGTGCTCCAAATTCATCCACTGGCCCGTCGGACAAGATGAAAATTCTATATCTAAAGTCGTTCAAGGGGAATATGGATTCCAAAGTCCTAGAGAATTTCCCTTAGGATATGGAGCACTTCTTTAAAGTGTCTGGTCGTATGGATGATCAGAATGTAGACGTTGGTACGTTATATCTTATAGGGAATGTCAATTGTGGTGGCGATCCCACTTGGAGGCAGATAAGGCTTCCGGAAGAGGGGAAATCTCCAAATAAGAGATGCTGAAAGAGGAGTTGCGAAAGCAGTTCTTGCCGAATAATACTTCATGGGTGGCCCTTTACAATTTACAAGGGCTAAAGCACACGGGTTCAATCCATGAGTATGTTAAAGAATTTTTGTCTTTAATATTGGATATTCATAGTATGTCCGAATATTACTAGTATTCTAGTGTTTTTTAGGGTTTGAAGCCAAGGACTCAAAAAGAATTACGGTGACAAAAGGTGGAGTGAACAGTGTCATTGTTGCTGCAAAGGCATTGGTGACTAGAAGTCAAATGCTCCTGCCTTGGAGGACAGTGGCAAGAGCAAGGGTAAGTTTGAGAAACCAAACAATCATGGGAAAAAACAAAAGTTTGGGAAGAAGCAATGGAACAAGGCTGAGAAAGTCAAAGGATCAGGGAATAAGGAGGAGGATGGGGGCAATACTAAGAAGCCTCATTTCTCTGATGGATGCTTTATTTGTAAAGGGATACATTTGTACAGAAATTGTCCTAAGCGCCAAAAACTTTCTAGGTTGTTGGGTGAGAAAAATGATAAAGAGTCCTCCAAGGGGAATGAGGAAGAGACACCTCA
Organism: Dysphania ambrosioides; assembly: GCA_026401315.1. Classification (NCBI taxonomy): domain Eukaryota; kingdom Viridiplantae; phylum Streptophyta; class Magnoliopsida; order Caryophyllales; family Amaranthaceae; genus Dysphania; species Dysphania ambrosioides. The sequence continues at coordinate 23,270,658 of CM048670.1, forward strand.
TATGGGCACAATGAAGGTATTAAGTGCCATGAATGGGGATTCTGCTAAGTCTATTAATGGGCTAATGTACTACAACATGAGCATCAATGGGAAGGAGATGCTAGCAATTATGGATATGGGTGCAATCTATAATTTCACAAAGATGAAGACCGCAGTGAAGATAGGTTTGCAAGTGGATCCCTCAAGCCACACATTAAAGGTTGTGAATTCAACGGCAAAGTCATCTAGGTTGGTGAAGGACGTGGTAGTTTCCATTAGGGCGTGGAAAGGCAAGGTGGTTTGCTTGATGTGTCCATGGATAATTATGAACTTGTGCATGGAAACAAATTTTCTAACTCTGCAAAATCTTTTGTAGCCCCTTATTTAGGCGGAGTTCTAATTAGGGATGAGAAAACCCCATGCTATATGCAAGGTATGTCTAAAACCAACTCGTCCATTTCAACTAACGGCTTGTTAAGTGCAATGTAGGTTAAGAAAGGCCTTAGTCAAGGTGAGCCTACGTTCATTGGTGCCTTGGTTTAAATAAAGAAGGATGTTTGGGTGGAAGTGTCCAATGTAGTTGCGCATTTGTTGGAGGATTACCAAGGAATCATGCATGAAGATCTCCCAAAAAAGTTGCCTCCCAAGTGTGCGATGGATCACGCCATGAGCTGGATGCCTAGTGTTGACTATGTGGGTGGACTAAAGTTAGCTCGATGGTGGACTGAAGCTAGCTCGATAGTGGAATAAGTCGAGGAGCTTAGGTTGGTGTGGACTAAGTCCAGTAGCTTGGCTGGGCGTGGACTAGGTCGATGGTAGCTATGGGCGTGCATGTGCGCGGCGCATGGAAGACAGTTATGCTTTGGCTTGATAAGTGGGCATGCATGTGTGTGGCTCTTGCATGTCAGTTATTCATGAAGGCAAATAATTATCTGGTCAAGGGACATAATCGAGATTTAAATGGGCAGTTACCAAGCGTGGGAAACAACTGCTAGGGGCTGATACATTGTTCAGAAAACGTAACCGCCTTGAGTGCTATTGTTGTAATTTATATTTATGCTTGTTCATGTATGCTGCCTCTTTTTGGGAGCCTTTATATAAGGAAACCTTGGGGTGTGTCTAAAGATCTACGAAATTATATGTGTATACTTGACCAGTGTATTCGTTGGTTGGCAATAATAATTCGTGTCGAGCCTCAAACGTTGTGTGTTGTTCATATTTGCGCTGGTTAGATTAGTCAATGCCATCATAAGGTAAATCGAAAAAAGTGCCATGTGACACTAGGTCAGCTAGGTTATCTCACATAGGACCAATGATAGTAGGCTTATGAAATATGTATTTTATTTTCACTAATATGATGACCCTCCAAATATTTATACACGCGACAATTAATCCTCTTTGGTTTAGTAGAGCAGCAGCCTCACAACCCTAGCTTGTGGTTTTTTTTTTTTCATCTTCTGGGTTTTTTCCGTATAATACCTGATATGTTTTTTATTTTTTGTTTAATTAGTAAAAATAGTTTTTTCCAAAAAGTGTATCTTTTTAAAATTCGTTTTTAACCTGTGGGAAGTGTCTAGGGTTCTGTAACATTTTTTTTCTATTCAACATCTTAAGTTTCAAAATTAGAAAAAGATATGTATTTTAGTTATAAGTTATACTCGTATTTAATTTTTATAAACCAAAATATTTAATTTCTTCAAATACCTTCATTTTTTTTATTTTTCTTGTTTTTTGTACTTAATATACATCCATGTTTAAATATACATTAATTGGAGATTCTTATCATTGATATTATATCAAAGTTCTCAATCTCATATTGGTCTGCCAGTGGTTTCTATCTTCATGGAAATAAAACATTCTTAAATCTTAACATAGTGGCCTAGACTTTCGATTTTATATATATAGTTGCACTCTTGCTCCGTATATGCATCCAAATTGCCAATGCTACACAAAATGGAGTTGCAAAGCTATTTAAATAAAATAAAAACAAAGTGATAAAAATATATTATAAGGTATTAGATAAAAGGTTCCCTAAAAGAAAAAGGTATTTATTTATAATGGTTAGGCACAATCAGAATTGAATAAGATTTATTAAGAAACCCATAAGACAAAATGCTAAATATGATTCAAATCACTAAGCTCCTACCACCGTGAACATGATAAGCATTCTGATAATCTTTTTATTACGAAGATCATCTCAATTGTACTTGTTGCTAATTATATTTGAGATAATTATTTCAAACCTTATTCTAGCAAGTGGTAATGTTTGAATTTAATTATAAAAAATTGTATGTCCATTTTAATTCATTGATAGTTCAGTTCATGAAAGTTTGACTATGATAAATTTGTATCATGTACTTGGTAAAAACATTTGATATATAAAATGAAAATAGTGCTTAAAATAAGAAGAATAAGAAGAGATCTTGACCCTTCAAATGGTAAGGTCGAATGCTAGATTTTTCACGTGAAACAAATGATTACTATAACAATAAAAAAAAAAGTTTCACTATAACAATAAAAAGAGTCATTATAAGTGAAAAAAAAATTATTTGGTCACTATGAGTTAAAAATAGTCACTATATATACGTAAAAATATCATCCGTTGGATTTAGGAGATGAAGAGTCAATATATCTTCTCATCCTTCTCATTTTAAGTACCTTTCTTATTTTAACTTTTACATATATATTCTAAATAAATCAAAACTAAAAAACAATTATATGGTTGGTTTGAGTTTGCAAATGTTGTCTTCTTATAAATAATAACACTCCTTCCATCGATCTTAAAAAGGTTAAAAAATAATTTCTTTCTTACGATTGCTTGCCAACTTCGGAATGTCTTGCAATCACAGTCCATTATATATGTTGATTATCAAAGGACAATAATAATACTATTTATATATGCTTGTGTTGGAAGACATCGAGTTCCTTAAATAAATAAAAAAAACCTAGTAAAGTTTTGTTATAAAAGGGTTGAGATGGTTCGAATCTATATTCCATATATATTACTGTAAATATATTAAGAAGTGTAATGAGTATTTTAGTTCTATTTTCATGAAATTGTACTCTCTAAAATGAAAGTTACACTATTCAAAATAAAGTTGTACTAATAGAAAATAAAATAAAGTTGAATATAAATCCTCTTTTATTTTTAATTTAAAAAATTTTATGTATTTCATTTATAGCACTTTATACCATGATTTCTTATATAAGGAGTATGATTATTAGATACCTGAATTTTAAATCGAGTTTACTAATTATTAACCTTAATATTGATAATTTAGAATATTTTCTTCTCAAAACATACTTTTCTAAGGACATACTCTATTTCAATTATGTTGCGTGAAAACAAAAGTCAGTACTCATGTTCTATTATAGATCTAGAGTGACGGACTATGTCATTACACGGAGAGGGGTGTATACAAATATGAATGTATGCATGTATGGTATGTATGTGATAAGAAGATTATTGTTGCTGTAATTACTGTTTAGTGATGGATAAGTGGATAACCATTAAGTCTTTAATTAAGCTAATACCTATTTTCCAGTAAGAAATGAAAATTGTGCGCCAAACAAGTTTAGAATTCTCCGTATATTTATGGATTAATTTGATACATTAATTGTAAAATTAGTAAGCAAGATCGGGCCGTACGAGGCAACAGTCAGTGTCTTGCCAAACCAAAAGCTGAATCACTCCACTGACCAATTCAGCAAGTATTAAACTAGCTACTTTAGGTGACAGAGAGAATATGCATGAGAGCATTGATTTACAAATAACAATCAAATACCTTTGCTCCGTCAACAGCTTCACTTTTACACTACCACAAAAAGTTTGCCCATTACTTTTATATAGTCTGTTAATATGCTTTTACTACTGCTCTCAATTGCGCGCATAATTAATTATTGTAGCCACTGCACAACGTATACGATATAATAACGTTTAGGTGTACAAAGATAAGATAATCAATTCATTATTTCATATTGATCTGGTTTTATGAGTACGATCGACTTAGGTTGTACTCCGTAACTTGTAACTACCCACTTAGGTTCCGTTCAAATATGGATGTAGGATGATCACATCCCTTAGTCCAGGAAAATTCGGGCATTGCTCTCTACATCCCTATCCTATTCGCTTATTCCTAACAATCAGGAGTAGGGATGGCAACGGATATTGGACCCGACCCGGATCGTTTTTTCGGATATGGGTTTTTAAAATTTAAACCCGACGGATCCGGACTCAGGAGGCCAATGGCGCCATTAATTGGATCGCTAACGTTGGCCATCTTGTCTAGTTCTATGCATATTAATTGCTCTCAATGATTTCAGTTGTTTGATATTGTATATAATGATAAACTGGATCAGACTCTTATTAGAAGGGTTGTCTAGTTTCTTTCTTCTATTCACAACCATTTTTAAAAATACGTTTAATTTGTTAGATTGAGTGAAACTTCATTATAATTACGGATATGGGACAATTCGTCTTATATTCCTTGCACAATGCATGTCCCAATGTTCATTAAAAAATATTTCTTCATATCATTCATTCATAAAAGTTTTGGAGAGGATTTTATTTCGCTAGATCCTATCGATTCCCATACATACGGCTCTTTCTGCCTCAAAATTGAACACTGTAAAATGCAAAATTGACAATAGGTCATTGGTCATTCCAATTGATGTAGCATTATAATAATGCAAGCAACAATTTACGAGAGAAACCACATTTAATTAAAAACAGGAAATGGGGTCGAAAAGGCCATAGAAATATATTAAAGCAAACTGCGAATATATTTTTTTTTTGGCAATGTGCGTATTAAAGTGTAGCATTGTAGCAAAGACAAACGAGATAAGATAAAAGGGTATAAAGAAGTATCAAACGCCCTTTTTACATTAGTCAACTTGCTTTTGGGCCTTTGATTTGGTCAAGCAGTCGAATGTGTAATCTATGTAAGGCCAACTTGTAAATCATATTTTAACTAAAGGTATTATATGCACCTGAGACATAATAAACCTAATAAAAACGACTCTTTAATATAACAAAAGTTATCCCCTTAAAGTTGATAAAGAGTTACATATGTTTTGTTGAGAGATAATTTTTGTTATATTAAGAAGTCACTTTATTGCGTCTGTGTGTATATAATATTTTTTGATCACTTAAATATAAAGGCAAAAAAGGTACCACATTTTATTTTTTTTCCTAAGAAACAAAAGTTTCATGGGACAAGGACTACACACATAGATGAGCTGCCAAGTTTAAACAAGAGTTAGTAAAAATAAATTTGATCAAATTAACATCTAAGGAGCTTAATGTTGCATTATTATAGGGAAACAAAGTTGCCCCAAGAGTAGGGTGTCAAACGGATCAGGTCGAGTCGGGTTCGTGTTTGAGTCACCTACTTTTGGGTGAGCTATTTTCCAAACCAAACCTGATCCATTTAAATTTTTGGGTTGAAAACTCAAATCCAAACCTAACCCATTTTATTTCGGGTCGGGTTTGTGTCAACCCGTTTAAGTTTTTGTGTCGAAAATATTAACCCTACCCGCTATTTTTGGTTCGGGTTAGTTTTTGCTACCCCTGAGATGCGGTTATTCAATAGAGTGGTTAAAGAAAAAGAAAACTTTTAGAGTTGATGAAATGGCTAACAAATTGACAGTAGTAGTTTAATTGTCTTTTAGGGTTTTAATTGAGGCTTGGGTAATTTTTTTTAAATCTACTTAATATAATTTGGATATAAGATCGGGTTCGGGTTGACCCGACCTGATTTTGACCCAAAAATAATATCGGGTTACGTGGGTCATTTTTGGGTTGAAATTTTCAACCTTAACCTAACACATTCAATATCAAGTCGAGTTTGTGTCAACACATTTAAGTGTTCGTGTCAAAAATATCAATCATAACCCGTTATTTTCAGGTTGGGTTCGGGTCGGGTTTTCAAGTCGGGTCAGTTTTTGCCACCTCTTTCAAAGAGGGTTAAAAATGGGAATTGTTGGAAAAGAGGAGGGGAAAAAACAATCTAATAATTGCACTGAGTGTTATTTAAGAAGTGGAGGTAAAAGGTGCAAAAGAAAGTTTAGGATATGATGTACTTTTTCAAAGACCATGACCTATCTTATCTAGAAAAAGAAAATAGGAAAACTTCTTCGAATGACTTGCTACCAAAACGTTAGGGCGAAGATCTCACTTTTACCTACGACACAACCATGGTTATCGTCATCGAGATCTCACTTTTACTATAATCTGGTTGTAAGATTGTAGAATCCAACAAAATAGGTAAATGTGTTATTAAAATGATATGATAGGATAGAATAGGATATGATATGATATGATATGATATGATATTATAAAAGATGTGTCTTAAGTAGCAAGAATGATAAACAAACTAGTTTTTGCTCACATAATGTATGTTTTATTTTTAAATTAGTTAACACTTTAAAATTTCATTTAGAACAAGAAGAAAAAACTTACTTCTCTATACCAAAGCCATAAATACTCTTAAAAAGAACATTATTAATATTTATTAATCACATAAAATCTATATTACTGATATTACTGAATTCATTAATTATTTCAACAATAGCTTATAAATCACCCCAAATTCTAAATAATGAAACCTAATTAATTTTAAAGTGTCTAAAAATAATTTACTACTACTTACATTTGTTTATATTATTTTAAATATAAACAACTATTATTTGAGTGTAGATTCAATGTGGCAAAACTATTTCTAAATAACATCAAACCTTTTTTTCTGGTCTAAACCTACTTTATTATATTTTTTTTAACCTTATTTATTTTACTTGAACTTATTTAGTCTAATACAAGTCAAAATAAGGCGGATAGATTGGACCCTAAATGTAAAAAAATATTACAATCTTATACCTTTACTATAGAAAGAATGATTTTAATAATTTTTTAAAAAGAAAATTTTTCATCAATAATATTAATAAAAAAAACATTAGAGAAAAATAATGTATTTTAGAAATTCTCAATTGAATTGAATATATTACAAGAAAAGTAGCAAAAGGGATTTCCTAAAAAATTGAAGTGTTCCACTGCTTGTTACCAGGGTCGAACTCAGCTCTATCCCTCATCATGTGCATGATAAATTGAGAGAATATGAACGAAAATACCGTTGCACCGCATAAGCTTTTGGGGAAGCTAGTTCTTAATTTAAAATGATTGTTCACAGTAGATCCGCCAGAGTACGACAATACTACAGATTTTATGGGATTCAAGAAGTGCCAGCTATAATGTACGTAGTATAATAAAATGAATGTACTTAGTCGTTAAGAATGCATTCGAGGAATCTTGAAGAAGGCACAATGAACAAACCTAGCATTATCTTATGCATTGACCTTATATCATATTTCATTACTGATTTGTAGAGTTTGATTTTATTATTTGAATGACCAAGATTTCTTCTTATTCTTTTTATAGTGGCTCTTTTTTAATTCATAGTGATCAAATAATTTTTTTTCACTTATAATGACTCTTTTTATTATTATAGTGACTATTTTTATAATTATAGTGACAAATTATATATAGGGGAGGGATTTAACGAGAAGAGTGATTAAAATAAGAAGAATAAGAAGAGATCTTGGCGCTTCAAATGATAAGATCCAACGTTAGAAATTTCACGTAAAAAAATGGTTATTATAACAACAAAAAATAGTCACTATAATAATAAAAAGAGTCACTATAATAGTAAAAAGTGTCATTATAAGTGAAAAAAATTATTTGGTCACTATGAGTTAAAAAAGGGTCATTGTGAGTAGGTAAAATATCATCTGTTGGATTTAAGAGATGAAGAGTCAAGATGAGAAGACATTGACTCTTCATCTCTTAAATCCAACAAATGATATTTTATCTACTCGCAATGACCCTTTTTTAACTCATAGTGTGACCAAATAATCTTTTCACTTATAATGACATTTTTTGTTATTATAGTGACTTTTTTTTATTATTATAGTGACCATTTTTTATTATTATAGTAACTATATTTTTTTACGTAAAATCTCTAGCGTTGGATCTTACCATTTGAATGTCCAAAATCTTTTTTTATTCTTCTTATTTTAAGCATTCTTCTCATTGGATCTCTCCCCTATATATATATATATATATATATATATATATATATGGGCCTGATTATTCACAAATAAGACCAAGATAGTGTATGAACAATTGATCGTGGACACTCAAAAGTCTGTTGTGGAGAATCGCGGCATTATTAAAGATAAAGTAACAAGCTAGTGAAATCCTTAGCTTATAGAGTTATAGATATTTTTACTGGACAGACTTTAATGGGCAATAAATATTCTACCGTTCTACGTGAAGTCAAATTAAGAGGAAAGGCCCCCCAACCCTCATTTTTTTTTTTTTTAATTTGAATTAGACCTATCTACAAACCTTTTGGGTGATGTGCACTAGACTACTAGAGACATAGAGAGCATTATTGGACGATTTTAAGTTTTGTACATCACTCTATTATGAAGTAATATTTCCAAAATGAATATATATTATTACTCTTATGTTATTGATCTAGAGTTAATTCATGTAAGGTATTTCCTTTTAGTCGAATAAATAAATAGATTAACGCTAGCTACTAGTTCTAATGTAAATTTGATATTTTAAGTCGGTTTATAATATCGATCCAAAATTCAACACTATATACATAAAATCAATGCAGCAGTGTTAATAAATTTGAACAACTCATAGTCAAATTAATATCAAAGGACTAAGTGACTACTCCCTCCCTCCCTCCTTTTTTTCAACCTCATTTTTATTTATGGAGTCAAAGTTTAAAGATTTATCATCATGTTAGAAGAAATCATATGTTCAAGTGAGATATTGTTGTATTTATTTAAATGTAATTTTTTTGAACATTAAGTTTTTATAATTATTTGTCTGACGGATTTAAAGATAAAAGTATTCTAAATTTTGTATTGATGTTGTGAAAAGTCAAATGAGCCAAAAAAATTAAGGACAGATGGAATAGTGAATAACTAGTATTTTGGATTATATTCTGATATGAAAGTATTTATAAGGTGGGCAAAATCTGTAATAGCATGAAACAATTTCAACCCCAATTAATATTTTCAGTAGAGAATTGGCAATAAATTAATTAATTAGCATAAGCTGTCGACTTTTCCATCTTATTTATTAAACCAAAATATTAATAGGCATAGGATTGCACAGGATTGTTGCCAAATGCCAACCCATTACAGAAACTTCAAAAGAAAATCTTATAAAAAAAAAAACTAAAGCTAAGTGGCACATATATCTTCGTATATACATGTATATCATATAACCATGCTCAAGTTTTAAAAATTGCATGTTTAATTCAGCTATCCTTTGATCTTTGAGTTGACAATTTGCGGGCAAATGTTACAAATTGAGAGGCCAGCCATTAAAGAAAGTTTGTTACAAGTGGCTAGCAATACTAACCAGTGAAAATAAGAGCTCTTGAGCTCGATTAGGTTAAAATCAGCATGAAACGTAACACGCCATATCATATATTTGAGCAATGCAACATATGCAATCTCAAGCTAGCATACTACACTTGCTTAGTTTGTGATCACACACGACGAGTCCATGGCCGTCTGTCTCACCATATTCATGCAAGCAACCTTCTCATAATCCACCTAGTAGCATAGTAACATACCATATATCAAAGGCACCTTGCTGGATTACTGAATAACCTACAAGTTGACCTTTGCCATTAAATCTTAAATTCACTCTTGTCATGAACAATAATGTAACACTTTGTTAGGGAAATGATGTATTTGTCATCACCGAAAATTAAATATAACAGTGTGATATATTTTCCATAATGACATTCGATTTAATATTACTTATGTTAAGTTATATATAAATCATCAAGAGCAAGTTAGGTCTTACACAAACTTTACAATGCCCATCGGGCAAATTATCATAAGTGGGAGTTGTCATTGCTAAAGTGATTATATATGTATATTTTGATGGTATCGCTTCACGGTTTGTAGTCCGTGGAGCGGTTTACCTTGACGTCTTTGATGTGTGCATTGACGCATTTTCTATTTTCTAAAACCAATTAATTATAAGAGAAATAGTTGAACTAATTATTTTTTTAATTTTTTTGAAATAGCTTCAAAATATCTTATTTCAAGTTCAAACCATGTAAATAAATATAGCACCTCAAAATAGCTAAGCACGCAAAAAGGTTGTGGTTCAAATATTCACGTCCACCACCTCCCCCTCCTCCTTAAAGCTCATAATTTTAGTGGGAAGAGGCGGTTCTACGCAGGAGCATAGTGCTCGACGGAATAAGGCCTCTGTAAAAGTTACTGCTCCATTGATGAATCAATCGAACGATCTTGAGCCAGAATTTACAGCAAATGCATGCGCGGGTTAGAGATCTAGAAACAGAGAAAAGAAGAAGTGAGAGGAAGAGGGTTAAGAGAGAGAAAGTTGTTATATTGAATTTCTGTTATTGCATATGAAAAGTGAGTATCTTTACAAAATACACTCTATATATAAAAGATGTTATCAGCTGCATAAATATCTTTTCTAACTAAATGATATATGTTCTAAAAGCTTGTATGCGCAACATCCCCCCTCAAACTTGAGTCTCGATAAAACAAACCAAGTTTGAAAAGCGGATCTCTAAATTGATTAGAGGGTATTCTTTTAGTAAACATATCAGCAAGCTGAGAATGAGTCGGGAGATAAGTGAGATGAATGAGTCCCTCTAAGACCTTTTCTCTTGTAAAATGACAATCTATATCAATGTGTTTCGTACGCTCATGAAATACGGGATTTTTAGCAATATGTATAGCACTTTGATTGTCACAATGTAGAGTAACATGTTTGAGATCGTTTATGCCAAGGTCTTATAGCAACCAAACTACCCAAGTGATTTTTGCCGCTGCACTCACCATTGCTCTATATTCTGACTCGAAGGAAGACCTAGACACTGTTGCTTGCTTCTTGGATTTCCAGGTAATAGGTGAACCACCTAATTGTATCACATAACCTATGATTGCTTTCCATGAGTCAGAACATAAAGCCTAGTCTACATCAGAAAATGCCTGGAGAGTTAACTCTGGAGTCCCTTGCAGTAGGATACCTTGGCCACTTGTATGCGCAACATAATATAGAGTATGATGTAATGCCAAGAGATGAGAACTCCTAGGCTTTGCATAAATTTGCTTAACGTCTGCACTATGTAAGAAAGATTTGGTCTGGTGTGTGTCAAGAAGTTTATTCTCAACAATTTTTTTGTAATGAGAAGGTTCATCAAGCAACGTCCCTTCATCAGCACTGAGCCTAAGATTGACTAGGAGTGGTGTTATAGCAGCTGTGAAGCTTGTTAGACCACAATCTGATAACAATTCCTTAGTAAACTTTTGCTAAGTTACAGCAATGCCTTTGGACAAGTAACTGATTTCTAGACCAAGGAAAAAAATCAATTTCCCAAGTTCTTAATGCTGAAACAACAATCAAGATGTGCTTTTAAATGAATTATAGTGGGAATATCATTCCCATTTAAAATGATATCATCCACATATACCGCTGTAATAGCAATCTTGTTCTCAGTCTTCTTGATAAACAACAAATAATATGACTTGCTCTATTTGAATCCCAGTGAAACTAACTCAGCTTGTAATTTAGCAAACCATTGCCTAGAGGCCTGCTTTAGACCACATAAGGACTTATTTAATTTGTAAACTTGTCCCTTTGAATGTGATACCCCCTCTAGAATTCTCATATAAACTTCCTCATGGAGATCTCCATGGAGAAAAGCATTATTGATATCCAATTGAAATAATTCCCAACTCTTGCTTGCCGCAATTGCTAGTAAACTTCTCACAGTAACCATTTTGACTACTGGTGAGAAAGTTTCTTTGTAGTCCACCCCGTATTTTTGTGTGTAGCCTTTAGCTACTAATCTAGCCTTGAACCTCTCAACTGTGCCATCTGCCTTTAGCTTAGTCTTGTACACCCACTTGTAGCCTATTGGCTTTTTATCCTTAGGTAGATCAACTATGCTCCAAGTGTTGTTCTATTTTAAAGCTTGTAACTCTTTTTCCATTGCATCCACCCATCTAGAATCATTGCAGGCTTCTAAATAAGAAATCGGCTCCTTTAAACTCGAAGACACATTTATAAGAGATTTGCATGAAAATGGTATGCAATTGAAAGAGATGAGATTACACCAGTGACTTGTGGCTGCTATTTTGCTTTCATTGTGAAAAATATATTCATTCAGCCATGATGGAGATTTCCTTAATCTAGAAGAAGTTTTGACTGGAGGAATTGAGACAGAAGTGCTTACGTCTTGAATAACAGATGGCATATGAACATTTTCTAATGAAACATCAACTCCCCTTAATGCATCATTAGTGTTATTGATAACAGGAGCTTCATTATTAGAGGATTGAGTGTGAGGAGGATACCCATCGGTGAATGGTTCCAAAAAAATGTACTCATAATTTTCATTGGGAATGAAAAATTGAAATGGAGTACCAAGAGAAGGAGAAGCATCAATGTGAAGAGGAAAATGCCTCTCATGAAAAATGACATCTCTACTAATTGTCATAATGTTAGTCGAAAGATTAAGCACCTTGTAACCTTTTTTAGTAGCAGAGAATCCAATAAAAACACAAGGGTTAGCTCTTGTTTCAAATTTTGTTCTATGAGCTTGAGGAGTAGACATGAAGCACAGACTCCCAAAAGATCTAAGGTGTTCAAAACTTGGCGACTTGTTGTGTAATCTCTAATAAGGAGTAACATTAGATAGACTAGGCAGTGACATTCTATTTATCAAATTAGCTGCACATAAGACACATTCCCCCCAAAATTTCTCAGATAAATTTGCTTGAAAATATAATGCTCTAACCGTTTCCAGAAGATGACGATGCTTTCTTTCAACAACTTCATTCTGCTGAGGAGTGCCACTGCAACTAGTTTGATGTGCAACACCATGTTTGTTGTACACACTGATTATTCTTCCTTCACACAACTCTTTTGCATTATTAGTGCATATACTCTTCACTTTGTGATTAAATTGTTTCTCAGCAAAAACAATAAAATTGCCAATGATCTCTACTGCATCGGATTTATATTTGAGCATATGTATCCATGTATGTCTACTATAATCATCAACAATGGTCAAAAACATGTTGTAACCATTGTATGTTCTGTGTTTATAAGATCCCCAAATATCAATGTGCAATAAATGAAAAGGTGTAGAAGTTTTAATTTCACTTCTAGGCCTGCTTTGTCTTGCTTTGGGACATATTTGACATATTTGATCAACTGTTTCTTTATTTCCAACAGAAGGGAGTATATGTTTTATTTGGCTAAATGGCATATGTCCTAATCTTAGGTGCCAAAGCTTTGCAAGACTATGTATAGAACAAGTAAGCAACATTGCATCATTATGTACATGAGTAGATACCTGACGTATTTGATTCTGTGTTGTCCCAAGACTCTTTATGCTTGAGCTTTTGCCAATTGCATCAGTGTAGTAGAGCCCATAATACAATCTACCAAGAGCATTCTCCCTCTTCGAGGTAGGATCCTATATGAAACAAGAATTAGCTTCAAATCTGATCTTGCAACCCAGGTCTTTGCAAAGTTTATGCACAGATATCAGATTGAAGTGGAAATCCAAGACATATAAAACATTCTGGAGAGTAATAGATGCATTCAATTGAACAGAGCTAGTTTAAGTCACTGTGACTTATCTACCATCGGGTATAGTGATTTTATTATTATCACCTTGCAATAATTCATACGTGAGAAAGAGATTCAAATTATGGCAAATGTGGTATGTAGCGCCACTATCAATTATCCATCCATCGTGGAAGTAAGAAGACAAGCAGAAAATACCTGCTGTATGAGCTCTTGCATTGCCAGAATCATGAGTTGATGATGATGGATTCAAATCTTGCTTCTTCTCTAGAAAAACAAGAAGTTGATGATATTGCTCCTTAGTGAATGCTGCTGTCACAATGTCATTGTTTCCAGAGTATGGTTCATCTTCTTGAGCATCTTTAAGTTGGAAAGCATAAGCAAATCTCCTTTGTTGATTTACCTTGAAATTAGGAGGATAACCATGGAGCTTATAACATCTGTCCACAATATGACCTGTCATTTTACAATGACTGTAATTCAAGTTAAGGTTTCTCTTATGTCCTGAAGTTGTTCTGCTATTGCTATTGTTTCTGTCTTGTTGTGAGGCAAGATACTTGTTCACACCATTTCCATTATTCTGGAACTTTGAGAATGAATTATCAATGAACCTCCTTCTTTCTACTCCAAATGCCATTCCATCAGATTGTGAGGACAATTCTTTCAATTATCTGTGTTGCTGCTCCTGTAACACCAATTTGTATGCAACTTGAAGATGAGGCAAAGGATTCATCATCAAAATACTACTACTTACTTACTGATAAGTCTCATTAAGTTTCATAAAAAATTAAAGTAATCTCTGATCCTGCTGAATCTTGATAAACCTTGCTGACATATTACAAACACATCCATTACAGTCACACACAAGAATAGGATTCACATCATCTAGAGCATTTCATTTTTCTTTGATTTTGGAGAAAAATTGAGCAACGTCAGAGGTTCCTTGATGCATACAAGATAACTCTTCTTGTATTACAAATAATTGTGTAGCAGAAACTTGTCCATACCTTTCTTCCAAGTCTTTCCATATCTCCTTTGCAGTCTTGTAGAAAAACACACTTTTCTTTGTTATTGGCCCTAGCACACCTAATATACATCCTGCAACCAGATCATTACACCTTACCCAGACCTTATAGTTGTCGTCTTCAACGTTAGGTTTAGGCAAAGAACCATCCACAAACTCCATTTTATTCTTAGTTGAGAGCCCTATGATCATCAATCTTTCCCATGAACTATAGTTTTCTCCCTCAAAAACTTTAGAATTGAACTCGTGATTGTTATTATCTAATGGATGAATATAATAGACTGTGCAAGGATCCTGAGTTAACTCCATATCTTTACTCAGCTATATGACACAAATACTACGTGCATTCAACCGATCAACAAATGTGCTAAGAATAATGAGTCGAAATTCACATCAACCGGAAGGAATTTAAGTCCTTAATTCAATAATACTCATCAGCTGAGTATGATCTCCAAATACCAAAGAAAACAGAACAATTGATCAACAGAATAAGGAATTACGAGTGACCTCGAATAAAAAAAAATACGTGATGTGCTCTGATACCATGTGAAAGTTATTGCTCCATTGATGAATCAATCGAACGATCTTGAGCCAGAATTTACATCAAATGCATGCGTGGGTTAGAGACCCAGAAACAGAGAAAAGAAGAAGTGAGAGGAAGAGGGTTAAGAGAGAGAAAGTTGTTATATTGAATTTCTGTTATTGTATATCAAAAGTGAGTATCTGTACAAAATACATTCTATTTATATACGAGATGTTATCAGCTGCATAAATATCTTTTCTAACATAATGATATAACAGAATGATATATGTTCTAACAGCTTGTATGCGCAACAGCCTCCGAATTCAAGGGGCCTTAAAATTCAGATATATTTATATTAACTTTGTATAATAATAACATAAATGTGTAATTGAAACAGTGGTTTGAATACTTATACTCTGTATAAAAAGGAGTAGGGACACAAAGGAGCATATAAAGAAAGAATGCAAGAAAAGTCAGTCACTATTTTAGCTAGCTTAGTCATCCAAAATAAAGTTGACCATGTTTTGAGCTTAGCAAAAGGCCGGTAAATAGGGACTTAGTTCTTGCAATCCTTAATGTATGTATCTTCGTAAGATTGTAACTTTTTTTTTTTGAGATATATACGATTGTAAAATTTTCTATCAGTAATTTTTTTGATATTAGAGTGTGTTTTAATTTGTTCAATATTAACTTGTTTGCTACTCCGGCCATATCATTTAAAGTTCTAAGCAAATTCAATTAAGATAAGATCGGATAAGCTCAATTTAGAACCGAAAAAGTTCATACAAAGCTTAGATGCATGGTTTTAGTGAAAATATGTTTTTTTTTTAAAAAAAAGAAATAGTGAAATTAAGTTGATGAATGACTTGCCAGTGTTTTCTTTTATATAATAAAAAATGCTTTTGAAGTTTTGTGCCTAATTATAGCATTAGCTTGACTTTCCAAAAATAAGAAGCATAAAAATGATATTTTTTTGAAAGGGCATCATAGCCAATCTTCATGATATATATCGATAAAAATATGGTTTTCAAACTTAATAGAGTATGAATTATCTAAACTAATATACTAATATAATAATATGTACTAAGTAAGTACATACACTCTTTTTTAGAGAAAAAACTAAAGTACTTGCCCTCTAGTTTACTTGCAATGTGCATTTATTCTTTTTATATTTTTGGACGGTTGTTTCTTTATAAAATCAAACGAATCTTTAACCATGGAAGATCGTTCAAAGTTTTTTTTTTTATTTTTTTTTAAAAAATAAAAAATCACATCGTTCAACGTTAATCGACCGTACAACAAGAAAATTGTATGAAGAAAGGAAATATCCCAAAAGTAGTGCTCCGTAGTTCAGGCTATGTTTTTCTAGGTTTATTATCATTTGTCAATCTAGCTCATGAAAGTGTACTACTACATAAATATTGTGTTAGCCGCAAAACATTTACTCCGTTTTCTAAGAAAAAAAAAACAATATGAATTCTTTGTGTGAGATAAACATAGTTTATGGTAGACTAGCTAGTTATTTTTATTTACAAGATCTAAAAATAAAAATAATACGAGTAATTATAATAAGTACTATATTTATTTATATATAATCAAAGACAACTGAATAATAACTACTATATCGTTCTTATTTTTTTTGGTAATTAATCTTCTATAAGTGATTTTTTTTTAAAAAAACTTAAGGATCTAAGTCTTGTTAGTGTTCAAAATCCCACTTTATGGCCGGGTCATTTGCACATGTTGGTTTAAATTTTTTGAGAATACATACATACAATATGTCTTTAAAATTTTTGTATTTATCATATTTACTTAAAGTGCACATGAAATAATTTAAACTAGTTTAGCATGTGCCCGTGCAATAACAACTTTAAATTTGATTAACGAAACTGATTATGCCTTGTCTTATCAAAATACTTTTTTTAATTTAAAAAACAGAGTTTCTAAATTGTTAGATAACTGCCAACAAAATGGAGGAATCAAGAGAGAGCGAAAAAAAGGGTGGAATTTGTTTCGAATTGTATTTTCTGCATTACTCTTGCGCTAAATTGAAAAGGGGTTTTTCGAAACTTTTGATTTTTGCTACTATTAATGTAGCATTTAATTAATGGACCCCTTTCTAGACTTAGTGCGTTGATATTGATTAAAACCATTTACGGATTTTTTTTTTTGTTACTATTCACTCCATACCACAAACCGTACCTTTTTAGCAAGAAATTAAATCATAATAATCTCACAATAACTCTACAATTATTTCATAATTACTACATGATACTTTCATAATTACTCTAAGATTCATATTCAATCATAATTTAAAGAAAATATTCATCAAACTAACAAATCAGATAGAGAAATTGACAAATAAAGAAGGTATAAATTAAAAAAAAAATGTAAACAAACCTAGGGATGTAAGGGGCCAAGTTTAGAAGATTCCAAAATTAAACCAACGACTTGGGGAGGACAAAACAAGAAATCACCGAGATCGGGCGGGGAAGTAGCAAGTTCGATCAAAATTAAAGGGGTGAAGTTTTATAACTAAGCAAGTTCATCCTGGTGATAAGATTTTAAAAGGTATAGTATGAGTAATTTTGGGTTTTCCTGTTTTTTTACCATTATTGAAGTTTATCTTGTAAAGTTTTTTTTTAGAATTATTTTTTATTAATTGTTGGTTTCTAGTTGTGTGCGTAGTTACTAACGATAATCTTTCCTTTTTTAAAAATAATAAAAACAATGTGATTTTAAATTTTATTTAAACCAAACCTAGAATGAAGTAGTTACCCGAAACTAATTTTTTATTTTATTTTTATATTTTTCACCCGAAGCAACAATAAACCCCCGTTTGGCTTTTGGAGGCCTCACATTCATTGTATCTCTCAAATGATAATATAAGATGAGTAATTTTGGTTTTTTTTTAATTTATTTTACACTTATTCAAGTTTATCTTGTAATTTTTTTTTTGAATTAATTTTTGTTACATGTGGGTTGCTAGTTGTGTGCACAGTTACTAAAAATAATTTTTTTTAACTGAAATAATGTGATTTCAAATTTTGTTTAAGTCAAACCTAGAATGAAGTAGTTTCCCAAAACTAATTTTTTATTTTATTTTTATATTTTTCACCCGAAACAACGACAAACCTCCGTTTGGCTCTTGGAGGCCTCACATTCATTGTGTCTTTCAAATAATAATATAAGATTTATTATATATAGTATATTATTTTTTACTACATTATTAGTTGTTGAACTATTTATTATGTTTTATAATATCCGTAAATTCGCATGGACCTAATCTAGTTTTTCTTAATTATCGTCATCATGATCATTATTATTATTATCATCATCATTATTTTATTGTTGTTATCATTACTACTGCGAAAAATTATTAAGCACTCGACACAAATAATACTTTTAATTGTGCTTCGTTAATGGGATCAAAGTTTGACTCCAGTTTTGGGGACCATTTTAACGTAAGATTTAAGAAGTAAAAGTAGTGTAATAATACGTACGAAAGTATCTATAAAACCATAAAATCAAAAAAATAATTTGAAAATGATCAAAGTTTCACTTGTTTGCTTTGTTATTAAGAAAATCTATGAAAATTGAAAAATAGATTATTGTCTAGAAAATATTACTTTCCAAAGTCATTGCATCAATAATCATGAAGGATATTCCGGGGAAAAATCATGCATTTATAATAAAAATAAACAATTAGTTTCCAAACAAAAAAGATATTTATCCATAATCGATCGATTATGGTATCCAAAATTCACTATCTAAAAATTAAACTGATAAGATGAGATTTTTTTTTAATTCATACTTGATATAAATTATAAAAGGATACTGAGATATTAGATAGATATTGTTATATTATACATAGCTATTGTTATCAGATTAATTATAGATATTATAATCTCATATATAGAAATGAAATTATAAAAGTACCCATAATATATTTATATCTTGTATAAATTAAGAATTTCTAGTAAAATTACGCATTTCTCCTCTTTAAATATATAATTTTTGCTGAGAGTTACTGTCGTTAAGACATAATTATATTGGTATCAAAGCCTACATCAAGTCGTTAAATAGTTCCAACATTTAGAGAAAGAACCTTTGCATCTTATATATGTTAGTGGAAAAAATTAAAAGACAACTTTTATTATATATATAGAATAGCCACAACGTAAACAACTACCCTAAAATATTTGTAGCAATGCAGGTTTAAAAGTTTTCAGCGCTCTGTCTGTCACCCTCTCCCTAAGTTTTCGTCTTCCCTCGTCTGGCACCTAAAATCTCTGCAACTCTTAAAAACAGGTTGATAAACTCAGCATCTTTCATACCATTAATACCGAAGCTCAGCCTAAAAGAAGTACCAATAATACCATTTTCTTGTCCATTTTATAAAACCGCGCACGACCAAAGGAAACTGATGAATTCTTTTTGCTTAAACAAAGGTTAGTTTGTATTAAATCTTCCACTATACTCTATACTATCTGTAAAACATAATCTCTCGTTTATGTCATTTTTTTCACTACGAAAACACAGACATAATAAATATAATTGTAACTCTACTTGTTAATAAATTTTATTATTTCCTTTATCTAAATTTTATTATTGACTGCTGAATTTCATATCCCTGTAGTTCTCCTGTATTAATTATTATTATTATTATTATTATTATTATTATTATTATTATTATTATTATTATTATTATTTGACTTCTGTCCGTGGCACGGAACTCTCATTTTCTCTACATCGATAACCACCAACCTCCGTCGCCACCACTGCCACCACGACAACAACTCAATACAAATCCCGAGAAACTATGTGCCCAGCAAACGAATCTGGTACGACTATGGACTGTGAAGAGTTGATCCAAAGTGGTCTAGATGAAGAAAAACGAGAATGTGACAATGATAGTAAAAATCAAGGACGTCTTCATGACATCATTCATTGTCTCCCAGTCAAGGAGGTAAATCACGACCTTATTCTCTTGAATATCTTCTTCCTTACTCTTTCTTCAACTTTTTTTTTTTTTTTTTTTAATGCAATTTCCCTCATATAAAGTTCTAATAGAATGGCCAATTCTCAATGTGAATAGTTTTGAGATTTTGTTTAATGTAGTTGTAATATTTTTATGACTTTATTGTATGAATCTAGGGTTGCTAAGAATTTGATTATAAATGGGAATTTTTCTTATAGAATAAAAATTAAAGTTTTTCCATTTTCAATCTTTAATTTTTTCTTTAAAACTCATAATTAGTATATGTGTAAAAAACCCCACATTACTATCAATGAAAAACCGTCCTTTATGTCTCCTTAGGTGTGTTTTTTTCTCCAAGTTCCACATTCTTTCTTTTAAAAACTCAGTGATAAATGTTATTTCATCCGTCTCTGAAAGATAATATATTTGATTGAGATCTTATTAGATGTATCTCTATATAAATTTTTAAAATATCAAATTTTTATAATTTTTTGCCTTACGGATTTAGAAATAAAAACATTTTAAGTCATATTTTGGAGACTACAAAAAATTAAATGGGGTTAATTTTTAGGATAGGGGGAGTATGAATTAATTTGGTTATATTGAATATCATTAAGACTAATTTAAAAAAAAAAAACAAGATTCGATTTTAAAAATGTGATTATAGATAGTCATGAAAGTTTTTTTTAGTTGCTATCTTTGTTGATGTTGAACTTTTGGGCTAAGCGCTCCTGCTTAGTAGGAGACAGCTAACGCTTGAAAAAAAATTGAATCTAAGTACCAAATTTAGCAGACAATAAGATGGGCCATATTCTTTAGAGTGAAAAATTCCTCTTATATTCCTTCAATAGTAGACTAAGAATCTTCATTAGTAGCAGTAGCACTAATTGATTTGAACCCAGCAAAAGAGGCAGCCTACTTAGTAAACTTTTTCATATTTTTAGTGTCCCAACTGTGGAATCGATTCTCTTGATTTTCTCAACACTATAACTACTGTACCCTGTATCCTATGACTTTAAACATTAATATTAGATTTGATTGATTAATATCTTAGAAGGTGATATCTAAGATTTGAAATTAAATCTCGTCTATCTCATTTATATATAAAAAAAAAAATTAGTACCATATCTGCCTCTTTTTTTAATAATTAAGTACTTCCATTCTAGGAGCTGGTATTGTGGACCTTGCTTCGAGTACATGAAATCACATTTGTCATAGACTACAATACTAGATGGTTGGGCAGTCCTGTAATATCCTCATTTGACCAATTGGCTTCAGAGCCTGCATGAGTATGGATGGAGTTGTGGAGAATCCGGTGATCTGAATGGAAATGGAACTTTGACGTGGGATTGATTAAGAAATGTTATGTCATGCTCAAAATTTTGGAGATCATGCATGTTAAAGTACATTTGGGGGAGGGGTAATATAATGTTTGAATTGCGCACTCTTAAATAAGGTTTATATATATATATATATATATATATATATATATATATATATATATATATATATATATATATATATATATATATATATATAAGTTAAAATAAGAAGGATACACTTAAAATGAGAAGGATGAGAAGACATCTTGACTCTTCATCTCTTAAATCCAACGGATAATATTTTATATACTCATAGTGACCAAATAATTTTTTTTAACTTATAATGATTTTTTTATTATTATAGTTGCACTTTATATTATTATAATGACCATTTTTTGTTATTATATTTACCATTTTTTTACGTAAAATCTCTAACGTTAAATCTTACCATTTGAATGGAAAGATCTCTTCTTATTATTCTTATTTTAAGTACCCTTCTCATTGGATCATATATATATATATATATATATATATATATATATATATATATATATATATATATATATATATATATATATATATATATATATATATATATATATATATATATATATATATATATATATATGTATATATGTATATGTATATGTATATATGTATATATATATATATGCTTTCAAGCCGTTTAATGAAATAAACTCGATAAATAATAAGTGGTTGTAAGAACTTAAAACAACCCTACATGGCAAGATTTTAAGGGGATGGTAAGAAAAAGGGTCATCAAAAGATAATTAACGGAACAAACTGCTGTATCACATTCTCAAAGCATAAAGATAAGTGAATAGTTTTAATCTCAATGTAATGTAATGTAACGTCTACACTTATATATTACTTAGTATAGATTATCTAAAATTTACCTTTATACTCCCTTTGTTTCTAAAAAAAAGCCTCATTTGGCTTTCATGATTTTCAAAACACGACTTTAAACATTTTTATCTCCAAATCATTAAGGCAAAAAAATATGAAAATTTGATGTTCTAAAAATTAAATTGAGATACATCCAATAAGATCCCACTTGAATATATTATTTTTTATAATAAGATGAGAACTTATGGTTAAATTTTTCAAACTTTGACTCCGATCCTAATAGTGAATTAGGGCTTTTTTATAGAGACGAAAGAAGTATAATATGATGGATGATATGGTTTATCTGATCTTATACAGAGTAATAACTTAGTGATTGTTCATATTCTATAGTTATGATTTATATATTTTTTGAAAAATTTTCCAAAACAAATTTAAACATTTTTTTTTTATGCATACAAATTTAAACATTATAAGGACATAAGAAGGACGGGAGGTACATCAAAAGAAGTTGTAGAGCCCAAAAAGAGCCGCCCACCACCTCCAGAGAATAACTTTCAGTACATCCTACGTACACTAATTTTCTGTCTTCAATTCCCACCTCTTTTCAAGCAGAGGATCAGATCAACATCGAATTTCTGTTTCTTAGCAACATTAGTTAGTTGATAACATATTATATGAATTGTAAGTGTTCTAGAAAAGTATATCTATGGCGGATATTATACTAAATGTTTCGCTAAAGCTAATATGCTATTAATTTCAGCATAGTTGATGGGACAACTAAGTTAGTGGTCAACAGTTTAGCTGCTTGAAATACAAATTATGGTTATTTTATAAAATAGTCTATTCACCTAATAAGTTAGGCAGCTAATATCAAACAATAGATCGACCAATGTGTTTTTGAAGAAACAAACTAAAGTAGCATTGGTCATTAGTAATTAATGAGACATTATCAAATGTATTATAAGCTCGTCACCTCTAGTAGTTTTCTAACTATTTAAGTAAATAGACCTTTTTTTATAAAATAACTATAGATTAAACATTAAGTTTAAGTACATATACCTTTTTGTAAAACTACTATAAAATAGACATTAAGTTAGTGGTCAAGAGATTAATTGCTTAATATATATACAAATTATGGTTATTCAATGAAAAGATATATCAATTTATTAAGTTATGCAACTAATATCAAACAACAAATTGATACTACATATGTCCCTAACTTTTTATGATCTCTAAAAAACAACATAAAACAATTTCATCTCCAATTTCACAAGACAAAAAATTTCAAAAACTTAATATTCTAAAAATTTACATTAAGATGGATCCAATAATATTTCACTTGAATATATTATTTTTTATAGCATAATAAACATTTGTGATCAAATTTTTAAAATTTTTTTGACTCCAAGAATAGAAATAGAAGCAAATATAAATGGACGAACGGAGTATATTTTTTGTTGAAACAAACTTAAGTAGCATTATTTAATAAGGAATAAAATTAACAAATAATGTATGATAGGCTTGTCGCCATGACTAGTTGTCAGGGGTGTTCATTAGCGGGTAGTTCAAAATGCGTCCCATGACCCGACTCGGGAAATTTGGGTACCCGAATGTCCCGGGTCGGGTCATGGGTACCTGGACTTTTAAAAAAAAATTAAGGAAGAATATGAAGGAACATCCTAGGCATACTCCGCTCCTGTGATTCTGCAGCCATATGAGATTCTGTTTTATCACTTGCAAAGGTAAATGAAATTAACATTTATATTGACTTACAATCAGAACAAGGCATACTTGAGCTATTAAAAGATTTGGTCTAAGCAACTTCACAACATGTAAGGGCTACTAAAAACTTGAAAGTGAATATTCTACAACTTCAACTTAAAACCTTGTAAACTAAATAATAGAGGGCTAAACACAGAATAATGCAACAAGCCTTATTAATGTGGTGGCATGGTTGTGATACTTCCATCAGCAAGATGCAGTAAAAAAGTTCCTGTGACAAAAATAACAGACCCACATTAATAATTTCAAGAAAATATGTAGGCCTTCATCGGTTCATCCCTTCACTATCAGTCTATCATAGCAATGCTCCATAAATATGAGATTGGGGCATCAATATAAGTAAAAAGGACATCAAAACTCGATGTTGTTGCCTTGAGTAAAAAAAATTTCATGATAAATCTAACAGAAGTACAGAAAACTTCCACCACAATAGCCTAATGAGTCTGGGAAGTTTGTTAGAGAAAATTAAAACCGGGTCTTTTGGGTACCCACATTACCTGACACGTGTTTTTGACCGGGTAGGATACCTGACCCGAAAATAAATATAATTTTTACAAAATATCTGCTTATTATCTGTCGGGTATTCGGGTACTCGAATCGCATAATTCGGGTCGGCCCCTAGCAGTAGTTGTCAACTGTTAGAAGATTCACCTATATTCTATTTTATCAACAACTAAAGGAAAAAAAATGAATGAATATAGTGATGATGATATACTGAATGATGTCATTTAGCCTTAAGCATGTGCAAGAGTCGATAAACTCCTATGTTAGTACTTTTGTACACTTGACTTTTAAAGACATGGATTAGTAGAAGGCAAAGTTTTGAAATTACTAGTATTAATATTGTACTTGATAGGAAATCCGCACACGTAAGCATCACATCGTCGAGTACAAGAAACAGTGCAAGAGGGGGCAAATAGGATCACATGCATGTGATCGCATCAATCTTGCAATTTTTTGGTCAATTTATGATGATTGATTAGCGTTGCGTTAAGCAAGAACTAGAGAATTTATATATTCATGCAAGAAATTTTAAATAGCAAATGTATGGTAATGACCGATGATTTAAAGGAAAAGAAGAATTGACTATTATATTTTCCATCTCATAAACTTTAGAAGAATTGATAAAGATTCAGCCCCACATTAATTAGTTACACGAAGATAACCAAATTTGAGTATACTACTCCCTCCATCCCTAATTGTTTATTACATTTCCAGTTTTAGAGTTAAAGTTTAAAAAATTTTGACTATAAATTCTAATTATATTATAATAAATAATATATTTAAGTGGAATCTTGTTGAATTCATCTAAATGTAAATTTTTAAAATATGAAGTTTTCTTAGTTTTTTGTCTTACAAATTTAAGGAAAAAATTATTTTAAGTCGTATGTTAAATACTTTAAAAAGTCAAATGGAATAAAATAAGAGGAACAGGTGAAGTATTATCCGTTTCTCACTTCCACCCACATTTCTAGCCCACTTCATCAGTTCTAACTTCCAAGTTTGGTCGAAAACTAGCCTATCGTGATACGTGAATTACAGATGCATGGAATGTGAACTCTCTATTATGGCTGGCAAACTCATAGTACCCTAAACAAATTTCCATTATTGTTTATAAAAGACATAAAAGGTGGAGTTAGAGAAAAAGGTATGCGTTGTATTTGCGAGAAATAATTATTAGTCTGTATGAATGAGATGTTAGAGTATTCTGTTTTGCAACATATACCATAGTAAATACGGAGTACTCCGTATAATTGTACAACCTTGCACATTGCCTTAGGTAGATTACCTCTAGTTTAGCCTAGCTTACGTTATATGTGTATGTATATGTACTGGACTTGAGGAAAGTGAATAAACAGCAAATAATTTCCTATATTTATGAATAAACTAACATGCATGGCAATAGAAATACAACAAGAGAGACAATATTGAAAGAATTTCAGTATTTCTCATTCAACTGCATTTTGCAATCACCATTACAAATAACATGGTTGTATATAAATTTAATGCAGATGGCAGAGGATCTGAGATCACTTGGGAAGATTGTATGTCCAATAACGACAATGACGCTCTTGCTGCACTCAAAATCAGTCATCTCCATGCTATTCCTGGGCCATCTAGGGGACTCGCCACTAGCAGGAGGAGCTCTAGCAATCAGCTTTGCCAACATAACCGGCTTTTCAGTCATAAAAGGCATGAGCTTGGGGATGGATCCCATTTGCTGCCAAGCTTTTGGGGCCAAGAAACTATCTGTTATCAGCCAAACCTTTCAAAGAACTCTATGCCTACTCCTCCTTAACGCGATTGCCATCTCCTTCCTCTGGCTCAACATGGAGCCTATCCTCTTGCTTCTCGGCCAAGACAAAGACATTATCGATGTTGCTAAACTCTACTTGCGGTTCTCCATCCCTGAACTCATTGCTCAGGTTAACCTACACCCCTTAAGGTCCTTCCTTAGGACACAAGGCATCACAAAACCGTTAACCATTGCAACTACAATATGCTTATGCCTACACCTTCCGATCAACTACTTTTTGGTGATATATCTTAAGTTAGGTGTTAAAGGTGTTGCATTGGGATCGGCTTGCAACACCATAAACTTGGACATCAGTATTCTGATCTACCTCCTGTGCTCAGACATGGATCCCAAGCCATGGCATGGTCTAACTCTCTACTCACCATTTCAAGGTTGGAAAATGGTGCTGAGTTTAGCGCTACCAAGTGTGCTATCAGTGTGCTTGGAATGGTGGTGGTATGAAATTATGCTCTTCCTCTGTGGGATGTTGCAAAATCCAAAAGCCAGTGTGGCGGCAATGGGAATACTTATACAAACAACAGGGCTTCTGTATGTTTTCCCACACGCGCTTAGCATGGGCCTTTCAACCCGTATAGGCCATGACCTAGGCGCGAGCCAGCCTAGTAAGGCACAACGATTGGCTGCCCTCGGTTTAGTTTCAGGTCTAACTATGGGTGTGACAGCTTTCGGGTTAACTATAGCAGTGAGATCAGACTGGGGGAAGATGTACACTTCAGAGCCAGACATTCTGTCCTTAATTTCAGTTGCTCTTCCTGTTTTGGGCTTTTGTGAAATCGGAAACTGTCCTCAGACAGCTGTGTGTGGAGTTTTGACAGGTTCAGCAAGGACTAAAATAGGGGCTAAAATAAACTTTATTGCGTTCTACTTGGTTGGCCTGCCTGTAGCTGTTTCCATGGCATTTTGGATGAAGGTTGGGTTTATCGGTCTGTGGTTTGGGCTCGCAGCAGCTCAGGGTGCGTGTTTGTGCATGATGATATACACATTGATTAGGACAGATTGGAAGCACCAGGCTAAGAGGTCCGAGGAGTTAACACAAGTTGCTGAGGAGACTCAGGACTTGGAAGCAGCATTGTTATCTTGAGGGTTTCGATTAGCAGAGGAAAGTAAATATGAATTAATCTTTTTTGGGGTGCAAATTTTTTTATTTTTAAGGATTTTAATTGCTGGGATGGTTAGTAATCTCGTCCAAGGAAAAGAAACGAGAAATAATAACGATGGCTTTCATAGATTTAAATATGCATACAACGATTTTACTATATGTACTAACATTTTGTAAATGCAAATACTGCCTTCTTTAGTTTATATATTGCTCCTAAATAGAGTAAGGGATCAATATACTCCCTCCGTCCCTTAAGTTTGCCCCATTTTGGCTAAAAAGTTTTTACAAAAAATGGTTAAATGGGGCAAAAACATTAAGAGAAAGAGGAAGTTCAACTCTGGCTTCTATGGTATTGTTTACAAGTGTAGAATAAGCATTTTAGTAGGTTAAATCGATTTAGCGTATTGAATTTCCCTGGAATGCAAAAAGGGGATGCAATTTAATCTATGTATTGTGTATACGAGTAGGCAAAATCAAGAATTCATTTTAGATCTAGAAACTAGGAATGGCAATGGATCGGAGTCGGAGTAGATCCAACAATATCTAAATCCGATCCAATAAGTTTGCGTATCTTAATTTTGGATCTGAATCCGCAAACTTTGACTCTGATCTGATTAGGAATTTTGGATCTCGAAATCCGATCTAATTCGTCGGACCTCCGAGTCCGATCCGTCGGATCTCCAAATTAGATCCAAAATTTAATATATTGTAAATTTTGCACTTTTCTTACCTATTTTTTTGTTAATTTCATAACTAATACTTAATTCATTTATAATATATAAAGTAAATTAAAAAATATACAACACAAGCAAATACCGTGATTTTTTTATTTTTTTATTTTGGGTTATCATATTTTGACTTTTTTTAATACTGGCCTTGATACTACTCATTTGGATCGGAATCAGATTACAATCAGGTCGGATGTAATACAATATCCGAATCCGACCCATCTCCTATTCAGAGTCGTAGTTTTTTTATAGGAGTCGAAGTTTTTTTAAACGGGTTTGGATCTGACTTTTTCCTTCAGATTGGATCGGACTCGGTTCGAATTCGAATTGAATTGTCATCCCTACTAGAAACTAGAAAGCATCAGCTAGTTAATGTTCAACTCTTCACACCCAACGTGTCTACTGTAGTCCTTATGTTGTGCACGCATCTCCTAGAGCATCAGTAGCTAGAACTTGATGCATGTGGTGGTGCATGTCATGTGTGAATTCTCAATTATCTACCCATATACCTTTTTTAGGTACTCCTTAGTGCACACTAGAATTTGTTCCGTAGAAGAGATAAGATAGAGCCGAGTAAATCAAGATAGAGCCAAGTAAATCACTTGGTTCTCAGGAGATAGAATTTTGCTGTAACTAAAACACTGAGAAGTAGTTAGGGTCATGTAACTATAAATATATTGCTTGTACATGTATCAGATTCATTCAATCATAAAATACAGTTATAGAAACACAAATACTCAATGAAACTTGGTATCAGAGCAAGCAGTTTCTTGGTGGACAATCTAATAAGTATCATCATATACCAAACACTTACCTGATAAAAACATGAGTAAACCACCAAAAGACTTGAATGAGGCTTCCATCGCGACTATTGCTCAACTAATGGAGTTTTTTAAGAAACTACATAACACTAGGAGCAATGAAAATCACGAGGCAACCTCAATCAATATTGTGGAGAAACTGAGTATCAAGAATTTTACCAAATGGTCCAAGATAATGCAATTAGAAATAGAAGGGAGGGGAAGGCTCAATCATATCATAGCCAACCCCCCTCTAAGGACAATTCAGAATATGTGCAATGGGCCTAGAAAGACTCGACGGTGAAGGCATGGATCATAGAGAATATAGGGCTAGAATTGGTTAACCAGTTCTTAGATTTTCCAACAGCCCGAGAATTGTGGAAATGCATTGAATCAACGTTCAGCAGTGGTGGAGATGGACTCCAAGTGTTTGACTTGACAACTAGGGCGAACATCATAAAACAAGGACAAGATTTAATCAAAATTTACTATGGTAAATTAAGAACATTATGGAAAGTAATTGATAAGAGAATATCGAATCCAATAAAGTGCTTAGAAGACATGGTCATCCACAATTATTTAATCCAACAAAATAGACTCTACCAATTTCTAGTTGAGTTAGGGGAAGACCTCGACAAGGATAGG
Organism: Dysphania ambrosioides; assembly: GCA_026401315.1. Lineage (NCBI taxonomy): Eukaryota > Viridiplantae > Streptophyta > Magnoliopsida > Caryophyllales > Amaranthaceae > Dysphania > Dysphania ambrosioides. Next base: position 23,300,394 of record CM048670.1, read on the forward strand.
AGAAATCTATTGAATCAAGAACCCTTACCCACCATAGAAGTGGCGTATAATACAATCCAAAGAGAGCTTGCAAAGAGGGAGACAATAAAAATTAACATACATCACTTACCTCTACCTATGGTGCAGGGTGTAGGGAGTGGGTTGAGTGCAAACTTCCGATCAAAACCATCATTTCAGAAGGACAAAGAAAAAGCTAGCCCATCTCAAATGCTTACACTGTGGAGGAAGTCAACACACCAAAGAGGGGTGCTTCAAATTGGTGGGGTACTCGGAGTGGTGGCCAGATTCGAAGAAGAGAGGGGAAAATAGTAGAGCAAGGAGAGAAGAACCAAAGAAGAGGAGCATGGTGACAACCACCGTGAAAGAGACGAAGGAGGGAGAAGGAGTTAAGGTGGCGAATGAAGGAGAAGGTAAAACCCGGATGGAATGAATTAAACCTAACCCTAAAAGATGTCACCCTTATACCTCCTCAAATCCATGGCATTGATCATTCCCATCAATCCAACGACCCAAAATTAGCCACAAAAAACCTACCCAAAAACCGTACATCATGTGCACTAAAAACCCAATACTCCGCCATGGCCCAAATCGAAAATTTATGTACACCTATAGATGACTCCTTAGCCCAAACCCACGTGGCCCAAATTAAGAGTAGGAGTTATGTTGTAAACTGATCTGGAGAGCCGATGGAGTTTTTTCTTGTAGAGCAACTGATACTATATCATATGACCAATATGATTTTAAGACCCTTGAAAAACCAAAAAAAAACCCTAGTAGTGTGAGTCATTTTGATAAGCTATTTCATATTATTCTTTCAGATGTATAGGGACTAGCCCCAGATTCTATTAGTCATGGATTCTCGTATTATATTCTGTTTATTGATGATTATAGTTGCATGAGTTTGATATATTTTAAGAAACAAAAATCTGAGGTTTATGACATGTTTGTGGTATTTTATCAAGTGATTCTCACCTAGTTTCAGGAAAAAATAGAATCATTAGGTCTGATAATGGAAGGGAGTACATAAACCACAATATGAAAACCTTTTTTCATACGAATGGCCTAATTCACCAAACAACATGTCCTGATACCCCACAACAAAATGGGATTGCAGGAAAAAAAAACCAAACCCTTCTTGAAATGACCTAAGCCATGTTGTTTGAGTCTGGTGTTCCAAAATCTTTTTGGCCTGAAGCAATTTCCCCTGCAAATTACTTCACAAACTGCCTTCCCACAAAAATAATTCGTCATCGAATACTATTAGAAATTCTTATTACCCATGTTACCATGTATTCTTTTCACTCGTTGACTCCACGAGTATTTGGATGTGTACTTTATGTCCATCTTCCGAAATGAAACCGTTACGAATTGGAAACCCAGGCTACTAAGTGTGTGTTTGTTGGTTATGGGATGAATCAAAAGGGTTATAGGTGTTTTGACCCCTCTTTAAACCATGTATACACTACTATGGACAATGATTTTGTTGAAAACACCTATTGTTATCCCCAACTTCGTCATTAGGGGGAGAGTGCCAGTGACGATCTAAGTTAGTTAATATATCATCCTCTTTGGGAAAATGGTGATAATGATGCAAGAGATGCTAATGAGTGTATCTCGGACCACATAGTTTAGTCTTTACCGTTTTCAATACTACTACCAATCTCCAAGAACGAGCATCAGGTAAAAGAGGTAAATCCTTTCCCTCCTAAGGATATTTCCTATGATATGATTCCAATAGACATTACTAAAGTGTTGTAAGTTAATATTGAAGTTGCACAGCCAGAAAAATAGCAGTTGCCTCCAAGGAGTACCAAAGGAGTACCTCCAAAACAAAATGACTCGACATATGAGCCTAGGGGTATGAGGTACCCCTTATAGGGTATATCTGAGAATACCTTGTCTAATATAGCCATGTTTTTTAATGCCCTAATATATTCAGGGAAGATTCCTACAATAGTAGAAGAATCTTTATAAATGAAGGTGTGGACACAGGCGATAAAGGAAGAGTTTGATGCACTCGTCAAAAATGAAACTTGGAAAAAATGTGTTATTTCCGAAGGAAAGAAAGTTGTAGGATGAAGGTGGGTGTTCACCATCAAATATAAAGCTTATAGAAGTATTAAATGGTATATAGCAAGGTTAGTACCAAAAGGATATACATAGGTCTATATATAGACTACTCATAAACCTTTTTTCTAGTTTCAAAGATGGATACAACCAAGGTCCTTTTCTCAGTTGCAACATATAAGAATTGGCCCTTGCATTAGTTAGACATGAAGAATGCCTTCCTACATAGAGCAATCACAGAGGAAGTATATACGGAATCTCCTCCAGGGTTCCCATAAGAGTTTCTACCAAGAGAAGGGTGTAAGTTATAGAAGGCTCTATACGGTTTGACGTAGTCACCTAGGGTGTGGTTTGGCAGGTTTGCACTGGTAATAAAGAAGTTTGGTTTCTAGTAGAATAATTATGATCATACTCTATTTTTGGAGAAGAGAGAATAGTTGATAATGAGCCTTATAATATATTTAGATGATATAATCACTAATAGAGATGATAAGTATGAGATTAGTCAACTGAAGGGAAGATTATTTTAGGAGTTTGAAATAAAGGATCTTGGAAGACTCAAATACTTCTTAGGAGTTGAGGTGCTTAGATCTAAACCAGCATAAACTCCTATGCTGGTGAATCATTGGGCTATAGATTGATGAGAATGGAGAACCTACTAATCAGGCTCGGTACTAGAGGCTCGTAGGAAAGTTGATCTATCTATCGCAAACTCGACTTGATATTGCTTATGCTATTAGGGTGGTTAGAAGATTTATGCATAGGCCTCAAGTTCAACACATGGAAGCTATGCATAGAATCTTGCGATATCTCAAGAGAACACTAGGGAGGGGAGTCGTATTTAGAAACAATGGCCATTTGAAGCTCCAATCCTATACTGTTGCAGACTAGGCAGGCAATAGGGATAGCAAGAAGTCAACCTCGGGGTACTTCATATTAGTTGGAGGGAATCTAGTAACCTGGAGAAGTAAGAACCAGAGGTGGTTGCAATGTCTAGAGTAGAAGCAAAGTTTATGGGAATCGCAAAAGGCATAACAAAATGTGAGTCTTTCTTTTGTACGATCAGGTGATAAGATGACTGGTATCCTAATTAAATAAAGAGTATTAGTATCTTTTAAAATGTGTTATGTAAGTTGAATGTGCAAGATCCTACACTCAATTTGAGGAGGAGTGTAGAAGAGAAAAGATAGCTAGAGCCAAGCAAATCAAGATAGAGTCGAGTAAATCACTTGGTTCTCAAGGGATAGAGTTTTGTTGTAACTTAAACATAGAGAAGTAGTTAAGGTCATATAATTATAAATATATTGCATATACATGTATCATATTCATTCAATCATAAAAACAAAATTACAGAAACACATATACTTAGCGAAACTTGTCCATCACACAACTGCACCCCCTTGTTTCTACATAGAATAAACGCAAGTGATAATATGGTAAAATATTGACATATTGTAATAAAGATTCCGCAAAATCCTAGCACTCTTGATTTGCCATTCATTTTTGAGAGTACGTACCATTTTATTTGTATTACACAGATTCAAACATAAGTCATATTATGTAACTTTTTTAAAAGTTCTCATTTTTTCCCTCAATAAGAGACGTATATACATCACTGCAAATTCATAGTAACATAAGTCATATTAAGTTCTGTTTTTTTTTTCTGATTTCTGAAGCACATTAATCATATTCCATAAGTTGTATTCCAATCCAAGGAAACCAAATTTTTGTTCATTCCTCCACCCTTTCTTGAATATGCCTATCTAGACACCCCTAAGTATAATGCAGCTTATTTTGCATTTTATGCTGAAATTTTTATGCAAAACCAGTGGCAAAATGGCAATGAGATTACAGACATCATGCTTGTTGTGACTAGTGCAAGAATGTTAAACAAAGATAAAGATCACGCAAGCACACAAAATTTACATGGTTCACTAACAATGTGTTAAATACGTCCACTGGCCGAGGGAAACAGATTTTATTGATATGTGAAGAGGGAGACAAAATACAAAGTCATAATATAAAAATTAGGTTAACAAGGGTTTAAATAAAACTTTTAGAAAAAAAATAATCAAACTTGGACTTATTATAGGCCTAAAATCGAAACCGATAAAAAACCCATAGCATGACAATTCTCATGAATATTTCACAAAAATAATCCAAACTAAAATTATATAATGGGCGGGAACGTAGCTATATGTCACGTGTTGACTACTCCACCCTAGTCGTATGCACGTAGCCTACTGTCGACAGCACCCGTTAGTCAATCAGTCAAGGCTTCCCAAGTACTTACTAGAAAAATTGAGCTACGAAGTGAACTAAGTAAGGAGGAAGACTTCTAGAGAGAGAAAGTTTGTTGGAAAGAAAGCTTTGATTGCTTTTAGAGAGAGAAATTTCAAGGCTTGAGGTTGGTTGAATTCATACACAAATGAGGGGGAGGCCTCTATTTATAGGCCTCCTTGCCTAAATCTTCTAGAGCCTTCTCCACTATTTTACAAACTTGTGGTCTATACAAGATGCTCTAGAATGTTCTACACACTCCCTATGTACAAGAGATTTCCCTAGAGACTTCTTCATGAGCCTAGAGCCTTCATAGACTCCCTATGTAACACGTCCCAACCCTTCTTCTACCCATTTTAGGAGGGTCCACAAAGTTATAGCCCGATCTGATATCATTTGGATTTCTGGATCCTCCATTATTATGTTAATGTCATTTGAGGGTCTCCTTATGGCAACTAGGATCTGCTAAATAAGTCTCCATAGGGGAAGCTTGCTGCCTGGCAGCCAGGGCACCCCCGAGGGACCCTTATCGCATCGCCGCCCAACGATGCACGCCCGTGGGCAGGGAACTAGGCATGATCCATGACATAGAGCCCTTGCAATCTAGCCCAATTCAAGAGCAATCTTATATTTTAATGCAAGATCGACATATTCCACGCATTGAACAGTACAAGTAGGCCAATATGTGAGCCGTGTAGCCCTTGTTATGGCATATTAGGATCAATTATTATGGCCTACAAAAAAAAAACAAAAAAAGGATAAATCTAAATGAACAGAATGAAAAGAGACAAATGTTATCATCAAATGTAATACTTGTACCATTGATCAACCTATATCAAGCTTAACTTTAAGAGTTCTCCCTAACCATTATCCAGCTTATAATATCCATACAAAAGCTATTTCAATTCTTAAAAGATGAGTAACATTATAGATTGTAAATTTGTGGAAGGAGTACAAAGAAAACAATAAATAATAATAACTACTCTCTTCCTGCCTTTATTTTCTTCCCATTTTTATTTATGCAATTAAAGTTTAAAAAATTTAATCACAAATTATCATCATCTTGTAAAAAATAATATCTTTAAATAAGATCTTATTAAATGCATCTTAATATACTGAGTAAATTTTTAGAATATGTAACATCAAAATTTTGTCTTAAAAATTTTAGAATTAAAAAATATTTAAGTCGGATGTTGATAATCTTAAAAAAAAATTAAATAAGACAAAAAATTAGGAATAGAGAAAGTTAAATCGAAATAATACCGAATACTTTGCACTTGGTTTTATGGTCAACTAAAAATGAGTAATTGATAGGAAGTACAATTTTATTTTTGCCCCACGTTTATGTTGAGGGGAATATAATCAATGCAGTTGTCACATCATACATCACATCGACGTATAGGAGAATTTTGTCACACAAGAGACATTGTTGCCGACATGCCATCTACTTTGATTAACTTCTCTTTACTCCGTATAAATTTTGGAAAATAGTCGTAACTCTACCCCACATGAAATTGGAAGCAACTAGATTAACTGATCTTGCCGCTCCATACTCTTCATTTTGTTTATGCAATCTTAATTCATTCTTTTTTCAAATTTTGAGGGAATTATTGGTCAAACATAAACTTTTTGCTCGACATGTGTGGGGTACAAAAGCATTGAAAATAATTTATCTTTTTTGTTTATTGGACTAACACGCAATTCTATAAATTTTATATAAAGTGAGAAAAGTTAGAATTGTTTAACTCATAAAAATATGGAAAGATGTAATTTCTTCCATGATATGAAGGAAGTCATTTCTTATTTTCAACCAAATAATATTATTTCTCGCTTTTTTAGGAATATACATGGAAAAAACTTCTTCTTAGAAAAGTTCACTTACTATTTTCAACTAAACAATCACTTTAAAAGGTTTAATATGTTAAGAAATTAAATGTAGATGAAATTTTTTGATAATGTAGTCCTTAAGATTTTTTGCATCCAAAATATTTAAACCAACCAACTAAGGTCATGTTGTCTTCACCTTAAAAAAAATATCTAGTACCAACCAATTTTGAGCAATAAAAAATTAGTTACAATTAACAAAAACTAGTTTTAATCAACAAAAGTCAACTTAGTAAAAATAAGTTCAATAAAAACCAACAAATGATAAAGATTATATGGATATTGATTAAATCAAGTCGAATATTGTAAAATTTATTTAATAATAACATACGAAACATTTATTTGTAACTATAGCATTATTTGTTAAGCAGTTACTATTGTCTATTTACTTTAAAACTATAAGAAATAAAAATAAATTAGATTTAATTTATGTATAAATGATGAGTGTATATATTTTCATATCACCTTTAACATTTTAAGGGTAGAATAAAGAAACAATAATAATAATAATTTATCCTTTAACCTTTAACATTTATGATTGTATTAATGAAACAATAATGGTGATGGTGATGATAATATTAATGATAATGATAATAATAATAGTAATAATAATAATTAGGATAAATTCATAAATTAGTAAAATCAGTGAAAACCAATTTGAAGCAGTAAAAATCAATTTTAATAAGTAAAATTAATGGATACTACTCTAAAAAGGTATTTTTAGGAAAAAGATCCTAATAAAAATTTAACCTACAATTAATTACTTGGGCTAGTGGTTTCAAGTAAGGCAATTAGAAGCAAGGGAGAAAGGCAAGGGGATCTCTTACCTTTGCACTTGATAAGATTTGAACACCAAACTTCACTGGATTAAATCAAGTCTTAATTAGTGTTTCTTCAATGATCCATGTAGAACACTTTGCAAGATCTCAACTACTCAGAATTTGGCTTCCAACATAGAACGTTCTACTTGAGTGCTGCGTAGTGCGTACAAAATTTTATAGGCCATGTAATTCTACGTGGAACGTTGAGTGATCAACATCAATTGAAACAGGCGAGAGATTTTTGGGATGTCTCGTATTATATAAGCCTATAGAGATTTTAAGGTACCAAGAAAATGATGTTGTTTCAAAAAAAAAAAACAAAAAACAAAAGGGCCAAGGATATGCCATTTTTCAAAAACTAAATTAATTAAAAACTGATTGTTGAAGGGTGAGGCATATGTGGAACTCATGTTCCGCTCATAGAGGAGACAACCAATAATCCATGGTATTCTCTTGGATGGTTCAAAATCTGTCCCTCTCCTATGAGAAAAAAATTTATTGACTAATTGGGAGCTTTGGGGAGAGGGGTCCAACTAGAGTTGGGTAAGGGCTAGGGCGCCATGCGGGCCGAGTAGACACGGCACGATACGAGAACGGTTGTAGCCTAATCCGACACATTATCCATGGAATAGGCCGCAGGCCATACCGTGGACAATAAAAAAAAATTAGGCACGAGAACGAGCACAAGGGCAATCCGCAAATATTTGCATGAGGGGCAGCCCAAAACATGCTATTATTTAGTATTGTTTGATATTATTATTAGTACTAGTATTATTACTATTATAATTAATATCACTATTACTTATAATTTTATACATCTTTTAATATAATTTAAATTATCTAAATTTTTTATTTTTATTACATACTTTATTTTAATTTTTGTTAAAAAATTAAACCAACACAAGATACTACGCATCACGATACACCATGCACGTAGGTAGTACCACACGATGGGGTGGCACACAAGTGTATGGACACAACTCTACATAATGGGATTTATGTTTGGAAAATTCACATATATTCAAGATTAACATATGTTGGTACGTTCAAACAAAATGGACTGCATGTTAGAATAAAATGGTCATATATTCCAATAGTTAGAATAAGTTTAGATAAGTTTAATTAAACCAAAAATAATGTATACACTAGTTCACCACAAATATAAGTAAGGTGGGAACATCCATCGAGTTTCAACAAGGGTTTCATAGTAATCCACTTGGCCTTGCTTAGCTTGTGCAGTTGTGCTTGTATAATGCTAACTATAGTCGCATTATAACCTCTTGTAAGTTGTTACAGATGATTGGGCATAATCATTATCAATTGCATAATCTTACAAGTAAAGCGAAGTCATCTCACAGGGCCGCCGTTCAAAGGATGGTTCAACTAATTGTTAAATGTTGGACTATAGTCATCTCATGTGAGCCATATTGTAGCCATTGGCTGATTATATATTCATACCTATTCATGGTGCTGATTATATTTTCTTCTCTTTACCACTTCTTCCCACGTACGATTGCTATTCGTATATCCACTATATATAATATGCTCGAGATTTCTTTATATTATCCTACTAATAATAAAATGATATGAACTCTTCTCAACTGACTCAACCCTCGGAGATTTGCATATATATCATGGATTCATGGGTGTTACGTTACTTCAAAGTTCAAAGTCATTAACTTTATTTTTATATCTTAAAAAACAAAACAAAGTGAAGTGCAATATTTTCCTTATCGTTTAGGAGTGATATTGTGATACTTATATCACTTATATGTATCGCAGGATACTTAGATTATCTAATCATTCTTGTTCCTATTAAAATGGTATCGTTCTCTTGTTTTAAAGTTTCCTATGTAAATTTTTACTTAATTTATGTGGTACAATCTATCGTATTGTTGGTTTTCAACATGAACTTTTCATATAGTCAATCTTTATAATTTATAAGTGTAATTCCTTTTTTTTTGTAATTTTTCTAAGTTATAATTATATAAGATAGCTAGTGATTAAAGGTGCTTTAAAAAGGGTAATCAAAGTTCTCCGTATTATTTTGGATATTTCACATTAGATATATAAGGGGTATGATCTATGTTTACGAGCTTTCAATGTCATTTTATAAAAATTTTGAGATCCTAATGTATTAGGATTATAATGTATTTTAGATGAATATTAGATAAACACGTTTGTGTTAGGATAGAATTTGGTATTTCTTAGTATTCTTATCAAAACAAAATTCTTGTGGTTTACTATATAAATTGGGGTGTTCACCCATTGAATCAAACACAGATAAAATTCCAATATATATTTCTTCATGGTATCAAGAGCGAGCTAAATTTTTTTTCAATGGCAATCAATGACAAAATCGAACCCAATTACCCCTTTTACCTCGGGCCACAAGATCGACCCAAGGACTTCATTACCCCAACTTGTCTCAAATCAGATAATTATGATGAAAGGGCATCAAATATTCAAACAGCCCTTGACGAAAATTCGTCTTTTTGGACGGTACCATCACCGCCCCATTGCCTCCATGTTCACCGGCGGATTGGACCGCTAACAACGCAATGCTTGTTTCATGGATTTCCAACACCATTGATTCGGAATTGCAATCGTCCCTGTCAAAATTTTGTGACCCCCGCTTGTTTTGGGAATATTTTAAGCAACGTTTCTCCCAAACCAATGGTCCACGAATTCAACAACTGAAGACCTCCATTTCTAAGTGAAGGAATGTCTTCAACAGGTGTAACAAACTGGATATAATTAGGATAAATTATGGAGATAATGAAATTCAGTTATTTTAGATGATTATAGTGTTTTACTAGAAACTAACTATAATATATATATTAATTAGATTAATATACTACTAATTATAATTGAGTTCTATGAGGTCACACAAATAAGCAAGTGATTAGATAAATCTCAGATACTTATGTGAGAGTTGTAAGTTGATCAAATTAGGTAATTGAGTCACTTTGATTTACTTAATTATCATATATATATATATATATATATATATATATATATATATATATATATATATATATATATATATATATATATATATATATATATATATATGGGGTTGAAAACCCTAGACCTAATTTTTAATACTAGCTTTTGCTTTCTCTCTCATATAACTCAAAAACCCTAAAAAGCAATCAAGAACGGTTCTTGATTCCATACTAGTATACGTGGGTAATCCAATCCTGCTTGTGGACCAATACTAGAGGAACGGCATTTGACGTTCTAGATTCTCCGAAAATTGTGCCCTTTTGCTTCGAGAAATTCACACATTAAGGGTATCTTATACTGTTCTCATAATTCGTATTATTATATGCATGAGATCCTGTTTTAGATGCTAATAAATCGTTTTTTGAAATTCCGCTAATCGCATCTAAATTCCTACAGTGGTATCAGTTAGCCTCTTCCATATTTTAATATGATTATGTATGAAATTGTGTTATTTTGATTCAATTAGGGGAGATTTAATAAGTGGATTTAAAATTGCATGATTAAAATTGATTTTAATCAGTTGAAATAGATTAATTAAATGCATTTTGGATGCGGGGTTTAATACCCATTTTGCTCAAATTTCGGTGAAATTGTGTTGCTCGTGTTTTCGTATTCACGCATCAAAAGGGGCTCAAAGGGATTTTCTTGAAGCTTGAAATTGTGAATTTCTTGCATGATTAAGGTTCGAAATTTGATTACTTATTGTTTGAAAAGCATATATACACAATTTGATTGGGTTTTGCATTGAAATTTGTTCAACAATTAAGCAATTGAATTTCAACATTTAAGAACCCTAACTTTAGCCCCAAATTGATATATTGCGAATTTTCATAATTAATCAATCAAAAACTATGATGATATGATTATCAAATGTTTTCCCCTTAAAATATACCTCAAATTCGGACACTTGTTGCTCGAATTTACCCCAAAGTGTGCAATGGTTGCGCGGAAAAAATTAGGATGAAATACCGGGGATTGTGATGGCTGTGGTGGCTCGCCGGAGCTGGCGATGGTCAATTTTGGTTCGCCTGAAGCCGGTGGCATGAATCGCGGTGGCCATGTGGGGTAAGGTTGCGTGGAGTAGTCGCCGGCGGAAGCAAGGGTGAAGGATCTTGTGGCTGTGCGTGGGAGAGGAGTTGTTGGACAGCACCTTCACGGGCCGCGATAGGTTTGTTGGGCTTGGAGCCCGGACAGCCCCACTCTCTTCCTTGTGCAATTTTAAGTAACTAATTGTGTTGGAATTAGTTACCACTTTAGATTTAATTGAATCAAAATAATATGGTTAATCAAATTAATTAGATTAGTTAATATTGGTTATTGATGGAAAATTTATTTAATTTGTTAATATGATTAATAATATTAAATAATGAATGTCTTTAATTTTATTAATTTGATTAGTAAAATTGAATGACTTATGTTTTAAGTTTATTAATTAGATTAGTAAAATTAAAACTTTGTCAATGCTATATTTTGTTTATTATTTAAATTCATTAATATGATTAATAGATTTGAATAGTGAATGCTTGAATTTGTTTATTCATTTATTTTATGGCATGTTCTATTGGTTAGATTATTATTTAATTTATTAATGTGATTAATAAATTGAATAATAAATTGCTTTTAATTGTTAATAGCATGATGTTTATTTTCTAATATAATGATAATATTAGTAGATTATTTTGTTAATGTTTAATTTAATTAATTTGATTAATTAAATTAGACTTAATATGTCCTTTTAATATTTAATGTTTAATAATTGTTATTATGCATTTTGTTTAATAATATGTGATATTATTATTTAATTTTATGCATTTAATAATATATGATATTATTTTTGTCATTATTATTTTATGTAATTTATAATATTCGATATTGTGATTGCATGAGGTGACTGATATGGCCCAAATTAGGATAGAAAATATGATCTGCGTATCGTTTGTATTTTTGTATCCTAAATACGATCTGTGTATCGTTTGTATTTTTGTAATTTATTTTAAGTTTGTTATTTTAAATTTCAAAATATTATGTATTCTCTATGGATGAAGATCCAAAGAGTGAAGGTCCAATGATGATCAAGGATGGTGATCCATGATGGTTCAAGGACGAAGCCCATGAAGAGTAGTCTTTAGGGTTTAGGGGCTATACTAGAATCACATTTATTTTTCGCATTTTATATTGCTTTAAATATGCCTTCTAAGTTTATGTTGCTTTATTTATGTTATGAGTTTTCTTTTAAATAAATCAACATGACTTAGGTCCCTATTTAATATTGAGTTAATATGCTTTTCCAAACAAACACCTATTGAAGCCTTTGATCATTAGTGATAGGTTCTGTCTAAGCAGGGTATTGCTAATGGATTTAGGATAAATAGGGTAAATTTGGGAAATTTACAACTCTTGTTTGGTTATACTCAACAAAATCATCAAAAGGGTTTTGGGTTTTGAAGCAAAGGGATAGGAATAAGATAAGGAGTTATCACCTATCAACCAAGAATTACAAGTGTTGTAATTAGTAAAGAGTTTACTTACCTTGATAAAATAACTTTAAGAGTAGGGCCCAAGTCCGCTTAAAATTATTTTAGATAGGATCTTGGAATCACTTAATTCAAAAAGGGACATTTTGAATGAATTAAGTACATGTAGCTTTTGTTATTTTAAAAGTTTAAATATCTAAAGTTCATTTTGATAAACATAATAAGTCTTGCATATTTTATTGTAGATATCATGTCTAGTAACAACAACAACAACAATTCATTGCTTTTCAACTTGCATAAGTTGAATGGGATACTCATAAACGCTGAGCAAAACATCCATTTTGAGCCAAAGAAAGATGTTCTTATGGTTCAAAACCAAAAAGGTTTTAAAAAGGTTGGGGCTGGCAAAGAGAAGTTTAAAAATGGTAAACAAAGAGTTGTTTCCAAATCTTCTGAAAAGCCAAATGCTACAACAAAGCCAAGGGTGGCTGCAGAAAGAAAATGCTTCCACTGTGACATGATTGGTCACTGAAAGAGGAATTGCCCCCATATACTTGAAGGACAAGAAGTCAGGTGCTTTTAATTCAAGTATCTATGTTATAGAATTTAATTTAGAAACTTCTACTTCTTCTTGGGTATTTGATACCGGTTGTGCTTCTCACATTTGTTCAAATATGGAGGGACTCAAAAGGAGTAGAAAGCTGGCTAAGGGAGAGGTAGAAATGCGCGTAGCTAATGGAGCAAAGGTTGCTGCCGTTGGAACTTATTATCTACCTCTACCTTCTGGATTAGTATTATAACTTAATAATTGTTATTACGTACCTAATATTGATAAAAACATTGTCTCAATTCATGTTTTGGATCATGAAGGATATTCGTTTACGATAAAGAAAGGTTGTATCTCTATCTATAAAGGTGACATGTTTTATGTCAATGCTAACAATACTAATGGGTTGTATCTACTTAACCAAAATAAGTATATCCTTAACATAGAAAGCAAGAAACATAAGTCAGATGATATAAACCCCACCTATCTATGGCATTGTTGTTTGGGCCACATAAATCAAAGTCGCATTCAGAAGTTATATAAAGATGGGCTTCTAACATCTTTTGATTTTGAATCATTTGATGTATGCGAGTCGTGTTTGATGGGCAAAATGACAAGATCACCTTTTTTTGGAAAAGGTGAAAGAGCCGATGAACTATTGGGCTTAATACATACAGATGTATGTGAACCAATGTGTACAAAAGCTAAGGGAGGTTATAGCTACTTCATAACCTTTAATGATGATTTAAGTAGATATGGATATATTTACTTAATGAAACAGAAGTCAGAATCCTTTGAAAAGTTCAAAGAGTTCCGAAATGAAGTAGAGAACCAACTTGGGAAGACAATAAAAGCATTACGATCATATCGTGGTGGTGAATATTTGAGCCAAGAGTTCAATAATCATTTGAAGAGTTGTGGGATTCTTTCACAACGGACTCCACCAGGAACACCTCAAATGAATGGTGTATCTGAAAGGAGAAATCGAATTCTATTAGATATGGTTCGATCTATGATGAGTCTTGCTGACCTTCCTTTATCCTTTTGGGGACATGCTCTCAAAACTGCTGCTTTTACACTAAACAAGACTCCGTCCAAGGCAGTCGATAAGACAACATATAATTTATGGAGAGGAAGAGTTCCTAGCTTGTCTTATTTACGCATTTGGGGATGCAAGGCTTATGTAAAACGTTTGCAACCTGACAAACTCGCTCCCAAAGCCGAAAAATGTTTCTTTGTAGGTTATCCTAAAGAAACAAGGGGCTATTACTTCTACAACCGTCATGAGAACAAAATGTTTGTTACTAAGTATGGTACCTTTCTGGAAAAGGATTTCATTTCCAAAAAGTTAAGTGGGAGTAATGTATTTCTCAAAGAAGTTCAAGAAACGCAACAAAAAAATGTGGTTCAACCCATGTCAGAAGCAGAAGTACTTGTGTCATTGCCTGCGGTATAGGTTGTGCATCTAATGCATGAAACCTCTCCCATGCATGACCTTGTGCTGGAGGAAGAGCATTCAATGTTTGAACCTCCTAATGCTCCACTCGAATCTAATTTGAGCAAAAATTCTCAAATCGTTGAGAAGGAAATTTCTCCTGTTGTTGCCCCTCGTAGATCAAGTAGACCAAGAAATCCACCAAAAAGGTTTGTGGACTTCTTGTTAACTGAAAGTTCTAAAATAATGATTTTAGAACATGAGGAACCTACTAGCTACAAAGGTGCCTTGGCAAGTCAAGACTCCGAAAAATGGCTTAGAGCCATGAAATCTGAAATGGAATCCATGTCTGTGAATCAAGTATGGGACTTGGTTGATTTGCCTGATGGGATTACACCTATTGGTTGCAAATGGATTTTCAAATTGAAAATAGACAAGGATGGAAATATTGATGTTTTCAAAGCTAGATTGGTTGCAAAAGCTTTCAGGCAAATTCATGGTATTGACTATGATGATACCTTTTCACCAGTTACGATGTTTAAATCCATTCGGATAATCCTAGCGATCGGTGCATTCTTTGATTATGAAATTTGGCAAATGGATGTCAAAACCGCTTTCTTGAATGGGTTCTTGAAAGAGGATGTGTATATGACACAGCTTGAGGGTTTTGTGGATCCTGAGAATCCTAGGAAGGTGTGCAAGCTTAAAAAGTCTATTTATGGCCTAAAGCAAGCATCTCGGAGTTGGAATATTCGATTTGATGAGGCTATCAAACAGTTTAGTTTTCTAAAAAATGAAGAAGAATCTTGTGTATACAAGAAGTTTAGTGGGAGTAGCATTGTCTTCTTTGTTTTATATGTAGATGACATTTTACTCATAGGAAATGATATTCCCATGCTTGACTCTATCAAAGAATGGCTAAAGAATTGTTTCTCTATGAAAGACCTTGGAGAGGCTGAGTACATTTTGGGGATCAAGATCACTAGAGATAGATCTAAACGATTAATTGGACTTAGTCAAAGAACTTATATTGATAAGGTTCTTACTAGGTCCAATATGGAAAATTCGAAAAGAGGTTTCCTCCCCATGTAACATGGTTTGTCGCTAAGCAAGACTCAATGTCCTTCAAACATTGATGAGATTAGGCGAATTAGTAATGTACCTTATGCTTCGGCTATAGGGTCCATTATGTATGCTATGATTTGTACTCGACCGGATGTTTCATATGCTTTGAGTATGTGTAGCAGATACCAATCGAATCCAGGCGACGTGCACTGGAATACAGCTAAGAATATCCTTAAGTACTTGAGAAGAACTAAGGATCATTTCTTAGTGTATGGAGGTGAAAGTGAATTGGTTGTTGAAGGTTACACAGATGCGAGCTTCCAAACAGATAAGGATGATTTCCGATCTCAATTTGGGTTCATCTTTCATCTAAATGGAGGGGCAATGAGATGGAAGAGTTCAAAGCAAAGGACCATAGCTAATTTCACAACAGAGGCTGAGTACATTGCTGCAGCTGATGCCGCAAAGGAAGCAGTTTGGATGAAGAAATTCATTTCTGAACTAGGAGTAGTACCTAGTATTGGAAATGGTATTGTCTTACATTGTGACAATAATGGTGCCATTGCTCAGAGCAAGGAACCAAGATCGCATCAGAAGTCCAAACATGTACTTAGAAAGTTTCACATCATTCGAGAGATAGTAGAAAGGAAGGATGTGATTATTTGCAAGATTCACACATACGATAATATCGCTGATCCGTTAACTAAATTGTTGCCTCAACCCAAGCATGAAAGTCATACTAGGGGTTTAGGGCTTAAGCATATTGGAGAGTGGCTTTAGTTGTATACTATTTTATTTCAAAATTAGTCACAGACATAAAACACTTAGATATGTATGTTTATGTTTATCAATAAAGTTTTATTCTTATTTAAATGTGGTTTGGATTTAGATAAAATGTCCAAAGTATTATATAACTCTCGATAGGCTTATCAAATGCGTGATTTGATGAATGAAACCCTATTAAGTAAACCGAGATTATAAAATATTGTTAGTCCCTGGTCCAAATCATTAACTTGGACATAAATGATTCATTCAAGGACCAGTATGTAAGTTGATTGATAGCGCAATTTCATGGGCTTTGGGGACATGGAGATGTCTAGTCATTTACATGGATATGTATATGGATACATATTGGATAGACCTACTTGATATTCTTCAAAATGTTTTAAGAATTTCATTTATTATATTTAGTGGATTCCTTTGACATGAGTACGACACTATTCTCATTTAGTGATTAGTATGTCTTTGACATTCTCAAACGCCGTGCCGTAAAAGGAGGTTATAAAGGTAATGTTTGGGATTGCTAAAAATTAAGTGAGAGTTTTAGGTGTACAAGCCTGAATAAGTCCTCCTAATTGTTAGGATTGGTATCTTGGGCCTCTTGAAGAGTAAGAACTGGAAAAATGCATAGCCGTGCTCAAATGGATTAAGAGTTAATGATTTGTTTTGGACAGTTCAAGCTCAAATTTCAAGAAATGATTTGAATATTGGTATGGATGACATGAGATGTGATCATACCATCAAATTTGACATTAAGAGACTTAAGGAGTTTAGGGTTACACACTTGTTTTCAGACAAGTGGGAGATTGAAGGAATGTATTCAACAGGTGTAACAAACTAGATATAATTAGGATGAATTATGGAGATAATGAAATTCAGTTATTTTAGATGATTATAGTGTTTTACTAGAAACCAACTATAATATGTATACTAATTAGATTAATATACTACTAACTATAACTGAGTCCTATGAGGTCACACAAATAAGCAAGTGATTAGATAAATCTCATATACTTATGTGAGAGTTGTAAGTTGATCAAATTAGGTAATTGAGTCACTTTGAGTTACTTAATTATCATATATATACAGATATATGGGGTTGAAAACCCTATACCTAATTTTCAATACTAGATTGCTTTCTCTCTCATATAGCTCAAAAACCCTAAAAAGCAATCAAGAACGGTTTTTGATTCCATACTAGTATACGTGGGTAATCCAATCCTGCTTGTGGACCAATACTAGAGGAATGACATTTGACGTTCTATATTCTTCGAAAACTTTTCCCTTTTGCTTCGAGGAATTCACGCATCAAGGGTATGTTATACTGTTATGATAATTCCTATTATTATATGCATGAGATCCTGTTTTAGATACTAAGAAATCGTTTCTTGAAATTCCGCTAATTGCATCTAAATTCCTACACTAAGTGCGCACAAATAAAGACTATGTCGATGGCAGCATATTACAGTAAGCTACATGCTTATTGGGAAGAATTGGACCACCACGAACCACCGATTGTTGCTCGGCTTGCACTGCTGATCAACAACATGAGGCTCGCCGTGAACAAAGCCGCCTTCATAAATTCCTTATAAGGTTAAATTTTGGACCTCTACACCCCTCTTCGTTCCCAGATTCTTTCTAAAGATCCCATTCTAAACCTTGAGCATGTGTATAACCTTCTAATTCAAGAAGAATAAGTAAGAACAGTTAATTAAGACTCTGACATCCAAACAATCAAAACTTTGGGTTTCGCAGTGCAGGCCACTTCCGTTCGGGGACGGAACAATTCTAACCAACCTGTGTGTGTCAAATACAAGAAAGTGGGTCATGAGGTCTTGAATTTCTTCGCCGACACCATTTTTAGCCATTG
This sequence comes from Dysphania ambrosioides, assembly GCA_026401315.1. Lineage (NCBI taxonomy): Eukaryota > Viridiplantae > Streptophyta > Magnoliopsida > Caryophyllales > Amaranthaceae > Dysphania > Dysphania ambrosioides. Next base: position 23,318,626 of record CM048670.1, read on the forward strand.
TAAAAAAAACAAGGACATCCAGAAACTCGATGTTATAATCTCCATGGCTATCTGGCCTCTTGGACCAACATTGGTCAGGGGGGAAAGCTCCAGCCGCCCACGGTCGTGGCTTTGTGAAGACTTATGTCGTTCGCTACAGTAGTCCAACACCACCATCACTTCCTTTTGCAAAGACCGATGCCACATCTTCTCCTATTTCCTCTAGTCATTTATTTTCTCCTAAACAATGGAAGGGTTTCAAATGTTTATTAGGTGATACTAAAATTCTTGAAAATCGCTTAAATGGTAAGTTTGATGTTACCTCTTGGATTGTTGAAACTGGTGTAACCCTTCATGTTACAAGAGTAAAATCATGGTTAACTATTTGATTCACATGATTTTGTATGCCCTATGGGGTTACCTGACGACAACACTATATTAGCATCTTTCAATTTAACTCCTTTATGTGTGCTATACAGGACCGAATGAAGGAGCTGATTGGAACGGGGCTTAGGAGGGACAATCTATACTATTATAGCAATTCCGAATTGGTACAACATGTGGGCGTAATTGAAGCACAATCAACCTTGGATCTGTGACATAGGCGATTGGGTTATTCATCTAAGAAAGTAGTTAAGTCATTTCCTCATGTGAGTGGTAGTAAAGATAGCTTAGACAAGACATGTGGAGTATGTATGCGTTCTAAACATTATAGTGACAAATTTCCTATAAGTAATAATAAGGCTTCTAGAGTTTTTGAGAAAATTCATTGCGATTTATGGGGTCCGTATCGACACCCTTCGTCTTGTGGAGCTCGATACTTTTTTACTATTGTAGATGATTTCTCTAGAGCCATATGTATATATTTTCTAATTGATTAAACTAAGGTATTTAGAATATTTCTAGTGTTTTTTGCTATGGTTGATTGTCAATTTTCACAAATAATTAAGGTGGTTCAAAGTGATAATGGCATTGAGTTTAACTATTTACTTGACTATATTTACTACTTCTGGTATTCTCTTATAAACTTCTTGTTGTACACCACAACAAAACAGGAGGGTTGAAAGGAAGCACATACATATCTTAACTGTTGGGAGGGCATTGAGGTTTCAAGCCAAATTTCCCATTTACTTTATGGGGGGGGGGAGTGTCTCCTTACTGTAACCCATCTAATTAATTGTACTCCTACACCTCTCCTTCAAAATAAAACCCAATTCGAGACTCTCCTTACTGCAACCACTTTTGTTTAACGCTATTCGTACATTTGGGTGTTTGTGTTTTGCATATAATTAGAAAACTAATGGGGATAAATTCGCTAGCAGAAGTAGGAAATGTGTCTTTGTGGGTTATCCATTTGAAAAGAAAGGATGGAAATTATATGATCTTGAATCAAAGGTCTTCTTTGTTTCCAAGAACGTTAAATTTGTGAAAGATGTGTTTCCTTTTTCGGAGGATATTAATATTACCATGCCTAATTATGACGATAATACTTTCATTCATGATGACTTTTTTGAGTATGAATTATGGGACGATGTTGAAGATCAGGCTACTACTCATCTACCCAATGAAGCACCGATCGATGATTTGGCTGCACAACAGCTTCACTCATCGCCGGTGTCTTACGTTGGCGCTTCCTCGGAGGAAAATGTACCTCCAGCCTAACCAAGCTCCCCAGCCAGTGTGGCTACTGACCAAGTAGAACCACAACAGCCTACAGAGTCCATCGGTCGTGGTTTTCATGATAAATATCCCTCAGTGCTACTTCACAATTTTTTCACCCATTCGGTAACTGATAATGGTACTTCTCCCTCCATCCCAATCTGTAATCCTCCTTCAGGTACCCCTTATCCTTTAGCACATTATATAAATTATAACAGTTATTCTGCGCATTACCAAAGGTTCCTTGCAGCTCTTATATGAACATCAGATCCTAAATCATTTGTAGCTTAATACAATATAATTCAAAAAATTTCACAACAAAATATTCAATTGCATATAAAAAGATGATCCTCCTATCAATTAAAATAAACTAATCAACATAATGTAATACAATAATTATGTATAAAATATTGAAACTTTAATTAAATTTAGAAATAGTTTTAAGAACTAAATAATTTATAAAATAATTAAAATAGTGAAATAGTTAGGGGAAAGAGGAGGCTCACGGTGGCTGTGGTTGTTGGTGGCGCAAGGTGGCCGGAGAGATAGAGAGAGTGGCTAAAAAGAGAGGGAGAAAGTTTGAGAGAAGTAGAAAGTGTTAAATGTTTTTGTGTGAAGAATTAGGTGAGGTGTAAGGGTCCATTTATAGTAAAAATTAGGATAAATTTTAGGATTTAAAAACTAAAAGATAAGTATGAATTTAAAATAATATTTATTCTCCAAATTTAAAATAATTTAGTTATTAGATAGCTTAACCAATTAAAATCATTTAATACAAAAAATCCAATTAAAATTACTTAACAAAGATAAATTTTATATACATATATGTATTTTATTTTTTTGAAGTACTAATCATGATTAGATAAGGAGGATAATATATATATATAGCTTTTAACAAAAAATGGTTTTAAATCAAAATAACCTTTATAAATATCTTAAACTGAATATTTTTTTTTTGAAACATTAATCATGATAGGCATCCATGATTAGATAAGGTTAAGATTTTTTATAAAGAATAATATCTTAAAAGCTTATATAATATTCTAGAATGAAAGAGGATATTCAGAATATATTTTTTGGGATATTTTGGATGGTTTTTCTGGGAATTTAATGAAATTAAGAAATTAAATATTTATTTATGAATTTAAATAATTTTCTTAATAACATTGTAAAATAAATATAGAAATAACAGTCCATAATTATAATTGTGCCAAAATACTTTTAAAATTATTTAATTATACTAAAACGTTCTTAAAATAATTTTATTTAAAATGATAAAATATATTTAATTTTAATTACAACTTAGCATATAAATATTTTAATATAACATCTAAAATATAGGGTATTATAAGATGCACACAGTTACTTGCTTAAAAGTTGTGCACAAAATTGATCTAAACTTTTTTATGACGAATATTTTTGATTTAGAATTTTTATTTTTTATAGCCAGAAATTTGAAATCCAAATTAGAACTTGTCACACTAATTTAGAAATTTTTATTTTGTGAAATTCTATGACACATTCAACATATTAGAACCAAGTAAACTATTTAAGTGTATACCGTTGTATCATAAAGCTCCAACAGTTATACCAACCAAGAACATCAAGAGTTTCTTCCTCTTCACAAAAAAACTAACGAATCACTGCACTTCAAAAAGCTCTCCACGTGTGCACGTCTTATTCGCCACATGTATTTTCATATCTTCCTTTCCCCTCTCTCCAAAATAAAATTTCAAGTTTTTTTAAAGGAAAAAAACAACCAAAACAAAAATAGTGACCGGAACAGATACCAGCGAATATCTTCACCGGAGCTTCCATCTTCTCTTCTAGAGAGAGAAAGTCAGTGTTTAGAGAGAGAAAGTGAAGTTTTTTCATAATCAAACACTCCAAAATTCTCAATTAGGGTTTAATGATCCTCCATTTTTGCTCAAAATTTGCTTTAAAAAGCTCATTTTATTTAAAGATTCAAAATTTGCCTTCCTCCTACAAAAATTACTAAAATCTCAACCCTTTTAGTATTTTTTGTTTCTTCAAGTGTAAGTTTCTCTGTTCTTTTTGCTACCCTTTTTACTCTCCATAATTTTGCTTCCGTTTTCAACAAATATTAACACTTCAAGCTCCATCAAGAATTTTCAAGAATCATATTAAGGGGTAAAGTGTGTTTTTTGGGTAATTTCCAAAAAATTTCAACATTTGACTATTCAGAGAAGAGAGAAAAGTTTGGGTTTTTATGTGGGTTTGATAAACCCCGGATGCTTCTTAGATGCTACATTTAAAAGATTGAATTTTTATTGGTAGGTCTTTTTTTTTTTTTTGTTAGTTTTATTTTTTATTTCTGTGAAAATTGAAATGAGGCGTTCTGGAATAATTTAAGAAGAGGAAAACAAACTTTGACTATGAGTTTTGGTGGAGAAGAGAGGAATGATGGTGGGTTAAACAACCCGGTTTCAGGAAACGGGTCGATCACGGAGTCACTTGATGGGAGTCTGTTGGTTGACCCTAGGTTGTTGTTTATTGGGTCTAAAGTTGGGGAAGGAGCTCATGGAAAGGTCTACGAAGGCAGGTCTGTTTCATTAGAATTCCATTTTTTTGTAGTTTTTTTTTTTTTTATGATTTTATGTTGTTAATTAATTTTAAGGTTACACTCCCTTTTTTGTGATCAATGATAATTTTATCAATAGCGTTTTAGTTGTTTACTTAAAAATGTTGATAATTTTGTCAGGATTATTAGGATGGTTTAGCTGTCTCAACTGTTAGATTTATGGTTTTTGTGTTAGAAATGATTATTCGGGGGTAAAAGCTGATTTCTGTTTATGTTTGCTGACTTTGTTTTTTCTTTGTTATTTTTTGAAGTATTACTACTGTTTTAGTCATAATTTGGTCAAAACAATAGTGTTTAGGCCCTTAATAGTTATTACACTGTGAAAAGAACAAGAGATGTTAGCTGCTTGGTGATAGCAGGGCCTAACGAGGTGAGGATTTGAGTTATTTACTTGCACAAGAATAACAACCTGCCATCGATGCCGCCTAGAGGCTTGAGACGGGGTGTGGAGAGGTCCTTGTGTTTGCCGTCTTATCTCTAGATCGATTTGAGGGAATTTTATGATAGAGTACAGGGCAGCTTTTCCTTCAGGGTATGAAGAATGGCATAATTTGTTCTGAGGGGATGGGGGGTTTGGGTGGAGGAGATTATAGGTTGGGGAAACCAGAAAATGGATGGAAAAGATGGGAGTAAAACTACCTTACTTTCACTAATAGTATTAACAGAGTGAAAGAAAATTGTAAGGACATGGCCTTCTGATTAAGGAGGTAAATCCTTTTTCAGATGCACTGAGTTAATCCTATGAGGTTTAAAGTGGGCTCAATTGATGATGTCCTATGGTGACTGTGATTTGTGAAGATATATCCCTAGCAAATTGTTTAAAAAGTTTGTGATTCACGAGTCTTCTTATTTGGGGCCTTTTTGATGCACCCTACAATTATGCCTTAGCTTTATTGAATATTTTGTGTTACTGGTGTAGAATTTATACTTGTGCCATAATGCAGATACAGGGACCAAATTGTGGCTATCAAAGTTCTTAACCGTGGGAGTACTACTGACGAAAGGGCTGTGCTTGAGAGTCGTTTCATACGGGAGGTTAACATGATGTCTAGAGTCAAACATGAGAACCTCGTCAAGGCAGGTCTTTAACATTATATTTTGTAAATTGTTTGTGACCTGTAATAATGATTTGTTCAACTTAATTCCCTTTTTTTATTGTAGAAGAGAACTTTGTATGTGTATTATTTCTTTTCAGGTTGGAGGTCCACTACAACATGCCATTTATTTAGCCGAAATTGCATTCCTTTTCTTTGCAGTTTATTGGAGCATGCAGACACCCATTGATGGTTATAGTTACAGAATTGTTACCAGGACTATCTTTGCGGAAGTACTTAAACAGTCTTCGTCCGAAGCAGCTTGAACTAAATGTGGTGTTGAGTTACGCTCTAGATATAGCTCTGGCAATGGATTGTCTGCATGCAAATGGAATTATACACAGAGATTTGAAGCCTGGTATTGGAAATTATTTTTTGTTTATAGCACTTTTTTATCACTTACTTGCTTATTAGAAAGTGAACTAGATATCAACAGTTATCTTAAACCTGTTAATTTGCTCTAGATACAATGATTAAAGCATTCAGACAGCATCAATTGGATAAGTTTTATTCATTGTGGAGACTATGTTTATCATCTATTGTTATGCTGTTTGTAGATAATTTGCTACTTACTGCTAATCACAAGTCTGTGAAGCTAGCTGATTTTGGTCTAGCAAGAGAAGAAACCTTGACAGAGATGATGACTGCCGAAACTGGAACCTATCGCTGGATGGCTCCTGAGGTAAAGCTTTATTGTTGTTGGAGCTCTAACTGAAATATTGTCAGATGATCTTGATCTTTATTCTTTCTGGAAGTGGGCTCCGTTGAATCTGTCATTTGTATACTTCTAACCACATACTTAGTATTGGCCAAAATGAGATGATCCTCTGTTATATAAACATGTTTTACTAGTCACTTGAAGGGAGAGACTTAATTATATTGTATATTCTTTTGTTTGATTGGAGATGAGTTGAAACTTGAAACTATTCAATTGTGTGCATGATTTGCTTAGAGGCACCCCTTGAGGATTTATGGCAGTTTCTCTTATTCTGCATGGCTTTTTTGGTGATTCTTTTTCTTCATGCTTGTGGTGAGCTTTTGCTTCACACTCCAGTGCAAGGAATTTTAATTTGTTGTTTATCTAGCTTAATCATCTAAAATTGACCTAGAGAAGCACTTGTATTCAATGTCTTGGTCTAGACTATGAATTTGTAACTATATCCTCTCATGAGCTACTCTGTATTTCTTATTCTTAAGCTTCTCTACTTGATTTGACAACAAAAGGATTCAGGATTTTTGTTTGCTGCTTCTGTCAAATGCTTATATTATGTCCTGTCTTGTAGATCAGCTGTAATTTGCTTCTAAAGATTGAAGGAAGATCCCTGTTGTGTTTATATCAAACCTTTGATTGTAGTCATTACTGTTGATTGAGTAGTGATGGACCTAGATGATGTGTCCTTCTGTCATTTCAGCTAGTATATACGGATCCCATGCTTTTCGTTAGCATATTACTTTCTCCATGTTGAGGGAGTCTGTCCATATTTTACCACTTTCCCGGTTTAGACTTTGTTTGATTTAACCTGACAAACCCTTGTGGCCTTACCTGAACTTATCAGCCCTTGTCAAAACTGTTTGATTATTTAAGTTGGCCGAGGACTTATAAAGTCATGGATTGAGCATGGGTAGTCCCATACTGAACTCAGTGACCCTTACCTAACTATTTTAAACTATCTGTACTCAATTTGACGGTCTTCTAGTCTCTATATTATTTGCTAAGTTTTTAATTTCCCTTTCCCCGGTGCAGACTATAGGTTTCGAAGTTTTGTAAATAGTTTAGAGTTTTAGACTTTCATTCTTTGCAAATGTGGCCATGGTATTTTCTTATTGCTTTGAAATCTATACTAATTCTACTTCATGCATCCTGGCTTTTGTACAGTTGTACAGCACAGTCACTTTGCGCCAAGGCGAAAAGAAGCACTACAACAACAGGGTAGATGTGTACAGTTTTGGAATTGTCTTGTGGGAGTTATTGACAAATCGTATGCCTTTTGAGGGCATGTCCAATTTACAAGCTGCATATGCTGCAGCATTTAAGGTGTGTAGAGTTTAAGTCTTTTTACTGCTGCCACATGTGTCATTAAATACAGCATATTTTGTTCTGTCTATCATTCATCACTTGTAATAGCATACTCCCATAGTTTCCATTATTTTAAAAAAAAATACTCCCTCCATCTCCATCCCTGTTTTAGTGCAAGTTTGATTTAGGCCTTGGTTATGAAAATTTAAGAGGAAGGAGGAGCAGTGAGAAAAGGAGTGGGTGAGCCATGGTGGTGGATCCTTACTTATAAAAAGGCTTTCCAAAAGTGGAATTTTGATTTGGAATTGGGGCGCCTTTTATTGTAAATGTTTACAGTTGGGACAAAAAGGCTTTTCAGGTTTAGTCTAGTCTTGATAATCAAGAAGCCGTAGTCTGCACTTTATAGTCATTAAAAAATTAACCCTCGGCTGATCTTCCAGTTTGCATTAAGTTTAGGATCATTCCAAGCTATAGCAATCCATCTCCAGCTGTAAAGTTTTTCTTGATTTATTTTATATTCATCTGGAAAGGGAAAAGCCTACATCATTTGGACCTTGTCAGGCCCTGCCATTGTTGGGATACATACTAGGTTGTTTTTGTGGTGTATGTAACTTGGGATAGCTGATGTTCAGAGTTTGCAACAGGATGCGTCTATCTTCATTTATCTCGAATTATCTAGAGGTGTAAAGCAGGTGGTCCCGGGCCAAGACAAATCAGTATCTGTTTGAGTAGGGTCGAATCACAGGCTGAGTTGTATTCAGGTCTGTTGTCGATTTGTTTTACCATACCAAAATCAATCAATCTTGGTCGTATAAATTTTTCAGGTCTAGTCAATTATGGTTGAGGTAAAATTCGGCTTACCTATTTTGGGTCTGTATTTGCTTTTGTATAAGATTCTTCATTCAGGATCTTATGATGTGAATTCAAAATTCATCTGTTAAAAAATCTTTGCATTTTCTTTCCTTGTTTATAGCTATATATCCAAGTCGTTCATGTTTTGTTATGTTAAACTTTGAGATTTTTTGTCTTTAAATTTTGAGAACTCGTCAATCATGTCGTTGAAATATGAAATGCAGCATGAGAGGCCAACTATTCCAGATGATATAGCCCCAGATCTTGCATTCATCATACAGTCATGTTGGGTTGAAGATCCTAACTTACGACCTAGTTTCAGTCAGATAATTCGAATGTTGAATCAATACCTCTACACACTTCAACCACCAGCACCTCCTCCACAACCGTGTTTGACTGAATCTACTGGCAGTCAGGCTGCTTCAACAAGTAGTGGTGCCATAACAGAGTTCTCAGCACGAGCAAGGGGAAAATTTTCTTTCATTCGCCAACTTTTTGCTGCTACCAAGAGGACGAGGAACTTGCTATGAAAAAACTGGTAAATTTTTGTGCTGAAAAGCATGTTTCAATAGATGGCTAGCCTTGGTTTTGTGTAATATCTTTTGATTAGTTTGGAGAACATGATGATTAGTTCAGGATGAGAATTGTTGAAAGATATAGCATGTTAGTGAGAAACATGTTTATGCTCAGAAATGAAAGGAAATACACGAGTTGTCAATATTACACCAAATATCACTTCTTTGTAAAGAAACATATACATGTGTATGGCTTGAATCACTTTGTTGCTCAGCAGGATTCATATGGTGTGGCTGATATGGAGTAGTTTGACAATACATATACGTATTATATGGGTTCTCATATGCTCCTTAGTGAAAGTGTAATTTGTCTGCGGATATAGATAGTTTATGTCATAATTCAAAGTAAAACTTTCAGCTAAATATTCAAGATGTTTTTTAGTAATGTGCTGAATTTTTGTTTGAGTTCGAAAGTTGAACTGGAACCATTTACTTGCCTTTATATTGTGACGAACATACTGGTAAAATTTCTCTACAGGGTGTTTGATGTGTTTTGGCGTGAGTTACTAATGTTGTAACATGTTTGTACTGTCGGATGTCCAATCTGTATGGACTTCGGAGCTTACGAGTCTTGTATGCGGAGTCAATTGAACTACTCGTATTTACTCTATCAAGAATATTCTTGTGATGACATCTTTAAGTTTTCTCGAATTCTTGACACTTGAGCCTTTTGATCAAGATGCAATGATTTCAATACTCCAATAGAATTCTTTGTTAGCGTAGAGAGTGAAACTCGAGCCTCGCTGATCAACAATTTGTTTTTTGCTGATGATGCTTTACAGTTCTTTAGGATTAGTAAACCTTCTTGCTGCTGCATCTTCTATTATTTTTGGCTTTTGCAGAATTTGGGCCAGCAGTTGAACATTCGTAAATACTTTCAAAAGGTAAGTCTGAATGTATTGAGGGAAGATAGTTTAGCTTACAAGTCTTTTCTTCTTGCTGACTCTGTTTATTTCTTTAGTAGACACTTGGGAGCCCTAGTTGATATGTTTTTGAGTAGAAAGTTCCATTTTCAGTATCTAATTGATAAACTCTTGGAGAAGATAACTGCTTAAAATGCGGTCATTTAGGTCTCAATAGTGTGTTTTATTTTTTCATCCTAGGAAATCCCTTAGATCCATTGCTTCCAAAATGGCTTCTATCATCAACATATATCTTCATCCTAGTCCGAATTAAGCTTGTCTAATGAAATAGGAGTGGCGTATGGCCCGAAATGCGCAACTACTTGTTGCTAAGGTTTATAGCACAAAGGTACCTTTTACTCTCTGTTCGGGTAAGTGGAACATTCTCAGGAGTTTGGGAATTTCTAGGGGAACATGCGGTCTTCGATAGGTTTCTCTTTCTACACTATGCAATCTCAAGGTAAGTTGCTTTTATCGATTCCAGTTCCAGACTTCCAGGGTATGGTACTCAGTGGGGCTATCAAAGGTGTGAGCCTGACTTTGGTTAGGAGAATTGTGCATGGAATCCCCTAGTCGTGTGAAGTATTATTACTCTTTTCTTCAACAGTGTAAATTCTCTTTGTGATATTTATGTTCTTTCAGAGCGCTATGGGCTTGTTAGGTTTCGTTGGCAGATTCCCGTATGGGAATTATCTACAAGAGTTAATTCTGTCGAATTCTAGTCAATCTAAACTCAAGAAGTTGCTAGAAGCAAATCAAGAATATTGATGAAAAGAGAGAATGATGAAAAGAGAGAATGAAGAACAGAGAGAATAGAGAGATCAGAATGTGTGAGAAGAGTGAAAACCAGAATGAATCAATTTCTATTTTTTGTTACCCTCTACAAAGATTATGTACATGTACATGAATCAATAGAGAGATCAGAATGTACATGTTTTTTGTTACCCTCTACAAAGTTATATATATATATATATATAACTAACTCTAACTAACTTCCTGAAATCTCGAAAAGTTTGTTACAACTCAATAAATACATTTATGCTATTTACATAATATGCTAATGTTCATCACCCCTCCTCAAGCGAGACTTATGATGAAATGATCATACCGAGCTTGACAGCTAGGAAAATAAATACATTTATGCTATTTACATAATATGCTAATGTTCATCACCCCTCCTCAAGCGAGACTTATGATGAAATGATCATACCGAGCTTGACAGCTAGGAATTGATGTTGAGCTGCTCCTAAGGGCTTCCTAAAAATATCAGCCAAAGCATTGCAGAACTCATGTATTTTGTTGCTATTAAACCAGAAACTACATTTTCCCTTACATAGTAGCAATCAAGTTTCAAGTGCTTAATTCGTTCATGAAATACAAGGTTCTCAGCTATGTGTTGAGCAGATTTATTATCACAAAATAAAGGTATAAGTAAGGATACAGGTACCTCTAAATCTTTCAACAAATCTGTTAACCAAGTCAGCTCACTAGTAGTCTTACTCATGCTTCTGAGCTCAGCTTCTGTAGAACTTTTAGACACCGCAGTTAGCCAAGCCGTTAGGAGGCCGACTTTACATTTCTTGTACCCTCCAGAGGATCCTAGCATTCTACCTCCAGCTTTTGATGCAATTTCAATTGGTCAACTCCATTAGGGAGTTGTCTCTGTTACCCTTGAGGGGGATGGCATGATTAAATCTATAGAAAGGGTGGGTATGGGTATGGGTATGGGTTGGAAGATTGTTGCTGCTATGGAAAGTGCAAAAGATGGGGCAGGTGGTTCGGGTTTCGGCTTTGCTTCATGGACTTTGCACTTTTACAGTCTTAGGCTATGTCGTGTCTTCTAACATTGGAATGGCGAGTGACTCATTGCTGCTTCTTTTTGAATAAAAATGTTGATAAATTCAGCTTCCATGGTTAAGAATGTCAGAGAGGGAACTCCAACAACAAACTGAAGAGGACTTTAATTGTTTAAATTATGGAATAACTCACCTCCTTCTATATATCTTAATATTTTATTCTCAAAAGCTAAATTAGCCTGCTTCTTGGGTTCTTATGTACTAACAATATTTGTTGCTATTTGAATTAGATCATGGATAACACCTACTATTCACTTTTAGTTTTAAAAGAAAAAAAAAAAGAAAATTTAATTTCTGAAAATGAATATTCTATAATAGGAGGAAAATCTAACACGACCCACACAAAAATATCTGAAGTAAACCCTTAAATGTATTCTAGTCTATACGAGAACGTAACAACTCAACTAGACTAGGTATACTAGCCAATTTAAGAACTATTCACATCTAGATTTGTGCATTGGGTCAGATTAGGGTTGAGATGAGTCACATGCAAAACGAGTCGAGTCAAATAAAATGCGAAATGAGTCGAGATAAAGAAGATACAAAACGGGCCGAGTTGGATCGGCTGTCCAAAGAAAGTATAATTTTTATTTATAGAGGGTAATAGTTTGCTTATAGCACCTCCAATTTATGATAGTGGATTATCATCAAATAAGTGGAAATAATTTATTACTTGATAATGTTTGAAAGCTTTGAAAATTATTGATTCATTATTTACCCGACTTGACTCATTAAAGACCCAATACAATATGACCTTTCAATAGAACGATCCAATTAAACCCATAATTGATTAAACTCTTTTACAAATGAGCCGATTAAACTTAATGGGGCCCTCCCATTTGAACATGTCTATTCACACCTAGTAAATTAACTCAAATCTTCCAAAAAAAATATACTCTTAGACATTAAGAAAAGTACTATATATCCACACATAAATTATTTAGACAAATCCTTGGACGAACTTCGTTGTATGCTAATACACCAAAACTCGTGTAAATTCATTAGAAGGAGCCTTTTTAACAAGGTCAAAAATCAAAACTCTAACTAGTAAGATAAGATGAAATGATGAAGTAATACTATTGGTTAGGGGTGTCAATCGGTTATACGGTTCGATTTTGGGTTCAGTTTATCGATTTTCGGTTATTAACAGGTCGATTTTTAACGGTTTCCCGTTTTTAGCAGTTCGGGTCAGTTTAAAAATTATCGAGTAGTTCAATTTGATTTTTTATTGCGGTTTCTATTTGGTTTGGGTCCTGATCGGGTCGAATTGTAATTTGTTCGGGTCATTATTGGTTCGGGTTGTAATCAGTCGGTTTGAAAATGTGTTGTGCAAGTTTAAAGCGATTTCCAGGTCAAAACAGGTCGGGTACTAGACGGTTTAGGTTGTAATCAGTTTGGGTCATACATAATCGATTTGGGTCATGATAAATTCTAGTATTATTCGGGTCGGGTTGTAATCGGTTCGGGTGATATTGCTCGATTTGAAAATGAGTTTTGGTTCAAAAAAATTGGTAAAATTAGTTTAGGTCATAATTGATTTAGGTTGAATTAGGCTGGTATGAAAATAGACCTAGTGTAAATGTATTTCCAAAGTATATAGGAGTAGCGAGTAAGACAAGACACACCCCAAGTGGAATTCTTTATTAATAACAAAATTAGTAATTTATACATTACTCATATGGTCGTATGACTCGTATGAGTCATATCATATAAGAGTTACAACACAATGTTATATTAGAAACGCTTTTTGAATGATTTGAACAGTTGAACTTGATAGTTGAGAGCTTGAGACAAACAAAAACTATATATAATTAATCAATAGTTTTTGTGGATCTGATTTTTGTGAGTATTATTAAAGCAAGTTGTAATCTTGGCTTTATCTATCAGTGGAATGTAATATTTGATGTACTGATTTAGTGTCTTTAGGTGCTTTTAATGTAATGTTCCAAGTTTGCTGTAATAATTTTTGTGACTATCACTATTTGTTCTAATCTTATAATTTTACTGGCTTTGTAATGGTTTAATTTTACGATGTTACATAATTTATAATCTAAAGAAAGGCTCTCAAAGTCAGGTTATAATGCTTACAGTGAAAGAACAACATCTATATTATGTATGTCATAATTAGATTAGAATTAGGTGGAAAGATCATTTTCAAGAAATATAGATAATATATCAAATATTCAAATGTGTTAAACAACACAAAATGTAGAGTGGAAGTAACTGTTTTAAACGATTCAATCATAACGGGTTACGGGTTGTAAACGGTTCGGTGATAACGGTTTACAGGCTGTAAACAGTTCGGTCATAACAGTTTACGGGTTTTAAACGGTTCAATCATAACAGTTCGGGTTTATCGGGTTTTTGTCGGGTTTTAACAGTTTTGATTTACATCGGTTCGGGTTACTATGGGGTTTAGACGTAATCAATTTGAATTGTAACGGTTCGGCCTGATAACAGTTACAGGTATTAACGGTTTTCCAAAATACGGTTCGATTCAATTTCAGATTTCATCTAATCGGGTCGATTCAGTTTCGGTTTTCATCAAACGGGTTCTCAACTATTCAGTTCCTTTATGAAACAGTTTAATTTTTCTTATTCGGGTCAGTTTTTGACAGCTTTAGTATTGATACATACTACGAAGTATTATTTAAAAAAGAAAAAAAAAACAAATTGCACAAAAATACCAAGTCGGTCATATTAGACTACACAAGTCAATGTTTATTTGAACAAAATAATCAGGCAATCCTAGATAGAGAAAAACACACAATCACTTTTTCTCACTCCCCTTATATTCTAGAGATAGAAACAAACCCACAAACACTAAATAGCTTCATGCATTCTATGTGAGTATGGGATTCAAGATCTAGAATTTATCATTGAAATTGGGATTGATTGATTGTGGAATTTGTCATTGAAATTGCTCCGTATCTTCCTTGGGAATATGCGTCTTTGAGGAGAGTCAACTGTAAAGTTAGCTTCTTTTTTACTCGGAATTTTATAACTTGGGTAGCTTTAAATTTGGTCATGAATTTCATTGGGATTTCTTGAGCAAATACCCGATTGAATTATTGAGATTGGGACCTAATTTTTTGGTTTTTTGTTTATTTTAGCTAATTTTACTAAAATCTCAGTTGAGTTAGGGTTATTTTGGGCGTTCAATATGACCCTTTGATTGAACTGGGGTCAGACTAAAATTTCAAAGACTTCATCTTTTTTCAATATAGTTTTTATCTTTATGCTAAAATTTTTCTGGGTTTAGTTGGGTTTGGTTAAAATGGATGGAAATGAAGGAGCTTTGCACACTGCAATCAATGCAATTGAAGCATTGGGCAGGGGTTTTGATTTGAACTTTGATACTAGGTTGTTGTATTGTAAAGGTGTAGCTGGGTCTAGGATTCTCAAAATTGATGAACAACTTACGTGGGATTTAAGGTTGCATAATAATTTGATTGTCCCTAATGTTCCTAGGGCTATCATCAATGATTCTTGCTCGGCCGGCCGAGAAACTTTTGGTGTTTGCTCTTATGATGAGGTAATGCTCTAAAAATTTTCTATATCTTTTATTTTTTTGGAACTTGATTGTAATATTTGTGAGGTATTCCTAAACGTTTATGTTGATTAGTTAAAATTCGTGAAATTTTGCATCGTTTTGGTGGGGATGGTTGTTATATAACACAATGTATGTTTTTTTTGGTTGAAGATTGTATTGCATGTTTTTTCACTTATCATTTTGAGCGTTTACGTGGGTTATTTGGGTTGTTGGAGCACATATATTGCTGTTGCTGTTGATGTAGCTGTAGTGCGGAAGGTTTACTGGAATGATTGGTCTTTGTGCTTAAGAGATAAGATTTTCTCCTATGTTCGAGGTCTCAAATTCGACATATAGGCATACAGCTCTTGAGATGAGTCTCACATTTGTTACTGGAGCATTTGTTGATGGATTTCGGACCCTGGGCTATTGAGGGTTAAAGGATTGAGGCAGGCTACTTGGACGCTCAGTTGTTTGTTATCGATGGTGATTTATGTTGAGCTTAAAAAATGGTGCATTTGTTTGAAGTAGGGATAGTTATTCAGACTGCATGATTACCCATATATAATTTGTGCTTCTCATGGTTGGTTTTACAAGAAATCTTTGATATTGGAATTTCAATCAGCAAAGACTGAAATTTTAGAGACTGGAAAGACTTTGGTTTTTGGATGCTGGAGTGTGTGGGATACTGGAAAAATTGATGTTTATCTGGATACTGGGAAAATTGATGTTTGTCCAGGCTAAGTATTGAACAAGTGGTATTGAGTGACTGGTATGACACCTCCTGCGTTATATTAGTCTCCTTGCAGTGCCTAATCAGGATTATGAAACTATTAGGAAGTTCAGGAGATACTTAGTTCCACCTTTTTTTAAAAGATGGTGAATGAATTCTCAATATGCATGCAAGGGGTAAGATAGGAATGCGAAGGGGAGGTTTCTTTTTACCTAGTTGAATGTTTAGGAGGAGGATGATATCAATGTAGCTCAATCTAAAAACTCAGGTTTTGCTGCAGATTGGCTCAATCAAACTGATTGCTCAACCATAAATTGTTCTGCAAATGCCCCCAAGCACAATTCATTCAATTGCTGGCCAAGGAACTTCATGCATAAGAAACTAATTGAATTTGATTGTGGATTGTTGGACATTCTAATGAATGCTTATCCTCAAAATTGGAGCTGACCGAATGGTTTACTAGGGGGGCTTATGGTGGTTTACAGGGCTATCAAGTAACGGATGATTTAACCCAGAATCAGTTGAATGTTTGGAAAACTTTCGTCACAAGCTAAGATATAGAAGATGATAACGATGTTGAAGGACCAATTTTCTATTTGTAATTGAAAAATTGACTGTAACTTTGTCTAGCTGGACCACAGTAGTGGTTGAATCAGATTACATAATATAGGATTATAAGGCCCCTCAAATTTTATGTAAATGATGAGTTTGCTTTCTACTAGGAAGCCCTTAGTCCCGTAATCTGTTAGGTAGGGGATTCTATTTGAGTTTGCACTAAGGTTACTTGCTATCCTTTATAATTTTGTTCATCGATTTATAGAGATGGGGGACTATATCCTTAAGAGACGGGGAGAATGAGTGTGTTGGGCTAATAGAAAGGTAAATTGATGGTGATATTACCATGAATTGACCTGATAACTATGAATACATATTAGCAGGAGAAGGGAAATGCTCTATGATAGTAAAGCAGAGAATGCTTTCATTCATGTGAACACAGAGCAATACCAGTTGCATTTTCTTGTTTTCCAGCATTATTTGAGTGGATCTTTGATTCAAAAATCATGGACATCACTTTTGTCTGTGCACACTTCGTCTCCATCTATTGACCTTCAAGAAAATCTTTTTTAACTATCCCAACTAGTGTGAATTAAAAATGATACTTGATCCCAGTTGGCTTTTGTGTATTTCTTAATAAGAACTATTAATGACTAGAAAGTTCCCCTGTTTGGTTCTTCAGAGAATTCCCTTTTTCACCCGTCTGTCTAAGGCATGCTATCTCAGTTTACTTTATGTGTCATTCTGATTCATCTCTCGTGATGTGTTGTACAAGATGGTGAAGCACTTTAATAAAAAGGCCGAGCTAATGGCCAACGTTCCTCTTGGAAGCTTCAATTCTGCATTTAATTTTACTGGTTCGAAGCATATTGATGCACCATCCACCCAATCCTTATCAGTGGATGGATTTGTCATCCCTCTTGCCAAACTTCATCTTACTAAGTCTTCATGGGTCCTACAAGACAATGTCATAAGGGCTATCCCCACTACGTGGGACCCACCTTCATTAGCTAGGTATGTCTGTTCAGTGAACTAGCTTTGCTTTGTAGAAGATATGACTGAGTTATATATTTGTGATAACTTTCATTTGGTTTTTTCTTCCAGTTTTATTGAAAACTTTGGGACACATGTTATCACATCTATTACCCTTGGTGGTAAAGATGTAATTTATATTAAACAGCATCAATCATCGCCTTTATCTTCCTTGGAAATGAAAAACTATGTTCAGGAGATAGGAAACCAGAGATTTATGCAAACTGAAACTCTTACAAGCTCAGGCCCAATTAGAGCAATGGATAAGGCTAGTCTCTGAATGTTTCTTCTATTTGTTTTCTCCATCAGTATTAGCTGTCATATTTTGACTCAGTTCTCATGCTCAATTTCTTCTAATTTTTATTGCAGGTTGGTGATTCAGTCTTGTTCAACAGCCAAGGAATATATCCACAGCCGACAAATTTTCTATCTCTCAATGGGAAAGAAGTCAGTTCTTAAATGCTTACTTTATACTTTGGACATATTTATAAAATCCATATCTATTAGTGGAACACATGTGTGATCTTCCTTTGTTACTGTTATTAATTTGTTTTCAAACATCAATGAGAATTTTCACCAGGGCACAAGTTTAGTATGAATCTCAAACTGAGATGACAGCCCTACTTTTGGGAATCAATTATCAATATGAATCGAGAATATAAAAAGTAAGAAAATAAAAAATCATGATTTTGAGTAATGAGTTTGATTATTGAATCTTCATCAATAGCTTTATTTTCCCGATTTGGGACTTAAAATTGTATTTCTAAAACAATAGGGGTACCTGGTGATTTTGTGTACACCTCAGGGTACCATGTGAAAGTTTCCATTTTCTCCTAATCTGGACTTTGGTAGTGTTGAGATGATTTTGATACTTTGCTTTGGTATCCTCAATACCTTAGTGTAATGCATCTCGTTTACTGAAAATGCTACATTGGTGGCCATGCAGGACATCACTGTCATTTTTAGGCGGAGGGGTGGTGATGATCTGGAGCGAAGTCACAAACAATGGTCTAGGACTGTGCAGTCTTCCCCGGACATCATCGAAATGACCTTTATCCCTATAACTGATCTAATTAAAGATTTACCAAGAAAAGAACATCTGAGCCGAGCAATTAGTCTCTATTCAGAACGTAAGTTGTCACTGTATTCATAAAGTCTGATATAGCACAAACTGATAACAGTTGGGGCTTTAAGTTAACAAGCTTAAAATATTCATTTAAATTATCATATTTGCAGACAAACCTCCAATTGAGGAGCTAAGATATTTTCTGGAGTTTCAAATACCTAGGGTATGGGCCCCTATGCACAATAGGATACCTGGTCATCAACGAAAGGAACCTGTTTGTCCATCTTTGCAGTTCAGTTTGATGGGGCAGAAGCTTTATGTCAGCCAAGAGCAGGTAATTTTCCATATAATTGCATATTTTATGCCTTGCCTTGCAGATAATATGGCAAGACTAATATTTACCTGCATAGCTTCTTCCTCATCCTTGGGATAGGCCAAGGCAAATGATTGCATCAACATATTTTTTTCCTGGATCGTGGAAGACATTTTGTTTGAGTTAGATTTAGTTGGGCTGTTTGATGTGGTTCATAGTCTCAATATTTTGTGCTGATGCCCTTTTTCTAGCTTGGATGATTATTCCTGGAAAATACTGCAATAAAAAATTTATTCAACAAGAAATTTTTCATAGTAATTTTTTACTTCCTTTGTCCACCTACATCTTTGTTTCTTTCCGTTATGGTCTGTTCTGAAATAAGTTATTTCTGTCTATCTCTCCCCTCATCACACAGGAAATGAATTTGACCTCCTTTATCCCTCTCTTCATCCCCTGAATATCCTTGTAAAACTTTAGTTTTACTATGTTAACATTATTGGCAAACAGAGGGTAATATATCATGCGTAAGGAAAAACTAAGCGCATTTGCCAAAATGTGTTAAGGATTGAGATACATGTTATGTGCTCCTAACCTGGATATGAAAAGGGATTAGAGAGGGCCCCAAACAGAGTATTATTTCATCCACTAGGAGGATAATTGTTGCCAGTTTTTATTAATTTTATTTTGGTATGAACAGGCAAAGAACTTTAAAATAACATGAAGTGCAAGAAGTTTTCCACTTAGAGAGATCATATAGGTTACAAGTTCATGAGAATTAGAAGCCCCAATTCTAAGAAAAGCTTCACTTAATACATTCATACAATAACTAGGAGGGTGTGTAAACCAGCTTAGGCCCTGAGATTGAGTAGCCTACATACTTGTCTCCTTCGCCATGGATCTTCTGTAGGGGATCAAAGGAAGCCTCTAGTGGTTCTTACCTATGCAAGGAGGAAGCTGAAGAAGTCAGGGGAGACAGGAAGGAATTTTGATCAGGGAATAGTGGGAGATCATAATCAGGAGATCAAGGAAGCAAGTGAGCAACACGAGGAGCATCAAAGTGCGGACATGACTAGAATGATGTAATAACATAATGATGTGATGACAGCAGTATGTAAGGATGACCTCATATAAGAGGGGCATCTTAGTCTTATTATTAGAGAATATTTTCTATTGAAATTTTGTTAGGGGACAGTGCATGTGTGCACGTTGGGGAGGGGGGAGTGTTTAGAGCAGTATTGTACATGAGTGAGGCATCATAGGAATTAAGTACAATCTTGTAAAGGAGAGCTCCTTTCCTCTCGAATGAAAGGGTTGTTACATATTGAATGACAATATCCATAATATTACATTTTGTTTTCTTACATAATATCCCAAAACACCTTGAACAGCACCGTCGTCTAGCTTGCATCCTGTTCTGTTCTCTGAAAATCCTCCGGTTCCTAGCAAAGTGGTATCATAGAAAACGATTCCGGTGGGGTGGGGTGAATGGCTCCGGGAACGAATGCACAGTGATTGGATGCCATAGAGTCGGAGATTTCAACGTTGGACACTCGAATCACACAGGCAATTCCAGTAGTGATGGGGGTCATTGAACTACGTTTTGTGCAACAAACACAAGAAGCCATAGAGCGCACAACTCAACAGATACAAAATGAGGTAGGGTCTTTATCCCGTCAATTTGAATCACACATCAAAAACTCGGGTAGGTTCCGTTAATGTAGGAATGGGGAAAGGAGAGGATGTTGGGTCGGAATCACGGGGTCCAGGGGGAGGTCAGAACCGACTTCACAAAATCCCGGAGTTCCCTAACGAGATGGGTATGGGAAATAGAGGTGGATGGGGATGGAAGAAGTTGGATTTATCCGTTTCTGATGGGTCAAATCCTGATGGTTGGATATTGAGGGCAGAACACTATTTCCATTTCTATAGATTAGGAGAAGAGGACCGGCTAGAAGCAGTGGTGGTGGCAATGGATGTGGACGCGTTGCTGTGGTATCAGTGAGAGCACCGTCACTGGCGAATTGCTAGGTGGGAGGAGTTAAAGGGGGTAATCCTACGTAAGTTCCGATCGCTTGCCTCGGGGTGCTTACATGAATAGTGGCTCTCCCATCACCAACAGACTTCATCAGTGGTAGATTACAGGAGGAGGTTCATAGAATTGTTGTCACCATTAGGAGTACCTCAGGAGATTTCATTAAGGCAGTATGTTAATGGCTTGAAGGAGTTGAGGGCGGAGTAAGGCTAATGAACCCCACCTCTTTAGACGAAGCTATGGATGTATCGCTGAGGGTGGAAGAGAAACTGAAGGCTGGGCCCAAAACTCGTGCTGAGCCAAGGTAATTGGGGGGTTGGAGACACAGCCCAAACAATTTCCCTAGGCAAAACTTAACTCGTATCGCCCAAAACCCGACGCTACACCCAGTCCATTCCTATCCAGCTAATCCTACAGTGACTCATACCTTACAACACTTAACTCACCGACCTACACAAAACCGATTTGGTGGAGAGATAAGGCGGCTGTCAAAGAAGGAGCTATAGCAAAAAAGGGAGATGGGGTTGTGTTTTCGTTGCGATGAGAAGTGTAACGCATATCATCGATGCCAGCGGAAAGAACTGTGTGTTGATTGCATGTGAGGAGGAGGATGAGCATATAGGAGAGGACTCAAGGAAAGCAATGAGAATGGAGGCGGAGATAGAGGAGTTAGTGGAGACCCCCCTGCCAACTCCCACTGTCTCTCTCAACTCTATAATGGGATTTACTAATCCCAAGACTATGAAGATAAAGGGAACCATTAATGGGAGAGAAGTTATAGTCATGATTGATCAAGGTGCCCCATAATTTTATCTCAACAAGGACAGCTGAGCAATTGTTTTTAACTGTGTTGAAAACCATGGAGTTTGGAGTGACCCTAGGTAATGGTGAGGCTGTGCAAGGTGATGGAGTTTGTAGAGAGGTGGTGAGACTGACATTGGTAGAGGATTTTTTGACCTTTCCCTTAGGAAACTCAGATTTTATCCTTGGCATTCAATGGTTGGAAAAACTGGGAAACATCGCTACTAATTGGAACAAAGGTGATGAAGTTTAGGCAAGGGGACAAGCTGGTAGTCCTGACAGGAGACTCTAATTTGGGTAGGACAAGTGTGTCCTTGAGGGCCATGTTGCGCAAGTTGAGGAAAGAGGGATATGGATACTTGGTAGTGATAAATCTGTGTTGTCAGGGGAGCAATAGGTTGAGGAAGAAGAAGGAATTATACCTGACGGGGTACGAGAAATCTTGAGTAGACATAAGAGGGTCTTTCAGTTGCTCGAGGGGTTACTTTCGAGAAGGGAGATTGAGCACTCTATTGTGCTTAAGGAGGGAACTGACCCGGTAAGGGTTCGTCCATATCGCTACCCCCGTGTCAAAGAACAAGTGATCGAGAAATTGGTGTGTGACATGCTCAAAGCTAGTATAATCCAACCCTTTACGAGCCCCTATTCTAGTCCCGTGTTGCTCGTTAAAAAGAAAGATGATTCATGGCAGTTCTGCGTGGACTACCGAGCTTTAAACAAAAGTACCATCCCATACCGATATCCCATACCAGTGATTGATGAACTACTTGATGAGCTGCATGGGGCACGGATATTCTCGAAGGTAGATCTTAAGTTGGGATATCATCATATAAGAGTAAGGGAGGATGATGTACCGAAGGCGACATTCAGAACGCACGAGGGTCATTATGAATTCCTAGTCATGCCTTTCGCGCTGACCAACACTCCGACAACCTTTCAATCCCTTATGAACTCGGTATTTAAATCTTATTTACGTAAGTTTGTTTTGGTTTTCTTTGATGATGTGCGTATCTATAATAGAAACTTGGAGGAACATCAACACCATCTAGACTTAGTATTGGGGATTTTGACACACCACCAACTCTATGCCAACCGGAAAATATATGAGTTTGGCAAAGTGAAAGTAGCATACTTAGGCCACGTTATTTCAGGCAGAGGTGTGGAAGTGGACGTGAGAAAAATTCAAGCAATGCTAGACTGGCCAAGACCAAGGCAGTTGAAGGAATTGAGAGGTTTCTTGGTACCACAGGAAGTTCATCCGGAATTATGCGCAAATCGCTCAAGCTCCTACTAATCAACCGAGGAAGGACAGTTTCGGTTGGACAGAGGGAGCTGAGGAGGCGTTCCAGAACCTTAAACTGGCCATGATACGTGCTCCACCAAAAGGGCCACCCTATCGCATACTTAATTTGTTGGGCAGCAAGACCTTACATAAGCCAATCTATGAGAAAGAATTAATGGGTGGGAAAAGCTTGAAATTCTTGTTGGAGCAGAGAGTTGTTGGTCAAGCTTATCAAAAATGGGTGGGGAAGTTATTGGCTTATACATTCGAGATTCAGTATAAGCCCGGGGGTACTAACACGGTAGTTGACGCCCTATCCAAAGAGTTTGAACTTGACGTGGCATGTTCCTCTATGGTTACAGTGTGTGGAGTTAGCTGCCTGAAGTTCATGAGCAGATTGAGAAGGATAAGCTAATTAGCAAAATAGTGAGTAACATCAAGCAAGGGGTACCTATCTCTAAATGGTTTGAGCTTGATAATGAATATTGAAGTACAAAGGGAGAGTGGTGATTCCCTGTAATTCACAGTTAACTACAACTTTGCTCAAGGAGTACCATGATTCTCCCGTGGGTGGCCATGCAGGGCATTACAAGACTTATAGAAGATTGGCATTAGAATGGTACTTGGTGGGTATGCGTAGAGATGTGGCTAAATATGTCAGTGAGTGCCCAATGTGCCAGAAAAGCAAAGTAGCAACTATAAGTCCTTTGGGTCTTCTTCAACCCCTTCCATTACCAGACAAGGTATGGGAAGACATTTCCATGGACTTCATTGAGGGCCTTTCTAAGTCGGAAGGGTGGAATACAATCTTGGTTGTCGAAGACCGCCTCTCAAAGTATTCACATTTTTTGCTACTAAAGCATCCATTCACCGCCCCATCAGTTGCCCAAGTTTTCTCAGAGAAGTGGTCACATTGCATGGCATACCATCTACCATTATCTCAGATAGGGATTGAATTTTTCTCAACCTATTTTGGTCTGAACTTTTCAAGCTGCAAGGTACTCATTTGGCTCAGAGCATAGCCTACCACCCTCAATCCGAAGATCAAACCGAGGTCTTAAATAAAGGCATTGAATCTTATTTGCGGTGTTTCACCAGCGCGAAACCTAGGTCTTGGTCTAAGTGGATATCATGGGCTAAGTACTGGTACAACACGTCCATGCATACGTCCACCAACTTCACCCCCTTAAAGGTCCTATATGGGAGAGATTCGCCCCACTTGATAAGGGTCACTTCAGGCTCTACTTCAGTGGGAGCTGTGGAGAGCCGTGATGCTGTCCTAGATGAGCTCAAGTTTAATTTGACCCAGGAGTATATGAGATTCTATGAGAATAAAAAGAGGAGGGATGACATGTTTAATGTGGGGGATTGGGTGTATTTGTTCCTACAACCTTACAGACAGTAGTCGATAGTAAAGAGAGGTTCTTAGAAGCTAGCTCCAAAGTTTTATGGCCCATATCAATTACTCAGTCGGGTGGGAATGGTTAAAATTAAAGAATCCGGTGGATGCCAAAATTCATCCAGTGTTTCACATTTCGCAACTCAAGAAGGCTCATGGCCAGAATGGGGTGCCTTTTGCATTACCGGAATCAGGGTGAGGGGAGATGATGAGGGAGATAATTCCAGTGGGTGTGCTAGGGGTCAAACAGAAACAGATGGGAGAGCCCCCTGCCACAAAGGTCTTAATTAAGTGGATGAATTTGTCGGAATTTGAGGCCACATGGGAGTCATTTGAGGACATTAACTTGAGGTTTCCTTCATTCCACCTTGAGGACAAGGTGAATCTTGTGGCGCAAGGTATTGCAGAGGACCAAAGGAAGCCTCCAGTGGTTCTTACCTATGCAAGGAGGAAGCTGAAGAAGTCAGGGGAGACATGAAGGGAATAGTGGGAGATCAAGGAAGCAAGTGAGCAACACGAGGAGCATCAATATGCGGACATGAATAGAATGTTGTAATAACAGAATGATGTAATGACAGCAGTATGTAAGGATGACCTCATATAAGAGGGGCATCGTAGTCTTATTATTAGAGAATATTTTCTATTGAAAGTTTGTTAGGGGACAGAGCATGTGTGCACGTTGGGGAGGGGGAGTATTTAGAGCAGTATTGTACATGGGTGAGGCATCATAAGAATTAAGTACAATCTTGTAAAGGAGAGCTCCTTTCCTCTCGAATGAAAGGGTGGTTACATATTGAATGACAGTATCCATAATATTACATTCAGTTTTCTTACATAATATCCCAAAACACCTTGAGCAGCACTGTCGTCTAGCTTGCATCCTGTTCTGTTCTCTGAAAATCCTCTGGTTCCTAGCATCTTCCGTCAAACAAAACGCAACACTCTGAGAGCCCTGCTATCAGTTCCATGCAATCATGAATTGAGATTGAGTAGTGAGATAGAGGCTGAAGGGCATCTTGAATATCTTCCACTGCCGCTTTGCAGTCAGTGCTAATTATACAGTTGCTCTATTTATTTAATAAACTGGGTTTGTGGGGGTTGGGGAAGGGTCGGTGGGGTTTCCACATTGTCTGAGGTGTTGGACTTGGTTGAATTTTGGTGTTTTATAGCATAGATTTCAGAAGCAGAGAAGGTGACCACTTTTATACTTCTCTTGGCAGAAGTGTTTTCTCCAGAGAGCACCCATGAATTTCTTCTCTTCCCAAAAATTCCCAGTTTTTTATTTTATTTTATTTTTTATTGTATGCTATAAAATAACAAGAATGACTTTATTTTCTCTCATCCAAAAAACTTGTGGCAGAAGAGGTGTTTGCTTGGAAATAATTGTCTTCTTTAGATAACTGCCTCCTCTAGGGAAGTCTAGTGCTCTCTAATGTTTCCTTTTTTTTTGTGTTTGCTTCTCATGGCTGTTAATCACATGTCAGGTTTCTGTTGGGCGTAAACCTGTAACTGGACTGAGATTATATTTAGATGGACCCAAGCAGAACCGATTAAGCATACATCTTCAGCACCTGGCATCTCTCCCCAAAATTTTGATTCCTTATTGGGACACTCATGTAGCCATTGGAGCGCCCAAATGGCGTGGACCTGAGGAACAAGATAGTCGGTGGTTTGAACCTGTAAAATGGAAAAATTTCTCTCATGTGAGTACTGCCCCCATTGAGAGCCCAGAGACCTTTGCTGGAGAGCTTTCTGGGGTCCACATAGTCACGGGAGCTCAGCTCGGAGTATGGGATTTTGGGTCGAGAAATGTCTTGTACATGAAACTCCTTTACTCAAGGCTTCCAGGATGCACTATAAGGAGGTCAGTGTGGGATCATTCTCCGTCTGAGAAACCCAAGAAATCAGGTGGAGTAGAAGGCTCTTCTGGTGACTCAAGCTCAGGCTCATCAGAAAGTGTCAACGGTAACAAGTTGGTCAAATTTGTAGACATGTCAGAAATGGCAAAGGGGCCAGAAGATCTTCCTGGTCACTGGTTAGTAACGGGCGGAAAACTGGGCATTGAGAAAGGGAAGATTGTTTTGAGAGTGAAGTACTCCTTGTTGAATTATTGAGAAATTAAATCTGTGGTTTGTGCAGTTGTGGCTTCTGGTTTGATGTTAAATGCAAGTGAATTGGTTTCAGTTGGTGTCATATGTTGTCTGGTTATCAGAGATGTATGTGCATTTTATTTTTTCCAATTTTGATGTTAGTTATCTCTTCAGGAATCATTGTAAAGTATGTAAATAATGCTAATTTTGCTTGTATAATTGATCATGAAATCATGTTCTAGTTTCAAAGCTCCCAAGTCGTCTGTTTAGGTAGGGTGAGTGCAGCTGCTCAACCCCAAGATTGAGCGTGGCTCAGCCTCTTGTCACTTCTAAGTGGATACATTAATTAGAAGCAACAGAAATGCAGGCGTATTGATTGATCAAACCGATGTAGAAAGGTGCCCATAATCTCTGAAACAGTCGAATTATAATTAGTATTAACTTCACATGACTATTTGATCTGAAATTAGTCGATTGATCATTTGGTAATGTTCACTCATTCAAACCGATGAGTTCACATTGTAGCTCTTGTGAACTCTTCGTCTGTTTCTCAAACTACCTAAAATCATTAAGCTGAGTGATAAATGTCCTAATTTACTTCTACAAGACTAATGTAGGAGGTGGATTAGGATTAAGTAATGCTGTTACGAGCTTTTTGGAGAACACTGTCATTTCTGGCTAATTTTTTTTTACCTTTTTTTTAAATAAATAATTCGAAAACCGACCCTTGTCCAAAAGTAATTCGAAATATGACCTTCATGTATAAACCACTGTCAGTAACAACGGTTTTAAGTCAACTATGCTAATATGTGGAATCTGAGCATTAATAAAACCGCTGCCAAGGACAGCGGTTCTACCCGACTTAAAATCGCTGTCTCTGGCAGCGGTTTCATTAATAACTAGATCCCCATATCAGCAATTATACAGTGTAAAAGAGATCTGGGAATAGAATTTACCCAGTGTAAAACCGTTGTCCTTGAGAGGTAAAACCACTATAAAAAACAACGATTTTACACTGGGTAAATTTTATTCCCAGAAAGCCAATATACTGGTACTCTAAAAATCGTTGCCACTGACAACGATTTACACCCATGGGGGGTCATATTTCGAAATATTTTCAGACGAGGTTAGTTTTCGATTTTTTTTAAAAAAAAAAGGTAAAAACAAAATTAGCCGTCATTTCTAGTATATTTTTGGGAAGATATGCATAAATACCACATCTCGATTCTAACTATACCACAAAACTTGTAGTATCAAATAAAATGGATTATCATAAATCTTGTTAAAAATCTCATCTTAGTACGTAGCAAAATCTCACTTTGTGCTGAACTCTCAAGTATTCCTTTAATCTCTCAACCTCTCTACTCATAAGCCTTACTCTTTCTCTTATTAGATGGAGTGACTTAACCTCTTTTATAGGACGCAATTAGAGAGAACAAGGATTTGTGTGACTTAATCTCATTTGAGTTGGAGTGGATGTCAACTAGATTAGTTGGTTAAAGACTTGGGAGTGATATCCAAACATGGGATCTAATCCCGTCTACATTAGTTGTTTCCCTGCCGTTTGCGGTTCTCTTTACAAAAAAAAAAAAAAAAAAATCTTGTTTGTGTTGGATTCTTTCGTATGAAACATCTTTACATTTTTTTTTTCTTCTAGTTCCAAACTCTCCAGAGTCCAGAACTCCAGATACATCATACATGTATCAAGTGGACGCGTATCCACTATTCGAAGTTATGATAGCACCAAAAAAATTACTAGCATTGATTGTATAATCAACTACCACTCGTACTATCTATATGCCTCGAGATCCCTTGGTCTTTGCCTATAAAAATGAGTAAATCCTGGACTTCTCTACTTCAAACCCCACATCTCAAATAAATCAATTTCATTTCCTTAATTATTGGTAGCCTAACTCTTACACTTCCAACCAGAAGAAGCAGTCTCTCATTAGCCATAATACACGTAGTAGTACGTACACTATGGCTACCAACAACCAACTTGTTTGTGTTATTTTCCTCATGGCTCTAGTGGTGGTTGCACCACAAGCCAAGGCCGCGGTCACATGTGGGACTGTGGCCTCTAGCCTCGCTCCATGTATTGACTACCTGACGGGTGGCGATAAGGGTGCCCCGCCTAGTGGTTGCTGCACCGGAATCAGGAACCTCAATGGCGAGGCTCAGACCACTCCTGACCGTCAGATGGTTTGTCAATGCCTTAAATCTGCAGCCAAGGCCATGCCAAACGTCAACATTCGGTTGGCATCAGCTATTCCTCCTAAGTGTGGGGTTAACATCCCCTACAAGCTTGACCCTTCCACTAATTGCTCCTTGTAATATTCGAAACTCTTATCATTTCTTAGCAAATTACTACTTATATTATCACTTTGGTTATTAATCTAGCTAGTAATGTACTTTCGCTTTTTTTAGTGCAGGAGATGGAGTAAAGTTAACCTATACTTTATGAGTAAAAATGTGTTGTGCATAATTTGCCACAACATAGTAAAAATTTCATTTTGACTCATGATAAGGGACTAAAATGATATAAAGCTAAAACTACGTAATAATAAGTTCAATGCATGTTATACCTGTTATATCTAACTATTTATGCATGTCCTAGACCGATATGCAAGACAATTTTTTTTAAATCCCATAAATTTACATATTTAAACAGACTAAGTAAATTTAATTAAATTATTAAAGTCTAAGTTACACACTAAAACACGAAGGGAGACACATTAAACTTCTTACGACCCAAGTACATACCATACATCTTCCGTGAGACTCAATGACTTTTGCTTGGAGACAAACTTTGTATATAGTTAACAGAATTTTTTTATTTTTGAGCCAAAAATTTAAAAATTTCGAAAAATAAGCTACTGCTTAAAATAATTTCAAAAATAAGCCAATTTAGGTTCGAAAATAAAACGCTACTCAAGGTAGCGTTTTAGCTTGAAAAAAAACGCTACCCAGGGCAGCGTTTTGCATGGGGCTGAGTTTTAGGGTGAATTCTTGGTCAGGGATGGGGCAGCGTTTTTTTCTGACTTATAACGCTACCTAGGGCAGCGTTTTCATATGACCCAAAATTTTCCATCAAAATTCAGCCTCATACAAAACGCTGCCCAGGGCAGCGTTTTTTTACTAGGTATAACGTTGCCCGAGGCAGCGTTTTTAGTCCGACCCTAAATTTGGCTTATTTTTTAAAATAGTTTGAACAGTAGCTTATTTTTCAAATTTTTTTTAAAAAAAAAGCTTAAAAATAAAAAAAATTCTAGTTAACATGCTTGTCAAAGTTTCAATTCTAATGATCAAGCTGCTTGGTGTATGCGTAATGTCATGCAGGGTTCACTGAGCAAATGGCAAGCAAGGATCTAACACTTATCTCTTTCAAGTGTTGAAGATGGCGAGGGAATTAATAAAGGTTGCATAAATCGTTGAAGAGTCCTATTTAGTGCGACGGTGTTTTATCTCGATCTTATAAGTTAGTGTGTTGAATTATGTAGGTGCTTTCCAAAGATTGGTTTGATGTATGAGTTTGCTTTGTTGCTAGCACAATAGAATGTTTCAGATAATATATGCTCTGACTTACAAAGTACGGTACTTCTATATATGTAGGTCAGTTTAGTTTCTACTTTCTAACATGATGGCTACTATTTACTTTGAATTTTATGTTTAGTTAACTTTTGTACTGTACAAAATCATAACTACTTTAGGGGGAATTTAGGACAAGGATTTAAGTCAAAATCATCATGACTAAGCTAAACGAAATTATATTCAAGGAATTGGTGAAGTTTTGCCCCTTTATATTATACTTCCTTTATTCCTTATTTTTTGTCTTATTTGACTTTTTACGGTCTCTAATACACAATTTAAAACACTTTTATCTCCAAATTTATAAGATAAAAAATATATTTAAAAAATTTATATTGAATTACATATAATAATATCCAACTTGAATATATTATTTCTCATATCATAATAAAAATTCGTAATCAAACTTTTTAAATTTAAATCTATAAATAGAAATGAAGTAAAATTAAAAAACGTATTATACTATTAAAAAAAGGTCTTTAACAAATAAATTCCTACGTGTAGTAGGATGACCTATAACTTTTGGTAGGAGCTCTTATGATTTAAACCGGTATAAAGTTATAGTACAGAGACTTTAC
This sequence comes from Dysphania ambrosioides, assembly GCA_026401315.1. NCBI lineage: Eukaryota > Viridiplantae > Streptophyta > Magnoliopsida > Caryophyllales > Amaranthaceae > Dysphania > Dysphania ambrosioides. The sequence goes on from CM048670.1 coordinate 23,349,163, forward strand.
AGGGTCCGCAAGAGACAACTCAATGGAGTAGATATGTTTGGAACAACTTTTCAGTTCCTAAACATCGATTTATGGTTCGTTGGCAATCCTTGGAATATACATACTCGACAAAAGCTTTTCAACGTCAAAGTCTTGCAATGGGGGTTTGCTACATTTGTCTGTTTTAGACTGTTTTATTAAGTTTTGCTCTATTATCCTTTATAAAACTAATTACTTTCTTATTTGCTTTGATATTCACTTAAGTTTTCCTACTTTTTCAAAAGCTTTAAATAAGCGAATTTTATAAAATTTAGCAAATTTAGTGGGACAGATGGAGCATGTGATATGGAATCTGGTACTCATATTTGCTCTAGTGTTGTGATTTTTTAAAGTGATTATTGTTACTTCAAATCTTTAATATAAGCTAGCTTTATAAATGTTTTTCTCAAAAAGTTATGAAAGCTATATGCTCAAATTTAATATATAGTAAAATAAGCCCAAAAAGCCCGATTTATATGAGATGAACAATAGCTCTAGGATTGAGTACAATCTTAGCCCAAACTCAGCTCGATGACTGTCCAACAAACTAACCTTTAGACTCGGCTCGTGTTTTAATCAGGGCTAAAATGTAACTTTTTGTGAACTTAAGGAAAAGGTATGCATTACTTTTGAATGCATGTAACGAAAACCAAGTTCTTAGAAAATTTCTTGTCCTCTCAAGAAATGCACCTTATCATCACATAACTAACCATGCCATAAGTTAACACTCATGCAAACAGCACCTCTTCAGGGTCTTACCAACATTACTTGTAAATCAACATGACATAAATATTCTTTGCTTTCATGTGTTGTGGTAAACTCCATTATACAGTGGTAAATAGGTAAGAATGAATGGGCATGGACTAGGAAAGTCTCTTTAAATAATGCTTGTGCTAGGAATACACATATTGAGTATGATGGGTTCGTTCTTCTTAGTTTCTTACATAAGAAGGTTCTCACATAAGGTAGCTAGGTCCCCATATATAGCATGAACTCCATGAAGGAAGCTCGCAATGACACAATCCTATGCATGGAGGCTATGGTAGCCCATGAGTCTTGTTATACATGGACCGACTGAGACGAATTATTGAAGCTCAATCGGAGTGACATGGGCCTAGATCCCCAACAAAGCCTAACAAGTATGGTTCTGCAGAGTTTTAAACTTTTAATTTGAATGAATTAGTTTTTATTTTTTGATTTTATTAAAAATAGAGTGTATTAGTTCTAAACTTCTAATTATAATTTATCAGATATTAGAGCATATTTTAGTAATTTGAATTATTCTGGACTAGAATAGACCGGATATTAGAGGTAATATAAATAAATTTTCACATACTCCGGATTATTAGAAATAATATATTTAAGTGAAATCTTATTTGATACAAGTGGGATATTGTTTGATACATTTCAATGTAAATTTTTTGAATATTTAACTTTCATAATTTTTTGTCTTACGGATTTGGAGATAAAAGTTTTTTAAGTCGTATATTGTATATCGTAAAAAGTCAAATGAGATACAAAATTAGGACATAGGGAGTATACAGGTGTTTATTCCAGACTAATGTAGTTGGGTTGATAACAATTAAATGCAAAACAACTTAGCCTTTATAATTTATGGTTTCAAGTTTAATTTTCAACTTTTCTTTTATTAGATTACCAATCATAGTTCATCGTCTTAACTAAAAATTTTTGCCAATGTCTTGTCAGCTTCACAACTAATAGCCAGTATGCAGTAGTAGACCACTAGACCAGTACTGGTACTTACATATATGAGAACCTCAAGTTCAAATTATATAAAACCAGAGATGATAGTGATTTGCATTCATGCGCGGGTCTACATGATCACAGAGTATTTCATCTTGATGGAAAATTTCATGGAAAATCTAAATCTGCCTTTTAAATGAAATATAACTATTTTGTGATGAATAATTTCTAGACGAAAAAGCATGCGTCCTCGTATCTTAAAACCTCAACATCAAATCATAAAAAAACTTGAGATGATTCTGATTTTGCATTTATGCGCGGGTCTACATGATCACCCAGTATTTCATCTTGATGCAAAATTTCACGAATAAACTAAATCACCCTTTTGAATGAAACATAACTATTTTGAGAAAACATCAACTCACTCCAATCCTTGTTTAAAGTCTGTGATATCCAAGATGAGCAGCAATATCTTTAATTTTTTGTGAAAAGTTAGAACAATCATTTATTTTCAACTAATAATTCTAAAAAGTAACTTATTAAGGATGATTTATCAAAATAAGTTTAAAAAATACTAATAAATAGTGTAAAAATCAATCCAAAATTCATTACTTCTGCTTTTTATTCGGTGCTTTAATAATTTTATGGGTATACTATATTAAATATAGTAGATGCAACTTATCTTTATTTAGATTCTATTCTGTAACAGATAATAACGATCTACACACATCTAGATATACAAATTCATTAGGAACATAGTTTATCATAACCAAAACACTTAGAGAAATTACCAAAATAACTTATTAAGAATAATTTATTAAAATAAGTTAAAAACTGTAAAAATCAAAGGCTTATACATCCAAATTTTAAAATTTGGGATCCAAGTTAGAGCCCCACATGAGAATTCTAGACATGGGTGTTTAATGGCACTTGGCAGTTGAGACTTCGTGTCCTCCCATTAATTACCTTTGATACCGACATTGCCGTGCCTTCCTTACTGTTTTTACTACCTCATAATTTAATGGCCTTCAACAAGCAACATGGCGTTTTGTCAAGAGAAAAAACTTAAATTTCCGAGTATGTCATGTACCCCTTAACAGCTTAACTTTAGGGTAGTTCTCACTCTTCTCATCTTTAATAGGCTTACACATAGGTGGTTCAGAGCATGTGCAAGATGTTTAATAAAATAAAGCCCTCAAATTTGAAAGCCTTCAAAATTCAGATATATTTATATTAGTTTTGTACAATAATTTAAAAATATAATTGGATTAGTGGTTTGAATACTTATATTCTACATGAGAGGTCTCTTTTACTTCAACAATTTTCTTATGTTATGAGAAATAGAATGGATAGCCTGGTATGAATTTTTTTAAATAAATATTGAATATTTAATTTATTGAATAGAGGTTTCAATTTTAAAAAAATTAAACAGGATCCCATAAATAACTTACAATTCTTGTCTCGACTCTGCTTATTGAGGAGGGCTTAGGACTTATTTATAACCACTAATAAAACTACATATGGGTTATTAAAAAAAAAAACAAAACAAAATACAGATCACAAAGGACTCTAAGCCTCGTCAAATTACTCTCCGAAAGGTCCTTAAAGTTATTATCAAGTGATTAAATGCGAGGTTACACTTTTTACAAATCCTCGTGAATTTCAAAACGTTGTTAAAAATTCAATATTAATTTAGTTAAAAGGCAAGAGCCATAGAGCAGTACCAAGTACATACGTATTTGCCTACAAAACATTTGATACGTGAATGCTACTTAAGTAGTACTCACTCCATCTTTATAAGAAAGTCCTATTTTACTATTTGGAATTAAAGTTAAAAAGTTTGATCATAAATTATCATGTTATAAAAAATAATTTATTCAAGTAGGATCTTGTTGAATATATTTCAATGTAAATTTTTCAAATTTCAAATTTTCATAATTTTTTATCTTGCGAATATGGAGATAAAAATATTTAAAATCGTATCTTAAATATCGTAAAAGTCAAATGACGCTTTCTTATAGGTAGAAGTGTTTAAATGGGAGGGAGCCCGTTTGTAAAAAGGGTCTAATCAATAATGGGTCTAACAGGTCGGTTTCTTAAAGGGTCATGTTTTATTAGGTTTTTAATCGGTCAAGTCGGGTCAATAATAGACCTATAGTTTCCAAGATTTTAAAAACTATTAGGTAATGAATTATTTTCACATACTTAATTACCAATAGTCTACTACCAAATATTGGAGGTGATACATGTAAACTATCACCCTCTATAGATAAAAACTATACTCTCTTTGGATGACCCGACCCGTTTAGCATCTCCTTTGGTTCCGTCCAGCCCGACCCGTTTTGCATGTGACCCATCCCGCCCCTAACCCGACCTAGGGCACAGATCTACTTATAGGGATAGAAGGATTAGTTCTTTAGAGTAGTACGCTATGAGGATAAAAAGGCCTATGAAGTGAAGTAGAAGTTTTAACCTAGGTTGAATCTTACTTGCATCACATATCCTTTACGAATCCCAATAAGAGATAGTGAACTCATTAGTCATTTCACCACTCGATCAATATTTTCTTGCGGTAAGTATTTACGGGATGCGACACAATTCTGTAAGAAGTAGAACAATTCTTAAATCTTTGATGGCATTGATGCTAACTTTGAATGGAAAGTAAGACCAAGTGTAAGTATTTCTCGTTATCCTTACCGCCTAGTTCATGGGATGCTATGAATAAATTCGAGCTTTTTTTCTTGCGTTTCTCTGTCACTGTGTTTTTGTAAGCTTAGTGTCACCATGAAATGGTGTATGCCTACAAGTAACGGAATTGCTTTTCATTTTTCTGTTTTTCTCCATTGTCCAAAAAAATAAAAGTTAAATACATTAACAGTTGGAGTTGCAACCGTATTTATAGACAAAATACCTACGTGAACTTTACGACTATCAGGATCAATATTACCAAGAATGACCTTCGATTACGTCCGATTCGATTCCTTCCAAGAGAATCGTTTAACTCGGTCTTGGGTCCAACTGGATATCTCGGATGGATCTTCCATACAATTTCTTTCAAACGTAGATAGCTCATAGATACAGTCATATAGTGATGAATCACAATGATACACGCCCTTGACTCTTATGACACCCTTGCCCCAATGACTCAAGCAGTAGAAATGGTAGCTCGTGTGAGTTGGATTACCGACTTTGATGAACAAATCGAAGAAGATGCAGATAACTTTTTGGTGGCGTAATTAATAAACTACTGTGTATGATCTCGTCTTATTTTGACGATGAGGTGCTGAAAATGTCATCCACTTTATCTCCGAAAATCAAAACTACATAAATCATCAGAATGGATAGAGAGAAGAATCACTAACCACCCTCCAAGAGAAACAAAAACTATCCAATCTCGTGAATGAGTTGTTGCACCATCAAAATATATACTGCCTCCGTCCTCCAAATATCGCTCCATTTTTCATTTTGGGATGTACTTAAAAGATTGGCTCGTTTCCTTAAAGATTTTTCATTTTGAATTGTTCTCCTAAGAATTTTCTATTTTATTTTTAAAAATTTACTTTTCGTACTTAAGATAATATTTGAAGGACGGAGGGAGTATAAAGTAAGTTTTTATTTGGTGAATCCTACTAGTCTTATATTTTGTTCATCGTACATCTGATTGATGTATATACGTGATAGTAAATTCAGGGGTAGACTAGCAAATGCAGTACATGACTCTAGTAGTAACTTAATAGTTAAACTTGTAAATCCTTGTAGTCATACTTAAATTTATGAGTAGAACGGTGGTTGAACTTGGCAAAATTTACCAGATCAGAAATTAAAGAGCTCAACATGTACGTGGATAGTATAACATATCAGCGTTATTATCATCCGGATTTGTTATATTATAAGCCTTGGGAAATATTTAAGGGTAGTGTTATATGCAGAGAACGGTCCAACTATAAAATTGGAGAAGGATACTTGGCTTCCAAAAATCAATTAACAAGGAATTATATCAGCATTCAACTGCCAGCTACCCACTAGTGTGATTCATATTTGCACGCCACAAGCTTAGCTTCCATTCGTTCACACCCCTTAAAATTCCTCTACAAATAGACCACTCAAACACGCCCTTGAACATCAAGCAAAAGTGAAAACAAGAGAAAACACAGGTCATTCAATACTTTTGCATTCTCCCAAAAAAAGGAAACAGACACCAAACAACTATGGCTGGGTCAGCTGTTGCCAAGTTAGCCTGTGCAGTTATGATATGCATGATGGTTGCTGCACCTCTTGCCGAGTCAGCCATAACCTGTGGCTTGGTTAGCGGCAAGGTTGCCCCTTGCATTGCCTACCTGAAGGGAGGCGCCAGCCCATCCCCGGCTTGCTGCGCTGGAATTAAAGCCCTTAAAGATGCAGCTGTCACCCCTGCAGACAGGAAAACTGCATGCGGTTGCCTGAAATCTGCTAGTAGTTCCATTTCCGGAATCAACTATGGAAAGGCCGGTGGTCTCCCAGGCAAATGTGGTGTCAGCATTCCCTACACTATTGGCCCCAGCACCAACTGCAATGCGTACGTTACTCTCTTTTGCCGTTTTTACTTCAGGACAATATCATTAGTTTGGAAATCTTGCGTGCTGCTTATTCTGTAGCTAAAGCGCAAACTATCCTTCAAATTTATGGCATATTTTAATGATAAAACAAGATCAAAATTTTTTAAACAATCACAATATTTCACAGCTTACAACATTTCACACACGTACAAACTCATAGTTTTGATGAAGCTAACAATTCTATTATATTATAAAATGTCTCTTTTTGCAGAATCCACTAAAACAGCTCATGTTGAAGCAAGAACCAAAAGATGGAGCCAGCCACCTCGTTAAGGCCAGGCCAAGTTTGTTGAGTGAATAATAAAATAGTCATGTTGAGATCGATCTATGTTTGGCGAGTCAGTTAGTATTTCGAATTGATGCATTGCACCTGTTGTACCTAACCTTTCCAGAGTAAAATTTCTGCAGTGTGCTACTACATTCTGTACTTCTATATCCGGCTTTAATTTGCGCAATTGAAGATCATTTTCACATTTTTAACAACCTTCTTCTCAAATAAGTTGCAGTATTTGTTTTATTTTCAGTCTTCAGGAAATCAAGATGCAATGACAGTTTTATGTTTAATAAGCATAAATCAGAGCGATAAAATATTACTGTAACATTTTAGAGTTCTTCGTGAAAATTACTACAAATCTTAAAAAATCCCTCGTGAAGAGTAAACTCTTAACATTGAATAGGCAAATCCTGATATTAAATTGAAAGGAGTGATCGAGTATATTTCATAAAATGATACTAACATATATTAGTTCTATATTTCGTAAAATGATACTATTTAGAATTAAGTTTCAAATGGTTAGTTAAAAATATAGTTGTACTATTAGAAAATAAAATTATACTATAAAATAAATAAAGTTGTTCGTATTCTCACAATTTTTGTTCGTTGACTTTCTATTTATTATCTTTTTCCTTTGTTTTTTAAATAAGATATATATTACTATTTACATTTATCATATATAAATTTGGCATTTCTCCCCTATAAAAGTGCTCTGTTTTATATTTGGGTTAATTATTGATACTTAATGGAACCATGAGATCATGAAATTAAGTTACAGTCCTAGAGGAAAATATGTTCACACAACGATACCTTCTGGCCTTTGGTACATCATGTATAGATTTCAACAAATATTAGAATTTTGGATTGAACATGTAACTTTCCATTTCCACAATTTTTATGCTAGTCCTAAGTTTAAGTCAAGGGATAGTAGCTACGAGGCATGATTAAGGAAAATTTTCTACTATCATGTGTAGTTTCTGGATCAGCAAATTTCAAGCGAAACCTCTAATTCTTTTACAAATTGCTAAATATGCGAGTTATATGAATGCTTGTAATGTGATAAACATTAGCTTCTGTAGTCCAACGTTGGTCTGCTGATGGATAACCTTACTTTCTTTGTGAAAGAACACTCCACCGACGGAGTCTTGGTTGCTGATCTGAATATGTGCGTAATTCTTACCTTTAACAAAACCAGGAATAATATTAACCCTACCAATACATACCCTGAAATAATATGATGTGCTTTCGAATTTCCATATGGTGCCAACGAAAAGTAACCCATCCAATTATCCAACGCATCCCAAGCAGAAATGTAATGAGCATTTCGAGAATAACTATAGCAGGAGTTCTGTGAAGCAATAAAGGAGGAAATGAGGAATATCGATCATATCCACGCAGGCGCAGAGTTACTGTTGATAGAGAAAGTTATAGACATTTCATTTGTATTTAGTCAATGCTCATACGCCAAAAGCGCCCACGCGGAAATCATACTATTGTAAAATAAAGTTATCGTATTACTTATAAAAGTAACCTCTTAATATAATAAAAATTACCCCTTAAAGTTAAGGGTGCGAAACGGATTAGGTTGGGTCGAGTTCGTATTTGGGTCACCTACTTTCGGGTTAGCTACCCTAACCTGAACTTAATCTATTTAAGTTTTCGGGTTAAAAACCCCAACCCAAACCTAACCCATTTAATTTCGGGTCGGATTTGTGTCAACCATTTAAGTTTTTATGATGAAAATATCAACCCTACCTGCTATTTTCGGATAGGATTCGGGTCGGGTCAAGTCAGTTATTGTCACTCCTGAGATGTGGTTATTCAAAAGAGTGGCTAAAAAAAAAATTTAGAATTGAGATGAAATAACTAATAAGTTGACAGTAGCAGTTTAATTGTCTTTTGGGGTTTTAATTTGGGTTTGAGGTTTGGGCAGAGTGGTTGACTGACCAAGTAATAATTTTTTTTAATCTACTTTATATAGTTTGGTTATAAGGTCGGGTTCGGGCTAACCCGACCTGATTTTGACCCGAAAATAATTTCGGGTTACGTGGGTCAATTTCGGGTTCAAATTTTCAACCTTAACCTAACCCATTTAATTTCGGGTCGGGTTCGTGTCAACCCAATTGAGTTTTCGTCTCAAAAATCTCAACCCTAACCCGCTATTTTCGAATCGGGTTTGTGTCCGGTTTTCAAGTCGGGTCAATTTTTGCCACTCCTACTTAAAGTTAATAAAAATTGACTTATATTGTGTTGAAGAGTAACTTTTGTTATATTGAAGGGTCATTTTTACTAAAGACACATAGTCTCGTGTGTATATAATATCAAAATATTAACGTCAAAAAATAATGTATCAAAACAAAACGCAGCACACTTCATGACTTCACAGTACACACCTAATTAAGTGACGAATAACAAGTTGTTACAACCCGTTAACACCCGATACAATTCCATCAACAAACATAGGAAAAGTACTCATCTGAGAACCAAAAACATTCATTGTGTGGACCAATATTAACTACTGAGCTATCTTCCTCGAACAAAATTTCTGGAGCTGGCACTGTAAGAGTTTACAGAGAATTGAAATCTTCCAAAGTTTCAATAGAGTTGCAAATATGAAATACGGAGTAGATGGTCCCAAATTCTCAATGTTCATCACATACTCCATATGACATGCATAGTCACATTGGACAAGGGTGAGTAATACTGTGTGAAACTATGAATTCACAGAAACGACTCCTTGAGGTGACATCTTAATAAACACATGGCACAAGTAATGGACTTTGCAACGGACCAACTAGTCAGTCCATGGCAATATTAAGAATAACAACTACTCCGTAGAGATTTACTTTCCTCTTTGTTTATACACGGATACACCAGTCTGACTATAATAATATTTTTTGAGACTATGCCGAGTTTTCATTTAGTTAAACAAACTCACACGTTCTTGAGTATTCTTACTCGTTTCTAATTTTTTGCCCCATTTGACTATTTACGGTTTTTAAAACACAATTTAAAACATTGTTATTCCTAAATCTGTTATGATAAAAAATTATGATTACTTGATATTTTAGAAATGTATATTGAGATGTATTAAATAAAATCACACTTGAATATATTATTTCTTATAGCATGATGAGAATTTATAATCAATTTTTTTTAAATTTTGACTCTACAAATTGAAATAAAAGGGACGGAGGAGGGAGTACATTTACGTATAACTTCGTTCCTTCTTGAGTACAAATACCTTATTTTAGAAAAAAAGGCTACTTGTTCAATGGGTCTAAACAACATTCGTAGTACAGTAAATCAGACAATCACGTTGCTAGTAGTAGGACTAAAGTATGGCTCGTCTGCACTCGCAGGAATTATATTTGACACCGACACTTCTAAGATTTCTCCCTGTTTTGGCCTATTGGCGCCTGTACTGGTTCAAATTTGATCCTTAAATTGTAATACCACTGATTTCTAGAGAGCATTCGCAAGAAAGCAGCTATGGTCCATAAATTTAAGAATTTGAGATGAACTAAACCAAGTACACTCGAAGACTTAACGGTGAAGCAAATAGAGTTGGGCATGGGTCGGACCAGCATGCAGGCCAAGAAGGCATGACACGCTTTAAACACGGTTGTGGCACGGCACGTTGTCCGTGGAGTGGGTCGTAGGCCAGCAAAAAAAAATTAGGCACAAGTACGTGAGCGACACACCAATTTGGCACGAGACACAACCTATAAGTAAGGCCCGAAACACGCTATTATTTAGTATTATTTAATACTATTATTATGGATAATAATATTATTATTACTACTACAATTAATATTACTATTATTTTTAATATTATTATATTCTTATAATATAATTTAAATTAGCTAATTTTTTTTCAATTCTATTATGTACTTCATTTTCATTTTTGTTAAAAAATTTAGGCAAGCACAAGACACGACACAATACGACACGCTAGGCACATGACTGTGCTAGGCCATGAGCCGAGTTTTAGGGAAAGTTAGCACGCCATGGCACAACACGACTACAATTAGACACGGCATACCACGCCACGACCTGAGACCAGACACGAGCTGACACGGTTTATAACGGGCATGAAACGGCCCGTGCCCATCTCTAAAAGCAAGTAAGCAACGTTGCACGTAATTGGTTACGCTAAGGTTCCGTTTCGTAGGGCGTAAAATGTTTTCAACTGAAAATGATTTTCCATAAAAAACCTTTTACGGTGAAAAACTCATTTTCATAGAGCTTTTCCGTTGTTTGGTTTCATGGAAAATGATTTTACATTTAAACATTTTCCGTTGTTTGGTTGAACTGAAAATCAATTACTCCTATTGACTTTCATGGTTCAATCCAATCGGGGGAAAATCTAGGTTTTTTTTTATTTTCGACTAAAATGGATAAAATTTGTTCGAATTTATGATATAGTACGATAATTTAATAATCAAGATATGAGATTCGAAGAAAACGTACTGAATCGATGATATTGGAAGAAGATGAAAAGAAATTGTGGATTTTTCCCCAACTTTTAAGAGAGAGAAGTGTGGAGTAGATAAAGAGGCTATCGAAAAGATGAGAAATAAAGAATGCGTGAGTTAAACTAGGCATGGGCTGAACCGACACAAGGGTTGAGCAGAAACGCTTTTAGCACAATACGACGCAAGTAGGGGTGTTCAAATCTACTCGACCCAATTGACGCAGTTCAATGATCCGAAAATAAATAGTCGGTTTTTTAAAAAAAAAATTGATTTTTCTGGTCGAGTACTCGACCCGGTAAAAAATCAGGTACTCGGGTTAGGTCATGGGCCGGATAAAAAATGTAATCGGGTACCCGAATACCCGAAATAATTTTTTGTAAATCTGGTTTTGCTATTTTAGTAGGGTTTTAGTCGGGTACCCTGTGATCCGACACGATTTAAGTTGGTACCCGCTAAGCGAGTACTCTGTTTAAGCTGGGTACTCTGTGACTCGACTCGATTTAAGCAGGTACCTTAGTGAGAATGAAAAGAGTTTAGGAAATAAGCAGGGTACCCTGTGACCCAACTCGGTTTAAGCGGGTACCCGGTCATGGACCGATTTTCAAACTAACGGAAAAAGCGGGTACCCAATCTACCAGGTAGCCGAAACCCTGAATACCCTGTTATGAACACCCCTAGACACAACTACGGTCGTGGTACGCTATTCGTAGAGTGGGCCGCATACAACAACAAAAAATTAGGCACGAGTACCAGAGAGGCATGCCAATTTGGCACGAGGCACGGCCCGAAGCATGCTATTTTTTAGTATTATTGGTAATAATATTATTATTACTATTACAATTAATATTACTATTATTTTTAATATTATTATATTCTTATAATATAATTTAAATTATCTAAAATTATTTTTTTCAGTTCTATTTTATATTTTTTTGTTAAAAAAATTAGGCTAGCACGAGGCACGACACAACATGCCACGCTTAGCACGGGAGCCGTGCTAGGACATGGACTGAGTTTTAGAAAAAGGTAGTACGACACGACCACAATTAGACACGGCACGACAAAGAAGTCAAGTACGAGCTGACACGGTCCATGCGGGCACGACACGACCTGTTCCCACCTCTATGCGTGAGTTGGTAATGCGTGAATTGTTTGTTAGTTGGTAATTTTTTTTGGAGTCAATGGATGTAAAATTGTTTTACTCTCAATTTAGGGGGAAAATGTTTTCAATAGGATGTAAAATGAATTTACATTCCAAGTTTTACATCCTATATTTTACTCCAAACCAAACAATGTAAAATGGGGAAAACAGTTTTCAGGGAAAACGTTGTACACCCTACTAAACGGAGCCTAAGATTACAAGTAGTTTGCGAAATGAGGTCTGAGTAATATTTTGTGTTACTCTAGATAAGGTATGTTTTGGTCAGCTCAAATCTATAACGAAACTAGTTTGTTTAGAATGACAAATTTTCACAGGACAACCCGTTATTGAGTTGATAAATTTCATTCTAGCTTAGACCAACCCCTATTGGAATTCGAATCAATCAATTTCCCTCTACTTATAATATCCGATGTTAAAAAATATAGACTTACCTCCAATACAACAGGAGTAATAGGTGATTTTCACTGAACAAGAAAAGAAGCTAATTAATTTTCTTAATTGCTTAGATTGCATCATAGATATGATATCAGAACAATTACCTTAAGAAATTATAAGATGATGAGGCAAATAATTAGGGTGGTGCCATGATCTAAAGGCTAAATAAACAACACAAATGAGGAAAGGCCATTGGGAATCCAATGACCAATCAGGAAACAATAAGATCATTCAATAGAATTATGTCCAACTGCCAACTACCCAACTCCCAAATCCTTGAAGCATGCACCACAAGTTGAAATTTCATTAGTTCACACTTCCTAGAACTCGTCTATATAAAGACCACTCAAAGTAGCTCCTAAACCATCAAGCAAAAGTGCAAAACCAAAGACAAACACCACTAAATACTTCGCCATTCTCAAAACAAAAGAAATTTACATTAGGCAACTATGGCTGGCTCAGCTGTTGTCAAGTTAGCTTGTGCAGTTCTGCTGTGCATGATGGTGGCTGCACCACTTGCTGAGGCAGGCATAACCTGTGGCTTGGTAAGCAGCAAGGTTGCTCCTTGCATTGGCTACCTCAAGGGAAGCCCCGGCCCATCCCCGGCTTGCTGTTCAGGGATTAGAGCCCTCAACTCTGCAGCTTCCAGCGTAGCTGACAAGAAAACTGCCTGCTCTTGCCTGAAATCTGCTAGTGCCTCCATTTCCGGAATCAACTACGGAAAGGCCGCTAGTCTGCCAGGCAAATGTGGTGTCAGTATTCCCTACGCCATAAGCCCCAGCACCAACTGCAACGCGTATGTTATTCTCCCTCATTCTAGCTCTTGCCTTAATTTTTTGCTCGCTCTCTTTTCTTATCTAAATGTGCAACCTCTCTGACACAAATTCACATTAAAGTTAATAAACTGCAACAAACGTAGTAGTACCATTCTAATTCGTGGTACCTTAGCATAAAGTGACTGAAATTAGCTAGCAAATCAGCTGCGCTGAATCCTTACACTATTTGCCCAAGTACTAGGCAAAAAGTACAATTTTGATAGTCATTTTTGGACAGCAAAACAAAAGAGAAAATGATCAACACTGATGCTTAATCGCTTAATGCATTTTAGCGGGTTATGAACTCATCCGGTTCACGAACTTAACATGTTTGTTTGAATTGTTTTGCTATGCAGCATCCACTAAACAGCCTAAATTGCAGCAGAACAGAGAGATGGAGCTACATAGGAGTGGCCCAGGCTAAGTAGCTAGAGAGAATAATAAAAACGAGAGTCCTAATACGAGTTGTACTTTGGCAAATCCTTGCATTTTCTGTTTGATATGGGTTGCATATCATGTACTATCTTAGCTTTCTGGTTATAATATTACTACCACTACTACTAGTCTACAACGTTGTGTGCCTCTTCATTGTTTCATTCCCACTCTAAGGGTGTGCAATTATTTGTGGAATCAATCACTGCTGATTAAGAATGCAAACATATAATAGTATGCAACAAATAAGATTAACATTCTCCAACAGACCACTCAAATAAAGAAGAAAACTATGAACTCCGCAGTATCATTTCATCCCTTCCATGCATGAAATACTCTCTTTGTTGGACAGCGATCCTCCGGCTACTTGGCTTGGTAGAATCAACATCAACACATTGGCCCGGTTTCATACAACTTTTAATGATCACTTAGAGGTAAAAAAAAAAAAAAAAAAGAGCAGTAGAAACAGTTTCAATCATCAAATATAGACAGTAAAATTGAATTTCATTCAGTAAAAACGAAAGAATTGCAAGCAAAAAATACAGAATACACTACTATCTTTCTGGGGTGGAGGGGAAGCGGGAAGATATATAGTACACATTCACTAATCATTGAAAAACTAGTTTTTTTATGGTAAAAGTTGATTACATTACTTTAGTACAAGTTGATTTTAGCTAGTAAAAATCCTTTGTAATTTGGTAGCACCATCACTTCCAATAGACAAATTAAAGTACCAAAAAATGTACCGTATGTTCCCAAGTTGTTTCAAAATGTTATTAAAAATCCTATACAGCAAGGACCAAAATAGCCTCAAAGTCCTACACAATTATTTATATTCAATCTTGTAGGGTGTAGGGGAGGAGGAAGGTACGTTGCTCTTGGTACCCTTCTGTCCTTCTTGAAAAAGATTGACAGCCGACACAACGTTCACTTACTCTTAAAACCATCAAAAAAGGGGATGGGATCAACTTTTAATCAACTTCATCTTCAAGAAGGAACCAATCGGATTATACACTTAATTTCAACTGGTCGTCTTCGTTAGTCGGGCCACCTAATATCTAATGTCATAGGTCACCCGTTCTTTATATATCAAAGAAACATTTTGTGGTACATAAGTTGGAAAACAAATTAATTTTCTCTTTGAAACATGATTTTATGGTACATAAAAGAGATTTTCACTTCATATCTAATATCTTGATTTTTTGGAAAACAAATAGCTAAGGAACCAATAGGGTTTATACATTTCCATCTTGTTTTCTCGTTAGTCCACCTAATATCTACTATCATAGATCACCCGTACTTTCTCAGAGAAACATTTTGTGGTACATAAGATGGAAAACAAATTTTCTCTTTGAAACATGATTTTTGCTATATAATAAAATTGCAAGAACATTTATAATATTATTCAATATCCTTTGTATATAAGGAAATATGTGTTCTTGGTTGGTAAACATAGTTTTTTCACCGACCAATCGGTAGATAATTATTGTTTGATTTGTTTCTGACAAAGATTGTCACCTAGTGATAATTTAAGATTAGTCTTAAATAAAACTAGTTAGTTGAAGGGTAGGAAATAACGAATATAATAAAGTAAGAAAATAATGCATATAATACAACAAAAATTTGTGATGCGTAAAATCCAAAAGACGTGAAAAATGAAAGGGGGCTTGTTAGACCCCCAATCCACTAGGCGAGAATGTTCCTTGGTAATCCTTCCTAAAATACAGACAATTGTAAGTTTTTGGGTCGCGTAAAGTAAAAAAATGAGTACAAATTGCAGTTGCTAACTTGGATAAAATAGGGATTGAATATAATAGTGAGTAAAATGAGTAGTAGAGAGTGCATAGCTCCAACCCATCAAAATGTTGGTAACTTCCTCTTGGCTAAGAGTCCTAAAAGTTTTGATCTAATTATAGTGGCAATTAGTTAGAGGCAATATCTATTTTCGAGTAGAGTAGATGAGTGGTCTTTAAAGAAGTATGTATGAAACTATATGCATGAATGGAAAAATAGAGGATTGGTCCTCATACAACAGCACTTGGCATACATAGAGCGAGTGAGTTGACATTTCTAGATCTATGACAGATTGTACATAATAATGGTGAAACTAAACAACAAATCTAACATAAATACTCTTAGATATGAGAACAAACTCGTTGTCCCACAAGAAAACCTAGTAGATGGTATATTTTCAAATTGAAAATCATGCCACGTTGCTAGGAATGGAGGGGTAGGACCGTAGGAGACTGGTTGCCTACCATATATACTCGCACTGCTTACATCTCACACCGACACTGTTATTTTCTTCTGACTTTTTTGGCCGATTCGCCCACGTAATGTTAGGTTTTAATAGCCTTCAATCACAAAGACGGCATTTTCACAACCATATGTCTAATGTCTTGGCCGATCCTTGTTTCATAATTGATATTCCTTATGGTTTTTTTTTTTTGGATTATTATAGATTTTAGGGCCAATTTTTGTTTACGAATTTTTCCTAATTTAGATGAAAAAACATATTTATTTGAGATCTTAATATATTCGTGTCAATATATATTTTTAAATATAAGTTTTTTATTATTTTTTACAAATATACAATTAAAAATATTTGAATTTTAAATTTATATTGAAATTTAAGCAAGACATGCAAAGTTCATTTTGTAACTTTACTAACCAATTATATATTCTTTGGAATTTTTAACAACTCATTCAGTCATTCATTCACTTTCCTAGAAGGACGTACTACTTTAATGAACAGAAGTATGAAGAGTGAAAAAAGATTGATGTCCGATTAAGCATTCTAGTATGAAGAACAACAGCGTTATTTGCATTCAAACATTCTTAAGAAACTTTGGAGATTATAATCGAACAAAATAACAATGGTGCTTCATGTTCTAGTAATCTTATTAAAAAATAAAAACAGGCATCTAAGGCTTGTTTTTATTTTTAAAAATAAAATATCAATAAATATTATTCTAAAATGAAATAAGCTAACCGATATAATAAGTTAAGGATAAATAATTTAAGTTTAGAAATAAATTGGAAAGGACAAAGTCAACCATTTTTTTTATTCATCTCTATCAAGTTAGATATAAAATAAAAAGCAGGTAGTGTATATATACAAGATATAATAAAGTTATAATATCCCAGTAAAAGTTATCCCTCGATATAACAAAAGTTACCCCTCAACACAATATATGCCGATCTTTATCAACTTTTGGGCGTAACTCTTGTTATTTCAATGAGTCATTTTTACCGGGTGTACAAAAACTTTATTGTATCTCATGTATATAGAAGACTCTGTGTAAAAAAAAAAATCAAGTATTACAGGTTACTTAAGGAGTTGTTTTCTTTACTTGTTTCGCTGGTTCTATATTTCTTTTGTTTAAAAATGATTTTGCTGATCAAATTGCTTTTACGAAAAAAATCTCGTTCTACTGATCAAAATTAAATACCATATTAGCAGAATGGAGTAAGACAAACGGGCCCAAAATGTCTCCAATATGTTGGTACCAATGTTGGCCCGAATTTGTTGAAGGAAAAGAAAAGGCTAACTATACCAATGTTGGGCTCAAAATGAGTGCAGTGATAACAAATGTGACAACTTACAAAAGGGGGTCAAATTGAGTCCACGGGTCGGTTTTGGGTTGACTCATTGCGAGTCGGTTTTTATCGATTCGTGTTAAATTGGCTCAATTTGGCATGTCGGGTTGGGTCAAGTTATTATTGAGTCGTGTTAAATTGGTTATTTACTTTCTCGGGTTCGGTTCGGTTCGGGTTAGGTTGTATTCGGTTTGAGTCAATGTCCATTCATGTAAAATCGGGTCGATTTCTGAATGGGTTATAGCGTGTAATTTTGGATTCGGGTAGATTTCGGGTCAAGTCAATAATGGTAATGGGTCGCCTTGATTTCAGTTCAAATCCGGTTTGGGCTTTATCCGGTTTACATCAGGTCATTAATGAAAAATGTTTGGTTTCAAAGTTATTAGAAATTGGGTAAAAATAGGTCAGACAAGATTGAGTCACATTCACATATATTCAGATTGTTAACATATCGAGTCAATTCGGGTCACGGGTTGTTATAAATTGGATCATATTGATTATGTGTCGGGTTCAATCAGTTTCGGGTTCTCTTCGAGTTGGGTTTGTAACGAGTTGATTCTATAACGAGTCGGACACAGATCAAGTTCGAGTCTTTGAATATCGAGTCAAATCGATTTCTGGTTGACTTCAGGTCGGATTGAGTTGGTTTTTGTGTCTCACTTTTCCGGTCATAATCAGATCAAGTCCGGGTCAATTTCGAATAACTTGGCGAATCGGGTCTGATTTTGACAGCACTACTTACAAGGCAAATACCAAAAGCATATCAATAGCTTGTATCAAAATGGATCTTACTAGTACTAATCTTAAACATATCCCCGCAATAAGCAAAAAACGAAAAATATTATTCAAAATGACATGGAAATTCAAACTTACAACAAATTCACAGTCAACTTATAATTGTTCAAATTTCTTCAAATTTTTAACTTCTTACCTCAACTCTGTAAGACAAAATTTATCATTTCCAAGGATTGTACCAATGGTTGAAATACATGTACATCATCTACAGAGACTCTAGTGTGTAGTAGAGAAACCAACATTCAATAATCATTGACTATCTACTAAAGATGGCTAGTGGGCCGAGCTATCAGAGCCCATTTCTAGCCCATTCAATCCAGCTTGATTTTGGCCAGGCTCAACCCACATTTTAAGTGGGGTGGTTACGAATCAAGAACCTTAGCGCAATTTGCTAACAAGCCTGACCTAGTCCAGCCCCCTTAGCCTGGGGACACCGCTACTATTAGCTAACCACAATAATCAAAAAAGAAAAAAGGGAAGAGGTTATGTGCCAAGAATTATAGCCCACATGAAATCACCTATAAATAGAACCAACTAGAAATTCCTAAAACATTAAGTGCCAAACACGAAAACATCCTCAAACATGTCCATGTTTACTTAGCCAACATTCCATCACACTAGAAGCAGCGGTACAATGGCTAGCTCAGCTATTAAAAAGTTAGCTTATGCTCTTTTCATATGCATCTTGGTGGCTTATTATATCAATATCGGGCCAAAAAAGAGTGCTATGGAAACAAATGTTACAACTTATAACTTTATAAGGCCAGGTACCAAAAGCATATCAATAGCTTGTATAAAAATGGATCTTACTATTACTAGTCTTAAACATATCCCCACAACAAGTAAAAGAGAAAAATATTATTCAAAATGACATTGGAGATTCAAACTTACAACAAATTCACAGTCAAATTATAATTGTTCAAATTTCTTCAAATTTTTAACTTCTTATCTCAATTTTATAAGACACCATTTGTTTTTCCTATCTAGATAGCTACTAGAAGATGATAACATGAAATTAGATCTCAAGGGTTGTACCAATGGTTGAAATACAAGTACATCATGTACGGAGACTCTAATGTAGTAGAGAATCCAACATTCAATAATCCAACATTCAATAATCATCAACTATCGACTAAAGATAGTCAATGGGCTCGACCACCCCATCCCATTTTCTAGCCCAATCAATTCGGCCAAATATTGGTCAGGCTCAACCCACATTTTAAGTGGAGTGATTACAAAAAAGAACCCCCATCCTAGCTCGCTAAAAGGCCCGACCCAGCCCGCTTAGGCTGGTTGCCACCTCTACTATCAACTAACCACATCCAATCAAAAAAGGAAAAGGTTATGTGCCAAGGATTATAGCCATATGAAATCACCTATAAATAAAACTTGCTAGGAAATACCTAAAACATCAAGTGTCAAACGAGAAAACATCCTCAAATACATCCATGTTTGCTTAGCCAATATTCCATAACACTAGATGCAGTGATACAATGGCTAGCTCAGCTATTCTTAAGTTAGCTTATGCACATCTAATGTGCATGTTGGATGTTTCACCACATGTTGAGGCCTCCTTATGGCCAGGTTTCTAAGAGCGTCACCCCATGTACCAATTACCTTGTGGGAAGACTGCAGTTGTGTCAAGTCCCTTTACCAGCATGGCTTCCTCCTCTAGAGACAACTCTGACTGGAAAACTCCTTGCAACTGTGCGGCTGATGTTTGCTACTGCTTGTCTTCAGGATGTCTTAAAAACCAAAGCATAAGACTGCACAGAGAAACTTTAATTCTTACGTAATTGGTGAAAGTGTAAAACTAGATTAAGTTAGGTTATCACTTGTCAATCTATCATAAAAGACCACATGGAAAACATTATATAATCACTTCAAGGATCAACCCTAAGCCCAAAAAAGAAAAATTTGGTGACGGATGTTTTGTGGTCCAATGACGTAAGTCGGTTATTCTTTTCAATTTAATGCAGTCAACTACATCAAAACTTGTGCTGAGTTACACTTGTGAACTTTGAAAAATGGATATAATCCCTAATCCATAATACCCCTATTGCTATGTCCCATTTACTTTAAAGCTAATATCTTTATAGACACATTTTCTCTTTACACTCATTAAGATGAATTAACCTAAATTTGATGTAGAAGCTGCGTGGAAAACGGATATAACTAAGGAAAACACGTTCCTTAGGTTGGAAATAAGCAAACATTTTAATTTCTTAGCTCTAAGGCTATCACTTAAACTTAAAACCAATCAAGGAGAAAGCTTAACTCTTGAAAATTCATTAACTTTATTCCTTCTGATAACCGTACAACATGACCCCTATTTATATACAATCCTAGTTGACTTAAAATCCCACTGTGACTCTTTTTTGACTTAAACTAAGACTCTTAAATATCTTATAACTACTTTAAATTAGATTAGAATTGCATTAACCCAATCTTACTCAAACTCTAACTACTAACTAGGGGTGGCCACGGGGATAGTCCGGGTGGGTTAGGCCAGGCCAGCCATTGGGCCGGCTGGGAGAAGGCAAACTGGGACCAGACCGGTTAAAGGGGTGGGCCGGTCCGAGCTGGGGTTTGAACCGAATCACAAACCAAATTCACGAATCGAATCAAATTCACGATTTGAATTTGATTCATATAAACGAAATTATATTACATGTAATAACAAAAGGACATAATCATATTCGATTCATATAAACTAAATTATATCAACTAAACTAACATTCATTGGTTCATATAAACTAAACTATATTCAACTAAACTTACATTATTCATATAAACTAAACTATATTCAACTAAACTAACATTTATTTATTTATATAATGAATAAACTAAATTATATTCAACTAAACTAACATTCATTGATTTTTATAAACCAAACTATGTTCAACTAAACTAATATTCATATAAACTAAACTAAGATTCATTGATTCATCTAAATTAAACTATATTTGATAGCATGATTTTGTTTTTGGTTTTAATGCCTTATATAATCTCTTTTTATCACCTTTCCTTCATATTTTTCTCCTTTATGAACTTTTATTTCGTATAATTCGATATTGCTCTTCTCGGGTATTCTTTGCTTTATTTTGTAGGATTTTAATGTAATAAGAGCTCTTTTGACATCATAAGCCTATCGCTCGAATCATGGTTGAAGTATATGCGTCGAATATTAGCCTTGTTTTGGGGATTTTTGAAGACCTTTTGTAACGTGGTCATGGCAAGTCATTGACGTTCCATGCAAAATACAACTAGTGAAGTTTAGCATGCAAATGATTATTTTAACAGCACACACCGCACCACCTTTGCGGTCCTTCAGGCCATGCCGCAACACCTTGGTGGCCATTAGATAAGAATAGTTTTTAGAAGCCTAAAATCCTATTCAATCAAAGCTAATGTTTAGGTGGAGTGTTTGAGGTAGTCTAAGACTCCTTTTGGCCAGAAATCTCATGCCACTTTGGCTGAATTTTAGGGAGTGTTTACTTTTCTAATTTGGAGTTTTATTAGTTATTCATTTTTTCACCTTTACTCATAGCTTTAGTTTTACTTTTGTTCTTAGTTTTCTCTTTTGCAACTATGGAAGTAAATCATTGATATTCATCATTCAATTGATATTTTTAATCAATCTAATTATATTATTGTTTTCTTTTCTCTAATCTCTTAATATATTTGTTATTAGGTCTTCTCTTATTCATTTTTTTATTTAATCATCATGTTTAAGTAGTTTCATAATCTAGGGTTAGGTTGAACCCTAGCATGGATTAATGTGCTATTAATTCCCAAATCCCAATTTTGATTAGTTTGCGATTCATTTATTTTAGGGTTGGCTTTATTATCGATGAATGACTAGAAATAGTATTTGTAGAATGTGATTAGGCTGCAATGAAAGTGATCCTTAATTGAATTTAGAACCATAGTTTAAGATTTAGGAATTCACTGCGAAAGTATTGATGGAATTTGTTAGGATGTTAAATGCTATGCTTAAATTCTTTGAATTGCATGAGTCCATGAAAATAGGTATGATTGCATTATTGAAGAATCCATTGATTGATAAAAAGAAATCATTGGTATTGATTAGGACGTATCTATCCTATGAATTGCTTAGGAAATGAATAAGGGCAGAAGGAATTGTTATTGCATTAGTTCTTTCTAGCGGGAATACCTAGTCCCAGATGTCTTTATTTTGTACTTTCTTAGGTAGTAGTATAATCATTCTCTTTTCTCTAACTCATCTAGTTTTATCAGTATTAATGTTGATTAAATTGGACTGTTGTTTCGCTATAGGGTCGAACCTGACTTACCCTACTACATAATTGGGAGGACTAGTTAGGTTTTTATTTTTGTTAAGTGCCGACACGCCTATCAATATTCAACTAAACTAACATGTATAAACTAAATTATGTTCAACTAAACTAATATTCATATAAAATAAACTATATTAACCAAAACTAACATTCACTAATTCATATAAACTAAACTATATTCAACGAAACTAATATTCATTGATTCATAATTTCATATAAACTCAACTATATACAATTCAACTAAACTAACATTCATTGATTCATATAAACTAAATTATATTCAACTAAGTTAACATTCATGTAAACTAAACTATATTTAACTAAACTAATATTCATTAATTCATATAACACTAGTAGAAAATAATTAATATGCGGCAGGGTTTTAGTACCATATGCGGCGTCAAAAGGCTAGCAGCAATTGGGATAACAACAAATTAATCTATTTGATTTGCGGCGTAAAAAATACGCCACATTTTAATGAATAATATGCGGCGGTTCTAGGCTAAGTAACGCCGCATATTAATCATTAATATGTGACGGTTCTAGGCTAAGTGACGTCGTATATTAATCATTAATATGTGGCGTTACTTAGACTAGAACCGCCGCGTATTAATCTTGCCAGATTGAAGAAAAGTCCTGTAATAGAGGAATATGCGGCGGGTCTAGGGGACACCCGCCGCATATAAGTGTTTTTTTTGGGTAGGCTTTAAATTGATCCCTACTACGCCCAATATTTCAAATTCCAAACCTGCTATATTACATTTGCAATTTCTTTCAACCAAGATACATATATACACATGATGATCCATCTCTCATTTATATATACTAATAGGGTCATAAAATCAACCATTAAGTGCATCAAAACTACGACACAATTAATGAAATTGATGTATAAAAACTACAAAATACACAAAAAGGTAATGTACATAATCTAAAAAAATTTATCTATCCAAAACTTGGCTAGTTTGTTGCGGACAACATCAATTTTTTCGGTGGAGAAGGGCTCCTCGTTGAATCCTTTGCATACCTAATATTGATTATCATATCATTAAAGTGTATATAAAATGCAATGTATTTGAAAAGTATAGTTCAAACATATATGATCCCAATTACAAATCCGACCTACATATAGTAACTCATTGATGTAATCACGTTAAATACGTCATTTTCTACCCCGAAACCGATCTCATTTGACCTATATTGACTCATATCCTCCTATTCGAAGTGTTTAGGTCATTTTATACCCAAAACCTCTCCCTTTTGACCGAGTTTGACTCAAATCGATGTATTTCAAGTTTTATGACAAGTCCTACGGTAAATACGTCATTTTCTACCCAAAACCGATCTCATTTGACCTATATTGACTTATATCGTCCTATTCGATGTCTCTGGGCCAATTTTTAGCGAAAATACGACAAGATCGACCCGAAACCACCCTATTTGAGATATATTGACTCATATCGATGTATTTGAAGTGTTTAGGTCATTTTATACCCAAAACCTCTCCCATTTGACTGAATTTGACTCAAATCGATGTATTTCAAGTGTTTACGACAAGTTGCACGTTAAATACGTCATTTTCCACCCAAAAAATGATCCCATTTGACCTATATTGACTCATATCGTCCTATTCGAAGTGTTTAGGTCATTTTATACCCAAAACCTCAAGTTTGACTAAAATCAATGTATTTCAAGTGTTTATGACAAGTTCTACGGTAGATACGTTATTTTCTACCCAAAACCGATCACATTTGACCTATATTGACTCATATAATCCTATTCGAAGTGTTTGGGCCAATTTCTAGCGAAAATATGCCAATATCGACCCAAAACCGCCCTATTTGAGATATATTGACTCATATCGATGTATTTGAAATGTCTAGGTCTTTTTATACCCAAAATTGCCTCCTTTTAACCGATTAATGGTGTAATTCATAACGTTTCCTATGTTTTGTTCTCTTGCTCTTCCGCCTTCATAACATTCCTCATTTTTTCTATAAAATGCTCTATTAGGGTCTATTCTTTTTCGACTATTATAAAGAAAATATGGAGAATTTATCTGCTGGAAAGAGAACAAGTAGTCAAAGAGCTAAAATGGTGATGAAACAAAATAAAAGGGCGCGTCTTGCTGCGGTTAGGAAGTGGCAATCGATAAAAGAGACTGATGCGGGTGGTATTAGCCGAATGGAAGATAGAAACTTGAGGGTTTTGATGGATGAAAATAAAGCTGTTGTGATTGATGAAGAAAAGTTTCCAAGAGGGGTTAAATCTCATGAATCGAATAACTATTCTTAAAACTCTTCTCCATCAATCACTACAGCCCCAGTTTTACCCATCAAAACCCTCATATTTTGATCTTTTATTCGGCTACTACTACCCTCATCAGTCTCTTTCACCGACTGCTACTTCCTAACCACAACAATACAAACCCTTTTATTTTGTTCCATTATCATTTTAGCTCCTTGGCTCCTTATTCTCTTTCCCACAGAAAAATTCTCCATCTTTTTCTCATAAAAGTTCTAAAAAGAACAGAGGAAATAGATCATTTTATAGGAAAGCAGAGGGCTACGATGAAGGTGGAAGGATAGGTAAAAGTAACAAAGGAAACCGTTATATTCGAAGTTTTTGGGGCATGTTAAAGGCAAATACGCCAATGTTGACTCAAAATTAGTTCTATTTGAGATATATTGACTCATATCATCCTATTCGATGTGTTTGGGCTAATTTCTAGCGGAAATATGCAAATATTGACCCGAAATTGCCCTATTTGAGATATATTGACTCATATCAATGTATTTCAAGTGTTTAGGTCATTTTATACCCAAAACCTCTCCCATTTGACCAAGTTTGACACAAATCAATGTAACGTAAGTGTTTGTTCTAAGGTAAATACGTCATTTTCTACCCAAAATCGATCCCATTTGAACTATATTGGCTCATATCGTCCTATTCAATGTGTTTGGGCCAATTTCTAGCGAAAATACGCCAATATCGGCCCGAAACTGCCTATTTGAGATATAATGACTCATATGGATGTATTTGAAATGTCTAGGTCATTTTATACCCTAAACCGCCTCCTTTTGACCGATTAATGGTGTAATTCATAACGTTTCCTATGTTCCGTTCTCCTACTCTTCTGCTTTCATCACATTCCTCATCTTTCCTATAAAATGCTCTGTTAAGGTCTTTTCTTTTTCGACTATTATGAAGAAAAGATGGAGAATTTATCTGTTGGAAAGAGAACAATGAGTCAAAGACTAAAATGGTGACGAAACAAAATAAAAAGGCGCGTCTTGCTGCAGTTAGGAAGTGGCAATTGATGAAAGAGACTGATGAGAGTGGTAGTAGCCGAATAAAAGATAAAAATTTGAAGGTTTTGATGGATGAAAATGAAGCTCAAAAGTACAAGATTGATTACCAAATTGATCCCCAACCCTTTCAAGCATTTCATCTATTCGATCTTCATCACTAGGGTCATTATCCTCTAATTCATCCTCCTCCAATTCATCCTCCTCATCATCTTCCTTCTTGGCATCAACATCTTCACCGTCATCAGATTTTAATTGACCAGGATGGTCTAGCTCAACTTGATGAGTGGGAATCTCGTTAGAACACGACCCCATGTCATTAGAAGTAGGAACCTCACCATGGCATACCCATACGTGGTATTGTTGCCTAAACCCACGCCAGATGACATGGTCCCTCAACTCTCTCATACTACGTATTCATATTATCGCAATCAACACAAGGACAACACACCTCATCATCTCCAATGTTATTTAGGTATTTTAACGCTTGTCTACAAAACTCCTCTACTCCATTCATGAACTCCAACGAAGCACGATTACCATACATCCAATTTTGATCCATAATTTGTGTTATGCCCTATTTAACATGTAAGAGATTAAATAACAATCTAATCAACACTCAGTTTACATATAGTTATATATATAAGTGCATCTAAAGGGTTCTCAAGTAGCTTACAAAAAATAAGGTCAAGCAAAGTCCACAATGACCCACAAACACTCACTCTATAGTTTAAGTTACTAAATTCTTCTAGCGATATTATTTATGTTCTATGCTTTGTAAATCACTAAAAATTTTACAAAAAATTTGGCAGAGTTTCCTTTGTAAATTCAACATTTTCCAATTTTGAAAATAAATTTTCAAACCTATTTTTATGAATTTATATACAACCACAACCAACACACAATGCCATTTACTAATTCATATACATTGCCAAATCAATTCAAACTAATATACATATGTGTTAACTAAATCAATTCAAACTAATATACATAACTAATTCATATATTAACACTCTATATTAACATAACCCAATTCCATTTAATATACAAACTAATTCAAATAACATACTAACTCACCTCCTAATAATATGAATACTAACATAATTCAATTCCAACTAATGTGAACTAACCCCAACTAACCCTAAGTCGAACTAACCCATTCCACTAACCCTAAACACCTAAAATGTTCACAATCATGTATAGAAAATGAAATAAACAAAAAAAAAAAGAATAAATCACACAATACCTTTGAAAAAGGTTACACGATACGGCGGCCGAAGGAGAGGGTGAGGAGACGATGACGACGACCCAATAAACACGACCCAAATGCTCGACCCAAGGTGAGGGGTTAGTTCGAAGGTGGGTTGGCAATAATTCGGAGGCATAAGGACACGAAGAGAGGAAGATGCAAAGTGAGGAAATACAAAGTGAGGAAATGCGAAGTAAACTGAAGCAATGCCGATTTTTTTTATAAAGGCCAGACTAATATGCGGCGGGGGTGAGTATAATACGCCACATATTAATCGAATTACTATTAATATGCGGCGGGTTCTAGGTGTTGACGCCACATATTAATAGTGTTCCAATCAATATGCGGCGTGTCTAGGTCAGTGACGCCGCACATTGAGTAAACATTTAATTAATTTGCGGCTTTTCTATTATTACGCCGCAAATCTTTAGCAGCAAATCTTTGTTATTTTACTAGTGTAAACTAAACTATTTTCAATTAAACTAACATTTATTGATTCATATAAACTAAAATATATATAATTCAACTAAACTAACATTCATTGATTCATATAAACTATACTATATTAAACTAAACTAACATTCATTGATTCATAGGAATTAAACTAAAGTATATTTACATAAACTAACAATCATATAAATTAAACTATATGAAAATCAACTAATATTTGTATATATTAATTTATATTCAACTAAAATCACAATTATATAAACTAAAATACATTTCAATAAACTAAATTTTACAAAATTAGATTTAGGCGGGCCAATAGGGTTGGGCCGAGCCGGCTCAAGGGGGCCGAACCAGGCTAGTTCACCGATTTAGTGGGCCGGGCCAAATTGAATTTTTTTATGGGACAAATCGAATAGGGTCGGAGTTTGGAAAATCGGATTCGTATTTAGCCTACCTTGCTGGCGGGCCGAACCGAATTGGGCCTTTAGTGGGCCTAGCCAAACGGGGCAAAACCCGAGCTGAGTTGGTGCTGGGGCAGTTCAACCCAGCCCACTGGCCACCTCTACTACTTATAACCATAAATGTTCGAATTTTATCTAGTTAATTTAAGAATTTGATTAAAGTACAATTTGGATCCGAAAATCTAATCCTAATTCGGCCTAATTTCAACTAAGGTTTAAAATACCAAAATAATCTATTCAAAATACAAACCTTAACTTAATAAACACAATAAAATCTTAAGTTGAGTGTAATAAGTATATCAAAACTTATCAACATTTTGATCATAAACTTTTGTTAGTTGAATGAACCATACTCAAAAGTTGAATATATTTATTAGATTAATCACTTGGTCTTCCTTCTCTTAAGCGTATCAAAAGTGCATATAAAAATTTATTTGTCCTGGAAGTCAGGAACAACAAAAAGTGCCACTCTTTTGTTAGTGCTAGCACAAGCTTGTAAATGGCTCACATATCAGGCGGGCAAGCTTATGAGCATGCAAATAAAGGGAACAAATATACTAGGAGGAACTTGTTGACACAAAAAATGTTTGGTTCATCTTGGAAATAACCAAATTAACCCTTATAAAGGAGATATCAAAGAAGCATTTTATGGTTGTCGTACAAACTATGATAATGCAACGAAAGATTTTGCCAATTGTAGCCTTTTTAATTTATATAATAAATTATACTAGCTTTAAAATTGACATAATTTATTATAATCTTATTGAAAATGAAATCATTTTTTAAATAATATCTTCAACTGTTAGAATTTATTACTTTAGTAATATAATTTGTTTTATTAGTTATTAGAACTGTAATAATACTCTTGTATAAGTATCATAGTAATAAAACAATATACACTTTTTCCTCTAAAACTCTTCTCTATAATTCTTTCTCTAGTTTTCTCTGAACTTCACATATTGATTATGTCATTTGTTTGAATTTCATCATAGTATCAAAGCTAGTTGTTTAGCTCATCAAATTTTCGCTATTTTTCTCTCTCGTTTGATACAAGAATCTTATGGTTTGCTGAAAATGAGTATGAAACCCATTTTTTGTTTTCCGTTGATCAGATAATAGTTCTGAGACTCACATTTGATAGTGATTCTTCTATACAAAGTACCAAGGTGTTTGTCGAAGATTTTGGTTTGAAAGGTGAATCTCGTTTAATCATGATTTCTTTTCGAAGGAAATTGCGAACACTGATTGCTGAATCATTAGTTCATGGCTACTGGAAATTACGAGATGTCTAGAATGTCAATGTTGCTATTGAATCAAGATCCTACAAGTATATACTAAATTTATCCTATTGATTCCAACATTGTCTAACTGGATTCTCACAATTTCAATGGAGATGGCTTCATTGGCTCGAAAAGATTGATGTTATTAACTCTTTTTGCAAAAAATAAAATAGGTTTTATTGATGGAACATTTAATAAACCAATTGATGTATTGTGCAGAGTACAAGGCATGGGAGAGATGCAATGATCTGACATGCTCACTGATCTTGTTCAATCTTGATGATGCAATAATTGCCAAAAGCGTAATGTTTTTGAAAAATGCAAGAGATATATGGACTGATTTGGAGGAGAGGTTTGGGTATGCTTCTTTGGCACAGATATACTCACTTGAATAAAAGCTTATGGAAATTAATCAAGGTGAGAAATTGGTTTCTGAGTTCTAAAATGCGATTAAGTAAATTTGGGATGCAATAGAAGAAGCACATCCTCTGCTTGCATGTACATATAACAATTGTTCATGTAGTCTAACTAAGAGAATTCTTCAAAGAGAGCATGAAAGAATGGTGATGCAATTCATCATGAAGCTTACGGAGCAATTTGTAGTTATTCATGGTAATGTGTTAATGACGCAGTCATTACCTAAAGTCACAGAGGTGTATATACTCTTTGCACAAGAAGAAAGACAGAAAGAGTTATCAAGTTTGACCAGTAATGCAGATTCTATAGCTTTCTCTGTTGAAAGAAGGAGATTCAATGATCATAAAAGAGAACATAATCATTCGTTCTTATCAAGATCAACAAGCTTTGATTCCCAAAGACTAGGCAACAATGCAACATCTAAGAGACAATCTGAACTAGCTCACATTACTTCTGTACTCATTGTCAAATACTTATTCATAACAATGGCAGGTGCTTCAAGATACATGGATTTCCTCTTGGGTTCAAGAATTCTAGAGAAAAAAAAGTTGCTACCCTTTCTTATGTTGATGAAGTCAACATCAATACATCTACAAGTCTTGACAAGCCACATGTTTCCATTAAGCAATACAAATAGTTCTTGAGTTTCTTAGCTCAACAATAGAATGAATCTAATGATGTTGAATAGAATTCTGGCTTAGCTCTTATGGAAGGTAATTTGTGCTTACTTTCTTATTCAAATTCACGTTGGCTTCTTGATAGTGTTGCATCTGATCACTTTTGCCATGATTTAAGCCAATTCTCTTATTACAAAATGTTTGAGAATAAAAACAATCAAATCACAATACCCGATGGCAGCCGATTTATTATCAAGCATGTTGGTTTAGTTAAACTAAACAAGGATATATGCAGGGAATTCGGTCGCTCGTCCACCAGTGATCAAGACCTATGCAAGAAGAAAGACAAGGAATGAAGGGGAAGGCAACATGGGCATGATCAAGGATGCATGCTGATAAGTAACAATGGAGAAGGGTATTGCAGTCACTATATACGTGCAAAATATATGTAATAAAGATTAGCCTTGGGGGAGGGTGTGGTTAGTTATGAGTCAGTAAGTTTGGAGGGAAAGCAATATCTAGGAATCTTTCTGTTAGGGAATAATTGTAATTATAAAGAGAGTCTGAATGAGAGAAAGGGGCATGCATGTATTGAGCCTTGAGGTTTATTTTTGAGAGACCTTCCTCTTGAAAGAAGGATAGCTTGTATAAAAATCTTTAGTATAAACAATACAATATCAGTTTATTACATCTTTGCATTTACAACTACTCACACACTTCTTGACAATATTACAATTCACTATCAATACATTTGGCACCTTGCATATTGGTATCAGAGCCACCATGACTAGCGGCTGAGTTGATGGATCCCCCGACAAACGCATAGAGGATAGAGGTTATGGAAGCAAAAATGGCGACATTTGATGCCAAGATCACCTAGGCCTTGACATCGGCCATGGAAGCCATGGAATTGCGGTTGCTAAGACACACGAGCAAGACGGTGGAGAAAGCCACACAACATCTTTGGTCGGAGTTTGTGACGCTGGTTTAAAGAATGGACAATTAGGCGGTAGATCATGGATGGTAGCCGCCCCAGTGGTGACTCAAGGGGTTTTTTCGGGTTTGGCCCCTAATCACCAAGAAGAAACTCCACTGGGATCTCAGGGGAAAGATTCGAACCAGAGATAAGAGCTAGCTAGAGGATGAAGAGATTCGATTTACCTAGCTTTGAGGGTGACAATCCAGATGGGTGGATCATCTGTGTGGATAGGTATTTCCATTTTTACAAATTAAGTGAGGAGGATCGGCTAGAGGTCGCGGTGGTGGCGTTGGAGGGAGACGCACTCTTAAGGTTCCAATGGGAGCACCGGAGAATGAGAATAGTGAGATGGGAGGAGTTGAAGGGCCTGATCTTGAGAAAATTTTGGGTGACCACATTGGGTAGTTTACAAGAGCAATGGCTAGCCCATCACCAGGCACAACTGACGGTAGGGGAGTATAGCAAGCTATACGTGGAGTTAATGGCGCAACTGGAGGAGGTGCCGAAAACCATATCACTTGGCCAGTTTCTTACGGGATTGAGGGAGGAAATAAGGGCAGAAGTTAGGGTGACGAATCCGAGAAACCTAGATGAGGCCACGGAGTTGGCGCTACGTATTGAAGAGAAGTTGAACTATGGGCCTCGAAGATGGAGCGAGCCCAAATTTAGTACAAGTGCCAATTCCACCCCGACAGCAAACCATATGGCCAGAAGCTCACTACTAAGTCATTCTAATGCTCCTAGGTTCTATCAATATAACACAACAATCCACCCTTCCTCTACCCTTGAGCATCCGACTAAAACCAACCATTCCAAACAGACCGGAGAGATACGAAGGTTGGGTGAGCGGGAACTACAACAAAAAAGAGAGCAAGGCTTGTGTTTTAGATGCGACGACAAGCGGAGCCCGGGCCATCGTTGTAGAAAGAAGGAATTGAGCGCTCTACTAACTGTTGAGGCGGACGAAGAAGATGGGGAAACTCTAAGGGAAGATATAGGGCATGAGAACACGGAAGGATGGGAATTAGAAGTATCTAGGGAGCCAGAGAAAAAGGAGGCATCGCCATTGATTTCGTTGAATTCGGTGGTAGTACTTACTAGTCCTAAAACTATAAAGATGAGGGGAGTGGGAATCCGGTCACTTGTCCGCCAGTGATCAAGACATATGCAAGAAGGAAGACAAGGAATGAAGGGGAAGGCAACATGGGCAGCAAGGGGTGATCAAGGATGCAGGTTAATAAGTAGCAACGGAGAAGGGAGCTGCAATCACTATACACGTGTAATATATATAATAAAGATTAGCCTTGGGGGAGGGTGTAGTTAGTTATGAGTCAGTAAGTTTGGAGGGCAAGCAACATCTGGGAATCTTTCTATTAGGGAATAATTGTAATTATAAAGAGAGTCTGAATGAGGGAAAGGCGCATGCATGTATTGAGCCTTGAGGTTTATTTTGGAGAGACCTTCCTCTCGAAAGAAGGATAGCTTGTATAAAAATCTTCAGTATAAATAATACAATCAGTTTATTACATCTTTGCATTTACAACTACTCACACACTTCCTGACAATATTACAATTCACTGTCAATACATCCGGCACCATGCAATATAACACTTATGAATGTGCTTCATGTCCCTGAATTCAAATACAATTTGACATCTGTTCATAAGCTCTGCCAGGATTTAAAGTGTGAACTTTGTTTCACTCATGACAAATGTTTTACTCATTGTCAGAAAGGGAGTCTGATTCTTCTTGGTAATATGAAGTCTGTATAAAGTGGGGAATCATATCATGCCATCTGAGCATCTCCATATGTGCAATGCGGTGTGTCTCTCTGCTATTGAAGATGTAAAGTTATGGCATCTTAGAATTAGACACTTATCTTTTTCTCAGATTCCATTAGTGAATTCTTTGTGTGAAATAAAGCCTTGTCTAAAGGACGCTATTTGCCAGGTATGTCTAGCTGCTAAACAATCTAGGCTCTATTTTCCTGTTAGTAGCATCAAATATTCTACTCCTTTTCAATTGATTCACCTGGACATTTAGGGACCTCACTCTATACAGACACCTTTTGTTTGTAATCAATTTCTGACTATAGTGGATGCTTTCAGCAGATATACGTGGACACATTTTATAAGACATAAAAGTGATGTTGCATCTATTATGTCTAATTTCTTTTCCATGGCACAGAATCAATTTGAGCTTCTGTTATATGCATGAGATCAGATAATGCAAGGGAATTGTGTGGAGGAGATATGCAAAGGGTGTGTTCTAAACTGGGCATTATGATTCAAACAAGCTGTAGTAGTACTCCACAGCAAAATGGCATTATAGAACGCAAGCATAGGCATTTATTGGAAACTGTTCGAGCTTTGTATATTCAGTCTAGAGTTCCTGCTAGATTTTGGGGTGAGTATATTCTTTGTGCAGCATTTTTGATAAATAGAATGCCCTTGAAAGTCCTTGGTTATAATTCTCCTTATTCAAGGCTATACAACAAAGCTCCTGATGTAAAATCATTGAGAACTTTTGGGTGTCTTTCCTACGTATCTACACCAAAACCTCACAGATCAAAGCTTGATAGTAGAGCAGTCCCATGTGTTTTTCTTGGGTACTCACCAAGACAGAAAGGGGTATAAAGTACTGAACATTGATACTAACCAGATGATGTTGTCTAGAGATGTACAATTTCACGAGAAGCACTTCCCATTTCATCATCATAATAAAGTACATACTGCTACATCGAATTACTCTAATGCAATCTATCTCCTTGCATCTTCTCCTTTAATTTTTCATGATACTCCCAACGTTGCATCAGACTTTATACCAGACTATGCATCAAATTCTATTTTCCCTCTTCTAAATACAATAATTGTCTCTTCACCAGTAGCTTCCAACAGCTCTATATCTCATGATATGGCATCTCAAGGTGCTCCTGGAAGAGAAGTAAATTCCAACACTAATATTGGTACTAGACAGTCTGAAAGAACTCACAAAAGACCTTCATACTTGGAGGATTACCAATGTTATCATGCATCTCTTGGTGAATTCTTTAGTCATTGGTGTAATATGGTCAATTTTAAATCATTTCCTCTTGAACACAAGGCATTCTTGTCTCATGTCACAGATATACATGAGCCATTGTCATACAAAGAAGTTATTGCATACCCTGTGTGGGTGGAAGCAATGAATATAGAAATTCAAGAACAACACCTGGACTATGGTAGACCTTCCTGCAAGAAAAAAAGCAATTGGCTGCAAGTGGGTCTTCACAGTCAAATTAAAGGCAAATGGGGAGCTAGAGAGATGTAAAGCTCGATTGATTGCTAAGGGGTTTAACCAAAAATATGGTGTTTATTATTCGGAAATATTAAGCCCAGTGGTAAAAATGACCACTGTTAGATGTTTGCGAGCTGTTGCAGCTAGTAATGGCTTGCCTTTGCACCAATTGGATGTCAATAACGCGATTTTACATGGAGATTTAGATGAGAAGGTTTACATGACTATTCCAAAAGGTATTCCTAATCCTTTTGGAAAAGTTTGTAGACTACACAAATCCTTGTATGGCTTGAAACAGGCATCAAGACAATGGCATGCTAAGCTACTGAATTTCTTGGAATCACAAGGGTTTATACAGTCCAAGCATGATTACAACTTGTTCATAAATAAGTCAGAGAGTCATCTCTGCATTGCGGCTGTATATGTTGATGATGTGATATTGACTGGTGATAATCCGTTCATCATAAATCGACTAAAGACTTCTCTTCACAAGGAATTCAACATAAAAGATCTAGGTCTACTCAACTTTTTCCTAGGCATGGAAGTTGGTTATTCTTCTTCTAGAATAACTCTCAGCCAAAGGAAATTTGCAAGAGAGTTATTGGCCACCTGTGGCTTTAATGTCTCAAAAAGGGCAGTTACTCCTCTCCCATCAGTATACTTTTTCCTCTAAAACTCTTCTCTACAATTCTTTCTCTGGTTTCCTCTGAACTTCACGTATTGATTCTGTCATTTCTCAGAATTTCATCATCAACCTCTAATAACTTGTTTATGATAAAAATTTCAATTCACTTTATTTTTCTATTTAATTAAAGATAATTAAATACTTATTTAGTTGAAAATATTAATAAGGACATCATTATAACGTCATATATATGGTGAGTGCTCTAGTTGTGGTATTTGGGTGTGGAGTCTATTATGCAAATTCTTTTTTAGTGCAATGCTAAGAAAGATATTTGGGCAGCTTATACACAGCGAGGTATGAATGCAGACGCTTCCTCTTCTTCCTTTGTGGCTCGTCTTCTGTGATTAGCTAACAAAGTCAATTTGACTGAGTGGTGACTTTGCTGGTGAGTGGTGACTTTGGCATGGGCTGCATGGTTTTGTAGGAACAAAATGATGCATGACTAGGTGACTTTATATCCTACAATGGTTGCTGGTTTTGGTAAGATGGTTGATGACTACCGTAGTTACGCAAAGCAAGTCTTTACTCATCCTAGTGGCCCACAATACTCTCTCTGCGTCTTGTTGGAAAGCTTCCCCCCATGCATGGCTTAATAAAAATTAATATTGATGCTCATTCATGTAGTGGCTGGTTCATATGTGGTCTTGGGTGTAGTGCTTCGGGAAACCACGGGGTGTGTTGTAGCTACTGCAACTATAATAACGAGTATAGATTGGAGAGCGGAGATGGCGGTGGCAGTGGTGGCTCGCTAAGGTTTACTGTTGGCTAAACGTTAATTGGTGTGGATGGAAAGTGACGCTCTTAACGTGGTGAAGGCTTTGACAGTAACCCTAATGGCTTGACCCATCTGTTCCTGATTTATGATGAAATTAGTAGGCTTGCAATGTTTGAAGCTTTTCATGTGAGACGATAAGGTAAAATTGTAGCTTTGTTTAATGGCAAGATGTGATGTGAAAAAGTAGTACCAAATTTAATGTATGTTTAATTCTTCCCCATAGCATGATTGCCTTAGCAAAGCATAATTTAAAATAATCAAAAAAATAATTTTTTCAAAAATATTTTAAAAGATTATAATGTTAGCATTTAAAAGATTGCAATTCGTAAATTCTCGGATATAATGATTTCATTGTCAAAATATATAGCAAACTTGACGGTTGCGCTTAATTTCCTAATAAATTATATTACGTCCCAAAATAGTTTGCACTTTCATCATATCCCGATACATAATGGTCACAGGGAATGTTGGATGCGGGCTTTGAATAAAAGCCAGTATTCTAGGTGTGATGTTATAAATTCAGAGCAAAGGTAGTTGAAAGTAACGTGGACAGTTCAAATTCTAACAAAAAAACAAGATAACTGGTAGCTACACTCATCAAACAGACATCAGAAAATGTAAAAACCCTTGCACTCATCTACCAATGCATAACTCTTCACTCATTATTCATTAGAAGTTGGACAAAATAGACTGCAGAGAAAACCAGACATGAACGTCAAAGAACCAATGTCACAAGTGTTGTTGTCCTTGTGTTGCATAGCAAGACACATACAGGAAGTGTAGAAATACAGTATTTATTGTTCACAACCAATATAGTGGATACAAAACTGAAACTACTAGGGAAGCCTTCCACATGCGTATTCAAACAAATAATACCCTAACATGAGATGAATTCAGATAGGAAAGAAGATGATTCGCGGCGTTCAACTGGCCTCAAGGGGATTGGTCAGCAGCTAGAGGTCCTGTCAAGCCTAATTACGTTAGACCTTAATTTTAGTCTGAAATGCTTACTATGCCTTTTCAGAAGTGTGCAAACAATGAAGCACAAAAACCAGGAACGGCATTCAAGACCAGCTGTAATCAAGACTCAACTGCACATCTCCTAACCTAATTTTACCTCATTGAGTATTTCCCTACTCCTCGTTCTCCTCTATAAGTAGACCAAAATGGAGGTGTCCATACCATCTACTTCCCATTATACACTTTTACTCTCTCTCTTTCTCTCTCTCTGCCTCTTTCTAATAGTTTGTGATAGTTTAGCAGCAGTCTAAGCATGGCTAGCCCAGCTATCCTAAGTCTGTTAAGTGCAGTTATCGTGTGCATAACGTTGGCCGCTCCACATGCAGAGGCAACCATTAACTGTGGCGTGGTCTCTGAGAGCCTTGCACCATGCATTGGATTCTTAGAGAATGGGCAAGGACCAGCAGTAGCTTGCTGTAATGGAGTTAAAACCCTCAAAAACTTGGCAACCACAACAGAAGACAGAAGAACTGCTTGCAGGTGCATGAAATCAGCCGCTGAAGCCATTCCTGATATCAAGCAGAAGTACACAGCTGAACTTCCTAGCAAATGTGGGGTCAGCATGCCAGTGGCTGTAGGCCCTAAAACAGACTGCTCTCAGTACGTACTGTTCCTTTTAACTTACATATCTGTTTCAAGCAATATATGAATAGCAAAAATTTATTCCCCCTGTTATAGTTTATGCTGTCTAAGATTTGAACAAAATAGCAAAATATTTGCCAGGTTACAGTCCAACCTATAAATTGTCTTAACATTTTATATAAATATTTAACCTGTTCTTTTTCTCTCCTTCCGTTATGTTGCAGGGTAAAGTAGACCAGAAGTTCCAGAAGCAAAGCTCCGGCAACACCAAAAACAAGCCAAGTTGATGAGTTCTCATCAACTCCGAACTACATGGGTTCTAAGCTTTCAGCTCATCAAGTTATTACTTTATATATATGATATTACTCTATGTATGCTACTTACATCTTAAGTGAATATCATCTTTTATTCTATGTGACAGATACAAAAGATGATTAAATATAGAAATAAAACGATTTATCATTTAAATCTAAGCAACTGATTTGCAACACAAACAATCCTACCAATTCAGGATGCATGACATTTGCATGAATAGTTACACTTTTTTGGTATGCTACTTCAGCAAAGATAGAAACATTCTTGATTGACGAACCATAAGAAAGTCCTCTATTAACTTAATTTAAAGGGGAGTATTTTCCAGCTTAAGAACTGCTACTTAATGTCACTATTGTTTAACACTTGTTATGTCACATAACTACGTAAGATAACAACTAAGAAAAACCTATATAATTCTTTTAAACATACAATTAAAATTGGACTAGCAAGAAAGTATGAAATACAACTTAATTTAGAAAATCAATAAGTTTAGAGAAATTCCTAACTTATACCTAATTCCTAATCAATAAGTCCAATTTCAAGAAGCATTTTCATAATTTTATTTCTATATCTTATATCATAATGCCTAAATCTAATATGAGTATTTCAGTATTTTTTTTTTATCTTATGTATTTCTATATATGATATAACAATACATATATTTAATATAATAATACATATATCTGATATAACATTACTTATATCTGACATAACAATACCGATATATCTTAATATTCTGATATAATTTATATCATATTTGAATCAAGAAAGCCTCTTTAAGAGAAATTCCTCAATTAAGAATCAATAAGTCATTTGATTATCCCCTTAGCTGATGGTGTGTGCAGTAGAAGAACATTGGTTGGTCTATAATGCTTTTCAGATTGGCTTGATAGTCCTCTAATATGACTGAAACATGCAACCTAGATTTGAAGTAGTGAGAGTTAGAGTATGATTATGGTAGAAACGTCCAGCCTGCGCCTTTCGATTATGGTCAAAACGCCTATTCCAAGCGTTTCTACCTTGGTTAAATCACCCATGTTGGGCATTTTGGTCTGTTTTAGCGTCAATTTTTTTTTTATCATAATATATGGATTTGACAAGTATGAATTTTAAGTTAATATGAGTCATCGACATGTTCGGGATTGATATTCGGCATGAACGACAAAGAAGATTTTAGTGGGAGAAAGTGAGGGAGTAAAATGAGTAAAAATTAAAACAATGACAATTAGGGGTGTGCAAAATAACCGTAACCGTTAACCGTGTATAACCGGTTCATATTAACGGTTATTTTACCGAACCGTTAAGAATTAACGGTTACGATTACCGAACCATCAACCTTAATGGTTAACGGTTACAGTTACGGTTATGAAATTTTTGTAACGGTTAACCGTCGGTTACCGTTATTATTATTTTTTTTAAAAAAAATTAAACTTAAAAGTCTAAAACATGAATAATTATCACAAATTTTTTTATGCATGATCATACCTTATATAAATATGTGTTATTACTATTGTAAAAGACCCAAATGAGCTAAGACATTATAAAAATAATTTTACAATTTTAGGTGTACAAGTGTATAAAAATGGAATGAAACGGTAACCGTTAACCGTACCGATAAATACCGAATTGTAAAAGGAACATGTAAACGAAAGAAACTTTTGCAGAATTGAAAGTATAAGATTATTGACACTTTTTGCAGAATTGTAAAAGGAACATGTAAACGAAAGAAACTTGAAAAAGGAACGCAATAGATTTTTGATGTGAAAACCCTTTGTGCCTAACTCAAAGAAAAAACCACGACCCACTCGTGATTCCAACTCTCTTTCACTAATGAGACAATCCTCAAATATAAACTATTATCACTCTTGACTCAAGTTCCACTAGAACTAGAGTTCCTTTCTCTGTTTCTCTTGCTTTCTTCCCTTTTCCTCTCAAGGCTTAACTCTAAGTCTTTTACAAGATCATTAAATCTTGCCACCGTAGTACAACTCTGT
Source organism: Dysphania ambrosioides (assembly GCA_026401315.1). Lineage (NCBI taxonomy): Eukaryota > Viridiplantae > Streptophyta > Magnoliopsida > Caryophyllales > Amaranthaceae > Dysphania > Dysphania ambrosioides. Next base: position 23,389,198 of record CM048670.1, read on the forward strand.
ACTACACTCAAAGATTACAATAAAATTAAGTTTTGTGACTTTGGAAGTTGGCTAAAAGGAACTTGTGATTTTAAGCCTTAATTTTAAAAAACTAACAAAATATTTTTTTCTCTCAAGAAAACGTTTAAGTGTGTGTGTTAGTGTTGTGTTTTTGTGTTTGATTAAAGTCCTTATATAGTGTTAAGTCCATTACTTGCATGTACTCCTAAATGATAGGAATATATGCCTATTAACTAGAGTCATGAGTTTTCTTAGTGTCGTGCATAATGGGATTAGTGGGTTGTTCATGCATGCCTTAGTTATAGTTATTATTAAGGAAAGTTAAATAATGTATTTTTATATGGTTAGTTTCAAGTCAAAGGCGTGAGAATTTGATGTGCATGCAAAGTGTTTAAAATAACTTCCCGTTAAAAGGGGAGTGTTTTTAGGAAAATATTTTTATCTTAGCACAACCCATGCTTTTAATTTTAGTAAAAAATTGGCACTTAGATAAGCTTGACAAAAGTAGTTAGAGTAAATCAAGGAAGATAATTGTCATAAATAACAATTAAAGAATTTTTTACAAAAATACATTAAGACATTAAAAGGAACTTTGATTAAAAAATACTTAGGCTTAACATTAATCTCTTATTCCAATTAGTTTTTATTTCTAATTACTTATATAAAACCTAAGTACTACCTACTTAACTTCTATAGTTCTATGTATTCTTGCCTTGAAGCTACCTCCATGTTGCTTCATTGAAAGTTCCTACTCCGAAAATTGATGGTCATCATTTGCTTCTTGATTTGTGACTTGATTTTGTATGGCTTTGGAACTTAATGATTTTGAGCTTTTCTTTGTTTCTAATGCGGCAAAACATACATTAAAACCTTTATATACTAAAAACACATATCAAATAAGTTTGCAAACTATGTCATTACCAACCGAACAATAATGTTTCCCCTTTTTGGTGATGTCAAAATTTTGCAAATTTGTACACAAATACAAAGATAAATAGCAAATGTTAAATCAAAATTAACTTTAAATAATAACTAAGTTTAAATAGAAAAATAAGATATCAAATAAAACAAAAAAATAGAAAAAAGTATAGTCATAATTTTCAAAGCTTAAAAACTGGAATTTCAAGTATAAAGGAACACAAACTAATTTAGAACAAAAACTTTGAAAAGAGACTACCTTTAGGAACTAGCACGAGTCAGTGAGCATCGAAACTCTTCATTTTTCTGGTTGTCTAATACTCTTCATTTAAGGTGTAAAATATTCTTGAGTTGGATGCCAAGCTTGTTGCCAAAATCTACTTGTGTGATTTGATGGTCAACTATATACTCCCTCTGTCTCTTTTTAGTTGCTACATTCGACTTTTTACGGTCCCTAAGACACAACTTTAAATGTTTTTTCTAAATTGGTAAAATAAAATATTATAAAAATTTGATATTCTAAAAATTTATATTGAGACGCATCCAACAAGATCCCACTTGAATATATTATTTATTATAGCATAATTGGAATTTACGATCAAAGTTTAAAATTTGACTCCTAAAATGGAGATGTAGCAAGTAAAAAAAGACAAAAAGAGTAGCTGATTTTGGGTGAGAAGTTAAAACTGAATTTCTATTTCTAACTTCTAAGAGATGAGAAGTAGACTAAAACTATATGCCGTGATAAAAGAAATACATCTTTTGGGCCAAAATCTACTTGTGTTTGGGAGTATGGAGCTACTTTTGGGCCTGGAGTGGACACAAAAAGCTTCATGCTCTCTTGCTGCTGCAACCTCACTCTTAAAAAAATTTGGTTTTTTGAGTTGATTTTGGAATAAATTTTTGGTTGTTGTAAAATAATTAAGATAAAATAGAGGCATAAACTTTGGAAATTGTAAACATTTCGAATGAGATGTTGAAATTTCTATAAAAGGTTGTGTTTACCTTTTGTGTTGCCGAATTCTTTCACTTAAGTGTGTTGCTTTTAAGCCCATTAGCTTAACTGGTTGAACTCTCTAGACTTGCATTTTGCATTGTATAAATGATGTATGTTTGAATCTTATATAGTCTGTTAGTCGTGTCTTATAAAAGTAATTTATATGGTGATTCTATTCTCAAATAGTCACCCTTGTAAAATAAAATTCATTTATAATCACCCTTGTTAACACATCCTTATATTTTCCTAGATATAGTCACCCTTTTTCTATCAATAAAGTTAATGCAATTTAGCTATCCTTCTTAATATATGCTGACTTAATTTTAAACATAATGATCCTTCTTATATTATTGTGACTTTAACATAGCCTATATGAGATTCGAACCTACAACATTATATGATTGCGCAAAGCACTACCAATTGACCAAATAGGCTTTAAAAATTAGAGGCTGAACTCTCTAGACTTGCATATTGCATTGTATAAATGATGTATGTTCGAATCTTATATAGTCTATTAGTCGTATCTTATAAAAGTAATTTATATGGTGATTCTATTCTCAAATAGTCACCCTTGTAAAACAAAATTCATTTATAATCACCCTTGTTAATACATCCTTACATTTTCCTAGATATAGTCACCCTTTTTCTATCAATTAAGTTAATGCAATTTAGCTATCTTTCTTAATATATGCTGACCTAATTTTAAACATAATGATCTTTCTTATATTATTGTGACTTTAACATAGCCTATATGAGATTCGAACCTACAATATTGTATGAATGCGCAAAGCACTACCAATTGAGCAAATAGGCTTTAAAAATTAGAGCACCAAAGTTTAATAAATGAGCACTAAAATTTTCTATCATTTAACAAATTGGACCACATAAATAATGAGCAAAGAATCTTTGTTCATTTAACACTCAAATGGCCAAAATTTTCGCACATAGTAATCATAAAATAAATTATTGCTCATTTGTACAAATGAATAAAGAGTCATTGCTTATTTAACTAATGAGTACCAACATTTTTGCTTTTATAAACAAACGACACTCAAGAAACAAGCAACAAAATTATTGTTCATTTTATAGCTATTGTTCATTTCCCCAATGAGCACTGAATTTATTATTCATTTAACAAATTCACACCAATATTAATGTTTATTTAACAAATGAGCACCAAAATTATACTCATTTACTAACAAGCACCAAAATTATTCGTCATTTAACAGCTTATTGTTCATTCAACAACTAAGCACCAACATTTTTGCTCATTTAATACACAAGAACCAATATTATTATTTTACCAATCAGAACCAAAATTATAATTTTACTAATCAGTACCAAAATTAATGCTCATCAAACAAATAAGAATCAAAAGTTTGCTTATTTTACAAAGAAGCATCACAATTATTGCTCATTTAACAAATTATCAAGCAACACATTTTTGCTTATTTAACAAATGAGCATAATATTTTTTGCTCGTTTCACAAATGAGCCCCAAAATGATTACTCATTTACTCCCTCCGTTTTATTTTGATAGCTACATTTTCATTTATGAAGTCAAATTTTAAAAAATTTGATAACAACTTCTAATTATACTTTAACAAATAATATATTTAAGTAGGATATTGTTGGATACATCTCAATGTAAATTTTTATAGTATCAAACTTTTAGTATCTTTTATCTTATAAATTAAGGAAAAAAAAGTTTTAAATTGTGTCTTGCAGAATGTAAAAAATCAAATGTATAGTAGCATGTAAAATGTGATAGAAGAAGTAACAAATTAAATAACACCAAAAATTTTGCACATTTTATAAATGAGCCCCAAATATTTTGCTTATTTAATTTGTTGAAAGTATTGCTCATTTATTAGATGAGTACAATAATTATTCTGTATGGAAATGAGGCTTTAAACTTTAACTTAATTATGTAGGTCTCTTATGTCATCTATAATAAGTAGGGATGACAATGGACTAGATCTGGACTGGATCCTTATGGATCCAGATCTGTTTTTCAATCCACATCCAGATCTGCAAGGTATGAAAAGTAAGGATCCATATCCAGACTCGAGTCCAAAACGGATCCTAAATATTTTTTTCTACTTTTTGCGACAATAATAAGTTTCAAATTTATAAACTTGTTTTTACATCTACAACAACAATCCAACGAATGATGTAATTTTAATACTTAAATACAATTCATATAACTACTCAAATATTACAAAACAACAAAGTACATATAAACAAAATCAAATTTTTACATATCTTTTGACTAACAATACAAACAAGTACAAATGAGTAAATGAAAAAATGGGTAATGGATCCGGGTCAGAGTATTATGGTTAGACCCGTACTCGAATCCGTTTTTAATCATAGAACTCGGATCCATCGGGTCTAAATTTTAAAGACCCGTATCCGTAAAAACAGATATGGATCCAGGATCCGGAGCGGGTCCAATATCCGTTGTCATCCCTAATAACAAGCTTAGTGGCTTCTCCTTTGAAAATAAGTATAAGTGACAAGAAATCAATAACGTAACCTTACTTCATTGCATCACAACCATCATATAAATCTTAATTTAAGGTATAAACGTCATGCAACAAGCATCATGCAAAGGACACACAAGCGGTGTGGCTAACATATCTAAAGCATCTGCCCAAAAAAAACCTATCTAAAGCTATATACATAGTTTACAAAGATGGGATAAAACTGGTTTCAAGTTTCAAATTAGCAAACTGGTTCAAGAGAAGTGCAAAGCAATATATATATGCATTTGACAAGCAAACATTAACCTTAATAATCAAGATGGTTTTTGCAGATTTGAAGCACAATTAAAACCAACACTCCAACGCACAACAGGACCAATCATCAACTTTTGGCAACATGATCGAACCTCAATGTCTACTCAAATCATTAGTTAATATGCAAATATTAAACAAACAACCAAATTAATTTCCTAAACCTACTACCACATCCTAACTACTGCAAAAAAGATCGTCTTTGCAAAAATAAACATAGTATGTTTAAGGGAAATTCCAAATATATCTCTAAGATATGTTTACAACATATCTTATAATTTGTAATAGTGTAAGTTTCATTCCCTAATAATGCAACTTCATATTCTATAAATACAACTTTATTTGCAAATAGTATAATTTTTAATTTTCGAATAGTACAACTTCATTTGTAAATCGTACAATTTTTAATTTCATAATAGTGAAACTTCATATTCCATGAGTACAACTTTATTTGCAAAAAGTACAATTTCAATTATCAAAAGTACAATTTTCAAAAAAGAAAATGAAGGAAAAACAACGGGCCAAGTGAAAATAATGAAATTATGCACAACTTTATTTTCTAATAGTGCAATAACTTCATAATCTATAAGTTTAACTTTATTTACAAACAGTAAAATTTTTAATTTTCTAATAACTTTATTTGCAAAAATACAACTTCAATTCATTCGGATAGCCTTGTTAGTTTAATCACCAAACCCCAAAGTTCACCCATTAACATTAGATTGAAAATCTCATATATTGAAAATGAGAATTTTTTTCTAAGCTTTTTTTAAAAAATTTGCAAAAATAAGCCAGTTTCAAAACTATTTTAAAAATTAAGCCGACTTTGGTCCGGACTAAAATCGTTGCATGAACCTGGAATTATGGGCTAGCAGAAAGTGGGGCTTGCCTCAGACAACAATTTTAGTTTGGACAAAAATCAGCTTATTTTTTATAATAGTTTTACAAGTGGCTTATTTTTACAATTTTTTTAAAAAAAATAGCTTAGAAAAAATTCAGAAAATTATATGACTATACAAATTTCTAAATCATTTAAAATTATCTTTATTTCTCTCGCTTTATTTCATGGTTTCCTCTCTACCTTTTTCTATAATAAGTTATTTATTTAATATGATAAAAAGTATTTTTTTTTTTACCTTTAAAGATATGGAGTATTATATGTAATTTCATAGATAAAAAAACCTCTAAATTTTTATCAATAAATGAAACATTCTTATAATTGAAATATCTAACAAATTGATTTATTATCAAATCGTATATCGCAAGAAACTTACCTAGTTATGCAATAAAAAATTACTCTGTATATGGAACTTTGGAAGAAAATAAGGAAGAAATACAATAATAATAAAAGAGGAGACGAAAAATACAGTCTTAGGAATAATGTAAAAGGCTTTGTTCATACTTCATAGAGGCTTGTCAAAAAAAAAAAAAAAAAAAACATATACTCTTCTTCTTGATTATTTATTTCCATGATGGTCCATGGCTGACCTATAGATCTCCTTAAGGCCAGCAGCTATAACTCACTACTTCATGCATCCAAACAATACTAATACGTTAGCAGGAGACTCAACATTATAGTTATGTGCATGTACAGCGTTACAATAAGATCTGCAAAAATCGACACGTAAAAGCACAGAAAATATAGCACTCCATTAATATTGAATTCCGTATTCTCCCAACTACCTTTACAACCTCTATAAAATCATGCATATATGCACTCTCATAATTCACAACTTCATAGAAAAACCACATACAATCTTCAAACTATATATAACAACAAAAAATTGTGAAAATGGCAAGTGCAATGCTGAAGAAGTTAATATGTTTAGTGGTGGTTTGCATGGTGGTGGAATCCCTCGTGACACCACATGCAGTCGAGGCCGCGGTGACAACATGTGGCATGGTGTCCAAGTCCTTAGGACCATGCATGGCGTATTTGAGGGGCACTGGTGGGGCTTCCCCATCAGCTGCTTGCTGTGCTGGGGTTCGGAACCTCAAAGCCGCCGCTCGAACCACTACTGACCGTAGAATGGCTTGCAATTGCATGAAAACAGCAGCGAGTAAGACTAAAGGTCTGAATTATAACCTCGCTTCCAGACTTGCTTCACAGTGTAAGGTTCAAATTAGCTACTCTTTCAACCCCAACGTTAACTGCAAAAGGTAATTACAGTTGAGCATTTTATTTTGGAGTTTTTTCTAATTTATACTTGGTATAAATCACTATGCATATATAAAGAGTCATTTTTGTAATTTTATTATCACTATGCATATATAAAGAGTCATTTTTGTAATTTCATTTCTGTATCTGAGATGGTTATTTCTATATCTAAGAATTATTATTTCTATACCTGAGATTATTCCACGATAATCCCATATATATCTGATATAATATCATCTATATATGATATAATACTATATATACCTGAAATAATACCACCTATATTAAGATCTCCATAAAAAAAAATTATTTTCCTTTTTTTTACCATGCATGATAAAAATGGCCAACTTTATATTTGGTACAAATTATGAATTTCTTTTTATTTTGCTATAAAAATAACTAGGGAGTACTTCGTTATACATATTCTAGTAGGCATGTTACATGTATGAAAGCTGTAAAAAAGTAGTCCTAACCCAAATTTATGTTCTACGTAGTACTTGAACATAATACTATACATTTTCATTAACAAAAGAAAACTCTTATCGAGTATTACTAGAGGCAGCTATTCTGAAATGTGCATAGAGAATGAAGTCATAGGCTTATATCATTCAAGTGTTACAACTAATTTCTTAAAATGACCCCTAATAAAACATGTACGTAGGGCGACAACCCTAATTTTCATGTTTTTCATTTTGCTCTTTCGTTTCACATACTCAACAAAATTAGGGAACTGTTTTGCAGCGTGCAGTGAAGATTAGCAGAAGAAAGAGATGTTTAGCCTGGACATGAAAAATTATAGTCTTAAAGTCGCCTGTAGTTTCTTCAATTCAGTCGGATATTATCGATGTTTCAGCACAGTGCTGCTCGTATTTTGTACTCCTAGACATGCATGCATGCATGCATGCCTTGCTTATTTGTATTTCTAGATTTCCTATAATAAGTTAGAATTTGGAGAAATACTTGTCCAGTTGTCCTTATATTATGATGTTATTTGACTTATTTCTCTCTTGCACAACATTTCTAATGTATCCCAACTCAAATTACTCAACTACATGAGATCAAAGTAGCTCACGAAAATCTGTCAATCATACTCCGTATTGAGTTATTGTAGGGAGAAACAAAGCTAATTTAAATATTACATTCTATAACCGTATACTTCACTTACTTAAAACCACTTAAAGCTTCACTATCCCAACTACAGAGTAAGCTAATTGAAGTTTTTGACCTTATATATATAAGATCTGTATATTAACAGAGGCGATTTTAGGCATGAGTAGGGTGTTCAACCGAACAGGGCCCCAAATTTAAGGGGTATCAAAATTCAAATACATTTATATTAGTTTTGTATAATAACATAAAAGTGTAGTTGAAGCTCTGGTTTGAATAATTATACTCAACAAGTTTCTTATATTTTAGAAAATAAAGTGGACAGCTATTAAAATAAAAATTGGGTATTTAATTTATTGAATAGAGGGCCTAATTTTAAGAAGTTAAACAAGGTCCATATATATTATGCAATTGTTGCCCCGGCCCTATATATTAACATACAGTGAACTGAATCAATGTAGTGGATTAGTTCACGGTTTATTTTCAAGTGCTGAGAGTTTCAGAGTTCTTAATTTGAAAAGCAATATTAATCCTTAGTATGCACTACTCATACATGCTGGACTGCGACACTGCAAGCCTGAAAGAGCTGAAAGTATATATGAAGTATACTGAGTTCTGAAGTCTGATCAGTGCATCCAGATCTGATCTTTCGACTGCTAATTTGCTAAAACCCCGCTAATTGCAAGCCCAGGAGTTCTTAATATTGCGAATTTGCTACCATCCCTCCAACATATAAATAAGCCTAACTTCTTTCACTAATTCCAGTCTCAGATTCATATGCAAACCACCCCTTATGAGACTAAAATATAATCTAATAATGAAAGTTTGAAAGGTCCCCCTCAATCAAGATCTACCAACAGACCAGGTAAGCTACCGACTCAGATCAAACATCGGAACAGAACCTTAGTTCTTCCAACACCATTATTGACTACTCCCTCTATCTTGATTTATTTGCTACACGGGTGTTTTCACAAACTTTAAGAAAAGCAATGAATATATGGGGACCATATGGAATTAATTAAAAGTAAAAAAATCATTAGTTAACTTAATAAAATAGTACAAAAAGTGGAGGAAAAGTCCAAAAAGAATTCCTCCCGAGAACAAAAAGCGGTCAAAATTTTTAGACGTTATGGATGTCCAAAATTGGCTCAAAAATTTTCAAACAAAATTTTGGCAGCATCTCCACTATAAATGCAACATTTAATGTGGAAAACCTACATTAACTACATATCAAATCCTCCACAATTGAGGGAGTAGTAAAAAAAGGGAAGAAGTGAGATTAGTGGGGAGAGTTAGGACTAATCACTCTCAGTAAAGTATCATCATTGAGTGATTAACTTACCTTTGTGTTGATTACCTTCAAAAATCGAGGCATCACTCGTGGTAGTTGTTGGACGGTTATTGGTCGCTTCAATGACAAGCAGAGCATCCTATACCCTTCCAACATGTCAGGCTTGGTACCAAGAAGGCCAATTATTAACCTCAATGAACTACCAGAAGAGTAAGTAAACGAGCAATCAGAACAGCAGCCATAGAAGCAACCAGAAAAACAGCCAAATAGAGGACCAGAATATCAGCCAGAAAACTAACCAGAACAACAACTAGAGGAGCAACAAAACCAACAAGCAGCCAACAATCCCCAAGTCACAAAGTATTCCATTCTAAGTGACAAGGAAATGGCAACAGTTGTTGGTAAGTTACTTCAACTTTGTGCATGTGATCCTAACTTGCCACCACAACTCCCAACAAGTTGTATAAACAACCTTGCTCAAGAGTATAATGTGTCAAGATGGACCACAAGTAAGATATGGAAAACTGTGAGAGCCCAAATAACTAGAAATGAAGCAATCGTTGTTCATAACCTCAAAGATGGGAGAGTGGGTAGAAAAAGAGTATCCTTCAACCCAGATCAGTTGAAGTTAATTCCATTAAGGAAAAGAACAACAATTAGGCCTCAGCAGCAAGTTTAGGGATCCACAGATCCACCGTACATAGGCTAATTAAAAGAGGTGCAATAAAGAAGAATAAAAATACCATAAAACCAGAGCTATTAGCATCAAATAAAGTAGCAAGAGTACAATGGTGCATTAATGCCATTATACCAACAACTATCACAACAACACCAAGGTTTTCAAACATGTACAATGTTATATATGTTGATGAAAAATGGTTCTACATGTCACAGATCACATCAAGATACTACCTAGCCCCAGATGAGGAAGAACCTCAAAGACAATGCAAGAGCAAGAGGTTTATAACAAAAATCATGTTTATTGCAGCAGTTGCAAGGCCACATATAACCCCAAATGGCGAGGTTATTTTCGATGAAAAAATAGGGATATTTCCATTCACAGAGTTGGTCCTAGCAAAAAGGTCAAGCAAGAATAGGGTAGCAAGAACGGTTGAAGTGAAGACAATATTGAGTGTCACAAAAGAGGTCATAAAAGATAAAATGATCAAGAACATCATACCAACAATCAGGGCTAAGTGGCCAGAATGGGGATGCAAACAGATATGGGTTGTGCAAGATAATGCAAGCCACATTTACACAAAGATGACATAGAATTTATAGAAGAAACAACAAAAGATGGCTTCAATATCATGCTAGTCAACCAACCAGCACAAAGCCCTGATCTCAATGTACTTGATCTAGGGTTTTTTAGGGCAATACAATCACTGAAAGATCAAACAGCTCTAAAGACAGTTGAACAACTAGTACAAGTGGTGGAGAATGCGTATAATGAGTATGATCCTAAGCTAATCAATCACATATTCTTAATACTTCAGGAATGCATGGTTGAAATTATGAATGTCAAAGGAAACAACAACTACCTCATACCGCACATCAACAAACAACAACTTGAAAGAAGAGGTGAGCTACCTACATCAGTACAAGTCACAAGGGAAGAAGTAGAGGAGTGCAAGTTATGGCTTCAAACATGGGAGTACAGTGTACTAGAAGAAATAGCAGAGGGTGGCACTGAAGATGAGGGAGCAGACTCACAACAAGTACAGTGAATGGATTTAGAAACCAAAATACAACCTTTTGCTAGTTAACCATTATACTACTCTTAAACGATGTAAAAACTTGTTATAATGGTCAATTAATATTCATATATTAGAGTGGCATAAACATATTAGGAATCATATTACTGGAGTGGCTAAGATCACTTAAGATCTTGCCTCAACATCAATAACCATAACTCTTCAGGGTCTTAACCTCAACATCAATACTGAGTATAACAACCACCACCACCATAACAACACCATAACAACAATATACCAACAATAGAGCAAAAAAAATCAGTATACCTAGTATACCAACATTAGAATACACAAAATCCAAGGATAACATTAGAATACACAAAATCAGTAGCCCAGTATACCAACAACCCTAACCAATACAAGGATAACGCTAAGCATCAAAACATATCAAGAAGAAACCTCAGTAGCCTCTAAAAGAACAAAATCAAAACAAGAAGAAACCCCTTAAACATATCACCAAGTCTCAACATTAGAATACACAAAATCCGAACAACAACAAACCCCAAATAGCCTCCATATGAACAAAATCAGAAAAAGAATAAACCCCCAAAAAATATCACCAAATCTCATCATCATAATACACAAAATCCGAACAACAATATACCCCCGAATAGCCTCCACATGAACAGAGTTAGAACAAGAAGAAAAAAAACCCCAAAAAATATCACCAAGTCTCAACAACAGAATAAACAAAATCCGGATAACAACAAACCCCTAATAGCCTTTACATGAACAAAATCATAACAAGAGAAAACCCCCAAAAAAATCACCAAGTCTCAACGAAATCCAAACAACAACAAACCATAATAGCCTCCATATGACCAAAATCAGAACACGAAGAACCCCCATAGACTCAACATCAAAAATATGATAAAAACAACAAACCACGAAAAAATATCACAAAGTATTAACATCAACAAAAATAGCCTCGACATGAACATAATCATAACAAAATCCGAACAACAATAAACACCCAAAGTAGCCTCCACATGAACAAAATCAGAAGAACACCCCAAAAAAAATCACCAAGTTTGTGGAAACACCCATGTAGCAAATAAATAAAGACAGAGGGAGTATCAACGAAATCCAAACAACAACAAACCGTAATAGCCTCCACATGACCAAAATCAGAACAAAAAGAACCCCCATAGAATCAACATCAACAACATGATAAAAACAACATACCCCGAAAGAATATCATAAAGTATCAACATCAACAAAAATATCAACAAAAATAGCCTCGACATGAACATAATCATAACAAGAACAAACCCCAAAAATTAGAGGAAATAACAACAACAACACGCCATTCAACTGAGAAAAAAAAAAATCAGAGCAACAAAAGTTGAAGAACACTTATCCATGCTTGTCACGTTGAGTTGAAAACATTTATCCATGCTTGTCAACAAAATTGCTAATAATTATCAGGGTTTACATGAGTATATGATACATGCTTGTGATGTTAATTTTAGCTAGCTTCAGCAATATTTCAACACTTGTGATTATTAATATACAAAATTTGCATGCTGAATTTCATTTTATTCCACCTCAAGTAAAATAAGGGTAAAATAGAGACATCATCAACATCAGCAATTTTGTGATCTTTTTGCAGTATTTTTCTTTCAAAGTCGGATTAGAACGCTGACTTTTAAGATATTGTCTGTATATTTCCATCTAGCATCCAAAATGTTCCAAGCAGTTGACAAAAATCTCAAAATAACGACACCAAATTCTGGATAAACACAAAATAACACACATCCCAGCATTGAATATGATCAACCCTCAAGTTCCCAACCACCAACACTCTAATCAAATTCTTAATCTCCCTTAATGTATAAAGGCACATAATCGAACTTCCATAAGCAACTCCCTACACCAGCTCAATGTGCAAAAAAAATTTCACTAACCTGGAAGAAATGCCGGCTATATCACTCAAGCTTGCTATTGTCTTTGTGGCTATCTGCGTGATATTTGGAGCTGCCTCCCGCGCAACAGAGGCAGCAATATCATGCAGCGGAGTCAGCGATGCCATGTCACCCTGCATGCCACATCTGAAGAGTAGTGGGGCCATCCAGGCAGCTTCCCCAGCAAACTGCTGTGCCGGGGTTAGGTCAGTCAATTCCATGGCCCAACAAACTGGTGAGCATAGGGCTGTCTGCGAGTGTATGAAATCAACTGCAGCTGGCATCAAAGGGTTCAATTACGACCATGCAGTTAAGCTTCCAGCGCAGTGTGGGGTTAGCATGTCTTATACATTCAGCCCCAACACAGATTGCACCAAAGTGTATGATTTCTGGCACATAACTATGAAATTTTCTTCAAAATTTCTTGCACAGTTTCTGCACATTCAAGCTTTGAAATTCATTGCATGGTTTGCAGCCATGTGATGGGTTTAGCTGAAACAAAAATAACTGATTTCCTTCGCTTTCTTATGTTACTGCAGAATGAGTTAGGGCTTCAAAAGGGAAAATAGGTTCTCGAATAAAGATCACAAATGACTGACATAAGACTCCAGTCGCTCCACCTAAGAGAGTACCTGTTTCATTATACTAAAGCAAAGTTTCTATTTCTATAAATTACACTTCGAACTACTGTTTTGTAGAGTTTATTTTCTATCAATAAATTGCAATGGGATCAAACCATAACGATGCTTAGAGGACTTGACAGAAACAATATTTCTCTATCCACGACACATGAAATGGTTCCATGTATCAAATCACCAAGAACTAACAAGCATCCCAAAGCAGTAGTCCTATTCAACTAACAAAAATGTCAAACCAGTGCATTAAGACCCACTGCACAATAGAGGCACAGACACACATGGATAACAACACTACAACTTAGTCATCTGAGTAGAAATCCTCTATCGATTATCCTTAGTCTCACCTATTTTGGGTTTACATCATCACGTATTAATGTGTAGGAACTTATTATATGCGCATAGCGGAATTTAAGAAACACTTCTTAACATCTAATCAGGAACACATGCATATACTTAATACAAATCACGTAAAAAAAAGTGTTTATACCTTTGATGCGTACTTTAAACAATATCAATCAGATCGTTGTTATTAGGAGATTTAGAACCTCAAACGCGGTCCCTCTACTTGGTACAAGAATATGACAGAGGATCACTACGTATGTTAGTACGGAAGAATACGGACAACAAACCCTGTTCTTCCTTTTGTGGATGGCGGCTAAGAGAGGTGTATGTGGGATTTTCCTTTAGAGTGTGTGATATGCTATGACATTATTCTCACAATCCCGCCCACACACACACATATATATGGATGGGTTTATGTGTAACCCCCCCCCCTCCTCATATAGGAATCCTTTAGCAAATAAGAGCACATCTTACACCATTCAATTCCCAATTCCAATAGATAAGCTTTTACTAAAATAAAATGGCAAAAGCGTAAATCTCAAGACAACTGGCACACATCTTTAATTTAAAAAAAACTTACACATGTTTCCCCACATTCTGAAATACGCTGAAACAAAAACCATTTTTTGCAAAACCCCAAGAAAAAGCTATCTAGTTTCTCGTACACTTTACGTTTTCTTACATCATTTCAACTTTACTTTCTCCAAAATATTTGTTCTAAACTTCTGATTGATTGTTCTAAATGTCTATTCTATTGTTTTAAGCTTTTGTTCTAATGTTCTACACTTTTATTCTAATGTTTTAAACTTATGTTTTACTATTCTAAAGTTTTGTTCCATTATTATAAACTTATATTCTATTGTTCTAAACTTCTGTTCTATTGTTCTAAACTATTGTTCTAATATTCTAAGTTTTGTTATATTGTTCTAAACTTCTGTTCTAGCATTCTAAACTTTTGTTCTAATGTTCTAAACTTCTGTTTTATTATTCTAAACTTCTATTTTATTGTTCTAAACTTTTATTCTATTGTTCTAAAGATTGACATGTATGTTCTAAATATTTATTCTATTGTTCTAAGGTCTAATATTGATATTCTAAAGTTTAATATTAGTGTTCTAAGGTCTAATACTAATGTTTTGAACATTAGAATATAAGTTTAAAACATTTGAACAATAGTTTAGAATAATAAAAATAGAAATTTAGAACATTTGAACAATAGCTTAGAACATTAGAACAGTAGTTTAAAACAATAGAACTAAAGCTAAGACCATTAGAATGAAAGTTTATAACAATAGAATAAAAGTTTAGAATATTAAACAATAGTTTAGAATAATAGAACAGAAGTTCCGAACGATTGAACAAATCTCTATAACAATAGAACGTAAGTTTATAATATTAGATTAAAATTTTACAACATTAGAATAGAAGTTTAGAATAACATACAGAAGTTTAGAACATTAAAACAATAGTTTAGAATAATAGAATAAAAATTTTAGAACATCGGTTATAAATTTTATAACAACAGAATAAATATTTGAAACAGTCTGACTAATCTTTAGAACAATAGAATGAATATTCAGAAGATGAAAAGTTTCCAATATCATAAAAAACGAGGTAATGTATGTACATCATAAGTTTTGAAAATATAGAGGAAAGATGTTGTACATTGGCAGTTAGTATACCGAAACATTATAATAAATTACACTTTTGCAATAAAAAAAGTTGAAACATCTTGGGCCATTAGATCTTTTAATCAACGGTGGAAGATGTGTTTTTACATACACAAGAGTTCTCATATAAGTATGGGGTTTTCACATGATTATATATATATATATATATATATATATATATATATATATATATATATATATATATATATATATATATCCAAATGATATTATTTAGTAACCATAACCCTAATTAACCTCCACTTAGCCACTTACATCAAACCTTAATTGGGCTTGAAGTATTTTTTATCCAATTCATGTTCATTGTTTGACCTTATTGGATCTGATTAAATTAGTTATAGGCCCAATTGATTTAAGCCCACGTATAGTAACTGGTTTCTAGCTAAAAAGGTTATGATACACAAATAACCGAACTAACTATCTCCAAAAATATCCTATCATATATTTAGTAATTTCGTAATGTATTGAGTACACTTCCTTCAATCTCCCACTTGTCCGAGAACAAGTGGAGCAATCTTAAAATCCTTTAAGTCTCTTAATGTCTGATTTGATAAGATGATAACATCTAGTGTTATCCATATTAATAATTCAAATCATTTCTTAAAATCTGATTTCAAACTGTCAAAACAAGGGATTAAAACTTTAATCCACTTGAGCACGACCAACCTATTACCAGTTATCACTCTTCAAGAAGCCAAGACACCAATCCTATTAACATAGGAAGATTTATCCAATCTAGTATAACAAAGACTCCCACTGAATTTTTAGCAAACCTGAATATTGCCTTTATAACCTCCTCTTACGACGCAGTGTTTAATAATATCAAACTTATACCAATTATTCAATAAAAATAGTGTTATGCTCATGTCAAAGGAATCTACTAAATATATATATATTAGAACACATTTTAGGTAATTCTGTTTAATAATTATTCTCAATATTTATCCATGCAATTGACTAGAAATATTTTATGCCCCTATAGCCCATGAAACTGTGTTATCGATCAATCTGCATACTAGTCCATTTTAAGATTATTTATTTCCATTAATAACCTTAGACTAGGAACACCTAGCATTTTATAATCATCGTTCACTTATAGGGCTTCATTTATCAAATCATGTATTTGAGAAACCTATGATTATTATAAAATTCTAGACATTTTATTTAATTCTAAACCATAATTAAATAAGAAAGGTAAGCTTTATTAATAAACACAAGCTTAAGCATCAATGAATGTCTATACAACCTAAAGCAATTCTTCAATATGCTTTATTCCTATCGCCCTTGCATGAAGTTCATGCATGGGTTGAGGTAGGGGTTTAGTTAATGGATCAGCAATATTTTCGTCTGTGTAAACTTTGCAGAACTTTACTTCTTTCCTTTCGACAATCTCTCGAATGATGTAAAACTTTGTGAGCACATGTTTGGATTTATGATGTGATGTCAATTCTTTTGCATTAGTTATAGCACCATTGTTATCACAAAATAGATTAATCCTTGACTAAAAGCTTGGGATAACTCCTAGTTTCTTTAATAACTTCTTTATCTAAATGGCCTCTAAAGCTGCCTTAATTGTTCCTAAATACTCAACTTTTGTACAAGAATTTGCTATAGTGATTTGCTTTGAACTATTCCACCTCACTGATCCCCCCCCCCCCCCCCCCCCCCCCCCCCCCCCCCTTCAGACAAAATAAGAAACTAGATTGTGATCTAAAGTCATCTTTGTCAGTCTAAAAGCTTGTATCTGTGTAACCTCTCATAACCAAATCACTTTTGCCTCCATACACCAAGAAACAATCTTTAGTCCTTTACAAGTAGTTAAGAATCTTTATTTCTTTGGATTTGGTTGATAGTTTATCGACTAGAAAACGCTTTAGATAAGCCTCACAACCCAAATTTCATAGATAAGACAACTTAGGGACTCTCATTATCCATAACTCATATGGCGTCAATCTTTTCTACTGCCTTTGACGGGGCTCTATTTAGTGTGTGAATTGCGGTTTCGAGAGCATATCCCCAAAAGGATGCTAAAAGATCTGTAAGACATATCATCGATATCAAGTAAGGTTTGGTTCCTCCATTCGGACAAGCCATTCATTTGTCGTGTTCTGGGGGGAGTACGTGAGTTAAGAAACAATAACTCTTTAGATGATCATCAAACTCTTAGCTCAGATATTCTCCACCATGATCTGATCGTAGTGCTTTAATTGTCTTGCCTAGTTGATTTTGTACTTCATTCTAAACTTGTTTGATCTTTTCAAATGATTCGGACTTATGCTTCATTAAATACATATAGTTATATCTACTTAAGTCATCAGTATAAGTAGTGAAATAACTAAACCCTCCCTTGGATATAATCCTCATTGGTCTACAAGCATTTGTATGTATGAGTCCCAACAGGTCACTAACTCTTTCACCTTTTCCATTAAAAGGTGTATTTATCATTTTGTCCATCAAGCAACCCTCACAAACATTATAAGATTCAAAATCAAATAATGTTAGAATGCCAACATTGTGGAGTCTTTATATGCATTTTGGATTGATGTGACCTAAACGACAATGCCATAAATAGGTTGAGTTTGAATCATTTGGTTTGTGTTTCTTGCATTCTATGTTATAGACATGTTTATCAAAGTCTAAAATATATAATTCATTTATTAATTTAGCACTAACATAAAACATCCCTTGAAAATAAATCGAACAACTATTGTTCTTTATTTCAAACTGAAAACCTTCATAATCCAATACTGAAACAGAAATAATGTTTTTGGTAATAGCTAAGACAATATAATAATTTTTGTAATTCTAAATCTAATCTCTAAGGAAGAGGCAGATTGTATGAACCAACAGCTACTTCAGCAACCTTTGCTCCATTTTCAACGCGCAGATCTATCTCCCCTTTTGCTAGCTTTCTACATTTTCTTAGTCCCTGCACATTAAAATTAACATGAGAACCATAACCGGTATCAAATATCCAAGAATTTATAGTTGCTAAATTAGATTCTATAACATAGATACCTAAAGAAGAAGCATCGTTCTTCTTATCCTCTAAGTATTTGGGCATCTTCTCTTCCAATGGCCCACGCCATCATAGTAAAAAACATTTTCCTGGTTTTGGGGCCTTCTCGACCTTTGGCTTTGCAGAAGTGTTGGGCTCTTGGACAACTTACTTGCCCTTTCCCTTCACTATGACCTTCTTACCCTTTCCACTATGTTTGAAGCATTTTCCCTTTTGAATCATATACACCTCTTTCTTATTTTTAATAGGGATATCTTACTTTGCTGTTATGAGTATTCCTTGCAATTCTTCCATATTAATATCTCTGTTCTACATGTTAAATTTCATCCGAAATGTTTTATAACCGTCATGCAATGAGATCAGGATAATGTCAATGGTCAACTCATTTAAGTAAGTGAGATTAAGTTTGGACATCATCTGGAAAAGGTCTAACATTTTTATCACATGTCCGCCCATGGGCCCATGATCCTTTTGCCTACATTCAAGAAGCTCCCTATGAGTCTCGTACCTCTCTAGCCTAGCTTTCTTTTGAAACAATTATCTCAACTGTTGGATAATGTCGTAACATCCATACCATCAAAATGCTTTTGAAGGTTTGTTTCCATGGACGCTAGCATGAGGCATGTGTTAAAAACCGACTTATCGTGAGTTAACTTTTCACCCTTGCTTGCATTTTCTGATAGTTTCGAGATAGGGGTATCAAAAACATCCTCTCTTCCTTTTACCCTAAGAACTATTCTTATGTTCCTTTCCCAATCCACAAAATTTGAGTAGTTTAATTTTTCTAAGTATTAGCAAAAGTTGTTGTTGTTATTGTTACCATACATGATTACTACAAGAGAAAAACAGGAAAAATTCATAATTATGTTTATATAAATAATAGCATATATAGAAACTATTAAGAATTTTAATAAAATAATGTAATGTGTCCCACATTAGTTAAAGATAACTAAGATCCTCTTATTTTAGACTTTAAGCGGACTTTGGCCCTATCATTAAGGTATATAATTAGAGGTAAGTAGAACTCCTTTTACTAGTTATTACACATATAACTCTTGGCCGATAGTGAACAACCATTGCTCCTATCTCTATGTTTTAAAACACAAAACTTTGCTTTTGACTAGTTTAGTTGAGCATAAACAAGCTTTAACATGTAAATTTCCAAAAGTTACCCTAATACTCGATATTTCAATTAACACCCCGCTTTGGCGGAACCTATTAAAAGTGATAAGGAGGGTCTTAGGTGTTGCATTGAAAAACATTCACTAGTAGGAAAATAATCTTCAGCGACGCTTTTATAGAGGCACTCACTAAAAGAAGTGCTGATAAATGTTACATTTTATAAACTTTAAGGCACTTTAGAAAATGCTGCTCAACTGCATCCCTATACACAAAAAAAAAAAATTATGTCCCAAAATGTTAAAAAAAAACCTACATTATTATTTATAAAAAAACCTACATTATTATTTATAAAAAAACCTACATTATTATTTATAAAAAAAAACCTACAATACTATCTTCATCAGTTCTCCACTCTCTCCACAACTCTCCATAACTCACCACTCTCCATACTCTCCCATTCCCATGCTAATTGAGTTCTCCATAATTTCTGAAACCTGATTCCAACCCATTCCCACATTATCTTCATCAGTTCTCCGTAATTTCTGAAACCTGATTCCCACTCTCCATTCCCACGCTATCTTCATCAGTTCTCCATAATTTTTGAAACCTGATTCCCACTCTCTATTCCCACGCTATCTTCATCAGTTCTCTATTATTTCTGAAACCTTATTCCCACTCTCCATTCCCACGCTAATTGATCAATCCATACTACTCAATCTCTTCAGTTTTCTCCCTGATTCACAGTCCTCCATTGCAATCATTTTAAGGTAAAATTGTCAAACCTAATTTCAGTTTTTTATAACGATTCACAGTCCTCCATATAATGATCTTGGAAAATTAATTATGTGTCTCTAATTGGGACATTTCACAACCTTTGTGCTATCTATATCTCAGTCATAGCTCTTAGTGTCTTTATCTCTGTGAATGTAATCTTTACTGGCCTTCTTGTGCAGTTGTGTGTTTCAACTTGTTACTATGCTCATATGGGAAGTACTGGGGATTAATGAATTTTTAATTCTTATAGGTTCCACTTAACACTGATTATTACAGCAATAGTTTGTTGTTGGATGATGTAAGTCTATTATCCTTATTTATTTATTGTTGAAGTGAAAATAAAATAGTGTACAATCTGACTATATTTCGAAAAAACAGAAAATGTTTCATTGGGCATGTGATATTACATTTTTTATATTGTATGCTTTTTTTGTGCAATCTTGGGGAAGTTACTAAAGCATCAGAAACTATTATCAATTCAGATCTGCATTTGCTTTATGTCAGAGATATATTTTTCTTAGAAAGGGTTCTACCTTGCCTTGCTGTTATGTAGACTGTAGATGGGATGCACAACTTTCATCCCCTGACACTATTTTGAGTCTAACTTCTGTTGTTGAGATATCAAAATAGATTTTCTTTTTCCTTAAAAAATCTTAATGTTGGGGTAGACAACAGCAAGAGTATGCCCAAGCAGGCTTCAGCTTACTAAGGTCTTTATATGGATGTTTTTTGTTTTATGAGGAAGGAGAGAAGGGAAGTGACACTAGGAGGTCAAATAGGTAGGCATGATGATGGTAGTCATTCAAATTTTTTTTGATTTTTTTCCTGCCTCCCTAGTGTAAGCAATAAGGAATGAGGTCAGTTTAAGGTCATGGCTTTGTTGATTGAGGTGGTATATATATTACTGCCTGTGCTTGCCTAGTTTTATGCAAATTTTAATGAATTCTGGGTTCCAATTTATGCAATAATTAGAGATGGTTGTTTAATTGGTTGAAGATTGTTATTGAAAAAAATACTAGTTTTCGGTATTGTCTTGAATTCACTTGAGAAATAACTAACTCCTTTGTGTGTGTGTGTGTGTGTGTGTGTGTGTGTGTGTGTGTGTATGTATGTATGTATGTATGTATGTATGTTATCTCAGGTTTGTCATGTGAATGCATTATATACTCCATAATTGGTATAAACTAAGGACTGTTGTGTGTCCAATCTGTTAATACTAAGGACTGTTATGGGTTTCTACTCACAGTTCAATGTTATACTTATTAACTGATTTGGAGATATTTAGAGTTCTGTTAACTGATTTTTGTGTCATTATTGTAGCTGATCATGTTAATGGTTTTTCGATAGTTCAGTGTGAATACTCAAAGTTCAATGTTAATGTCATACTCACAATTTAGTTTCAGTGTCATACTCACAGTCGGTCATACTCATAGTAGGTCATACTCACAGTAGGTCATACTCACAATTAATAAGCAACAGTTCAAATCTATAACCCTTTGATGTTGCAAAATATTCTCAACTTTAGTTTTGCTGAGAGTTAAACCAATCTCAAGTTTAGTTGTGATGTTATGTAGTTTAGTAGTTGATTACATTGCAGAATGCAAATAAGAGCTAGGATTTGTCTGACATCACATATTGTGTTAGGAATAATATGTCATAAAAGATAAGAAAAGCTAAGAAATGATCAACCTTGAAGCATATAAATCCAAAATTCTATTATGACCACTCATTTTGGCACGCAAAATCACGATCTATAATATTTTATACTAAAAAAACAACCAATTCATTCTTAATAGATTTTGGGTGCTATTCCGAGGTTTCGGAAAGTTCGGAGAGGCATATTTCTTAGCCCGATAGTCCGAATGGGGTAATTTTTTTTGAAACCCCCTATTTTTAGAGGTACTACACAAATATGTTACCATTTAGCAGCCTTGGTAACATATTATTTGAGATATTGAAAAAAAAACTTTGAGAAGCCATAAAATTGGCTACGGGACTCCATACACCCTATAATCCATGAATTTTGATTTTTAAGGTTTATTTCCTCCATATATAGCATGTAAATCTAATCTAATGAAACACACTAGAATTTATAAAGAATTTAAGTTATAGGAAGGAAATTTAAGGGATTAGGAGTGGGTGTTATGGACGTTTAGGTTTAGGAAAATTAAGGGTTTTGTGGTCAAACATGATTCGTGTTCAAATTCATTCAAAATCCATGTGTATGCATATTTTTCTTTTATTTTATATATTCATATTCTAGAAATATAAATTTGATAATTAATTTTATTTTTCCATTTTAGTTGATTATGGAGTTGAGTACAATTAAAGAAAGTTTATCTTTGCCGATAAGAGCTATGCAGTACCGATTAGGCGTAAATGGATTCCTCAGTTATGCTATGAGGAATTTAACATTTGATGGAAAACTTAGATGTCCTTGTGTGAAGTGTGTTAATAATAAAATTTTGAGTTCAAATGATATAAATTACCACTTGCTTCGATTTGGAATGATGCGTAATTACACTATTTGGATTTTTCATGGGAAAAGTGTCAATCAAATTCCTAGTCCTTTGGAACCTATTATAGAAGATGAAATGTTAACATATACATGTATGTATCAATTGGTGCTTGACACATATGGTTATAGAGGTGATGATCCTAATTTAGATGAAAACATGGACCAAGGTGCTCATGGCTTGAATAAAGAAGCTCAAGACTTTATAAGCTCCTCGATGACGCTGACACAGAATTATGGCAAGGTTGTGAATTAACCAAATTTTCTTTTTTGGTACTTTTATTCCATATAAAGAGTACTAATAATTGACCAATAAGTCTTTTGATGACCTCTTAGGGACTTTGCAACTTGTAATTCCAAGTAGTGTAAATTTACCTAAGTTATTTACAGAGGCTAAAAAGGTCACCAAGAAGTTAGGCCTTGGTTATGTTAAAATTCACTCATACCCAAATCATTGTCAGCTTTATTGGAAAGATAAAGCTAAATATGAAACATGCTCTATTTGTGGTGCATCAAGGTGGAAAAGAGTGAGTGAGCAAACAACTTCAACGGGACAGATAAAGAAGAAGGAATTCCTGCAAAAGTATTAAGGTACTTTCCTCTAAAGCCTAGACTAAAGAGACAATTTATGTCTAAACATACGTCATCCTTGATGAGGTGTCATGAAGATGAACATATAGAGGATAAGGAGTTGTTATCTTATCTAGCTGATTCTGAAGCCTGGAAGAACTATGATGCTAGGTATATTGAATTTGGTAAAGAGAGTCGTAATATTAGACTAGGACTTGCTAGTGATGGTTTTAATCCGTTTGGGATGATGAGCTCCACTTATAGCTGTTGGCCTATAGTTTTGGTGCCATATAACTTACCGCTGTGGTTATATTTGAAAAAATCATCTCTTATCCTTTCAACACTTATTCCTGGACCAACTAATCCCAGGAACATGATCGATGTATATATGCATCCCTTGGTTGAAGAATTGCTTGAGCTTTGGAATGTTGGATGTGAGACTTATGATGCTTCTAAGGATGAAACTTTTAATATGCATGCTGGGTTATTGTGGACAATTAGTGACTTTCCAGCTTATGGAATGCTCTCAGGTTGGAATGTCTATGGAGGATATAAACTTTTGACCATCCATTTCATTGTATGAAAGAATCTTTTAACGGAGAAGAAGAATTCAGGGAAGCACCCAAGAAGTTCATGGGGACAGATGAGTTACAGCAAATAGAGGAAAAGGAAGACTTTAATGGCTCAGATACCTGGAAGAAAAAAAGCACATTTTGGTCATTGCCTTATTAGGAGTCTCACTTAATTACACACAACTTAGATGTTATGCACATAGAAAAAAACGTGTATGATAATATGATTGGTACTTTGCTAAATATAGAGGAAAAATCTAAAGATAATTTGAAAGCTCATCAGGATTTGGAAATTATGGGAATAAGGAAGGAACTTCACCCAGTGAAGAAAACAACGGGTAAATGGTATCTACCACCTGCACTGTACACAATGTCTAGAAATGAGAAGCAAGTTCTCCATAGAATGCTTCATGGAGTCAAAGTACCAAAGGGTTATGCCAGGAATATCGCACGTTGTGTCAACATTCAATAGATGAAGTTGATTGGACTTATGAGCCATGACTGCCATATTTTAATGCAACAGCTTCTCCCCATTGTATTACGAGGGCTACTCTCTAAAGACGTGGTAGGAGTCATATCTGATTTATATAGCTATTTCAAAGAGGTGTGTGCAAAGAATGTGTGAGTTGATGACCTTAAATGTCTAGAGAAAGAAATACTTATGATCATGTGCCACTTGGAAATGATAATAAAGAAATACTTATGATCATGTGCCACTTGGAAATGATAATTCCACCTAGCTTCTTCACCGTGATGGTATATTTGGTGATTCATCTAGCAACCAAAACAAAGCTTGCTGGTCTAGTAATGTTTAGGTGGATGTATTTTATAGAAAGATATCTTGGCTCCTTAAAGTCTCATGTGCGAAATAAGGCTAACCTAGAGGCTTCCATTGCTGAAGCAATCTCGGCTCTTAAATTTGCTAATTTTTGTTCACGTTACCTTCGGAGTTTCAACTCAAATTTAAGTCAAATTTGGGCATTGCTGATGATGTTGCTGCAAATTAGGGCTCTTTTCAAGCACCCAAAGATTTTTCATTGTTTTCACAAGTAGGGAAGTCTTTTGGGAAGCGTAGTACACACACTATAACCCAAATGAGCAAGATACAAGCACATCATTATGTGTTATTTAATTGTCTAGAGGTCACCAAATATCTAAAGTAAGCATATTTCTATTAAATTTAATCAACATTCTATTTACTATCCTTTTAATAAATTCTAATCAAAATGTCTTTGTTTATCAAGAGAGCATGCTGCTGAACTAAAGAGACATAATCATCCAAGACGGTTATCTTTGAAAGACATTGAGCGTACTCAGCATGAAACATTTCATGATTGGTTCAAGCAACATGTGAGCCCCACAGTTTCATCATTGGAAATTTATTATGATATATTTGCTAATGGAATTTTTAATTATTGAATGTGTATTTTTAACAGGTGGAAAAACTAGAGAACACAAATGACATAAGTCATTTAAAAGAGGAAGTCCGTATGTTGGCAAGAGGTCCCCTTGATGTTACTACTAGATACCAAGGGTATAATGTCAATGGTTTTACCTTTAGGGACAAACGTTATGAAAAGTGTACTTAAAATAGCGGTGTTGTTGTAGTTGCAAAGACATCAAGTTATTCGAGTTCTAGTGATACAAATCCAATTTTAGGAGATGTGGCGTATTATGGGCAATTAGTAGATGTCATCGAATTGAAATACCTTGGTGGATATTCAATTGTGTTATTCAAATGTGAATGGTTTGATGCTACAAGTGGGAGAGGCGTAAAGAAGGATTCCTCTAATTATACCCTTGTTAATACCTCTCGGTTGACAAACACGGGTGAAAAATTAGAAGACGAGCCATATATTCTTACAGCACAAGCCGAGCAGGTCTTTTACATACAAGATCATGTTGAATCAGATTGGTTTGTTGTGATAAAGATGAAGCCTAAGGGTGTGTTTAATTTCGATGACAATGACATACATGAGGATCAGACCGAACCTTACCATGTTTCTTTCTTGAATAATATTCTTACTTATGGTGATGAGATTAGGTGGGTTAGGAGGGGTGTCGAAGGAATTGAGGTTGATGATGAGCAAATTTAACCTAAACTTGAACAATGAATATTTTGTTAGGATATATTTATTGGATATTAGTTTTTCTTTAAAGATGTAAAAATAGTAAATTTGGATTATCTTATTCTTAGTGCATTTTGGTGATGTAATTTAAAAATTTTCTCAACTCCTGAATTATATACTAGTTGCATGACTTTTGCATCAAGTTGTTAGTTGCATGAAGTTTCTGCCATTGCCTATTTTTCTATACTTGTAGGATCATGACTGGTCGTAAAAGGTTGCAAAAGGTTATCGCTTCCAGTGGTGGAAATAACGAGCAATCAAACAACTTAAGTATCTCCTGTATTAGGAATAAGAATCAAAGTAATTCTCTTAACCAAAATCAAGGAAATATCAAGGGCTCTACGTCTAATCCT
This sequence comes from Dysphania ambrosioides, assembly GCA_026401315.1. Taxonomy (NCBI): domain Eukaryota; kingdom Viridiplantae; phylum Streptophyta; class Magnoliopsida; order Caryophyllales; family Amaranthaceae; genus Dysphania; species Dysphania ambrosioides. The sequence continues at coordinate 23,415,847 of CM048670.1, forward strand.
GACCTCGAGGAAGGACGATTCTACGACTACATTGTGCAAGGTAGTCCATACATTTATTGTTTGATTCATGTGTGGTGCAAGTTTTATTTATGTGTGTATGACTCTCTTTTTATATGGTCATTTATGAATACTTTGTAATAAGAGAAGACTCGAATGGAAATAGAAGACGTGGAAAAACAATTTTGGCAGATGTATGGAATTTGCCAGAGGGCCATCAAATTGTTGTCGATGTAAATAATGAGATGCAACCTATTGGACATGAAGGGGGAGTACTAGGTGCGTTCTTAGGGACGATTGTAAGAAACGAAAATCTTTTCTCTCTAAGCTATTCAAGATGGGATTATTTGAAAAGAGGTTCTAATAGAAATAATGAAAAAATGATATTGAAAGAAATTCAGGTTATTAACTTTTGATCTCAATTTTTTGTTTTAGGCTAAGTATGATATTATACTAATTACTTTTTGTTTTACAGCCTAGGTTTTTGTATCCCAAAGCTTGTGAATATTGGATATTGAAATCACTTTATCATAAATGGAGAGATTACAAGTGCTGGTTGAAAGGAAAGTATTATGATGAGAATAAGAACATTAATGATTTATATGAGGCAGTTCCTGAACATGTTCATAAAGATCAGTGGATTAACCTTGTTAATTTTTGGAGATCACTCGAAGGACAGGTATGTTTATTTGTTATGCTATTACTTAGTAATTGTTGTCTGAAACATGAGTAGTATTTTAGAGAGTGACATATCACAAATATAGACAGTCCTATCATAAATATAGACATTAGACAACATATCATTTCAATTGGTAGTGGTGGAATTTGTAATAATCCAAATTTGAATCTTGAGTTTATTGGTGTTGTTGTTACAAAGAAGAAGAAAACAGAGTAAAGAATCACTTGAAAAGGCTAAAGTGAAGCCTATTTCTACAACTGGCACTAAAAGTCACGCACGCGTTCGTGAAGAACTGGTAGGTTTTTATAGTCAATTTATTGTCTTTTCCTTTTCTACCCTATTTTAACATAAAATTTGGTGTATTATTTAGAAAAAAAATGTTGAATAGAAGCCCAACAAGAACAGAGGTTTATTTAGAATGTCATCAACACGAGAAACAAGCAGATATTACGGTGTGTATTTAAGCTTTTGACATTAAAATTAATTTGTTAGTTAATATGAAATTCGGATTTTACTACATTGACTATTTTCTTTTTTAATCTTTATAGAATCATATTAAGAGCCTTATTGCTGAACAAGGGGACCAAGAAGTAAATTTAGACAATGATCTTGTTTCAAAGGTATTGGGTAAAGATCAACATGGTCGTGTTCGCGGTTTAGGACTATTAGGTGTAAAGCCATTAGATGTAGCAGATGCTTCTGTTCCCTCATATTGTAAAGGCCTAAGCATGTCCACTAAAAATGAAACATCGGTGTTGTATTATTTATGCAAACTAAAGGGTTTGACTCAAAGATTAAGGAAGCGTGTCAAAAATCAAGGAAAACCCATATTGAAGTTGAAGAGGAAGTTTATGATCATTATGGTTCAGACTTTGATCATTCTGACTCCGATAATTCTGACTTAAGTGACTCTAATAGTGATGATTCAAGTTCAGAAGAAGAAGAACAACAAGAAGATATCCCTCATACCGATAATGTAGTTTTTATTATTGATTTTTGTTATGGATTACTATTTTGATTTATTACTAAGAACGTGTTGATATAATGCTAATATCCCCCTGTTTGATGTAGGCTCATAATGCTTCAACCCATGATCCTCCTTTGAATCAATCAATAGATTAGCTATGGAATTTCCATTTAAGCCTTTAAGGTAAGATGATTTCTCTCATTATGCCATCCGTTATTATTTATATTTTAGATTGTAATAGTTGAAAGTATGATATAATGGCAAATTGATATAATGGCAAATTGAGATAATGGATGCATGCTAATGCTTCACCAATAGGTTCATACTAGTTAGGTGTTGTGTTGTATAGCAAATATTAACCTTATCAACATATTCTAAAGCTTTGTGACTTTAGAGTAGATACATCAAGCACTATTCATGTGTGATGAAACTTTAACTACCAATTTTCTTTTGCTTTTTAGATTTCGTGTTTATTATTGATTGTATGCAAATGACTATTACGTACCTCCCTCAAATTAATTTTGCCCTTTTTAATATGCAAATTATATTTTGAAGCATGTACAAAATTGGAAGGCAGACTTGAATTATTTTCATATAGAGTATATGTTAATTACTCAGCCATTTCATAATTAAATATTTAGTTTTCTTCACTTTTAAAACTATATGTACTTTGAATTATTTAGAATGTTTTGAGTAGTCATTAGGACATCACTTTGTATTTTAAGATCTTATTGTCATTCGTATTTGATTATCATTAATGAAACTTTATTTTTATAATTCATTGTTCTTATTAATGACTTACGGTTCTTGAGTTTTTATAAGTTATTGTGAAAAAATTATAGGTATAATATAAGAAAAATTAGTTACTAAAAGCGCATATATGTATGGCATTCAATAAAACTTAAAAACTCTTATGGCGCTTTTAATTAAAGTTTGTGATACTATTGAAGTGCCCGAACAGGCACTCAAAAGCGCCTCCGTTAACCTTACGACGTTTTTGACGTATACCGACGCTTTTTGAAAGCGTCGTACTAGGGGTTAGAGGTATAGGAAGAGCCAGCGCTTTTGAGAGCGTCGGTAAAGGGTGTAGCGGCGCAAAAAAGCGCCGCAATAGGCCAAAAATTAGCGTCGCAAAAGGCTATTTCGTTACTAGTGATTTTAGCTCAATATTTCCTTTTGGTACCTATGTTTACTATGTTGGTTTATTTATTAGTGAACTCCTAACAAAAATAATATCAACATACATAAACTTATAAAGCATAATAAATGCAAAAAAAAAATATGATCCTAGTATGGCCCCTATGAAAAATAAAACTTCACATTATTTCTCCTTGATTCGTCATTGATCGCCTTCCTTGATTTATCTTGGATCTTCAATCTTCGTATTTCATTTACTTACAGTTGAAATTTTATTTTAAAACTATATAATAAAATTACAAAAAGACAAACGATACGCATATCGTATTTAATTAAAAAATACTTTAACGATTCACATATCGTATTTTCTATATCACATATTAACGGGACATCATAAACATGCCAAACTTATCACATAAAAGGCACATATACATTTACTTTAAGTAAATGATTATAAATAATCGCATTATTAACTTAATATTTACCCAACTAAAAAAGGGAACAATCAAGTCAATAAAAATTGCCACCTTCCATTACTTTAATTCAATTAAACTTATATATGGAATTAACTAATTTAGTCATTAAGATTGCATGTTGGATAACTTGCATGGCATTCGGAAAGTTTACATTTTGTTTCACGCTTTGACTTCCATGCATGTTGTTACTTTCCTTAACATTTCACGCTTTTACAGTCACGGTGACTTGATTAACATTGCACCACAACTTCACTGCCAGCCCCAGCCACCAGCCCAGCCGCCAGCCACAGCCAGGACAGTGGCAGCCAGCAGCCAGGACAATAGGCACGCCCAGCTCAGCCACTACTGCAGCTTCTTTGCCTGCCATGCTTCCTTTCTGCGCGCCGGCAATGATTCCTCCACCGTGGCCCACCAATCGGGGGTCAGCCACCCAGCCGTGGAGTTCTTCCTCCCTCCCTCTTTTCTTTACAAATTACGTGGAGGAAGATTTAGGGGATATTGGCTAGTATCTCATACGTGGACAATTATGTGCTAGTATCTCATACTAGAAGTCAACTAAGAAATTTAGGCATATAAATTAGATTTTAATGCATAAGTTTTGCCTGTTTTCGGATAGTTAACGTAAGTCATGCAATTTCCGAAATCCAATCAATTAATACCTTTAAGGGTATGCTTGGATTAGGGGTAATGTATTAGAGGAGTAATAAAAGTCAAATCAATGAAAAACAAGGTTAGTGAAAATGGTTTGTAAGGTAAATATAGTGTTGATATTTTGATGAAAGGGGAACTAATACCCTCATTAGAGGGGTAATAGATACACACCACACCCTTAGGGTAATTATTACCACCATAATAAGGGTTTCTTCTTTCTCATACCACTACTACAATATCTTCTTTTCCATCTCATCCCCTTATCACCACCTCTATTTGCCTTTATGTTTCATTAATTTGACTTTTATCACCCCTTAATCTATCTCCCTCAATTCAAACATGACTTAATTATGCAATTTTAACCCATATATAAATCCCTCACTTAATGGAATCAAATTAATTAATATTGCATCAAAGTTAATCGGATTAATGTGATTATATTAATATATGCAAGATGCTAACTGATATCACTGTAGAAACTTATTGGATGCGTATATCGGAATTTCATGAACACTTCATAGTATCTAACCAAAAACACATGCATATACTTAATACAAATCACGTAATAGGAAGTGTTTATACTTTTGATGCGTGTTTCAAACAATATCGAATAGATCGTTGTAGTTAGGAGATTAAGAACCTCAAACGTGATCCCTCTACTTGATACACAAATACATCAAAGGTTCACCATGAATGCTAGTACGGAAGAATAAAGAAAGCAAACCCTTTTCTTACTTTTGTGGATGGCGACTAAGAGATGTGTACATGGGATTTTCCTTTAAAGTTGTTTGTGATATGATATGGCATTATTGACACAATCCCTAATTAACCTCCGCTTAGCCACATACATCAAACCTTAATTGGGGTTGAAGTATTTTTGATCCAATATGATCCGATTAAATTAATTGTAGGCTCAATCAGTTTAAGCCCACGTATCGTAATTGGTTTTTAGCAAAACGTTATGATACTAAAATAAAAAAAAACTAATTATCTCCATAAATATCCTATCATATATTTAGTAATTGTGTGACGTATCGGAGACACTTCCTTCATTATAAGCAACATGTCATGACTCATCTCTCACACCATCGCAAGCACTAGAAGGGCCACTAGGCAACTCGTCGTGGACAGCAATGCAACACGGGTCCCATAGGGGCGCCCTAGCTGCCAGGCGGCAGCCTTCCCCTAAAGAGCTTTATTTAGCAAAAGGCAGTTTGCCGATGTGAACCCTCCATTTGTGATAATATAATAATGGGTCATTTGACAAGCCAAATAACCTCCAAATAAACCCAAATTTAGAGGTTCACCATTTTATGGGCCAATGAATCCAATGGTCCAATCAGATTTCCAAGATGGGTCCCATAAGTATGAGATATTGCTCACCAAAGAACATAGAAGCTTTTGAAAGACTATAGGGCTATCTAGCAATATCCCCTTAACATAGCTAGTTCTTAGGATGGGTATAGAATAATATAGAAACTTGTACATAGGAAGAGTGTGATAGGAGTGTGTATATACTTCTAGGCATTTCCCCTCCTCAAGGGAGGTTAGTAGATGACTCTAAAACATGAATGTTCTAGACTAGGATCAAGCTAGGAGCCCTATAAATAGGGGACACCCCCTCCATTTGTTCTCACTCAGAATTCCCAACATTCATGCAAGTTTAAATTCTCTCAAGCAATACAAAACCTTTTTATTCACGTGTGCCTTAGCAATTCACCTTTCTAACAAACTTCGTAGTCCAACACCAACCTTTGGATACCATCAGAGCCTTGACTAGTTGTCTAATGGGTGCGGTACTAGTAGGTCGCGTTCTAGAGACTTGGTGATGAAGATTAGTCTTTTATGTAAACAAAAAATGAGGTGGGAAACAAGATGAAACACAATTAAATAAAGGATCCATATATTGATAGGCTTATTAATTCATATCAAAATCAAAGCACCTGTGAAGGATTTGCAAATTCATTAAAATAGGCACTAATTAATCTATCAATATTGTCAATGAGTGGAAGACTCCTTAATCTTTCACTGCCCTCTCTCGAATCAGCCACTTTGCTTCTTATATTTTCAATGAATCCTTACACCAACTCAATGTTCAAAAAAAAAAATTCTCTAAACTAGAATAAATTATTCCTTAAAAAGTCAAATATAGTAAATACATAAGGACGAAGAGTGTACTTTTTATGGAAAAATTTGCCCTTGTATTTAAGTGTTTGTATGGTTTTAGACTGCTTGAAATTAAATAACCTCAAAAAAAAATTCTCAACTTTCTTTTATTGTTTCTTTGTTTGTCACATGTCGTCAGGATTATTAAGAAGCGACTGAAATGAGTTAGAGTTAAAACTATAGAAACTAATATGTGCACCTTTAGAAGAAAATCAATTTTATTGGTAAAGTTGTCTAAGTACCAATCAAGATATATCCTATGAGATCAATGCTTTATTAGGAGATATGGAGTACAATAATACACCATATTTCACTCATATGCTTAATACACCTTCTTATTCAAATCCCCTCTAACAATTTTTTATGATGAAATCTCTAGGATTATGTACCTTTTTATAAGAAAAATTAAATTTCATATAAAATAGAAAAGTGAATAATTTAAACTTTATTTTACCTTCCTTCTATGATTAGGAATTGAAAACCTTGCCGAACCCATATAGATAATTATGCTGCCTCACGCAATCCCACCATCTCAAATCCTTACAAAAGTCATCCACCTTGCAGCTCTAGTTTCTTGGAACCCTCTTTTCAATTACAACACACAAAAATTTTCATAAAAACACAAATAATGTCAGACTTCTTTTGCATAAACTAGAAGACTTTTGTAACAGAAATCCATGATCGTAGTTTAGACAACACCATCTACTCCAAATGCGGTCTCATCTTGGAGGCTCACTACATCAACGAGACCTCAGAGTGATGTGTGTTCCAAGACTCGAGCGATAATACAGACCCTAATTGAGTCGGTTGCCCTACTAATTTAATCCCATCTTTAGAGACATCCCCCTTGACACCGACAATGACAATGTCAAGGGTGGTTCTCAAAGGCCAATGTCTTGTTGGGAAAAAAATCGAATCGACTTCTCTCGACCTTTCGAAGCATTATATTGCCTTGATAGCGAACCGACATTCGCTTGTCTTGACGGTTGAAGATCGTGCTAAAGAGATATACAAAAAGCTTGTGGATGGCAATAGAAGTGCTGAAAGGGTAGGAATTTTGACACTATTCTTGCTACTTCCATCTTCATGGCTTGCCAAGAGAAGAACTAGCCTCAAACACTGAAAAAAATCTACTCCATTGTCTCACCAGAGATGAAGAATGAGGTTGGGAGGGCAATGGTGTACATAATGCAACACTTGAAAACAGTCGAAGAAGATAAGGATATTAACAATGAGATGATCATCAGTGCTACTGATTTCAACCATGGGAACGATGGATAACCACACTTAAAGGCGGCTTTCGAGGCGGTTCAGACTTTCGAAGAGGCCATCGAAATTTACTAATAATAAAGACATTAGTATAAAAAGTTGTAAAGTTGATTTTAAAGTCTAAAAACACATTTTTTAATATATATTAATTTTACATATATATTATCTATATTTCATATATTCATTTTTCAAGTATATTATCAATATTCATATATATTATCAATATTCCTAAATAAGGGTCTTTAACATAGCCATGGTGCTGGGCTGGGTCGGACCTATGGGCTAAATAGGGTCGAGTGGCCAAGGGTTGGATTGGGTTGAACTAGACTAAACTATCATATACACTAAATTCAACTAAACTAACAATCATATAAAATAAACTTTATTAGACTAAGCATTCATATAAACATAAATTATATTCATATAAACTAAATTATATTAAACTAAACTAAGATTCATCTAAATGAAACTATATTCAACTAAACTAGCATTCTTATAAACTAAGCTATATTCATATAAATATAAACTATATTCAAATAAACTAACATTCATATAAATAAAACTATATTCAACTAAACTAATATTAATATAAACTAAACTCTATTCAACTAATTAAACTAATATTTATATAAATTAACATTCATATAAACTAAATATATTCAACTACACTAACATTTATATAAAATATATTATGTTTTAGCCAAGCCGAACTAGTTCAATGGATCGAATTGGTTAGGACTAGGCTGGAAAATTGGATTCGTGACCAGCCCTTTAAGCGTGTGGGCTTGTCCGAATCCGTGTTGGGCCTATATGGGAACGGGCTCAACGGGCCGAAAACCAAGTCGTGCTGGGGCTGTATCGGATCAGGCCAGCCTACTTGCCATCTCTATCTAATGTTATTTGGATTGTGGATGATGTTACAGCAAAAGCAACCCGGTGACAACTGTCCTCATCTTAAGCAATTGAGGCCCATCTCATGTGCTTAATCAATCAACGCCTTCTCAATAATATTAGATGGGCACAACAAATTGGAGTTGTTGGATACCAGCCATAGCTGTCATGTTTCTAACTGCAGTAAAATTGGTAGAAATTGGGTATCACAGTCTGTAGAGTGGAACGAAGAGGAGATCCGTCATTAGGGTTTCTAGTCTTAGAGGTGTGACCCACCAGCTTTGTGCTAAGTGTGCTGCACCTTTTAAGTGTTGCTTTCCCGAACGTAAGATTCAGCTTTTTACGAGACAGTAAACGTTAGTCAAGACGTTTGATTTACTCTTTAGCTAGTTGTATTGACGATGTACTCAGCATACCCGAACTGTCAGTAGGAAAATTAACGCCCTTAACTTTACAATATTATGTTTTGATTTACGGGATTATTTGTTTCGTCTTGTTGTTAAATGTAATTATATATTAATATATATATTATATCAAGATACTGAAATTTTATACATAATTATTGTTATATCAGATATAGCTATTATTATATCAGATATAGATATTGTTATAATATATATTAAAATATAAAATATATAAAAATACAAAAAAAAATTATAATATAGATATTATGATTTCATATATCGAAATAAAATTAAAAAAATACCTCTGATATTCATAAAGTACTAACAGGTGATTTTTATTGTGATTACTCATTAGCTTGGTGAATCTTTTAACAGGAAAATGAAAAATTGAAGTTCTTGACAGTAAAGTGGAAGTTTTCTGTCTCCACTAGCTCTAAGGCTGGTTTGGTTGGCTGACAAGAAGTTGAACCTTTCGCATTGAATCAGGGTTGTATATTGTCTAAAATCAGACAATCTTAAAGAAGTTTAACATTAGCAGCTACTATTATGTTTAGATCATTTTCAAACGTATATTTTCGATACTTCAAAGTTTCACGATTTTACTAGTAGTATTTTTCTGAATTCTACCTATTTTTGTTTTGTAGTGTTTTCTTAGAGGGATTCATTTTTACTTTATTTTATTATTAATATAATAATATTTATTTTTTATTAAATGATATCCCACCATGCGACCATTTTAAATGTCTTAATTCCCTTACTTTCTATATATATTTCTCCTCCTAAAAGTAAAATGACCAACTTGTGTAACAGGGAATGTCAATTCAATTCGAATTCAAACCCATTTAAAAAAACTCTTATCCAAACCCGTTTACAAAAACTATGAATCCAGTAAATAAAAGACTCCGACTTCAAATAGGAGATGGGTCGGATTCGAATATTGTATTACATCCGACCCGATTGTGATCCCCGAGTTCGATAGTCCGATCCAAATGAGTAGTATCAATGCTAGTATTAAAAAGTACAAATAAAAAAAATAAATAGATTAATAAAAAAACAGGGTTTTTGCTTGTGTTGTATAATTTTTTTATAAATGAATTATAGTATTGGTAATGAAATTAACAAAAAAAATAGGTAAGAAAATATTAAATTTTGAATCGAATTCAAATGTCCGGCAGATCGGATTCGGAGGTCCGACGGATGAGATCGGAGTCGGAGTTTGCTGATTTGGAGTCGGATTCGGATCTAAAATTAAGGTCCACAAACTTGTAAGATTGGATTCAAATTTTGTTGTATCCGCTCCAACTCCGATTCATTGCAATTCCTATTGTGTAATACTTCTTCGTAATTTTTCTCTTTTTATGAAACTATATTTGAGTAAAACACTTGAAAATAGAGGAGGTGCATAATTGAAACCTAAAATAATAATGGTGTACACTTAACCCAATAACTTTGTACATAGAATACGAATAGTAATAACTTACAAAGTACTAAGGGTGTAAATGAGCCTATGCATTCACTAATCAACTCTATTACTAGATCTCTTTTTTATGTACATTTATTTAATAAATAATGATACGAATTTGAACAATTTTAGTTCATTCAATAAAAGAGTTTGACATGAACCTATATATACTCGTTCACCTAAGTTCGTGAACATACTTATTAACATATGTTCATAAATGAGTTCATTCATGATCAAAACCACTATTCATGTATGTTTCTTTCAACTTATTGGCTTAGGAAATAGATACTAGGCTTTATCAACCATTTTACTTTCAATTGCAATATGTAATTAGTAATTTATTATGGCACCTAATTTAGTAATTTATTATCATATCGTATTTTTAGATTTTTAAATGTTAAAGGTACAATCTCTATTTATAAGAAAAGTTCCTTTTATATAAAATAATTGTTTATGATTTGGCTCATTTTATTGTCAGAGTAATTCATGAAATGTTCAAAATCACTGTACATACTAAATAAAATGATCTTAAGCAGATTTTTAAGTTCAAATAAAAGTTCGAGCTGGACTCAAACTCACGTAGCACAAATTAAATAACTATAAGCATGAATATAAATAAGGTATGATTGGCTTGACTCATTTCATTATTTACCGAGTACCAAGTCAACCATGCCACTACGTATTAAGTTCTAAACTTTAATTTGAGGTGGGTACGATTGTATAAACGACACATCTAAGACATGAATGGGCGCATGCTTAACTCGGAATTAAGACCCATAGAAGTGGGTCCGGTGAGTCACGGGCGTCAATGACCCTCCCGGTTAATAAATGGACATGCGTCCCCCGTCTCTTGGCTCACATGTCTTGTTGCGCTAATAAGGGTCTGGCCCCATTGCAATGAATGCCATTTTTTTTTTCCTACTAAACCCTTTTTGTTTGTTATTAATGTTTTGTTAGTTTATTAGTTGCCTTATATTTATTTATAGAATTCAAGAATTAAAAAATTTGACAGTAATTTTTTATTATGTTATAAAATATAATATATTCAAGTGGAATGTTGTTGGATGTACCTTAATGAAAATTTTCATAATATCAAGTTTTTATAACTTTTTGTCTTACAAATTTAAAGATAAAAGAGTTTTGAGTCGTATTTGAAAAATTGTAAATACTCAAATGAGATAAAATCAGGGACAAAGAGAGTAATAAAGTAGTTAGCCTAAGTCGCACATGGGCGTCCTTAAATCTTATGATCATTTTTCACCATTTATGTATATGCAAGATGCAACTATATATATATATGTACTATGATGGATTGATTGGCCTCATTATTCTTATGATTTTGGTAGTTTGTCTATGCTTCTTCAATGATTTGCATTTAGACATGGCCAACAAGCCAGTCCGTGCGGGCTGGGCCGGGCCAACCACATGGCCTATTATTAAACAAATTATTATTATACTAATTGACGTAATTAGCTAATTATATATTTACTTATAATCTATTATCTTATTAATTTATTTTAATTAAACATGTTTTGGGGGTTGGGGAAAAAAGAAAGGGCTTGCACTTAATTTAGGAAATCAAAATTTAATTAAATAATTAAATATTGATTTTCAAAATTAAGTTACCTACGTATCCCAAAAGAATCAAAGCCCACGTAGTTCTGTTACATACCTCGAAGGGTACATAGCCTAGCAAAGGATAGTCGCCGAACCTCCTTCACCTGCTGGGTTGTCTCTTGATTCGCTCGTGTCTATCATCATTCAAGAATCGTCTTCGTTGTTGTCCTCCTCCCTTAATCCTTGCGTCCTACGCTCCGCCTGATCTCAATCTTTCTTATATACCCATATTTCTATGCTCTCCGGAGATAAGCGGGATCTCTTCTCATCAAGTACTCATCTACTTGCACTAAAAGCAGACTCGGAAGCAATAGAGGAGGCGGAAATTGCAAGGATATCTTTTGCGATTCTCACCAAAATGAGAAATTGTCGTTCGTAATCGCGCCACCACTTAATAATTGAAAATTTTGCATCGGTTTCATGTTGGTAAGAAATATATTCGTTAATAATATAAAGTGAAGAAGATGAAGATGAAGAAGAAGGCGATGTTTTTTTATTTTTTTTTAAATTCTACTAAGTGCTGGCACGAATCGCGTACTGGAACTTCCACTAGATAACGATAAATGTTGGAAATGTGCATAAATAGAAGTATAATAGTCATATAAACTAGATAAAATATTTTTATATTTTTCTATATAAGCATTGACGTCGTATTGTAAATCTAGAGTGTTATAGTAAATATCTAACATGCTTTCTAAACCCATAGTCTTGACCCCGGGATCAAGAATAACATCTATACCATATATGATAGTGAATTCACTAAAGTAAGAGTACCATTTACTTAGCATACTAATAATTACATCGCTAATTTGGGTGATGTTGAAATACTTGCTAAGAGTGTTAACTACACTAACACACTCTAATATAACTAAATGAATGTTAGGGTCATAAATAAAAGAGAAAATTTTGGTTGCATGGTCAAATGCTGCTAAATTATTACGAATGTAAATTGCGGTATTCCAATGAAAATCAGTAATAAGTTTATCAAGAGTCGTTCGGGTTTTGTTATAAATAATGGTCAAAATCTCACAGTATTTAATGACATCATTTAACAGTCTATATGTTGAGTTTCAACGGGTCGGTGTATCGAGTCTCCATTGTCTCTTCTTAAGCCCTCTTTCCTTACATAAGGCCATATACTTTCTTCTAACCAATGCGGTAATTCTAATCTATTTGATTACACTCCTAATGGGGTTAAGCAAGTCGCTAAACTCACCTAAACTTTCTTGAATCGAGAGGTCCATAATATGAGCATAACAACGAAAATATAAAAGCTCTCCACTGTTCAACAATTTTAAGCTAGGTTCCGATATTAAATAATCTATAGACTTTGTGTTTGCTGAAGCATTATCTATGGAAAGGAAAAATACTTTATAAAGCAAGTGAAAAGGTCTTAAGACATTCTATTATCCTTACCTTAAGTTTGTAACCGGTACGTCTCTCCTCCATAACTTCAAAGAAAATGATACGTTTTTTAATGTACCAGTCATCATTGGGGTGGTTACACAAAGAAAAGGTTCACCGAATTGAAACAAGAGGTTCATGTATCATTAGTAAGGCTAATACGACCGTTAAAAGTGTGAAATATTTCTATTAAATTACTTCTATATTTGTAATAAGTAGTTTGGGTATGGCGTTTAAGTGTGTTCCTAGGGACACGTCTATAAGCGGGTTGTAAAGATATTCTAGCAAAATGTTCGAAGTTCGGAGTCTCACCATGGCTAAACGGTAATTCCTCTGCAATTACAAAGTTAATCATTTCATCAATCATCATATCTCTGTTATACATAAAAGACATACCTCCTCCAGGAATGGAACCCATATACTCATGTAGTTGTGTCTGACTTGACGATTCTGCTGCACCTGCGGATTCAGTTGTTTCCATGTTTATTCTGTGTACTCCGGTCAAGTGACGCAGGATAATGTCCTCATCCCATAACTGGTCTTCCTTGAATAAGAAGTTATTGGCTTCTTCCCTTGTTGCTTTCATATCAAGCAATAACACATGAATTTCTTCCCTTTAGAAGTAGCATCGTTCATTGGAACCTTCTCAAAATATAGCCATACAGGTGAAGATTTCTTTTTACAGTGAGTATACTCGAGTACGACACCTTTATCATCACCTTCACCTCACCTATATTTCATATCAAGTTAAGCCAAAAACTAACATTATTAGTTTATTAACTAACCAATTAACATAATCAACCTAATATAACATAATCAAATAATATAACTAATCTAACACAACTAATCAAATTAACTTTAACATTATCAACTAATCTAATATAACTAATCTTAACATAACATAATCAACTAATCTAACTAACTTATCAATTTAACTTCAACATTATCAACTAATTAAATATCAACAACTTAATATAACATAATCAAGTAATCTAACATAACTAATCAATTTAACTAATCTTAACATAACATAATCAAGTAATCTAACATAACTAATCAATTTAAGTAATCTTAATATAACATAATCAACTAATCTAACAAAACTAATCAATTTAACTAATCTTAACATAACATAATCAATTACTCTAACATAACTAATCAATTTAACTAATCATACATAATATAATCTAGTAAACTAACATAACCAATCAATTTGACTAATCTTAACAGAACATAATCAACTAATCTAACATAACGAATCAATTTAACTAATATTAACATAACATAATCAACTAATTTAGCATAATTAATCAATTAATTAGAAGTTTAAGAGTTATATTGAGCAGTAGAAGGAGGCGGACGCATCCCCGAAATTTGAGTTTGAGGAACTTGAGTAGCAGGAATACCGAAAATTTGTTGCTTCAAGTCATCAGCAAAATCTGCAGTATCTTCGTACGAGCTGATAACGCTGAGTAAAGTCATTTCTTTTATGAAATGTAGTAGTAAACAAGTAAATTAAGAATAATAAAATAACTAATTAAGATAGCTAATGAAGATTAAGATAGTAATTAAGAAGAAGATTAGTAGTAATAAATAAGCTAATTGTATTTCGTAGTAATTGAGAGATTTAGAGATTGAGAGTGAATTTGTGAGGAATAAAATCAAATTCATCGGTTTATATAGGGGTGGCACCAACGACTATTTTAACGGTCATTTTGCAACGGGCATAGCGGGTCGGGTCGGGTCGGGCCGATCTGGTTCGAATGAGTGGCCAAATCGAATTTTTTCACAAACTGAATTGAATAGGGTCAAGGTTGGAAATTCGAGATTCGTATTCAGCCCACTAAAAAACCGGGTCAGGTTAGGGCTCGGCTGAACCGGTCCACTGGCCATTACTATTTGCATTTCATACTTTTTGTACGTGCGTTCCCTCGAGTATTGTGCATGTATTAGATCTAGAAAAGGGTTGGGAAGGCACTATTAAAGATTTTACTAGACGTTTCATCTTGTCTTAATTTAAAATACATTTAAGTATTTGGAAAAACTCCGAAAATAAAGAATCTATCACATTATTTGTAATAATTAGGATAAAATATTATAGCACTAAGAACAAGAAAATTTAGATATCATAAGGAAAAAGAATACCCATATTCTAAGAAGAGTTGGGGAGGAACCTCACAATCTTATGCATTTTATTTGAGTTCAGTAAGGGTACACTTAGCTTGGCTAATGAGGTAATAGTTAAATTTTTTTTTCCAATACTTAATTGAACTTGGTTAAATAAAGTCACAATAATTGAGAGGAAAAAGAAAAGGCTTTATCAACTTGATTAAATAAATTAATGAACCCCAATCACAAAAATAACATATATTATACGTAACAATTGAACGAGACTTTCCTAATTCATACCTAATATAAATTATATCAAGATATTAACATCTCAGTTATAGGTATTGTTTTATCTTATATAGTTATTATTATATTATATATAAGTATTATTATATCAGATATAGAAATATACAAGATATAAAAATACAGGAAAACGTATATCAGATATAAACATTATGATTTCAGGTATACAAGATATAAACATTATGATTTCAGGTATAAAAATAAAATTACGAATATATTTATATCAAATATAAATTAGAAATTTTTTATAATTGAAGAAATAGTAATTCAACGTGAAGCTGACCTATTAACCTTAGTACCCTTACCTATTTGGTAATTTCAAATTTTAGCTCTAATTGTAAACTTCTTCCAAAAGAAACCAAACATGCGATAATTAAAACTTACAAAATAAGTGTCAACATATATAAATTTTATATATGCTTTTAAACAATACGAATTTGATTGTTCAAAACACATGACAATGCCCAACTCTTTTTCAAAGTGAAGGTCAATGCATCAAACCTCCCTCCCTCCCTCATTCTCCATTTACAAACTAAAGTTGTGGTAGTCATAAAGATTAGTGACGACTTCATACGAATCATCCCTCCCTATACTAAGTTATTTACAACATAAGTGTGGATAAGAAATCTTGTCTAAGCAATATTAATATATGATCGAAGTAGTAATTAAATCAGTCAAAATAAAGATTAAGTTAGGCTCGAATCACCTTCCCACTAAGTATTTCTTATTGTTATTTTCATCATATACTATGATATTATACCAAAAAGTAGAACTCTTAGCTCGTCACAGCAAAGTTCCAAGAGGTAGGAGTTAAGGTTTGGTAATCTGTTGTAGTATTTAAAAATCAGAATTAAGTATAGTTTCAATGACTATATATATACACATTAATCTAGCTCGTACATTTTACACATTAGCAATAGTTATACGTTATTGAATGTGCTCGTCCATACCATAAGTGATTATATTCATATCTTAATCATACATTTTCTTATAGAGTAGCAAGATTAATTGGCATTACTCCTCTTTAAATTTAATTTGTCGATGTGTTTGCAATAGTATCTGCGCTTGCTTTCCAATTATTGAATTGCATATTGCTTGGTCTCCTCGTGAACACCAAGAAGATATATATTCATTATTCAAACCAAAAGAGCTGCATGTCATTCTAGATTTTATATTTAGTTATAGTGTGTTTAAGACCTTAACTGAATGGGAACTCTAAATTTGAAGTGTAACTAAAGCTGTGTGAATTTTTGTGCCCTGAGTATGAACTTAACTAAACACTTTTGATAATTTATTGTTATTTCAGAGTTTTTTTTCTTTGTACGTTGGTCCAATAATATACATCTATACAGGCTATCATATCGATAAATTTTTTAAACAATACACTTCAAGACTTTGGGATGTGATAATCTAATTAACCTTATAGAATAGTTGTAGGTTCAAGATTTCTAGTAAAGTTCTTATATGAAACACAATATTATTTTGTGTGAAAGCATAATGTCAATACTAGAAAAAGCCTTTCCCTTGAGAAACAGATTAATTTAACATCCTATAGACTTTATAGACAACAAAATACAAAATACAAGGCATGTCGTCTTTGCAAACCCTAATTTTCTTGAAACATTTAAAGTTAATATCTTCTAATTTATTATGGTGAGTTCATTTCTTACGACTTCTTTCTAAATGTATACGTCCTTCTGAACTGTCTTATAGTTAATTATAATTGTTGTGGTTAGAAGATACTCAGCACATAAAAAGAATGTAATATACAATAAGATAAACATTGCTAAAAGGAAAGTTAGAACAGTAAAGAGATGACTTTTGTTTTATTAAAAGGTGACTTTTGTTTTATTAAAAGGTGACTTTTGTATAAGATACCTACCATTTTGTTTTCGAACTTTTGTTGTAGGGGCGTTTTTGTTGTATTGGGAGACAACTTTTGTTACATAAAGAGGTAACTTTTGTTGGCCATGCAATAAGTTTATTATATCCCGTGCGCATTATTGTCTAAAGATCAAAGCTTTAACGCGTAATTGAAAAAATAATAAAATGCCATCACAGGTTCCCTTATGTCTTACATCGTCCTCAGTGTGAAAATCACTCCACACCTTCACTCCATGAAGCAAGCAAAGAGGGGCCAAAAGTTGATTAATATTACCCCATCTAACCTACCATTTTCCCAGCAGAAAGGGGGTCCTTGAAATTTAGAAAAAAGAAATTCTCTGTTGCTATAGTATATATAGGTACCACTTTCGTCACCTATCAGATGTTCTAGAAACCACCACAGCATAAACTAACCGAACCACTCACATCAAAACAAACATAGGTAAACCAAAAAATCTCATTACTACCCCAAGTATTAAGGGCTCCATCATCTACGTTGCTACAAAAGTATTCTTCGGTCCCCAATATGGATAACACTTAAACCACTCTTTCAAAAACATAGGCCATAGCTTACTACTCCTTCAGGCACCTCTAACCCCCCCTAGCTTATCCATTTCTCTCCTCCTTTGTCTTTCTTGCTGCTACGGTTATTTATGATGCCCCGGAAGCTGTTCGAGATTGCGGTGGAGGCACCGTCTACGGCGGATAACCGTTCTACGGCGTCTCCTATGGATACTCAGATTCAAGCAAACTTTGACACCAACATGGTCATTATATTGGCTGCTTTGTTGTGTGCTTTGATATGTGCTTTAGGGTTGAACTCCATGGTACGTTGCATTTTGAGGTGTGGGCCACGGTTCGGTATGGAGACCTCCCAGCAGGCGGCTGCACGGATGTCGGCCACCGGACTCAAGAAAAGTGCGTTGAAGAAGATACCCGTTTCCGTCTATGGAGCAGACGGGAGTAAAGCGTCAGACACGGGTATGGATCCAAGTGATGATACAGAGTGCCCTATTTGTCTCGGGGAGTTTCTTGATGGGGAGAAGGTGAGGGTACTCCCTAAGTGTAACCATAGGTTCCACGTGTCGTGTATCGACACGTGGCTCGGGTCCCACTCGTCGTGCCCCAACTGCCGTCACTCACTACTGGAGACTGCTGGCTCGTCGTCGACGGCGGCACTAGGGGAGAGAATAAGCGGCGGAAGACAGGAGCACGTGGAGGTGGCAGAGGTGAGTGGAGGAGGGAGCTAGTATTTGTATGTGTATGTGTATCGGTGGAGAAGTGTAGTGGCTGGCTCTGTAAAAACAAAGTTAGATTGGTATGTAATACAAAAGGAGGAGCTTATTAGCTAAGATAGCTAAGTCAAATAGCTCAATTACTGCCCACTCATTTCTGGTTGACACTTGACAGATTGATGAGATCAGAGATGCCATTTTGGAAGGTACAACCAACCATTTTCCCTCTTTCCATCCAATATCATTTAGCTTAGCTTCTACTCCCTCATTTTGCTTGTCACTTCTTTTGTTTCTCTTACCGATTTTTAGATGCAACATTAGCGTTATTTCGTACTAAAGTAATGACAATCAATTTTTTCATTTGCACTATATCCAATTTTTCATTTTGTACAAAACTAAGATTTGCCCCCTTTCTATTTATAGAGCCACACTTTGAAAATTTTGACCACAAATTTTTATTATGTTATAAAAAATAATATATTCAAGCGAAATCTTACTTAATGTATTTCAATGTAAATTTTTTACTCTACAATCGTGTTATGGAGATTGCGAAAAGTCAAATGGGACAAATTTAGTGGGACGGAAGAAGTAGTACTTGTAATTTCATATCATAAGTTAGTACTCCCTTTGTTTTTCCAATCGATGGCTTGAATTTGAAAGATTGAAAATCCCTTCACTAGGGAACTTAGAGGGGTTGTTTACCTTCCCTGGCCTTAATCCATTGATGGTCCAATAATTAGGTAGATTACTATTTTAATAAAGGTCCGAAAACAAATTGAAATTAAGGTCTAACTTGCACTTCGGAATTATGTATATGGGTCTATTATAAATACTCATATTCAAATTTCTCCTTACCAACGGAAATTCATGGATTGTTCTACATGCTCCCATTTTAAAAATATATATTAGTTACACTGTCGTATTAGTGGGTAAAACTAATAAATACAGTCGTCATTCATTCCAAAACTACTACTTACACGTATGTGTATGCTATATTGTATAATGTTGAAGTAAGTATTTGAAAGAAAACGACCTCTATCATATATATATATATATATATATATATATATATATATATATATATATATATATATATATATATATATATATATATATATTAATATGGGTCTGGTGAGATAGTGAGAGCAGCACTCACTCTATGTACAATAATGGCTGTTGCTTCTTGTACAATATGTTAATTTAAGTAATAAAACTTAGGCGGCTTAGAAATAATGCAAGTATGCGTGTAAGATGATATATTTACTTCCAGTGCATTCTGATAAGGTAAAACTTTTCAATTTTGAAGTCTATTTTTGATGATAAACTACTCTTAGCAGTTAATCAACACTAGTAATCCGTAGCAATTAGGTTTAGAACAATTTCGTAATACTACCTTTTGGTACGTATAATTTTCGTTTGTATAATACAAATAAAGGATATCGAGATAATAAATAAAAATGGAGCAAATATATAAAGACGGAGGAGTAACAACAAGTGGTACGGTGTACCTGGCAGAAAGTTGAACATCCATCAGAGCTCAGATAGCTGGAACCGCCGACAATGTGAGTAACATTAAGCATTGCCGTAGGCACAAGGAATTGGATTAAAGTCGTACAATTAGTATGCGAATGAAAAAATGGACAGAGAAATTAAGCGTAATAGAATAGAATAAAGTTGATGTTTATTTGATACGGAGCATTAAATGCACGGAAATGGAGTGATTAGGTAGGAGTAGCGGGTCCATGTCAAACTGTTGAGATAATTGAATTTGGCAGTTGGAGATACAATTCACAACTTTGTATTATGCAAGTTTTCTGTGAGTTTGTCACATATTTTACATCTTTAGGCCCACAAATGTACCCACACAGTCCTTGTGTTTAATCAGTGGCCAGGAATTATCGTCATTTAATTTGATCGTTATGTTTTTTTTTTTTTTTTTAGGGGATTTTCTCCCTACTCAACTTCCAATAATAATCCCTTCGTCTTTTTTATTCTTCTCATTTTCTTTTTGCACAAATTCCAATATAAATTTAAAATTCAAATATTTTTAATTGTAAATTTATAAAATTATAAAAAAAACTCATATTTGGAAAACATACATTGAGATGAATCTATCAAGATACCAAATAAATATATTTTTTTCATCTAGATTGGGGAGAATTCATAATCAAATTTTAGCTCTAAAATCTACAATATTTCAAAAGGAAAGAAACAAAAAAGAAATGAGTGAGTATAATTTACAGGTATTATGGAGGTTGATTTGGATTGAGAAAGAGACATTATCGACTCCAACGATTATTGTAGTGTGTGTGGAACAATTTTTCTATTGCCTTCATTTTCTTTTTCGTGAAATTGAATATTATTTCCCTCACACATGAGTGTATGGGGTTTGAATATAATTTTTTACTAGATGAAATAGAACGTTGATAATTGTGGATGCATTTGTTGTGGAATATTTTGAAATAAATTAAATAGATTTCCTCTTATCTTTTTCATAAGAAGATTAAAAGTATGATAATTCATAAAATTATCATCAAAATCAAAAAAAAAATTGAGAATCATTATGATCCATTTCTTTTTTTCAAAATAATGAAGATTTTTTTTACTAATTGAACTAGTAATAATAATAGTACTAATTACTATCATTATGATAATAATAGTAGTACTAGTACAAAATTATAACAAAATGCTCTAACTTTATTTATTTTGGGAAAAATTCTACAAATTATCTAAAACTTAGCAGTGAAAAGTTATAATAATATTAACAATAATAATAACAATAACAACAACAACAATAACAACAGTAATAATGTTAATTTTATAAAAATATTACAAAGAAAAATAAAATAATAATAATAATCGAAATTAAGCAACTTAGATAGAACAAGGGGGAAAAAAGAGTTCTGTGAAACTATACAAGACCTTGGATTCCAAAATAAATATGGTAATTTATAAGAAAGTAGCATGGTAAAATGTCATCTTGTCAAAAATTACCATATAAAACAAATCTTGTGTTAAACTATCGTATACAAAATTTCAATTGTATGAGACCATCACATAATGGTTTCTTGAGCGTTAACCTAATTTTGCGGGGTTGACTTGTCACGTGAAAGCCATATATTGGTTGAACTTAAATTTTTTTCCCCTTAATTCCCCCTTTATTTTCCTCCTTTTCTTCTTTCCTTATCCGACTGATTTCTTTCACTTTGTCTTCCTTTCCTTTCTTCCTTCTTCAAGTGGATCTGCTAGAGTTTGAGGTTGATGATAATGGTAATACATATGTTGTGAGTTTGAATAAGAAAGTATGTGGATGTTACAAATGGGATCAAATGGGCATAACCTATTGGCATGCATTGACTTTCATAGCCAAAAGATACTAGAACTGGCAAGACTTTGTACATCAAGCTTATCATGTCAGCACATATGCACCCAACTTCATAGCTAATCTTGTTGAATTGTCGAATTTTAGTTGAAGGAGAAAGGAAGGAAATGAGAGCTTCGCCTTCTGATTTCTTTCACTTCGTCCTCCTTTCCTTCCTTTCTTCTTCAAGTGGATCTACTAGAGTTTGAGGTTGATGATAATGGTGATACATATGTTGTGAATTTGAAGAAAAAAGTGTGTGGATGTTACAAATGGGATCTAATGGGCATACTCTATTGGCATGCATTGGCTTGCATATCTAAAAGATACTAGAACTGACAAGACTTTGTACATCAAGCTTATCATGTCAGCACATATGCACCCAACTTCATAGCTAATATTGTTAAATTGTATAATTTAAGTTTAAGGGGAAAGGAAGGAAATGAGTGCAATAAAGGGAAAAAAATAAATGCCATTTATGTGATAAGTTAATCCTACAAAACCATGTCAACGCCCAATAAACTACTATATGATGGTCTCGTATAATTAAAAAAAATTATATGCTAGTTTTTTACAATATTTGTTTTATATGGTAATTTTTGACAAGATGGTGTTTTTAAGTGGTACTTTCTATTTACCCAAATAAATAATGTAAAGAACAATGTAGATAACAAGTAGAAGGTGTTTGCTTCACATATAAAAGGTATCGGGTATTTGTTTCGAATGGATTATTTGTTTGACAAAATTTCAATTTCTAAATCCATTCCTCAAAACCGCAAGGTATGAGTTTTAGAAACTTCGAAAAAAGGTGAGTACGGGTCATAAAACCTTCATTAGTTTTTTTTAAAAAGAAAATAGAGCTTTTATTAAGTAGCCAAATCCAACAGAGCCAAAGTTATAACACTTTGGGAAAACGGATTGAAATGAATAAGCTTGGATACCCCCTCCAAATCACTACGAGTTACTAAGTGGGCTTTTGTATTACAACTTTTCGGGTGAGAAAACATACACATATCAAACCAAGTTCTATCAACATTAATATCATTGTAAATTGAATAAATTAGGGCTATACCCGTGTTCATGGATGAGATAGCCTTAATAACGTTTAGAGCGTTGGATTTTACCCATATCCTCTTGTAGCCAAATCTCCTAGCAATGGACAGAGCATACCTCACCACTTGGGCTTCAATGAATTATGGGAAAGACTGGTGAACTCTTTTCATTGTTGTCATTACAACAGAACCCTCTGCATCCCGGAGTACCACCCCCATCCCTGAAGGTCTTCCTTCCAATACGTGAGCATCCACATTGGCCTTAATACGTCATTCTGGAGGAGGCTTCTAGCTTGACACGGTCTGAGCTACGGTTCTAGCTGTTGGATGAAACACACGTTGGGCATAAGAATTGTACTCTTCAACATAATTGCAGTTAGAGATGGCCAGTGGGCCGGTTCAGCCCGGCCTAGCCCCAGCCCGACTCAAACCGGCCCACCAACGAATCGGGCCAAGCCCGGTTCGGCCCGCCAAAATGTGGGCTGAATACGAATCCCCATTTTCCAACCCTAACCCGTTTCGATTCGGTTCGAGAAAAAATTCGATTCGATTTAGCCCCTTGATTCAGCTCGGACCAGCCCGCTTAGCCCGGCCGGTTGGATTCGGCGAATTTGACCGTTGCATTATAGCCGTTATTCAACCGTTTCTATTGCCCTATATAAACCGATCAATTCAGTTTGCATCCTCACCAAAATCTCTCTAACCTCTCTCAATCATTCAATCGCTCAATATTTCAATCTCTCAATCTTTACTAATTATAATTAGCTTAATTATTAGTACTAATCTTATTCTTAATTACTCTATTAATCTTCATTAGTTATCTTAATTAGTTGATTTATTATTCTTAATTTAGTTGTTTATTACTACAAATCCTAAGAGAAAATGGATTCAAGACGTAGATTCAGTGTAAGCAGTTCTTTTGATGATACTACGGAGTTTGATCAAAACTTGGAGCAACAACTTTTCGGTACTCCGGGTACTCAAATTTCTCAAATTCCTGAAACTCCAACTTTACAGATACGTCCTCCTTCTTCTACTCCACAAGGTAACTCTTAAACTTCTAATTAATGAATGTTAGATTATTTGATTATGTTAGATTGAGTTCTTGATGTTTAATTAGTTATGATATATTTGGTTGATTATGTTAATTGATTAGTTATGATATATTTAGTTAATTATGTTAATTAATTAGTTAATTAACTTATGAAGGTGAAGGTGAAGGTGAAGGTGAAGGTGAAGGTGATGGTGATGAAGGAGTACCTGAGTCTACTCAATGTAGAAAGAAACCTTCCAAAGTATGGCCATATTTTGAGAAGGTTCTAATGACCGACGCTTCTTCCAAAGGGAAGAAATTCATGTGCTATTGCTTGTTATACAAGCAATTAGGAAATAAGCCAATAGCCGCTTATTCATGGAAGACTGGTTATGGGACGGGGACCTTATCCGGTCACTTGACCGGTGTACACAGAATAAACCTCGATGCATCTGAATCCGCAGGAGCAGCTGAATTTTTAAGTCAGACACAACTACACAGGTATATGGGTTCCATGCCCGGAGGAGGTATGCCTTTTATGTATAATAGAGATAAAATGATTGATGAAATGACTAGTTTTGTCATTGCTGATGAATTACCTTTTAGCTATGGTGAGAGTCTAAACTTTGAGCATTTTACTAAAACCACTTTACAACCTGCTTATAGACGTGTCCCTAGGAACACGCTTAAACGCCATACCCAAACTGCTTATTATAAATATAGAAGTAGTTTAATAGAAATGTTTCGCACTTTTAACGGTCGTGTTAGCCTAAATAGTGATACATGGACCTCTTGTTTTGGTGAACCTTTTCTTTGTGTAACCGCCCATTGGATTGATGATGAGTGGTATATTCAAAAACAAATCATTTGTTTTCAAGCTATGGAGGAGAGACATACCGGGTACAATCTTAAGGTAAGGATAATAGACTGTCTTAAAACCTTTCATTTACTTGATAAATTTTTTTCCCTTTCATTAGATAATGCTTCAGCGAATACAAAATGTATAAATTATTTGATATCTGAACAAAGCTTACAGTTGATAAATAGTGGAGAACTATTACATGTTTGTTGTTGTGCACATAATATAAACCTCTCGGTTCAAGAAGGTTTAGCTGAGTTAACTAACTTGCTTAACCCTATTAGGAGTGTAATTAAATGGATTAGGATTACGGCCTCGGTTAGGAGGAAGTACATGGCCTTGTGTAAGGAAAGAGGCCTTAGGAAGAAGCAATGGAGTCTAGATACACCGACCCATTGGAACTCCACATATAAATTGTTAAAAGAAGCCATTAAATACCGTGAGGTTTTGACAATTATTTATAACGAAACCCAAGCGACTCCCGATGAACTTATTTCTGATTTCCATTGGAATACCGCAATTTACATCCATGACATTTTAGCAGCTTTTGACCATGCAACCAACATTTTCTCTTATGTTTACGACCCTAACATTCATTTAGCTATATTAGAGTGTGTTACCGTAGTTAGCACTCTTACCTAGCATTTTAACGTCGTTCAAATTAGTGATGTAATTACTAGTATGCTTAGTAAATGGTATAACTACTTTAGTGAATTTCCCGTCATATACGGTATAGCTTCTATTCTTGATCCCGGGGTCAAGATTGTAGGTTTAGAAAACTGTTTAGAATTTTATTATAACGCTTTAAGTTTACAATACGATGTCAATGCATATATAGAAAAATGTAAAAATATTTTAGCTAGTTTATATGATCATTATGCTTCTGTTTATGCACCGTCCGAAAATGTATCTTCTTCTAGTGGAAGTTTCGCTACGCGATGGCAGCCAATATTTGGTAGAATTTTAAAAAAATAAAAAAACATCGGTTTCTTCTTCTTCTTCTTCTTCACTTTATATTATTAATGAATATCTTTCTTACCAACATGAAACCGATGCTAATTTTTCAATTATTAAGTGGTGGCCCGATCACGAATGGCAATTTCCCATTTTGGCGAGAATTGCAAAGGATATCCTTGCAATTCCCGCCTCCTCTATTGCTTCCGAGTCTGCTTTTAGTGCAGGTAGACGTGTTCTTGACGAGAAGAGATCCCGCTTATCTCCTGAAAGCATAGAAATATGCGTTTGTAAGAAAGATTGGGATCAAACGGAGCGTAGGACCCAAGGAATGAGGGAGGAGGACAACGACGAAGGCGATCCTTGGATGATGATGGACACAAGCGAATCAAGCAACAACCCATCTAGTGAAGGAGGTTCGAGGTCTGTCCCTAATTAGGCTAAGTACAACCGCACAAGCGCCCCTACAGGTACGTAACAGAACTACGTGGGTTTTGATTCTTTCGGGATACGTAGGCAACTTAATTTTGAAAATCAATATTTAATTATTTAATTAAATTTTGATTTTCTAAATTAAGTGCAAGCCCTTTCTTCTTATCACAACCCCCAAAACATGTTTAATTAAATTTTGATTTTCTAAAAAGTGAAATATGAAATATGATTTTAGTTTACTTATTTTAGTATACTTATTTTAGTATATGAAATATGAAATATGAAATATGAAATATAAAATATGAAAATTTGATTTTAGTTTACTTATTTTAGTATATGAAATATGAAATATGAAATTAAATTTGAAATATAAAATATGAAATATACTTTATTTGATTTTCTAAAAAGTGAATTAGTTTATTTGTTTGAAATATTTTAGATTTTCTAATACGTAAATATGAAATTAGGTAAATATACGTAATTAGTTTAATAATACTTAATTAAGAAAAAAACGTAATTCGGTTCGATTCGTTTCATGATTCGGTTCGAATCGGTAAGGATTTGGTTCGATTCGGTCATGATTCGGTCTTGGTTCGGTTCGATGCGGTCATGATTCGGTTCGATTCGGTTATTGATTCGATTCGATTCGATTCGGTTTGTGATTCGATTCAATTCGGTTCGTGATTCGTTCTCGATTCGGTTCAATTCGGTACCGAATCAAACTTCCCCGGCCTGCCCTTCATACCTGTCCGAATCCGGTCCTCTCCCCCCCCAGCCCGGCCCAGGGCCAGAACCGGCCAAGCCCACTCAGACCGGCCCCTTGGCCATCACTGATTGCAGTACCCAGCTGCTAACTTCACAAGATTAGGATGATCATTCTCAAAAGTGCCAAGTTTCTACATCGCCATGCTGCCCACATCAGTGCTTCCATCTTTAGTATCGAGGTATTATTTTCCTTGTTGTTTAGCCACATCCATCGTGATACGAAAGAATCCATGGGAGCTTCAGCTAGTATGTCCCCAAATTTGCTTCTTCTCCAGATAGCTTTTGCAGCTCGACTAGTAAAACAAGGTATGCATTATTGTTTCTACTTTCTCTCCATGAATCTGACAATACTCGTTCTCAGTTATATGCCTTTGGTGAAGGCGACTTTTTACCGCCATGTTACCCTTGATTGCATTCTATAGAAAATGTTATAGCTTAGGTGGGGATGACATCCTCTAAACAGACCTCCAGCAGCACTTAGAGACACTATCATCATGTACCTCTAATCTTATCATCCAATAACATGACTTCACAGTAAACAACCCATGTTTTGTAAAACGCTAATACACACTATCCTTCCCTCTGTGATGTAGTAAAGGAATAGCTAGAGCCAATGGGGCATCTGTCCCCAGCACTCCCGAACCTTTCCTTTATTCCAGCCAGCATGCTCATCCGTTAACAACTCCAACACGGTCATATTTTCATCAACATCATCGCTTGGTCGTTGAGGGAAAACAGGTGCTCCGTTTCAAAATAACCACTTGTCTTTCCATATTTTACCTCACTGCCATTTCCAACTCTTGACCCAATACCATCTCTCATAGTTCCTTTTACTCCGCACCAACTTCTCCACAGGAAGCTGTTTTGCCAATAGAGCTTGGTTAAAACATTTTAAGTCTCGAAACCCCAAACCTCCCATTGCCTTCGGCATGCATAGAGACTCCCACGTTTGCCAGTGTATTTTCCTATTTTCCTCCGTTGACCCCCACCAAAACTTGCTTATCATTCTGTGGATATCATCTATTATAACCTCTAAAATTCTGAATAAGCTCATCATGTAGGTTGGAATTACTTGGACAACGGTTTTGATTAATACTTCTTTACCCGACTTTGATAAGAGTTTTTCCTTCCACCCGCTCATCTTCTTCTATATTCTCTCTCTTAGGCTTGTAAAAATTGCTTTCTTCGATTTTCCAATAAATGTTGAAAGACCCAGATAGTTCTCATGCTTATCAATTTCTCGGACTCCCAAAGTGCTCACAATTGTGGCTCACTATCTGAAGATACTTGTTTACTAAAAGCAACTTTAATTTAATCTAGAACGACTTTTTGTCCAGATGCTCTTTCATATTTCTTGATAATATCAGCAATTTTTGAGTATTCCTGCAAAGTAGCTTTAGTAAACAAAATACTGTCATCGGCAAAAAAACAAATGGGATATCCTAGGAGTTGCTCTGCAAATTTTTGCTCCATAAATCTCCTTTTTCTTAGCAACTTTTGATAATAAACATGAGAAAGTATCTGCACATAGCAAAAATAAGTAGGAAGAGATTGGATCCCCCTGTCTTAGGACCTGTGTAGGTGTAGTCAAACCATATATCCCATTATTAAGCTTAAAAGAAAACGAAACACTTGAGATACAGTCCATCACCCTCTGTCTCCAACTATCCGAGAACCACGTCTTCCCCGTAACTCTCTCCAAAAAAACTCCATTCAACTCGGGATGAAAGCACTTTAATTTGATTTGCAGAAATAATCTTACCAAGGAAAGGTTTAAGCCTATTACCAAACGCATTGTACTAAATGTCAGGTTCCAACACCATATTGTCTTCATTTCACTCCTTATTCCAAACTCATGCCAACTTTTCAATAAGTTGCACTAGAGATAGCCATAGAGTTTGGCTTAGGCAGTTTGACCATTTCAGTGTCCACTAAAGCTTAGATTAGTCCATGCCAAAATGTTTAGTGAGGCAACTCAAATCGGGAGAAAGTATTGCATGGTCTGATACCCTTAAATAAATGCACGATTGGAAAAATAAATTCTTCCAAAATGTGGGAAGGTAAGGAATGAAATGAGTAAATTTTACGCCATTAACTGTAGATATAGCTATTGATATATCAAATATAGGTATTGATATATATAGAAATACTAAAGATATAAAAATATTGAGAAACTCATATCAGGTTTAGACATTATGATCTCATATATAGAAATAAAATTATAAAAATGCCCATGATATACTATGATATATTTATATCATATATAAGGAATTTCTCCTAACTGTATTATTTTCATTGCCAAAAAAAAAAA
The DNA here is from genome assembly GCA_026401315.1 of Dysphania ambrosioides. Taxonomy (NCBI): domain Eukaryota; kingdom Viridiplantae; phylum Streptophyta; class Magnoliopsida; order Caryophyllales; family Amaranthaceae; genus Dysphania; species Dysphania ambrosioides. Next base: position 23,445,265 of record CM048670.1, read on the forward strand.
GCATTATTATTTTGACTTGTAAGTTGTAACCTCCAAGGTAAGTCTTTAATTTTGCTCCGAGTCATATTAAGTCTCTAATGTGTTAACTAATCTTACTAACGATACACTAATACTATTTGGATCGTGTTGGTTTAGGTCAAGTAATCAGATTGAAGATCAGGCAAGGATTGAGTAGCTATGGGAGGTCTGCGTTAGTTTGACGGACCCATTTTAGACCTTAAAACTCCAACCCTTAAACTAGAGATGGGGAATGAGAGACTTAGACTTCGTTTGACCTCAACATCTTCATTAATTTGTGTGTCCACTTCTCATTTATATGAAAACTCTACAACATAATAACAACTTAGATAGTGGCGTTCACCGTCATGGTGGCCGGTGCGAGGCACCACACAACTTTTCCGGGGATAGAGTGGCAAAGAATTCAGTAGCTGGGCACTACATAATAGAAGATCGTAATCTTTTGTGTTGATGAATGAACGCAGCTATATAAGAAAAGCAAAATTAGACACGTATTTCATGAAAAAATATTTAATGAACGTTCTTTAATACTCCTTTGATAATATGGACCACCCCTACTACTTGTATTTCATATCTACCAGCTACATGATACAGAGTACATTAGGTTACCAACTTAGTTGTTCTAGTACATAATCATTCCACAAAACTCCAATGATAGTGACCATAGCGTATCTCTTTTTAGTTACACATTTGACTTTTTACAATTTTAAAGACACGACTTAAAACGTTGTTTCTCTAAATATTTTTAAAAATTTACAATATATTATTTTTTATAACATAATTAGAATTTGTGGTCAAAATTTATAAAATTTGACTCACAAAATGGAAATGTAACAAGTAAAAAAAGATGGAGGGAGTATTCATCTTTATATGCATGCGTGTACTCCATCATAATTTTTTTTATACTTACCTTAATTATATTATCTTGTGAATTATCATTAGTCTAGTAGTAACTTCACTTCTACTTACACTTGAGGCAAAATCTTAGGGAGGTAGAGGGAAGAAGGAGACCGTATAAAGATAGGCAATAAACTAGCATCTAAATCAAAAGGAGAACATACGAAGTACTAACTTAAGGAATCTACTTTCATGAAAAGATAAAAAACACTCAAAACTTGAATAATGTGCTACGTACATTCACAACTCTTCAGAAATGCTGAAAATATGGCAAAATCATCAGTTTGTATGAGCCAGTGCGAGTGAGAGACTGCAAGCATTTGGGCCCCCGTAGGCCTCTTTGCGACAAATATGTTGAAATGTCGATGGAGTTGTTGGGCCATTCAACAATTTCAGTCAAATGAAGTGGACCAAAGTGGATATTTAGTTGCTTTCGCACGACGCACATGCCTTCTAGGGCTTCTACGCTTACCCTATGGGCAATACGTCGTTCGTAATACGCGAAGCTGAGGTATTCTCTTGCAATGAAGAGTTAATGAGAAGGTTAGGATGGAAGATTTTCGCGAGACGGCCCAAGTGAAGATCGGCACTCTCGAAGGCGTAAGAAGCTTCCCTCAAAAGATGGGAAAGGCCCTCTTTGGGTTATCATTGTCTGTACTCTGTAGTGATGGCCAAGGGCCCGGTCCAGGTGGGCTGGGCCGGTTCTGGCCCCGGGCCGGGCTGGGGAGGAGAAGACCGGATTCGGACCGGTCTGAGGGCTGGCCGGTCCGAACCGGGCTGGGGTCGGGAAAGTTTGATTCGGTACCGAATCGAGAACGAATCACGAACCGAATTGAATCGATCACGAACCGAATCAAACCGAATCGAACCGAATTATGACCGAATCACGAACCGAATCGAACCGAATTACGAACCGAATCGAACCGAATCATAACCGAATCAAACCGAATTTCACATAATGCCATTAGAAATCAGAAGAAATGAATTATTTCAAAAGTAATTAAATGGTTTTATTCACGAATCACATTATGACATTCGTTGTAAAGTTTTATATTCGACTAATCACATTCATTTCTTTTGTCAATATTTTTCATTTTTCATTACATATTTACATAAATTACATAGAATCACAAAAAGACATAATCATATTTGATTCATATAAACTAAATTATATTAAGCTAAACCAACATTCATTGATTCATATAAACAAAATTATATTCTACTAAACTTACATTATTCATATAATCTAAATAAATTAACATTTATTGATTTATATAATGAATAAACTAAATTATATTCAACTAAACTAATATTCATTGGTTTTTATAAACCAAATTATGTTCAACTAAACTAACACTCATATAAACTAAACTAAGATTCTACTAAACTAAAATTCAGTGATTCATCTAAGTTAAACTATATTCAACTAAACTAACATTCATATAAACTAAAGTATGTTTAACTAACTATATTAAACTAAATAACATTCACTAATTCATATAAACTAAACTATATTCAATGAAACTAACATTCATTGATTCATATAAAGTAAACTATATACAATTCAACTAAACTAACATTTATTGATTCATATAAACTAAATTATATTCAACTAAACTAACATTCATGTAAACAAAACTATATTTAACTAAATTAACATTTATTAATTCATATAAACTAAACTATATTCAACTAAACTAATATTAATTAATTAATATAGACTAAATTATATATAATTCAACTAAAATGACATTCATTAATTCATATAAACTAAACTATATTCAACTAAACTAACATTTATATAAAATAAATTATACTCAATTAAACTAACATTCATATAACTAAACTAATATTTAATGAGTCATATAAACTAAAATAAATTGAACTATACTAACATTTATTGATTCATATAAACTAAACTAACATTCTTAGAAACTTAATTATATTCGACTAAACTAACATTCATTGATTTATAGGAATTAAACTAAAGTATATTTAAATAAACTAACATTCATATAAATTAAACTATATGCAAATCAACTAATATTCGTATAAATTTATTTATGTTCAACTAAAGTAACATTTATATAAACTAAAATACATTTAAATAAACTAAATTTTACAAAACTAAAAGATTTAGGCAGGGCGAATAGGGTCGGGCCAGGCCGAACCGAATCTTGGGCCGAATCGAATTTTTTCTCGAACCGAATCGAATAGGGTTAGGATTGGGAAAACTGGATTCGGATTCGGCCCACTTTTTTAGCGGGCCGAACCGGACTTGGCCCGGTTCTTTGGCGGGCTGGTCTGGTCCGGGCCTGAGACGGGTAGGGTTGGGGGCTGGGCCGGGCTGAACCGGCCCAGTGGCCATCTCTAATTGTGTGTAAAGGAGTAAGATGTCAATTCGGGTTACCATAAGGAGTTTGGGTTAATAATAATTGGGTTTTGTTGAAATGGGTTAGCTCTTATCTTTCCACCTCATTAAGTTTGAGTTGGGTTTCGTCGGTTATTTGTTGATCTCGGGTGGTTACCCCAAATTAGTTGGGCTAAAAAAATATAATCGCCATAAAGTATATTTAACTTTTTATATTATGTGCACTCGAATTATTTCCCTTGTAGTGAAATATACACAAGTCCAAGGTCCAACTCTACTAGGTCAAGGTTTGGTCATCATAGATTCATGCTCGCAGAGCGGCAGAGCCACGCCGTCCAACCCTCTAGGGAGTTTACAGTTACAACGCTTCAATCGGATCGTAAACATAGTTCCTGTTTCTCCACTTCACTCACTCAGCTGCTCAACAATGCAACAACTACACAACCAAAACCAACAACATCCAACAATTCCATGGAATTTTAGAATCCATGCCAAGATTAATCCCCATTTTAGCTTCAATTTCGACATTAATGTGCCCTCTCACAAACCTCCATTCACTCTCCTCCTCTACCTCAAATTCCGAAAATCTCATCTCTTCCTCTGCTCCGGTGTTCGATCCTCATCTCCTACAAAACCGAAGTTTCTCCGATTTTTCACGAAATTATCACCTAAAAAGTTCAACTTTTCTTCTATTAAATCCAAACTTTTTGAAACATTCAGCAGAAAAGTGCCGAAAAAGTCCAAACTACCGTCGTTGTCTTCCCGGAAAAGCATCGCCAAATCGCATTCAAGAAAAAGTTTGTGGGTCGGTTTGCTTGCTGCATTGTTGGTATCTTTACTTCGTTTGCCAATCATGAAGTTATTCGATTTTGATGAATATGGCATTGCTGAATTTCTTGATAATTTTTGGAATCATGTTGTTGAATCAGTGTAATAAAGTTTGTAGCTTTAGTTTTTTTGAAGCTATTATTTATGTTTGATGTTGTTCTTGAATTATTGTCAATATTGTTTGTAAATTTGAGGGAGTGCGATATTTTTTATGACAGGATTTAATGGAAAAGTGAGTTTGTGCTCAGTTTCTTGAATTTCTCAGTGAACGTTGTTACTCCCTCCCTTTCTATGTTTGTTTCTTGTTATTCGTAGTGTTGGTTATTGTGTTAATTAGACTCAAGTACTCAGGTCGGACATGGGTATGTGTGCAAGGGTGTTACTCGCCTATTTTGTGAAAATTTCACATGATTTTGGCTCTAAAGGAATTGTTAAGGTGTCAAGGATCTCACTTGGGGACTTTGAAGTGAAACGAAGGGTTTTTCCACGGCCATACTGGGTTATCTTAGGCAGTAAGACATAATGAAGGATATGATGCGATGTGGGTTGGGTTGGGGTGGGGTGGGGTGGCAATGTACTGAAAAAATAGAGCTGAGACTTGAGTTGTATTCATTGTAGATTTACACTGTTATGGTTACAAAATAGTATAACAACGAGATATCCTAGGCGTGGTACTAGGAGATAAACCTTACTGTTGGGATAGATAAAAGAAGAAAAGATGATGAACATGAGAACCGAGCACCAAGCATCCGGGTTGGGATAGTTGGAGATAGGTTGAGTGGTACAAAGTAGAATGTGGAAACTGATTCTCTATGAATCTTGGCAGGATTGAGACAGCAGTAACTCAGTAAGCAACTAAGCACTTTGTGGCGAGTAACCCAAAAATATACTTGGAAGAGATTGAGTATTAAACTTTTTAACAAAGAAACTGTGAAATTGTGATATTATGGAGAGGGTAGCCGCTGTTGGATAGGCTCAAGAGGGAGATTCACATGGAATTAGCGAGACAACTTGGTTGTGACAATGTGGCGATGCTGATGATCAACCTTAGCTGTTATGTTCTGGTTATGTGGTGGAACGGTCAGATGGGAGACTCCGTTGAAGGCTAGGGTGACAATGGCTCATACTTCCCACAGATTAGATTGTTTGATTGATTTCTAGCAGTACCTCTCAACTATAGCCTTGAACCTGATAAAACCACTTTAGTATCAGACTTCTGTTAAAGAGTATAGAACCAAATATATGTAGTCAAGTGATCTACAAAAAACTTTGTACATGACAGAAGAACGACGTCATGTCTTGAAATTTGCCCACATTGCTAAATGCCTGAGTACATCATTTGAATGGGCTGTTGCAACAAGCTGGCTACCTGAGGATCTCCCTTTAAAGCAGCTTCTTACATAGTTGATTCTTTGCCAACTCTAATGCCACTCAAACAACCTCCGCCTCTGCATGATCTGATGCTTCTATTCCCAATCACCTAAAAAAGTTAGGATGTTTGTAATATTGTGTAGGATAACTTTTCCTCTTCCTTTTGACCATTTCTCTGACTTCTCACGCTCAACTGCAGCATTAAAGAGTACCTTGGAGTATGTTGGGGGTGAATTCTCCTTTGTACTAATTCAAGTCAAAGTTTTACATATACTGTTTACAACGTTCAGTTCTTTCGTTTGATGTCATTGATTTTATTGTGTGAATGGCTTTTCCTGGATGTATAGGTAGATTATTTCTCTCCATTATTGAACAGGGCAATGGAAAATATCCCTCCTTTTCAAAACTATTATCATTGGTTTTATGGGTGATTCAGTCAAGTATTCTTACCTGTGGATTGTGCTTTGTGCAGCTGAATACATTCCACGCAAAACATGTGAGATATAGCCTCAAAATGTGTAAAAGTGTACCAAAGCCCAACAAGGCTAAAATGGCATGCGTCGCCTGAGAGATTCGAACTCTCGCGGGGAAACCCCATGTACTTAGCAGGCACACGCCTTAACCACTCGGCCAAAGCGACTTCTTATCCTCGGTTGTGTTTCTTAATTTTTATATCAAGTTTCAGTACTTCGTAAATGAGAATACAATATCATATTTTATTTCCCATCAAACACCTGTACACATTTGATCAAAGTTCTTAATGCTAAAAAAAATATGGAGTAACAAAAGTATATTTAAGCTTTGAAGCCATATTATTATGAGTGTAAATTAGACTTAGAAAATCTCACATTGTCTAAAAACCATTTCTTAATGATTGGGGATAGAGAGGGCTTTAAGCATATGATAATTGAACAAATTAACTTCCTCAAATTTTCTTGGATGTTCGGATATACCATGAAATACAATTCCAATTGTGGTGTTTTGTGAAAATTATTTTGAAGAAAGTCAAGATCAAGTCGTCTTTATCGTACAGTCCATATAAGTTTTGTGGCATCAAATATTACTCACAAAAGCAAGAAATCTAATGGCTTTGTCATAATGTTTTTTTTTTTATGTAAAGAGAGTCGTAAGCGTCAAGGTACCAACCGATATAAACTGGATTTGATCCAAGTCAACGGTATTAAACAGTGTTTGGAGGACTCCAGACGAAGACATGGCACATTGTATCGAAGTCAACTGTACCAGAATCTCCATGGTCGCACTTCTTACATTGTCTAAGCTTGCTGGAAGAAGAGAGGAGTAGGATGAGTGCTTTCAATGATGATATTGGCATTAGATAGGGGTGTGCGCTGAAAACAATCCATGCAATTCCATGCGCTTGCACAATAGCTCGATGCATTCAGTCGGGCGAGGGTTTTTACCTAGATCAGATTCATCCTTTTTGGAGATCGCTTATCATTGGTGAAGTTGTGGACCCTAATGTCGTAGATAGATTTACGCAAGACACCGAACATTTCGATGAACTTACAGGCCAAGTGTGATCTAGTCATCCCTCGTTTATACGTGATGCTACATTACTTCTGCATGGTATGCTACACCCAGATAAATCGGAGATTAGAGAACCCAAGGGTAGCACCATTACTAGAGTTCGACCTTGACGTGATTTCAGTGCTTGGGAGTATATGGAGAGATATGCTGCTCAGGGTTGGGGTCGTGGTTGAAGTCAATCTTCTAGCAGTACTCATACTATGGATCGTTTGTCCTCATTTGTAAACATGCCCTCCACTGGTATGTACATGTTTACGTGATGTTATTTTCGTGTTTCCAAGTTACTTGTAATTAAATGTTTTCATGTTTTCATTTGTCATTTTCTTGGCTGCACAAGTAGAGTGGACGTCGACCAATTTCCATATAGTGATGGAGTTCCTGGATTTATAATGTCGTATTTGGAAGGATGGAATGATGTTGTAGATGATGGAAATTGTGGATTTTGATGTGGTGCCGATGTGTTTCATGGTTCTGAAGACCTGTAGTTTATGGCACAGCAGACGATGTTCAATGAAATATCAACAAAACAACACAAATACCAAGATGTATACTATGATAGTTTGGATGTTGCGTTAGCACGTATCAATTAGGGTGGAGGGCACTGTGGCATTGAGCATTACATGGAAATTATCGTGGGTTAGTTTCCAATGGCCAATTTCTACAAGAGTGCCGTCATGTGCTATGGATTGGGAAACGATGGATTTCAGTGTATCCGTGTATTACCGTTCTCCCTTGGGAAAGTCCTACTAGCATTATGAGGCCATTAAGAGAATTTGCGATTACACACTTGGGCAGATATAAGCATTTTATTCGGTTGGATTTGGCTGATGGTTTTCCAGTACCACCGATAGCTACCTTATGGTTTCAAATTTGAAATGAAAGTGTGGTTGGTTGGGAAGATATATATAGACAACAAATTTAATTATGGAAATCAAGGAATGAACCTCAGCCCGCGTCAAATCACCTAGGAAGAGTCTTGCACCCTTCAGAAACTGAACCCACAAGTACTCTACCACAGAAATAGGCCACTCTACCTTATACTCAGTCGATACTTTTGGATGATAAGCAAAAGCAGGCTTAGGAGCGGGAGATGGGATGACCTGTACATACCCGAGCTGTCACAAGCATCAGTCGAGCATATAAGGCTCAATGATGTTTCGATACTGCAAGAAACCGAGGAATGCAGTCCTTGGTACCTTCTTAGCTGGGTCTCGAAAGTAAGGTAACCATTCAACCTGCAAAGAAAATGATTAGCAATCATCCGTCAAGTTAAACAAAATAAGGACATAAGAACAAGGATAACTAACCTCTGACGCAGTCGTATTATCAAGCTGCCTTCGAATCACCCTCAATCGCTCTGTAGAATTAGTAGTCATGCGGACATTCCAACATCCGGTACGAGGGTACCCTTCTTCAATGGGAATGCGATCTCTATGGGGGACGGAAGGCAAGGAAATACTCATATATCCATACCTGAAATAGAGTAAGACAACCAATGAGTTACTTACAATAAGTACGACCGGCTAATCCAAGCTGATGGTGCAAGAATGCTAGAATAGCCGATCCCCACGAGTATGTTCCAATAGTACTAGGTTCCCTCGCTTCTACTATATCACGTGGCCTCACCCTACAACCACTCTTATCAAGGAACAAACAACATCCAAGGCATAAAAGAAAATAAGCACTGAGTAGACTGTTCAAATGCCTAGGTGGAACCAGCTTTATACATAAATCATCGATAGCCTTGATATTTAATCCACCCCCTTGCCAATATTTATGAGTAGGTATCGATTTCCCTTCCCCGCGTCGGTAGCTCGATTCCTAATTACATCAAGGAAAATGACATAATTAATATCTCGAAAACATACATTTTATACTTTAGTAATCAACATAATTTAAATAATAACTATAATACTATATCCTAAACATACATTTTATATTTAAACAATTACCACAATTAATATAATAACTATAACACAATTAATATATAATAATATATCCTAAACATATATTTTATATTTAACCAATTACCACAATTAATATAATAATTATAACACAATTAATATATAATAATATATCCTAAACATACATTTATACTTAAGTAATTAACATAATTAATATAATAATTATAATAATATATACTAAACATATATTTTTTACTTAAGTAATTAATATAATTATTATAATCATCTATTTTATAATTCAACCTAAACATACATTTTATATTTAACTAATTAACATAATTAAAATAATAATTATATTAGAATTAATATATAATAATAATATAAGATATGCTAAACATACATTTATACTTAAGTAATTAACATAATTAATAGAGTAATTATAATAATATATTTTAAACATATATTTTTACTTAAATAATTAATATAATTATTATAATAATATATTTTATAATTCAACCTAAACATTCATTTTATATTTAACTAATTAAAATAATTAAAATAATAATTATAACACAATTAATATATAATGATAAGATATCCTAAACATACATCTATACCTATGTAATTAACATAATTAATATAATAATTATAATAATATATACTAAACATAGATTTTTTTACTTAAATAATTAATATAATAATTATAATCATATATTTTATAATTCAACCTAAACATACAATTTATATTTAACTAATTAACATAATTAATTTAATTATTAAAATAATATATCTTAAACATATATTTTAACTAATTAATATAATAATTATAATCATATATTTTAATTTAACCTAAAAAAACATTTTATACATAAGAAATTAACATAATTAATACTAGTTATTTCAACCTAAACATACATTTTATAACTAATAATATAATTAATTAACATAATACATTCATAATTAACTAATAATAATTATTACTAATAAAAAAAAGAGGAGAAGTGAATCGCGGCGACGGAAGAGGCGCCTCCACCACACCGCGGGGCGTCTGGCGAAGACACCAGATCCAGACGCCCTGCCGAGACGTTCGGGCGTCTGACGTAGACGTCGGATCCCGCCGCCCTAGCCGCGGTCTTCTGGCCACCGAAAAAAAAACTATTTTACCTCAACAGCCACCGCCGCCTCTGCGGGTGTTAGCCTCCGTGTCACCTCTTTGTCGGGTCTTCGGGACATAATGTATGAAGGAATTTTTTTGAAAGGATTAATGAATGATTTGTATGGAAGGGTTTGAAGTATTGGAGTGATTTTGTATGGATGAGTTTGATTTTGTTGATATAATGAACTAAGGGTATAAAGGTAATTTTATTAATTTGCGGGCAATACTATGTAATCGCGGGTAATGTTTAACGATCCAGTACATTAATACATGAAATTACACCTATAGGCAAATCAAACGCCTACACTAGGATAGTAAAATGGATTGTTATTAGGATATTGACCCTTTTCAAGATAATTAATTTCCCTTTCTATTAACACAAATTAGATAGGACATAGTAATGGGAAGAGACGTGTTTCATCGAATATCTTTTTACTTAAAAAAAAAAAATCAAAATATTTGAACAGATACAACTATAAAAACCGTCACGTCATGTGAGTTGTACATGAAATCCAAGACTAAGTATAAACAACTTGAACAAAATTTGAAATTGGCACGAAGTGGGGCCTACAGCGAGGATGATCTGCTTGAATGGGGCCCGCGAACACTTTCCTCTACGACAAGAATATACCACGTGCACGCGTAATACCGCGCGTGGGGAATCTGAATCATTATAGAAAACGGGGGACAAATAAAACATTTATTCAATACAAGTGGGACCCATCCGTAGCTTTCTTATTCATCGTGGCCGTAGATTATCCTGCCATATTGATCTAGCCGCTGATATGAGGAGTCAAAGCCCTCTCTTGATGGATTTCTTTGACTAAATATAGTGATAATGAGTGATGAAAATTAGAGTTTTTTTTGTAAGATTTGCCTTTCTTATACTTTAATTTTGTATTTATTATTTATTATTTATTAGTCTATAAATCCGACCTTTGACTGGAATGTCACTTCAATCAAGGTGCTTTTATTTGAAAGTTGAGGCACCAACATGATTGACAAAATTAGTGTGATATTATATTGCGATCCCATCTCAACTCTACACATATCCTAATATTATGACTACTCTCTCTATTTATTTATTATATTTGATTATTTATAATTTTTAAAATATCTTTTAAATTATAAAATATTTTTTAAAAAAATATACATTTAGTAAGATTTTACTTTGATATATTATTTGTTATAATATAATTATAAGGGTGATTTGCAAAAAATTACCCATAAAAAATATCATCTTGTGAAAAACTACCATATAAAAACAAACTTATGAAAAATTATCACATAAAAAAAATTCAATTGCACGATATCACTACAAGGTGATTTTTTGACCTTTTGCGTAGTTGGATGACACGTGTCCGTTTTTTTTATTATTTTTTAACGACACAAAATCGGGTCAACACTCAAAAAACCACCATGTGGTGGTATCGTGCAATTGGATTTTTTTATGTGGTAGTTTTTTACAAGTTTATTTTTATGTGATAGTTTTTCACCAGATAATATTTTTACGTGGTAGTTTCTTGTAAATTGCCTTAATTATAATTGTAGTCAAAGTTTTTTAAATTTTGACTCTAAAAATAAAAATGTAAAAATAAATAGGGAAGAAGTAAGTACCACATTATATTAGTAGTTCATTAGAATTTTTTCTAATCTAGTCTCATACAATAATTTAGTTTGATCTGATATATTAATTTAACTAAATTTAAATTTCATTTATACACTAAATTATATGAGAAATGTGATTAAAATTTATATGAGAAAATGTGATTAAATGAAAAGTTGTTAGATTCATATTAATATACACTATATAGCAAGTTTTATGAGATATTATAAAAAAACATATATAAAAATGTTAAAAACAATAATGGAATTGAAACAAAAGATTAAAAGGTCATTCCCTTCACTCAGCTCGAATTTGACGTTTCCAAACTAATACAGTAGTGAAATGAAAATTGTTATAAAACTAGTAATGATTGAATGACCATATGACCATATCCACTTTCAATTAATCATGAATCATGCATTTGGAAGTATTAACATTCACCTTAATTATTTACTTGGATATTAATTTTCATTAACCACATAGTAATCATATGTTATTATAACCATGTTGAAGTCAACAATGCAATATATAGAAGTCGAGAATGACATACTACGTACTGTTGTAACTTGTAAGCATATAAGGTATGGCATGTTAGATTTTTTTATTTTTAAATTTTTAGCACATACAAATTTATCAAGATTTATGAACTCATACGACGTCTGTAAATAATTCATCTATATCTTTTAAATAGTAGGGTTACACTTGTCATCTTTCTACCCATGATTATAAATTTGCAAAATTGGATATAATGGTCGAAATTGTAAAATTTCTAGTAGATGCCAATGCCAATGCCGATGCCGTCCAAGGTTTGCAAAAAGCTATTTTAGTTAATATTTACGCTTGTAATCTTTGATGCCAAATTTAAATAAACGTCTTGCTTGCTTCAAAGTTAAGATCCTTCTATAAGCATTTTCTTTTAACTCAAGACTGATTGATTGTTTGATTGAATAATTGTAGCATATTGCATGAGAGAGTGGCACAAATCAAATATAACTGTGTATAAATGCTTTTTTTTTTTAATATATTAAGATATATATATATATATATATATATGTATATATATATATAGTGACATGCTAAGCATGATTTGAGTTGCTTATATAATACTCCCTTTGTTTATAAAAGAAAGCTTTATTTAACTTTTACGATTTCAAAAACATAACTTTAGACATTTTTATCTCTAAATCCGTAAGATAAAAAATTATAAAAACTTGATATTGTAAAAATTTACATGTATCTAACAAAATTTCACTTAAATATATTATTTTTTATAATATGATGAAAATTTCTAGTTAAATTTTTTAAAATGAAACTTTAAAAGAAAATTGGAACTTTTTATTTTTTATTTTTTATAGAGACGGACAAAGTATTATATCACGTACAACAAGACTCATGGTTGGTTTGTTATCCTTACCCTTCCCGGAAAGTATCAGAGTAGAATGGAGAAAGGCCAAATATCCAATGATTTAAGGGCAAAACAGTCATTTACTAAAAAAAATGCATGTCATCACTCATCAGAATGCCAAATCTGTTGGTTTCATTTCAGGTACATACAAGTGCACTTCTTTCACCATATTAATGATGTAATCACACAAAATCAGAAAAAAGATATTAATAAGATTAAGTATTCATCTCTAAAATAAAAATAAAAATAAAAATAAAAAAGGGTTAAAGAAATTAAAATTCTTGATGGTAGGTTTGACCAGTGCTGCAAAATTTCCCTTTCGTTCCTCCACTCCGAAACTTCTTCAAATTGTCAGGATTATTTATTTATTTTTATTTTCCTTTTCAATTTCTGCGAGTTTGAATGCTTTAAGACCTGTCCTCATTTCTTGTTCAGCTTTCATTCAACTAGTTACACCTCAAATTAAGTCATCGCATTTTCTGTTGGATTACCCAGTAAAGATCACAACTTTATTGTACGAGGCTCAGCTGATTTCAGGTAATCTTTCCCCTTGAAGTCCTTTTTTTAAGGGAAACCATTGCTCTATTACAGATACGATAATTATGAAATCATTTTTACATTTGAATACCAGGGATTCAGCTGTTAGTTTGATCCAAATCATTGGTTATTTTTTGGGTGCTAAGAGATAACTAATGGGGTTGATTTTAGTTTAATTTTGGGTTTAATTCACTTAATCTTGTTACTTGTATGATTATATGAATTTTTATGGATCTGGGTATAATTGTTTTTTGGATTTTTTTTGTTAATGATAATACAAGTGGTATAGTAGGTGGCGTTAACATGAAGGTGATTCAGATTCTTGCAACTTTTTTGTTGGAGGATTTTCTGGGGGAGTTTCAGTTGAATGGGTAATAGACTTTGACCATTCTTGCTTAGAATTAGCATGCTTTTTTAGTGGAGTATGTATTTGGTTGTCATATTTTTCAGAATTCGTGGGTTTTTGGTCAGTTTTAGTATTGAGTAAAGATAAAGGGATTGGTTTTAGTTTTCAGTTCACCGTTTGTATTTGTCTTTCACCCAACAACTACCCTTCTACATTAGAGGGGTGTGGGGGCAGCATCATGTCAAGAACCATTGAAATTTTCTGGTGTTGTTGAGCAGACGTTTTAACCTACATGCAATTTTGATTTGGTTGGAGGGCTGCTGCGAAATAGCGAATGCCGTTGATCGAGTAAGGTTAAATGAGTTTTATGCTAATTTGGCAGCTAAGTAATCCACTTTTGGTTCTACTTCTTAGGCGTAGTCTTACAGGATGGCGGTCGTGTTTGAATTTAAGACCTCTATTTGGTGGTAATGCTCAGGAATTTAGTCACATTGGTTGTAGTTTAGGAGGTTGAGTTTTCAGATAAAGCATCATTCTACCTTGAATATCACCATGTTTCATTGATTCTTTTCTTTTGTCTAGATCAGTTGTATTTTTGGTTCTACTTCATGAATGCCTGTTGTTTGGTGTGGTGAGTTTTCGGGTGCTTGACTTGGCATCTCGGTGTTTTTAGGGCGGTGCTCATTTTCTGATTGTCTACTTTTAACAGGATTTGAGATTGAATTACATGCTTGAAGGGTTGTGAATAAGATGGGTTGTTTCACAGTTTTAAAAAGTAGAAAGAAAAAAGCTGATCAGGGTGTACATATTAAACGTGTACTTCCTCAGGAAAGTACACCATCAGCCCTTCCTGAACCACAAATCCGCAGTCATGCCCTGCAATCAGCTCCTCCAAGCTTTCGTACCAGAGGGCAGCCTGTACAACCCACAAATAAAGTGACAACTAATAAGATGCGTGCACTTTCTGCACCATCTAGCTTTCATGGGCCTGATAGAGAGTTATCATCAATTGAATATGAAGACAAAGAAGAGCTAAAAGCCCATGTAATATTACCTCAAGAACAAACATCACCTAGTCCACAGCCTCTCCCGCTCCCTTCACCTCATGTTTCTGGCCCTCTCAAAAGTACAGGGAGTTTTAAAATGAGAAATTCTAGTGGCCCTTTATCTGCTTCAGGTCCACTGCCTCTACCTCCATCAGGAACACTTCGGAACTTTTCCTATGAAGAAATTACTTCTGCCTGCCACAGTATTACTTCAGAAGCATGTACATCCGGGAGTCTTTCTTCAACTATGTTTAAGGCTTCCTTTTGGGATGTTTCTTGTAGTGCGAGAAAGATTGAGGCCACTGTTACCCGTTTTTACCCTTCAGCTCAGGTCATTTGAAAATCTTTATCTTTAGCATTGTATAATAGCTAATACACATATATTGAGACTATAATTATCAAGATTCTTGCAGAAAATTTATATGGCAAATCTTTTTTATGATTGCTGATGCTAACAGTGCTTATTTGGGACTTGAAGGGTTTGAGGGATTTTGTGATTGAGGTGAACACACTTGCATCTCTTCAACATCCCAATCTATGTAAGTTGCTTGGCTACCATGCACGTGAGGGATCTGATCAGAGGATCTTGGTCTACGAAAGGCTACACCATGGTAGCTTAGATCGGTTATTATATAGTAGATTAGATGGCCCTCGCCCTCCGATTGATTGGAACACAAGAGTAAAAGTAGCTTTATGTGCAGCTCAAGGACTAACCTTTTTACATGAACAAGGTCCATTCCAGGTATTTGCAATTTATCTTTATGCCTTCCTGGCAATGTTTGGCTTCAACTCTGCTAGTAATATTTGATGTCTATTGTAGCTTTTTATATACTCAAACACACATTTAGTTCAAGAACAAAATCAATTGATTTAATTGTGTTAAGTGAACTAGCTGGCTTGTGTGATGATATTTATCTTTCCATTTTTGCAGGCAATGTACAATGAATTTACCGCAGTAAATATTCAGATTGACAAGGACTTTAGCGCAAAGCTTTCTGGATATGGTTGTGTAGGCCTCCTTCCGGAAGTAGATCTCTCCAATGCCTCTTCGGTGAGTTATTCAGCTAATACTCTTGGTCTGAGGTCATAAACATGGTGTTGATGTTGTTTACACACTTGCATTAATAGTGCTAAAGCTTGAATTTTTCTTTTGCCTTTACTTTATAAACCATTTTGAAGTAGTCTCTAGTATCTTTAGATCAAGTTGAGAGGCTAGTGAATACACCTCTTAGCAATTGATTGTAGGCTAACAAATTTTTGTGTGTCCTGAGGAGATGAGGCCTTATAAGTTGATGGTTCATTGGTTTGCATTTTTTGGAGATGAGGCCTTATAAGTTGAGTCCTTATACTAGGGTATTTTCAAGTTCAATCTGGAACAATTGCAAGATAACACAAGCGTTATTGTGTGCTCCTTGAAAGAGAGAGAAGATCAAAACTGCCTGATAGAATGAGAGCTTTTTTTGGGTCCTCCTCTTAGTAAGTCTTGTCTTGTGTGAACGAATTTATGGAATAGTATGACGGGGCTTGGTAATAATGCTGTGATTTATATGGTTGCCCATAGTTACTGTGACTCCCAAGAGTGAACATAAAATTACACCATGAGTTTGGTTGAACCATCCTCCTTATGGGTTCACTGTAAAAAAAAGTGTAAACAAGTTTTGCTTTCTTCTTTTCAGGCACTTGGAAATCTTTCTGTAGAGACTGTGGAGAAGGGTTTACTCACCCCAAAAAGCAATGTATATAGCTTTGGAATCGTTCTCCTTGAAATTCTCACTGGCCGGAAAAATATGGATAGTCGTATATCCAGAGAGCAGAGGAGCTTGGTCAAATGGTGCTGGCCGTTCCTAGCTGATGAATGTAGGCTCTCCCTAATAATGGACCCTCTGCTGAAAGGGCGGTTTCCCATAAAAGCAGCAAGCACAGTTGCAGATATAGCACAAAAATGTCTTCAGAAGGACCCTTCAGAAAGACCAACAATGAGAACCATTGTGGAGAATCTCAAAACCATTCAAGATATGAAATATTCCTGCCGGTTTCCTCTTCAAGAACCTGGAACTGTAGCTGGAAAGCAGATGTTTCGATCGCCCAGTCTTCCACCTCGACAAAGTTATTCCCACCCTTCACCATCTAGGGCCCATGCCTCTGCCATCTCTCCTACAAGGCTGCTGACCTTGCCATTATCACTTCCTCCTCGTGCTTGCGCTTCACTTCTTTCGTTGGACGAGATTGAACGACAAGAGGCCCGAAAATCCTCATCATCAGTGGTGCTTCGAAGGTCTAGTGTTGAAGGGTTCTGATTGTTAATAGCTTGGTGTTTTATTTCCTCCCCATTTTTCTTTCCTTCTTTTTTGGGTTATACATGATTTATTATACAGTATAAATATGGTGTTCCCCTCTTTATCTCTACTCCCACATGCCTCATGAATAGCCTTGGAGGATAATGGTTTTGTAGATATTGGGTGTAAGCCTTGTAGAATCTGCTGCACTCTATGAGAGATGTGGTTTTTTTTTTTTACAAATTTTTATTTCCTCACCCTGAGCTCTATTGAGTAGTCATTGAGCAAATTTAAACTTCCGTCCAGATTGCCAAACTTAATTTGGACAAGAAATTTCTATACCAACAACAAATGATGGATGAAGTTCGATTTTGAATCTTAGGAAGAAAGCTTAGAGGCTTTGCTATTTTGCAAAATAGCGTCCAATGTACAAATAAAATCAGCAAATAATAGATGCAATTCCATTTTAAATCTTAGAAATCATCCTCAGCCCCTATAACTTAGAGGCTTTGCAATTTGCAAAATAGCGTCCACTGTACAAACAAAACCCACTATTTCACACAACGTAACGAATTTGTTCTGTGTCGTTGTGTGTGAGGTTTCCTTCCACAATAAACACTCGGCAAAATGCTCAAACTTTGCCACAGCAATGGCATCAGGGCCCTAAACTTCATCACCTACACATTCCATCACCCATTACGCTACTCCAAATCACCCTCATTCGAGATAGTCCCTTCTCTGGCAAGCTACTTGGTGAACACTCTAGGGTTTTCCAAGCAACAAGCTCGCTCCACTTCTGCCAAATTCGAGCAACACCGGTTCAACCAGACACGGAAACACCCAGTCTGCGGCGCCCGCTTCGCCGCTAAGGCCAACTCCGTTGTCGGATTCCTCAAACAAAACGGGCTAACCGATTCTCAGGTTCGGATTGCTGTGTCTTCACTCCCCCTTGTTCTGCTTTCCAGTGTTGATCGTACCCTAAAACCCAAAATTGATTCCTTTCTAAAATACGGGTTTTCAAAACCCGATTTCGGTGAATGGTCGCTGTTAATCCTTATGTGTTGCAAAGTGCTCAATTTCTTAAGGCAATTGAGTCTTTGAAAGAGGTATTGGAATGTGATGAGGATGTAATTTTTGTTATGAAAAAGTCAAATTGGCTGACAGTTAATGGTATAGTGAATAATCTCGTACCGAATGTGATCAAGATGAATTAAGATGAATTACTCTCTATATACTATTGTACCATTGACTGAGCAGAAGTTTTTGAAAAGATGTGATCCCGTTTGAGGAAGTCCACGAAGTTTATGCTGAATACACGGGTTGTTCCACTGTGGAACCTCTAAAATCCAAAGGAAGGAAGAGCAGGGGAGGAACCCTGAAGAAGAAATCAGCTACGAATTGATGCTGGTTGATAGGTAAGTTATTGATCGATATATTTGATTAGGACCATACGTCCATACCTGCCTTTCTTATCTGTAGATTGAGTGATGAAATCGGAAGACATATTTTTGTGCTTTTGCCATGATTCTCACAGTTGAAGTGTCTTCGTTGTCATTTTGTCAAATGCTGGATTTTGCTGTGGTAGCTGATTCTTTATGTTCCTTGAATATGGCTGTAATAATTTGTATTGGTAGTTGGACTTGGACATTCTAATGTCAATCTTTTATAGCTGGCTTTTGTTTACAATTGCCAAATCTTCTTGTAATTCATTTTTTGGCTTTCTGTTGATAACTAATTACTTAAGATTCCCCATTTGTTACCCCTTTTTTAAGGGAAGGGGTGTTCACTTGGAAAGTGTTTGCATAAATGTAGCATTTCAAATTTTTCTATCAATCAAGTTAGCAACACCAACTCAAACCTGTCGTCATCTAATGAGCCTGGTATCGCTTTTGATATAGACTTTTAGGTTTTCCCATCATCCCATTATATTAATTGGTTAGAATCTTAGGTATTGCTTGGGTGGGTGGGTGAGTCAAGTCAATGAGTTCCCTAGAATAGCTGGCTGGGTGCACATATATGATAGGTATGCATGTGCATGTAAGTATAGATGAAGACTGGATTGCTATTTGTACTTAATGTATTCCCTCAGAGCCTTTTCAATAGGCTACATTTCTGTTTTGCTATATCTTGAAATACAAGGCTATTTTCCGTATGAAGATTGGTCAAAATATGCTTTTTCTCGAATAGCCTTTAACCCTAATATTCCCATAGACCCAAATCACACGCGATTATTAACTGGTAAACTACTTGGTTTACTGAAGTCTTAGCTATTCAGCTTTGAGATATTTTGTGCTATATTCGCTGAACTACTTGAAAACGGCAAGATTTGATTGTCATATGCTAGGAGAGATACTGTTGATACTGAATATGCTTGTGCGTGCTGAGGAAATCAGCAGTGGGGGTTGAGAGGGAGGTATTCCAGTCAGTGCAAAGTAGAAACAGCATGCAAAAAATATACGAAAGCAAGATCTCCATATTATATGCAGGCAATGTCTCATAATGTTTTAGGCTTTAACCGAAATTAGCAATGTGTTTGAATGGGAAATTTGGAGGGGAGAAAAAGTGAGGGATCCATTTTTCTTGCGATGTTTACTAGCCAAATCCTATCATTGTTGGATGTTGGCCTACTGTCCTCCCCTCTTCCCTTTGCTCCACTCTTGTCCGAACAGTTTGTCGTAAAGAATCTTTTTGATAATTTAATGGGGATATGGAAATGTCTGGAGATGGCTCGGTTGCATTGCATCACTTGTTTCATCATAAATGATGATTTCATATACCAAAGTTGTGCCTTGCCCAATGACGCTTACCTAAAGATGTGGCTGAGGGATGTACTGGTATAACTGTAGATAGTGTAGACTCTAATGCTCCTAGTGAAATTATGTTTTTATCTGAATATCTTAGAGTGCAAAATTGTGTAGTGCATTGCAGTGCAAATGAATCCCAAGAGCTACTAGATCTAGATGCACAACCATCTGTACTTGTCTGTTTTTGAGAGATGCACAAACCGCTGTATGCAATTAATAACTTCTCTTTTAGCAGTCGTATGACCTTAAGTGTGCAATCTAGTTCGGCATCCTAGATGCCAAAGCAAGGTGAACCTATGACTCTTCTTCCCTAGAACGTCAAATCTTGTTCTTATTTTGCATGTCCTTTGATTAAACGTCAAATTATGTGTGTACTCCGTATTTTGTTTAAGAATCCAAATCAAACCTATTATTTTCATGCAACTCCTCTTTACATTACTTAACTTTACCTTTTTGATTTCAAATTATACCTAAAGATAGCTCATAAATAAACGGAAGTGGGGTTGATTCAAGTCGTAAGTTGCTTGATACAGTTTGAATTCGAGCCTTGCCAGTTCCCACAATAGAAACCCTCTTTGAAAGATTTGCTCATCACAGGTCAAGTGCTCGATCCCCGGGTCAAGTTGAAATAAATTGAGCATTACTTTGATATGAAATGTTGATGATTATAGCCCGCATTCATAATCATTTCAAATCCACAACTGTCCTAAAGCAAAGTGAGGCAAAAGAGTTGATTTGTGTATGGATTTTTCTCTCTCTAAGTCGAGAGCATTTTCACTCTTCTGCATGTCTTCCTTCTGTCACTCTTTTTTTTTTTTTAATTATATCTTCCTTATCATCATAATTCTTTTGGTGGGTGAATAATCACGTCTCAATATGGATAGGTCTGCTTTGGCCCTTATCTATAGTCTCCAAGGGGATATCCGGCGCATGGGACCTGTAATTAAACCCTCTTCGGAAGAGCACAATGTTGCGTTATTTGAAGCTTAGGGTCTCATTGCAGGTAAGTTCTTGGATTGGAGAAACAATAGTTTCTTGGCACATGACATTCAACTGTGGATCCAGAATATCTTGTCTTCTCATGGTCTTATTTTGGTTCGTAAGATTCAAGGTATCCCTGCATCAGGAGGAGTTTGCTAGGTTGCTTGATCATAGGGTTCTGAATTTCAGAGGTGCGTGTATGATTCTTAAGTAATGTCCTCCATTTCATGCTCTTAGAATCTTACAATTTGATTTCTAGTACCTTTGGGTTAGAAATATAGGAGGATAGGGCATAAAATTGGCTCATGTAGGTTTTCTAATGATCAGGCTAGCACTCAAATTACTATCTCAATAGGAAGAGCGTGTTTGGGATCTAGCTTGAATTTAAGAATGAATAGTTCATTTTACCCCCTTTATACTAATAAGTTGATAGGATTGAAGAGTGTTGAAAGGAACCGAACTTTTGTTGTTGATCTCTTTTCCCTGGAGGAGGAGGTTCCTTCGGAAGGGGATAGCAATTCAGAGCCATTTTCTGAAGTCCATTGTGCAAGCGAGTCAGCTTCTGAGTCGGTTACTGACCCGTGTTCGAAGAGAATGTTGGAAGTTCATGCTCAGTCTTCTTCAAAGGATGATGATGATGATATGGAGTATAATGTAGAGGAAGAGGAAGATGAAAACAGAAGCGACCATAGCCAAGACCAGAGGATGAAGATTCTAAAGATGGCTCCAGTGGAAATGATAGTTTGAATAAAGATGGTAGGGAAGATTTTGAAGAATAGTCGGATCCAAGTGAGGATTCTCCCGGGGGGGGGGGGGGGGTGCATGCAGGATCATCAAATTAAGATAGGTCTGATAATGCGAATTCTTTTGATAATATTCAGGGTATCAATAATCATCTTTGTTGGATGGAAGATTCTGAGCCTCTCTTCAAGTGTAATTCAAAAAGGAATCAGTGCCCATCCCTCCCCCAAGGCTTCGTTCCTCCAAGCAAAACAATTCGTTTATGTGTCCCTGTTGGTGAATGCTCCACTCTGTTAATGAGGTTTTCCTTGCATGGGGTTCCGGTTCCTAGATTGAGTTCAATGGAAGGGGTGCAGATGAATCTTTTAGTGAATCAAGCTTTGAGCTACATGCATGGCAGCGTCCCCAGGGAGATTCCTTGTTGTCCTCTCTTCCTGGAATGGCTCTAAAAGAAAACGTCCTCATGATCTCCTAAGCATTCCATGGAGCCCTGCCTAGGGATGGCAACGAATATTGGAACAGACCCGGATCCGGATCTGTGGATCCATATTCGTTTTTACGGATACGGGTCTTCAAAATTTAAACCCGACGGATCCGGGTCCTGTGACAGAAAACGGATCCAGGTATGAGTCTAACCATAGTATTCGGACCCAGATCCGTTACCCGTTTTTTCATTTATTCATTTATACTTGTTTGTATTGTTATTCAAAAGACTTGTAAAATATGTAAAAAAATTGATTTTGTTCATTTGTACTTTATTGTTTTGTAATATTTGAGAGTTATATGAACTGTATTTAAGTATTGAACTTAGATACTTCGTTGGATTGTTATTGTAAATGTAAAATATAGATTTATGAATTTGAAACTTATTATTATCACAAAAATAGGCAAAAATGTATGATCCATTTTAGATCCGTTTGGACTCGAATTCATTAGATTTGGATATGAACCCTTACTTTCCATACGAGCGGATCTAGATCTGGATCTATCCTTGAAAAATTGGATCTAAATCTGGATCCAGAAGGATCCAGTCCGTTGCCATCCCTAGCCCTAACCCTCCCAACGATGAAGGGGAGGAATCAGTATTTCTTGCAGGTAAGTATTTCAAAGGTGTCTTTAATTTAAGGTCTAGGGAGGAGGCTTGCAGAGTGAAGCGTTTGGCTCAAGGCTCCAAGTGGAGTAGTTTTGTGCAGAGAAAGACTAAAGGTGCATTTACTTCTCTGCAACTTACTTCCACGGGAAAAAAGTGCATTCCTATCTTGCTCTTGTCTCGTGCTTAAAGAAGAAAAATAAGACGGGGGTTAAAAAAGCCATATTCTCCCCATCATTTATTCCTAATGCCTTGGGAAGCTCTAAGCATTTTCATTAGAACTCTTCCCCTTCTGGTAAGTGCAGAGATTTTTCGGATCTTTTAACTGGCTTTTCCCATTCCTTCTCTTTGAATGGAGTTATTTTGGCAAGTGAAATGGCACCTACTTCCATTAATAGGATGTCTCATCTTGTATTCTATTCAACTGATTATAAAGTTCCCTCCACCGCCCTTTTGCTTCATCACCCTTATTATTCTCGCATGTTATTATCTAAAGTTATTCCTGCTACCATGGAAAGGTATGTCTCAGTTTCTGAGGTTCTTAAGCATAGTGTTTCTGATGATGAGTCTCCCCCCTCGCTGAGCTGGACATGAATAATCAGCGGTTATTGGTCTCGGATCTTTCAAGGGTTGACCCGCTCATTCCCTCTTTTAAATTTGGCCCATCTTGGGACCTAACTCCCTTCAACTCCAGAATCATGATTTACACCTTATCTCCTCTACTGCCCTCCTGCTTTTCAATTTGGCCTTCTACCAAAATTTAGCCCAAGCTAGCCCAAGAATCTGCCTCATTAGAAAATTAAACTCGTGATAACGTGGACTTCTCATCTTTTGAGTATGCATGGCCTTTCTTGTCTGGCTCTTCTTTGATCTCGAAGTCATCGGGGTCTCTCATGGAGGTGGAAGGTGTTACTGCCCAAGGCTAATCTTTGCTAGTGTCTAAGTTAAACATGCTGGTTGTCTTGTCGTCATCTTTTGCTGGTATTTCGTCTTCATCCTCTGCTGGTTTGTTCTTATCTAAAGACATTATGTCGTCTTTTACTGGTTCGTCCTTATCCAAGGACCTTTTGTTTTCTTCTCTCGGGCACCCAAAAAAGAAAGCTAGAAGATCGAGGAGGGGCAAAGGAACAGGAAAACTATGAAAAATCTCTGCAGGTCATTTTGGGTGGAGCAGTACCCTTTAATATAGAGGAGCACCATCAGGTGTGGCTGTAGAGGATCCTCCCTTGGCTGTTGATATTATGCATCAGGAGTTGCTGCCTCATGTGGTGCCTCCCATTAATGTGGTTGATAATCAGGCTCAGGAAGAAGCTCCCTTTGAGGTGGTTGATGAGGTCTAGGAAGAAGATACTTTGATAAGGGGTCGTAGGCATGAATTTAGGGAGGAAGGACATCATAGGACAAAAAGTAAGAAGAACAAGGTTTACCAAGGTTTTTTTGCTAGAAAGTTTGGTCTCTTTGATGATGATGATGATGAGAGTGTGTTTGCTGATGTGTTGGATGTTTCTGATAATGAAGGAAATGGTTTACACTACGAGGGCATGGTGGCTGGCCCTAACAAGCCACACGAGGATAAATGAAGATATGGGCTTGGAACTATAGGGATTTTGATGCTATTTCCACCCTAACAGTTCATTTTATTAGTAGTAATAGTAAGATGTATAATATAGATATTGTATTTTCATGTGAAACTAAGGCTTGTGTAAAAGATATCTCGCCTCATTTTGTAAAAATAGGTTTCATGGCTTAGATGTTATAGGCATTGCAGGTGGATTGTTTTTGGGTTGGAGAAACTCAAGCAGGCTTGAAATTTTAGATTCTTGTAAGATTGTAATCTTTGCCTCAGTTGAAGTAAACAATATGGATGTTTTCTATGTGTTTTTTGTTTATGGCGCTTCGATAATTCATCAATGGGATCATCTTCATGACCTTATTCTAAGGCATTAGGGAAACATTATTTAATTGGTGAAGTGGAATTTCATAGCCAAAAACTAACAAGATCCCATAAGCTAAGAGGGTTATCATCTTTTTCATCATGGAGGTTGAGGTTGGGTCTTATGGAAATTCTTTATCAAGGAGCTTGATTCTCATTGTCAAATAATATATTAGGGGAGGACTGCATCTTTGAACAATTAGATAGAGGCTATTGTAACGAGGACAGGAGGAATCTCTTTCTAGAGGTTAGGATCTTCAAATTCCCTATTATCCTCTATGACGATGGTCTTATCATGTTGGATTCCGCTCTTAGGCAAAAAAGAATCCCTCGTTCGTACCATCTTGAGGCTGATATTTCTTATTTAAGGAAGTGCATGATTTGATTGAGAAATCTTGGACCAGGAAGTGGGTTCTTGAGTCAATGCAAAGCCTTACTGCTAACTATAAGACTATTCCGCATTGTCTAAAAAACGGTGCTTAAGCTTCAAGAAAGAAAGGGGATTCTGCTAATTGAGCAAGCCTCAAAAGCTATTTCTAATAAGGATGTTGTTTTGGAAATGACGCTTCAATGGTGGTATTGGAGATAATGAGCAAAGTCGAGATGGCATAATTTGGGAGATAAAATGACTTCCTTTTTCTTCAAATCTGTGAAGGAGAGGAAAACAAGGAATGAATTTGTTGCACTGAAGACTAGAGAGGATTTGTGGGTTGTTGAATCTTCAAAAATAAAAGTTGAATTTTTGGATTTTTACAAAAAACTTTTTGTTGACCAGCCTTCTCGTGTTGATTCATTGGTCAGTGATTCTTCCTATCAGCTCTGTTCCTATGATTCTCAGAATTTTGATTGGTTTGTTAATCTTCTTAAATTGAAGTCGTGTCGTATTCATCATCTTCAACAACCTTTTTTGAAGGAGGATATTAGAGCGGTAGTTTTCAGTCTTAGTCCCCTTAAGTCCCTAAGACCAGATGGCTTCCCTCACTTGTTCTTTCAAAAGTTCTGGGGTATTATTGGTGATGATCTTTTAGCTGCTATGTCTCAATTTTTTAATGGTTCAGATATATTAAGATCTTGGAATAAGAGTTTTATTTCTCTTATCCCGAAGTTTAATAATCTTTAATCAGTCAATCAGATCAAATAGATCGGGCTTTGCAACTCGATTTACAAAATTATCTCAAAGTGTCTTGTTCTCAGGCTCAAAATGGTGATGAAGGATGTCATCAATGAGTTTTAGAATTCTTTCATTCCAAGGAGGCTCATGTAAGACAATTGTATTATTGCCCACAGATCATGAATTGGGTTAGAGCAAAAAAGAAGGGAAGAGACTTTGCAGCAATTCTAAAGGTGGATTTAAGTAAAACCTATGATAGAATAAGATGGGATTTTATAAAGAAGATCCTTCTTGTTATGGAATTCCCTTCGATGTGGATTCAATGGATTATGCAGTGCATCAATTCAGTTTCTTATTCTATTTTGGTCAATGGGGAGCGTACTCAATTTTTCTCTCCGAATAAAGGCTTGAGGCAAGGCGATCCTTTATCGCCATATCTTTTTATCCTCTATATGTAGGTCTTATCTTCCTAGCTTGAGCTTCTAGAAAGGAGGAAGGAAATTCAAGGCCTAAAGGTTGGCAGAGGGCCCCCGAGAATTTCTCATCTCTTTTTCACGGATGATGCTTTGTTCTTCTTCAAGGCAATCCCGAATTCTTGTCTTATTTTGCCTTATTTCAGGAGAAATTGTGAACTCGGAGAAGTCTTCTATCATTTTCTCTCCTAATACCCCATTGAATTTTAAGAAATTTATGCATAAGCTGTTACGAGTAAAGCAAAAAGATTCCTTGGGAACTTATCTTGGGGTTCCAATGGAAGTGGATGGTAGGATTGAAATCAAGCTGGATTTCATTTATGAAAACATTCAACGGAAACCAGGGTCCTGGAAATTTGGTT
Source organism: Dysphania ambrosioides (assembly GCA_026401315.1). Classification (NCBI taxonomy): domain Eukaryota; kingdom Viridiplantae; phylum Streptophyta; class Magnoliopsida; order Caryophyllales; family Amaranthaceae; genus Dysphania; species Dysphania ambrosioides. The sequence continues at coordinate 23,472,069 of CM048670.1, forward strand.
TGCTAAATCAAGCAGGGAAGGCGATTCTTATTAATGTTGTTCTTGTTGCCCTAGTTTCTCATGTGATTATTTTCTTTCTATGAACCTTATTAAAGAGATCAATTCAGCTCTCCTCATATTCTGGTGGGGTCATGCCGGTGATAAGAAGCCAATTTATTATTGAAAGATGGAATTATTGTTCCTTTCAAAGCAGGAAGGGGGAATGGGGCTTTGCAACATTTCATTTATTAATTACTCAGTGTTGTTTAATCAAGCAAGGAGAATTTAGAAAAATCCTCTAAGCCTTATTTCAAGATTTATTTTGGGGAAGTATAAAAGTTCTCCAATTGAGGTGGCATAGTCTAGCAATATTAATAATAAGCCCAAAGTATAATACCCCGTATTTTAAAAATTATATTAAAAACTTTATATGTTAAGTTTTATTTAAAATTAAATGTACATTATATATTAGCATTTTAAATCAAATTATTTTAAGAACGTTTTAGTACAATTAAATAATTTAAAAAGTATTTTGGCCCAATTATAATTATGGACCACCATTTATATATTATATTTTATAATTTTATTAAGAAAATTATTTAATTTCATAAATAAGTATTTAATTACTCAATTATTCCATTAAATTTCGAAAAAACCCGCCAAAATATCCCCAAAAAATATCCCAAGTATCCACTTTTAGTCTAGAATATTCTAGAAGATTTTAAAATATTATTTTTTGAAAAAAAATCAGTTAAGATATTTATAAAGATTATTTTTTAATTTAAAACCGATTATATTACGAATCGGATATATTTACCAAAAAAATAAAAAAATAAAAATCGACCATATCTAATCATGGCTAGCTGCCATGATTATTATTTTAAAAAAATTTAAATTCTTTTTATACTATTTTATCCTAATTTAAAGGATAGTTTTAGTTAAAAAGATAGTTTTACTTTAAAAAATAGTATATTTTCTAATAAAAAAAAAGAAAATAAATTCTAACCCTATCTTTTCCTTTTTCTATGATTGATATTTAAAAATAAAATTTATTATTATTATTATTATTATAAAATCTTATCCTTTGTAACTAGTTCTGATTGGTCTGTTTTGAATTAAATGATTTTAATTGGTTAAACTATTTAATAATTAAATTATTTTAAAAACAAAAGATTTTTTTGAAAATTTAGAGGATAATTATCATTTTAAATTCATATTTATATTTTAGTGTTTTTAAATCCTAAAATTTATCCTAACTTCTACTATAAATAGACCCTTTAAACTCACTTAATTTTTCACACAAAAATCATTAAACTCTTTTTACTCTCTTAAACTTTCACCCTCTCTCTATAGTCTCCCTCTCCATCCCTTCGGGCACCTTGCACCACCACCAATCACCGTGAGCCTCCTATTTTCTCTAACTATTTTAATTGTTTTACAAATTGTTTAGTTTTTAAAACTATTTCTAAATTTAATTAAAGTTTTAATATTTTATGCATATTATTTTGTTTCATTATGTTTATTAGTTCATGTTAATGGATAGGAATATCATCTTGAAGTTTATTAGGAATTTTCTAGGAAGTACTAGAATTTAAGGTACGTCTATGTGTTAAATCTTCTTAAGTGCAATTAAATGTTTTGTTGAATGATATTGTATTAAGATATTTTTATTATGTATTTTTCTAAATAAATTATAATTTAAATTTTATCCATGTACCATTTTTTATATATGTATATATATGGTTATTTATTTGAAATTCCGATTTAAAAAAAAGTGATGATATTCTATTATCTTATTTTATTTAATATATATATATATCATGTTTCAAAAGGGTCAAATGACATTTGAGATTTAATAATTTTCAATGATCTTTAATATTTAAAGTAAGATATTTGTATTTAAAGAAGTTATAAAAGGAGAATTATTATTATTATACATTATAGCTTGATTTCATTATCAAGAAGGGTTCATGTTTATTATTATTATTATACATTATCGCTTGATTTCATAATCAAGAAGGGTTCATGCTTCAAAGTCCACTTATTGGCAAATAAAAGGAAACTCCAAGGATAGATTCGTGATGGGATAACTAACTTGGGGTGTGCACACTTAGGATCAAGGAGGGGATATAAGAAGAGGAAATTGTTTTTATTAAGTGTTTTAATAATTCCATTTGTATTGGATTATTATCAAGGAAGGTTTGATGTTTATTAATATATAAGAAGGCAAGATTGAAATAAAGGAATTTAAAAGTCAAAGTATTTCTTTTAGCATGTATATATACACATTGTTTTTACACTGACACATATTTTCCTATTTGTTTTGGTTCGCCTTACTTATCATTTATGGTGAGTAGGTTTGCAGGAATAAATGTGCATGGGAGCATTACATCAAGGGACGCATTACTAGTTAGGAGTTTTCATAATTTTTCTTAATCAACTTTTATACCTTTGGATAATCAAAATTATAATTATTTTTTTATAAATAAATCAAGTTTTTCTTCCGCTGCAATATAGTGATTACTTAGCACAACTGAAGCGTGGTAACACGTGGCGGTAATACCCTTAAGTTACTAAAATTACTATCATTATTATTATGTTAGTAATTTGGGGGTGTTACACAAAAGGTCGTGAGTCTTTAGAAGCATGGTTAGGGCTGCAAATGTTATGAAGGGTGAATTGTGTAAAGTGATTGGTAATGGCAGGAGTATTAGCATTGAGGATGATACCCGACTCTCTAAAGGTAAAGTTATTATCAAGATTTCAAATCTTTAGCAAAATGAGGAAAATCCAATATGGGTAGCTGATCTTTTCAAGAGTAATACTTCATGGGATCAATATAAGACTTAAAGGCTCTTTAGAAGGGATGTTGACTTATCCATTCTTAGTACTCATATTTCTCCTAGTGCTAGTAACGATGATTTACTATGGTGGAATTCGAGAGATGGTGAGTTCACGGTAAAGGAAGGTTGTCGCTTTTTGAGAAATCAGGAATCCTCTCATGTCCATTGTTGTCAGCTTAGCATGCTTAATGTTCAAGGATTTTGGAGCTAATTCTGGAAACTGAAGCTTCCTCCCAAAATTCTTGTTTTCACATGGAAGCTTATCTAGAGGGCTCTTCTGGTCCAGGATGAGCTGTCAAAAAGAGTCCAGAATCTTGATACTAGCTGCTTGCTGTGAGGCAGACAGAGAGAGTCTCTTGAGCATCTCTTTTGAGACTGTGATTTGGCAAAGCATGTCTAGAGGTCTTCAAGTATTTAGTCTACGTATTGATATGGAACCCTGCTTCGAGATTTAGTGTGCCAATTGGGTTTCTTATCTTATTAAGGAAGGGTCTTAGTCCTATGGGAAAGCGGAGTTATTTATCATAATCAATTGGAGTATATGGCTTGAACAATGTTCTTTTTAACAACTCAAATCCAAATCCGGCTTCAGTCTTCGGCATTCTTAATGAATGAAGTGGAAGACTCTCACAAGTCGGAAAGATTGAAGAGAATAATCTCAATACTCTCATTCAAGCGTCACCTATTGTCAAAGTTTGGACATTGGGTAATCTTCAGGGAAGAAAGCTCTCTATTGTTGAAGTTGATGGCGTTTGGAAGATAGTCAGAAAAAGAAGTTAGAGATGGTTTGTTGAAGATGGTATAGGATAGTATATTCAACTTGGTGAGGGGGAGTTTACTCAAGGAAATCAAAGAGTGTGGGCATCTTCTTCTCTTCATGCCGAACTCTTGGCGATTCTTAAAGGCCTAAGGGAAGTCAGGCGAGTGGTTGATACGTGTCTCCTCCGTACAGATATTGTTGAACCTCTAACTATCTTTATGGACTTGGCTAAACCCCCTACGGAATTGAACCAGCTTATTCAGGATATTAGGATTGAAGTGTATACTTTTTTGTTTTTTCCTTGTTTGAAGGTTTCTAGATATCTTGTGGAAAGAGCCCATATATTAGCTGTTTCAGCTAGGATGGGTTAGTTTCTTCTATTTTTTTTTATGTAGTGTAGATTCTTGTCCAAAAAAAAAGAAATGTTGGCAATTGAGTCGATTCATTGACACACCTAGAGTCCTTAGGTGGCTAGACCCTCATTAAAAAGGGTTTATAATACGTGAATCACTAAATATCGCTCGTATTTTATATGTATTTCACACTTTCTTTACAATATTACCCTTATATATATATATATATATATATATATATATATATATATATATATATATATATATATATATATATATATATAATTTGTATTTACTAACCTAATATACTAATTATCTAAAGTTTTAATTTACTAACGTAATTTAATCCATTTACTAACTTAATCTATTAATTATATAACATTTTTATTTACTAACCTAATTTATTAATTATCTAACTTTTTAATTTACTAACTTAATTTAACCCTTTTTTTCCTATTACTTATAAACCCAACCTTGCCCATAGCCTACCTACCTTTTTATACTTTTCTACATTTCTCAAACACAACCTCTCAAACTCTCCAAAAAAAAAAATATCAGTTTTTCTCCTAAAAAATTCACCTCTCCCAAAAAATCAAAAATTTTCCAAAACATTCACCACGTCAAGAGCTGACGAAGAACCTAGTCGAAACTTGAGTGGAAGAATAAGAAGAGTTGCCAGTGAAACTTTAAGAGGATTGACCGATTCTTTATCATCAAATGTATGTATATTTTGATTTATAAATAATTTGAAGTTAATTTACATGGATTATTTTGATGTTTATTTAGAAATATTATTGTATTTAGTGTGTTGTTTCATTCTTGTCCATCTGCCATTGTTATAGTTTTGGTAGTTCACATCTAGGAGATGGATTATTGGAAAAAAAGTTATGGGAACCTTGTATTTTCCACGGTTCCCATAAATTATTTCTGTATAATGAATCTAGTTATTATGCTTAATTAAATAATGTTTAGTTGTAAATCGACGGAAAATTAGTTAATATTACGTATTAGTTATGCTTACATATTTAATGATTTTTATTTCTTAGTTAATATTAATAATAATACGTATAACTATATTAATATTACGTATAAGTTAATTAATATTTATTAGTTAATATTAATAATAATAAGTATAATAACATTAATATTACATATTAGTTAAGATTACGTATTAAATTAGTTAATATTAATAATAATACATATAATTACTCATAATGTTTATGTTTGTATTTTTTTAGTTAAATCATGATTAATATTTATGTTTAGGTCAATAATTACTAAAGATGTAGTTAAAAATATTAATGTTATTAGGTTAATATTATTATTATTAAGAATAGAAATTCGTTTTTATATAAATTAATATATGATTGTTAATAATAATGACTGATTTGTATTAGTTAATATTACGTGTTAAATTAGTTAAGATTAGACATGGTCACCGGGCAGGTCCGTGCGGGCTGGGTCGGGCCAGTTAGCGGGCCGGTCTTGTGAATTCGGGATCGGTTCAGGGGGACGGGCCGGTCCGGTTTCGGGCTGGGGTTGGGTAGACCTGACATTGCTTTTAGTATTGGTTTGTGTGCTAGGTTCCAATCAAATCCCAAAGAAACTCATCTGACGACAGTAAAAAGGATACTTAGGTATCTAAAAGGAACATATGATCTGTGTTTATTTTATCCTAGCAGTGATTCATTTGATTTGAAAGGATATGTTGATGCTGATTAAACTAGAGATTTGGTAAATTGTAAGAGTACTTCAGGTATGGCTCAATTTCTTAGTCCATGCATGGGTTCTTAAGGTTCCAAGAAGCAAAATACCGTTGCTTTATCTACAGCTGAAGCAGAGTATGTTGCGACTGTTGCTTGTTGTTTTCAATTACTTTAGATTAAACAACAACTAAGAGATTTTGGCATTTTACTTGACATGTGTTCCAATCTATTGTGATAATACTAGTGTCATTTGCATCTCTAAGGACCTAGTTCATCACTCAAAGGTAAAGCATATTCATATAAGACATCACTTTTTAAAGGATAATGTTGAAAAAGGCTTTATACAGTTAGATTTTTGTCAAACTGAAAATCAAGTTGCTGATATTTTTACAAAGCCTTTGAACAGGGATAAGCATGAAAAGTTGAGAATGGAACTCGGCATGATGCGAATCCAATGAGTGCACCTGAAGTTTCCTTTGAGATAAAAATGAATATGACTAACATAAAGTAAAACTGACACAATATATATTGTGCTTTTGCATATCTAGAGTCTTGCCATGCAAAGGAACTTCATGATGTGTTCCTTTCGAGTTGTAATTTTGCACTTACATGATTTTAACTTTTTCGAGCGTGTTGCCTTGTTCCGATTCATGTTATGTGGTTAAGCTTTTTATATTTTTTATTTAATTATTTACTTTTGATAATTTTTTTATTTATCGTAATTTTTTTTATTATTTTCTCTCTTGAAGTTCTTCCAAATTAGTTTCTATCTTTTTCTTCTTTTTGCATGTATGCACGGTCAATTATTATGCTGTAGATACATGCTGCTTATTTTATTTCTATTCCAACTCAAGAGTCCTCTAATTATGATATATTAAAAGTTAAGCTTTTCTACATTTCTTAAGCACTCACCTTTCCTAAACTGACCCAAATTCCTCTTCTCTTACCCGTGCAAACCAATCCCAAAACTATCCAAACCCAATATTCACTCATACTCTCGTGGCAGCTCACCCAAAAAACCCAAAACTACCTAACCTTTCCTCGCCACTATCAATGTGAAATACTAAACCCAATAAGTTACCCCCATAAACCCAATTAATCCCTTCTCTCCACGTGACAAACTACCCCACTTCTCCCAAATTCCACCACTTCTTACTACTTGAACATCAGAACCTCAACATCCCCAAATTCCAACTCACCCTCCTTTTACCTCATGAAAACCACAAAAACCCCAACCCTAATTCTCTCTCTTCACTCAACAATGATAAAATAAGGTTTTTAAATGAGGCTTCTAGTGAAAAAGGAGTGGAGACTTAAAAAGATGAGAATGTTGAGCATAAAAAGATGTTAGAGGAGGAAAATACAAAATCTAGGGGGAAGAAATTAAAGAAAAAGAGAGGATGTGAATAATGAAAACGACCTTGTACTGAAAAGGTTGAAAATTGGAGAAAGTTGTTGTAGAGAAAGTTGAATAAGGATAGAAGAATGAATCAAGTAAAGATGAAGTTGTGTAACGACGAGTAGCCAATATATCTCAAAAGGAACAAGTTCCAAATGGCAATGGAACAAGTTTCAATTGGGAAAGGAACTAGTCCTCCGATGGGGTTCACATCATTTTGTGGATTTCAATATTTGAATATTGTTGGTGCTCTTGATATTGCCACTAATTATATCACTTAAAGGCTTTTAGTTCTCCAAGGACCAGTGAATGCATTGGTTTAATCTATGTCTGCAATGGAAGCTAATGTTCATACTCTTAAGAAGGACAAAGTTGATGAAGACACAACTCCTACCTCACACCAACCATGAAGCCGATCTACCTATCCTTTAGCTTTTAATATCTATTTTTAGTGGTACTTTTGATGTTGGATATTTTCTTCTCTATATATATTTTGATATGCCTATAACACTTTGTCAGATGAACGTTTTTTTAGTGTGCTTTTCCATTATTGAATCGTGCTTGTTTTAGTTAAATTTGTTTGTGTTTTAATTATGCTATGTTTGGAACTTGAGTTTATTTGGAACTTTGAGGTATTGTACTCTAGTTAGTTTCGTTCCTTAACGAGATGATGTGTATGGTTTGTTATTGGGTTTTTTCTTTTAATTGATGCTAAAAAGGGGGAAATAAGGTTGCAAACTCACACCAATCTCTACTATATAGTTCTAATGCTCACTAATTCATGCAAGTTCATAATGGTAGTCTATTTTCAAAGTTTCTATTATAAATGTGTTCCTTTCTAATTGGAACTCCAGTTTTTAAAGCTTTGAAAACTTTGACTATACTTTATGTTTTTCTATTTTATTCTTTATGTTTTAGTTATTGTCTTTATTTTTCGTTTACACTTAGTTTTTTATTTAAAGTTAGTTTAGTTTTACTATTTGTTATTTATCCTTGTATTTGTGTACAAGTTTGCAAAGTTTTGACATCACCAAAATAGGGGAAATCGTTGTTTGATTTTGGTGATTACATAGTTTGCAAACTTACTTGATGTGTGTTTTAGTATGTAAAGGTTTTGATGTGTGGTTCAGAGTAGAATCAAAGAGAAGTTCAAAATCATGAAGTTCCAAAGACATACTAAATCAAGTCACGTATCAAGAAGCAAATGGTGACCATCAAGTTCTGGAGTAGGAACTTTCAAAGAAGCAACATGGAGGTAGCGTTAAAGTTGAGAAGGCATAAAAGCTAAGTAGAAAGTACTTATGTTTTATGTAAGTGATTAGGAATATGACTAATTGGAACAAGTGATAAGTTAAGCCTAATAAATTGAATCAAAGTTTCTTTCTATTTAAACGTACAAATGAAATTGTCAGTAAAATATTTTTATGAGATATTTTAGAAAATTAAGTTTTCTATTTTATCTTTAATTTATTTAGTGGATTTGACTAGTAAAATAATTCTCTTAAAATTAATTAATTTCTTTTATTTAAAAATTGAATTTTGAAAAAAGAGGTTTTCTAAGTTTACTCACAACTTCCTAAATTATTGATTATTTACATAACTTGCAAGCACGTTTTTATCTTCATGACTTTGATGAATTGACTTTTTCAAACTACATTATTTAATTCTTTAAATCATATCAATAAGTTAGGCGTGCATGGAAAAACACCACTAAACCCATTATGAACGTCACGTACATGACTTTGGTTAGTATACATATCTTCCTATTTTTAGGGAATCATGGGTCGATAGTCGTACACGTGCTTAACACTATAAGGGCTTTGTTTTCTCACAAATCAAATGAACAACACTGACCCACATTTAAACGTTTCTTGAGAGAAAAAGTATTTTTTCAGTTGTTCCAAAGGCTTAACCTCGCAAGTTCCTTTCAGCCTAGTTCCAAAGTCACAAACTTAGTTTATATTATAATATTTGAGAGTAGTACTGAGTTGTACTAGGGACACAGGATTGAGTGGTCTTGTAATAGACTTAGAGTTTAGTCTTGAGAGAGAAAGGAGAAGAGAAAAAGAAGAGAAAGAGACGAGAGCAAGAGAGATAGAGAAAGGAACTCCAATTCTAAGTGGAACTCAAACTAAGAGTTACAATAGTTTGTAATAGAGGATTGCCCTATTATTAGAGGAGAGTTAAAATCCCAAGTGGGTCGTGATTTTTCCTTTGAGTTGGACACAAAGGATTTCTACGCTAAAAATTTAATCTTTTGCATTCCTTTTTCAAGTTCTTTCATTTACAAGTTCTGATTGAAATTCCGCAGAAAGTGTTGATAAGCTTACACTTCCAATTCATCCCCTTCTTCTAAGTGTTCATCTAGAATAACATAAAAGTTTGATGATTTTTGCAGGGAACACAAAATAAGCCATAATTTCTCATCCCCTCACACTCCTCAATAAAATAGGGTCGTGGAGAGGAAGAATAGGACATCAAAAGACATGGCTAAAACAATGATGATCGCAAGTTGATTGCCTAGGAACTTCTTGGACGAAGCTATCAACACCGCATGTTACATCATAAACCTTGTCATGGTTAGGCCTTTGGTGAACAAGACACCATATGAGCTCCTTAAAGGAAGAAAGCCAAACATTACATATTTTCTGGCTTTTGGTTGTAAATGTTTTGTGCATAATAATAACAAAAGGAACTTAGGAAAATTTGATGCTAGAAGTGATGAGGTTGTGTTTCTTGGTTATGCAACTAGTAGCAAAGCCTATAGAGTTTATAATAAATGAACAATGTGTGTTGAAGAATCTGTACATATTATTTTTGATGAAATAGAAACACAAACCCATGAATAGGAATAAGAAGACTATGAGATAGGGCTGGTGTATTCCATTGATCCAGATAAAGAGATTTTACCAAGTAAGGAGCGTCTAACAAATGGAGAAGTACCATAAGATCAAGGAAATGACAAACTTTCCGAAGCAAACAATGAGATAGGAACTTAGGAAGCCAAAGTTCCAATTGTAGAGGCAAGTTCCAATGATGAAGGTTCGAGACAAGTTCTAGTTACAGATTTTCAGCCCAAACCTTAGAAGCATCAAAAATCTCATCCAATAGATATCATTATAAGTGACATTGGAAAAGGAACTTAGACAAGATCTCAGATCATGAACTTTTGTGCCTTTCATGCGTTTCTATCCACATTGGAACCCAAGAATCACCTTGAAGCCTTTAAAGGATGCTGATTAGATCGTAATTATGCAATAGGAACTCAATGAGTTCAAAAGAAACAAGGTATGGCATCTTGAGCCTAAGCCACAACATCAAAAGGCAATTGGATTCAAATGGGTTTTTAGGAACAAGCTTAATGAATATGGAACAATCGTCAGGAACAAGGCTCGATTGGTTGTGAAAGGCTACAACCAATAAGAAGGTATTGATTATGAAGAAACATTTGCTCTTGTTGCTAGATTAGAATCTATTAGAATTTTGATTGCATATTCTGCTTACATGGATTTTAAACTTTATCAAATGGATGTTAAATACGCGTTTTTAAATGGTTATTTAAATGAGAGTGTTTTTGTGGAACAACCTCCTAGTTTTAAAAATCCTAACTTTTCTGACCATGTTTACAAGTTTGACAATCTTTATGGTCTAAAAAAGCTCATAGTGAATGGTACGAAAGGTTATCCAAGTTCCTTTTACAAAAAGATTTTAAACGTGGAAAAATTGACAAGACTTTGTTTTTAAAATCGAAAGTAATTGATTTGCTAGTTGTGCAAGTATATGTTGATGATATTATTTTTGGTGCAACTAACAAATATTTGTGCAAGTACTTTGCAGATCTTATGGGCAGTAAATTAGAATTGAACATTATGGGAGAGTTAAACTTCTGTCTTGGGTTGCAAATCAAGTAAATAGAGAAAGGAACAATGACACACCAACAAAAGTATGTACAACAACTTCTGAAGAAGTATGAACTAGAAAGTGATAAGGTGAATCATACTCCCATGGGAACTGCTAGGTGACTTGACAAAGATCCCAAATGAAAGAGTGTAGACCAAACTAAGTACAAAGGGATGATTGGTTCTTTTTTATATTTAACTAGTAGAGGTGACATTGCTTTTAGTGTTGGTTTGTGTGCTAGGTTCCAATCAAATCCCAAAGAAACTCATCTGACGGCAGCAAAAAGGATACTTAGGTTTTTAAAAGGAACAGATGATATGTGCTTGTTTAATCCTAGAAGTGATCTGTTTGACCTAAGAGGATACCATAATGCTGACTATGCCGGAGATTTGGTAAACAATAAGTACCATTTGCATCTCTAAAAGATCCAATGCATCATTCTAAGGTAAGGCATATTCATTATTAGGCATCACTTTTTTAAAGGATAATGTGAAAAAGGCTTTATAAGGTTAGACTTTTGCAAAAATAAAATTACTCATATTTTTACAAAGCCTTTGAAAAGGGAAAATCAGGAAAAGATGAGACTAGTTCCTCTAAGGTAAAGACATTTATGACTAACGTACAACAAACCTAACACAAAGCTATTTTTGTGCGTGAACATAATTAGAGTCTTACTAGAAAAGAAATTTCATGCATTGTTCCTATTTACCTAAAGTTATGCACTTACGTGATGAATAAATTTCATTCATGATGCCTTGTTTCGATTCATGCTACATGGTTAAGCTTTTATTTTTATCTCTTATATTTCTGATTTTATCTTTTCTTTATCTTATCCCTTTAATATTTATCCCTCTTTAAATTTATATTTTCTATATTTTTTTGGGGTTTATCCGTATTTTTTTTCTTATCTCTTGAAATTCCATTCATATATGTCTTTTGTTATATACAGTGATTCTGATGGTTGTATATATGTTTCTTCTTTTCATTATTATTTTCTATTCCATTAAAGAGTCAAATATTAAACAAATACATAAATCTCACCTTTATTAATCCTTTCACCTATTCATATATAAACACCACTACCCATAAAACACTCTTTTTCTTCACCCAAAATGTCGAAAAACACAAAACCTTCACAAATCCATTTTCCATGGATATCTCACCCATATTATCACCCATATCAATCAAATTTATCCATCCATAAATATTCTCATGCCTTGTGTAATCCAGAAGATATCCTAGCCCCAATAAAACAAGAATTATTAATTCATTCATGTATCAACCATCATTAAGTTGAGGATGGAGCTTGAACTCAGGGGGAATAAGCAAGGTCAATGAAGGAGTTTTGTATAAATATTCAAAGTTTCTATCTATGGTATATGGTGATTGTGACGTACGAAAGGGAAATAGTAAATGTCCATATTTGAAAGTTTGTTTTACGGTAGTTTCTCTAAAAAGTCTTCCATGTCAAAGTCATAGCTTTAAGTACTAACAAGGGAGATGCACGTTCTCAAATGAAAAAAATATAAAAAATAAATAAATTTTTTTTAAAAGAAGAAGAATACTAATAAAGGTGGTGATAAATGCAAATTTCTAGTATCATAGATAATTCAATATTTGTAAACGAGAAGAAAAAGAGACAGAAGGAATAGGGGTAATGTATGTTGATAAGAAGAGGATATGAAGAAGGTGGGACAAGTTCCAAATGGGTAGGAAAGCACAAGTTCTTAAGATATTTTGAAAGAAACTTTCTATTTTTTTTTGGGTTTGGAACACCTACTACTAGTGTTCCTATGCTAACCATATAAATCTGCTCCTTGTACCCCTACCTTTGCACTTTATGGTTGTGTTTAATCTTGATGATTGTTTGGAACATTTTCTTTTTGTTTTATCTCGGTCTATGGATGAATTCAAATCTTTTGGTGCTTAGCTATGCTTGAATATAGAATGGTTTTTATTTTGTCGTCTATGTATTACAAATTGCCTTGTTTGGAACTATGTTATGTTTGGAACTTAGATTGGCATTGCACTATAGTTGTTCTCGTTCCTTAATGGGATGTTGTGAAAGGTTTGCACTACTGCTTTGTCTTTTTGTTGATGCCAAAAGGGGAAAATATAGTGTGGACATTTGAAGAAGAAAATTGCCAAAAAGTTTTGATATCTCTCTTGAAATGCCAAATCCTTCACAAGGCAGTTTGGTCTGCACAAATTCTTTTAATTTTTTTTTTCTATTCAAATTGACTTCTTGTTTTTGACTTATAATTCTTGGTAAAAGTTTGCAAGTTTTTCATCACCAAAAAGGGGGAATATTTTTGTTCCACCTTATGATGAATTTTGGTGATGACAATGCAAATGCATTTGATGTTGTTTGTCTAAGTATTGTATAGCAGTACATGTTAAGGGAGAAATTTCTGGATTAGGATCAAGGGAGTTCCTAAAGTTGTTATACTAAGTCAAAGAAGACATAAATCTTAAAAAGAATTATGAATTCAAGTAATGAGTAAAAATCCAATCATATGGGAACTTAAGTATGAGTTCTAGTTGATTGAGCCTTCGAGTTCCAGAGTCTGAATTCAAGATGGAGCATCAGAGGAGAAGTTCCAAGCAATGGAGAGCATGAAGACTAAGTAGAAGTATACTTAGGATTTATGTAAGCATATAGGTCTAAGTGTTTGGAACACACAAGGTAGAAAACTTAATTGGTGAGATTCAAAGTTCCTTTTAATAAAAGAAATCTACGGGAGTTTTTATGAAAAACGTTTTTATGGAAACAAGTCTTTAAAATGAAGTATTTGGGAAAAGATTTTCATGGAAAAATTTTGATTTAATTAACATGATTTAATAAATGATTTGTCATAAAAATGTGATCTTGAAAATATATCCCATATTTCCTATTTTATTGGCTGTGAGTTCCACATTACACGGACTACATCTTAGCAAGTTTTCTATATCTATGGGGAAGTGTTGTTGAGTTAGTAAATATGTAAAGTAGTGGATTTCTAATCAATAACTAAATGATTTGTGTGGCAGGGACTCTAGCTCTCACGTCAAGTTGACATAAAGGAGGATTCCTAAATCTATGGGATATTTTCCTTAAATCAAGGAGATCATGGAGAAGTTGGGCCAAACCAAAAACTATGTAGAACTCTATATATAAACGTTCTTTGAAACTTATTTTTCACACAGTTAGCCTACTCTTAAATAAATTTTCTTGAGAGAAAATATTTTATACACTAGTTTGTCAAAGGCTTAAATCCTTGTTCCAAACTCTATAATTTGTATTTAAGTTATTTATTGAGTTGTAATCTTTGAGTGCATAGTACTGAGTTGTATTAGGATGTGCATAGTATTGATTTGTACTAGGATGATAAGGTTGACGAACTTTGTAAGAGTTCGTAGTACTGAGTTATACTAGGGTCACAAGGTTGAGGGACCTTGTATAAACTTAGAGTTAAGTCTGAGAGAGAGCAAGAGAGAGCGCTTTGACTTGAGGGAGTCATTGCTAAAGATAACTCTAGTTCTAAGTGGAACTCAATTTGATAGTAGCTAATAGATTGTAATCGAGGATTGCCCTATTAGTTAAAAGAGTTGAAAAATCTCGAGTGGGTCGTGGTTTTTCCCTTTGAGTTGGGTACAAAGGGTTTCCACGCTAAAATCTCTTGTGTTCCTTTTGTCAAGGTCCTTTTTGTTTACAAGTTTTAATTTAATTCCGCAAAATTTTTTAATTAACTTACACTTCCAATCCCCCCCCCCCCCTCTTGTAAGTGTTCATCTCATTCAACACGGTCCCAACTTGACACAAATGACTGCGTATGTATTACATAAATACTTATTAGTACTTATTTAAGGCATCATGTTTAATTTTATTTTTGATTACCAGATTACATTTTTAGGTTGATTGGTTGTCATATGTGCTTAATCCTATTGCTAATTGTCCAAGGACTTCTTATATAGGACTTATTCAATAAAAGGACATGATAGAATCTTATATGCCTCATATATGCATTTTTCAACTTGGCTTCATTCAGTTTATCCCGCCCCTCCAATGTGACCCGCAAACGCCATTTGATCAGCTAAATCGAAAGAATACAAGGTAGAATGACCAAAATGTATAGTGAGCTTGTTTTGGGATCAATTTCCAATGATGAGCCATCTAGATTTTAGTTCGTTAATCCCAACAATGCCCGGGAATCATTAAGCGCTTGACGTGAATCATTACATTGATTAGTACTACATGCATTCCCACCCATGCGTTATGAATATGGGTGTTTGCCCTGTAGGAGACGGTTAGCCGCCACGGACAGCTGGTAGTGCTTTATGTTTTCGAATAACTGTTATTATGTTAATTTGTTTTCGAATTTATATACATTAATAATTATCCTTTATCTTGGTGAAATTATATAGTGGATGAACTTATTAATAGAGGTTTCTCCAGGTGTCATCGCAGAGAAGGAATATTTTACTAGTGACATGCCCAAATTTTTAGTTGAGAAAATGGGAGAGGTGATTAGAATAGTGTTTTGTAATTGTTAAATTGTATGATTTCATGTTTGAACTTATGGTGGACTGAATAGTTTAGGATTTGATGTTTATATAGTGTTTTTATTTCTTAGTTGATGGAATTGTGTTAGGAACATAACTATGTATTTCCAGGTGTATTATTGATCGTACGTCAATAACTTGGATGTATAAATTACAGAGGAAACTCTGTTGAATTTCACACTCAAATATAAGAGAACATGTCAAAACCATCTTCACAGGAAACTCTGCTGAATTATATACCGTCCTTATTGAAGTTAGAAGTTACTTAGACAACTGATGTAAATATGGCAACCATAACGGATTCTAATGTCACAAATGAGAAGTCATTATGAAATTTAAAGCCACAAGAAGTCTTATGAGTGTTAAAGATATATACTTTAATGGCACAAATAAGGTAGAAGCTTTGAAGTTGGCCAAATTTGGGCTGCTCATGATTGTGAAATGTTGCCTCGAAGGTATGCTCGCATTAATAAAGTTACAGAGTCACCTTTTAGGCTTGATATTACTTGGTTGAGACCTATACCACAAAATGAAAATGCAAGAAAATGGTGTGAGGTCGAGTTATCTATGGTATGTGCATTGTTCAATTTGCTTGAAGATGAAGAATCTATTGTTAATTCTTCTATTTTCTCCCATGAGATTTCTTGTACTGTCATCCCAACTTATGTTGAATTTGAGATTTTCCCACAAGAATATGAAGCTAGTTTGGGATGTATATAAAGATTAGCGACCATTTGATTGGTTGAAAAATCCTGAATCTAAAAACGGATGTACTTTACTAATAGTAAGGATTATTAAAGGTTACACTGAGCAGGAGGGAATTCTTGTTGTGCCCTTAGTCAAGGTTAATGGGACCCACAACGCTTACAAGAGAGAAACTAAAATTGGCCAAGAGCATCCTGTCAAAATCGCAGCACAAGATGAAAATGACGACCCCTGGTTGAGAAAAGACGAGCGTAATGCAATTTCACATTCAACCATAGGAGGAAAAAAATCAAAAGCAACTAATAATTCGAAATAACATAATGCAATTTCTTAGGTTAGCGTTATCATGGTACATAATTAGCTAAATCATTCCAATGTATAATTCTTTGAGCGTAGAGCTGGTCCCACCCATCAATAGTGGAATCGCGCATGTCCTCCCATAACTGGTTTATCAAAGGAACCGAAAAACTAGGGAATGGATACAACCGAATAAAATGCTTGTAAATCCCCAAATATGTAATTGCCAATTCCGCAACCAACCGGTGTAGTGTACGCCAATGGAGAATGCCAAGATAGGACTATAGTGGATGAATGAAAGGCCCGTTCATGCAATCCTACTCCAAATAGCATGATTGCACACTTGTAAATATTAGCAATTTCTAATAAATTTGTGCTAACCTCATCCAATGTTCTTCCCCACAACGTCCACCTTTCCAATTAATACGTTGAAGAGCTCGTTCCACTTCGTTGAAATAGACAGTATTGTATCTGTTGTAGTTCGCTACAACTTCATTGTACATGAGCCTACGTAACAGAGGGTAGTTGTCTTCTTCATGGTAAAATGCATCAGCAACACATTGGAAGCCACAATTTCCATCAACCTTGACATCATTCCACCCTTCAACGTAATTCAATATATTGCTTGGAAATTTGTCTTTTTACAAAAAGTTCTCCATGTCCGTTCTACCTACAGCTTACATAAAAATGTGTATTCAGCATAGAGAATTCAAAATGCTACAAAATATGAAAAGTAATTGGTACAAGGTTTAATTAACATATCGATTATTGGAGGTATGTTCACGGATTATGACGAATGACGAGATGATTGTTCTGATTGTCTCGAATGAGTTTTTGATATAGTCTCACGTAGGGGAGTGCATAAACAGTTATTTGTACCATTAAGCCTTAATGGTAGGGTTAACCGTTATAACGGTTATTGGAAAAGGTTAACTGTAATCATACCATTAAGTAACAATATCGATAAACAGTAACCGGTATTTAATGATACGGTTAACCGTTTCTTTCCATTTTTATGCACTTGTACACCTAATATTGTGAAATTATTTGTATGATTTCTTAGCTTATTTGGGTCTTCTACAATAGTAACCATAATTGTTAATTTCATAATCATAACCGTAATTGTTAATTCTTAATGGTTCGGTAAAACACAACAAGAATTAACCAAATTTCCGACGGAAAATACGTCCGTCGGACAAATTCTGTCGGAAAAAGGCATATTTTCCTAGGGAAAAGATTCCGTTGGAAAATTGGGGAATTTCCGACGGATTATACAGTTTCTGACGGAAATATCCGTTGAAAAAATTCTGACGGAATGAAACCGTCGGAGACAGCAAATTTTCCGTCGGAAAATGGTTTTCCGACGGACGAAAAAGTCCGTCGGAAAGTTTTCGGATTAAATTCCAAACTTCATCGTCGTCTTTGTCATTTCGTCTTCACCACCACTCCACTTATTCATCGTTTCTTCATTTCGTCCCACCCCCGCCGCCGTTATCCCCACCCACCGGTCGTCGTCATCCCCCACCCCCGCCGTTAACCTTACCACCCTAAATCCGGTTAGTTTTTTTAATGTTAATGTTTATGTTTATGTTAATTTATTAGTTTAATTTTTAATATTTAATGTTAATGTTAATGTTGATGTAATGTTTATGTTAGTTTATTAGTTTAATTATTAATATAATATAGGTTGATTATTGATATGTTAATTATGTTTTTATGTTAGTTTAATTAGTTTAGTTTATTAGTATAATGTATATGTTAGTTTAATTTAGTTTAGTTTAGTTTAATTTAATTTAGTATAATGTATATGTTACTTAAATTAGTATAATTTAGTATAATGTATATGTTAGTTTAGTATAATGTATGTTAGTTTAGTTTAGTTTAGTTTATATTAGTATAATGTATGTTATTAGTTTAGCATAATGTACATTAGTTTAGTTTAGTTTAGTGTAATGTATGTTAGTTTAGTTTGGTATAATGTATGTATGTATGTTAGTTTAGTTTAGTTTAGTTCAGTATAATATGTGTTAGTTTAGTTTGGTATAGTGTATGTATGTTAGTTTAGTTTCATTTAGTTTAGTATAATGTATGTTAGTTTAGTTTAGTATAGTATAATATATGTTAGCTTAGTTTAGTATAATGTATGTATGTTAGTTTAGTTTAGTATAATGTATATATGTTAGTTTAGTATTTCAATCTTCTAAAAATGTTTGAAATGAAAAATTTTCTTAATCATACGCTTAGATATATACCCGTTGAAGTTAGAATCATGAAACGAAGAGAGCGGAGCTAGATGTATGATAGATTGGATGGACGTTCTATTAAGCCTGAGTTCTTGAAAGGGGTAGAGGAATTCATACAGTTTTGCGAAAATCATCGTGAGACTGCAAAGAATGAATATATGTGTCCTTGTGTTAAATGCAATAACAGACGTTTTCAAGATCCGAACACAGTTAAAATTCATTTGTACAGCAAGGGATTCACTCCTTGTTATTGGGAGTGGTGTGTCAAGGGGAAGGGTTACCTGAATCCTCGGTAGAAGGCCAATCAAATGAATATCATGATATGGTTATGGATGATGTTGGTCATAATTATGATCGATCGGGTACTGAAGATGTAGAGGAGGAGCCTAACGCTGAAGCAAAGTGCTTTCTTGATTTGTTGAAGGCGTCTGAACATCCATTGTATGAAGGGAGTTCGATGTCGATTTTGAAGGTGGTGGCAAGAATTACTAGCTTAAAGTGTGAGTACAATTTGCCGCACAAGTGTGTTAATGGGTTCATTTCATTGTTGACTGAAGCAATCCCTGGCATCAGCCGTTTGGGTGAGACATTCTATGATGTTAAGAAGGTGGTTAAGGGGTTGGAGCTCCCGCATGAAAAGATTCATGCATGCCCCAAGGGATGTATGTTGTTTTGGAAAGAGGATGCTGAGCTTCCTACATGTAGAGTGTGTGGCAGTGATCGATACAAAAGAACTTTTAAAGGCAGCTTGGTTCCAAATAATGCGCTATTTTATTTCTCGATCACACCTAGGTTGCATAGGATGTTTGCAGCGAAGAACATGTATTATAATGAAAAGCCAAAAACATAGTGAAAAGCCCAAGGAGATTGCGGTAATAAATTCATTAATTTAATTTCGCTAAAAGCCCAAAACTTAGTGAAAAGCTTCTAACTAGGCTATATTGGTATGTTAGTGCAAGTTATAGGTTAGGTTGATAAGAAATGTGAAAAATAGGCGAGGTAGAACCCTTTTCGGCCCCCTTTCCCTTAAAAATTACGAACATCGTTCCAAAACTTAGTGAAATGCTTCTAAGGCTCGTTTTCAATGCATGAACACTTGTAACTAGGCTATATTGGTATGTTAGTGCAAGTTATAGGTTAGTTTGATAATTAATGTGGAAAATAGGCGAGTTAGAACCCTTTTCGGCCCCTTTTCCCTCGAAAAATCACGAACATCGTCCCAAAAGTTGGTGAAATGCTTCTAAGGTTCATTTTCAATGCACGAACACTTGTAACTAGGATATATTGGTATGTTAGTGCAAGTTGAAGGTTAGTTTGATAAGAAATGTTGAAAATAGACGGCATAGAACCCTTTTCGGCCCCTTTTCCCTTGAAAACCATGAACATCGTCCCAACATAGTAAATTCTTCTAAGACTCGTTTTTAATGCATGAACACTTGTAAATAGTCTATATTGCTATGTTAGTGCAAGTTATTAGATAGATTGATAAGAAATGTGAAAAATTTACGAGGTAGAACCCTTTTCACCCCCCTTTCCCTTGTAAATCACGAACATCATCCCAAAACTTAGAGAAATGCTTCTAAGGCTCGTTTTCAATGCATACACTTGTAACTAGGCTATATTGGTATGTTAGTGCAAGTTATGGGTTATTTTGATAAGAAATGTGGAAAATAGGCGAGGTAGAACCCTTTTCGGCCCGTTTTCCCTTGAAAAACACGAACATCGTCCCAAAACTTAGTGAAATTCTTCTAAGGCTCGTTTTCAATGCATGAACACTTGTAACTAGGCTATATTGGTATGGTAGTGCAAGTTACAGGTTAGTTTGATAATTAATGTGGAAAATAGGCGAGGTAGAACCCTTTTCGGCCCCTTTTCCCTTAAAAAACACGAACATCATCCCAAAACTTAGTGAAATTCTTCTAAGGCTCGTTTTCAATACATGAACACTTGTAAATAGGATATATTGGTATGTTAGTGCAATTTATAGGTTAGTTTGATAAGAAATGTGAAAAATAGACAAGTTGAACCCTTTTCGCCCCCCTTTCACTTGAAAATTACGAACATCATCCCAAAACTTAGTGAAATGCTTCTAAGGCTCCTTTTCAATGTATGAATACTTGTAACTAGGCTATATTAGTATGTTAGTGCAAGTTATAGACTAGTTTGATAAGAAGTGCGAAAAATAGGCGAGGTATAACCCTTTTCGGCACTCTTTCCCTTGAAAATCACGAACATCTTCCCGAAACTTAGTGAAATGCTTCTAAGGCTCGTTTTCAATGCATGAAAACTTGTAACTAGGCTATATTGGTATTTTAGTGCAAGTTATAGGTTTGTTTAATAAGAAATGTGGAAAATAGGTGAGGTAGAACCCTTTTCGGCTCCTTTTACCTTGAAAAACACAAACATCGTCCCAAAACTTGGTGAAATTCTTCTAAGGCTCGTTTTCAATGCATGAAAACTTATAACTAGGTTATATTGGTATGTTAGTGCAAGTTATAGGTTAGTCTGATAATTAATGTGGAAAATAGGCGAGGTAGAACCCTTTTCGGCCCCTTTTCCCTCGAAAAATCACAAACATCGTCCTAAAAGTTAGTGAAATGCTTCTAAGGTTCATTTTCAATGCATGAACACTTGTAACTAGGCTATTGGTATGTTAGTGCAAGTTATAGGTTAGTTTGATACGAAATGTGGAAAATAGACGACATAGAACCCTTTTCGGCCCCTTTTCCCTTGAAAACCACGAACATCGTCCCAAAACATAGTAAATTCTTCTAAGACTCGTTTTTAATGCATGAACACTTGTAAATAGTCTATATTGATATGTTAGTGCAAGTTAATGGATAGATTGATAAGAAATGTGAAAAATATACGAGGTAGAACCCTTTTCACCCCCCTTTCCCTTGTAAATCACGAACATCATCCCAAAACTTAGAGAAATGCTTCTAAGGCTCGTTTTCAATACATGAACACTTGTAAATAGGATATATTGGTATGTTAGTGCAAGTTATGGGTTAGTTTGATAAGAAATGTGAAAAATAGGCGAGGTAGAACCCTTTTCGGCCCCTTTTCCCTTGAAAAACACGAACATCGTCCCAAAACTTAGTGAAATTCTTCTAAGGCTCGTTTTCAATGCATGAACACTTGTAACTAGGCTATATTGGTATGGTAGTGCAAGTTATAGGTTAGTTTGATAATTAATGTGGAAAATAGGCGAGGTAGAACCCTTTTCGACCCCTTTTCCCTTAAAAAACACGAACATCGTCCCAAAACTTAGTGAAATTCTTCTAAGGCTCGTTTTCAATACATGAACACTTGTAAATAGGATATATTGGTATGTTATTGAAATTTATAGGTTAGTTTGATAAGAAATGTGAAAAATAGACAAGTTGAACCCTTTTCGCCCCCCTTTCACTTGAAAATCACGAACATCATCCCAAAACTTCGTGAAATGCTTCTAAGGCTCCTTTTCAATGCATGAATACTTGTAACTAGGCTATTTTAGTATGTTAGTGCAAGTTATAGGCTAGTTTGATAAGAAATGCGGAAAATAGGCGAGGTATAACCCTTTTCGGCCCCTCTTTCCCTTGAAAATCACGAACATCTTCCCGAAACTTAGTGAAATGCTTCTAAGGCTCGTTTTCATTGCATGAATACTTGTGACTAGGATATATTGGTATGTTAGTGCAAGTTATGGGTTAGTTTGATAAGAAATGTGGAAAATAGGCGAGGTAGAACCCTTTTCGGCTCCTTTTCCCTTGAAAAACACGAACGTTGTCCCAAAACTTAGTGAAATTCTTCTAAGGCTCGTTTTCAATGCATGAAAACTTGTAACTAGGCTATATTGGTATGTTAGTGCAAGTTATAGGTTAGTTTGATAATTAATGTGGAAAATAGGCGAGGTAGAACCCTTTTCGGCCCCTTTTCCCTTGAAAAATCACGAACATCGTCCCAAAACTTATTGAAATACTTGTAAGGTTCATTTTCAATGCATAAACACTTGTAACTAGGCTATATTGGTATATGTGTGCAAGTTATAGGTTAGTTTGATAAGAAATGTGGAAAATAGACGATATAGAACCCTTGTCGGCCCCTTTTTCCTTGAAAACCACGAACATCGTCCCAAAACATAGTAAATTCTTCTAAGACTCGTTTTTAATGTATAAACACTTGTAAATAGTCTATATTTCCATGTTAGTGCGAGTTATTGGATGGATTGATAAGAAATGTGAAAAATATATGAGATAGAACCCTTTTCATCCCCCTTTCCCTCGTAAATCATGAAAATCATCCCAAAACTTAGAGAAATGCTTCTAAGACTCGTTTTCAATCCATGAACACTTGTAACTAGGCTATATTGGTATGTTAGTGCAAGTTATGGGTTAGTTTGATAAGAAATGTGGAAAATAGGCGAGGTAGAACCCTTTTCGACCCCTTTTCCCTTGAAAAACACGAACATCGTCCCAAAACTTATTGAAATTCTTCTAAGGCTCGTTTTCAATGCATGAACACTTGTAACTAGGCTATATTGGTATGGTAGTGCAAGTTATAGGTTAGTTTGATAATTAATGTGGAAAATAGGCGAGGTAGAACCCTTTTCGGCCCCTTTTCCATTAAAAAACACGAACATCATCCCAAAACTTAGTTAAATTCTTCTAAGGCTCGTTTTCAATACATGAACACTTGTAAATAGGATATATTGGTATGTTAGTGTATTTTATAGGTTAGTTTGATAAGAAATGTGGAAAATAGGCGAGGTAGAACCCTTTTCGGCCTCCTTTTCCCTTAAAAATCACAAACATCGTCCAAAAAACTTAGTGAAATGCTTCTAAGGCTCGTTTTAAATGCATGAACACTTGTAACAAGGATATATTGGTATTCTAGTGCAATTTATAGGTTAGTTTAATAAAGAATGTGGAAAATAGACGAGATAGAACCCTTTTTCGTCCCCTTTACCCTCGAAAGTCACGAACATCGTCCCTAAACTTAGCGAAATGCTTCTAAGGTTCATTTTCAATACATGAACACTTGTACCTAGTCTATATTGGTATGTTAGTGAAAGTTATACGTTAGTTTGATAAGAAATGTTGAAAATAGACGACATAGAACCCTTTTCGGCCCCTTTTCCCTTGAAAACCACGAACATCGTCCCAAAACATAGTTAATTCTTCTAAGACTCGTTTTTAATGCATGAACACTTGTAAATAGTCTATATTGCTATGTTAGTGCGAGATTTTGGATGGATTGATAAGAAATGTGAAAAATATACGAGGTAGAACCCTTTTCACCCCCCTTTCCCTTGTAAATCACGAACATCATCCCAAAACTTAGAGAAATGCTTCTAAGGCTTGTTTTTAATACATGAACACTTGTAACTAGGCTATATTGGTATGTTAGTGCAAGTTCTGGGTTAGTTTAATAAGAAATGTGGAAAATAGGCGAGGTAATACCCTTTTCGGCCCCTTTTCCCTTGAAAAACACGAACATCGTCCCAAAACTTAGTGAAATTCTTCTAATGCTCGTTTTCAATGCATGAAAACTTGTATCTAGGCTATATTGGTATGTTAGTGCAAGTTATAGGTTAGTTTGATAATTAATGTGGAAAATAGGCGAGGTAGAACCCTTTTCTACCCCTTTTCCCTCGAAAAATCACGAACAACGTCCCAAAACTTTGTGTAATGATTCTAAGGTTCATTTTCAATGCATAAACACTTGTAACTAGGCTATATTGGTGTGTTAGTGTAAGTTATAGGTTATTTTGATAAGAAATGTGGAAAATAGGCAACATAGAACCCTTTTCGGCCCTTTTCCCTTGAAAACCACGAACATCGTCCCAAAACATAGTAAATTCTTGTAAGACTCGTTTTTAATGCATGAAGACTTGTAAATAGTCTATATTTCTATGTTAGTGTGAGTTATTGGATGGATTGATAAGAAATGTGAAAAATATACGAGGTACAACCCTTTTCACCCCCCTTTCCCTTGTAAATCACGAACATCATCCCAAAACTTAGAGAAATACTTCTAAGGCTCGTTTTCAATGCATGAACACTTGTAACTAGGCTATATGTTGTATATTTGTGCAAGTTATGGGTTAGTTTGATAAGAAATGTGGAAAATAGGCGAGGTAGAACCCTTTTCGGCTCCTTTTCCCTTGAAAAACACGAACATTGTCCCAAAACTTAGTGAAATTCTTCTAAGGCTCGTTTTCAATGCATGAAAACTTGTAACTAGGCTATATTGGTATGTTAGTGCAAGTTATAGGTTAGTTTGATAATTAATGTGGAAAATAGGCGAGGTAGAACCCTTTTCGGCCCCTTTTCCCTTGAAAAATCACGAACATCATCCCAAAACTTATTGAAATACTTCTAAGGTTCATTTTCAATGCATAAACACTTGTAACTAGGCTATATTGGTATATGTGTGCAAGTTATAGGTTAGTTTGATAAGAAATGTGGAAAATATACGACATAGAACCCTTGTCGGCCCCTTTTTCCTTGAAAACCACGAACATCGTCCCAAAACATAGTAAATTCTTCTAAGACTCGTTTTTAATGTATAAACACTTGTAAATAGTCTATATTTCGATGTTAGTGCGAGTTATTGGATGGATTGATAAGAAATGTGAAAAATATATGAGATAGAACCCTTTTCACCCCCCTTTCCCTTGTAAATCATGAAAATCATCCCAAAACTTAGAGAAATGCTTCTAAGACTCGTTTTCAATCCATGAACACTTGTAACTAGGCTATATTGGTATGTTAGTGCAAGTTATGGGTTAGTTTGATAAGAAATGTGGAAAATAGACGAGGTAGAACCCTTTTCGGCCCTTTTTCCCTTGAAAAACACGAACATCGTCCCAAAACTTAGTGAAATTCTTCTAAGGCTCGGTTTCAATGCATGAACACTTGTAACTAGGCTATATTGGTATGGTAGTGCAAGTTATAGGTTAGTTTGATAATTAATATGGAAAATAGGCGAGGTAGAACCCTTTTCGGCCCCTTTTCCATTAAAAAACACGAACATCGTCCCAAAACTTAGTGAAATTCTTCTAAGGCTCGTTTTCAATACATGAACACTTGTAAATAGGATATATTGGTATGTTAGTGCAATTTATAGGTTATTTTGATAAGAAATGTGAAAAATAGGCAAGTTGAACCGTTTTCGCCCCCCTTTCACTTGAAAATCACGAACATCATCCCAAAACTTAGTGAAATGCTTTTAAGGCTCCTTTTCAATGCATGAATACTTGTAACTAGGCTATATTAGTATGTTAGTGAAAGTTATAGGCTAGTTTGATAAGAAATGCGGAAAATAGGCGAGGTAAAACCATTTTCGGCCCTCTTTCCCTTGAAAGTCACGAACATCTTCCCGAAACTTAGTGAAATGCTTCTTAGGCTCGTTTTCATTGCATGAATACTTGTAACTAGGCTATATTGGTATTTTAGTGCAAGTTATAGGTTAGTTTGATAAGAAATGTGGAAAATAGGCGAGGTAGAACCCTTTTCTGCCTCCTTTCCCTTAAAAATCACGAACATCATCCCAAAACTTAGTGAAATGCTTCTAAGGCTCGTTTTCAATGCATGAACACTTGTAACTAGGATATATTGGTATGTTAGTGCAATTTATAGGTTATATTGATAAAAAAATGTGAAAAATCGGCAAGGTAGAACCCTTTTCACCCTCACTTTCCCTTGAAAATCACGAACATCGTCCCAAAACTTAGTGAAATGCTTCTAAGGCTCGTTTTCAATGCATGAACACCTGTAACTAGGCTATATTGGTATGTTAATGCAATTTATGGGTTAGTTTGATAAGAAATGTGGAAAATAGGCGAGGTAGAACCCTTTTCGGCCCCTTTTCCCTTGAAAATCACGAACATCGTCCCAAAACTTAGTAAAATGATTTAAAGTCTCATTTTCAATGCTTGAACACTTGTACATAGGCTATATTGGTATGTTAGTGCAAATTATAGGTTAGGTTAATAAGAAATGTGGAAAGTAGGCAAGGTGGAAACCTTTTCGGCCTCGTTTCCCTTGAAAATCACGAACGTCGTCCCAAAACTTAGTGAAATGCTTCTAAGGCTCATTTACAATGTATGAACCCTTGTAACTAGGCTATATTGGTATGTAAGTGCAAGTTATAGGTTAGTTTGATAAGAAAGTGAAAAATAGGCGAGGTAGAATCCTTTTCGGCCCCCTTTCGCTTGAAAATCAGGAATATCGTCCCAAAACTTAGTGAAATGTGTCTAAGGCTCGTTTTCAATGCATGAAAACTTGTAACTAGGATATATTGGTATATTAGTGTAAGTTATAGGTTAGATTGATAAGAAATGTGAAAAATAGGCGAGGTAGAACCCTTTTCACCCTCCCTTTCCCTTGAAAATCACGAACATCGTCCCAAACTTAGTGAAATGCTTCAAAGTCTCATTTTCCATGCTTGAACACTTGTAACTAGGCTATATTGGTATGTTAGTGCAAGTTATAGGTTAGTTTGATAAGAAATGTGGAAAATAGGTGAGGTGGAAACCTTTTCGGCCTCGTTTCCCTTGAAAATCTCGAACGTCGTCCCAAAACTTAGTGAAATGCTTCTAAGGCTCGTTTTCAATGCATGAACACTTATAACTAGGATATATTGGTATGTTAGTGCAAGTTATAGGTTAGATTGATAAGAAATGTGAAAAATAGGCGAGGTAGAACCCTTTTCACCCTCCCTTTCCCTTGAAAATTACGAACATCGTCCCAATTCTTAGTGAAATGCTTCTAAGGCTTGTTTTTAATGCATGAACACTTGTAACTAGGCTATATTGGTATGTTAGTACAAGTTATTGGTTAGATTGATAAGAAATGTGAAAAATATATGAGGTAGAACCCTTTTCACCCCCCTTTCCCTTGTAAATCACGAACATCATCCCAAAACTTAGTGAAATGCTTCTAAGGCTCGTTTTCAATGCATTAACACTTGTAACTAGGCTATATTGGTATGTTAGTGCAAGTTATAGGTTAGTTTGATAAGAAATGTGGAAAATAAGCAAGATAGAACCCTGTATTTTGATTTCTTTTCTCTTGAAACATCATTATTTCTTAATATATCTCATCAATTTTCTAAAGGAAACATATCATAAAATGGTTGAGGAAGCAAGTAGTCAGGAGTCTTCCAAATGTCATGATGAACTGTACTAGGATGCAGTAGGCGGGCATAACAAGAAAGGCTGAGTAAAGGGACTTGGTCGAGGTGCTTAGTTGTACTATCAATCCCAGTCTCGAGGATCTGGATTCTCTCAAATGCAGGCCCAGGTACAGGCTCAAGTGCAAACTCAAGTGAAGGCTTAGATGGCGGAACTTGAGCGGAGGAACAAAGAGATGATGGACGAGATGTTGAGCCGCATGACCGGACTCAACACTCCATTCACATGTTCCATGATGCGCCGCAGCAGCCGCGAGACCCTTGGGACGACGACCCCGGTTGTGGGGGAGGCCCGGTTTCTTTTCCCGTCGTGTAACTTTTTGTTTCTTTTGAGATACATCTTAGGTTATCCAAACTGAATGTAATAATTACAATTATTAATTTATATTAATTGATTTATTTTCAAATAAAATTTTATTATGTTTTAAACAGATTGCACTAGCGAAGAATAGGTCAATGTACAGGGGGAAGTGGAACCAAAAAATAAAAAATAAATAAAAACATATTTTTCGACGGATAAAATCCGTCGTTATTCCATCGGAAAATTGGTCCGTCGGAAAATTCCGTCGAAAAAATCACCATTTACCGACGGGTTTTTTCCGTCAGAAATTCCCCATTTTTCGACGGATTTCCAAGTGTGTCGGAAATTTCCGACGGACATTTCCATCCCGAGTCACCAATCTCCGACGCATTTTTTCCGTCGGAATATATATTTCCGTCGCAATTCAATCGAAAATACCATTTTCCGACGAGGGTTTTTCCGACAGAATTCCGTCGAAAATGTCCATTTTCGACGGAAACTCACTATTTTTCGACGGATAATTTCCTTCGGAAATAAGCTTAATTCTTGTTGTGAAATAACCGTTAATATGAACCGGTTATACACGGTTAACGGTTATTGTTAATAGTTACGGTTATTTTGCAAACCCTTAGTCTCATGTCCATAAGCATACTCCCATGAACATTGGTCACGCTGTGATGGTGGACCTCGTGTTTCAGCGAGCGACTTTGTTTCTTCAAGAAACAATACCTGGGGCTCCAACATGCCATATAGGTAGCAAGAGGCTTCACGTACTAAGGAAGGGGCTGAAGATGCTACTCTATCGAACAGACCTTGAAATTGATTCAATTCTTGCTCGGATCGGTCAACGTAATCTAAGTTTAAATGCGGTGCACCAATGGTTATCATTCTTTAGAACGGGTGGATATCATCTAAAAACAGTGATGATTTCCTCAGGTCCGTTCGAAATGTAATGCAGGCATAGGGGAGATCGTGTGTAGCCATTAGAACACACCCGCAACTACTCTCAACCACACCACCAAGCCTCCTCATTCGTTCTGCCTCATCCTTAATCAAGGACAAACAATAATGTGAAACGCGACCATGAAGCTGGTTATATATGAACTTCTGGTACAAAGTACCATGATGACTTTGTGACTGCTCGAGATTATACTATATGTTCTGTCGCTGGGCCTGTAAAAGCTTGTGGAAACGCTCGAAAATCTAGAGAACTGGTGGAGGAATTCAACCAGTCCTTCAAGGCATTGTGTGGGCTCTCAACTCGGCATGTCATCCTTTTCCCCAAGTGAAGGACTTTGTTGGTCTCATACTTCATGAACCGCTCAGCATGGGGCAACTATTAATTCTCTACATACTGCACCAAAGCAAGATACCATGCATAAGAATCCTTGAATTGTAGCACTGCGTTGATGTACTCCGCTTCCGTCTTCACATTAAGAATTCTACTCCATGTACCCATTTTTACATTTGCAGCATGACCCTTATCTTTCAAAATGTTGTTTGCCTTCTTCTCAACATAGTTATTAATGTGCCATTTGCAAAGTAACTGGCGATGTTGAGGAAATAACTCTGCAATGGGATGAAATAGACCTCCTCCACAATTAGTCACTATCACTTTGTGATGCACATCGAAACCAATTAGATGCCTTAGTGTATCTAACACCCACCAATAACTCTTTACTTTCTCATTTTTCATAATTGCATAACCGATCACGAAGTTCAAATTCGTGGGAGTCATTCTAATTATCTCAACTAGGGGATTTCTATGCTTGTTTGTTTTGTACGTTGAATCAATTAGAATAACATATGACCACGACGTAACATCAAGCTAGTTTCAGGATGCACTATGAACACACGAGTCAGTTGAATTGTCTTAGTGTCAGCATCATACCAGAATTCATAGTCATATTTCTTCGCTTGGTTAAACATTTTCTGGATCACTTTCCTTCCTTTAGAGTTTCTATCCTCATCTTAAACCTCTCATTATAAATGAGTCGCACGTTCGATTTGTCTTCTGGAAATTGATCCAATATTGATGCAATTATCTTTTTCGGTTTCACATGTGCCTCACTCATTCCCCTTACAATTTCTTTAGCTGTTAGACTTAGGCTACTCACCCATTGATGCCCCACCTAGATATACCACTAACTTATGGTTATGGAACCCCCATTTTGAAACACCCTCAATATACTAACCATCACGCTCTGGACATTCCAATGCTTTGACCCTGAACTTGCAACCACACGCCTTTCTCTTCGTGTTAAACCTTTGCGCATTCGAAAAATCTTGATCCTTCTTTCTCCCATTAGATTGAGGTTTATATGTTTCTAAAACCAATATAAATCCATATTTCATTACTTTTTCTTGAGCCTATATCTTAGCATTTTTAAACGAACCAAAATCTTGTTTGTGAGCAAAAACCTCAATATAATCAATTTCATCCTTGCCAAAATCCTAAAATTTCATATTTCGTGTATTATAAGTTATTATTAGTTTATACCTCAATTTGACTAATCTAATTATAAATTATGTTTAATACTAACAATGAATTTAAGACATTACAAATGTAATATATGGATCATTAGATTAGAAATGTAACTCTAGTACATAATTAAGATCAATAAGAAATGTTCATATAAATCGGAATCACATTAGCGAAGGATATTTCTAATTGATATTTCTAATAAAAGTCAATTAGCAATGAATATCAAATTAAATTAATTCATATTATTATTAACATTGATGTTAATACACTAATATTAATAATTTTGGATTTTAATTGAATACTAACAATGAATTAAAAACATTACAACTATGATATAAGAATTAAATTAGAAATGTAACGTATTTAAGTATTCGTTTATAAATATTATTATGTTAATTTAAATCGGAATTTAGTTAGTGGTGAATGTTTAATAATAATATTTAATTTGCATGTATCTAATTAAATTATTTCATATTATTAACTAATATTAATAATTTCGGATTTTAGTCTATATAATTTTAGTAATTAGGGTAAAACTACAACCGAAAAAACCGTCCAACAGAGGGAGGGGAACCGTCCGTATTGGATAGTTTCTAGAGGGTAGAATCGTCTAAAATGGACGGTTCTTGGAGGGTTGAACTGTCCATTTTGCACAGTTATTGCATGTTTAAACCGTTCCAAACAAACGTTTCATGTTCCTTTGGAACCATGTGTTTTGGACGCTTCTATGCATTTATCCTAAATTGCACGTAATTCTATCATTAACGCACATAATTATACCATTAATGTGAACAAATGCATGTAGTTAAGCCAAATTACGTAGGTTAACATAACTAAAAATATACAAAAAATGAACTACATATGTTGAAAGGCATAAATAAGGAAGAAATTTACCTCATCCGACATTGTTTCAGTTGAATAATACAAAGGAAGGAAGAAGTTGCAAATGCCAACAGTGCAACTTTGAAAATTTGAAACTCTGAAATGATAACCGAAGGAAGGAAGAAATAATCTGAAGGAAGGAATAAAAATTACCGACAATGGAGTGAAATGATCAAAGTACATTGAAGTGCAAATGAGTAAAATTGAAATGAAGTGAAAAACTTATAATTAGAACGAAAATGAACCGAAACATGAAAGTGAAAATTATATATGTACAAAGGACAATTAACCGCATTAATCTAACCTTCTCCCAATTTGCGAATATTAATTCAACCTTTTGTTTATTTCTGATTGAACCTACCTTTAACTGATTTTTTGCTTCCACTAAACCTTGCCCATTTGTTACCTGTTGTAGCCGGTCACGAACAGGTTACTCTCTTTTAAAATTATATTCAACTCCTAAACCGTTGCCAGTTCACTTCGCTCTTCACTTCACTTGCTTCACTCTTCGCTCTTCACTCTTCACTCTTCGCTCTTCACTATCCATCCTTCTCTTCGTGCTTGCTTCTCTTCTCCATCCTTCTTTGCTCCTCACTATCCATCCTTCTTCCCTTCGTGCTTGTTATGACTGGTGGGAAATCCTTATGTGTGTCATCCCCCTCGAATTCAAGGAAGTCAATTTATCCTAGGGTTGCATGTGTGTGTGGGGGAGGGATGCTATGGTGCGGACCGTCAAAAATGGGGAAAACGTTGGGCATAAGTTCTATGGATGTCCATTATGGCCTGTAAGCTATTGTTATCTCAATTAAGTTGTGGGAATTGAATTGAAATAATTTTTCTTGAATTTGTGCATTTTTCATCGGGTTGATTGGAGTTTTTACTTGTTCTAGTACTGTAATTATATGATTGATGATGATGGTGCTAATGGGTTAATTCTGTGTTAATTTTTTTGACGATGATAGGTGGACTTTTACTCTTGTTACCATATATTTTGTGGTAGGTTATTATTATCTGAAAATTACAGCATTCAACTTTCAAATTTAGTTTTCTCAAACTGTAATGTTTTCATGCTAATGGATTTTGTTTTTGTTGCTGATTGTAGTTAGGATCAGTGTTATCCATGTATGGATGTTACGACTATCACCAAAAAATCAGTTCATAGTGAGGGGATTGATGCAGAGAGAGGTGATTATTTAGCCTCTATCCATGATGGAGCTTCAAATGTAATTAAGAGCACTTTTAGCACGCAGCAAGTTCTTGATCAACCTTGCCCTACTTCCGGTTTCTGGGGCTACACCTTCCAAGTCATATTTCAGGTAAAATGAATGATGCAAGTTCATTGATTTGTTGTGTTATAAGTTCTGTCTATTGCTCTGCCTTTGAAGCAGGGGAGTCCATGTTGCACAATTGACTAATCAGTAAATTTGGTATGCTTTTTCACACAGATTAATTAGGAAGTTTGGTTTTGGACATAGTTTACGAAATTAGGACATCGTGACCAAAATTTGCGTGGGAAATTAAACTGCTGCTGCCACATAAGATAGTTCTTACTTGTTCTTCCGGTCACCCGTAACAAGGTTTAGTGGAAGCAAAAATCAGTTAAATGTAGGTTCAATCAGAAATAAACAAAATATTGAATTAATATCCGCAAATCGGACAAAATTTAGATTAATGCGCCAAGTTTAACAATGGCTAAGCTCCCCTGCGTCTAAGTCCAATCTTCACCGAACTGAACAGAAATGCTCAAATTTGGCGGCAGCAGCAATGGAGCCAAACCCTTCAACTTCATCCACAACTTCCGCAATCTCCTACTCTATTCAACTTCAATCTCAACTGATCAACGCAACCTTGAGTTGGCAAACTACTTGGTCAAAACACTAGGGTTTTCCAAGCGACAAGCTCTCTTAACTTCCTCCAAATTCGTGCACAATCGCATGCTTCGAAAGGTCAGTGGATTCAATTTCATCGAAAACGCAAACTCCGTTATCTCATATTTGAAACAAATTGGATTGCAACATTTTCATATTCAAACCGCAATTGTTGCTCAGCCCGTAATTCTCCGGTGTAGGGTTGACAAAAGCCTAATCCCCAAAATCCAAGTCCTTCAGAATCTGGGGTTTTCCGGGCCGGATATAGCTGAGGTGATGCGGGTGAACCCCTCAATATTTATATTCGGGTCGGGTAGTAATATTGTTCCGGCAATCCAAGCATTGAGAGAAATCCTGGGTAGTCAATCAAATGTAATTGCTCTGTTAAAGAAATCGCGTCGTGTTAAGCTTTCTTATGTTCCGAAACTGTTGGTGCCGAATGTTGCTTTGTTGCAAAGTTATGGTGTTCCTATTGAATCCATCAGGAAATTCCTACTTAGATCGCCATACCCATTTCTCCGGAAGACTGAGTATTTTAAGGTTGCGCTGAGTAAGGTTGAAGTGAAGTTGGGGATTCCCAGACATGCGCCGCAGTTCTTGCCCGGTGTTGTAGTCTTGAACTCTGCTACTGAGAAGACGATTGACTTGAAACGACGAGTGTTTAAGAGCTTCGGTTGGACTGACTCTGATGTTGTCAATGTTGCTACTTTGTGTCCCTTTATTTTGGCGCTTTCTGAAGCTAGAATTAAGAAGAAGTTGGATTTTCTCATGAATGACATGGGTTACGAGTCGAGTTTCGTGGCCAAGAATTGTCATCTGCTAACTTGTAGCTTGGAGAAGAGAATTGTGCCTAGGCATAAAGTTCTCCTTTTCTTGAAGGAGAATGGTTTGATTAAGACGGATCAATCCCTTTCTAGTGTTGTGCCCTTGACCGAGGCTCAGTTCTTGAAGAGGTTTGTGCTGCCGTTCAAGGAAGTTCATCAAGTTTATTCTAAACTTGTAGGTGTTAGTTTGAAGAAAATGGTAACTGTAGGATTGTTGAAACCAAATTCCAATGCTGCTTGATGCTAGGTAAGTGTACAATTTTGCTTGCAACATTTAATTTATGGAATTCAGTAGTTTAGCCACCTATGCGTTCTCCTCGCTGCTATTGGGACGATAGAATTTGCTCTCACCTTTTGATGATTGTTGTTCAGATTAATGCTTCGTTTTTGGAAACTGCTATTTTGATGACTTCAAGTTGTGTCCATGTTTTGTTGTTTTCTTAATGTACCTATACTAAATTCAACTGTCCATGTTTTGTTGTTTTCTTAATGTACCTATACTTCGGTTTCGGTTGTTGTTCAGATTAATGCTTCATTTTTGGAGACTGCTATTTTGATGACCTCAAGTTGTGTCCTTGTGTTGTTATTTTCTTAATGTGCCTATACTTAATTCTAAGTCCTCTTTCTGTTTTCCGTTCAATATTGTGCTACGTATACATTTTGCTGGACATGTGAAGACTAAGTTGTTCTATATGTTGTATTGTTATATACTTCCTTTGTTCTTTTTCTATTAACATTAGGAATTTAACAGTATTCTTACACTCTCCTTGGACTATTTTTTTGATTAATATGTAACGTGGTATTTTGTTAGATTCTAGATAATCAATTTTTCAACTTTTACTTATGATATTCAAAAATTATTGCTAAAGTTAATTATAGAGTTGAATAATTTTGTGAACAAATTTCATAAATACAATAGTAATAGAACTCTATGATAGGTGCAACAGTAAATTACCAGTGACTATTATATACCGAAGAAGGAAGGGCAAGGCAGCACATCAACGAGAGGCATAGAAGAAATAAGGAAGAGCATGCCCATCGTTACTTAAGCAGTTATGCAACAGAATAAGGCTGTAATTAATATAACAGTGTAATATAGGGCCGTAATTGATATAACAGTGTAATATAAGGCACGCATCCTGGAAAGACAGAAGGGGTTTTTTGAAATGCCATGCGGCCTACCCCCTCATAAGGACCACGAGCATTCCTTAATCCTTAAAGAGGGCACAAACCCCATAAGTGTAAGGCCGTATAAATATCCCCATGCCCAGAAGGACGAGATTGAAAGATAAGTGCATGATACGTTGAAGGCTGGAATCATTCGGCTCTCTTCCAGTCCATTTTCAAGCCCGGTGTTGCTAGTCCGTAAGAAGGATGGGCCGTGACGATTTTGCATTGACTATCGAGCCTTGAATAAGGCGACAGTTCCAGACAAGTTCCCTATTCCGGTCATAGAGGAGTTATTAGATGAGCTACGGGGAGCAACCATCTTTTCAAATAAGGAACACAGGGATGTTCCAAAGACAACCTTTCGGACTCACGAGGGACACTATGAGTTCCTCGTTATTCCATTTGGCCTCATAAATGCCCCAGCGACGTTCCAGGCTTTGATGAACACCATTTTCAAACCCTTCCTAAGGCGGTTTGTTTTGGTCTTTTTAAACGACATTTTGATCTATAGCACCGGGATCGAGGAACACAGGCAACATGTGGCCACGGTTCTGGGCATCCTGGCTTTGCATTCGTTAAATAGAAACAAATGTGAATTTGGCAAAAGGGAGATCGCTTACTTGGGCCATATAATCTCACACTTGGGGGTTGCTGTTGATCATACCAAAATCGAAGCCATGACTTCTTGGCCGATTCCCAAGACACTCAAAAGTCTCAGAGGCTTTCTAGGCCTGACAGGGTATTACAGAAAATTCATTGTGGGGTATGCCACAATCACAGGGCCTCTGACATCCCAGTTAAAGAGAGATAGCTTATGTTGGACACCGGAAGCAACAACGGCTTTTGTCATGCTCAAGGAGGCTATGACCAAGGCCCCCATTCTAGCCTTGCCAGACTTCCACGAGAAGTTTGTTGTCAAAACGGATGCCAGCGGTTATGGGGTGGGTGCGGTGCTGTTGCAACGGGAGCATCCTTTTGCTTATTTCAGCGGGGTACTAGGTATAAGAGCGAGGGGCAGATCAATCTACGAGAAAGAACTTATGGCGATTGTGATGGCAGTACAAAAATGGAGACACTACCTATTGGGGAGGAGATTCACCATTAGGACTGACCAACAGAGTCTACGGTACCTAATGGAGCAGAGAGAGGTGGGCTTTGAGTACCAGAGATGGATGAGCAAATTATTGGGTTACGACTTTGAGATATGTTATAGAACAGGTGCTTCTAACAAGGTAGCTGATGCTGTATCTCGGGAATTTGTCGATCACGCTGAGCTAGGAGCGCTAATCAGCAAAAGGAGTATAGGCTGGGAAGAACTTCAAACCCACGTCAATCGTGACCCTTTCATTTTTCGGGGTTGAAGACATCTGCAGAACAAGGCAAGCCCCTGCCTAAAGGGTTCATGTTGGAGAATGGAGTCTCAGGTATAAAGGCGGTGTAGTTATACCTTCGTCTTCCCCTATTGTCACCACTTTGTTACAGCTGTATCACAACTCCCTTATCGGCGGGCACCTTGGGGATTTCAAAACCTATAAGCGATTAGCAATGGAGTGGTTTTGGCCGGGTATGAGAATGGCTATAAGAAGATATGTTCAGAGCTGTGAGGTGTGCCAGCAGCAAAAGTATTCGACACTTGCTCCAGCTGGTTTGCTCCAACCCCTGCCGATTCCTACTCAAATATGGGAGGATGTTTCTATAGACTTCATTGAGGGTTTGCCCAGATCCAAGGGTTGGGATGTGGTGTTAGTAGTGGTTGACAGATTCTCCAAATATGCTCGTTTTGTGGCCCTAAGTCGTCATCCTTATACAGCTAAGACAGTCGCCCATTCATTTATTAAAGAGGTTGTCCGACTCAATGGGTTTCCCTTTGACGATTGTGTCAGACAAAGATAGGGTATTCATGAGTATATTTTGGTCTGAGCTCTTTCGGTTGCATGACACAAAGCTCCATAAAAGTACAGCATATCACCCCCAGTCGCATGGACAGACTGAGGTAGTCAATCAAAGCTTGGAAACGTATCTAAGGTGCTTTATTAATGGGGCTCCTTGCACTTGGGCTCAGTGGCTCTCCTGGGCAGAATTGTGTTACAACACTGCTTCTCATACATCTCTTGGGTGTACTCCATTTCAGGCGGTGTATGGAAGGAAACCACCAACCTTACTGAGATACGAACCGGGCAGTACAAATGTTCAGACACTTGAGGAACAATTAAATGAGAGAGATGCTATGTGGGATGACTAGAGGGCGCATCTTTTGAAGGCTCAACAGAGGATGACTGTACAAGCTAACAAACACTGGAGGGAAGTTAATTTTTCAGTAGGGAGAGCATGTGTACTTGAAGCTTCAACCTTACAGACAGTTGTCTTTGGCTAAGAAACCCTGTGAGAAACTTTCCCCGAGATATTATGGGCCTTTTCAGATTGTAGAAAGGATTGGAACAGTTGCATACAAGCTGGACCTTCCCTCTTCTGCTCGTATTCACCCGGTGTTCCATGTCTCACAATTGAAGGCAGCTCTTGGTAATATACCTGCTAATCCTTGCTTACCTGATGTCATCAGTCCGGATTTGGTCCTGGAAGTGGAGCCTGATTACATCCTATCAGCTAAGTGTAGGTCTGGGGAGGATATGTCGGAGCTGGAAGTTTTGGTGAAGTGGAAAGGCTTGCATTAGTTTGAGGCCACTTGGGAGGATTTTACGGCCTTGGACTTGAGGTTTCCCTCCTTCCACCTTGAGGACAAGGTGAGACTTTTGGCGGGGGGTAATGATAGGTGCAACAGCAAATTACCAGTGACCATTACATACCAAAGAAGGAAGGGCAGGGCAACAGAGCAACGAGAGGCATAGAAGAAATAAGGAAGAGCATGCCCAGCCATTACTTAAGCAGTTATGCAACAGAATAAGGCTATAATTAATATAACAGTGAAATATAGGGCTGTAATTAATATAACTGTGAAATAGAATCATTTACAGAGTTTGTTACGGTTGTTACGGACATAGCTTAAATAGAGGAAACATTGTAAGGATACACATCAGAAAATATATACACAAAAGTTTGTGCTCAGGAGACCCCCTACTTCTCGAAGTGTAGGAATTCTGTCAATTTCTTTTTTTTTTTTTTCTGGCATCTTCCTTTCCTTCTTGCATAGCTCCGATAGGTCATCTGAACAACAGACCAGCAGAGTCTACCACTCTAACACATAAATAACAAAAAAAATACATATATTAGAGAAATTAAAAAGAAATATATAGAAATTTTAAAATAAATCATTGAGGTCACATAATTTTAATTAGAGTTATATCCAAACTTCCTTCATATATTTTTTACTAAATCATGGTGCAAAGCCAAAAGTGCATGGTGATATTCGATCTCTTTTTTATGTCTCATGTATAAACTAATATTAAAAAATTCATTCCCTAGCATTGACAATGTACAGGAGACAAGTTTGGGACAAATTGTCAATCATATCATCAATTTCTTTGTTTTCTTTACCCTCCATTGTCTCCTTTCCTTTAGAAGAAGAGCTTGAGCTTATTGGAAATTTATAAGAATTCACTAAAAATGTTAATGCAAGTGTCTAAGAGAGATTTTGATGATATCAGGTTGTGGTTTCTGTTGCTATGTATATAGAGGCACATAAAAAGTATTGCTACATAATTCATTGAGCCAAAGGTAAAATATATCACATATGTGGAATAACATTAATATCTATAGTCTAGTCATTTACTATAGTTGTTGAATATCACATTGGTATGCGTTCTTATTTTTTTCATCCATTTCACGGTAAAAGCTGATATATAACATGAAGGCTATTGTGTTTTAAATCAATTTAATGGACTGACTAAAGGATACAAAAATCCAAAGAATCACATTGGATATGCATTCTTTTGTATTGTCCATTGTCCATCCATTTCAATGCAAAAGCTGAATTATCAGTGAAAGAAGGCTATTATATTGTCATTAACTTGGACTTAAATAATACATATTGATGATAGCACTTACTTGAACATAAAACATTACTGCATATAAAATTACAATTTATGGCATGCTTGGGATGAGACTAATATCTTACTAAGGTAATAAAAGTCAAACATAAGAAAATGAATAAAAATATAAGGAAAAATGAGAGAGTGGTGGTATGATTGGAAGTAGATTATATAATGACGTGTGTTGGGAAGTAAATAAAGAGGAACTATTACCCTCATTTTAGGGGAAATATTTACACAAGGGGGAGGGTGGGTGACTAATATCCCCAAAATGAGGGTAATAGTTCCCTTTTTTCTACCTCCCACTACACCATTAATATTTAATCAACTTGTAAATATATTATCACTTTCTTATTTTTTCTTGGATTCACATTCATGTTTTAAGTTTGATTTTTACTACCATAGTAATACATTACCCTAATCCCAAGCATGCCCTTAAAGGAAATACTTAGACTTCAAAATAAAAAAAAAACTACAACTTAATGGAAATTCTTAGACAAAAATATAAAATATTAAAAAACAGACCTAAAGCATTAAATCTAAAGTTAAAGTTATAACCCATTTGAGAATATTTTGTAGCAATCAAATCCTTTGGTATTTTGAAAATATGCACCTAAAATGTTAAAACATCATCTCCTTAATCCTTATATGGCAAGCGATTTTCCTTTTGAGACAATTGCTAAAGCAAGTCCCAATTCATTTTAAATTCTTCCATCTTGAGAATACTATCTTCTAATTCAATTTATTTATGTTTATGCCTTTCAGTTTCTAATCTCTCCTTCTCTAACTCAGCATCCTTATACCTTAGCTATGAATGAAATCGAAGCATATCGCCAAATGATTGGAACGCATAGATTGCTTCACTAATCTGCCATTTTCCCTTCAATCTAGACTTGGCTTTCTTCACATCTTCTGTATGACCCCCTAAGGTACCTTCGTATTGGTATGTCTAGTGTTGAATCAACATCATTATAGCTAACTCTTTTACCATTGCTTCCACTTTCATATTACTCTACCTATTTGGGTTAGATGGAAGGATGCCCGCATTGAACCTTAAAATTGGACCCAAACATATTTTTTATTTGTATCCAATCAGTCTCGAAGAGGAATTGACTATTTATATTTTCATACATAATTTGTGCTCTCGCATAACATTTTTTATTTCATTCACCGCTCTTCTTTCTTGTTAAAGCTTTTATCATAGCAAGCAACTCACTTCACAACTTTTTTTGAACATTCTACCCCAATGACTTTTTAACGTTTCAACATTTCTTTTTGACTATTTCATTGGGCTTGATTCTTTAGTTGCATTATAAGCTTCCAGAATTTTCTTCCAAAACACACCTTGCTTCTGCAAGGTTCCAATGAATTGATTACAACACAAATACAAAAGCTCCATTTTCTCGTCTTGTCCAAATTATTTTGCTACGTGATGTTTCTCCATATTGCGGGGTTGTGTTGTGGTTGTGAAAGTAGCTCAGTGAAGGAAGGTTGAGTTAGTAGATTTGGGAAACCGTCTTCTTCATCATCAAGATGATCCTCATTTTCATTAATTCTTTCTCCACCTGTTGGAGTTGACGACTAATCATAGTGAAAATCATTGTTGGATCCTGAATCTCCCATCTAAAAACCTTGAGTTGGATATTCAAGGTTTTGAGAGTATGAGAATGAGAAATTTTTTTGTTTGATTTCCCATTTGAGAATTCTTGGACATAAGATAATTTAGTCAATATGGTGGGTTTGGAGAAAATTTTGTTGTACTCGAGAGTAATTTGGAGGATATGGTAGGTAATTTTGTAGAATTTGAAAGGCAGTTTCTTGGGGGTTTTTCTTCTTTAGGCGTTTTTGAGGTTGATTTTTAACATAATAAGGATTATTTGCATCCATAATTATGATATGATACTTTCTTGTAATTTTAGAGTTTTGAATATAAAAGTTTGGGATATTGAGGAAGAAATGAGAGAAAAACTAAGAATGGGTAAAATTTACTTGTGAGCAAAATATAGCAAAATTGGAGTAATTTTTAGGAGAATAAAATTTCATGTTTGTCGATGTTCCAATTGGTGTATGCCATGTGGATTTCAATTTGATGACATACCATTCTTCCTTCTAGTCCTAATGTGGAACCTCTAGAATCTCAAGGAAGGAAGAGCAGGGGAGGACCTTGAAGAAGAAATCAGCTACGGATTGATGCTGTTAGATAGGTAAGTTATTGAACGATATATTTGATTAGGACCATAAGTCCATACCTGCCTTTCTTATCTATAGATTGAGTGATGAAATCGGAAGACATATTTTT
Source organism: Dysphania ambrosioides (assembly GCA_026401315.1). NCBI lineage: Eukaryota > Viridiplantae > Streptophyta > Magnoliopsida > Caryophyllales > Amaranthaceae > Dysphania > Dysphania ambrosioides. Next base: position 23,513,794 of record CM048670.1, read on the forward strand.
GTGCTTTTGTCATGATTCTCACAGTTGAAGTGTCTTCGTTGTCATTTTGTCAAATGCTGGATTTTGCTGTGGTAGCTGATTCCTTATCTTCCTTGAATATGGCAGTAATTATTTTAATTGGTAGTTGGACTTAAACATTCTATTCTCAATCTTTTGTGGCTTACTTTTGTTTACAACTTGCCATATCGTCTTGTAATTCATTTTTTGGCTGTCTGCTAATAACTAATTACTAATATTCCCCTTTTGTTACCCCCTTTATAAGGGGAGGGGTGTTCACTTGGAAAGTGTTTGCATAAATGTAACATTTCAAATTTTTAATCAATCAAGTTAGCAACACCTATTCAAACCTGTAGTCATCTAACAAGCCTGGGATTGCTTTTGATATAGACTTTTAGGCTCTCCCATCGTCCCATTATATTATTTGGTTAGAATCTTAGGTATAGGTTGGGTGGGGGGGTGAGTCAATGAGTTCCCTAGAATAGCTGGCTGGGTTCACATATATGACAGGTATGCATGTGCATGTAAGTATAAATGAAGACTGGATTGCTGTAGAAGCATGCTTTTTTGTACTTAATGTATTCCCTCAGAGCCTGTTCTATAGGCTACATTTTGGTTTTGCAATATCTTGAAATACTAGACTATTTTCCATATGAAGGTTGGTTAAAATATGAATTTTTTCGTATAACCTTTACCCCTACTATTCTCATAGACCCAATTACACGTGATTAGGTACTGGTAAACTACTTGGTTTACTGAAGTATTAGCTTTAAGATACTTTGTGCTATATTAGCTGAACTACTTGAAAAACGGAAAGATTTGATTGTCATATGCTAGGAGAGATACTGTTGATGCTGAATATGCTTGTGCGTGCTGAGGAAATTAGCAGAGGGGGTTGATAGGGAGGTATTCTAGTCAGTGTAAAGTAGAAACTGCATGTTGTGATTTATACTTGATAATCAGAAACTGTATGGTTAGTGCTGAGGTTGTTTCTGTGTAGGATATCAATCAGATATATGCTTGACTATCAACAATAGTTACGGTATTGTTCACCCCCTTTTAAAAATGTTCTCAAAGAAAATGTGACCTAGTAAAGGACTGAGGAAGTAATTTGTTTTGCTGTATTACTCTGTTAGGCAGTGCCACATTGGCAAGGTTGTTATGTTTTAGTTTCTATTTGCAAAGAGAATCTTTTATTTATTTATTTATTTATTTATTTTTTCACATAATATCAGTATATGTTAGGTTTTCATTGTATTTCATGTTTTTGATTTCCGGGAGAATTTGTGTCTGCATTTTGGAGCTATTTTTGCTTGAATGTATGTGAATCACTATGGACCTGTGTTTGATCTTGACCTTTTATTGCAGATGGTTGTTATCATAATCTGTGACCGCTTTCTTGTGTACTTCCTGCCTTTTTTTGTCCTTACTGGAATGAGACATCATTGCCCTATCCCTTTTAGAAAAAGGTGCATTCATCCTAGTTATTTACTAAAGGGTCCATGTCTACTTTCTGTAAGCCATTTCACTATAAAAAACTAGCTTGCAATAAATTATAGTCAATCAAAAGGTCCAAAGAATAGAAAGTGTTAACAATGGGGAAGTTGGACCAGCTATTTGGATCTCTTCTTATTTGGGACCTTGTTATCACTGGAGTCAGATATTTATGTGATGGTGTTTGTTGGGTATTTCGATTTAAATATGGTTACATATATGATCCTCTGTATGTTAAAAAGCCTTAGCTGAGAGTTTTAGTTTTGTGGCAACTAGATGTCAAGTTGCTAGTACTTAGTGAGAGCTTGTAGATTCTGCTGGTAGAGGGGTAGGAACATAAAGCAAGCTGGACCTCTAGTCCTCTTCATCCCTCTTAGGTTTTTTTTTGTAATTTATCTACTGTCAGAGCATATGCTGGGTGTTGCTTTTGTGATTGTTGCTTCTTCTGCACTTTTGATTTTATGAAATTTTCCCACTTATGTTTCTGGTTTGATGTTGTTCCTTAATTATTGTATTAAAATTGGATGTTATGTATGATCTTACTAATGAGTTGCAATCCATTCTTTATTAGGTGTCCGATTGAGGGAGAAGATCAGATAATCGAAGATTTCTCTTTTGAAAAGATGATGTGCAATGCAAAAAAAGCACGAAAGCAAGATCTCCATATTATATGCAGGCAATGTCTCATAATGTTTTAGGCTTTAACCGAAACTAGCCAAATCCTATCATTGTTGGATGTTGGCCTACTGTCCTCCCCTCTTCCCTTTGCTCCACTCTTGTCCGAACAGTTTGTCGTAAAGAATCTTTTTGATAATTTAATGGGTATATGGAAATGTCTGGAGATGGCTCGGTTGCATTGCATCACTTGTTTCATCATAAATGATGATTTCATATACCAAAGTTGTGCCTTGCCCAATGACGCTTACCTAAAGATGTGGCTGAGGGATGTACTGGTATAACTGTAGATAGTGTAGACTCTAATGCTCCTAGTGAAATTATGTTTTTATCTGAATATCTTAGATTGCAAAATTGTGTAGTGCATTGCAGTGCAAATGAATCCCAAGAGCTACTAGATCTAGATGCACAACCATCTGTACTTGTCTGTTTTTGAGAGAATGCACAAACCGCTGTATGCAACTAATAGCTTCTCTTTTAGCAGTTGTATGTACATGCCATAGCAAGGTGAACCTATGACTCTTCTTCCCTAGAACGTCAAATCTTGTTGTTATTCTGCATGTCCTTTGATTAAATGTCAAATTATGAGTGTACTATGTATTTTGTTTAGTTTTACGAACAATTAGAAGAATAGCAAAAAATATAGTCAAACAACCAACAATTACAACAATTATTTAACAATTCTTTACCCACCAATATTGGTAAAGAAATCCTACTATAAACTTGGATGAAATACTAACAAATAGGGAATTTTGGCGTATTTGGTTGACAATAATCCAAATCAAACCTATTATTTTCATGCAACTCCTCTTTACATTACTTAACTTCACCTTTTTGAATTCAAATTGTACCTAAAGATAGCTCATAAATAAACGGAAGTGGGGTTGATTCAAGTCGTAAGTTGCTTGGTACAATTTAAGAAAGGCCTTGAGTTTGAGCCTTGCCAGTTCCCACAATAGAAACCCTCTTTGAAAGATTCGCTCATCACAGCCCACAGGTCAAGTGCTCGATCCCTGGGTCAAGTTGAAATAAACTGATCATTACTTTGATATGAAATGTTGACGATTGAGATTGAGTCAATTCATCGACACCCGGCACACTCCTAGAGTTCTTAGGTGGCTAGACCCTTGTTAACAAGAGTTTATAATACTCGTTAGGGGTGTCAAATCGGGTACAAGGGTCGGTTTTGGGTTGACCCATCACAGGTCGGTTCGGGTTAAATCGGATCAATTTGGTTTGTCTGGTAGGGTCAGGTTGGGTCAGGTCATTATCAAGTCGGGTTAAATCGGTTATTTGCTTGTTCGGGTTCGGGTCAGGTTGTATTCGGCTCGGGTCAAGGTTGATTAGGGTAAATCGGGTCGGGTCTTGAACGAGTTATTTTGGGTTCGGGTAGATTTCGAGTCAAGTCAATTGTGGTAATGGGTCGTCTCGGTTTCGGTTGAAATCTGGTTTAAGCTTTATCGGTTGCATGAAGTCATTAATGAAAAATGTTTGGGTAAAAATAAGTCGAACAAGATTAGGTCACACTCACATATATTCAAATTGTTAATATGTGAAGTTAATTCGGGTCTCAGGTTGTTATAAATCGGGTCATATCGGTTATGTGTCAGGTTTAATCAGTTTCGGGTTCTCTTCTGGTCGGGTCTGTAATGGGTCGGGTTCCTAATGGCTCGGACACGGATCGGGTTCAGGTCTTCGAATATCGGGTTAAATCGGTTTCGGATTGACTTCAGGTCGGATTTGGTCGGTTTTGGGTCATAATCAGGTCGGGTTTAGATCGATTTCGGGTAATTTAACGATTCAGATCTGATTTTGAGAGCTCAGTTAGTTCTAGAAACCTAATTAGAGGAAGCTCACCTGCGCCCAAATCCAATTTTCACTGAACTGACCAGACATGCTCAAATTCGGCAGCATCAGCAATGGAGCTAAACCCTTCAACTTCATCCACAACTTCCGCAATCTCCTACTCTATTCAACTTCAGTCTCAACTGATCAACACAAACCTGAGTTGGCAAACTATTTGGTCAAGACTCTAGGGTTTTCCAAGCGACAAGCTCTCTTAACTTCCTCCAAATTCGTGCTCTATCGCATGCGTCGAGGCGTGACTAAGGTCAGTGGATTCGATTTCATCGAAAACGCAAACTCCGTTATCTCATATTTCAAACAAATTGGATTGCAACATTCTCATATTCAAACCGCAATTGTTGCTCAGCCCGTAATTCTCCGGTGTAGGGTTAACACAACCCTAATCCCCAAAATCCAAGTCCTTCAGAATCTGGGGTTTTCCGGGCCGGATTTAGCTGAGGTAATGCGGGTGAACCCCTTAATATTTATATTCGGGTCGGGTAGTGTTATTGTTCCGGCAATCCGAGCATTGAGAGAAATCCTGGGTAGTGAATCAAATGTAATTACTCTGTTAAAGAGATCGCGTCGTGTTAGGCTTTCTTGTTTTCCGAAACTATTGGTGCCGAATGTAGCTTTGTTGCAGAGTTATGATGTTCCCATTGAATCCATCAGGAAATTCCTACTTAGAACGCCATACCCATTTCTCCGGAAGACTGAGTTTTTTAAGGTTGCGCTGATTAAGGTGGAAGAGACGTTGGGGATTCCCAGAAATTCGCCGCAGTTCTTGCACGGTGTCGTACTCTTGAACTGTGCTACTGAGAAGACGATTGACTTGAAACTACGAGTGTTTAAGAGCTTCGGTTGGACTGACTCTGATATATTCAAGATTGCCACTTCGTCTCCCTTTCTTTTGGCGCTTTCTGAAGCTAGAATTAAGAAGAAGTTGGATTTTCTCATGAATGAGATGGGTTACGAGTCAAGTTTCATGGCCAAGAATTGTTATCTGCTAACTTGTAGCTTGGAGAAGAGAATTGTGCCTAGGCATAAAGTTCTCCTTTTCTTGAAGGAGAATGGTTTGATTAAGACGGATCAATCCCTTTCTAGTGTTGTACGCTTGACCGAGGCTGAGTTCTTGAAGAGGTTTGTGCTGCCGTTCAAGGAAGTTCATCAAGTTTATTCTAAACTTTTAGGTGTTAGTTTGAAGAAAATGCTAACTGTAGGATTGTTGAAACCAAATTCCGATGCTGCTTGATGCTAGGTAAGTGTACAATTTAGCTCGCAACATTTAATTTATCGAATTCAGTAGTTTAGCCACCTACGTGTTCTCCTAGCTGCTACTGGAACGATAGAATTTGCTCTCACCTTTTGATGATTATTGTTCAGATTAATGCTTCGTTTTTGCAAACTGCTATTTTGATGACTTCAAGCTGTGTCCATGTGTTGTTGTTTTCTCAATGTACCTATACTTAATTCTAAGTCCTCTTTCTGTTTTCAGTTCATCAACATTGTGCTATGTATACATGTTGCTGTACATGTGAAGACTAAGTTTCTCTATATGTTGTATTGTTATATACTGCCTTTGTTCTTTTTCTATTATAACATTAGGAATTTTACAGTATTCATACACTCTCCTTCGACTATTTTTTTTTATTTATATGTAAGGAAAAATATAGTCACATGGTATTTCGTTAAATTCTAGTTAATCACTTTTTTCAACTTTTACTTATGATAATCTAAAATATTATTAACAATGAAAATTTCACATTGGCAAGTATGGAATTTGAATGTTGGAAAGGAAAAAGTACGGAGTAAGTAATATATTAATCAATATTATTAACCAATTGGCCACCATCAGTATGGTACTTAGAATGGTCAGTTTCGCCTTTGAAGTGTTTTACTTGGAAATTTTTTAGCTTTATTTTAGATGTTTGTCGAGGAATGTTTTTGCGTTTTGGTTCCTGGTATACTTGTTCATTCTTTTCTGAATCCATATTCATAAATTTTTCTCATGAAACACATTTCCCTACTGGATTGTACAGTTTATCACTCTAAGCTCTATCAATCAGGACATTCAGGCTTCATTTGGTTTGATGGAAAGCATTTTGATGTAAAATAATTTCCCATGGAAAGCAATATTTAGGGGAAAATATGGATGTAAAGTAAATTTACTTTTGTTTGGTAAATTACATGAAAGTTATAGAAAAAAGGAAAATGGAAAGGGAATAGGATAAAAGGGAGAAGATTTAAAGGGAGTTAAGGAGAAAGGATGATTTACTTTCTATTCAAAAGTAAATTTTTTTTTACCAAAGGAGAGCTATTTTTCACCCTTCGTGAAACAATTTTACTCCACTTGTAAACCAAACCAAGGAAAATAGGAAAAAGGGGCTAAATAATTTTCCTGGAAAATGTTTTACATCAAACCACTGAAGTTTCTTATTGCAAGCTTTGTATATTCATTAATTTCACCTTCAAGCTTCAGTTCCACCATGTGGTGGGGCTTATTTTATTTTTACCATTTTCCCTCCTGATGTCAAAATAGGCATGGGCTGTTCAAATCAAATTGTTGAATTTACTCCACCTGTCACAAGTTGGGAGATCTCAATAGAGTTGGTATCATTGATAGAGCTTTATCATGTAAAACTGTTTACCTGATCTAGAGCTTGGTATGATGATTAGAGTCAATTGCAGGACACTGCAAGTCAGAAACACAACTTTTATCATTAGCTGCTGATTTTGTCTAGATTATCCTGCCGGCTCAGATTAGTGATCCACATTAGGATTGGGAGATTTGAGAATACACAAGTAAATATGCACCAACATTTTTTTCATTTCAGACTTGTAAATATGCTCTATGATGTGTATAGTTTTGTATTCCATGAAAACAATTATGTCCTTTTTTGGTCTTAATTATGTCAGCCCTTAGAGATGTATTATGAATCTTATCCTGTCAGAGTACCTATAATTCTCAATCATTTCCTTTTCCTAGTTTGGACTTTACTAGGTTCTTATACATAAATCCTTTTGAGGACTTGGTTTGAGATGGTAAGGCTAATAATAATAATTGCTTTGCATGACCTTGAGTATTGTGGTCAAGTGCCATTAGGTACTTCTAATTGTGTGATTTAGCTTTGAATATGGGCCTTATTGTGTATTGTTTGGAATAAAGTTGTAGAACCTGATCCCACCAAATGGCATGTTAGGTGTCATTGCCTCAGTCTTTAAAATGGTGTTATGCTTATAAAAGGATTTTTTTGGGGTTAGTTTCTCTGACTCCTTCAAATTTAAAATTGCAATACTTGACTTGCCATCAAACACCTGCTCTACTAGTCTGCTGCTTGAACCCCAAAGTTGCTTGTTGCCATGAGGGATTTCTACTTTGTTTTTCTTTATTCATCCCCTCCTACCTTTCTGTGCCAGCTTGCACTCACCCCAACTCAGCTTCCATCACTGCCAGTCTCTTACTGGCCTTGTAATTGATTTGGTTTGATAAGCACCTTGTTAAAATTTTGAAATTGCTTAGATTTCGTAGCTTCTCTTAATACAACGACAAAGTCATCACCTCTCAAAGATATGGGGCCAGCTGCATGAACATAGAATTCTCTTCAGTTTTCATCTACGAAGATCTCTTCCTCCATTCACCTGTATTTGGGGCTTTGTCACACCATTCGTACGCATTCTTGCTACATTCATCTTTTTGATGCCCTGTCTTCAATTCCCACCATTCTGACCATTAGAATAGTGCCAATCTGATTGCCCCCCTATAAAATGTCCCTTGTAACCTTAACGGTACTGTACAATCGCATTGTAACACACTTGCTGCTCTTCGTTTGAGCATCCAGACTTTATTCTATAGCTATCTTTACCTTTTTCAGTTACATGTATGCTCATAAATAAGTGCTTTTCATTTTTTGTTTGAGTCCATATAGTTAGGGGATTTTCTTTTTTTTGTCAGGTATAATCATAGATTCATAGACTATAGTGTTGTAATTATGAATCAGTGAGGGTTTCTGGGCCAGTTGCTTAGCCTTTAACCGAAGTAGGTCCAGCCTCCTGGCGCAATTTTTCGATTTGGTTTTAAACTTGAACAAGATCTGTCCCTACTCCTCTGACTAACGTGGCCAATTTCGTTTGTGGTTTTTCATTTATAAGCATTTTTTTTAAAACTGCTGGTTTGATAAACCAGATTATGGAGAAAATTTTTGAACTCTAATCATGTAATACCTTTTTTGCATTCTTGGGACATATGGTTAGGCCTGAACTGGGTGAGGTTTGATGTGCTCTAATCTGAACAGCCTCATTGAACAATTATAGAATCAGAAACAATCAATAGTGCATTTTCAGTTGCTTGGTCCATGTTCTGGAAGAGTGTGAAGTGCTACCTAATTTTCCCGGTTGAGAGATTTTATTAGCTCAGGCTAATGAAGAAGGGGAAGGGGCAGATAAATGTGGATAGGATTGGCTAGTGTGGCTGGAATCATCAATAAGTTAGTTATAACTTGGTCCTTCTGAACTAAGCTGCTCAGATTTTATTGCATCATGTTGAATAAGATTAAGCTACCATTTGTAGAACTCTGTTCATTAAGTGTGAATTATACTAGTAGCATGTGGAGACTCTAACTGAAGAGCTGACACTTGTTCTGAACCAAAAAAGCAATGCTTCTAATTGAAGTAGCATGTAGAGACTCTAATCAGAAAACTTGTGTGCTTTATTGACTTGTAAGAATTGGTGGATTTGTAAATAAGATCATGTTGGTTTCTTCTTAGGCAGAGGCTTTCTCTCCGTTTCTATCCTTTTTGGTGTTTGTAACGTTTTGCTTTGGTTTTTCTATTGTGTCCTCGGAGGTTGGTGAGAATGCTATTACCAATTACTCCTAACAAGCATTGAAAACAACAAATGTGTCTAAAAAGATGGATGTAACAGGGCACTTTTTTTTTTGTATATAAATAAATGCAAGGAATATGTTAAGCTCCCCTCTGCACGAGGGAATGAATAACATTGCTTGATTACTCTTCCTACTTTTACGTGGCTGAGTTGGATTGCACAGATTGTTTTTGATATCTATGTAACTTATTGACATACTCCCCTTAGAAATAGGTATTTCCGTTGTTGATAGATGGAGATACTTTCATCTTACTCTGCTGTTTAACCCTATGCTCGACTTATAAATTAAAAGGATCATGTGCTGCAACTTCTGTCTGCATTTTCACAGGTGACATGAAATGGTTTCTTGTATTTAGGTCGTTGAGAGGCCAAGGATGGTACCTGGAACTGGGTAGCTGTTTCTAAACATATTCCTCACAATAGTCATACTCTGGTTGAGAAAATCTTGTTTGTGTTCAGCAGTATTTTCATCATTCAATTGACATGCGCACTAAGATTTGGAGGACCAATTTTGTGGCTCCCTTCTGCGATTTGTGATTGAAGTTCATATATGATGATCACTGATCTCAAGCCTTACCTATTCATGACCATTACCTATTGGTTTTTCTTTCCCTCTTTTCAATTTTCATTCTTCCGCTTCATCTTCACAACTCATTTATTTATTCACCTCTTAATCATGAACAATTTACTTTTACACTTTCTTACCATATTTTCTCATTCTTCCATTTATACTTCAATACTATAACATAAACTATATAAATTTATACAAAAGGCTTATTTTAGGTAATTAATAATCTCGTGTAATAATAAATTAATATTAATTAAGTATTAATTAAAAAAAAACTATTGCTAAAGTTAATTACAGAGTTGAATAATTTTGTGAACAAATTGCATAATACAATAGTAATAGATTGCAGAATTGTGTTGCGCAGCACTAATGTGTTCCATGAGTATTTGTTTGATGACCTAGTGAAGGGCTACTAGATGCACCAATAGAGTCGAACACATTACGGTGAATACGAGGATAAGTATCTACCCGGAAAAAAGTAGTTTTTGATCATATTTTAGTTTACTAAAAATTAGGTGATTTGAACAAAGCCTAATTTATATGATCACATCTAGTACTTTCTCTATCCTTAATTTTTTTTGCCTCATTTGACTTTTTATAGTTTTAAAGATGTGACTTAAAATACTTTTATCTCTAAATCCATAAGACAAAAAATTATGAAAATTGATATTTCTAAAGAATGTTATTAAGATGTATCTAATAAGATCTCACTTAAATATATTACTTCTTATATTATAACAAGAATTTGTAGTCAAACGTTTAAAATTTAAGTATATAAATAATTAACATAGGACATAGTACTTGGTACTTGGCCATGAATCCTTGAGCCAATATAAGTATAACATGGCATATTTCATTATTTCAGTCTCAATATATATATATATATATATATATATATATATATATATATATATATATATATATAAATGTCATTGAAAGTTGAAAAATACATGTACTAAAACAACACATTTATACTACCCCTATACTTCCAAGCCTTTCATAGAGAAAAGTAGAATGAACGTTTGGAGACATAGGCAAATTAGTTGCTAAACTTCGTATCAAATCACTATGTTTTATCTCATTTTATTTTTGTCTTTATTGCTTACATTTTTATGGTGGTTTTGATCAAGGAAGTTCTACCAATCGCTCTCCTCTATTTTGTGGTAACAACTTTGCCCATTGGCGTTCGTTGATGCAAATGTTTGTAGTTGATCAAGATTTGGAACTCTGGGAGATTATCAAGAATGGTCCGAAGGTGTCCATGAAGACTAATGAAAGTGGTACAATGGTTTATAAGGAAGATGATAATTTCACTCAATCGGATTTGGAAAGTATTGCTAAAAACTATAGAGCCATGAACCTTCTCTACTTTGATTTAGATGTAAATGAATTCAACAGAGTTTTCGCTTGCAAAAGTGCTAAAGTGATATGGGATAAACTGGTAGTCACATATGAAGGAACGAGTCAAGTCAAAGAGGCCAAGATAAGCATCTTCCTTTGCCAATATAAATTGTTCAAGATGAAGCCTGATGAAACCGTGAAAGAGATGTTCACAAGATTTGCCCAAATAATGAATAACCTGGATTCTCTTGGTAAGGTATCCACAAATGAAGAAAAGGTAAGAAAGATTCTACGATGTCTTCCAAAATCAAAGTGGGGTCCGAAGGTAACCACGATAGAAGAATCTCAAAACTTGAAAACCTTGCCTTTAGATGACCTTCTTGGAAAATTGATTACACATGAGATGTCCCTTAATGAAGAAGATGAAGAATCAACATCTTCAACCAAAAATTTTGCACTCAAAGTAAAGTGATGATGAAGATTCACTTGATCTCATTGCTAGAAGTCTTGCCAAGATCTTAAAAATGCAAAAGAATTTCTCAACTACTATCATTCAAAAAATTATGTAATGCACTTGCTAATTGTCATTTTCAAATTTTTTCACTATTGATCTAATGATTATTCATTAGTTTTTGGATGTATTCTACCAATTATAAGAATAACGAGGATTGGTGTTACCACTAGGTTGTATTTAAATCGAGTATTAATAGATGATGTAAAAGTTTCAAGTAATGATAGTAGAGGACTAAGTTGTTGGTAAGTTGGGTTAGAGTAATGACATTCGTTAGGATAAAGGTGGAGAGAACGGACTAAATACGAAGCAAGAGACATAGTTGCCAATTAGTTGATATGAAATTATCATATGAAAATGTGCAAATTCTTTAGTGATGTAAATTCTGGCATGAAACTAAAGAACCATGATGACTTATTTTGACCTAAAACTTTTCAAAATAATCAACTAAACAGCGCATATCAAGCATCAAGCTCATACATGCACAAATTAAATGTGACCATACAAGCAAAACTGTATTACAAATTTGTTGATACACAACTTATTTCAGCAAGGATAAGAATGAAATCCAAATCCAAAACAATAGATATATGAAGAGAAGTCTCAGAAAATAACATAGACATCAAAATACAACCAAGAAGTCGGGTTTCAATTGATCTTAATAGCAAGTTTCTACACTAGAAGGTTCTCTTGTGCAATCAAAGTAGAACTAGTTAGGAAAGCTTGTCCGGGTTGGCGTTGAGATAGAGGTCCATGGCAACCAAGAAGCTGTAAGGCACATAAAACATTAAGATAATCTTGAAGATCACACTACAATCAAATCAATATGAAAACTGTAGAAAATAGACAAGAAACTACATAGGTATTGCTCTCAATCACAATTTTGTCCACTAGCGTTTGTTGATGCAAATGTTCATAATTGATCAAGATCTTGAATTATGGGATATTATCAAGAAAGGACCGAAGGTGCCTATGAAGAATAATGAAAGTGGCGTTCCAGTTCCAAATGAAAGTGGCGTTTGTTGATGCAATACTTGGAGAGTATTGCCAAAAATTATCATGCCATGAACTTGCTTTATTGTGGACTAAATGCAAATAAATTCAATCAAGTATCTTCTTGTAGAGTTCCAAAGAGATATGTGATAATCTGGTGGTTACATACAAGGGAACAAGCCAAGTTAAAGAAACAAAGATAAGTATCTTCCTTTGTCAATATAAATTGTTCAAGATGACTCCTAATGAAAGTGTGAAGGAAATGTTCACGAAATTCACACAAATCGTGAAAAGTTTGGATTCTCTTGGAAAGGTGTTCACTAATAAAGAGAAAGTAAGGAAGATTCTACGGTGTCTCCCTAAGTCTAAATGGGGTCCAAAGGTGACTATGATCTAAGAAGCTCAAAATTTAAGAACTTTGCCTTTGGATGATCTTCTTGGCAAATTGATCACCCATGAAATATCCCTCAATGAAGAAGATGGCAAACCGACTTCATCAACAAAGAATCTAGCTCTCAAATCAAAGAAAGAAAAAGCTCCTAGTGAAAATGGTGATAGCAATAATGATGATGATAAAGATCCCTTTTGCTCTCATTGCTAGAAGTCTTGTGAAAATCTTAAAGATGAAGAAGAATTTCATAAGAGGCAGAGACAACTACTCTCCAAACAGATACAAAGATAAGCCATCTAACCAAGTGAATAAAGTTAATATACTAACTTGCTATAAGTGTGGTGAAACAGATCATTTAGTGAAAGAATGTCCTCAACGAAAGAAAAAGGCATATCCGAAAAACGAGTTTAATAAGAAGGCAATGGTTGCCTCATGGAGTGATTCAGAATCTAGTGACTCATAAGAAGAACATGGAAACTTATGTCTTATGGCCGATCATAAAGATGGAAAAGAAGAATATCTTGAGGTAATGGTGAAGAATTTGATTTCTAGTTCTACTAATGTTCAATATGAATTTTTGCAAAACATGATTATAAATGAAGAAAGTCTGATTCTTGAATTCAAGATCTCCAAGGAAAATTTAAGCGAAAAGTGAAATATTTCTAAGAGTCTATCTAAGGAACTAACAGGTCTCAAAGAAACTCAGTCAGCTTTTAAACTCGGGGCTAAAGCCTCGGAGTCATCTTTTGAAGCCCAGGTCAAAGCCTTGAAAACTGAAGACACTGTATTAAAATGTAAGCTCGCCTCTTTAAGCTATAGTAATGATATCTTGGAGAAGGAAAAGAAGCTTCTAGCTGGGTAGTGTAGAGAACAACACAATGCCTTGGTTAGATGTACTCATTCCAAAGCTACTTTAAATAAATTGTTGGGTGAACACATGACGTCTTTAAACAAAAGTGGTCTTGGATTTAACAAAAAATTTCCAAGCAAAACCTTGACCATAGTTGTAAAAGATAAGAACAATTGGAGAACATGTACTTGCTTTTATTGTTGCAAAAAGGGTTATACCAAGCTAACTTGTCCTATTCGAAGGAATGGCCCTCAAGTTCTTCAGAATTCTTTTCCTATGTATTTTTGAGACCAAATAAAGCAAGTGTGGGTTCAAAAAGGAACTAGATCTCCTAACATGATCCATCCTAATTATGAAACCAAATTTGCGATTTGGTTTAGAAATGTTTGATGTTTTATTATTTTGTAGGAAATCGCCAAGAACAAGGATCAAAAGTGGATTCTAGATAGTGGTTGCTCACGACATATGAGTGGAAAATCCTCTCTATTTTCGATGATCACAGAGCAAACTTCTGGTACAATAACACTTTGCGATAAAGGCAAATGCAAAATATTTTATATTGGAAAAAGTGGCAATAATGTATCAAATACCATAGATAATGTCTATCTTGTTGAAGGTCTAAAGTATAACTTGCTTAGTATTTCTTAATTGTGTGACAAAGTTAATAAAGTCATTTTTTATGAAGAAAAATGTGAGGTACAAAACAAGAAAGATGATAAAGTTATTCTCACTGATCCTTGTTGTAAAAATGTTTATGCTTTTCATACTAACCAAGTTGCGAACTCTAGCTTGAAATGTCTCAAGGCCTTGAAAAATGACTCAAGGCTTTGACACAAAAGGTTAGGTCATATTAACATGCATATCATGAAGAAGTTTTCCTCAAAGCACTTAGTACGCGGACTTCCTAAGTTGGATTTCAAAGATAAAGATCTGTGCAAAGCATGCGAGAGAGGTAAACAAAAAAAAGGTTCATTCAAAGCCAAAAAGTTTATAAGTACTTCTCGACCCATAGAAATTTTTCACATTGATTTATGTGGCCCTATGCGTGTCAAATCTCCCAAAGGAAAATAGGGTACATCCTTGTGGTAGTTAAAGAATTTTCTAGATTTACTTGGATTTCATTTCTATGAGAAAAATCAGAGGCTTTACTAGAGTTTTCGAAAATTTGCAAAGAATTACAAACTATGAAAAACCTACCTATAGTTGCCATAAGAACTAACCATGGTAAAGAATTACAAACTATGAAAAACCTACCTATACTTGGATCAACTTAAATTTTATAATTTTGTGCAAAATATGGTATTTCTCATAATTTTTCAGCTTCAATGATACCTCAACAAGTTGTGGAATGAAAGAACCACACTCTTGAGGAAATGTCTATGACAATGCTTTTATAAATTGGTTTACCAAAATATTTTTAGGCTAAAGCTGTTAATACAACAAATCATATTCTAAACCGTTGTCTAATAAGACCTATATTTGAAAAAAACTCCTTATGAGCTTTTTAAAGGTAAAGCCTAATATTTCCTATTTTAAACCCTTTGGATATATGTTCTTTGCCCATAATAATGGCAAAGATAACCTATGGAAATTTGACGTTCATAGTGATGAAGCAATCTTATTGGGCTACTCTTTAAATTCCAAAGCCTATAGAGTTTTTAATAAATGTACTAAAATAGTTGAAGAAAGTATTCACGTGATCTTTGATGAAAGCAAGAATGGTATCTTGAGTGGCAGTTTTACAGGTTTAAAGTTGAATAAGCATGAAGGATATTCATCTAAGGAAGAAGAAGAAGAAATTTTGTCTGATGAAGAAGTGGAGCAACCTATTCAGAATATGCAAGAGCCAATTCTAAACCAACAACCTTAGGACCTTGAACCTCTACCTCAATACATTGAATAGATGAACATTATTTCAACAAAATCTATTTCAGGGCCTTTAGACCCATCTCAAGGACTTGAAGGAGTACTTCAACAACCATCCTCCATTCCCTTGATGATGCGATGAAAGTTCAAGCACTCCTCATCACATCCTTTAGACAACATAATCTCATATTCGAAATCTGGTATTCAAACTGGATCAAATGTTAAAAATCTCTAGGCATTTCCCGTGTTTGTTTTTCTTGTAGAACCAAAGAATATAAATGAATCACTTTAAGATCCTAATTGGATCGTAGCTATGCAAAGTGAGCTCAATGAGTTTGAAAGAAATAAAGTGTGAACACTCACACCAAGACCAAAGAATCATTCAATCATTGGAACAAGACGAGTTTTCATAAATAAGTTTGATGAGAATGGAAATATTGTAAGGAACAAAGCAAGACTTGTAGCCTAAGGATGCAATCAAGAAGAAGGAATCGATTATGAAGAGAATTTCACTCCCGTGGCTAGAACGGAGGCTATTCGAATGTTGCTTGCCTTTGCTTCCTTTATGCAATTCAAGTTATTTCAAATGGACGTCAAATGTGCATTCATGAACGACTATTTACAAGAGGTATATTCCAATTTTGAAAATGAGAAATTTCCAAATCATGTTTTTTAACTTGACAAAGCGCTCTATGGTTTGAAATAAGCTCTGAGGGCTTGGTATGAGCGTCTTTCAAAATCTCTTTTGGAAAATGATTTCAAAAGAGGGTTGTACGACAAAACTCTTTTTATAACGACCAAAGGTAAAGATTTATTGATTGTTTAGGTTTATGTTGATGACATTTTATTTTGTGCTACTAATGATTCTCTTTGAAAGGAATTTTCTTAGATTATGTGTAGGAAATTCGATATGAGCTTGATGGGTGAGTCAAATTTCTTCTTGGATTATAAGTAAAACAAGAAAAAGGAGGTATATTTATAAAATCAAGGAAAATATATGAGAGACCTCCTAAAGAACTACATCATGACTTAATCTAAAGAAGCTAAAACTCTTATGAGTTTAACATTGCTTCTAGATCAAGATGATAATGATAAGTCGGTAAATCAAAAGGAATATTGAGGTATGATTGGATCACTTCTCTACCTTACTGTAAGTCAACCTGATACTATATTTAGTGTTTGTATGTGTGCTCGTTTTCAAGTCAAACCCAAAGAATCTCATTTGAGTGCAGTTAAAAGAATCCTACACTATTTTAATAAGACTAAGGATTTTGGTCTTTGGTACCCTAAAAAGAGTAACTTTGAACTTGTTCGATATTCGGATGCCAATTTTGCAAGTTATTAAGTTAATAGAAAAAACACTTTAGGGTGCTGCCAGTTTTTGGGATCATTTTTCATTAGTTGGCATTCAAAGAAACAAAATTTGGTAGTTCTTTCTACTACTGAAGCCGAATACATTGCTGCGGTGCTTGTTGCTCTCAAATTTTATGGATATCTCAACAACTTTGAGATCTTGGGTTAAATTTCAAAGGAATACCAATTAAGTGTGATAATATGAGTGCTATCTCAATAACAAAGAATCTTGTACAACAGTCACGCACTATATATATATAGACGTTCGACACCATTTCATTTATGATCATGTGGAGAAAGGTGATGTAACTCTCTCTTTTATTTCTATTGATTTCTAACTTGATGACATTTTTACTAAGCCGTTAAGTGAAGAACAATATAATTTTATACGGCTTGAGCTTGGTATGTTGAACAAGCAAGCATCAACTTAGGGGGAGCAATGGTACGTAAGTGTTTAAATGCTTTATTTATTTTACGGATCTTGCATGAGCATATTGCATGTTGTTATTAGTATGTTCAGTCAAAGGGATTAATACTTTTTGTAATTTCCCTGACTTATATCGTACTTCATTAATTTATTTGGCTCAAGATGTGTGACATTTATCTTTTTAGATAATTATAACACATGTTTTTATCAATTTTTTTGTTGTTTAAAATCCCGCCTCTTATTTTAAATAGGTTTACTTTGTTTTTGAAAATCTGTTTTATTTTGGTTCATTGCATTTATCCCATCATAGCACCTAAACCGCATTTACCTAGCTTACTCCTAGTTTTTAGGTTATCATTACCTATCTACCTTGAACCGTCACTTTAAGCCTTCCCTCCTTGATTACCTAAACCATCATATTCACTCATATTCCTATATCTTTTTCATTCCCCATAACTTTTTCTTCTCCTTAATTAATCTCTCTCCCATCCTTTTCCTTTCCCTAAAATCGTACTCTACCTATTGTACCTCCCTTTATCTTCCTCTTCAACCTTCTATCTCTCTCAAAATACACTTCAATGACTCCTAAACGTAAACCTATCGACACAAAATCGATTCCCAAACGCACTCGTATTGTCTAGCTCGCAATGCTAAAAAGGCAGTCCCTACCATTGATTACTCAATTCCATCTGCATCCCCTACACCTCCCTTATCTCCTCAATTACCTCAATTCAACCCTTTTGTGCTTGAGAATCTAGAAGATGGTGCTCCCTCACATCAAGAAGATGAAGCAGTTAGCATTCCTTGTCCTAACTCTCTTCCTCAACCTAATGTTGCCATCGTTCATCCTTCTCCTCCTCACATGCCTGTCTTGGAGAAACCCGCAAGCCTCATAGTGTCTTCTCCTCCTAAACTCAAGGTACCCATTGTTATTTACCCTACTTTTTCCCTTCCTTCTTCTTAGTTTAGGAATTTTTAATTAGCCGGACTATGGGAAGATGGTTTTAAGTCCCAAAATTTACCTCTCTTCTGCGTATGCTTGATGTTGGTGACCTTGTTTACCCTATACTGACTCGCCTATTTTATTTGAACATGACCTCCAAAAGAGAGAATGGGATTATAACCTTGAGTACGATAGTCAAAGGTACTCTAGTGACCTTGAACCCCAATGTCTTGGCCAAAATCCTCAACATTCCCAATGAAGATTGGACTGATTCCTCCCCTTCCTATTCTGAGTGTGTGGCCCAAGCTAAAGCAACCTTTTTCCTTCCTAATCTTGTACCCTCTTGCCAATTGACCCATAGTTTTTTAAAAGTAGAGCCAAGGTAGTGAATGCCTTATTAGTCCGTTGTGTTGTGCCAAGGACCAATTTGCGCGAGCATTTAACCGACCATTGCTCTTCTTTACCTTATTTTAAGTGGTTTTGATGTGATCCTCTCTAACATTATCCTTACCCATATGTAACACACTATATCCTCCTCTCCTGCCAATCCTCTCCCTTATGCAAACCTCCTCCCTAGAGTCTTTAAGTTATTTAAGATAGACTTAGGTGGTGAGGAGTCTGAAAGTTGTACCCGGTCAAAAATTACTATGGACATGTTCAATTGAATTGGGATTTATGCTTCATTTGATGGTTCGTGGAAATTGAAAGAAGATTTTTCTGTTGAAGAACAAGCTAAAATTCCTTCCAGCAATTGATTGTATGTCAAAGATCAATTCAAGACTTGATGATGTGGATTTTGAAATTGATTGTCTACGTCGTGACCTTGCTGATCTCAGTGCCAAAATTGATGACAGGTTTGATGAGTTGCCTACGTCGGTTCACAACTCTCTCAAGGGAATATCAAGTTGATTAGTCTATGTGTCCCTTAAAACGCATTCCTTGCCTTGATATCTATTTCAATTCTATTTCTTTCTTTGAAAACAATTTTAGGTTTTTGAAATAATTTCAATTTGGTTGTAACCTAATTTTATTTGACCTATTTTGTTTGATCCAAACATTCCTTCTTCACTTTGTCATAGTCAAAAAGGGGAGAAAAAAGTGCATTTTGTTATGCATTGTTATTATGCATTCTTTTTGTTGTTTTGCTTTATTTCTCTATTATTTTGACTTCCATCAGTTGGAGATTAAAGTATCTACCTTGCCAAGGTCTATGTTATCAAGCGTTTTCTTGAGTGATGGAAGTCAAAGGGAAAGGTCCCATGCACTTGCACGAAAATAGTTTGGAGCTCGCATGCAAACAAAATAATCATGTGTAGTTTATGTTGAGTCAAATGATTTCATGGCTGTAGTATTGCTTGAAGAATTAGAAGTATCAACAAATTCCTAAATTCATGGCTGGGATATGCATGGAAACAAATCAGCAAATTCAAAGTCAATCTTGTCCCATATTATAAGGAAGCGGTTGATCTCTTAAAGAAGTGTTTGAATTTCTCCAACAACTGTCCGTAACAACAATTCAAATCAGAAGATATTTTCAGCTGCAAAAATTTGAAGCTCTAACGTAATGTTTGAAGTTCCAACAGTCATATAGAAACCAGTTGATCAACGACTAAGTTATGATCAACAATAATGGCTCTATGAAGAGGATTTCAAGACCGTTTCTTCATGTTACTATAAAAGGATTGTCGAAGCTGAAGAAAAGACTACCAAGCCTTCTACGTGAGAATATCATCAAGCTACAACAAAAGTCATATTTTCTCTCTAGCTCCTTTCCTCTTACATTGTATTTAGATTGAGAGAAAAGAAAAATAAAAAGTATATCTTGAGTGTTAAAAAGAGTGTGACTAAAAGAAAAGAGTGATATAATTTGAGTAGAACTATAAGACTCAAAAGTTCATAAAAAGTGAGAAGTCTTTTGTTTTTAGGAATTGAGATACCAAAGTGTAGTTAGCTGCAGTGTAGAAGATAGGGTGAAATCTTTAGATTTCTAAGGGAAAAAAATAAAATAAGTTTAAATCCTACGGGT
Source organism: Dysphania ambrosioides (assembly GCA_026401315.1). Classification (NCBI taxonomy): domain Eukaryota; kingdom Viridiplantae; phylum Streptophyta; class Magnoliopsida; order Caryophyllales; family Amaranthaceae; genus Dysphania; species Dysphania ambrosioides. Next base: position 23,533,956 of record CM048670.1, read on the forward strand.
TGGATACCCTAGGAGAAGACGTAAGAACATTGCCGAATTTAGTAACAAATTCTCGTCCCCTTTACTTATTTGCATTTTTGTTCTTACCTTATTTACTTTGTTAAATGCATACAAGCATACCAAAGTCAAAGCCTAGCTGCATTCTCTGAAATCCATTTAAAAGCCCTGATATCAGTTCATTCTGATTGTATTAATTCCGCACTTGAAAGTTATCTCAAGGCTTTAAATGCCTAATTGCAAAAAACCCGCACTTGAAAGTTATCTCAAGGCTTTAAATGCCTAATTGCAAAAAACCCGCACTTGAAAGTTATCTCAAGGCTTTAAATGCCTAATAGTAAAAAACGAGTATATTCTATTCACCTTCTCTAGAGTGTATTGATCATATTTTTGTCTCTATCGATTGTTCACGATTGAAAGTTGAAAAATACATCGACGAAAGACACATTTATACTGCCCCTATACTTTACTGAGCTAACTAGAACGAACGTTTGGGGGCAATGCTCAAGCTTGGCAACAGCAGCAATGGCGTCCAAGTCCAGAACTTCATCCACAACTTCCGCCATCTCCTCCTCTATTCAACTTCAACTTCAATTTCAACCTCAATCTCATCTGATCAACTCAACCCAAAATTCACCGATTACTTAATCAGTACTCTAGGATTTTCCAAGCAACAAGCTGTTTCCACTTCCTCCAAATTCCTCCGCTACCGTCTCGGTCGAGGCGCGACTAAGATCAGCGACTTCAATTTCATTGTAAATGCAGATTCCGTTGTTCAATATCTCAAACAAATCGGATTGCGACATTCTCAAATTCAAAGTGCCGTAGTGTCTAATCCCCAAATTCTGCTGTGTAACGTTGAAAAAAATCTAATCCCCAAGACCCTAGTAATTCGGGAAATGGGTATATCCGGACCCGACTATGCTGAGATTGTTAAGGTGAACCCTAAAATATTTGCAATGGGGTTGGATTCCAACATTATCCCGGCAATCCAAGCTTTGAAAGAAATCATGGGTTCTGACCAAAGTATGATTGAGATTTTGAAGCGTACGCCACGAATGCGGCTTTCATGTGTTCCGAAACTGTTGGTGCCAAATGTAGCATTTTTGCGGAGTCATGGGGTGTCTATTGAATCAATCCGGAAATGCTTGATTAGGTCACCATTTACATTTCTAAGGAAGACTGAGTTTTTCGAGGGTGCGGTGGTTAGGGCGGAAGAAGAGTTGAGGATTCCTAGAGATTCCCCTCAGTTCTTGCCTGGTATTGTGCTATTGACATCTCATAAGGATGTGAATATTGAGTTGAAACGACGAATGTTTAAGAGCTTTGGGTGGACTGACTCTGATGTATTGACTCTTTCTTCATCGAGCCCTTTTCTTTTTGCGCTTTCTGAAGCTACCATTCAGAAGAAGTTAGGCTATCTTATGAATGAGATCGGTTACGAACCGAGTTTCTTGGCGAAGAGGTGTTGCCTCCTCACTTGTAGCTTGGAGAAGAGAATAGTGCCTAGACATAAACTTCTCCTTATCTTGAAGGAGAATGGTTTGATTAAGATGGATCAATCCCTTGTTAGTGTCATAACATTGACCGAGGATAAGTTCTTGAAGAGGTTTGTGCTACCTTTCAAGGAAATACATCAAGTTTATTCCAAACTTGCTGGTGTTAGTTTGAAGATGCTAGCTGTAGGATCGTCTAAACCGATTTCCAATGCTGCTTGATCCGAGGTGAGTGTTTAGTTAAGCTTGGAACATTTTGTTTATTGAATTTTAGCTGCTGAAGCTCTGAAAGAATGACGGTAAATGTTTTGCTGACTGGTTTTGATGATTTTTCTTATGAATGTTTCATTGTTGAAAACTGCTATGGAGTGTTTTGATGACTCTAAGCTACTTCTATGTGTCACTGTTTCCTGTATGTTCCTAAACTTAACTCCAGGACCCCTTCCTCTTTTTGGTTCAGTCAACCATTGTCCTTTGTATGCTTATAAGTTATAGTTATTGTAATTATCATGTTATTGTACTTGTACTAGTGAAGATTGAGTTGCTCTCAATGCTGGCATGTAAATCTGCTCTAAGTTCCACCTCCTTCATTTAAGACATAAATATGCTAATACTGGTCACCAAGTAATTTATAGTACTCTACATTTCTGGTCATGACTATGTCACAGTCATATGGGATGTAATATCCTAAAGCAGAACACTAGAACCTATGATCTTTCACTGATTCCTGCCTTACATATTTTGGTCTCTAAAAGATCTTGCCTGTTAAGAATAAAAAGTTCAGAGGACTTGATTTGAGATTACTATTTGCTTTGCTTTGCGTAACCTTGACTACTGTGCTCGAATACCATCAGATAATTTCAATTTGTGTCGTATAGCTTTGATAATGCGACTTACTGTGTTTTGTCTGGAACAAAGGACTAGAACTTTATCTCACCAAGTTACATGTCCAGTGAAACTATCTCAATCTTTAATTGGTTTGATGCGTATGGAAGGATTCTGTTCGTGAAGTTTCTCCGTAAACCTGAAATTTAAACTAGTAACGAAGGTACTATTTACCAGCAGATAAGCACCCCTTCTGAACCTCAAATTGACCGCAACTCAGCTCCTCATCACTGCCAGCCACTCCCAGGCTTTGTGACTGCTTTTGTATGAGATGCCCCTGGTTAACATTTGGAAATGCTAAAAGATGTCTTAGCTCTCCTGGATGAAGGCGAAATAGCTACCCCTGTATTTTTTAATTTAATTGTATGTACATGAATAGGTGCATTTTTTTTTTTTATGTATCCGGTTATGTGCTTTGCCATTTTATTAGAAAGTTTTCTTTTTTTTATCAGATATAATCATAGATTCAAAGACCTGTGTTGCTCTTAATAGTAATCTTGAACCAGTAATGGAGATTGAGAGGGATATGTGGTCACTCCCTGTTCAATGCTTTGGACTCAGCAAAGAGAGTAACATAACCTCACTAAACTCTACTCCAATGACTTTGGACTCCTTAAGAGACATGATGTTTGGTTTGGGTCACAGTTGATTACTATGCAATAGTATTGCCTTAAATTCTTTCATGTGAACCACAGTGGTGGAGTGTGATATATTTATTGTTGTTGATTAAAAAATTTTATTTGGTAGAAGAACACGTTCTGGTGTCGATAAGCCGACAGTGGAAAGTACTAGTCTTCATTGATTGATATATTTGGCGGCTCTCTTCAACTTTATAAGTCTTCAGTTGATTGCCTGCATGAACCCATCTAGTCTGGAATTTAATTTGTTTTTCTCTGAATGAGATAGACAGTATTACTTGAGGACCTGTGATTGTGATTAAATTTTGCAATCACTATGCAATTTCTGTATCCATTTAAAAAAGTCCCTGCCTGAATTTTGTCATTTACGAATTTATGAGTTCAAAATCATCTCTGTTTTAGTCATATTTATGAACCAAGCATTAATTGGACCTGCAATCAACACATTTTGTCAAGTTATCATTTGAGTGACTCAGTAGGGGTGTTGGCAGTTTTTCAAAAATGTGGAGGCTAATGGTTAATGTGATGCTCTCAACATTGGTCTTTTTTAATATTTTTCCAATGTAAGGCTCCTAGATATAGAAGCTGCTATAAATTGTCACTGGCTAGGCTATTTGAGTCCACAAAGGTTGGAGATCCTTGGCCTTGACTGAAGTAAGGTTTTTGATTGATTTTGGCCTCATTAAACTTGAACAAGATCTATCCCAGGCTAATTAGGCCAGTCTAATGATGAGCAGGTTATTGATTCCTATGTACATATTTAGTAAAATGAAACTGATTCTTTGGACCGAATTATGGGAAAAATCTTTGAACTCTACCCAGTAACTGTCTTTTTTACACTCTTGAGGTTTGCATGGTATAGGCCCGAACGGGGTGCGGTTTAAAGTGTGCTGACCTCAACTGGTGCATTGATCATCTAAAGAACTGGAAGTCACCAATTTTGCTAGAACCCTCTCCAATTGCTTGATAGTCTAGAAGAGCGCAAAATGCAACCTAATTCTCCTGTTTGAGAGATCTTTCATTGGCTATGGTTAGTGAACAAGAGTGTACAGGATGATAGGCTAGGGTGGATGGAAAACTTGGAACCATTAGTAAGTCATTAACTTATAACTAAGCTGCTTATATTTGGTGCTTGATATTTCTTTGCTGGATAACTTTGGCGTATCAAGAAACATAATCCCAAATCTGTTTGAAAGATAAAAGAAAATTACATAACCCCAATTATGTCTTCTAATGCTTTAGATTGGCTTTAGTTTATATCATAACAGTTGCCAAAGACATTTGGTTGTTAGTTTTATCAGAAGTAAAGCTTATTGAGTTTGGTTTCTGTCGTGTTTGTGTGGGAAATGAGCCTATTTTATTACCCGTATTTCTTTCCCTGATAATTTTGTGGCTTGAGAGAGTTCTACTTGTTAGCTTTAAAGTATAATAGTTTGGACTGGAAGGATTACTGTCTTACTAATTGTGCGTTATACTATAATAAATCTCGGCTTCTGAAGAAGATTAAGCTATCATGTGCGGAAGTTTTTTAAGTTAGTGTCAACTGTCAAGTTGACCATTACGTGAACTGAAGGAAAAGCTGGCACTACTTCTGAACCTTTGCAATGCTTCTGATTGACATTAGATGTAGTCTAGTAAGAACGGTTGTGTAATTTGTTGACATGTATGAATCAGTGGATTATTGGAAGATCTAGATCGGTTTCTTCTTAGGTAGAGACATTCTGGCACATGTTGGTTTCTGTAATTTCTATGTCTCTGGTTCTCTTCATTCTCTTTGGTTATATATTGATGAGAATTATTTTATCAAATACTCCAAACAAGCACTAAAACTTTTAAAGTGTTGCATCTCAAAAGAAGGAAGGTCGGTTAGACTTCTAAAAAACTCACATTGAGAGCCTGAGAGGTTATATCAATCAATTCAGTTGATTCCATCCATGGACAGTAGAAACCTTGGAGGCTTAGAGAGCAGAGACTAAACCTTGAAGACTCTGAGTGTGAGACCTCCAAGACAAACACGTTTGCCTCCTTGGATTATAACAAATTATTCTGAAGGCTATGAGTGTCAATGTATTGAATAGTGAATAATAGATGTAGAATTGAATACCTCGAACGTTGGAGAGTTCATATATTTATAGAAATGAAGCGTATGCCTAGGTGACATGTGGATCACATTGGGGCTGATCAAGGGAGGTGCTACAATTCGATTTCAGGCTGGTTTATGAGGATTCATCCTTATGATCTAGGCTCAACCAAGATTTTAACCTTTATTTCAGTCGAACGTGGGTCCCTTGTACAACTATCCCCTAAAGTGGGTGTATCTAAGCACAAACGTATCAGCTGTGCCATTGAAATTTTTTTACACTTTTGCATTCTTCACCGTTTTACTTTCGCATCTTTGGAGAGCCTTCAAGTGTTTTACTGCGGCTTTTCCCCGATTAGCTTGCTACCTCTTGGGTAGTACTGACTTGGTGTTTTTACGCTTCGGTGAGTTTGCGTATTGTGCTTGATCCCCATTTTCTTTGATTTCTATGCTTCTGTTGTTTAATGCATGAACTTTCATTATTTCTCTCACAGGTTTGTTTGATTGAGAATGTTGATCCTTTGTTGCTTAGGGCTCCGTTAGGTTCTTGTGATCGACCCATTTATAAAAGGTTCTAATCAATTATGGGCTTGATTGGATTGATCGTCATGTTTTATTGGGTTTAGGTTTGGTTAATATTGGGTTAATAATTTCAAAACTTTTAAAAACTATTAGGTAATGATTACTCTCCACTTATTTTCCAATAGTTCATTGTCAAAAATTTGAGGTAATATAGATAGACTATCACCCATTATTGATTGAACTAAATTCTCTTTTGACTGACCCAACCCAACCAGCTAGGCAATACCATCACATATTGGCGCAATATTGGTTTAAGGCTCTTAATAGGACTAACAAGCCACGAGTGATCCATACATACAAAAGAAGAAGAATTTACCAGCACAAGGGAGCGGGGCAAGCAATAGAAAGGAATGCAACAGAGGGGAATGCAAACAACAGAAGGGAATAAAGTTCAGTAAAGCAACACTTAGTTACTAAATATAGTAATGTAATTGTTATTAATGTAATAGAAGAGAATATTACAAGAAGTTATTACAAGTCGGAACACAATTTGTATAAGAAGACCTATTGTACTAAAATACATCATGAGAAATATTACATCAAGTTTTTCCTTGGAGATTCCCTACTTCTCCAAGTGTAGGCCTGTGCATGTTCTTTTTCTTTCTGTTATTTTTTTCCGTCATTCCCCTGCAATAGCGCAACCGTAGCTGGTGGTATCAGCTCCTAGGCCTCTCCCCTCCATCCCAGATAATGAGGGCATAGATGTCCAGAATTTACTTCAGCAACTAAACATTTGATTGGCGCATTCTGTTCCTACTTCCAAGTTGGGTGAAGGACATCATTGGCTATGCATGGAATTCTCTTTTTACGAGCTTTCCAAATTGTTTATTCAGATAGAGTATTAACTTCATTTTTTTGGCGTAGGTAATAAAAACATTTCCACGAAGAAACTTGGATTACAGGACGATTGGAAAACTTTTTATTGGCCGAGCACTTCTTAAAGCCACTAGAAAGAGCTTCCTTTTGAAGCTAATTGATTCAGTCCAGCAGCTAACAAGGAATCAAATCATTGCATCCCGGTCATAGTGTCTGTCAAGCAGAATGGGTGCTGCTCGGAAACCATCAACTTCTTCCCTTCCTCAGGACAAGCGAACCATCCTTCCCTCTTCTGTCATCCTTCACGTTGTCATGTGGTTGCCCAATCGAACTATTTCTAGAGTTCAATACAAAAATATGACCCCAAGTTCAAAGTGTACAACTCCCATTACTCCCATTTCAAGTGCAAGTATTATCCATCCCTAAAAAATTAACAGTCCAATCAATTAAGGATCTAGAGGATGTTTCTGCAGTTTTGTTGATGTTGTTAGTACATTCATAACCAAATTCGAGAAGAATGTTCAGTTGCTAGCATATAAGAACCGTCAAGTTATTTGTGTTGGGATTCTTTTTTCTATATATAGTTTGTACATAGTAACGCTGGACATCTTATATGGGTGTTATATGGGAGAACTCTCACATTGTCCCCAAATTCTGTCATGAACAAAAAATCCAATTACAGGATATTATTTTTCCCCAAGGTTGTTTTGACAATAATTATACAAAATATTCAAACAATTGCTCTAAAATGAAACCCAAAAAATCTAAAATTTCCACAATACTGCAGATATCAAAGATCTCTTCAACATCTAAAATTTCATCATGAAATCTAGCTCTACTAGAACCTCTCATACTGCTGATGCGGTGCATAATTCTACATATAGGCAACAGCAACAATCAACTTCATGCGTCAGCAAAGGGCGCTAACAGCTTGCTTATTACTACATGCTAAGAAACCTGAGATTAATAACACTTTGGGCAAACCTAAATTGAGATACAGCGGTAGGGTAAATAAAGAAAATTTTAGAAATATGGACTTGCTCCTATGGTCGAAACTGTTTAAAGATCGTGCTTACCACTGAGAATCCTCAACTGAACTCTGAAACCAGTCTTAATATGCCAATTCATCTGGAGCTTGTTTGACACTTAAAACAATAGATATTATTCTATTAAGCTTCAAATGGTTGCTTCTCCATCAACATTTCGTTGCCGCTTGTCATTAAAAGTCCTGTATAAGAAGAAAGCTGCCACTCCCCCACTGTGCAAAGATGCATTCAAAATCAGAAACAGTATACAATATAATGGGCCAAAGGCATCCACAAATTTGCAAAAATATTAACATTAAGGTAATTAATGCTTTGATAGCACAACACTTGAAAGTTGAAATTTGGATGTTCTACCTCTGCTCATTATAACCACATCAGTACACTAAAATGGACAAGAATACACATCAAAATTATGATAATGCTATAAATGGAATGGCAGAAGATACAACTTTTATTCTTATATATATTGAAAAAGACCAAATACCACTTCCTCAATGCAGAAAAGACATCACTTAGAAATTTTCTAGTCTTTGAGCCAAGCTTTGACAATCATTTCCCTTTATCACTACCTTAGTTTTCAAGATTCTACTTCCAATTACACTATCATTGCAAAATATTATTGGAGAATACAATTTTCATACAGAAACACTGATAATCAAACTAATGAAATACATCAGACCACCACTTAAAATGATTATGGATTATGAAGTATAATAATCAAAATTTAAAAATTATGGGACAGTCTTTTCTAGAAAAGGGTATAAGGGAAAGATCATGACCTGAGAAAGTTATGTTTATCTTCTAGAAAGCACATAAACACAACCTAGACAAGGAAATATAAGACTATCATATATGTTAATCTAGGAAAAGGTTTCCTTTCTCCTGTTCATGTGGCGGAAGGGAAGGGGGTAGAGTGGGCGGAATGAGCAAAGCATAGACACGGAAAATAAAGCCATATAAAGCAAACCAATGAACAGTGATAAGATAGAAACCTGATGATAGTTTTTATAAGCCCAGCAAATGTCAAACCCTGCAAGCAAAGGTTAATACTATTCAGAAATAAACTTTTAAATGATGTAGATTGGGCAAAAGGACCAATACAAAGGCATAACCACATAACTAGAATTGAATAAAGCCAAACCTCACCTCAAACACCAGGCGTGCGTCCCTTAAAAACAAAATACTAGTTATAGCTGAAACATCAGAAATAAATGTGTTACAAGGTCAAATGGAAACACTAAGGACATGAAAAGGAAAAGAACATTGAAAATAACTCTGCTATCAGCACCCTAGATACTATCAACAAGCATTGTGAAAACTCGTACCTTACGTAAGAAGTTAAAAAATTGCATTACCATGTCAAAATAAAGTGTTCGCATGATAAGAAGAGAGAGAAACCACATAGCACAGAACCTCCCAACTATTACATACCATTCTACACATTTGATGCTTGTACAAAGTTTAGTTTATTTGCTGATTCCCACCAAAATGACCGAAACCCCTTACTAGAGCAAGTTAATTCCAAATAAAGATTGGCCTTTTCATTTAATAGACTGCATTTTCTCTAAAGCTTTCAGCACATATTATGTCCATAAGATCAACAAGGTGAATGTCAAAAGTTTACCCATTAGGTGAAATATGCCCTTACTCTTCAGCCCATCACTCCTAAAAGGCTAAACTACTGTCTAATATTTACTTTTGTGAAAAGCCAAAAAAGGAATGTTGAGATCCTCACTTCGTTGCATCCTTCATCCTCATCCAGGACTGCAATTAAATTTTTAATCCTTCCAACAATATGTTAAAAGCGTTTTATGTTAATTCAAAAAGAAATTTCAAAAATGGCCCCATATAGGACTATACAAGTCTTCCTACTTCAGTCAACCACAGTTCAGCAGGATTTTTTGTACCTAAACAATTACTAAGGAACTGAACCAAGCCACTATGTAAGTTGAGATCTAATTCCTACTGAAACCAATGAGGGCCACTACTTCCCATGAACAAATTCACAAGCTTTAATTTGATAAATAAACAGGTCAAATCATCTATAGCCACAACTTATGAGCAGTTTATACCCTTCATCTATACCTCATGTTTGGAGTTGGGGTACAGGAATTAAACCATGGCAAGTTGCCAACCATATACTAACCCTTCAACATATGTGCAGTTCATATAAGTATACAACTTTTCAGTATTTTATAAGGTATTAAACCACATAGCCACAACATATAAGCAGTTCATAACTATCAAAAATTTCATACAAGTAAACAACTTTTCAGTATTTCATAAGGTATTAAACCATGGCAAGTTGCCAGCCATATACTAACCTGCCTGCCCTTTCAAAGTTGCATTACTAAACTGCCCTTTTCTCCATGATCTTAGACTTAAATAACTCAATGCCAAAAGAATACCCCCAAGGATCACACCAAACCTAACGGCAGAAAGGCTTCCAGTTACCATAAAGTTAACGAAGCCACCAACAGACAGAATTGCCCCTGCAAAGGTAAGAAAGATATAAGAGAGACCAATTCAGGAAAGAATAGAAAAAAAATACAGTTAATCAAGCCACTGAACTAATTGCAAGGAGAAGTATTGGTCGAAGGAAGTTCTAGATAGTCCTGAATTCTCAAACCAAATGATAACTACAAACTTCTAGTACATAAATATGACCAACAGTGCATGCACATCCTAGAAATGAAGATCTCAACTGAGTAGAAGCACACTCAATTAATATATTTCCACCTTAAACATCCAAGTAAATGTCATACCATATGGTATCCCAATATAGAAATCACGAACTTTAGACACATCATCTAGATCACGAGCAGAAGCAAAGGTCTCCACTACGTCCTTCACAGGTTCTGGAGAATTCTCTGCGGCTGCAGTGAGATATTGTCTACCCTCTTCACCTAACTCTTCAGTCAAAACACTCAAATCTTGCCTTGCCTGATCAGCCTGAATCTTCAATTTCTCAGCAGTATCGTTCAGTGTAACAACTGCCTTCTTCATATATACTTCGTATGCTTCTTGTGACACACTTTGCAGCTTTAAGGCTTGCTCTTTAAAAGATGCTAGAACTTTCTCCCAAGCTTCCTGAGACCCTTCACCAGCTTTGTTAACATCATTCTCCTCCATATCTGCTTCAGATGACTGCGGAAGCATTCAATATATCACAAGACATCAACATAAAGGCTCATGTTCACGCAGAATATTCAAAGAAAATTACATCTATCTAAAAGATACATGAAGAAAAGAGAACTGATAAGCATGGATGCTACTTCAACTGATAAGCAGGTGAAAACTTGTTAAAAAACGTACTTACAATGAGAACAAGATTAATTAAAGCGGGGTAAGCTAGGAATCATGTGCTCTTTTCCAATAACATTTTAATAGTAGAAATTATAATTGAAGATATGTGTGACACAAAGTGGTTTACAGCACACCAAGCTGGCACAAAGGCCTATCCAATTTCGGCATCTTTTACGCTATAAGCCACAGTGATCAGGACGGCTGATTTCGGGAAACCCATTTATTTACCTCTATCTAGGTGCTTATTTGCTTCATTAATCATTTACCTTTCCAATTAGCACAACGTATTGTCAAGTTTGTAGCCAAAATAACTTCAAGAGAGGCATATAAAGATTATAAGCACCAACAATTTAACGTGGAACATCTTAAATATGTTAAAAAATAAGGTAGTCACTGTTTCTCCCAAAAATTGTTAACTACATGACAATTTAAGGCTAGGATTGTGGAACAGCTAGCTACGCTTAACAAAGGTTGAATTAATAAATGTTACATGAAGAAAAGAATAAAATGGGAACGACACGATAATTTGGTGACGCGGAAAACCCAAATTGGGAAAAACCGCGGGGGCTTATTTAAGCCGCCTTTCTACTATGTTTGGAACTAGGCCCCGGTGATTACAGATTACAAATAGTATTTGATAAGAATGTAAATGTTGAAGTGAGATGGATTTGTCGATGAGAAGTAGCTTAATTTTTTGTATCAAGTAGTGAGCTTGTGTGTTTCCCCTCGTCTTCACTATTATTCCTTTTTATACTGCATCTTCCCCATATTCTTTGGTTCCATTGATAGTCAAAGCACATATCCGTTTCCTCATATTTCCATGCTATACTTATCCATCTGTATGGGGCTAGTGTGTCGGCTTGTGAGTTTTGATCTCTGAGTATTTATTGCAATAAGAAGTAATCAAATGCCTTGGCCAAAGTTTTGACTATCGCTAAATAAGCGATCATCTTGGAATCCTTTGTCGCAAAATCTCTGTTGACTTGGCTTACCATCAACAAGGAATCGCTAAACACTTGTATTGACTTTTCCCCCAAATCGCCAACAAGTTTCATTCCCGCAATAAGGGCTTCGTATACGGCTTCATTGTTTGTTGCCTTGAAGTCACAACATATGGCCTGTTTTATCTTATCCCCTTGTGGCGATTTGAGGAGGACGCCTAAGCCAACTCCCCTAAAGTTAGATGATTTGTCCACAAAGAGCTGCCACACTTGACCTTGCTGAACCGTGCCAATGACGTCGGTCTCCTGCTTTGCTAGTGGCTTCAAGTCCGGACTAAAATCAGCCACAAATTCTGCTAGTGCTTGTGACTTTATCGCTGTTCTTGGATGATATTTGATGTCAAAGCCACTCAAGAACATGCTCCACTTGCTAATTCTTCCTAACAGCTTTGGTCTGCTCATGACATTCTTGATAGGAAATTTGTCATCACAATCACAGTATGCGTTTCAAAATAATGTCTAAGTTTTTTACATGCCCTTATTAGTGCTAATATAAGTTTCTCCAAGTTAGAATACCGGCAAATGCTGACTGCTACATATAATTGAAGGTCCTTTCCTTCTAAGAGCTTTCACAATAATGGAGGGTTGGATAGGTAGTGCTTCAACTGATGTAATGTTTCCTCATGGTGACTAGTCCACTCGAACCCTTTTTTCTTCTGTAACACGTAAAACAACTTGCATCTTTCTGAAGACTTTGAAATAAAACGGTTTAATGCATCTACCCTACCCGTTAGTTTTTGTACCTCTTTCAAGTTTCTTGGTGATTGTATCTCTACAATGGCTTTTATTTGTTCCGGGCTAGCTTCGATCCCCTTGTGCGTCACAATGTAGCCCAAGAATTTTCCTGGTGACACACTGAAAAAGCATTTAGTTGGATTTAATTTCATACTATAATGTTTTAATACCTCGAACGTTTGGCACAGATGCTCTACGTGTTGCTCCGCCTTCTTGGACTTCACCCACATGTTGTCTATGTATACTTCCATAGTGTTGCCAGGAAGATTTTTGAACATTTTGTTGATTAGTCGCTGGTAAGTCGCCCTTGCGTTTTTAAGTCCGAAGGGCATTACCTTGTAGCAGTAGATACCTTTAACGATGATGAAGGCTGTTTTCTCTGAAGGTCGCAATTCATGCCCAACCATGGCATCTACCATTGTGTCGATGTGCGGGACAGGGAATGGATATTTGGGGCACGCCTTATTTAAATAAGTGAAGTCGATGCATACTCTCCACTTCTCATTCTTCTTGCCGACCGCTACCACGTTTGCCAACCATCAGGCTAATCGATTAGCTTTAGGACCTCGTTTATGATTTGGTTCCTCTTGGGTGCAAACTTCCTCCTCTTTTGCTTAATTGGTGGATGGCTGGGGTCTACGTTTAGCCGGTGACAAATGACTTCCGGGTTTATTCCCGTCATATCATTGTGTTTCCATGCAAAGCAATAGGCATTTTCCTACAAAAAGGTTATAACATCTTTTCTCATGTTACCGGTCAGCAAAGCTCCTATCCTTACCGTTCTTTTGGGTTTAGAAGGGTTCAGAGCCACATCGTCTAGCATCCGCTCGTAATGCGCTAGAGTACTAGACCTTGTTGTAGTTGCTAAGCGGCCGTTCTTGATGGCTTCAAGGTAGTGCTGTAACATCTCCTTACAACTCCTTGTTCGCCCTTAATCTCCATGACTCCCCACTTGGTTGGAAATTTCAGACACTGATGGAACGTTGAGGGGACCACCTTCATTGAATGTATCCATGGTCTGCCCATGATAATGTTGTAAGCTGATGGAGCATCTACTAAAATGAAATTCACTCTTTTATTTACCCCTTTTGCGAATACAGGTAACTCGATCTCTTCCAAGGTATTCTCCACTGAAACCTACTAATATCTTCAAGACCAAGCCCTATACCTTCCAGTGCGCTCATGAAGATAACGTTTGTCGAACTCCCACCATCCACTAGGACCCTCACGCAATTGCCCACCACTAGTGATATCACAAGCCCGTCGTGGTGATGCATAGATTCCCTCAAATCGTTGCCGCCAAACGTAATGGGAACATCACTAAGCACATCCTTTGCTACTGTGTCGGGGACGTCTTGGACGGTTCTAGTCCATTTGCGAGACAGCTTCTTTGATGCGGAATATGTTCACCCGTAGACGCACGTTCACTACTTTGGAATGTATTGGTTCCGGTAGGGACGTTACCTTTCCTCCAACCCTTTAGGGGGGTCTTGCTGTTCTTTTCCATTTTGCAGCAACATCTTGAGGTGGCCTTTTTTCACAAAGAATGCTACCTCCTTTTCAACGCAATGCACGCATTTGTCAGATGTCCACGATCTTGGTGGAATTCACACCTAAGCGACTTATCTTTTTGGGCGTCGGACTTGTTGCTCTTTCTGGGGCCATCTGACGGCTATACCTAATTCTTGTAATGCATTACTACACCCACGACGTTAGTGTTTAAACCGTTATTCTTTTACGTCTATGTAGTTACCTGTTCGAACGGTATTGATGTTTCCTTTGGTGTCGTATAGTTTGAATCAGAAATCGTTTTTCCTCGGCGTGAAGGCTCTGCGCTCCCCACTAGCCCCAGCTTTTTGTTCTGGGTATCCTGCCTTTAGTAAGCCTCTGGATGCTCTGTTCCAGTCGCACCTAGGCCAATGCTCGATTCTTGACGTCTTCAAAGGTGGCGCATGAATACTTGGTCAGTTTGGTGTACAACTCGGAATCCGGGATAAGGCCTCTCTAGAAAGCTTCAATGGTCATCCTAAGATCGCATTGTTTGATGTTGATCATCTTATTATTGAATTTGGTGAAGTATTCTCGTACCGTGTCCTATGGTTTCTGGAAATGCGATAGAGGTCGCTTGTTTGCTTCTCTAATTGTGAGCTTGTAGCGAACTGCGCATAAAATTTGTTAACCAAAATGTGAAAATTACTTATAGAGAAAGGTTCAAACCTGTTAACCAAGACAGGGCGGGGCCTATCAAAGTGTTGCCAAACGACTTGCACCTCAAGACGTGACGGTACTCCTTAGGATAACACATGTTAATGATTCTGGCTTTGTAAGCTTTCACGTGCGCGTAAGGATCTAAAGTTCCATCGTATAGGGTATTCCACATTGGGAAACAAGCCTCTTTGGTATCACCACGTCACATATATCTAGGACGAATATCGAGGCCTCAATGCCATCCTCCCTCTCGTAATTAATCGGTGTTGGGGCTCCAGGTACCCTTTTTAGCATCCAAAGTATTTGCGCGTTCTGAGCTTCGAGCTGCGCGATGATGTGGGGTCTAGCTCCTATCTTGGCGTCTGCGTCATCTACTCTTTAGAGACGTCTTCTTCTTCTTGGTGCTTGGATTCATCTTCCCCGTTGGAATCTTCCGGATAAGGGACGGGGACGACATTTCTCCTTGGCATGAGGTACTTCAGGGTACTCTTAACCGATTCTAATTCTTTCTGCATGATTTCCATCGAATTCTTTGTTTTCGATTATTCTTTCAACAGATCTTCCACTTTTTTGGAGTCTTCTAGCTCGGCTTGAGCTTTCATGAATGCGTCGATCAAGTCACTTGGTGTCATGCCGTCGACGTTAAGGTTTTGAGCCATTTGGTGAATAAGCTGAGCAATGTTTGAACTAGTTGTTGCCCCACGATGGGCGCTAATTGTTTCAGCCAAAAATTGTTAACTACGTGACAATTTAAGGCTAGGATCGTGAACAAGCTACACTTAACAAAGGTTGAATCAATAAACGTTACATGAATAAAAGAATAAAATGGGAACGACACGATAATTTGGTGACACGGAAAACCCAAATTAGGAAAAACCGCGGGAGCTTATTTAGGCCGCCTTTCTACTATGTTTGGGACTAGGCCCTAGTTATTACAAATTACAAATAGTATTTGATAAGAACGTAAATGTAAATGATGAAGTGAGTTGGATTTGTCGATGAGAAGTATTTTAATGTTTTGTATCAGAAAGTGAGCTTGTGTGTTTCCCCTCGATCTTCACTATTATTCCTTTTTATACTGCATCTTCCCCATATTCTTTGGTTCTGTTGATAGTCAAAGCACATAACCGTTTCCTCCTATTTCCACGCTTATCCCACAACGGCTTGTTATCTAGAGTCGAATCCCAAACTTATCAGAAAGTGAGATAGCCGTTAAGTCTCTTCAAATGGGTGTCCAGGTTCAATGTACCTTTACAACAATACTCGAACATGTAGTTGATAACCGTCACCCTTCCATGTCGCTTAGCCAACTTCCTCGACGCGTCGCATGACCACGTGTCATGCAATAGAAATTCCACCCCAACAGTCACCGTCTTCAATATACTAAAATGCCAAATAAATTGGATATTTCTACCAGCTTCATGCCTACCTTTTCTCTTTAAATTTATTAATTGCTTATATTATTGGAATGATGAACCCCGCACAATCTAATAAACTCAATGTCACGTGAACATAAATCTCCAAGAGACATAACATGTAACAGTCATACAAATGTCCAATTCTCCATTTTATCCTAACCTACAACACACCAACCTGCAAAGCAGTCTCGTTTCTGGGTTCTCCAATACCACAGCTACATCATCCAACCTACATTTCCTAATCACATTACTCATAACATAAGAGCAGTAATAAATTCACGAAAACTTGCTAATAATTTGTCGAATCGGGATCCTTTCACAATCAAATAACCTCCATGTAACGCAATCAAAATCACTCCAAACAATCAAATAGTCACAAAATTTGGAACAATCATCGTTTTAATCAATCAAATTCCAAACAACACAGCAAAGACAACAAAAACACATAAAACTCTAAAAATTGCAAGCAAATGAATCACAAAATTCCTCATTACTCACAGATTCTTCGTGTGACGCAGCGAAAGCGACCTGCCGATTGCGAATCGGTGAGCTGAGTCCGGAGAGGCCTTTCGGCGAGAACAATGCCGCTCCAGAAACCAGCAATGATATCCGGCGCCGGTGAATGGAATCCAATCGCAGAGAAAACGACGACGACGACGATGGAGGAGCGAACGAAAAGGACGGCTTTGAAGAAGAGAGAAGCTTGGTCTTCAATGGAAGTCCAACGAAACTAGGGTTAGAGATTGTGAGAGACATCACTTGCTGCAGTTTTGTTGAATTGGGGAAAAGAAGAGAGAGAGAGTGAAATATGAAAAAGGATGTTGAGTTGAGCAGTGAGTTGGTGACGGTAAGTACAATGTTGAAGAAAGGAACCCCCTCAAGTTTTGGACTTTGAAGAGGTCAGCTGGTCAGGTCAGCCGTAACCGCGCTGCACGCGCCTTGCTCTTTGGGAGCTGCGTGTGTGGGAACTGAAAGCGTCTGGGAAGAGTAAAGGATTCTTATTATTACACATAATTCTTTCGGGCCCCAATGGATCTATTTTATATATATATATATATATATATATATATATATATATATATATATATATATATATATAGAAATTGGATCATGTGAGAACCCCTTAGTTATATAAGAATCAATCTAATACCATTGATTTAGTTGAATTTGATGGTTATGATTCAATAAACATTAATGGCAAATTGGTAATTTAAATAAAGTCGGATTTGTTAGTTAAGGAAGTTTCCGTGATTAATGGACAGTTTTCATTAAAATTCGCATTATTCAAAATCAACTTTTTTTTTCCTATTTTACTCTATAATCAATTGTCAATATTCAAATGATTCAATATAGTTATTTAAATCAGTAGTTTCGCTATATTTCATATTCAAAGGATAGTTTTGTTGTTTTGGCATTGGAAAATAAGGTAATTGATTTAATTTTTTAACACATATAGTACACCGTATAGAGATTGTTGAATAATGTTAAACAGTTAATTAATAGTTTCGAACAATAGATACTTAATTTCCGAATAATAAATAAATAAGTTAGTAGTCCAAATGGTTTTTTATTTAATGGTTGGAACATTAAAATTCATATTCAGAACAATAAAGTTATGGTTTAGAACATTAAAGTTTGGAATCTGAACAACAGAGTTATGGTTTAGAACACTAAAATTTGGAATCAGAACAATAGATTCATGGTTCAGAACATTAAAATTATAAATCAGAACAATAGTACTATAATCAGAACAATAGAGTCATGGTTTAGAACATTAAAATTATAAATCAGAACAATAGTACTATAATCAGAACAATAGAGTTGTGGTTTAGAACATTAAAGTTCAGAGTCAGAATAATATTGTTTTCTTTTGTGAAACAAAAAGTTTTAGTTTCGAACACTACGTATATAGCTCCAGACATAAAGTTAAATCCTTCGAACAATAGCTACAACACTTTTGAACAACATGTTAATATGATTTAAAACATTAGTATAAATAGCTCTATGATTTAAACTAATGTTTTAAAGTTTCGAACATTATGTATTTAGTTTTGACAGAAGGTTAATTGTTTCAAACACTAAGTATAACACTTTCGAACAATAAGTTAATATTTTCGAACTCTAGTTTTAAAAGTTAAAATGTTTCGAAAACTAGATATATATTTAAACAATAGGTGAAAAGTTTTGAACAATAGGTAAATTCTAAAACAATAGGTGTTTTATGAAATGTTTCGAACACTAATGAGTTTAGATTCACTGCATACGTGTATAGAACAACCATATCGAACAACTGCACACGTATTTCGAAGTGTAGTTAATGGGTTCAGAACAATCGAATATGAGTTTTGAACAAATGCATACGTTCATAGAATAACTAAATACGAGTTTAGAACAACTGCATACGTGTATAAAACACCTACATATGAATTTAGAACAACTGTATATCGAACAACAACATAAGTGTTCATAATATATATCGAATAATTAGTTTAACAAATAGAACAACAACATATGAGTTTAGAACATTAGATATATTAATAACTGCGAAGTGTGGTTAATGGGTTTAGAACAACATAATATGATATTCGAACAACTGTATACGTTCATAAAATAACTAAATACGAGTTTAGAACAACAACATACGTGTATGAAACAATTACATATGAATTTAGAACAACTGTATATCGGACAACAACATAAGTGCTCGTAATAGTTATCGAATAATCAGCTTAACAAATAGAACAACTACATATGAATTTAGAACATTAGATATATATTAATAAACAATAGTCTCGTTGACATTTACAGTAACTGTTTTCCCTTCATTGCAGCATTTGTATTATTTCATGAACAATAATAAGAACAGTTAGGTTATAATTTAGAACAATAAGTCAACTTCTTAAAACAATGTCATTTATATATCCTGCTTTAGAACACTATGGTTAATTTTACAATAAATAGGGCATAGATTTTATGACAAAAATTTAATTATTAAGAACAACTACATATGAGTTTATAACATAAGATATATATTAATAAGCATGTTTCACTTATCCCATGTATGAATTAAAATAATTACCATTTATTTTTTAATAATATTATCTATGTTTGGAATTAAAAGATTCAAGATATATGGTATTTGACCAGTCTTGCGAAAAGGAAGGGAAGTTTAAAAAATGAGATTGAGGTTGCATAAAATACGGTAACTGGCCAAAAATTAAATTAAGCCATTTTAAAGACAAATCATTTAAACCGTTAGATTTTCTTATTTTAAAGGCTGGAGATGGGTTCTTATATAATATGAGTTCTTATATATTGAATGGTTCTCACCAGAACCCGACCCTATATATATATATATATATATATATATATATATATATATATATATATATATATATATATATATATATATATATATATATATATAAGAAAAGTGTTTAAAATAAGAAGAATAAGAAGAGATCTTGGCCATACAAATAGTAAGATCCAACGCTAGAGATTTCACGTAAAAAAATATAGTTACTATAACAATAAAAAATGGTTACTATAATAATAAAAAGAGTCATTGTAAGTGAAAAAAATTATTTGGTCACTATGAGTTAAAAAAGGGGTCACTATGAGTACATAAAATATCATCCGTTGGATTTAGAAGATGAAGAGCCAAGATGCCTTCTCATCCTTCTCATTTTAAATACTCTTTTTATTTTAACTTTTACATATATAATGACTCTTTTTATTATTATAGTTACTCTTTTTATTATTATAGTTACTACTTTTTATTGTTATAGTAATTACTTTTTTTACATGAAATCTCTAACGTTAAATCTTACCATTTGAATGGCTAAGATTTGACACCCTTAGGTCTATGTCATGAGGTCTAAGGAGTTTGCTTGAAATTCTGTCTAATTAATGGATTTGACAAAATTATTGGGTTAGACCTGATTTATTCAATCCATTATACTTATCCAACTACTTATGAACTATAGTCTGTGTTCTAGACCAAACCTTCATGTATCTTGACTTAGTTAAAGTAGTATAAATACCATATATAGTACGCTTCATGTATAAAGTACGTTCACTTCTACACTAAGTCTTTGAGGAAATCATGTGCTTGCGAGTTAGTTGATTAATGAATCTTTTATATAGATTTACTTACATTTTTTTTTTGCAACAACAAAGATTACTCTCCTTTCCTAGCCTTAATAGCTAGTATGTGGGAATCATTAACAAAAGACCTAGGAACTTTAAAACATGCAAAAAAATTGGAGAGAACAGGCTTCAATCCTTATATACTCCATTAGCAATTAAAGCTCTTTATCCGTCTTGGTAAGAAGTTTGATAACTTGAACTGCTTCAAAACTATCTATTCTAATAACGCACGCTAGTCCTCTCTTCAATTCATTTTTTGATTCCTAATAATTCTGCTTGAAGTGAAGAAATTGCCCAGACTTTTTCCCCGCCTCTTTCAGTTCTTCCATCGCTCCTCTGTAGGAACCAGCCAATACTTGCACGAATTGTAGCCCCTCCCCCCCCCCCCCCCCCCCCCCAATTTCCCATTGATCTTCTTTCAAGCAACTTGAAAGGTACGGATACTACTTCCCTGGAAGTTACCAAAGGTGAAATAATGCATAGGAATAGCCGACACCTGCAAGCTTTGATGATTTCTTATTTGGATATCCCAAACAAGAAAAATTTGTGTCATCCAGACATCAAATAAAGTTAGAACCCTTATCGGTTTAGAATCACACCCTTAAAACCTCATTTCTGTGAAGCCAAATACATCAGCAAAGAGTGAGAAACTAAGCCGCTCTATGGCCACCCTGATCGTCGTCTTTCATAAGGAGCGAGAACCAAGATCTAATCCAATCTTGAATGTTGGAAATCACGTCCACAATTTGTATTCCCAAAGACAATCCATTCCAATCTCGTTTAACTAGTTCATAGTCCAATATTAAATTTCTAGATTTTCCTTGCATAACGGACACCCTAGAGATAATTGAATCCCTCTTTTTTGAAGTTCAGCTCGAACTGGCACAACTCTATTCAATAACTTCTATCCAAAAATAAGAATCTTTGGCATTACCTTTATCTTTCAAAAAGTTTTCCAAAATTTCATCAAATTATTAGTCTGGAGATGGGAGGGAGAGGAACCAATATTGTAAGCCTTTCTAGATTTACTTACATTGATGGAACAAATATTGTAACTTTCATAATTAGGTATTTAATGTTAAGGGAAAAAAATCCTCTTACATATCAAAAACTATTAGAATCTCTTTTTCTCAAGATCGAAACATGTAAAGTAGATAAGGATGAGTGATTTAAATATTGACACATAAGACCATGTTCACTAGTGGAGGAAAATCTCCTCATCTCTTTCATCCACATTAAACTTTTCATGGACAATAATTTTTATTAATAACTCTTCCATCAATGGGTTAAAAATTCTTCCCATTATATGTTTATTTTTATGCCAAAATGTATGAAAATGGATCTATATTTATAGAGAACAAAAAGTTAAGAATTTTGATATATATATATATATATATATATATATATATATATATATATATATATATATATATATACACGTTACAAAATATAACCATTATTCTTATTGGTCTAATTTGCCACATGTCAAGTGTTGATTAGACCATGTCATTAATTCAACAAAAGAAAAAAAAAAGAAATGGACCAGGTGGGCTCCACTTTACCTGATCTAATGCATTTTTTGCCCACATTTACTCTCATGGGACCACACAAGTCAATGTGTACAAGTTCGAAGGGTCTGCTGGTACTCAAAACAGTTTTAGGCTTAAAAGAGATTTTGACCTGTTTTCCCCTTACACATTCAGAACAAACTTTATCAACTTCGTACTTAATGTTAGGAAGACCTATCACTAAGTCACGTGCTTTAAGCTTGTTTAGAAGTGTTAGGCTAGCATGTCCAAACCTCTTATGCCAAATCCATTGATTATTTTCAGAAACAGCTCTCAAGCAGATGGACTTGTCTTGAGGGATCTTATCTAAGAAGGTGATGTAGACATCATGCTTCCTAGTTCCCTCACATACCAGTTCTCCTGTTTGTGAGTTAACTATGTGACATAGGTTGGCTTGAAACTCAAATCTATTACCTTTGTCACATAATTGAGAAATACTCAAGAGATTATGTTGCAAGCCTTCAACATAATAAACATCATCTATTGTGTTAGAAAGTGTCTTACCAACCTTACCTAAACCAGTGATGGTTCCCTTGCTGTTATCCCCAAAGGTGACACTTCCTCCATCAAAGGCCACTAGTGAAAGGAATTGATCTTTATCTCCGGACATGTGTCTTGAGCAACCACTGTCGAAATACCAATAGGTGTCTCCCTTCACTCTAGCCTGTAAGATTAAATCAAACATTAGTTTTAGGAACCCAAGCACACTTGGGTCCCTTTTCAACAACATTAACATCATGTTTATCCTTTCTTCTCCACACATACATTATACTCTTGCTGTTCTTATTAGCACTAATTTTCTTAGCTGGATATTCATGTATCTTATGTCCATTCTTACCACAATGCAAACACACGTGCATCTCTTTAGTCATGACATACTTACCTCGCTGATATTCTGTGATCCAGGTGGTCTCTCTGGGAGACCAGTTAGTCCTGGTTCTCTGTCTAGTATAACCAAGACCAAATTTTCCTTTGTTTCCTCCTGATGAAGTCAGAAGGTTCAAAGTTCTTTGTGCATTCAGTAGCTTATCCAAATGTCTATGACTGTCATGCAATTCCCTTTCTTTTGTTTCAAGTGTTTTAACTAACAACTCGTTTTTCTCTTTCAAAAACTCAAGGTTACTTTCTAAAGTTGCAAGTTGTAAGTTAAGATCTAAAACCGTAGGGTCATTAGACATGTTACTAACTACTGATTGTTTTTCACTTTTTAGTTGATTAAATTCAGCATGTAACTTACAGATAGTGCTTTCATATTCATTAATCATACTGCTGACTTCAACGCTGGTTCCAGTGGGAAAACTAGGGGACTTAGCAGCTTTAAGTGAAGCAATTTCTTTGTGAGAATTTTCTAAGTTAAAAGCCAATGTTTTAAATGCCTTCAACAGAGAAGTTCTATTGTAAGAATTTGCTTTACTTATGACTGTAGAAAAATCAGGGACTTCACTAGTAGTTGATAAGTCTCTGGGGAACCAGGAGATCAGATCTTCTTCACCATCACTTGGATAGTCAAGTTCAGAAGATCTTGCCCTTTCTAGTTCTACCTTGCACTTGTCCAATTCAACTTCTAGTTCAGCACTTTGATTTTTCAAGTTATGGCAAACCATCTCTAGATGATCACAACTAGCAAAAGCAATTTCACATTCATTGCGTTTTTCTTTTAGTTCTCTTTTGCCGGTTATATAAGTTTCACCTAATTTATAGCATTCATCTAATAAAGAATCTATACAAGCAAGCATATTTTCTCTATCATATTCATGCATATCTATTCTAATTTGTTCAAGGTTTACCTTATGTCTTTGTAGTACATCCTTCTTAGCCATTAAGCATTTCTTGAATGTATTGGTTCCCCCTCTAGTTCCCGGACCAGTGCTGTTCTCCTTGATGTTTGTGAAGGCAGTTAAGCAAACATTAGAACTAGTTGTATCTTCTTCTTCATCAGATCCTAAGTCAGATTCTCCCCACATAGATGCTATCATGGCATTCTTGAAAGCCCTCTTATCTCCAGATTGAGATTGCTTGTCCTTCCATTTTGGACAATCACGAATGATGTGTCCTTTCTCACCACACTTGAAGCAACCTGAAGATGAAGACGAGTTAGATTTTTTAGTGTTTTTGAAATTCCTACCTTTGAAATTCCTCTTTTGATCACGAAGAAATCTTTCAAATCTTTTTGCAATCAGGCTGATCTCATCTTCTTCTTCCTCTACTGTTCCCTTCAGTGCCATGCCTCTGGCTGGTTCCTTCTCAGACTTAGAGTCAATCAGCATCTCATGAGTCATAAGGGAACCAATTAGCTGTTCCAAGGACAGGGTAGACAGATCCTTTGCTTCATATACTGCTGTTACCTTAGCTGTCCATGTATCTGTTAAACTACGCAAAATTTTTCTCACAAGATCCTCATCAGAAAATATTTTACCAAGTGATCTAAGATCATTAACAATAGTCATAAACCTACGAAAGCAATCATTGATTTTTTCATTTTTATTCATGGCAAACAATTCGTATTTAGACATGATTAAATCAATTTTAGACCGTTTTACCTCACTGGTTCCCTCAAACGCAAGTTCAAGGGTGTCCCATATCTCCTTAGCACTACTGCAACCAGAGATACGATTTGTTTCGTTCTCACCTATTGCTTGTTGTAGAATTGACATTGCCTTAGCATTTTTCTCCAGCAGCTTGTAATCAGCAGTGACCAATTCGATATCCTTCTTGGGAACCTGTTTCCCATCAGCTTTTGTCTTGAGAATGATATTAGGACCATTTTTAACTACGAGCCAGCATTCATAATCAATACCCATGATAACATTCTGGATCCTATTCTTCCACCAGGCATAATTATTTCCATTAAACTTTGGTGTCTTGTTGTCATAACCGATTGCACTTAATTCTTGAGTACTCATTCTTAACTCCTCTAGATGTTACTCTTTCGAGAAGCTTAGGCTCTGATACCAATTGAAGGTTCAATGAGCACTCAAGAGGGGGGGGGGGGGTGAATTGAGTGTTAAGTAATCGTTGGCAATTTTTACTTCTTTTCGGATTATGTGTAAGGAACCAGTTGTGCTGGTTCCCTTATGCAGCGGAATAAAACAAGGCAATAAAGAACACCACAGACTTAACGAGGTTCAGCCAACTCTGGCCTACGTCCTCCTATTCTAAGTCCTTTATTGATCTACTCCGAAAAATAAAGATAAAGAACACTCTACTGTTTCCCTACTCCAGGAACCAGTAAACCCCACACTCTACTCCGAATGTGCTTTAAACTTACCCTCGTAAGTTCCTAGTGTGTTTGAACTCACAAACACTCACCAAGTCTTCAACCCCTCTATCAAAGACTTAATACAAGATCAAGAACTCTCTAATGATCTAACTCTCAAAAGTCAAATAGAGAAAAACGTTAAAACACTATTATGCTCTTGTGTATCACTTAATAATTGAATTAGTGCTTTTAGCTCTCAAAGATCAAACTCTACTAAAAATGCGTGAGAGCTATGCGTTTGATTATTCAGAGAAAGATGTATTTATAGGTTAGTTGGCTAAACCCTAAAATCATGCATATAAGATATATATATATATGATTTTAGGATAAGTATTTATCCTAATTGATTTGATCACAAGATAAGATCAACTTAGGATAAGATACTTCCCGGTTTTTTAGCTAACCAAAAATATCATCTTATCTTTTAGCTGCTTAGATATATCTTAAATCAATATATTTCGGCAAATATCTTTTTTGTAAAATCTTTGTAAAAACCGCAGCTTGAATAATCTGTTCAGTTAACCTGGTTCCCTGACCTGGTTCCCTGAACTGAATATGTTATGAAATTTGTTCCAAACCTTGTACCAAATTTCATAACGATATTTAATATACTAAAAGCACTTTATATACTCAATTATATAAGTTGTACTACGGAGCATTTACATGAAGATCTTAAATAACTCTTCGAGTGTAGTCTTCCTTCATGCATTCGTTAAGTCTTGAAAGCTTCCATGAATGAACTAAATTATTGACCAAGGACCTTCCTTTAAGTTGATCGAAAGTCCTTTCAAGCTTCCAATCTTAGAAATCAACTTAGATGCATAGCTCATTTATCATCTAGTTGTTCCCTGTATAAAGACAAGTTAGTTCAACAAATATCTCATATAAGTAATAACTTATCTAGGGAAACAGTGTTCTATTTTAGCTGGTTCCCCAACTGTATTGAACACTTTCAAAGACCTGTTTCCCTTAGCTGTTTGTCATCATTCAAAACTGTCAATCAAGGCCTAAGGGACTCAACAAGAGCTATAGAAACAGACCTGCCCCTTACTATATTGCCTTCCTTAAAGTCAGGTAATAGAAGGGGTCAGAGAGAACAAGTTAGCTACAAGTAACTACAGACAAAAGATGCATTAAAGCCGATATCTACATGAGCAATAAAAAAGCATATACGCATCTCGTGCAAGGCTGCGTCAGACTTACTTTCCCCCAACAGCTGTAGCTAAAAGCTTAACCCATTGTTGAGTACCCAAATTCTTCAAGCCCTACCTCCTTTCGGGAAAGCACCATATCAAAATAAGCTTGACCGGTAGCAGTGGGAGAGAGAAAAGTTTGGGATATCTTTTGGGTTTGGGGCTAAGACATATAGCTATTGGAGTTTCACTATTTTCTTCACTAATATATATATATATATATATATATATATATATATATATATATATATATATATATATATATATATGAAATTAATAGTAACAATGGTTATTACTAGGAACCACATTGTTTTATTAAATAATTATTGCTCAATATAACCATACTATAATTCCAATACATTTATTATTGTACATAGTGTTTCCGTAAAAAATTGTCACCTAGTGATAAGTTGAGGCTGGGACGTTTGACAGCTAGTTAAGTTACGAGTAGATTTGAAATCGACAATAAGCAAGAAATAAATAAATTGACACAAAGGATTGGTGACGCAAAAAACCCAACGAATGGGAAAAACTGTGGGAGCTTGTTAAGCTGCCGATTTACTATGTCAAGTGTTCTCTTTGGTTACAATACGATTGCAGAAAATGAAATGCCAAAATTAATACAATGAGCAAAGTTTTTTTTTTAATCAATGAACTGGTTTTTCTCTAAATGTGTTCCACCTTTTTCCTTTAACCGCGCCTCATGTTCTTGTTTGGACTCTTTTAAATCCTCTTTAGTTGATTTCAAATTTCAAATTGATTCCACTTAGATTCCCATGTCTCTGTGATGAGATAACTAACTTGGGGGTGCTCACACTTAGGATCAAAGAGGGGATATAAGAAGAGGAAAATATTTTTATTAAGTGATTTAATAATTCCATTTGTATTAGATAATTATAAAGAAAGGTTTAAAGTTTATTAATTATAAGAAAACATATTCAAAATAAAGGAATTTAAAAGCAAAAATATTTCTTTTAGTATGTATATGGACACAATGTTTTTACATTGACACATATTTTCCTATTTGTTTTTTGTTCGCATTACTTATCATTTATGGTGAGTAGGTTTGCATGAATAAATGTGCATGGGAGCATTACATCAAGGTGCACATATTAGTTAGGAGTTTTCATAATTTTTCTTATTAAACTTTGTACCTTTGGATAATCAAATTCTTTTTAGTAAATAAATCGAGTTTTTCTTCCGCTGCAATATAGTAATTAGTTAGCCTAGCCGAAGCGTCGTGACACGTGGTGGTAAAATGTCCTAAGTTACTAAAATTATTACTATTATTATTATTATTATTATTATTATTATTATTATGTTAGTAATTTGGGGGTGTTACAACAAGGATCCAACACGACTTCATCAAGTTGTTTGTCGTCGGGGGCTATTGTCGCAGGACCATGTTGTAGTTGCTATAGTGTTGACCTTGACGGTTTCAGGGTCGTATTGTAGCCTTTTCTTGCAACCTCTTGTTCTCCTTTAATCTCTATTACCCCCCACTGTGTAGGGAATTTTAAACTTTGATGATATGTTGAGGGGACGATTTTCATTGAATGGATCTAGGGCCTGTCCATAATGGCATTATAAGCAGATGGTGCATCTATAATGCTGAACTTAACCTTTTGATTTACTCCTTTTGCATAAATAGGTAGCTCTATTTCTCCAATTGTGCACAATGATTCACCGCTAAAGCCTACCAAGACAGTTGATTTTTTGACGATGTCTTCATGACCTAGTCCCATTTCTTCCAAGGCGTTCAAGAACAGGACGTTTGCCGAACTCCCTCCGTCGATTAACACCCTCTTGAGCAAGGCAGTTGTCAATTTTTAATGATAAAACCAACCCATCATGATGGTTTCTCATGCTTCCCGTGTCACTGTCGTCAAATGTTATTGGGAGGTTGCTTGTCATGTCTTCTTCATCTGGCACATCTTCCATGGTTCTTGTGAATTTATGTGACACTTTCCTTTATACCGAGTATGTTAAGTCACTGACGTCTGAGCCTCCTATTATAACATTGATCACTTTATCATGTGCGGGCTTGGGAAAGGGAACATATATCTTATCCAACCTTTTTGGCACGGGACGACCTTCTTTTGTTGTGAGGAGTTCTTTGAGGTGGCCCTTCTTCAATAAGAAAGCTACTTCTTTTCTCAAGGCGATGCATTCTTCGGTTTTGTGTCCATGGTCATGATGAAACTCGCACCATAAAGCTTTGTCTTTTTTGATCGTCTGGCTTATTGCTTTTCTTAGGCCACCTTACGATTGCCTCCAGCTCCTGCAAAGCATTCACGACACCTATAACGTTAGTGTTAAACCCCGTGTTCTTTTGAGTCTGGGTAATTACATGTGTGCACGTCATTGACGTGTCCCCTTGTCTCATATGGTTTTGCCCGGCTATCGTTTCTCTTTGGAGTAAAAGCACGCCTCTCGTTATTGAAACTAGGCTTATCTTCTGATTGATCTGTCCGCAAGAGTCCTCTAGCAGCTCTATCATCTTCTATTCTTACATGCGCAAAAGCGCTATTTCTAACGTCTTCAAAGGTTTCACATGGGTATTTGGTAAGCTCCACATATAGCTCAAAATCAGGGATTAATCCTCGATTGAAGGCTTCTATGGTCGTCCTTGGATCATAATGTCTGATGCTAATAATCTTGTTATTGAATCTAGTAAAATAATCACGAGAAGAGTCACCTGGCTTTTGTACCACCCGATACAGGTCGCTTGTCTGCTTTTCTAGTTGTCGACTGGTAGTAAACTGCGCATAAAACTTGATAACTATAATGTGAAAACTTTTGATGGAAAAGGGTTTCAAACCTGTCAGCCACGAGAGCTAAACGACTTGCACACCAGTACATGTTGGTACTTTTTTGGGTAACATATTGGTAATTTTGGCCTTGTAAGCTTCTACATGGGCATATGGATTTGTTGTTCCGTCATACAAGGGAGTCCATGTCGGGAACACACGCCTTTTTGGAATGATCACGTCATTTATCTCCGGGATGGACAGAGAGGCTTCATATCCATCTTCCTTTTTGAGATCTACTGGTATCGGGACCCTAGGCGCCCTCCTCAACATCTTTAGTATTTGTGCATTTTGCGCTTTAAGAATTCTTATTCTCATTACTGTAGGGTCATGATCTTGATCCTCTGTCTTCTCTTGGGCTCTTGGCGTCTTGACGTGCTCTTCTTCTTGCTCTAAGTTCTCATCAGTGCTAGAGTCGTCTAGCAGGGAGAATGGTACCATCTTATCGCCACGTGATTGGAATTTCTGGCTTCAAACATATCCCAGCTCCTTCTGAACGGTCTCCAAAGATTTTTTTTGTTGAATTGTGCTCTTTGGCCATTTCTTCGACTTGTCGCTGTGTGGCCTCCAGATCAGCTTTTGCTACCATGAGGGCATATAGTAATCTTCCTGGGTCATGTTCTCCATGTTGTCTTCTAGACTCATTTCCTGTTGACAAGACTGTGAAGATTTGGTTGTGAAAACTAGCTATAGCCCCACGGTGGGCGCAAATTATTTCTGTCAAAAATCGTCACCTAGTGACAAGTTGAGGCTAGGACGTTTGACAACTAGTTAAGTTGCGAGTAGGTGTGAAATCGACAATAAGCAAGAAATAAATAAATTGACACAAAGGATTGGTAACGCAAAAAACCCAACGAATGGGAAAAACCGTGGGAGCTTGTTTAGCTGCCGATTTTCTATGTCAAGTGTTCTCTTTGGTTACAATACGATTGTAGAAAATGAAATGCCAAAATTAATACAATGAGCAAAGTTTTTTTTTTTTGAATCAATGAACTGGTTTTTCTCTAAGTGTGTTCCACCTTTTTCCTTTAATCTCCCCTCCTGCTCTTGTTTGGACTCTTTTATATCCTCTCTAGCTGACTTCAAATTTCAAATTGATTCCACTTAGATTCCCATGTCCTAGAATATCGGCTCCCTTTTGAACTAGTCAATCTCTATCTTCTATCCATTTACAATTCATATCCCGTTTGAATAAGTCAACAGACATGGGTTAGCTACGCGTCCTGTTCCTACGGATTGATCAGGTCTTCTCGTTATCTTCGCCGCTTATGTCGCATGTCTGTTACAAATGCCTACCCGTCAGTGACTTTCAAAAGTTACACCGTAACTGTCATGACCTTCGGAGCCTTCCTTTGACACCTAATAGTTCTAAGACGCATAGCATCTTTGTCATGTCGCCTAGGTAGGCGGAATTTTCATCCATAACACATAGTATAGCTCAATTAATATGTTGGAAGAAAAATTTAGGTAAGCAATTTTATTCAATATATTCTCGTTTATAACTATTTAACTAGTTAATAAATATAGCCACATTTACAATACACAAAATTTTGTATACATATAAATACAATAAAATTATCGTATCTCTAACAAAAATTATTCTTTTATATAACAATGCTACCCTCAAAGTTACCGTATTTTTTTTGTTTAAATAATATAGCCCAACTTTCATAATTAGAACTAAACCTAACCAACTCGATTGGACTAGAATGCTGGATAATGTGACCAGCCCTTCAATGTCCACTCCTTCACAAAGTAGCGTGAGTTTGAAGACGCAACCTTACCGCGGCGGCATCAACTAACTGCCACCTCCGATCTCCTCCGCCATAACTTCCTAAAATTAATCAAAGGTACACTTCACCATTACGTTTAGTACGATGATTAGATTAAACGCATAGCTTCCTGAATTGCAAGCCGATTGTTTTAGACGTAGAAATATGTAATTTTCTCATAGATTACTTTTTGGTGCTTGTTGAATTTTCAATCCGTAGTAAGTTTAATTAAAAACTACTCAATGTTGAAATTAAAATAACTAAAGATCTGAATGCGATGTTATGTTCAAAATTATTAACATCTGGACATGCATTTGTGTTTATATTGATTGAAAATGGTAATCTGTGTTTATCTAGATTAAGCTGTTTATATAGTAGAGACTAGAGAGAGAGGTACGAAGCCGCTGCGGGTTCTTCTTTGTAGAAGAATTGAAGATTCGAGAATGGTGGAGTTTTATGCAATTGGAATTCCATCTGTTTTCCTTCTTTTTCTTCTTTTTTATGTGTGAATGAAAATAAACATCGTCATAATGTACTTCGGACTCGGTTGGAGCTCCTTAAAACGCCGATAAAAGTGAACATTGCTTTGTACAAACTTTGTAGGTACTTAAGAAAGTTTTTAGAATGCTTAGGAATCTAAAGATGCTAGGGGTTCAAATGACTTGACTGAGGTTTACTCTCCATTGGATAATCGGATTTGATTTCAGTTGTATTAACTTCATCATTTAGGACTTTGATTCTACTGTATTATCAAGACCTTCCATAGTCTTACATATATGCAAGGAGAAAGGCCTATGCTGATTTGCTTAATTACTGTATGGGAGGGGTACAATGAGCGAGCATTTTTGGTTAGCTAGGATTCATAGTAGAGAGCAAGACATGCTTAATCTATTGATGAGATAAGCTGAAGGGAGGATTTATGGAGAAAAGTAGAGTGATTTGTCGTGGCTAGGTTGTAATTGGTGATTCTCATCTTCATTGTTGTCAATGCTGTCTTTTGCTTCTACTTTCCCTAGATTGATTTGCAGTTCTTTCTTGTTACTTTTTAATCTTCTTCCATCTTAGCACAATTCTTCTGCGTTAGAGTGAGAGAAGCTATGTACCAGCTTTATCTTTACGGATCCCTTCAGGTTTGATCGATTTCTACAGAGCCTAGAAAATTTCATTATGTGGTATTCAAATGCATGAATCTGGAAAGATAGTGATTTTTCCTAGTCTGGAACATATATTCTTGTCCTTGAGCTATTATGAGGATATCTAATGTTGGATTGAAGGGCCGCATATTAGCCCGCTCAGTTGATCCTCTTTCTTAGTCTTCCTTCCTCTCCTGACTTAAGATTACGCTCTTTCTACACTTGACACAGTGTTTGGCCTTCCTATGAATCTAAAATTTTACAGAGCATAACTTTTGGCTTTGCTCCTTTACTTACAGGTTTTTATCTTCTGTGGAGATGTTTAAGTGGAACATGCCTATGTCCACCTTTCTAAATTAACTTCAGGATTTAGATTAATTGCATCTCCACTTAATAGAGTAAATTTACTTAGCTAAAAAGGAAAGATTTTTGGCACGTAAATTTGCCCATCACATGTTTATTGAAAATATCTGCTACACATATCTTTAATTTCTTGAGAAATGAGATTAGCAGCAGACTGATAAAATATAGAACTTTCTTTTTCTACACTCCTGACTCCTCCATTAAAAGGCTGTTGGCAGGGGCATGTGCTTGAATTGTGAGAGAGAATGAATGAGATTTAGGGCTCAAACGGGCGCTAGGGAGTGGATCTGTGGGTACTGGCATTGGGACCTCCAGTTATCTTGTACTGTTACATGAAATAATAAACATTCACCTATTTACCGCATAATAATTCTACAATAGAAGTCCCTACAGTGGAGATCATTTATGGATGTACCAATACTGCTTCCATGTTAAAGAATCTGGACTTAACATCTTTATGCATTCCTTGGGAGTTGTAAGTGTTATAGTAGAGATTAGTTACAATCTTTATAGTGTGCCAAAGAGGCAATGAGTTTCAGAAGTTGTCCTATGTTGTGTTCAAACTCAATCCCCCCCCCCCCCCCCCCTGTTATCAGCTTTCTTCCTGTTCTTTCATATATGACAATCCTTGTGTTTCTTTTGTAAAGGGTATCCTTCCCTCTGTTTGACTGATTTGCTGTTGGATTTTTGCTCTGCTGTGTGGCTGGTATATTGTTTATTGGCTGGAGTGTAATCCCCATTGACTCTACTCGCCTGTCTGTACTTCAGGTGAACCCTTTGGAGCTGTTTGTTAAGCATGGTGAATGCAGTCAAAGGACTCTTCATTTCCTGGTATGATACTATGACGTCATACATTTTTGCATGAATTCCATCTAGTCTTTTTCTTAATACTTTTCAGCCTTCAGAGTAATTTCATGCCTTTCTCTTTTGTTTTACTTCTACTACTTCTCCTAGTTAACCTACCAGTTCACCACTCTGGCAGAAGTGCATAAAAGTAGATATTAATGATTTGCCTGATGTTTTCTCAGTCTGATATGCATGGATAAATGTTGAATTTTGATTGTTGTTCATGCAATCATTAGTTACCTTGCACTCATGTAAATATCTAGCCTTTTCACTGTTCAGAAGTCTAATTTTTTAATATAATTTTATTTTATTTTTTATGGATGGGGCTTCATCCTCCAGCGACATTCCCATGGCGCAGTTCATCATCAATATGAACAATAACTTGCCACCGACCCAGAAATTCATAATACATGTCCTTGACAGCACTCACTTGTTTGTGCAACCTCATGCGGCCGAAATGATAAGACAAAAAATTTCTGAGTACAGAGATGCAAATACATATGATAAACCTGCTTGATATAATTCGTTACTTCCTATGTTACCTTGCATGAAATGTTGGAAGTTGATACTGTGGATACTGCTTATTCATCTTTGTAGTTGGATACGGAGTTCATGGTGAATTCCCATTGGGTGAAAAGTGCTGCTTGTAAGCATTGCATGAATATACAATTCCTCTACTGGAATAGCCGTTTTACTCCTATATTTCTCTCGTTTTCTTGGTCAACAAATGTGGCCCATTATTCCTAGTAAATTAAGTGTACGCTATCGAGCCCAATACTAACTCAAAGATTCCTACCTAAGCCCAAGCCACTCCACCTATAAAAGTTCTCCATACAATAAAGTCTTTACTGGAAGAAGAAATGTATTTTAAAATGTGCTCAATTCTGAAGGTTTCAAGAGATCCGGTTTTATATGCTAATACTAATAGACATATCGTAATTTGTTTTAGTAACTATTTCTACCTTATATTTTTCCCCTTGTTAAAAAAAAATACAAATTCAAATATGGAGGCATTTGCACGATGAAGTGCCATCACACCAATGTTAAAAAAACAAAAAAAGAATAAAGAAGCTGTAATACTATGTTTGAAGTGGAACTGATCAGTCTTTCGCTTATAATTGGCTCAGCTTCGCACAATCTTACAAGCTTGACTCAGCAGAAATGGGTATGTAGGCCAGATCTAGCTGAGAGTTGATCCCAGAGGCTTCATATGAACAAAATTTGAAGGGTGCAATATAATAATAATAATAATAATAATAATAATAATAATAATAAAACAATATACAAATGTCATTGAACTAATTATTTTTAGGTTGGTATTAGAAAAATACAACTCAGTACTAGACGCCTCAAAAGAGCCAAGGATATAATCATATAATGAAGAGAAGAAACTTGCAAGTAAAGTATTCTTATCCAATATCAGGACCTCAGTAGCAGCAGTTCCCTTCAATAGTTCAAATGTCCAGGATCTAACAGTTCAGGACAAGAGGAATGACTAGCAACTTCGTGCAGGATTCTTCACCACACACTAAGCAAATGAGTCGGTCATTTATGGAGAGGCATTCAAGATTGGGTGTATTGATAACAATACCTAACTCATTTTTCAATGAGCCCCTCTTCTTTTAGCCCCACGCTAAGTTTCCTTAGGGTACGTAGAAATAGAAATATCAATATTAAGAACTTTAGGGGAATCCAATGAAATATATGTAGGAGAATGGATATGTTCAATGATAATCTATAGGGGTGAATAGAATGTCAACTTTTCGCAACAGCTATCTCAAAGCCTTGTGGAGTTGCTGATCAATT
Source organism: Dysphania ambrosioides (assembly GCA_026401315.1). NCBI lineage: Eukaryota > Viridiplantae > Streptophyta > Magnoliopsida > Caryophyllales > Amaranthaceae > Dysphania > Dysphania ambrosioides. Next base: position 23,569,063 of record CM048670.1, read on the forward strand.
CTTGACAAATTGTTGCTCGTAATATAAACTTAAATAAAAATGCGAAAAATAAAAAAGAGAAAACACGATAATTTGTTCAAAGTTTAGCTTCAACAAGTCTAGGTCTCCTCTTAAGGTTAACTTTCTTCTAATTTAGTATCTTTCTGCTACACTCTAGTAACTCAAATCCTAACAAACTAAAAAACTCTTCTTACTTAATATACTTTGAGTATAACAACACTCTTAATATAACTCAAAATAAATCTTTTGTAATCACTTGAAGTTGTATTGTATTTTTCTCTTGCAATAAAAATAATGAAAGATTACAAATCTTAGAGAAAGTAAATGAAGGATGACAGCTTTATTTTGTGCCTGATTGCTTCTGTGGATTCAGCGCTTCAAAGCTTTATGCTTTTTATAACATTCTTCAAATTAAACTTCCTCACTTGAACCCGTGACATGACCGTTGAAAGAATGTTTGTTGCACTTTTTGAATTTCAGCAGGGATATGCTCTTTTTTTTATTGCTGAAATTTTGCAACAACGTAACCTAACAAACAAGTAGCTTCAGGTCCGAAGGTGTAGTTAGAAACAACACTACTAACAATTTGGAAAGATTGGTAGATGATGCTGCAGAGGAGCTGCTGGATGGGGATACTCCACGCTGCAAGAAACCTCTGGAGTTTGGTATAGATTATAAGGTCTGGACAACAATGACAGATGAGCGCTGGCTACAAAGCACGAAGAAGGATCGCTTTGAGGAACAGATTCCTCGATTCTACATGTTTTCGGAAGGGTATGCAGTTGAGCTCCCTAAATCGGGTTGGTGCGTGTTGGATTTTCCGGATGGGAATATGCCAGTCCATCTGAAGAATTTCTAGTCTGGAATACATTTTCCACTATATTTTTTGTTGAACCAGTATTCTAGCAGATGGATACCTGCTTCAATTCGCTCAAGTCTCTCCGAATGATGTGAGGGATATAGTGGGGCACACTAGGATAAAACACCAGAAGGCTTGCCTTCCTAATACTATATGGAAAGTTAGTAACCATATGTAGGTAGTAAGACTCAAAATGGGAATCTCAGACAGACAGCGGCTTTTACTCGAACCTATTCTAGGGTCATATCTATTGTGGTCCAACGCACCCAGCTATCGAAGGACTGCAATTGCAATACTTTCCTCAATCTAGCATATAGTCTGTATATTTTTTATCTTTGGGAATTCAAGGATTTGGCTGATAAATAAATAGTGTCGTTGATGTCTAATGATCCTCTTCAGTGTTCAACATATATAGTTCAGAAGAGTAGGTATTTCTGAAAAAAGAGGAGCATTAGTAAAGCAGCTGGGTTTATTGGGTGATTATTAAGGAGAACTAGGAAGAGACAAAACCAGCTTTGTTGGATACACGGGATCACGCCAAGAGAACGTTGTTAAGTGGATTAATTCCAATATTACACCCGAAAAACAATTCTTAAACAATACTCCCTTCGTTTGTAAATTAGTTGCTACATTTGACTTTTCACGGTCTCTAATACACAATTTAAAATGTTTTTTTCCTTTGAATTCGTAAGATAAAAAATTATAAAAAGTTGATCTTCTAAAAATTTACATCGAGACGCATCCAACAAGATCACACTTAAATATATTATTTGTTATAACATAATTAGAATTTATAGTCAAAGTTTATAAAATTTGACTCCCAAAATGAAAATGTAACACGTAAAAAAAGACGAGGAGTATAATATAGGAGCAATTTCTTTAAAATATATATATCTTGATCTAGTTTTTTGTTTGTTTCGGTGTTTCAAATTTAGTTTACGATGTAGCTAGATAGTCAAGTCATAACTGTAAAGAGCAGGACATTGGTACTGTCAGGATCTTAAATTTGTTCACATGGAAGCCAAGAGCCCTAACCATCGTGCTTACTGATCGATCCTACTGTACTCTGCTAAACCAGTGTTTTATTGTATGCTCCGTCTCCTACTATAGACTTCAAAATATATGATAATGTTTCGTACAACTTGATGTGTATATACTGATCTACCCACATTCTAAGAATGGTTGGACGAACAGTCTCTTAACGTTTGTTTTATTTGATATTTTTTATAAGAGCTTTTTGGTTAAAATGGGTAAATAGCCGGAAAAAGTATAAAGGTAGTGTGATAAAAGGCAAGCAATGGTACAACAAGCTCAACCCTAATTCTTGAAGCATCTGCAATTACTGCTCCCCATGGGCCACGACATGATTGTGATGTTGTTAGTGCACTTCGTGACTGTTAGTGTATAATATAAGTTCATGATTTCAAAACAAAGTTATTACTTACGATTTCATTAAACTTAAATTTTCTTCAGTATTGTATCCAATTTAGAATTACTTTGGCCCTGGGTCTACCATCTCAGACAAATTCAGTGCACTTTTAAAGAACTTTAAGAAACGTAGACACCTAGTGGGGTACATCATGAGTGTGGTGTGCTCTATCTAACAGTGATGATCTATACAAATAGAGCTGCAGAATCAAAGCATTAAAAATTTACATTGAAATTTATCTAATAATTTCTCTTTTAAATATATTATTTTTTATAACAAGATGAAAATCTGTAGTTTTCATTTGTCAATTTTGACTCTAAAAAATAGAAATTAAGCAAATATTAAGAATTAGAAAGAATCTATATAGTTTGCGTTTGTGAACTTCACATGCAAAATTAGTAAATTATATACGTTTTTTAAATTTTTAGTGAAAATATACAGTGAACAAGGAAACCTGAAAATCTAAAGAAAATCTACTTGAGTAGGGGATTTCTTTCCATCACATGAAAGCCATCATCTTGCTTGGAAGTGCATCAACAATGTGTAATTACGTACATAAACTGCTTTACTTTTTTTTTTTTTCCCCATTCCATGCAAAAATCGGTAATTGGAAATGGTGGATGGCCCTCCAATAATGAATACATGGACATCGAATGCATTTTTAAGTGCCAGATTAATCTCCTAGACTGTCATGTTGACTAGTAATATCTTGTAATATCTACTCTCAAAATGAGTTGATCCCTTCTTGTCAAGATTATATAGAATGCTCCAATTATTTCACTATATGGAGTATTCCCTTTGTCCTTTAGTTTTTACCCCATTTTATTTATAGAGTCAAAGTTTAAAAACTTTAACCATAAATTTTTATTATATTATAAGAAATAATATATTTAAGTAAGATCTTATTTGATGATCTTTCAAGGTAATTTATAAAGTATCAAATTTTCATAGTTTTTAGCTTTACGGATTTAGAGATTAAAACGTTTAAAATTGTGTTTTAAATATCGCGGAAAGTGAAACGGGGAAAATAATTAGGACTAGAGCGAATAGATGCGAAGTACTTCATGCATCATCACTAAGTCACCTAATGACAATATCACCAACATCAACCAAAAGTAATCTCACTGGAACAGATCCTAAAGTTAAGATTAATTACATGACTTTTGATGCTAGACTTGAAAAAATATCATAGAAACATTAAGATAAAATTACCCAAGAGTGACTCGTGAAAATCTACTTAACTACCCTAATAATAGGCAGGTTTAAGCAATAATTAGAGCAAGCTTTCTAAGCATGTTGCATGAGATCAAGAGGAAATCTCTTGCACTGTACTATCGCACTCGACTTAGCTTGTTACCAAAGGGTCTGGTCTGTCTGTCTGTCATGTGAACAGAGAATTCTTGTTTGACCAGCCACATACTACTGTTAGTTATTACTCACTATCAAACTAATTGATTGATTATGTAAGCATTTAATTCCCTCTATATATAGTCTGACAAATAACTCAGTAAAGTTAATTAAATGCCTTGCCTTTTATTTTTTCGGAAGGTAATTTAATACACCCCACCCCTACTTCACTGCTTAGTAAACTCCACCCCTTCCCTCTTTTCCTTTTGCCTTTCCCTTTCCCTTTTTCTTCGGAAGTCTATGTATGAAAAAAACAAGTCTAAAATAAGCAAAAAAAAAATATATATACCCCTAAATACGCAAGTCTTTCTTTTACAAACCACTTACACACTTTATCGTGACCATTTCATATTAAAGTTAATGAATATGTATAAGTATTTATTGTATAACCATACGAGCGGTAATTTAAAACATGGAATACTGAAACACCGGCTATAACTTATAAGTAGGGATGTCAAAATCTGACCCAACCCGCGAAATTGTCTGAAACCGACCTGCACACGACTCGGTTATGACCCGAAAAGTGAGACCCGTAATTCGACCCAATCCGACCTAAAGTCAACCCGTAACCGATTAGACCCGATATTTCAAGACCTGAACCCGATCTACGTTCGACCCAAATGTAACCTGACCCGTTAATGACCCAACTCGATATAGCCCGATGACAATCCGAAACCGATTTGACCCGATGAATAACTGATAATGACCCGTGATCCGATTTTACCAACATGTTAACAACCTAGTTAGGAATAACCTAATTTTACTAACCTTCTTTTTACCCGATTTGAGATATTCTTAAAACTACACTTTTTTTTATTAATTTCAAAATGCATGTTTTATGAAACTAAACTCAAAATTTTTAATAGAATTTGCGTATATGGTTAAACTTAAGTCACATGTTCAAATGTATTACTAAATTTCACGTATATGATTAAACTTCACGTATACAAACTTGTCCTTATCCATTCAAACTATATACATTTCAATTTCTTAACTTATATATTTACGTGAACTTAAGAACTTAACGACTTAATACCTTATGTTATAACTTATAAGTATATATTAGCAATTATGCATTTATAAATATATCAATAATACTACTAAGTATTTCACACTTTCAGTCTTTCACTATTGATTTGATAAAATGTATCTGTCTTAGACGGCTCAACAACTTATCCAATTTTCAGTTTATTTTAATTATAATATGTCTATGAGTCTATCACTCTATATCTCAATCAATCTATACTCTATATATGATATTTGATACTTGTTCGATATTTAATAAAATGATTCAATTATGAAATTGATTATATTATCAAATCTCCGTAATACAAAACAACCCATTCAGGATCCGATCCAGATTGACCCGAACCGACAATGACCCCAACTCGAAATCTACCCGAACTTAAAACAACCCGCTATAACCTATCTAAGGACCGATTCAGATTAACTAGAACTGAACATAATCCAAATCCAAAATAACCCGTTATAATCCATTTGAAACCGATCTGAATTGACCCGAACCGAACATGATTCGAACCGAAAATGACCCAACCTGAACCCGGACTAAACCCGACAAAGTAAATAATCGATTTGACCCGACCCAATAACGACCCGACCTGACTTGAATCAACCAGAAAGAACAAATTTACCCGTTTCAACCCGACCTAATGAGAACTAACCTGCGATGGGTCAAGCCAAAATTGGTTCGTGGACCCAATTTAACATTCCTACTTATGAGTTATAACAAGAAGAAACGTTACGTAGAAAAAAGGTCCAAGGCCATACGGAATCTGTGGTTCATCGCTAACTCTTTTGTACTTTTCTCTCTTTAACCAAGGACAAAGCACGCACCAGTGGACATAGTGACATACTACATCTTTACACTCTCAACAACCTTCATAGATCATACTTTTAGTCCTTCGTCTTGTTTGTTTATACAGTACGGATTAATATAAAAAGCAAAGCCCTCTCAAAATTATTCCTCTGACTGTCCCACATTCCATTTCCTCTCCTCCAAAGCCTTCCATTTTGGCCCTTCCCTACTAAGATCTCTGCACCCGCATTTACTCCAATTTCTTTCCTTAAATAAATAAACTAGTAAAAAATCTTACACCTTGTTTGGTTCCCCTTCTTGGCTTTAAATTTGCTGTTTTCTGCTTCCAACTGTGAGATTGCCCTTCAATTTAAGGGCAGTACCCTTAAAATTTAAAGCATGTATTCTCCCCCCTGGGTGTTTTTGCATTCTCTTTGAGCTACCTCATCTTGCTTTTTCCGCATTTGAACCCAAAAAGACCGAAACTCTACCCCTAAACAGCAACAAAAAAATGGTGTTGCACACGTTTCAGTTGTGCTACCTTCTTCTGTTAGTAATACCTTTTGGTGTGCTGTGTTCGGATGCTTTCAATGATGATGTTCTTGGGTTGATAGTCTTTAAGGCAGGTGTTCAAGACCCACTATCCAGATTAGTTTCTTGGAATGAGAGTGATGACAGTCCTTGCAAATGGGATGGTGTCAAATGTGATCCAACAAGTAAGAGAGTCACTGAGCTTACTCTTGATGGTTTTCAACTTTCAGGACAGATTAGCAGAGGTCTTCTGAGGCTCCAATTTCTTCAAAAAATCTCTCTTTCCAATAATAATCTATCTGGGTCAGTAAACCCTGAGTTTGCGCATCTTTGGAGCCTGAAATACATTGATTTGAGTGGGAATAATCTATCTGGGTCTATTCCTAGCGAGCTGTTTGAGCAATGTGGATCTTTAAAGTCTGTTTCTTTTGCTAATAATGGGTTATCTGGTAAGTTACCAGATTCCTTGAGTTCCTGCATGACATTACAGTCTGTTAACCTGTCGTCGAATCGAATTTCGGGTAGTTTGCCTGGAAAGATTTGGTCTTTGGATGGGTTGCAATCTCTTGATTTGTCAAATAATTTGTTTGAAGGTCAGATTCCTCAAGGGTTTGGGGCAATGTATAATTTGAGGGTGATTACTGTAGGGAAGAATGCATTTTCTGGGCTATTGCCAGAAGATATTGGGAGCTGTTCACAGTTGCAGTCTGTTAATTTTGATCAAAACTCATTTTCTGGGGTGATTCCGCACTCGTTACAGAAGCTTAATATGTGCACCTCTGTGAGTTTGAATGGGAATTTACTGAGTGGGGAAGTTCCTGATTGGATTGGGCATATGCAGAGCCTTGAAAGTTTGGATCTTTCGAGGAATCAGTTCTTTGGAAGGATTCCCTTTACTTTAGGGAACATTAGGTCATTGAAGGAATTGAATTTATCCTACAATGGAATATCAGGTGGATTACCTCATTCACTGATGAACTGTGAGAATCTTCTGGCTCTTGATGTTAGCCAGAACTTGTTAAAAGGGAAAATGCCGAACTGGATTTTTTATTTGGGTTTACAGAAATTCTCTCTGTCTGGGAATAAGTTCAAAGGAGTGATTGAGTTTCCCCCTTTAAGAACGAATGCACCTTCTTATCAGAGTCTGCATGTTCTGGACTTGTCTTCCAATGAGTTATCTGGTGTAATTCCCTCTGAGATTGGGGGTTTCAGAGGCTTGCAGTTCTTAAACATGTCTGGCAATTTGTTTATAGGTTCAGTTCCAATAAGTGTGGGTGATTTGGATGTGACTCGAGTTGTTGACCTGAGTTACAATATGCTTAATGGAAGCATCCCTTTGGAAATCGGAGGTGCAGTCGCACTAAGAGAGCTAAGGCTTGAAGGAAACCGGTTAACTGGGCACATTCCGTCTCAGATTGAGAAGTGCTTATTCTTGACAGCATTGTAAGTTTGATCCTGTGTATCTTTATAATATATTTGTTTATATCTTAGATGTAAGTTTAACCTGATATAGTTAACTATTACGTATGTGTTAAAAAGTCCTAATTTGCTGCATGAAAAAACGTTCTGTTTAGTTTGTGGTAGCTGGTTCATATCAGCTTCTGTTAAGTGAGGATAAATTATACGTTATATTGTGCAGCGTTATTCTACAATAGTGTATACATTAATATGTCTCATGAAGTGATACCGTGATAACTATATAAATGTAGACATTCAGCTCAACTTTCTAACATAGCTCCATATTATTTTGAACTTTAAATGTGCAGAATTCTGTCAGAGAACAACCTTACAGGCCCCATACCTCTCACAATAGCAAAATTGACTAACCTTGAGATTGCTGATTTGTCCCATAACAATTTCACTGGCAGTCTACCAAAGGAACTAACTGATCTTTCCCACTTAGCTGTCTTCAACATCTCGAATAATAATCTTGAAGGGGAACTTCCTGCTGGTGGCTTCTTTGATACTATCCCTCTCTCGTCAGTCTATGGCAATCCATCCCTATGTGGATCAGTTGTTAATCAGTCTTGCCCTGCAGTCCACCCTAAGCCTATTGTCCTCAACCCAAATCCATCGACTGATTCTGAAGACGATTCTTTCCCTCCTAACGACCGTCATAAAAAGCTTATGCTAAGTGTCTCTGCTCTCATTGCCATTTGTGCTGCAGCATTCATCTTCCTTGGTGTGGTGATCATCTCTCTCCTCAACCTCCATGTCCGGAATTCTTCTCACCAATTCACTGTTCCGCTGGAATTTTCTGGTAAGGATGAGTTCAGCGGTTCTCCAATGAGCGATTCTCAATATGGAAAACTTGTCATGTTCTCTGGTGAAGCTGATTTTGGAACCGGGGCTCATGCTCTTCTCAACAAGGACTCTGAGCTAGGCCGTGGAGGGTTTGGAGTGGTATACCATACAATTCTAGGAGATGGGCGCTCGGTTGCAATCAAGAAGCTCAGCATCTCAAGCTTAATCAAGTCTCAGGAAGAGTTTGAGAGGGAGGTCAAGAAGCTCGGGAAAGTGAGGCACCATAATCTTGTGGCACTAGAAGGGTATTACTGGACCCCGTCTTTGCAACTTCTGATCAACGAATATGTTCAAGGTAGAAGCTTGTTCAAGCATCTCCACGAAGATCCTAGCAGGACAATATCTCTATCGTGGTACCAAAGGTTTAACATAGTTGTTGGAGTCGCAAAGGGTTTAGCTCATTTGCATAAAATGAATATAATTCACTATAACCTCAAATCCTCGAATATTTTGGTAGACAACTCCGATGAAGCGAAGGTGGGAGACTTCGGGTTAGCAAGGTTGTTGCCCATGCTAGACCGTCATATTTTGAGCAACAAGATTCAGAGTGCACTTGGGTACATGGCTCCTGAATTTGCCTGCAAAACTGTCAAGATAACAGAGAAATGTGATGTCTATGGTTTTGGCATCTTAGTACTTGAAGTTGTGACAGGAAGGAAGCCGGTAGAATACATGGAAGATGATGTTGTTGTGCTTGCTGAGATGGTTAGGGGAGCACTCGAGGAAGGCAAGTCAGAGGAATGTATTGATCAGAAACTTCAGGGGAATTTTGTTGCGGAGGAGGTTATTCCAGTGATAAAGCTTGGTTTGATATGCGCGTCCCAAGTTCCATCAAATCGACCAGATATGGCAGAAGTGGTTAATATTTTGGAGCTCATCCAATGCCCTTCTGAAGGACATGATGAAGAGATCGAACTGATATAGGTTAGTTTTACACCACATTTAGAGGCATGTAAATGGCGGCTTTTGCGCCGCAAAGAGATCAAATTAGTTATATTTTGGTTACTGAATCAACAGGAAGAAGAGGTATATAGGAAAAGTGTCAATCCCCTTTCAACATCTTTTGTCAAATGTTTTTGGCATATTTCTTTCTGTAATCCAAATACAGCGGTTTTTTTTGAGTATCTCTAATCCTCTATTAGGGATGGCAATAGGTCGGATTTGAGTTGGGTCTGATTAGATCCAGACCTATACCCTTTTTTTCGAATTAGACCCATATCTGCTCCAAATTCATTGGGTCCTAAAATTTCATACCCTTACCCAAAACCATTGGATCTAATGGGTCTTGGACTCTTGGGTCTAAAATAAAACCTTAACATAATTTTGTTTTTGTGTGCTTATTATTCACATGTTTTATAATTAGATATATTTTCTCATTTCAGATCTTAAAATTGTTTACCGATTAAGTGTTATAAAAGGAACATAAATAACATGATTTATGTCAAATGAGATAAATTAATAAATCCTTTCTTATGCACAAAATTTGCATTGTGGAAATAATTTAAGAGAGTGGAAAACAAGTAAGTACTAGAGTTAAAATCCAACAATGAATTAAAAGTTCTAAACTCAGCATTGCTCTTTATTATGTTTTTAAGGTCAAGTACATCGCTATTCACTAATTTTAAAATCGCACAGAATCTAGTAATCTCCAACCCATTTGAATATGTTTGCGAGGGCATGGTGACGAGAAGCTAATAATCACAAGCACAAGTATCACCATACAGAAAAGTATATATACACCAAAATTATATGAATATGTTAGGCTTGTAGTAGATTGAGAGTGGAAAATAGATGATGGAGAGGAGAAGAGTAGAAAAGGAAGATGGTGGGACAATGTAAATGAAACTTCAGTTTTAATTCTAAATGAAGATTGAATTTTTATTTAAATGTTGCAGGTTTATGGGTCGGATATGAGTCTAAATTTTTAATTAGACTCGAACCCATATCCGACTCAAGGACACTTAGACCCATATCCGACCTGAAATCAACAGTTTTTTTTTAAAAAAAAAGACCTAAACCCTAAAAAATAGGTCGGATCCGACCGAGTCTGGATTGGATATTGGACCTCTATACATGGTATACTCATATTTTTGGGTGTCCTTCGCAACAATGGTCTCATCTGATGAGTTACATCTGAATTGGGACATATAGAGCAGGTCGCTTCAATTGCCTAACCAGATTTACACCTCGACCTCGAGTCCCCTAACAAGTTATTTAAAACGTCAATATAGAGTGCAAGATCAAGCCATGCGTACTCAACAACAATTAAACTGACAGAGTCCAAGACCAATGCATATTGCATGTAGAACATTACATACTGTCTAGAATCAAACCTGGTTAAACTCCTCAAGAAGCAAGAACAAGAAATACAGGCCATTATATATATCACATTAATCTGCATGTATCACTTAGATAGTTGGGCAATGCTGTAACCTTTCCCAGTACTCCAAATATAGTAGTCACAGTGGATGATTTATTGATAAAATACCCAAATAGGTCATTATGTTATTGCTCAAATACATGTATGTATCATTACATCAAAGTAAGCAATGAGGAATGCTCAAACTAATAAAAGAAAATGGGATCTGTAAAATTGTGTGGTACTGTCAATAATAACTTACTGCGGACAAGCTTTAACCAATTCCAGACTAGGGGAGTGGGGATAATATTCAAATAAGTTTAGACTCCAATGTGTGCCTTGAAATGAATGCATAAATTATAGTACAACTTTCCGACAAGAAGAAGGAAAATTACGCAGACAAAATTAAGACTGGTGTGCAGGAAAGCGCAGCATAATTAGTACTCCTACCACACGCCGTGGACGTGCTGCTACTACGTATAAATTAATTCATGCATGCGATCTCCACTTCACCCTCACGCACTATCACTCGTCCTTTTTAAATTACTACTCCCACATATTAGAGACTGACATAATAATTACTACTCAGTTTAGAAGTTGTTCATGTTCAATCAAATGATGTCCTACTAAAAGGGGAACTCACCAATAATAAATCTATGACATGTGCATTATTATTGTTTATTCTATGTAAAAACACGTACGAAGTAGTTTTGAACACGAGGACTGTATGAAATGAAAGCTGTTCTGCTTTTTCTTTCATGGGATGGGGAATGGCGTAGCAGGCACCAAATGCGAAATGATTTGTTTTCAAGCATTATTGTTACAGCAGCACTATTGCGTATGATCATGCAGTAACGATTAGCATAACATTGTTACAAGAAGCAGAGGAAGACATGCATGTTCGTAGAGAGGGAGAGAATGAGAGAGGGAGGGAAAGAATGAATTTGTATTTCTGTATGAATGAATATGGTTAATGTTTACAATACATGAGACCCTATTTATACTTGTTCATACATCTAGGTTTGTAAAGAATAATCTGTAACAAGCTGTAACAACCTTTAACAAACTTATCAATATATTTTTCCGTCTAAATACAACTTCTATCCTTAATAATTATCAAGTGCCTCTTGATTCAGGGAGACTCAGACAAGTAAGATAGACAAATCTCTATATTTAAGGATCATGTTCCTTAGAAAGAATGGAAAACATCAGTCTACTCTTTGAAATTTGTTTAGCTCAAAACCCTCCCTTCTCCGGACAATAAATGCTGAGGCCACATCTCTTGAGGAAAAAAACCGAATAGAATCCATAAAAATGACGTTACTATAGCTGGGCCTCAAAATTTTATGCATGTAGAAATTCAAAATTAAACTAACACATACCAGATATTTATTGAGATTTGTTTGTTTCCATCCTTATCTTTTGTGATTTCTAGTGAAACCAAAACCGAAATTCGAAACATTATAACCAACCTCTTTAACTTTCTAGAACCCAAACATGACGTTCTAGACTGTATTACAGAACTTCAAGGGTTACTTTATTGAAAAGCTATTCTTAATCTGTTGAAGGATGAATTTAAACAGTACATGTTTTGACAAGTTAAATCTTCCAGGGCTAGCACTAGCAGTGGTGTGCTAAGTGCACGCACAGCGTTGTTTGCTCCTTAGAGTGACACAAGGAGGCATGTACGCATCAACCAAGTCATAGTCGTCTGATAACATCGACTACAAACAAACAAGTTTTCCTGCAAGCAAAAAGAAAAGGACTGGTAGTTGCGTGGTTCACAACGGAATAGCTCTTAAGTCAAACAAATATGCAAATTCTCTTCCAAGACATAGTACGTAAGAAGCTGGTACAATAACTATAAGAATCAATCAAAACTTCCATAAACTTTTGCATATACAAGGGTCAAAATTGTCGATAAACTTTCCATATAAAAAATGTCAAAAAAACTCAAGCTGCTTTCACTATTAACCCACTATATATGTAAACACAATGTACTATAATAAAGGGTTTATCACCCCACATGTTTTACTGTGCATACTCCAGAACTCTCACAACATTTTAAGATGCCAAAATTTTCTAGTCATCCCAATCTTCCCAATCATCTTTTTTCGAGTTCCGTGATGTCAAACCATTGGCAGAAATGCTATGGCCTCCAGGCGATCTAACAGCATTCTCTTCATCCCAGTCATCATCCCAAACCTCATCCCATCCTTCTGCTGTTTCTGAAGCAACAGCTGATTCTGGCATACTCATTTCAAGTTCTTGGTATGGAATATCACGCTGTCCTTTCCTTTTCTTGAACCAGCAACAAGCGAACACCCCTCCAGCTGTTAAGGTTATCACTACCATCAAGTAGACACCATATACGGGAGTGATGAATTTGGAATATGATGGTATCAATTGGAAAATATTCCCTCGAGATGCAGGAGCGCCTAGATGTAGCACACAGTGTCCACTACCGGCATTTAGAGTGATCTCATTGAGTATACCATCAGCAAGTGACACCTTAACCTGAGTCATACAGACACAATCAAACAATGTCTGTAGTTTGAGGATCCCTGGCCAATACTTCATTTCTCTACAGACTTCAATAGGTACTATTCATAAAGTAAATATGACAAGGAGCATTCACTAATTCCCCTAACAATGTAATTATTTACGACAATATCTTAACAAGCTCTCAAAGGTGCATCAATCAGACATAACAAAAATGTAAATCATCAGCATGAGAAAAAGTTACTCCCTCAATCCTTTAAAGTATTAACAATTCCTCTATAAGGATGTCCCATATAGTCTTTCAAATCTCTTGTGAGAGAAGTATTCCCTAAAATTCTGTACTGGGACAAATCCTAACCAGGTCGATACAATAAAGGTCTTCAGTCAGCAAAAACACAATCATACAAATAAAAATATTTCCACTGAGATTTCTTATGAACTATCTATATTCTATCGCTAATAGTGTAAAATATGTGCCAAACCCCAAAGAGAGACAAATAAGAGATGCAGGGACTAGTTAGAGTTCTCGAGAATTCTGTAAATCTACACATCCAGGGATCCTTTAAGCTGTGCGATGCTAAGACACCTTGTTTCAACTATGTACTTGATTCACAAAATCATTGAAATTCAACATGTTAATGCAGTATCACTTAAAATGTTAGATTGATGCTGAGCTGCAAACAATTAGCCAGTAGTTATATGTGAGTATCCAGGTCCTTCCGGAGAATGGTATAAACCAGTCAGCAAATCAAGCAAGAAAGCATAGCAGTTGATGTCCAAACTGGCATAACATCAATAACTTCACCCGAGCACAGAACATATATATTCAATTTTTACTTCAACTTTATATTTAATCAGATTCATTTCATTGAGCTTCCTAAACTGAAGGCGCACTCTGAAGTACAGAAACAGATTTATTACTTAAAACTCCGAGTTGACTGATACAATTATTCACAGAGAGCTGGAAGACTAATATACTCGCTAACAAGTTCAGACAGTAAGCTAGTAAGGGTGGTCACAATGAGTGGCAATGGGTCCAGGACCCTATTCAGACCTGCTCAGAACCTACCCAAAGGAATGGGTCTAAATAATTTTAGACCCTAATTGTTCGTATGGGTTATGGGTGTGTTTGGTATCAGGTAGGGTAAGGGTACGGATTATAGGTTTTCACAAACCCTACCCACAGATCCGCCATTCCCTATCCAGACCCCAATCACAGACCCATCAAATATATGAAATAAAGTTTCAAATTACAAAAAAGGCGATAAAAATAATCTAGAAAAAGTTTCAATAAAATACTTTATTAGCCTTATTAATTGTATTACCATGTCAATGTTGGTTGTGTACAAGAAAAATAGGTGATAATATCAATTCATAAATTTTTGGAAAGGACCCATCTTAGACCCTAGACCCTACACATACAGTTTAGACACATATAGTCTAAGGTAGGATGGGGGATACATAAAAAATAAAAAATCTGGGTCCGGGTATTATTGGACTCTACTCAGACCCTACCCATTCTCATAAGCAATCCTAATCAATCAAGGATTAAGAATTCTGCGGTCAGTAGTCAATTCAAGCACTTGGTAAAGTTTGTTACTGGCTCAATATTGTCAACGGTTAAAAAGCAAGAAGAACAGGCATATATATATATATATATATATATATATATATATATATATATATATATATATATATATATATATATATATATGATATTACCTCTTTACTCTGGAGCTTGGGGATACTAATCACATTCACCTTGCTCTCAATCAGATTCACTTTCAAGCTGCTATCCCCTTTGTTCTGGATGAGTAAGACTAATGCCTTGGAACCTACCACAAGTTAAAATGGAACTAAGTGAATAATTTCTAGCTCTTACAATCTTGTATAAGTTGAAAGCACTAATATCACATAATATGGTACAACATAAACATTTGCATAGTAAAATGTTAAACATTCATACCATAGCATTGCCCTAGTATCTCAAAATGAGATTCTATCTGCCAAAGGTGAACAAAAAGGGGGCAAGATTCATACAGCCTGAAGAAGCTGCTTCCTTTACACAATAAAGACTCTAAATGGCAAACATGTTAGCAACCTAAAAACCATCAATCTGACAAATATATGCTTTAAGGCAGTAGAGGTTGAAGTGAGGCCACAGAAGATCTAGAGAAAACATGACTTTAATTATTAAACTAAGTTCAAGGAAATGCTAACAAGAACAAGCCACACAGCCAAGAAAAATCTAACCCAAGCTTCCCCCACTCCTATGAACATTCAAGGATCGGAGCACAAATAACTTATACAGAAGTCATCAAGTCCCTTTTACAAGTCTCCTTTTCTAAGAAATTCAAAATGAATTGTCTACCCTTCCTATAAAAATTAATTATGATTTTGCACAGAGAGGAAGCCAAGCATGCAGTGTCAAATATTTGACTCTGACACTGGAAATGGGTAGAACTGTAGAAGTGCAGGACCAATCCTTGAACAAATTAGCTGCAGGCCAAGAGAGCCAGGGCAGTTCAGTAGCCCCCTGAATTGGGAAAAAACAGGTTCAGAGTATGCCCTACCCAATCCACCCAGTAGTAGGCTGGTCTTTCCCGGCTTTTTAGTTTTTTGAAATTAAAAAAGAAGGATAGAACTGACCCCTCGGAAAGGTTCTCAACCGTTCCAAGATGTGCCAAAAAATTTCGGATTGCTATAATGCTAGCCTTATGCACCTACTCTATGCCAGGGACAGGGCTGGGTGTAGGACCAAATCTAAAATGTGCCTAACTCAGATGGACCTTTGACCAGCTGGTTCAAATGGGCAGGACATGAAACAGCCCATTTTGCTTCCTCTCAATTGTGATATGATGCATGCTCTAAATCATCCTCAGCCTTACCAACAGTGACATCTAAATTGGGTCATTGGCAATAATATTGTTGTACCACCCTAGTATATCAGAACGAGATAGCAAATATGTGAATGCCAAAAGCCTAAAGGAGTCACCAGAAACCCAATGCATTAGCATTCCAAGCTTACTATAGAAATGGACATCTCTCTAGCTCTAGCAGCTAGTGAACACAGGCAAACTTCTGGCATACTGACAGAGTAAACAAGAAAATGCAACTGAAATCAATTGAAAAGGTGCTTACTGCCAATCAAGATAGCTCCATATGGCCCCTATGCTAAATTGATAGTACTGCAGACAAAGCAACTGAAGAACATATAATATTATTAAAAGATATCATTGGAATTTAGAGGGATGTGAACAGAGAATGTTACACAATATTAAAGGTTGACTGCAATTCAGATTCACAAAGCCTGCACTGATGTCACACCTTCATATATTAAGTAAAAGGAAACGCAATAGAGTATTGGAGTACTTTTTCTCATTCGAAGAGAATGGCTGTGCAAGAAAATGATGAACTGAAGAACACATAAGGCAATCATATAATATCACCATACATACAAACGGTTCACCTAATGCTCATCCATCAATATCTAACAAACTTTTTATTTTTGATATAACGAGTGTCAAGACCTTATTGCCATTGGCATCAACATGGATACAAACAATTTACTTGAGCACATGCTCACCCATCAATATGCTACAAAATTTTATTTCTAAATAATAGGAATCAAAACCATAGAGCTTGAGTGGCCACCAAACTGATTTTTCTCCTAAAAAGATGATATCAGGAAATATTCAATACTGTTTTAAGAAAATTATCATATTATCTCACATATTGCTGAATTTACTGTATGAGGGTATGCAGCACATCATAGGAATAGGTATTTTGCTTTAATATTGACTTTTGAATGAATTACACACCCTCCCAGGAAAAGGGGCTGTGTATGTGGTTGTGGACAATTTTCTTCATCCTCCAGAGACAAAGTGGATAGAAGGAAGGAAAGAACAAATATTTCCTGTGTTTTGACTGTAGTGAGCAAAAACTATTCAAGCATAACAACTTGATAACCTAGTCTAGAAAGACAAGTATATAACACATGATTCTATAGCAGGATGGTTCAGAATTAATTCAATTGACTTCAGCATAATAAATTTGGTCTGGAAAGGCTGAAAAACATTAGTATAAATCATTTAATAAGTAGAACTGTTAGCCTAAAAAATGAAAAATGTTAGGGAAAGGAGAGAATCCATGCAGAATTGCATACACATATTCAAATAAAATACTGGTATCATCCAGAGCTCAATTCTCTAGCTCTACATTTTAAGCCCATGATCTATAGATGAGATTGACTGCATAACTTGTTCAAGATAAATTAACAGTAACTGGAAGGCGCTTTTGATTTTGAGGTATATTTAGATGAATTATACCTAGACTCATCTAAACCCTTGGTTGACTTTGTGAGTATACTTCAAGAAGACACTTTGTTTTAAATTAATCGCAATGTATTCCTTTTACGGAAGTTCCCAATTAACTGCAACGTTCCTTTATTTGGTGAGTGTTTCTCTCAATCTCTCCCTTCATTACATGAGTCCCTTTAATCATATTTTTCTATCCCTCTCCTATTCTAAAAATCTAACCCCCACCCCACCTCCCTTATGTTGTGATTAATAGAGAACGGAGGGTTTGAATATAGTTTAGCATCTTAGATTTAACAAATAGGTCAGGTCATCATTATCTATTGGAGAGAGCCACATGTCTCCAATCTGTGATAGTCGGAAACAAATATCTTTATACATAAAGAAAAAAAAGGAGAGTCGAAAAGACATTTGATTACTATAGATGGAGCAGTTATGATGAGTTGCCCTGAAAAACTCATTTTTATGAGTACTTATCAGGAAATGAGAAGATACATATTAATTTCCATGTTAGGGTTAAAAAGCACGCCAGGCGCGAGTCTAGACGCACCCTTAATTGCCTTGCCTTAGCAAGTCGAGGTAGGACGAGCGCTTTTTAGAACCTCAAAGTAAGTGCTGGGAGCAGCAAAAGGCACACACTTGTGGGGTTGGGGCACCTGTTTTATTGTTTTAAAGGTGAACAAATTTTAGAATAAAAAAATGCCATGTGGGGGCCTATTACAGTTCAAGGGTTGAGGAATAGCATAATAGTCAAAAGACATACAAAAGTGGATATTAGGAGAGAGAAAAAGGAATCAACTTTTCAAATCAAAAGCCCTAGCTGCCGGCTCATAGGACTTGCAAACTGCTGCTTGAGTGCTTCCTGCTGGAGCTGACTGCTAGATCCCCGGATCATTGTTGGGTATGCTTTATCGTTTTCTTTTCAATTTTCTTCTGTTGTTATTTTTCTTTTTTTCCTTTCTTCTTAATTTTTTGATTTTATTCTTAATGTATGCCAGTTTTCTTATTCTTAATTTTTCAGTTTTCTTGGTTTTTGTCTCTTTTTTCTTAGACTTTATTTCGCTGCTCTTTCTTTATTTTTGCTGCTCTTATTTTCTGTTTTCTGTATTTTTAATTCATTAGAGTAACCAGAAATTCAGAAAAGCAATCAGGAAATCATAATGGTTGGAAGCTAAACAAAATTTAATAATTAAAGCTAAACAAAGTCTTGAATCATGAAATTATGCTCATATTTGCATTATCTTTTCTGTTTTTCTTGTTCTGTTTTAAAAAAATAAAATTGAAATTGAGGTGTTAATCCCTCGAAATTGATTCTGCAGACAAGGACTTAATGACTTCCAGTTATAATCTGCTTTAATATTTCAGTTTTCTTTCACTTTTCTCCACTCTAATAAGGGCTTAAATTTGTATTATTGAGGATGATTTTCAATGAACAATCATCTACACCCACAGCTTATCAAATAACTTGGATCCTGAAAGAAAACATGAAAAGCCAGATCCTAATAACAAAAATATGTATATTATGTTGTTTTGAGTACAAATTACAATCTTGAAATGATTATTGTGTTTTTAGCACTTTTAGTGAGCCTCTCATCCCAAAGGCGCGCGCCTTTTCACCTGCCTTATGCCTAGGCTCTAGGGATCCATTGTGCCACAGAGCCCCTCATGCCTTTCAAAACTAAGATTTCCATAAAAATGTAAGAAATATAGGACTCTAGCTAGAGCCACCATTTCTGCTTACAAACTCATTTCCACATTCATGACAAAGTTGCCATAAATTCCAAAGAGACACAAGTAGAATACATGCTAACTAAAACTCTTTCTAAGGGAAGGGGGAGGCCAGGTAATGTAGGCCTATGCTTGATAGAAGGAAGGACAAAGATCTTTCAACTCCCCTCAATCTTTACTGATAAAGAGTAGTGAGGAACCTCATCAGGAGGACTAATCAACAATAGCAGGATAGCCCTACTTATTAGGATGTGGCTTTCAGAGTCTTCCACTAATGCAACAGCCTATCAGCAATAAATAATACTGAACTAGGCTAACATCATCTTTAACTAATATCTGCAATTCATCAATACCAAATAAGTACGACCAAATCCCAACACTTCTTTGAATGATTTTATTAACGTGGTACCTGGTGACTGACTTCAATTAAGGCTTTCAAATCGTGTAATTGCTGCTGGCCTACCTTACCAGGGCCTGGGCTGGGAGTGTCCGATATGGGTACAGATCCAGGTGTCAAGCACGGTTATTCAGAAAATATAGGACAAGGTCTGAGATTTGGACACAGGTATGGGGACACGATGTGGTGTGTAAATAGTTTTATTTTTTATAGATAAACTTTATTATTTTTATTACATATAGTTATATTCTTATATAATTTATTTACGATTAATTATCTGAAATATTGAATCGTATATTGACTATTGACATTTATAGGGACTATGATGATAATAAATTTAAACTATAAAAGGGTTTTAAAAAATAATATATTGTTCATTTGTGGCACTGCTAATTGGATAGAAGCACAAGTTATGAATAAAAAAGTATTTTGGACCTTAGTGATCCACAAATTGAAATGACCCATCTGTCATAAAACCCTACAAACAAGCAAGCAGTCATATTGAGGAGAGAGGATAGAGAAGACAAAAAATAAATATAGGGAATAGGAGAACATGAAAAGGTCAGGAAGCCATATATGTCTCCTTCAGAAGAACACTCTACCCCCCCCCCCCCCCCCCAACTCTGTTCTCCCCTTCCCTCCCTCTCTATCTCTGTCCTCACAAGCTGCCGTGTCTGAGTGAAAAAAGAAGGATCCAATCCGTGGTGAGTGAATAAGTTAGGGGATAATCCGATGGTATCCATAAGTGATGAAAATCAGTACTTGTGAACACAAGTCTGGCGTGCATAGTTTAATATAATAAGATAGTTTAGGCCCCACTGACTAGCCAGAAAGCTACAAGCCATACAATGGATGATGTGGACTTCTAGTAACAGATTCTAGTATCGCATAGATATACCCAAATCCCCAAATGTATACTTCTCGATGACAACCCCTCAACAAAACAAATTCCAATATTTCAACCAAGTCAAAAAATTAATAAAATAATAATTAAAAAAAAAAACCTTTGGACTTGAGTTTAACTAAGATGACATCCTTCAACTTAAGTTTGCACTGTGACCAATTTCTCTCTATCAGAGCGAGATGCTTCCATTATCATATCCCTCAAAGATACACCACTGTCATCATGTACAACAACCCACAATTGATCCTTTCTTAGGCGGGATCTGTGAAAGCGTAAAAGTATGTTGTGTAACCTCTAACTAGCACATATTAGTACTTTGTATCACTTTAGTTTTAGGGGAGAAAAACAAGGCTTTCTTAAGATATAAGTTGATTCCTCAACTTTGAGAATGGTACCCATATCTTGAGAATTCTATACTTAATCGCTTCAGCCTCAAGCCTCGCATTAGTTTTTGTAAGCATGCAGCATTTCAATTACATAAAACTAACTACATAACACAAATAAGACAGATTAAAAGATACCATCAACTTTATGGATCAAAATATTTAATTTTAAGAGTTTCATTAAACCTATACAACAACAACAAAGCCTTATTCTCAAATTCAAAGGTCATCTACAAAAACCCAGAATCAATATCATGTGGTTAGCCATATAAATCCTCTTCTTAATTTGCTTTAATCTAGTGCTACATGCTCTAAAAGATCCACTTTTCGTGTCATATTTCCTCTATCCAAGTAATCTTTATCCTCTCCCAACTTCTTATAATCAGCATTATTCCAATCCTTCACTTTTAACCGGTGCACCCTCCATACGACATCTCACATGCCCAAACCATCGAAAACAATTATCCTTAATCCTAGCTTTCCTCTGGATCTTCAAACCCTATATTACCCTTTAAGGTGTTATAAACCCTCCACACGACATCTCACATGCCCAAACCATCGAAAACAATTATCCTTAATCCTAGCTTTCCTCTGGATCTTCAAACCCTATATTACCCTTTAAGGTGTTATAAACCCCAACCAAGTTTCTGACTATAAATTGCAAAATATATAGAATGCATATCTTCTGACTCAGCAAAATCATATGTATATGGTAGCTCATGAAGCAAAAGGGAGGACAACAAAAAAACCAACTAAATGGGAAGAATACACTAAGAGATCCTTTCATCAACGAGCTGAATTTTATACGTCCATGTTACATGAGATCTTTTCATCAACACACAAAGAGATATAGAAGTAAAAAAGGAATGAAAAAAAAATTCACTGCAATGACCATTTTGGCTCAGCTAGTTAGCAGATTTTTTTTTGAAAAGGGCTACATACCCCAATTAGATACATTGTAAAAAAGAATGAAACTAAGTCATATCTCCTACTGTATAGCACCAGTATATAGTTCCATCAATCATTCTGTAAAATACTTCAGACACTTCCATTGTGTACATCAGGACTGAAACTTCACATTGCTTACATTTCTAGTGTGTTGGGTTTGGTTCACTGATCAAGTTTGACCCTGACTTGCACGATAAGAACTCAATTTCCTATACAAAGAACTAAACTAAGTCAAAGGTAATCTTGCTAATATAGGTTAGTTTTGAAGTTATTGAATTCGAGAGTATTAGTCATTGACTTCTGGGTTTCTACGCTATCAAGTAGGCAACATTTTCAAGCTTAAACAACACCCATTTTCCATGTATCCAACATTGAACTGAATAAAAAGTAATTTATATCGAAATTACCAAGATTAGATGAAAATAAGTTTGTAATCAACTCATTCTAGAAATGAGGTCACACACACAAACACACGCAATAAACAGCTGCAAAGTAATAAAGGGGTTCCAAAGAATACCATAATCAAAACTCTTGATGCAGGCAGTCATCGACTTCTTGTCCTGGCATCTTCTTACAATATGATCACAGCTCTCAACAACACCAAGAGGTACATCCGGTTTGGTCTCCCTCTTCTCCTTATTCTTGTTATCCTCTTTTATCTCTTTCTTTCCCTTCTCATTCTCCTCTTTTTCCCTATCCTTCACAACCTGCTTTGAATCCTTACTAGTATGTTTTGCATCATCAGTGGGCGGAGTGACAGGTGTCGTCTGCGTATCACTAGGAACCTTCTTAACCTCAGAGCTCCCCTTCACAGCTACTGTAGCAGGAGGAGCCTCAATCTGCTTCTTCTCCTTACCCTTATCTGAGCTCGAAGGTAAAACCGGACTCTCAGAACCCTAACAAAAATATCATCAATTTAATACTATACTTTCAAATTTCACCTCCAATTCATCAAACTAAAGATGCAAAATTTATACTCAAAAGCTGAATTGGAGAGAGATTTACTGGTTTATTGGGAACGTTATTCGGCGGCGACGCGGCTAATCTCCGGAAATTTCTAGAAACAGCCGCATTCGAAACATCGGTAACGAGAAGGAGCACTAGCATAGTACTGAATATTACAGTCTTGCCCATCTCCGGCGGCTGGAAACCCCTAATTTGATTTTCCGGATAAACCCTAGCTGCTGAAGGTAAGATCCCAATCCATAAATTGGTTCAACCCGGACTCGATTTGTTGACTAAAATGATTGGATTTTTTGGGTCAACTGATTGATTGAATTTCTAATGATGATTGAGAAATGAGAATTTAAAAGAATGTTCAGAATTGAGAGGGATTGAAATGGGAATTAGGGTTTCATCAATGGAATGCAGAATTGAGTTGGGGTTATTAATTTAGGTATTTTGTTGATCAAAAGGTTGACGGCAAGAGACTTGCCTATTCCATGATTAATAAGGGTTTTCTCTATTTTTTGCTAAATTGTCTTTTTCTCCTAATTTTTGGTCTAACTTCAACTTAACAACTACACTTAACATTTTTAATTCACAAAAATATTGCCCAAGCTGATTAAGGACGTTATTATCATACGGGCATCATCTTCTCGCAAGTTTTGTTATGGTGAGACTAGAACTCTTGTAGTGTTTTGTCCGTTCAAAATAAATGATTCTCATTTGACGTCAAATATATTCATTATATATGGTATTTCCCAATATTTTGGTGAAAAAATTACAAACTAATGTTAATAAGCCCATTGTCTCCTATTTGGTCATATTATTTCTTATCCTTAGTTCCTTACACTTTTAAATTCGAGTGACATATTAGGCCTATCACGTACATCTCAATTTGAGTATTTTAATCAAACATATAAATATGAAACTTTACTTGAAACCCATAATAAATCTCTTCATAGCTAAATTCGAGGTCATTTAGAGGAGAAAAGTATATATAGGTGGAGGAGAGCTTTAAGATGGATGATTTAATTCACTATAAGGTTCTTAGCCCATATGTAGTACATACATTATAATAGCATATATAATCTAGAATCTCCCATGAGGGCTTTTGCAGTTATGCCCATACTCTTCTATGGTGTAAGACACTAAAATGATTTGTTGTAATGCAACTAGTGCCAATGTCTTTCCTTTTGTACTATGGTTGTAAATCTTGTAATTGGAAACTGATTCAAGAGTATTAGATAGATTACACAATAGTCCCTTAAACAAGGTGCTTATGATATATATGATGGGCTTAAGACAAATGTTTTCTATTGTTTTTTGCACCTATTCTTATACAAATTATAATAGAAATGGACTATGCACAACATATGTACATAACATCACAACATTAATATGTTTTTAATTAAATTTACGGATTGATTTCATATTGATGCAACAATGAGATGGTGCTAAGTGTTAAACTTCGCCATCTTAGTGCAACAAAAATTTCTAACCTCGGAAACCAAAATTATACCAAATTTGCACGTATGCTACTTTATAAATAATGTGGCAGACCTATATACAAAGTTACCTGATTAGTATATCAAAACTCACTTTTTTTTTATTCTTCTTTGCTTTGGTGCTTGATAAGCTCTTCAAAAGAATGATTAACAAGAAAAAGCTAAGAAATGAAGCAAAATGCTATTAATATTCTAATTTAAAGTTGGACAATTTAAAGGTGATTCTAATCATAAAGCGTTGTGCACTGAATCATTCATATTTATCTTGGAGATAAATGTAGAAATTCCAAGGGTCTTTTTCCTTAGGTTCATGCATGTCTCCTTGAAACAATCTTTTAGAATTGATACCTCAAATAAATTAAAAGTCATAAAAAAAAAGTTGGATCAAATTGATCCCAAGGGTTAATATCCATTACACTATGATTTATGACTGTTACGAGTAATAAATAAGGTGCTCGATTTATAGCTACTTTCTCTATACCTTTTATATGTGTGTGTGTGTGTGTGTGTGTGTGTGTGTGTGTGTGTGTGTGTGTGTGTGTGTGTGTGTGTGTGTGTGTGTGTGTGTGTGTGTGTGTGTGTGTGTGAGAGAGAGAGAGAGAGAGAGAGAGAGAGAGAGAGAGACTATATATATTTTTAGGGTAAATTTTGATCATTAATTACTCAAAATACATAGTGAAATAGCATCATGTACCATGGTGATCGGGAGGTAAACAGGTAAATCTTTAGCTTGGCTTGTACAGAAGCAGGATGAGTACTAAAAGCTAGCTTAATAATATATTAATAAGCCACTAAATTCATAGAAGATGAAGAGCAAAATATTAACTGTCTAGACACAAAGAATTAAAGAGCAAGAATTATTCCAATAAAATAAAAGGGTTTGAGAACATATAAACAAGCTACAAATTAAAGTGTAAATTTTGATATGTATTGTAGTAGTAGTACTCCAGCAGTTCTAGCTTTTGGTCTTTTGCCAAGTAGATGCTAATGAAATCACTTTCATGACTTCATTGAATGTGAAACTACATACTGTATACCCTTTTTCAGCTTCTTTGCGAAGAAAAGAACCCTCTGATTAATGATTTAATTCATTTCAATCATCACTTTTTATTCTTGTTGTCAGCCGGCCACACTCTCCTGCGTTGCCTTCTAATGTAAACCAAAGAATCCACAAGAGTGAAGAGCTATATAGTACTAACATATAGTAGAACATGTATCTGATCGGATCTCTTACACATCAACAAAAGCATAGTTTAACCATATGAAACAAACAAAATGAATGAAATAGAAGTGGCTGTGAAGAGTTTTACAGAGACCCGAAAGAGCGTGTTGTTTGACGAATACGAGCGTCTTTCTTTTGAAATCCAACTCAACCAAGCCATGCTAAGGAGGAGCATGTCCGAGCCTAGGACCTCATTATTTAGGGCACACCTTGGTGTGGGTGCACCATCCTTGGTTCAACAGCCGGTGGAACAAGGGAAGCGAGGTTCATGGGTTGGTTTTAAAAAGATTGTCAAGAGGTTGGTTAGGCATGTCTTTTGGAAGAAGAAAGGGGATAGAGATGATCATCTTGAGAAAGAGAAACAAGAGCCTTGTTGTAGAAATAACAATAAGGATCTTAAACCTTGGAAGAGGTTTAGCAAATCAGTAAGGTATTATTAGACTAGTTGTTTAAGAAATGGAGCATGTATCATCAATCAAATTCATAATTTTATCTCGATTTTTCTAATTGTCAATTCGTCATTGTGAAGAAATTATTTTATTTTTGTGCTCCTTTTATTTCTTAGTAATTTTTTTTATTCATTGTCAAACACAAATTAAAATGGATTAGCCATCCAAAGTCTTTTTCACCTTATGTTAGGTTTAGCATTTTTTATTCATTGTCAAGCACAAATTAAAATGGATTAGCCATCCAAAGTCTTTTTCACCTTATGTTAGGTTTAGCACTAAATACAATGCGTTGATTTTAAAGATTTGAAATCTATTTCTATACTTATTATTTTCGCAATATAACCAATCTAATTAAAAAAAATTAGCTATTTTACTTTTATATACACCATAAAATTAAAAAGTTTCACTTTTTGTGAAATAAGAATTTGTGAGCAATGTATAAGTTTTTTTTTTTATGCGAAGGAGGTACAACCCAGAAAAAAAAAGACAAGACAAAAAAAGAGAAAGAAAAACAAACAAAAAATTAACTAGGAATCAAACGAGGGAAGGCTACGCCTCTAACATCATCCTCTAAAATTCTACCAAGATCGAAGGGGCTTCCTCCAGGAAGTTAATTCTAGAGTTCTGAAGGACTCCTTTATTAGCGAGCCAATCCGCAACTCGATTAGCTTCACGATAGACATGCATCAACTTTACTTCCCCATCCATGGATTCCAGAATCTCACGACAGTCCTTCACCAAATAAGTATACTCGTCTCTCCTATTATCTGCTTCAGTAAT
Organism: Dysphania ambrosioides; assembly: GCA_026401315.1. NCBI lineage: Eukaryota > Viridiplantae > Streptophyta > Magnoliopsida > Caryophyllales > Amaranthaceae > Dysphania > Dysphania ambrosioides. The sequence goes on from CM048670.1 coordinate 23,595,847, forward strand.
AGCTTGCACACAGGTTTTATTATCAAGATGAACTATAAAGTTACTGATTTGAAAGAGCAATGTATAAGTAAACTTGAAAGAACTCAAGGAACGTAAAATTATGCATTTTTTTTCTTTATCAGAATTATCACCAAGTACAGTCGCATCTTAAAACTAAAATAACTCAAAATAAAGGCCAACTGTTATGGTTTTAAGGCCAGTTGGAAAAGATAGATAGACCAACCAAATCTCCAACCTTCATGCCTTGCTCTGTAGGATCCTCCTCATTGCTTCCTCCATTTTTAATCTTCAACAACACCTCCTCCAAAAATGACTCCTATATCAATGGCTATCATTGTCATCAATCCAAACATTTTGCATCCCAAATTGCTACTGTATCACCCTTCAATGCCATGGTTATGAAATTAAGCTATACTTTCAGAATTCAAACAAGCTGTATTGCTTCAACTTCCTCTGCTTTAAGCTTATCAAAAATGACAGGTGAATTCCAAGAAAATAGCAGTAGTAAAGCAAAAGTTAAGCTAATAGTTGATCAAATTAGAACAACCCCACTTCAAGAAAGGCCTAAATTACTTGATTCTATGATTGAGGAGCAGGTTGAGTCCAAAAGTACAGGTTTTTTCAATAATTTGATGATGGGTTTGATGATTGCTGAGGAGTTGGACCTTGCATTGAAGCTGTTCGACGAAATGCCACTGTATGGTTTGTCACCAGACAGTTGGACATTCTCTATACTCCTCAGGTGTTACTGCAAGAAAAATCAGCCTGATGAAGGGAAAAGAGTATTGCACTGTATGATAGAAAATGGGTTTCGACCGAATGTTGTGACTCTTACCATTTTGGTGAATGCATTATGCTCAAGAGGTAAAGTTCAGAGAGCTTTTGAGGTGATGGAGATGATGGGTAAATATGGGTTCAAGCCAAATGTTCAAACTTATAACTGTGTGTTGAAAGGGTTGTGCTTTGTTGGGAGGGTTGAGGAAGCTTATGAAATGTTGATGGGTTTGAAGAGTAAGGGGGACAAAGGAAGTAGGACTGACCTTGATATTTATTCATACACTGCTGTTATGGATGGTTTGTGTAAAGTTGGTAGATCAGATGAAGCAATGGAATTGCTTGAGGAAGCTATTGGAATGGGCTTAAATCCTAATGTGGTGACTTATAATGCTCTCTTTGATGGGTATTGCAAAGAAGGGAAACCAAGGAAAGGGATTGGGTTGTTGAAGCAAATGAAGAAACGCGGTTGTATACCTGATTATATAAGTTACAGTACACTGCTTCATGGGTTGTTGAAATGGGGTAACTTTATGGCAGCTTATTGGGTTTACAGAGAAATGGTTGAGGCTAGTTTTAAGGTGGATGAAAGGATGATGAACACTCTGTTACGGAGTTTGTGCAGGAAATCCTGGAAGGAACCAGAGCTCTTCAAAAATGTGTATGAAGTATTTGAGAAAATGAAGAGTTGGGATTATTCCATCTTTCCCGACACTTACTATCTAGTAATCCAAACATTTTGTATTGGAAATGAGGTTGATAGAGCTTTGATTACTTTACATGAGATGGTTGAAGCTGGGTATTTTCCGAGGATGGTCACGATCAACCGAATCATCCGTGGACTCTGTGAGGAGGGGAAGATCAACCAAGCACTGTCAGTTTTAGTTCTCGTGTGTGAAACTGGTAAATTTCCCAGCAAAATTAGCTTGAACATTTTAATTGAAGAGTTCAACAGGCAAGGATTTGGGCTTGGTGCTTGCAGTGTCTACGGAGTAGCATTAAAACGTGGTGTGATTCCACACCGAATGCCCGTGAGTGATCTACAAAGTAGACCACCATAACATCAATTGACCAATGTTTGTATAGTTCTGTAATAGTCAAATGTCGATATATTATTACCCGTTTACAATCTACTCCGTACTTTTTCGTACTTGAGCTTATCAAATGGGAAATTTTGTTGCCCAAATGTGCATTTTGCGATTAGTGTAATAAGTTGAGGAATGCTAGATATATTCCTGGGACGAAACAAGAAGCTCAATATGAGCCCCAAACAAGTATCAAGTATACCCCCAAGATGGGCAAGTCCAGTGCCTAAACAGGGCAGATGTCCATCAAATCTTCAACAATCCAGCATCATAGGCGTAACATCCCAGAATTTCATGTTGGGGATTTAAGCGCAACGATGAAGCATTTGTAAAAAATTCGACCAACAAACTGAATGCAGCACTAATTGTCCACAGCTATTATCATAAAGACAAGGCCAGCTTTGAAGCCGATATTTTCTGCATGAAATTGTTTCAATATTTCTACAAAATCCTCCCAACTGATTCCAGTAACACACTAGCCTATCTCATCATCAGAAACACAAAGCTAACCTCTGATTTACAACACAGAGAGTCGAAGTAATATGGACAAAAATACAATAAAAATTCAAAAGCATTGGATTGCAGTAATGCCGTAATATGCTTAGAACTAAAACTAGAACTAGGCCCGATTCGTATACTGCCCTGTTCTAGAATCAATCATAATATCATCACCGATATTTATGAACAACGGCACATTGATAATTGCTCCAGTGTCAACAGTTGCTGGTTTGGTACTACCTATAATCAAGCACGAACGATAGAACAGTTAAGAAAGAAAAGTGAAAAAAATAGGTATAACCATTAACCTGATACTGCTACTTTATTTATGAGGGGAAATACATGTCTCCCTTAATTGAACATTGTAAATGCCTCATTCCCTGGATAAACAACAAAGTGCAAAAGTATCCCAAACAAAATGTAGATGTAGTTTACGTTGATATCATATTGCATGTGAACAGTAATCTAGGACAAATACCGAAGGTCCAAAAAAAAGGGATAAAAGGTTTATAGTCAAAGCATTCAACAGGATCAGATTAACCGAATAATAACAAAGCCAAACCCTAATTCCAAAAATATGGGGTTGGCTATATAAACCAAAAATCTATCTTATGAGATCATCTGTCAAAATATTCTTCCTCTGCAGTTTCCTATTTAGAGCCAAATCTTCTTCTAAACCCAATTTCTTCATATCTTTCCTAACTCCTTCCATCCAAGTCATCATCGATCTTCCTTGATCGCGTTTGAGGTATCTATTTTCCCAACCCTCCACCTTCCTTACTAGAGAATCTATTGTTAAGCGTCTAACATGCCCAAAACAACACAGCTAATTCTCCCCTAACTTGTCTTCAAAATTTGTTACTCCAACTTTCTTTTGAATATCCACATTTCTATGAAGAACTAGGGCTCAAATTCTCAACCAGCCCCATTGGAAAATTCAACATGATAGATATAGCCCCACATTAGTTTCAACTTTCAAGTCGTTCCATGTTGATTGCAACTTGAGAGAGTAGAATGGGACAACTGGGTGGGTAAGAGAGCACACTAGGTGGGTGACTTTCTTACTTGATTTAGTGAAGAATCTGAAGATCAAAGATGAATTAGATCACATACCTTGAGCTGAATCACCCTTAATACCAGGTTCAGTATCAATAACAGTGAGCTTCACAATGATGGGCAACTCAAGATCAATTGCCTGCAAGTAATTCACATAACAATTCAGCTAAGCTCAACTAAATGGGCCAAATATAGCAATGCTTTCAAATTTTCCCACACTTGAAGAAAAAGGAGGATGACGGTCGTCAATAAGAAACTTACTGTTGTAACTTTAAGATAAATTCTACTGATGTTTATAAAGAGAAAAAAACAACAATGAAAAAGGGTTATAATATAAAATATGAGTGTTTCCTGTAAGCCATAACTGCTAAAAATGATGAGTATCAAAAGAACCAACAGTGATCACAAGAAGTGGGATTAATTACTTTTCCATTCCAGAACTGCAGATTGCATTCCATGCCTTCTTTCAGCCACTTGGTCTTATCACCAACATCTTTCTCATTGAGACGGAATTCCTCATATGTAACCTGAAAATACACAACATCACTTCCTGAATGCAACTTCTTAACATATATAACACAAATTATAACATGCCTTTAAAAGAAACATTCAAATTAAAAAAATCATGCACCCTTTTGGTAGTCAAAGGAAATGTTTTGATAAAGAGTTTACATAGTGTAATAGTGACATCTGAAATTATATTATTAGATTAACAGAGGATTCTGTAATGAACTAGCCTAATGGAGAGGGGTAGAGTGTAGGTATTACTTTATTAGTTTGTTGAATGTGGCGTGAAGAGGAAGATAGTTGGTTAGTTAGGAAAGAGAAAGGTAAAAGAAGATCAGAAATGCTATAAATAAAGGACTAGGTAGACAGAAGAGCGTTAAGATATTGAAAGTATCTAGTTTTGCTTAGCTCTTAGGGCTCTTGGGTGAAACAAGCCAATCAAAAGCTTGTGTTTTACAATCTATATTCAGTATCCCAGATATATTAATAACATTCTTCTTCTTCTTTTGAATCTTGCCATGATTCTGTCCAGTTATTCCAATCATAATAGTTCATTTTCTGAAGGCGTTTTTGTGTAGATGGTGCATTAGCGTCAATTTTCAGAAGGTGCATCCAGGTAAGTGAATTCAAATTTTCTTAACGATTGACTAAAAGATAGAACTTAACAATGGCAATGGAAATTTTGACATCATAATAATATACTAAACTATACATGTATCTCATGTGGGAGGTAAATTTTTGGCTATATGCTCACTGGAGAAAAATTCTACCCAACAACGAGCTATGCTCACTGGAGAACAACTATATCCAACAAAAAAAACATCTCTGAGCCACCACACCACTCCACTGCGAATGTGTGGTGTGAACTATGAAGAACATGCAAGGTAAAAGAGCCGACCTCTAAAACCACCAGTACGTAGGAATTACATTTACAAATTGCTAACTCAAATATATATTAAGGAGATATTTGAAGGAATAAATAAATATGGATCACAACCCTGAATAACAAATATACTTTAATTGAATATGGAAATATTCTCAAGAACTCCTTATATTCCTTAAATACCTTTTTCTTTTCACTCTTGATTTCTCTATTTTGTTTCTGTATTTTCTTGTTTTACAATGCAAATGATACTGCACATTTATATCTTTTTAATTTTCTAAACTTGTAGAGGCTGAGAATTATTCGCTTTATAGCATTCACTTAAAGCTAATAAAACTAAACTAACAATTATTCTTTTCTAAATTAAAGTGTGAAGATTTTAACACGCCCCCTCAAACTTGAATCTTCATTCCGACTAAATCCCTCTGTATGATTCATAAGATAGGGGTTCCATAAATATGTCAGCAACTTGCTCAGTGGTATCGAAATACTTAAGCACAAATGATCCTTGCTTGATCTCAAAGGAAATGAAATCGAGTATCAATATGCTTGCTTCTCCCAAGACGTACCGGATTCTATATGTTCTGTTTCATAACTTGATAATGCCACTACTGGTTGTCTCTAAAACATCAGGTAAAAGCAGTTGAACCTAGATAAAATGCATACCTGTTGTACTTTTTCTTTCATCTTGATTACCAACCAATCAGCATCAGAATAACCAAACAATGTTGCTTCATCTCCATAAGAAAACAACATTCCAAAATCTAAGGTACCCTTAATATACCTTATTATTCTCTTCGCAATGCACCAATGAGAATCTGTAGGTGTCTCCATGTAACTACTGGCAAGTACGACTCCATATACAATATTAAGCTTGGCGATGGTTATATATCTCAAACTTCCAACTAAACTCTTGTATAAAGCTAGATCAATTAATTTCCCTTCTCCAACTTTTGTCAACTTTAACTTTGTTACAACAGGTGTGCTTATTCATTTTAAACTCCTAAATAATCTCCTTTGCATATTTCTTCTGTGAAATAAAAATCCCATCTTCACATTGCTTTACCTCTATCCCGAGAGAGAAATTCATTTGTCCACAATCTGTCATTTCAAATTCCTTGAACATTGCCGCCTTGAAATTATTAAACATACTCTGACTATTTCTGGTGAATAATAGATCATCAACATATAGGCTAATTATGATAATAATATCATCATTCTTTTTTACATAAACCGTATGTTCGTATGGACATTTAGTAAAACCATTTTATAGCAAGTATCCGTCAATACGTGTATTCTAAGCTTGTGGTGCTCGCTTTAGGCCATAAAGTGCATTTTTCAAATGATACAGTGATACACGTTTTCTTCTCCTTTGACCACAAACCTTCATTGTTCCACATAAACTTCTTCTTCAACAATTCCATTAAGAAATGCGAACTTGACATAAAGTTGATATATCTTCCACGTATGATGTGTTGCCAAGTGAAATTAGCAATCTCACATTGTCTAGACGAGCTACAGGAGCAAATACTTCTTCATAGCCAACATCGTACTATTTTTTTTTTGTAACCTTTTTCTATAAGCCTTGCCTTATACCTTTTTTTTTTCCATCACCACCTCCAGTTAATCTTGTAAACCCATTTTACACCTATAGCCTCCTGGTTCTTTGGCAATGTGGCCAACATTTATGTATCATTTTTGTGTATTAAGTGTATTTCCTCTTTCATAGAGGATCTCCATTCCTTTCCTCCCAATGATTCCTCGAAATTGACGAGTTCATGATCTACACATTGGCGGAATAAATCAACTTCGTCAACTTCATTTGTCTCTTCATCGTGTCTCTGAGGCTTCTCATTTTAAAAGGTTTTCATGACGATGAGCAGATGTAACGAATTTAGCTCATTGTCATTTCTGTGTGATAAAGGTGTCATTATTATTGAAACCTGTCTCTGTAATCTTACTAATGTTATATTCTAGATATACAACCTTTTGTCTTTCTTTTTCTTGACTATCCTATTTCCATGATTCTCCTTCAATAAATATCACATCTCTACTCTCAATCAATTTTCCAAATTGTAGAGCTTGTAAGTTTTGGATAGTGTACTATAGCCAATGAAGATGCATTTTTCACCTTAATCATCATCTGATTTCTTTCTTTGCCTATGCTATATGAGCGTAGGCAATGCACCTAAAAACTCTCAAATGTTAAGGCTTCTCACAACTTCATGCTTCATGTGGAATCATACACTTAACACTCTTTGTAGGAAAAAAAAAATTTGAATATAGTTGTCCACATAACAGCCTCAGCCCACAATTGCTTTGGCAATTCTTTCTCTTTCAAGATGCTTCTTGTCATGTCTGGAATTGATCGATTCTTTCTTTCGGCAATTTCATTTTGTTGTGATGTATAAGAGGGTGTAAAATGTTGTCAAATTCCAACATTTTTACAAAGTTTTTTAACTTATTCACCCCTTCAATCAGACCTAAGAGTTATCAATTCCGCTTTGTAGCTCTACTCGAGCCTTAAAATGTGTGAATGTATCAAATGTGGCTGATTTCCCCTTCAACATATACATCCACCTGCTATAATTATCAATAAAGGTGATAAAATAACGATTAGCTCCCAAAAATATTGGTTCCACCAGTCCATGTCTGAGTGCACCAATTCTAATGGTGCTTTTGCTCTCCATGAGAATCTCTTCTGGAACAGAAATCTAGCTTGCTTCCTAATTGTGCATATTTCACAAACTTGTTTAGGGTATTCAATGGTATGCAATCCATGCTCCATGTTCTTGGATTGCAAGAGTTTTAGACCATTGAAACACAAATGCCCAAAATGTAGATGCCATTTCCATGACTGATTTACTACGACACCAAAAAAGCACTTTGTACCTCAGTTTTAAGATGCAGCAGGAAACATGGGATTCTTTGCCGTTTTCTATTGAGCAATAAGTCTTCCATTTTTGTCTTTGAGAAGGAGATTATTAGCATCCATGTGCATAAAATATTCTTTTTCATGAAGTTGCCTTGTATTACTTCTCATATTATGCTTGTAATAAACATTAGAGAGGAATTCTTCATTCCCATCCTTGAGAATAATTCGTATTTTTCCTTTACCTTGAACCTGTAGTTTGGATGAATATCTCAAACTTACATTGCCTTGGATCTTCTCATCAAAATCTATAAATAATTCTTTTCTGCCACACATGTGGTTATGAGCTCCAGAAAAACCACAAATCTAGTTGATAACTAGATTCTTTATGTGCTAGCAACGATGTACATCCTCATTAATTTGCCATGATTCAACAAAATTTGATTGATTTCCTAGATTCTTTTATTTGCCCAACGATCTGATGCATAATGCCCATATATTTGGCAAATATAACACTGAACATCGTTTGCTTTTCCATGTTTACTAAAAGTTTTTCCTCCTCTATTTGACCCTCTTCCATGGCCAAAATTTCTCATTATTATGCTTACGAGGTTGATAATTACCACAACCTCTACCACATCCACAAAACCACCTCTTCACTGGTTGCCTCTTTGTTCATTTAGAGTTCTCATAACAGGTCCATCAATCTTCAGAATTCTTTGTTCATGCACCCAAAGCAATCAAAGAAGCTCTTCTATTGATAATGTATCGACGGCTTTGGATTCTTCCATTGCAGGTTATACATGATTAAATTTCTTATTGCATGATTGGAGTACTTTCCTCAACGACCTTGTAATCTTCAATCTTCCATCTTGAAAGTCATTCACATAAAGCTAATAAAAGTAAACCAGCAGTATTTTGTAAATTAAAGTTTGGTGATCCTCAACACAACTTTGCTCACATCGACATGAAGCTAGATTGAGAAGCCAAAAGAACTGCATGTAGGTACATGATAAATCATTTGTTCAATATAAATGATTGGGTGAAGCATGCACAGGCATATGAACCAAATCAGACCTATCCTATATTCCTATTTGGAAAGTCAAAAACAGGAAGGGCACTCATTATCATTTTAATTGGCATGGAAATAATGATAATTCAAAAATGCAGCATACATGCCCATGAATTCAAAGCATATTAACAACTTAGGAAGCTCATCATGAAGCACATCGACCAAATTTCATGGAAAATACTACAAAAATAATATAAAGTATATTTTAGGGGAAAATAAACCATACCAAATCCATGAAGACGTACATATTTCCATCTTTGTACGTGAACTGCTTTGTTTCCTTGGCTACATTTGCTTCAGGAATCTGTCAATTTCAAATCCGTGTCCGACCAAGAATTTCAAATCATAAAAATGTATTCATTATCCAGAACAATAGAAACAATGACAGCTACTAAAGGAGTTGTTATGTTGGCATGGCTACAGGCAAAATATTGGATGCTAACACAATAGACTTGCACATCCCTCTCTCGCTTTTCAAAGTTTTATTAAGTTTACCTGTAGGGTAGTGCGGGTTTGGGAAAGTGTTACTTAATGAGTTGAAACCCCTTGAAAACCACAAACCGAAAGAGGCAGATTAATACATGAAATGAAAAAAGTGGTACATTTTGGCCTAATTTATGAACAAAGGTATGAATTGTGTTCTCTTACCCAATTAGACTATAAAAAAGGCACAAGGCTCCTCCCGCTATAACAGATTTTAGGGAAGGTCCAATTGTTCACAACCTTACCCTTATTCTCATAAAGAGATTGTTTCAAGATTTTGAACCCGTTACCCAATCTTAGACTAGCGAATTAAAAAAACAATAATTTTGGGCTTATACCAATCTGATGATCATTATGGAGCCATATATAAGAAAATGTTCTAATCCCTATAGAAGAAAGTAAGTTCAAGAAAAAAGGGTCTTAGTTAGAACCCTTTTCACAAGTTTCATCAGTGTTCAATCATTCAAAGAACATAATTGGGATGAGAGAGGTCCTCACACCACCAAACTGATTCAAAGTTTCAAACTTTCCAATAATGACTCCAATCCATCTATATCAAACATGAAAAAGAGTTTCCCCTGTCCAGTTACAGAGTTTAGGAAAGCTGGGACAAAAATGGTACAGCAATGCACAAAATTTATGGTGGGTTATTACATCTGCATCTACATAAACCATCAGAATGAAGAGGACTATTTGTGACACATAAAAATAAATATGTCGTTTGAAATTGACTCACTTCGGAAACCAGTTTTGACCTTATAGATTTCTTTACCAAATGACAATGCAGTACGCGTTCCCCCAACCCCAGAAATAAGAATAGGTAGAAAAAACTATTAGAAGTATAACCATGAAAATCAGTACACCATTTCAGAAAACATACCGTGACTCCAGCTCGAAAAGTCTTTTCAACTGTGTTCCCCGTCACATAATTTCTCATTTTAGTCCTCACAAAAGCAGCCCCTTTTCCTGGTTTCACATGAAGAAACTCTACAAATTCCACAGAAGAAAGGTTTAAGTCTCCAAGGTTTGAGAATCAATAGTCTAAATGAGATTCTTGTCGACAAAAAAGATAGATGAACCAAACATCACAAGTGCAATCCAATTATCCGACAGATTTAACTTAAAACAATTACCCTATAATGCATACACATGCCTCCCCCATCCCTCAACACAAAATATACCACACTCCATAATTTTATTTGAAAATACATGACATTGTACCGTTTCTCTCGTATTCAAAGGTGTAGAGAATGGTGAACGGAGGCAGCCCATCAGCCAAGGTTGTCTGGTCTCTATAAATCCCATCGTTTCTTTTTGTTCTTTCTATATTACTCATAGCGCAATTTCCCAAAGCTGTTCTCACTTTGAATTTATTCTAGTTTAGACAATTTTTTATGACCATCCTATCCTCATAAATATTATTTTATTCTTATTCACCTAAGTTACTCCCTATACACATAATTCAATATCCTTCATTTACTAATTGTTCCTATTTGATGTTCTTTTCTCTTTATCAAATAATTTCTTTTAATTATACTCATAAAACCATGTTAATAGAGAAGGAAAAAAAGGAACCGGAGCGAGTAGAAATTAAATTCAAAACATGGCATTGCAAGATAAATCTCATTCAAAGTGCTAATTTCCAGTGGATGCCAATTATTTTTGTTGGTAAAATCAAGCTGTCTGGGTGGCTCGCCCAAACAAGCTAAGTTATAACACTATAGCATGCCACAATTGTCTCACTGTTTCAACACCGAAGATTGCACTTCACCAATGATTACTGACATTATGCCAAAACCCAAAATGTTTGAAAAGCTAGAAATCCGAATTCAAGACATAATTATCATTATATTGCAAAAAATAAACATACCCATGAACCCAAAATTGTGAAAACTGAAAAAAGGTAAGAAAATTTGAAGCAAAATTGAGAGGAAATACCCAAGACTTTCCAAGGAGCTCCATCCACCTCAAGGTTCGTACCCACCTTAATGTCATTGCTACTCAATGCATAAATCTCTGCCCAAAAAAAAAAAAAAAAAAAAACATCGAAGCAATTCCCAACAAGATTACTCAATAATTCAAAGAATAACTTCAAAATTAGCACACCAAAATCAGCAAAAAATATGAGAAACTTACTAGAGAACCTGGTGCGGTAGGGCAATGCAACGGAGTGTTTGAGGCCTTTGAAAGATGGGTTGGATGACAAAGAAGCAGAGAATGAGCGAATGGAGGGTGAGAATGAGAACTTAATGGAAGCCATTCCCGCCACTGTTGGTCTGAATTGCAGAGAGAGAAAGAGAGTGAAGGGTTGTGACTAGTGAGTGACTTCAATGGTGTCTTAGGAAATGTTCAAGGCCATTTTTCATGATAAGGAATATCGAATGTGTTGAGCAGTTTTAAACATGCTCTCCAAATCTCCGGCTATGGTCCGTATTTTGAATTATCAAATTTATCCTTAATTCGTATATATATATATGATAAATATATTTTCACTTTCATCACTCAATATAAATTCATTTTACTTTGAGTTTTTCTGTTCAGTGATTTTTTTCACTATTTCATTCTAAATATTTGTTTATTTCACTCCTGCAATATTTCATTTTTCACCTTTCAATACATTTCTACTTTTCCTGTCCTTCTTCTTCCTTCAATGTTTCACCTCCACAGATTATTCAACATTTCACTCCATAGCACTTGCATTTCACAGTCCTTCTTCCTTTAGATTATTCAACTTAAACCAAGTCGGATGAGGTACACGTTCTTTGTTTATGCTCATTTCAGCATTTGTAATTCATTTCATTTGTTAAGTTAATATTAAACTACGTAATTAGGTTTATGATACATGAAATTATTTACGTTAATTATAGAATTACATGCTTATTTGCTAACCTCAAGTATTAGTCAGACTAAATCATTATGTTACCTACATAATTAGGCGTAAGATACATGCATTTATTCATGTTAATTATAGAATTAGATGCGTTTTAGTGGGAATCAAATGCGTTTTAGCTAAGCACGGTAGAATCATTCAAAACATACGGTTTTTGCAGGGTAGAACCGTCCAAAACAGATGGTTCCAATGAGAGCAAAACCATCTATTTTGGACGGTTATATCTGTCTGTTTAGTGCCCGAAATTATTAATTTTTTACTAATTATATATTCCCAAAATTATTAATTACAATTTGAAATTATCAAAATATTAGTTAATAATACGAATTAATTGGTAATCAATTGCTAGTATGATTAATTAAAAAATAATAATGTAATAAAATTTAATTAAATATTTTTTAAAAAAGAAACTATTATATTTAATTAAAATAATTAGATATTAAAACTAGTATAAAATAATTTGATATTAAAACTAATATAAAATAATTAGAAATTATAAAATAATTAGTTTACCTATATATATTTCAAAAGTCCCACAATAGCAGCAACAAGTTCACAAAAGTACCTAACTAGTGTTTCAACGAGTTTATCTAAATTAGATTGGAAGGAATGAAATTCACTAAATTAATCAATTAACATCAAATAATTAGTAACTGATCTATTTTGGACGGTTTTTTCGGTTCTAGTTTTACCTAAATTACTAAAATTATATACTATAATTCGAAATTATTAATATTAGTTAATAATATGAAATAATTTGATTATATATATTCATCGCTAATTAAATATTATTATTAAACATTCATCTCTAATTAAATATTATTGTTAAACATTCATCGCTAATTAAGTATTATTATTAAACATTCATCGCTAATATAATATTATTAATAAACATTCATTGCTAATTAAATTCTTATTTAAATTAACATAGTAACATTTATGAACGAATACATAAATACGTTACATTTCTAATCTAATTCGTATATCATAGTTGTAATGTCTTTAATTCGTTGTTAGTATTCAATTAAAATTTAAAATTATTAATATCAGTGTATTAACATCAATGTTAATAATATAAATTAATTTAATTTGATATTCATTGCTAATTGAATGTTATTAGAAATATCAATTAGAAATATCCATCGCTAAAGTTATTTCGATTTAGATGAACATTGCTTATTGATGTTAATTATGTATTAGAGTTACATTTCTAATCTAATGATCCATATATTACAATTGTAATATCTTAAATTCGTTGTTAGTATTAAACATAATTTATAATTAGATGAGTCAAATTGATGTACAAACTAATAATAACTTATATTATACAAAATATGAAATTTCAGGAATTTGGCGAGGATGGAATTTATTATAACGGGGATGTCAATTGTACATTTGGGGATTTACTGGTTGCGAAAATTGGCAATTGCATATTTGAGGATTTACAAGCATTTCATTTGGTTACACATATCCCCTGGTTTTCTGGTTCCTCTGATAAATCAGTTATGGGAAGACATACGTGATTCCATTGTTTGACAGGTAGGACCATCTCTACGCTCGGAATAAGAGATTGAATCGATTTAGCTAATTATGTACCATGATAGCGCTAACCTCAGAAATTGCATTATATTACTTCAAATTATTAATTGCATTATTAATTGCATTTTTTATGTGTCTCTTCTAAGATTATGGTTTTGACATGTTTGTTTATTTTGGGTAGAAATTTGGGACTTTAGTACTTATTGAGTGAGAAAAAGAAAATGTTTCTTCGTGTGTGAAATTTAGCAGAGTTTCCTCTATAATTTGGACATTCAAGTTATCCAGCATATGATTAATAATACACTTGAAAATACATATTAATGCTCCAAACACAATTCCACCAACTAACAAATAAAAACACAAATCCAAACTTCAAATTTTTAAACTATTCAGTCCACCATAAGTTCAAACATGAAATCATACAATTTAACAATTGTAAAACACTATTCCATTATTCCATTTCTTAATTACCTCCTCCATTTGTTCAATTGAAAATTTAGACATGTTATTGGTAAGACCTTCCTTTTCTACAATAACACCTTGAGAAGCCTATATTAATAAGTTCATCCACTACATAATCACCCCCAAAATAAAGCATAGTTAGTAATTAATGTATATTTATTCGAAAACAAATGAATAAAATAATAATTATTCAAGAACATAACGCATCACCAGTTGTCCGTGGCGGCCAACTGTCTCCTACCAAGCATACACCCATATTCATAACGCATGGGTGGGAATACATGTAGTACCAATCAATGTAATGCTTCACGTCAAATGCTCCATGGTTCCCGGGCATTGTTAAGTTGGAATCAATGAACTCAAATCAAGACGACTTGTTGCAGGAAATTGATCCCAAAACGAGCTCACTATACATTTCGACCATTCTACCTTGTATTCCTTCAATTTGGCTGATCTCCAAGAGTATGTAGAAGTAGAATCCGACTCCAATGCTTCGTATAAACATTGCTTCTTAACCCTATCGCTACTCTTATCTACGAACAAGGTGCAACCTAGTACCAAGACTAACCACGCTGACAATTGTGTATCCTCTGCCCTATAATCGATGAGATATCTATTGTATACAGACATAAGCTTCACACCACCACCACAATATATGCTCTCGTGATCTTCACCTCCGAGGATAGTAGGGCCAACACATAAAAGTTTACTTAGTGTCGTAGAGGAGACATCGGTACAAATCATCTACCGGCTTACCCTCTACACGAATACCAAGAATGGCCTCCACGTCATGTAGTAAGATAGTCATCTCACCGAATGAAAAGTGGAAGGAATCTGTGTTTGGTTGCCAACGCTCCATAGAAGCAGATATCAGTGGCGCGTCTATGTGATCAAACATAACGTTTGGTAGAGAATTTAGCAATCGTTATTGTATAGGACTTCCATCCAGCTTAGCACGAGCCCATTTACTAAGAATTGAGCACATCTTGTCAAGATTTTAACACTTCAATAAACCATTTCCTTGCACCTTGCCAATCCACATATTTGTTGCAATGTGACCCATAAAGCTAGGAATCATGCTCCGTTCGATTGGGTAGCCAGGATCTCCACCCATATTGTATGGGATGAACACTTACAAGAGGGGGGATGAATTGGAAGTGTAAGTTAATTAAAACTTTTTGCGGAATCAAAATGGAACTTGTAAGCAAAAAGGAACATAAGAGATTTCAGCGTGGAAACCCTTTGTGCCCAACCCAAAGGGAAAAACGACGACCAACTTGGGATTTCTCAACTCTTTCACTAATAGGGCAATTCTTGATTACAATCTATTATCTACTATCAACTCGAGTTCCACTCAACATAAGATAATGTTTCTATACTCTACATCTATCCAATTAAAATGATAAAATAGCGATAATGTATTAGTATTTTCTCCTTCGTACTCTACATCTTTTTTTATATTAAATTTGATAAACAAAACTGAAGAAGTTGGATTATTAACAAAGAATGACAAAATACTATGTTAAAATGTAATTGTTTTTAATTACTTTACACAAGTATAAAAAATAGCACAACATCTCTAAAAATAAATAATTAAAATCTAGGGAAAATAAGAAAAGGAAAGGAAAAGTAGATTGTAGTTACAACCAAAGATAATGTTTCTGTATTCTACATCTAGCCAATTAAAACGATAAAATAATTATAATGTATTAGTATGATCTCCTTCGAACTCTACATCTTTATTTACCTATTATTATCCTTGTTAAATTCAGTTTGTAAATATAAATATTAATTTTAACCACAATATTCCAAAACCCAAAATAATGTGTACTCCCTCCATAACTATTGTATCCTTCCAAAGATAAATAGTAAAATTGACAAATAAAGAAGGTACAAATTCTACCCAAATATAAACAAACCTGCGTAGGAAAGGGGTCAAAGTGAGAAGATTTCGACAATGATAACTGGCGACTTGGGGAGAACTGAGCAAGAAAACACCGTGAATCAGCAAGGGGTGAAGTTTGATAGTTATCCAAGTCTTCTTGATCAGATTTAAAATGGTATAGAATGAGTAATTTTGGGTTTATTGGTTTTGTTTTTACTTAGTGGAGTTTATCCTTGGTATTTATTTAAAAAAAAAACTGAATCAATATGGTAATTATGGGGTGAAGTTTGATATTTCAGTTATAGAATTTTATCCTTTCTTTCTTTCTTTTTTTTTCATAAAAAAACGAAGCATAGAACATTATCTTTTTTTAAAAAATAAAATAAAATAAGGTGGTTATAGTTTTTGTTTCATTCGAACCTAGAATGAAGTAGTTATCCGAAGCTAATTTTTTGTTTTTTAGTTAGATTTTTCACCCGAAGCAACGACAAACCTCCATTTGGCTCTTGGAGGCCTCAAATTCATCGTGTCTTTGAAATAATAATATAAGATTAGTTTTACTTGACAAAATAATTAGTGACAACTATTTGAAAAAAAATACTTTAAATAATACAAAATCATGCATAAATTTTGGTATTTGGAGTAATTTTAAACTACCTTTGGAGAGTATTTGAAATTTTACATTACCCCTCCCAAACCTCTACTTCTAGAAAGGTGCTCCATCTAGTTTTTTGAAATTATGAGTTTAAGACATACAAAACTCTCTTGAAACTAATTATAGCCCTATTGTTTGTACAAATTTTAATGACCCATTTTTAAAGCAAAAAGTATTATTGAGCCCTCAATATAACAAAATTTACCCCAGTGCTTATTGTGTCCCTAGTGTATACAATACTTTGTTTTTTCAAAAAAAATAAATAAAACTTAGACTAACAAAATTTATTTCTTTTATATTTTTTCTTTAAGAATATGGATAGATTTTTGTCCTTAAATAATCCATAAGACTATAAAATTTATGTGGAGGAAGAAAGTTTTCCTTCAAATAACTAGGAAAAAAGGGTTAATAACTAACAAGCCCATGAAATCTTTAATTTGCTTCATTGGTGATAATTTGGCAACTCCAAATTAAAGTTGTTATGAATTCACTAAGTCTCTTATATGGCTTAAGTGATTCATAAAAACATTTTGTATAACATTTCTAATAAAATAAATCAATTAAATGACAATGGAGTTTAAAATTAAATTATAAAATGTACTCTATTGAGTGTATTTGACTCAACTATTTTTGACTTATCTACGGAGTAATATATTGCCACTTAGATAATGTTTTTATGGACTAATTAATAAAGGAGATAAGGATAATAATTATTGTGGGCTTGTGGTTCATTGGATATTTGGATTACATTTCGGGGTCCAAGGTGTGTACTGTGTAGTGGAGTACCGGGTTGTTCCGGGCCTCCGGCGGTATCAGGTGCCAGGGCATTATTGCGCGGCAGCCGGCAATATATTAGTTTATCCTTGTTCCTTCTTTAATTCAAGGTCTTAAAACTTGGGAACTTAAATAAGAGGCACCTGCATTTTAAGAACATAAATTGAAAAAAAAATATATATTGTATAATGTGATATCATAGTCTGTTGATACAGTAAGGTAATTTGTTTTTTAAGTTTTTTTAAACTAATTTCAAATTTAAGATTCATGTCAAGATAATTTCAAAAATAATTTCATAGATTCGGAGGAAAATCATTGTAGTAGACACACAGTTTAGCCATTAGGAAATCGTTACCCTAGATAACGATTTTGGCCTGTTTTGAGTTAGACTAGAGTTGGGGTTTTGGACTGATGGGTTGAAATCGAAATCGCTGCAATTTCACGTAAAGTAAAATTGCTATCTCATATAGTGATTATATAAGACAAATTAATTTTTTTTTTTGAGTGAGAGAAAATCACTATCTAAAACATTGAATTTTCTCACTGGGCCAGTTCTAGCCCAATTCAAAATATCTAATCGTTGTCCAAAGCACTAATTTTACCCAACTAATTAAATTGATGCCCTACATAGTCGTATCATTTCGAATCAAAATAAGCTTATTTTATGAAAATAATGTGATACTAAGAATTAAGTTTAACAATAATTTAAAAAAAAGCTTTGCAAAAGACTAGTCGCTTGATGCTTTCATTCCCCGGTGTCAGCGTGTGGCTTGAGAAGAAAGCAAGGTAGGAGTACTCGATTGCTTAGGCATTACTTCGTAATTTTTTGTTTAATTTATTGGTGGGATGAGACTTTAAACAACCGTCTTAAATCTCTTAATCAATAACATCCAATCATATCTTCCAAAATCTACAAGATGGCTAAATATTCCATCTTGGGTCAATTATATTATCATACCCAGTGAATAATTAACCCATGCATTAACTTGCAAAATCAACCTTAAATTAAAACTAAATATATTTAACAACATTTTAAAATTGTTTTACACAAAGTACACAGAATGAATATGTATTACGTGAACGAATATTATAAAATTCATACTTATATTGAGGACAAATAAAATTCATAACACCCAGTGCGATGAAAGAATTCAACATAAGTACATGACCTAGCCCTTCTTCATATAATGATCTAAAATCTTCTAAGTTCGACAAACCTATGTTATTTTTATTTTAATTTATTGGCAAGTGATATAGTTGTAGTACTGCTATACATAAAGCACAATATATGAATGCATAAGTAAGACCATGGTAAATTAAAAAAAACCTTTATAATGTACTACCTCCGTCCCTTCAAAGATCGTGTTCTATTTGACTTTTTACGGTTTTCAAGACACGACTTTAAATCATTTTATCTCCAAATCCGTTAAGTAAAAAATTATAAAAATTTGGTATTCTAAAAATTTACATTAAGATGCATCCAATAAGATACCACTTGAATATATTATTTCTTATAACATGATGAGAATTTGTGGACAAAATTTTTGAACTTTGACTCTATAAATAGAAATGGAGCAATTTTTGGGAGACGGAGTAGAAAATAGTCATATAGGTAAAATAAAAGAAAACAATATGAAGTGTAATGTAAAGACTAGAAAAGCTAAAAAATCTAAAATCATAAATCCCAGAGAAAGTTATAGATTATGAAATAAATAAGCAAAATGTAAAAATCTGAAAACCCCCCAAAAACCAGGGAAAACCCGAATGAGAAACTTGAAGTATCGTGTGCATGCCATTATTTTGTTTGTTTTTGTTCTCCCCATTCTTGCGTTCTCTTCTTCTACTCGTACTTCTTATGCATGCTACTCCGTACTCATAATATCTCTTAATTTTAATTCATATTTAATTATTCTCCTAACCTTAATTAAAGCTGCTTAATCCAAAGGTTTGTTGTTACTTGTTAGTCCTTTCCCCTTTCTTTTCACTGCGTTGTTTATTTGCTAATTTATGTTAATTAACAACTGATTACTTTGCTGATCGAATCTTAATATTTCCAACAGTGTGTAATGTTGGATTTTATTTCATGTACTTTTTGCAGGTTTTTGAATGAGAAATGAAAAAGGAAATTATGAGGTCGAAGACTTGTATGAATATTACGTGCGCTACGACGTCGTCTGCTGAATGGAGAACTGGTTGGAGTTTGCGATCTGGCGATTTGGCTAATTTATGCGATAAATGCGGGTAATTTGTTTCCTTTTTTTTTTTTTTTGAAATTATTAAATTTTCATTTACCATTTTTTGCACGTATTTTGTTGGTTTGTATATGATGATAAACTTACGTATATATCATGGTTGGTTTCATATGTTTACTTGCTAACTTCTGGTGTAATTTTGTGTTACCTGTTGAAGTTCTGATTTTTATGAGAAATTTACTAAAGTTTTGATTTTTATATATGAGAAATGTTATAAAGTATTGTTTTTTTTTTTTTTCTTTTTATGTGAAATATAATGAAGTTATGATTTTTGTGACAAATTTAATGAAGTTTTGATTTTGGGGTATGTCTTATATAGCTAATTTGGGGATTTAATCTTATTTCTTTCACCAAAATTGATCGATTAATTGCCTTTTGTTTGTCTTAAGAGAATAGAAAAGAATCTAAAGATGAAGGTTTTGTGTACCTTGGATATGTAGCAGTTAGGATGGAAGATGATCGAGCTATGAGTTTGTGAAGTTTATGTATTAACGTCAAAACTTCCCAAATGTATCCAAATTGGGTCCTCTTTCCGATGGGGAAAGGGAGCAGGGGATTGAATGTATGAAGCCTTCTTATCCCTGCAAAAACAAAGAGGTTTCAAATTGACCCCTTGATTTGACAGTCTTATATGCAAGGACATTCAAATACATCACAATAATCATTAACTAGGCAATTCAATGGGCTTGTTTGTCCATGTAATCCTTAGCAATGGAAATTCGTAGATGTTGCTGTTTCAATCAAGTTCACACTATTAGAGATTCAATGTTGTAAAATTTGTGTAAGATTTGAAGTGCAGGATTGAAAAGGAAAGATGTGATAATAACCATGTGTATTGGGTTGCTAATCTGAACTAAGATCAGTTTAGAGGCATATTAAATTAATTTTTAGACAAGAACTTATGAATCTTGTTGTTGTTTTAAATTAGATTTACATTGAGATTATAGACCGAACTAGATAATTATGCTGTGCTTAAATGCATAGGTCAACTGAGAAGTGAGAACTAGTGATATGAAATTTAAGCTTGGATGCTAGGAGTATTGAGATGATAGTGGTTATCAACAATTGATACTTCTTATGACTTAAACAAGGCTGAGTGTAAATTTTCTGTAAGCAACCTGGTAATGGCTAGGAATAGGAGTTAGAAATTTTCTTGAATTAGAGGAGTTTGTCTCTTTCATTAAGGACGGACCTCGATGGGATAATATAACAGGGTTTGATCTCCACAGATTCAAAATTGAGAAATTGTTATCCAGATAGCATAGGAAACAGAATATGTCAATCATCCTACATATTTGTTCCCCAGAGACTAGAGCTATCACAGAATTAAGGCAGTAATTTGCCTTCCTTAGAACATTTACGTCAGTTGATCCATTGCACATTCAATTCATATGTTTCTCAGCTAGGATGGAAATTGTGACAGAGTTACTACTTGATACTGTTCTGGAGTTGCTGTTTGCTCTTCACTTTAAGCCCGAGTGAGGACAGAGGGCCTGAGAGGCTAGGTTACAGTGGAGTAGCCCCTTAAATCTGGAGCATTGAAGTTGATTAAGAGCATTGACCAAAGTTTGGGCACAAATAAATGCCTTCTTTAATGCCATGCTCCAACTTAATTAGTTAGGATAGATGATTTTTCCATCAATCACTTTAATGAAGTTTCATCCATAATTTGTGGCATCTTTTGGCTAAACTTATTAGCATCCTTCTGTTGCTGAATTGTTGTTTTGGCATTTTGTGCAATTGACTGCTGTACTTTTCTGAATGCATCTGCTTTTGAGCGACGAAATTACTGTAAGGAATACCATGCAGAGGATTCTGGTTGGAGAGAGTGTGTTACTTGTAGCAAGGTGAAATAACAACATAATGTATCCTTCTCTACCGTCAAGTTCTTTTTCTTGATTCTAGTTTCTGAAGAGCCTGACTAATCTATATTTGTAAAGCGACTCCACTGTGGATGCATTGCTTCATTGGCTCTGATATAGTTGCTTGATTGTGGAGGTGTGAGGGGCATTGGCTGTGCAAGGGATTCAGGCCCTAGTTTGGTATGTTTGATCACATATATTTAGCCACCTCTCCCTCTCCCCTTCCCCTCCCCCTCCTTTTTATTCTTTTGTTCATTTCTTGGCTGAATGTTATCTTTGAGGATCATTATTCAGGATTAAGGGAGAGTCGACTGTTGTACCGGAGTTCACTGTCATGTTTTTTCAATTGTTATGCTGTATGGATTTTCACGTATTTCCCCTTCTTATTAGTGAAACCATTTCCCAAGCTCAACTCATTATAACTTATGGAAGCATACCTTTGATTGCTAGAAATCTTGTTGTCCCATTTGATAAAAAGTGTAACTGGTCTCATTTAACTGCATGGGATCATCAAAATATCTTTCTCTGTTTTGCACAGAGCTTAAATGCTGGAAAATGTGAAGGATCTGGACCTTGCAATGTGACAGAATTTAATCCTGGCCTGAAACAGTTGTGCAATTTGAAGGATAATACTGGGAGCAATCAAATATCCATTATGCAGAATCCCAACCCAAATGTAGCTTTTGGATTACTGAAACAAGAGGATCTTTTGCTCCCTTCTGTAAAATCTGGAAGTACATGGATCTCAAATTTAGCTCAATCTCCCATGGGATTTTTTCAGAAGGCTACACTTGATGTTTCTACCAGTAGCATGCAAGCCAAAGATAATTATGGAGCAATAGCTCACCCAAATCTGAATATCACTTTGGGTGTGCAGGGAGCTCAGCAACTAAACCTCCTATAAAGGTGACGTATGCTCGAAGAAATAAGCAGGCAGACAATGGGGCGACAACACACAGACAAGAATGAGACATCCACGGGGTTTGTATTATTAGGTGGCTCAAACTACATGTTAAGTTAATCATACCAGATGCATACTGTTATTGCTATGTACAGCTAGAGAACAATAGAGATATGAAACTAATAAGAATTAAGAGAAGCAAATAGAAGAGGAGGAGGAAGAGGGAGGGCTGGTGGTCTGCTCACCTTGGTGTGGCAGCAGGCGGCAGGGACAAGCAACAAGCACGACAGAGCAATAGGCGGCAGCAAGCACGGCAGGGGCTGGTTCCACGGGTTGTAGGAGTAGGCAGCAGAATGGGGTAGCAGTGGGGTAGTTCTACGGGGGTCCTAATTTTTTCTTCTTGCTTTGTTTTTGTGGGGGCTCTATGGGAAGGGGTAGGGTTTTTATTATGGGCTGGGTTTTTTTTTTTCTTCTTTTGTTTAGTATTAAGGTGTTTTTTAAAGTGGGGAGAGTTTAGGTTTAATTAGAAGGATATAGTTTTGGGTAGTATAAAATTTGAGTAGGATAAAATTTTGGTAGTTTAGGCTTAGTGGGTTACTTAGAAAAATAAATAGATAATAACAAAAATAATTTGTATAATTTCGGGGGAATACAAATAACTTGGTTCGTTTTAGCACAAAGGGTTTTCATGAGTGAGAAAGAAAGAAAAATTGTTAAACACCACCCCCTTAAATTAAGAAATTGTCCTTTTTCCCCTCCCTCATTCCATTTTCTTCTCCTTATCCTTTTCTCCTTTCTCTTCACACAACCCATCCCCTGAGTCGTTGTACCGGTAACGAGGCTATGAACGATGAGGGAAGACTGCTGGTGTGCCACCATGTATGTTTCATTTTTTTTAAAAAAAATTTGACTAGCAAGCCTTAGGGCAGTCGTCTGATTTTTTCGGCTACCCCAAAGGCTGACGGTAGCCGAAAATTTCAATCGGCTTAGGTGATTGAAAATAATTTTATCGTATTAGTAATTTTTTGGTTCATGTTTTATATTGTTCAGTTTTGGCGAATGAAAATTCTAGTACTTATTACGCAAATATAGAACAATTTACTTTTTACCATGCTTATTTTTAATTTTGGCCCTTTTAATTATTCATATGAATTATATTTATAGTTGAGATTTTTCTTTTTCTTTTTTCTTTATGTGTGTATGATATACGGAGTAATATTTGAGATTGTAAATACTAGATGTAAACAATGTTCGAGTTTGGGATGAAAATATGAACCAAATTTTACAAGTTAAAAGAAGCCAATTATTTTTGCTTTAAAAGCCCGACCCGAAGAGCGACGCAAGGTATTCGGAAATGAAGAACTTAGGGTGGAGCTGCAATGGCATCCGAGGCCTCTACTTTCTACTCTCCAATGTTCGACGCTTTTCAACCAACATAGGTAACACTTGTAGTTCTTCTACTTCATTCTCGAATTTCTTGGTTGATTCGTTGGGCTTCTCCAACGCTCTTTCTCTCTCGACTTCCGCTAAGCTCTCTCGAGCACGGCAAGCGTGTGGGGCCAAGAAGGTCTCTGATTTTGATTTGGTTGATAAGGCCAAATCTGTTGTCCATTTCTTAAATCAACTTGGGTTTCAACAATCTGACCTACGCAAAATCGTAAGCTGTGAGCCCCGTATTTTAGTTTGTAGGGTTGATAAAACGCTGAAACCCAAAATTAAGCTGCTCAAAGAAGTGGGTATTAGTGGGTCTGATCTGCCTCTAGTTTTTCGCAGCAATCCTTATTTAATCCACAGAAATTTGAGTCCCACAATTCGCGCTTTTAGGACCGTTTTGGGGAGTAATGAAAATGTTGTTCGTGTTCTGAAGCGGCATTATCGGATCTGTTTTTCATGCGCTGCTAGTTGTTTGATCCCTAATGTTGAGTTTTTGAAAACTTATTGTGGCATTCCCGATGACAGCATTCGAAAGCACATTCTGAGGTATCCTGGTATGTATACTTTGAAGACAGATTTGTTTCGAGCATTATTGGTTAGGATTGAACATAAGTTGGGTATTCCGAGAGACAGTGTCATGTTCTTGTATGGTTTGCCAATTGCGGCAGGCTTTAGTGATAAGAAAATTGAGGATAAATGTGCTGTATTTAAGAGTTTTGGTTGGACTCAATCTGATGTCATGGGATTGATCAAGCAGAATCCTATATGCTTGGGATCATCTGAGACAAGGATCAAGAAAAGATTGGATTTTTTGATGAACCAGTTGGGTTTCAACCCCGCTTACTTGAGATTCAAGTCTCACTTATTTAATTATAGTTTAGAGAAGAGGTTATTGCCAAGACATCGAGTCTTACAGGCTTTGAAGGAGAAAGGGCTTCTGAGGATGAATTACCATTTGGCGAGTGCTGCTTGTTTCACAGAGTCTGAGTTCTTGAATAGGTTTGTTCTGCCATTTGAGGAAGTCCATCTAGTGTATGCTCAGCTGACAGGTTCTACGGTAGGGTCGCTTAAAGTAGGAAGTGCCAAAAGCCAATCCTAAAGTTGTCATAGACTTGCAATGCTGCTAAATCAGTGCATTGGGTATTGTTAGGTGATGTCTTTCTTTAGTATTTTTAGCTATCATTGTTCTTGCAATAGCTTTGTTTTGTCCTATAACACATTTCTGTTGTAATTAAACCTCTTTAGGCCATCAAACTATTGTATTCTGGAAGATTTGGTTGCAAAGACGTATCTTTGTTGATCAGAAATGAGCAACGTTAACTTTGGGGGATTAGATGTTTTAGTTGCTAGAATTTCAAGACTGTGGGTATTTGTGGGTTTGATCTGCTTCTACTTATTTTCAAGAATCCATAATTTGAGTCCTAGTATTCACGCTTTTAGGGCCATTTTGGGTACAGTGAAAATGTTGTTTGGGTTATGAAGCAGTCTTATCGGATCGGTTTTAGCAGTGCTACTGATTGCTTGATTTCTAATGTTGAATTGTTGCAAACTTCTTGTGGCATTTCCCACTGACAGTGAACATATACGTAATCTTTAGCACCCTGATATTTTTACTATGAAGACAGGTTTTCTTCGAGTTATATTGGTCAGGGTTGAACGTAAATTCTTGTATAGCATCTAGTCATCAGCTTTCTTAATTGACAAGAACACTGATGATAAATGTGAAATATTTAAGAGCTATGGATGGACCCAATCTGATATCTTGAAATTGATGAGGAGAAATCCTTAGTTCTTGACATCAGCAAAGGCACGGATCTAAGAAAGGTTGGATTTTCTGATGAACCAGCTGGGTTACAACCTTGTTTACTTGACATCGCAAGGAAGAGATTATCGAGTGTTACATATATTGAAGGGTAAGGGAATTTTGAGGATGAATTACAAGCTTCCAGCTGCTATTTCTTTGACTGTGTCTTTGTTCTTCAAAAAGTTTGTTCTTCCATTTGAGGAAGTCCATCAGGTGTATGCTCAGCTGACTGGCTCTATGGTGGGGTCTCTAAAAGGGGAAGTGCCAAAAGCCAATCCTAAGGATGTCATCAAATTCCAAAGCCGCTTGATGTAAGTCATCGTGTAACGTATCAGGCGATGTTTAATGTTGATATTTTCATCCCAATTCCTGTTATTAGTCTTGCGTGTTTATTTCCTTGTCCTGAGTAACTTTTGCACCTGTTAATGAATTAGAGGGGGGTTTTAGGCAATTGTAATTGCAAATATTTGATTGGAATATTATTACTTCTTTGCTTAGCGATGAGTATCATGTTTTTTTTTGTCAAAAAGAGGCTAACTTCTGAGATATTTGCTGACATTGTTTTGAAATCATTGTATTTGATTTTTTTTCCATGTACACCTTATGTACTTTTTTTTGGATTCATGACCATTGTTATCATTTCAATAATATATGGCTATTACGTTCTGTTGACTGTGATGGACATTTCTCTGAGAAAAGCAGTTGTCATTTAAAAGTTAATATGAGGATGTGTAACTGATCTTATATGTTGTTCTCCTTACCTTATTAATATTGTATGCTTTACCAAAAGTCTTTATACTAGTTTGGCTGTATCTTATGAGTCATACTAGCAATTTAATATTTGAGTATCTGCTTAACCTATCTGTAAGCTCAAGACAGTTTCATTTAACTTGGGAAGTTTTCATTCTTTCTCTGAACGTTTCACCTGTCTTTGACTTCCTGTTAACATAGAGATACTATCAAGTAGCCGTCCAAATTAGTTAGCTTTAATACAACGGAAACTCGGCAATTTGCCCTTTTGGACTTTTCATGTGCTTAATGATGTTGTTTTCACCTTGTATTATATGTTATCTTAAATTCCTAGTACCAGTAGCTAAGCAAGACTATCCACAAGTTTTGCTAAGCAAGACCAAAAATGATTTTTATGGGGATAATGGTGGTAAGTTCTAAATGTTAGAGGATAAGATGTCTCCCAACATGTTGATAAAACGACTTTATCTTTCATGACCTTAGTGGCGGTTTTAGTATGGGTTCAGTGGGTTCAACTGAACCCATACTAAAACAATATATACATTTTACAACATCTTGTGACATACAAGCAGCTCTTAGCTCAATGGTAAAACACTCCTGTGTGACACACAAGCAACCCGGGTTCGACACTCTATCTCTATATTTTTTTTGCCACTTTCTCAATACATCATCTCTCTCTTCACAAGTTCACAACTTCGCTCAAACCCTTACGATAACCCACCCACTACCTCGCACCCTGTCACTCCTGCCCGTTGCCGCTCTCCCGGTCCCCCACCCAGTTGGGCTTCCGGCACTTCAGACCTTCAGTACTGATACATCTCGCATTTATTGATTCGGCTCCGATGGACCGGTGCTCTGGCTGCTCCCACGCCACTCCCACGCCACTCCCACTCCGCTAAGGCCGAGCCACCCACTCCAAGACTCCATTAAAGCCGTAACTCCGTAAGGCACTACTCCTCATTCCTCATTTGATTTGAATTGGGAATTATTGATTTACTTTAATTGGTCATTTGTGAATTTTGAGGTATTTTCTATTTTGCTAGTTATTGATTTATGTTGGGTTGTTTGACAATTTTGAGGTATTTTCTGTTTTGTTAATTTATTAAATTATGTTGGCATTTTTCTGGTTTTTTGGATAGTTTTTGGATTAGAACTTTTGCGTCAGTTCTTCTTGTGCCAGATTCAAGTTGTTGAACATCTTTGCTGTGAGTGATGAAGTTCATAATATGATTAATATATGTGGTTATGCGTTTCAAAGATTATGAATTCAAGGAGTGGGAAGTTATCTTACTATGGATGGCTTGCCAGAAAATCAAACATGCACATGTATCATTTTACAAAGCATTTCAAATTTTGACTAAATCTGCTAAAAAATTGTGTGGGTCTTAGAAGTTAGTTTTTGTGATATAACATGAGTACAGTTTTCATTTATCTAGACTCTAGATTAAATTCTTAGTTGGATACCCTTCCAGATGTAGCGAGTAAGTGGGTGGTTAAGTTGTGGTGATGTGATTCTATGATTCTGTGAAGCATAGAAGCATGATGGTGTTAGATATCCGCTGTTTGGTGATTGCAGCTAATTAGCCGAGGTTTCAGTTTTACAAAGCCATTAAGCTTAAAACCCATCTCAATGTACAAATGGCGACACTAGGTATGTATAAGTTGATTGTACGAATTACTTCGTATGTATTTATTATCAAATTTGTGCATATTGTCATGCATGTTGGTGAATTTGTGCTTATTTTTAGTATCGGCATTGGTAAATTTGTGTTCTCTTACTTATCTATGATATCAACATTGAGTATTTTTATTGTTTGAATGTGTTTTGGCCTTTTTGGGGGTGTTTGATTATGTGGGTGCAAGTGTAGAGTGTATTGCGAACTGTTGAATAATAATAGGGTATAAATTTGATTAGATTATTGATATAATTTGCGGAAATGATTGTGAATGGGAATGAATCATCTTATATGTATGACCTTAATTAAATTGAGCTGCTTTAAGGTTTTCAAAGTTGTCGGATAAGTGTAGCAAAACTAACAAGTGTGTCGTTGGGTATATATATCATTTGGTAGTTTCCGAACCCATAACTGAAAATCCTGGCACCGCCACTGCCATTGACCTAGAGGTTTCAGTATAGTTACTCTTAAGATGTACCAGAGATATGAGAGGCCTAGCAGCTATGCCCTATAGGACTCCAGGACCCTTGATTTGTATGAACACCTCATCCCAACCCTTTGATTTGACATTTATACATTATTTGTCTGGGTGTATTATTCTCTCCGCTTGATACCTAGGCCATGTTGTGGGATTTACTTATTAATACGCAGCATTTATCATGTCGTAGAGGGAAAACTACTCGGATTTAACTTTGAGGGATGTTTTTAACCATTGGGTGCTTCTTGTTTAATGTATGAGAAAAAATCTTAGCTATATACACGATTCTGAAAAAAATTTGTTCAGGATGCAATAATGGTGTCAGAGGCTTAAGTAACTTCAGAAGTGAGGGCTCTACATATCTTTGCATCTTAACTGAAAGAGGTCCCTGTATTGTAACTTCCTGTATGATCTTCTGGAGTGTATTCTTTCTGGTGAAGGACTATATATGACTTCACCTACAGCATATTAATTTCAGCTTCGTAATTTGTTGAAGTTGTATTTTCTACAGCTCAATTAATTTCTAGAATTAATTCACAACTATAGTTTAATTGAGCCTTGCAATATATCTTGCAAGCATTAGGCTTAATCCATCTGGCATCTGCACAGATTTATGAATGTTTGATTTGCTGCTCTAGGGGATGAGCTTAAATTTTCAGCAGCTTTGATTTGTGTTCCTGGGAATATGGCATGAAATAACGGGTTACAAAGTTTGGATGAACGGAAATTGACATTTTTGTTTATTGTGTAAGATTCTGAAGTAACTTAGGAGAATTAATGTCAACTTTCAGTAGTCAGCAGATGGGCAAATTATCATTTGTATTAATAATCTGGGTTTCAGCTTTTGTTCTATGAAGGAAATCTAGTTTACAAAGCTTTTCTCAACAGTGTAAAATGTTGGATATGAGACCAGCTTGTGGTATAAACTGTGAATCAGGTATCATTGCCAGATTTCTCAAACTATATTGATTTTGCTTGAAAAGTGGCCAGACCGCAAAAACCTAGATCTAAATTTTCATCCCGAGTGCAAAGAAGATTGAGGCCTGCTCAGTCTAGCTTGACTAATCTCCTCCAGTTAGTAGGTCTCCCCTTGGAGGCGTATATGAAACAAAGTGGCATTGCTAGATTGACTGCTGAAGTGCTGAGATACAAGCTAGCTCTGTATCATTGCTAGGACAAACTACCGGAGAGACTGGGGGAAAATCTGTTGGCAACCATCCTGTTGGTCCTGGCCCTCCGTAACAAGTGAATACCAATAAATGGGAACTGTGAACCAGAAAGTAAGCAGCAGTGTGATCCTGTGTGCCTCTTCCTTTGTAATTTACATCCCCTCCTTGAAGAGAAAATTCTTTCGTTGTTATAATATTATTTATCTTGGCTTATGGCGTATAACTATCAGGCTAAGCTGGTGGTAACAGTAGTGGAGAGTATTTGTTTGTACTCTCACAAACTCATTACATCAGATGTACAAATGTTTAGCAAGGATGTTACTAAGTAGTTACTCTGGTTTTGCTTGCCCAAATTTTATTTGTATTCGTGAAAATTCAAAATATTTAATTGGGGTTACTTTCGAATACCTACACAACCCATCCTTGCATATACATGTTTGCCACATAGTATGACAAGATTGATATTAGTAGTCCTGATTGGGGTTATGCTGAAAAAGTGTCTTTCATATTTAGGAAAGATATTTTGCTATTTGTTTCATTTAGAATATTTCATTCGATAAGTGAGAAACTTAAATATGATTTTTTTGTTGATTTATATTAGTTAAAATATATTCATGTTGGATCTTGTTAGTTTCCTTTCAAAGTATAATTTTTTTAATATGCAAATTATATATTTTTTATTACATATTTATACATATTAAAGTTATAATATATGCTTTGAAAACTATGCAAAAAGCAAATGTGACAAATAAAATGGGACGGTGGGAGTACAATCAATGTTTGCAAAACATTGTAATTTAAGAAATACGTAACTCTAAAGTAAGATCTCTTAGTTTCATAGTCTTACTTGGTCTTATCGATCCCTCATGGATAACCTAGTTTATTTTAGCACAAAGAGTCTTGGTGGGTAAGAAAGAAAATATTGATTGTGCTCGTGTCAGTTTGGTTTCTAGAAGTTGCTTAAGGGGTCATACAATAATTAAAAAAAAAATTAGCCCTAAGCTTTGATTGGGTCAAGCTAGAGGGGATCAAGACTCCTGAACCATTAGCACAAGTAGGCACTAGCAGTGTACATCCATTTCCATTCATGTGCCTCACAAAAGAGTCCAAAAGATATTAAATAGTGCATGTTTTGATTATATTCAAATTAGTGTAATCAACTGATTATCATTCATATATCCCTGAATAAACATCAATAACTGATAAAACCAACTTTGATTATCTAATTGCTAGCGATAATGATAAAAAAAAAAAAATATTTAAAAACGACCAACAATGGATCTCTGATACTTGAAAATTGCTAGGGGATCATTCACCCACAATTCTTGGGTAAATTCACAAAGTGAGCAAGAGGTCACATAGTATTATAAGGTATGGCCAGTTGTTGAGGCTTCTAAATCACAAACTACTACTACTACTACAAAAAAAAAAAAAAAAAAACTCTTGCTAGTTGCTACTCATGCATCCTTTGAAGTAAGCTGCTGCAATCTTCCACTTTCTTTCACAATTCCTTGAGGATCTGTGATATCTTAAAACTTGATGCCATAAAATTCCCTGTACCCTGGCTAGTTGCTAGCAAATTCCAAGTAGCAGAAACTGTTATCTGCCTTCCCATGTCTTGTAGCTATTGTAAAATAATAAAATAGAAAGATTAGAGTTTGACACATTTGTGAGCATATTAACCACATTTCGAAGCTTTTCATTATTTCCTTCATGTAAGTTGGTATATATTGAAAGAAAGAGAAGAGTGTTTATCTTTTTATAAGTTTGAAGAGCAACTCCTTTTATCACCAATTGGTTTAAGTAGTGAACCCGGCCATTTAACTCCAATTATATGAAATTTGTCCGATCCCACTCCATTTGGGTCTTTAGAATCTATATCCTCCATTATTATATTACAATCCCTTTGATTGATTCTCATGTCGCAAGTAAAGTTCCATCAAGGCACTCACCCAATTTGATTCTCCATCGGTTTGGGGTGAAAACTTGTGGAGAAGCATAAATACGAGCCCAAAAGTTTGAAGAGTTCAATTGTCTTGGCAGAGTAGCTTCTTTTCATTCAATGCTTAATTTCTCTGATTTTCTTTAGTTTGGGTATATTGCTTCAATGCTTGCTTTGATTTTGCTCAATTGATTATCATGTATTTTTTGTTTTTGCTTCTCATTTAAAAAAAAAAAAACCCTCAAGTTTGTGATTTTGCTCTAAGGTAATTTGTAATTTCTAGTCTTTCTTAGTAACCTATAATATTTTAAACTATTAACACACTAACCTAAACAAAGTAGGAGTTGAAATTAAAACTCTAGAACAAGCCGCTTATTTTTGCTGTAAAAGCCCAACCCGCAGAGCAAAACGCAAGGTATTCATTCGGAAATGAAGAACTTAGGGTGGAGCTGCAATGGCATCCGAGGCCTCTACTTCCTACTCTCTAATGTTCGACGCTTTTCAACCAACATAGGTAACACTTGTACTTCTCCTACTTCATTGTCGAATTTCTTGGTTGATTCGTTGGGCTTCTCCAACGCTCTTTCTCTCTCGACATCCGCTAAGCTCTCTCGAACACGGCAAGCGTGTGGGGCCAAGCAGGTCTCTGATTTTGATTTGGTTGATAAGGCCAAATCTGTTGTCCATTTCTTAAACCAACTTGGGTTTCAACAATCTGACCTACGCAAAATCGTAAGCTGTGAGCCCCGTATTTTAGTTTGTAGGGTTGATAAAACGCTGAAACCCAAAATTAAGCTGCTTAAAGAAGTGGGTATTAGTGGGTCTGATCTGCCTCTAGTTGTTCGCAGCAATCCTTCTTTACTCCACAGATGTTTGAGTCCCACAATTCGCGCTTTTAGGACCGTTTTGGGGAGTGATGAAAATGTTGTTCGGATTTTGAAGCGGTCTCATCGGATCAATTTTTGCGGCGCTGATAGATTTTTGATTCCTAATGTTGAATTGCTGAAAACTTATTGTAACATTCCCATTGACAGCGTTCGAAAGCACATTCTGAGGCAGCCTTGGATTTATACTCTCAAGACAGATTTGTTTCGGGCTTTATTGGCTAGGGTTGAACACAAGCTGGGTATTCCGAGAGACCACGTCATGTTCTTGTATGGCATGTATTTGCTCTCTGGCTTTAGTGAGAAGAATATTGACGATAAATGTGCTGTGTTTAAGAGTTTTGGTTGCACTCAGTCTGATGTCATGGAATTGATCAAGCGAAATCCTTTGTGCTTGACATCAGCTGAGGCAAGGATCAAGAAACAATTAGATTTTCTGATTAACCAGTTGGGTTTCTACCCCACTTACTTGGCCTCCAACGTTCAGTTATTAACCTGTAGTGTAGAGAAGAGGTTATTGCCAAGACACCGGATCTTACAGGCTTTGAAGGAGAAAGGGCTTTTGAAGAAGAATTACCATCTGGGGAGTGCTGCCGTTTTGACAGAGTCATTGTTCTTGAAAAGGTTTGTTCTGCCATTTGAGGAAGTCCATCAAGTGTATGCTCAGCTGACAGGTTCTACTCTGGGGTCGCTTAAAGTAGGAAGCGCCAAAAGCCGATCCTGAAGATGTCAAACACTTGCAATGCTGCTAAATAACTGCGTAAGCTATTGTTAGGTGATGTCTTTCTTTGGTATTCTTGTCATAACAGCTACCAATATTCTTGCAGTAGCATTGTTTTGTCCAAGAACACTAATTCCTGTTGAAATTAAACCTCTTTAGGCCATCAGACTATTGCATTCAGGAAGTTTTGGTCGGAAAGACATTGCTTTGTTGATGAAAAATGAACATAAGGTGAGTTTGGGAGGTTTTTCCTTATAGTTGTGAGAATACTTGTATTTGGTTTTTTTCCTTGTACGTCTCTTTATTTACACCCCCCTTGTTCATGAACAATGTCATAGTTGCTAGAATTTGGAGATTAGATGTGTGATAGTTTATGCTCTGTAGACTGTGATACTGATATCAACAGGAAGGTGGTGCCAATCACTTGGTAGATCAGGGATGCAAAACTATGACTTATTGTTGTCTTTTCCTAACTTTTACTATATCTTCTACCGAATGACTGTAAGTTCTTTGGTGGGCAAGCAAGGGCGGCCTCCTGACGTTCTTCACATATGGCATATTCGGCAGCAGCTGTGCTATTTGTGGTACTAAAGAGGAAAGTAGGAAACTATCATTCTCCTGTTCTCCTGCATTGAAGATAAGGGTACAGAGTGAGTTCATGAACATGCTGATCGAAGCACCGACGTTCTCCCTGAATGACTGCTTTCGATGGTTTGCGGGGAAGTTTAATACGGAGCAGCTGGGTTCGTTCTCATCCCTTATGTGGAATGTGGGCAACGTGGTTCTGCCGGAATAAGGAAATCTATGACAGTATGGCAGTGGACAAGGAAATACTGATAGAAATAGTAATATTGAAATATTTGTAGAAATGGTAGAATTGAAGACTAGTGGGTTGCAAAAAATTATACATATATCCTATAAAGCAGATTGAATGGATATGGTAGGGTTTGAGTAGGATCCTAAACAACAGGTATAGCAGCATTGCCACCTTTAGTTGGGGGTCCTTTGGGATGACAATCATGATACAAACACAAATTAAAATAAGGCTATGCTTTTTCACCTTACACTGATATTCAATCAAAAATAAGTTAAGTTCAGAAAAAGTAATCTGAGTTTTATTCTCTAAGAACCAATAGGTTGTAAATTTAGTCCAAATAGTTATTTATTTATTTATTATATTGGCTACTATATGCATAGTTTGTAGTAATAATATAATACATCAGATCGGAACGTCTCTAGAAATTGTGGGGTTTTGAGCATTATTTACGTTAAGCTTTGAAGAATGAGCTTGCTAATAAAATGGTTCATAAAATTAACAGTATAGGGTTGAGAAGGCGCTTTTTTTTTTGACATTGTGAGGCGTTCTATAAGGGTTTATTCTTAGAAGTTGAACAAATCTGACTCTACGTAGAATATCATATCTAGAGTATACTAATTGATAACTGTAAGTAGGCAAACATGACTTTTATGCAATGTCAGTGGAGATTGGGCATATGCCTATGTTTGAAGCATCCTTCAATTTAATTTAGACTAATAAGTTTCCACAAAAGCATTAATCTATATTATGTTGTGCTTATTTTGCTCTTTTATTTCATACACGGAGTTCGAATAAACTGAAATTTGCTCTTTCTTGCTCGTATACCTTTTATGACAACTCTATTTGGTGATATTCTCGTTCTTTGAAGCCTTGATCCTAGTAGTAGCCGAAGCCGCAGTCTTTATCTAGGTATGGCATTGTCTACTCCCTTTGGGTTGATATTTGCGTATTTTTCTTAGAACATGCCTCAAACACTACAAATAGGATGATTTGAGTCAAAATAGGTCAAAAATAGGAGCGGTTTTGGGTCGATAATGGCGTATTTCCCCCAAAACACGCCCCTAACACTTTGAATAGGACGATTTGAGTCAGAAGAGATCAAATGGGAGCGATTTTGGGTAGAAATTTCCCTTAACACTTGAAATACATCGATTTGATTCAATATAGGTCGAATAGGAGTAGTTTTGGGTCGATATTGGCGTATTTCCCTTAGTTCATGCCCCCAAACACTTTGAATAGGACTATTTGAGTCAAAATAGATAAAATAGAAGCAGTTTTGGGTCGATAATGTCGTATTTCCCCTAGAAAATGCCCCAAACACTTTGAATATGACGATTTGAATCAAAATAGGTCAAATGGGAGCGATTTTGGGTAGAAAATGCCCTTAACACTCGAAATACATCAGTTTGAGTCAATATAGGTCAAATGGGAGCGATTTTGGGTAGAAAAATGATCTTGAGTCAAGATAGTGTCATAAGTTAGCGTCATAAGTTAATTATACAACTTTGGGTAGAAAATGACAGGCTTGAACTTTACTTTTGAAATACATTTGTATTATATTTATACTTTAATGATATGTTAAGCATTCTTAGATATGCAAAGGATTCAACGAGGACTCCTTCTCCACCGAAATAAACCAATGTGGTCCGTAACAAATTGGCCAAGTATTGGACTGATAAAATATTTTAGTTTACCTTACCTTACCTTAACTTTTGTACATTTTGTTTATTTAATGGGTGATTCATGGCCCTAATAGTGTATAAATGAATTCCAAATCATCATTTGTATACCTTTTGATTGCAATATGTGTAATTATTGGTTGGAAATTGGCTGGTGATTGCAATGCAAAAGCGGGTTTTGGTACCATCAGAATATATAAATAACAGGTTTCGAAACTATATACGTGTTTTGGTAATATGGCATAGTAGGGACCAAAATAAATTATGCAAAAAAAAAAAAAATATTGTATAAATATTCTACCTATTGATCAATAATAATCAAGTCATTGTTTGAAGGTCACACACATTTGTCAATATGTACTATACATTTCTAATGTCATATTTCATCAACTTAGTTATTATTATCAAAACGGGGGTTTATCAATATAATAACAAAGCCTATGACTCGTACAAATATAAACGTACCCTATAAGATCCCCAATTTGTACTCTCTTATTATTATTATTATTATTATTATTATTATTATTATTATTATTATTATTATTATTATTATTATTATTAGAGAGAGGAATATTATGCGAGTCCAAAACCTTGATCAAGCATGCATTTTTGTAACTCTAAATTTTTTATTAAATTAAAATAATTATTAAAAAATAAAAACAAATGCATAACTTCCAAAAAAATATTATTGAAAAATCTTATGAATTTCATGATTGTAATCCACCGTCAAGCATTGAAAATTTGAAATTGCATAATAAATCTCCAAAATTTGGCAAAACACACTGGTTATAGAAAATTTAATTACAAAAAATCACAATCCTACTACACTAGTCGGAGGACAAAATCAATGGTTAACTTTTTCTAGGTCACCAAGATCTTACATGTGGTTGCCAAAGCACAACCCTTGCACACTAAATATAAAAATAAAGGTATAATATATTTTTGTTGCAAATTCTTTACTAAACAATATCATACATATTGTACAATGAATTGAACTTGCATAGATAAACTAAGAGTTTGGAACATTTTTGCAAGTATTAATTTGTAATAGTTGCATGGTAGATTCAAGATTGAGCCATAATTAAGGTGATTAAGGCAAGAGTTCACTGGTGCATATCTAAAACAACACATTTTAATAAGAAGATAGACTCTCCATTGAAAAGAAGACATTTCCCTTTAAACTTATTAGGCTTCAACATGATAATAAATAAAAGTCTAAGGTCAAATATTAAACACACCCTCCAATTATCTCCCAAGGCTAGTATTTAGTCATTATTAGTTATATGCTGTCGTATTAAAGTGTTATACGGGTTGATGCGAGGTATTTATGAGCTTTTGAGTTCGAGTTGAGCTCAACCAAGCTCGAGCTCTTATAAGCATCCCTAAGAAGGATGTCGATATGATGATCGATTGATTGAAAAACGAACGAGCTTTTGTTTCTCGGGGGATGTATTTTTTGATGGGTTTTGGGAGAGCTAATATATATGCTATATGGCCAAAGCTCTCTGTAAATTGCAATTTCCACCGAGTAGATGCAAGTAAGGACTAATAGTTTCTTCACCCTATAGCCAAACACCTTTATCTAATGCAATTTTACTGCAGGAAACCTTTCATTAAGGGGCAGCTCGTTTCCAGATATTTCTAGATTTCCTTAAGCTAGTCATATTATATAACCTTTGCATGTGTTGCTGACTGATGTAGTATTAAATAGGGACTTCCAAGACATCAATAACCTCCTAAAAAAGGAAACCCCAGTGATGAACAAGAGGTTAAATTTATTTATCCTCAATCAGAGATCTTTTGTGTGTGTAATTCTTTTTTTCCAGGTGAATATTATATAGCTGGTCATCTGCTTGCCTATGGTCGGCGTGGGGCGTAAATTTTGTTACAGTTGATGCGCATAGTTGAATATTATGCATACTGACTAGCTGGGGGAACAAGGACTTGAAATTTTTGGACATTAGTACATCTCCAGATGCCACCATTCTTGGAGGATACTAATGACAGATTTGATCCATGTCCTCGTCGTCCCCATCACAGATTTTTTGAGGAACAGATGAAATCTTTTAAAATCTTCATCTGTTCATATAATCAGATCATGGCTTATAACCAACTATTTTATCATCAAGTTTTTTAGCATGGAAAGTGGGTTTATTAACTTGCTGGGTTTGGTAGAGAAGGGGGGAAGGAGATTGTAGTCAATATTCAATAGCTAGGTTGATTACATCGGATTTCATTCTCATTCACATCTTGACTTCCCTATTAATTTACTCTGTCAGTATCAATCTGTGTATTATATCCTTTCTATGTACAAGTTAGCTTCGGTAGCGTAACATACAAGGCACTAAGTCGGCGACTTCTTACCTTGACTTCCCTATTAATTTACTCAAGTGTCAACAGTCAACCTGCTACACAACATCAGGGTAACCAAACAGCATATTGGGTGCAGATATTCCTTCATATATATGATAACGTTATAAATTTTAAATTGACACAAGCACAATTATTTCTCCTGGCTAGATACCTCCGGCGATTCCACTCCAATCAGGTACTTTCATCTTCATCTTCATCTTCATCACTCGAAACTCTTCATCTCCAATCAGCATATTGGGTGCCAAGTATTTTTTCTATGAGCTGAATTTTCACTCCTGCATCAATCCTTGACTTGGTAAATGTTTTGTTCTCTAGCTGAATTTGGTAAATGTTAAGCTTTGAGAGTCTGTCGATTCTTTTCTCTGAAAAAAAAGGTGAGCAGACTAGCCAGGTAAAGCAGAGTATGAGCGGCCTACGTATTGATAGGTTCAACCTGAAACAAAGCTGCCAGTAGCGAGTCATATGATCATGAGAGCTCCAGGTAGGTAACCAATCTATTATTGCAATCTTACTGGCTACCACATATTCACATTCCTTTGTGTAAGAATTATACTTGAAACAGCTAGGATTGATTTCAATGTTCAAATAGGAATTTGTGATAGAAATTTATGTAAGTGGAATTTGGGTTGCAATGTTTGGGCTGAGTCTTAAGAAAATCGCTATCACTTAAAGCGATTTTCTTAAAATAGGAGAATCTTCATCTATGGCAATGATTTTCTTAAGGCTGAAAACAACCTACAATTCAAATTTTACATTGTCAAAATTGATGTTTTGGACAACAATTTTTCCCCTAAATTTAAAAGTAAAAAATTAGCTTCTTCATCTTAGACAAAATTTGTATTTCGTGCAAAAATACCCCACCAATCCTATACAATCCAACACACCTCCAATCGATACTCAACTCTAACACAATTCAATAGAATCCAACATAATAAAATCCAACTCAACTCATCCAACAAATCACCATTAATAAATAACTTTAAACTTTAATTCACGCTGCCAAAAAAAAAAAAAAAACCTTTAATTTACATTCACACCTAAGTAGAAAATTAAAATATACATAAACTATATATATACATAATAATGCATTTACAATTTGTTCACTAATATATATACATAAACTATACAACTACCAAATTACATAAATCTAAATCAAACACTAAACTATAAACCAGGAGTATCACCCTCATCAATGGGCGGGGCTCTAAGTGAGTAAATGATATAGTACTTTCACTTGGAGATGCATAAGACGACTCACCTAAGAATGAAATAAACAAGAAAGGAGGCATTGTCATGTCTAGGCTCATAGTATAAGGAATATCAAGGCATGGAGTCAAGGAGGTTGAGCATGATGCATGTATCCAATGTTACAAGAGGATGCTGAGAATGTCGAAGTCGTACACATCTCTACGACTCTATTCGCAATAGTCGTATTAGGCAAATTATAGAAATTGTGATAATCATCACAAATAGCCAAATAATACAATAACAAAGTTTAAGATAAATCAATATCATAAAATGTAATGGAATGGATGATGGCGCAAAATGTGTAGTCGCCGTCTAAAACAATGGGCTAATGAAACGTTTACGATGCTTTTAAAATATAATGTACTTGCACCATTTTACTCTTCATTTTGTTACGATGGTATATTTGTATCGATTATGTTACGAAATTGCCAAGTGATGAAGGAGGATACGTTCATGAGATTAACTCTGGCATTTTTCATTATGTTTAATGCATGCCCTCTAATTGCAACGTTAGTTCTCTCTCTGATGCTATCTATCCCTCAATTATGATAAAATTTAAGATAAAACAAGATAATGAAGCATACTTCAGTTATTAAGGATAAAAAATTTCATCTTAGCAGCTAAAGCAGCCAACGAAGACAGCAAGCCCAGTTTGGTTGAAGCGTGTAAAAAACTGTCAGTTAAACAACCATCTATCTTCAGAGTACCAGAGCACCTGCGGAAACTCAATGAAAACGCATACACACCTTGCCATGTCTCCATAGGCCCTATTCATCCCACAGATGACAAGTATAGTGTTATGGAAGAGCACAAGTTGGTCTACACAAGGGATTTGATTCTTCGGCGTCGTCAATGGGGGAATGCCGCCAATCAAGATGAGATCAATAAGAATTTGGAGGCACCAAAAGCCATGGAGGATATCAGTGAAAAGGAGATTAATGCTTACATTGAAGTAGTTGAGAACCTTGAAGATGACGCACGTAAATGCTATGCCGAAACAATAAAGCTTACCAAGGAAACATTCACCAATATGCTACTTATCGACGGATGTTTCATAGTTGAGTTCCTCTGTAGGAAGATCAGAAAGCTATCGTACCTGGAAATGGAGTCGACGGACAAGGGAGGAACAGCAAAAACTGGAACTTTCAGTAGAGTGCCCGCATTCTTCAAAATGGCCTTGTCAAAAAGCGAGGCTTCCAAAGCAGGAGATTCAACAAAAACTGGAGAAACAACAAAAGCAAGAGGAACATTCAAAGGGATGTATGATTTCATTGAGAAAGTGTACAATGATTGGGAGCCCGCGGATGACTTCATATTTCAAAGCACACGAACATCCTTCGAAGTAAGACGTGACCTCACTTTGCTGGAGAATCAACTTCCTTACTTTATTTTGAAAAAACTGTTTGAGTTCACGTTTTCAAGTGCTATTGAAGAGTTCTGCTCAACAGATAGACCGAAGTTTCATGAGATTGTTTACTGTGCTTTGAGAACTTCCATTCCTAACACAACACATGTTTTAACTAGGGAGGATGTCAACCTAAGAATCAGAAACCCTGAAATGACAGCTCATTTTGTTAGCTTCTTAAGGATGTGCTGCGGACGTCTACAAAACATCTCAGACCAAGCAAAAGCGCCTAATGGAAGCCAAAAAGTAGAACAAAGAGGCAGTTACACGGCAAAAGGCCAGGACATTAAGGCTTCGGAAGGAAGCACTTCTGACATCAACAACGAAAAGATCAGTTGCTCACAAGTTAATACGAATGAACAAGCAGACCAGGGCAACATCTACTTACAATCGGAGGAAAGCACTTCCTCACAAGCCAAGCAGGAGCGGAGGATAAACGTCAAGCATACGGGAGAATTTCCATGTCTTTGCAACATGGAAACTCCGCATGACATCCGAGTTCCTAGTGTTACAAGACTTACAAAAGCCGGAGTTCTATTTGAGAAAACATGTAGCAAGACTCCACTGCTAGAGATAGAGTTTGATAGTAAACGGGGGGTATTGAAGATGCCACCTTTGACGATGTGGCATCACACAGAAACATTTTTCAGGAACGTCATGGCACATGAGCTATACAATCATACAGCCAACAGTGGCAGCAGATCTGTTAGTGACTATATGTGCTTCATGGATGACTTAATCAATTCCAAAGAAGACGTTGCACTGCTTGTGAAGAGTAAGATTATTCATAACTGGTTAGAGTCAGATGAAGTGGTAGCAGATCTGTTTAATTCTATCACTAAGCATATATTGGCAGACTATTCATCCTACTCAGACACCTGCAAGCAGCTTAACAAATATCTTGAGAAGTATAATCTGCGCTGGTTGAAGGCAATCCTTCAACAAGAGTATTTCAGCCAACCATGGGCGATTGTATATTTCATCACTTTGGTGGTCATACAAACTGCTGCCTCCACTATTCAAGCTGTCACTACTTTCACCACAAAGAAGTAACTAAGCAAGTCCATTCACTTTTCAATAAAATTGTCCAAAAAATAAATGTATATTTTGAAGAAAGCCTATGAGAATTGATTTTGGCCACTATTCCATTACAAACAGCTTAAGTAGAGTCTCTCTTTGAGTCTTAAAGCTTGAACATCAGTATTCTGCAATTCCCAAGACTGCTTTGACTTTGTTTGGTAACTACCAAGTTTACCGTTAATCATACACCAGTTTGTCTGTTACAATTTTCAGTGCCACTATTTGCCAATCTTCATTGCGCTATGATCACTACATTTTGACCCTTTGACATATTCAGCATCTCTAACAGAGAGGGAAGCTACAATAAATTCAACAATAGTGCCTATTTTTCAGCCAAAAAAATCAATAATCATTCCTTCAAAAAATCTTAAAAATTTTGCCTTAGATGAAGCTTCACTGTTGAAACTACCTAGAGCATCCTTTAGTGGAATTGCGGATTGCCTTTCATTAAGTCTAACTCTTCAGTAGTATTATTAAAAAATCATAAATTAAGAATGGATGCTCTCAGATGTCCTAGACGATCATGCGAAGTTGATGAGGAAATGTAATATATAGTTTCCTACACTATACAAGAGTATATTAGCATAACATCAATAATATGTACATAATCTAACAAAAGAAAAGTCAGCCAGTTAATCATCTGATTGCAACTCATAAAATAAAGCGGCACATTTTCCTATATGTATACCTTGTCAAGCGAAAGATGTTCTAACTAAAATAGGTCACTACGGAGAGCTTTCATATAATATGCCAACAATTAATGTCTTACCAAAGCATTCACTTGCATATTCTGTCTTTTACAATAACAAGACTTAAAACATAAAAGATGAGTGAACCGAACATAACATACTTCAAATTTAGCTTCAAACAATCAGGAGTAGTTTTCTTTGGTGCATTCCTCATAAATTTGTATTCTCTGTTGGCACTATAGACATCCTCCTATTAACAAGTCTCTAAATCAATCACCACAACAGTTTTTAAGAAAATAAGATAAAGCTGCACACGTACACTACCTAACAGCTTAACTTGGATAATGTAAGATACTCTGGTTAAGGAGTATTGTTGAGAAAACACGTGAGCAATGTTCAATGGGAGGATACACTGGCAAATTTTTATTCAACCTTCAGTTAGTCTACCTCATAGGTTCCAAATTTTAACAACGCTAAGGATCTTAGCTCTCTTCTCCAAGAATATGAGTGGTAATCTCGACTTGGTTATCAAGAGGTATGTACTGAGCCATGATTGCTCCTATCTCCGTGTCCATG
Organism: Dysphania ambrosioides; assembly: GCA_026401315.1. Lineage (NCBI taxonomy): Eukaryota > Viridiplantae > Streptophyta > Magnoliopsida > Caryophyllales > Amaranthaceae > Dysphania > Dysphania ambrosioides. The sequence goes on from CM048670.1 coordinate 23,639,022, forward strand.
TACCTTTGAATCCTGTATTTGTAAAATGCATACCCATTTAATCCAACAGTTCCCAAAGCCAGAATAAGCATCCACGCAAAGCCCCATCCAAACCCTCCATTACCATTACCTGCATATATAAAGTTGGCAAGAGAAGAAGAGGGGGAGCATCAGGAAAGTGAATCCAAGATACGAGGGCTCCTTAAGAGTATCACTGCCAGGTATCAATTGATTAAAAGTAAACTATAAATGAGTTGTATATAAAAATTTGAACTAGTCATGCCAATAATCTTCACGATGTAAGCTTCCAAAATTTTAGCTTCCAAAATTTTGAAAAATGCCAATAATCCATAACCATCACTAGCAAGTCCAAAGACTTAAGGGGTTGTTTGGTTCACAAGCTGGTATGGGTTTAGAATCAAGAATGAAACCAATGTAGTATGGGGTTGGAACTCCATTCTAGATACCAGCTTGTGATTGAATACATACCTAAAGGTTTGATATGAGCCAAACCCGCCTCCCCCTACGGTATCTAAACCCAATACCTTGTGGGTTTGAGGTATGAGTTTGAAAAAGGAAAATTTTCCAAAGGCAAGGTATAGGTTTTAACCATTTACCCATACCTCATACCTTATTTAGCTAAGTGAGCCTGACCTCAAATCTAATCTATATGGCCAAGCTTAATTAAGCCGGGTTTGCTATGGCTCAACGTAGCTTGATAATGCCACTACTTCACTTGACAAAGAGCTGCTACATGATCTAGGATCCCCATGTTTTAATAGTCCGTAATAAGTTGATTTCCGCGTTGGAGACTGCTCATAAGATAAGCTAGTGTCTCCTTGTTCCTTGTTCATTTGCTTTATTTATTTATTTATTTACTTCCTACTAGTGCTAAAAACAAAACATATATGAACTTGTGAAAAGAAAAAGATCGAATACTATGCCTATCATTTTATTTTGGATTCTTCATGATCAAGATCAATGAGAGGTTTATAAATGACCGCCAAGACGTGGGGAACCATACACTACATTGTCATATTTAAGTATAGAGCACCACGATATGTGTGGCTTTAATTGGAGTATTCCAAATTGACTTGACTAGTGTTCCCAACTATTCAAGTAATGAAAATGTATGTCCCATTTCATTTGCTACATTATTTAAAGATGATGATAATAGAGCGAGCTTCCAATGGACGTGGCAACTGCGCTCAGTGCTGCTCAGACTCTGTATGAAATATTGCATTGTGAGGAATTGAGAAAGCTATGCTCCATGTTGAAGTATAAATCCGAGCTTCAGAAGTTGGTGAAAACTGTCGAAACCATCAAATGCTTCCTTGTAGATGTTGACTCTAAGAGCCAAAATTAGGTCCAAAATCTCAAAGATGATGTCTATGAGGCAGATCACTTGTTTGATGGATTCAAAACCATTGCTCAGCAGCTAAAAAGAATGCCCGGTGGTAAGGTCTCCAAAGAGGTACGCCGTTTCTTCTCCTCTAACAAGAAGCTGATATTTGCTTTTTACAAATCTCGAGAGATTAGGGAAATTCGAGAGAAGTTGGATAGCTTGGCCAAAAATCAAAAATTTTTCCACGACTAAAAATGAGTGAAAAATGCATCTCGGCAGTGGTTATCTGTGAGAAAACTCACAGGTTTCCTCGTCCCATGAGAAAACTCACGAGGAAAAAACTTTAGGTGAGCGCCCACATTTTTTTTTATTCTGTTTTATACTTCAATGGCTACTTTTGAAATTTAAAAAATAAAATTACCAACGGTTGTAAAAAAAATTTCTCTGTAAAATGACACCCATTTTGCTATATTTTTCCACAACTTAAAAAAATATATTTTCCTGATTGAATTCGTTTTTCACCATTATCTACCTCCCAACTGTTATCATATACATTTTTTTTTTGCAAATCTTCGTTAAGGTAAATTATTCTGCTGTTATTTTCATAAAAATGATAATAGAGACGTTAGTTAAGACGTTAATTTAAAGCGATTATCAAAAATGATAATTATTAAAAAAAACGCTACTGTTAACCGCTAACTAAAAACGCTAATTAAAAACTATAATTAAAAAAACGCTAATTAAATGCGATAATAAAGTAAACGATAGTTTAAAAAGGCAATTACAAATCGATATAAAATTGCGGTAATTAAGTCCTGTAGTTATGAACGATAACTATAACCGCTAATTAAAAATATGAAGTACATTACAAATTGATTGAAACGCTAACTACGCAATAACAACATAAAGTAATTAATAATAATACAAAATTATTAATTATAATCATATATTAATTAAAAAATTAAGTAAAATTGGTGAATATGAAAGAGAGAGAAAGTGTTGCGGGGTATTGGAAAAAGTAAGAGAGAGATTGTGAGAAGTTTTTTTACCCACTGCTGGGATGACATTTTACTCGCAAAAAAACTCATGAGGATAATTGGATGGAATGAGTAAGAAAGTGGCTAGATAGAGAATTGGATGTCAAAATTTTGACTACTGCTGATAATGGTCTAATGAACTGTATAAGCCTGTCGGGAGTAGAGTGGAAACTTGTTCTTATGTGTATGAGCAGGATATTATTGGGAGAGATGCTGACAAGGATGCCGTTGTGGGTTTGTTGTTGCAAGACCATTTTGAGGAAAATATTTCTTTTGTTAGTATTGTGGGGATTGGAGGGTTGGGTAAAACCGCTCTTGCTCAACTTGTGTTTGTTGATTGTAGGGTTGAAGGTACATTTGAAAAGAAGTACTGGGTTTGTGTATCCGAAAACTTTGACTTGAAAGATATCTTTAGTATGATGCTTGGGAAGGATGATCGTAATAACCCAATAGGGATAAATGAGCTGAATTTGGAAAATCTGCAGAGAGAAGTTCTGAGGTAAGATAGAAGGGAAAAGGTGGAGAGCATGTGGGCCCTTGCTCTGTAACAATCATGATTTAAGAGTGATTGAAATAGAGGCGTATAAAGGCACCAAGTTTCCAAGTTGGATGTCAGTGATGACTTCTTTTTCAAGCCTTGTTAGCATATCTTTGTGTGATAGCGGTGAGTTGCAACAATGAGTCAACTTTGCCATCTCAAATCTCTTTTTCTTGAGTGTTTGATTGATGTAGTGTACATGGAGAGCGATGCACCATCCCCGTCAGCGACATTCTTCCCGTCACTTGAGAAGTTAGCGCCAAGGAATATGCTTGAGTTAGATATAAGATGGATGGAGAAGAAAGAAGGTGGTGGGTGTTTGGTTGATGCCAATGAACAACTAACCTGTTTTCATCCCTTCGTTTCCTCTTCTTCATAACTTGGCTATTGAGTGCTGCTATAAAATGACATACATTCCTACGTATCCACATGTGAAACAGCTGGAAATCGTAGGAGCCAATGAAGCACTAACATTTTGTATGAAAGGAGGCGTAGTTCAAAGTCTTGTGAATGTAGCATTGTCCTCTAAGTCATGCATTTTGCAGGAATTGACCATAAATGATTCGATGATATTGAATACCCTATTTAGTGAGTTTGTCGCAGGCGCTATTGGTATTGTTTTGCTATAATCACACCAGCATGCAACTTCTTTTTGACATGTAGTCTACGTCTTGCTGTTATAATCACGAGATATATCAAGTGTTGTTGAATTCTTAGGCTAATATGAAGTGGGTGGAATAGTGAATTATTCATACGAGCATGTTCTGGATATCCTGTCTTAACTGGGTAGGTATCACTTACTCGCAGTCTCGAGTAGAATTTCACTGGATATTACGACTAATCCATCTAGAATAGGATCCACTCTAGATATTTGATTAAAGGCTGACTGAATAAAGAAATGGAACATGGGAGCGGTTGTGGGTAGCAGCTACAAAACCACCGGCCTACAAATGATGTATTAATCCCACCACCTTTGTTCACCCTGAAGGAACACAACTTCTACAGAATCTACAGGGTTTGCGTCCAGAAGTCACAGCTGAGGTGACTCGTCATTCCTTAAATGATGCTATTATCTTGGATACTCTAGTTTCCTTTGATGTAATGATATGGTCTGAATGAATTCAAGTTCAAAATTTTAGGTAGTGTTGCCTTTCATATGCCCTGTAATCTTCAAGAAAGGTGGATGAAATTAATTCCAGTTGTATTATATTTCAGAGACTCCCTACCTAGCTGATGTTGAATGTTGCTCTATTTTTTACTTCTTGACTGGTTTGACTTTGCTCAAAGTTCACTCTGGAATACAGAGGAGGGATCAAAAGTTTAATCTGTGAAGGTATTTTTCTGAATAGGTTATCAGTAATCAAAAATCTATTAAACAGACCGACCTACTTTGAATGACATTAAGATCAGAATTTGTGAAAAGTGTAGTCATATGCATCACAATTAATTTATTTTCATGATAAGTATGTTTATTTTTGAGAATTTTTTTTAAAAAAAAATTAGAATACTAATCTCCCATCAAATTATTTCGAAAATGACCTCCTGCCAAATTTGGGTAGAAGGTTACCAAAGACGACTTGGTCATATTGATATTGTCAATATTGATATGGAACTCTTGTTATATCAGTTTCTCGTTACTTTTGCTCATATGAACATGAATTGGCTATTATAATCTCCAACAGATTGCAGTCCAAATTCTCCAATACAAAGCATTTAATGAAGTATAGTCCAAGTTAAGCGACTAATGTTACAAAGAACCGTGTAATTAACGGGCTTTTCTTAAAATGGATGGAAATCAAAACTCCATCTCTTATTCACATAATATACAAGCAAACTTATTTATAGCTGGAGCCTTCATCGGAAAGTGAGATCTACAGTTAGTCTACCAACATACTGAAAATTTGTAGCCTTTAAGGGACAGAAACAGAGGAAAATCTCCTTTTGCCCAGCTCAAGAGAAGAGTAACTAAAGACGCATCGAGGGCAAATTTTTATTCAACCTTCAGTTAGTCTACCTCGTAGGTGCCAAATTTTAACAAACCAAGGATCTTAGCTCTCTTCTCCAAGAATATGAGTGGTAATCTCGACTTGGTTATCAAGAGGCATGTACTGAGCCATGATTGCTCGTATCTCCGTGTCCATGTACCTTTGAATCCTGTACTTGTAAAATGCATACCCACCCAATCCAGCAGTTCCCAAAGCCAGAATAAGCATCCATGCCAAGCCCCATCCAAACCCTCCATTACCACTACCTGCACACGTAAAGTCGGCAAGAAAAGAAGAGGGCAAGCATCAGGAAAGTGAATCCAAGACACGAGGGCTCCTTTAGATTATCACTGCCAGGTATCAATTGATTGAAAGTTAACTACAAATGAGCTGTATAAAAAACTTTAAACTAGTCATGCCAATAATATTCACGATGTAAGTTTCCAAAACTTCGAAAAATGCCAAAATCCAGAATGATCACTAGCAAGTCCAAAGATTTAAGGGGTTGTTTGGTTTACAAGCTGGTATGGGTTTAGAATCGAGAATGAAACCAATGTAATATGGGATAGAAACTCTATTCTAGATACCTTATGGTTGAATACTTGATACCTAAAGGTTTGATATGAGCCAAACCCACCTCCCCCTAGGGTATCTAAACCCAATACCTTGTGGGTTTATGGTATGAGTTTGAAAAAGGAAAATTTTCCAATTGCAAGGTATAGGTTTTAATCATTTACCCATACCTAATACCTTATATAGTTATATATGTGAACTAATAAGAGTTGTCAAGAAGATATCAAGTCAATGAAAACTAATACTCCCTTCATCCTTATATAATGAACTCTAAACAACTAACTTGTTGGTACGGCGTAAATTGATGACATTATTTTTGCTTCAAATGGGTGCAGTAAGGATTAGTGTTGGGTACAAAGAGAGACAAAAATGATTAATTTTCAGAAGTTATTTAACATACATGTTGAATATTTAGCCGAACTCTAAAATAATACAGAGATCACAATTGTTCAAGGCCACCCCCTTAAGGAATTGAGTTAGGATCCCACAATATTCCTTCCCCACATATGCATGTCACAAGATGGTCTTCCTCGGTATCAAGGATAATATGGGATTCAAATTTTAACTTACTAGAGTTAGATATTTTCCAATCATTTTGGGGTAGTTGAAAAAGACATGGCCTAATAAATTATATATGAAGGGTACATCTTGGCAGTCTAGACATTGTTTGATGTTCAACAAAATCAGTGAAATGAAAGTTGAATACCCTCCATAGTTTTCTAATAATGGGAATCAGAAGCCACCTAAAGCATTTTGAATTCAAGTGAAGAGGGCGATGACTCCTTGAGTAGTAAACCTGAACTAGACTATCAATGTAGTCAATTCCTATCTTCAATGTCCTGCTGTTTATATGGTCTTGCCAAATCTTTTTTTCAAAAAAAAAATATTCTAAAAAAGTGTAATGTTAAATTAGAGACAGTTTATGGCAGATTAACTACAAAAGCTTCATATGTTAACGAATCTGCATTGTAAAAATTCTTAAAGACTAAGGGATAGAGGGAAGGGAAAATAAAAACACCAAATCACTGCAGAGGAGTTCACAGGAGACTCACTAATGCATGTATCATGTTCTTGCATGTACAGCAAGCCTTTGCTGCAGCTGCACTCGTAGCTTCCCCAAGTGTTCTTACAGTGGCATTCCGGACACTGGCAAGCTGTTTTTTCCTTGCACTCATCAACATCTATATAAAATCAAAACACGGAAGAGTCAGAAAAGTTCGTTACAATGAAGCCAAAGCTATTTTGTAACTTTGGATCGTACGAACAAAAAAAATTGGCTCCTAATTTCCTCTGTACAATGAAAATATCCTTTTGCTATCACGGTAGTAGGTAACATATGTCCAACCCTAACTCTCTCTCAGCTGGGTGGAAAGTCTTTCTAAGGGAATGGAATAATTGACAAGGTAGAATGTCCAATAATATAAAGTGGAAAGTCTTTCAAAGGGAATGGAAATATTGACAAGGTAACATGTCCAATAATATAAATTCTATAGGAAACCCAAGTAATCCAACCAGATGGCTTAAGATTTGATCAGTCACTCCAAACCCATATAAACCCAAAGAATATTGCGTAATGTCCACAGAGCATCATGACTGTTTCATCAAGCAAGAAAACTATGAGAAAACTAGTACCTTCACAGTGAAAGCCATCTCCCTTGAATCCAGGAGGACATTTACACCCATGTGTCTGCTCATCCTGAAAATGCATAGATTGAAATAGTTTGAATCAGAAAGATAGAGCAGAATGCAGAAACTCATCTCATTATACAACAAGTCCTTTAGCACTTATTCAAACGAATCTGTATGAACTAATTACAGCAATAAACACAGAGTCTGAAGAATATACCACACAAGCGGAATATGTCTTGACACCACGAGTATCCTTCCAACATCCTCCGTTGTTAATTTGACAGTGTAAAATTCCAGATGCTGCAAAAAAAGGTTTCATACTAGATATAAGTGTTCCATTCCACATACTGGATTACTGCTTGTGTTAGAAAGTAACATGCAACATCTATATTCTACAGGCTATCCCTTTCCCCATATTGAACATGCTAAGCAGAGAGCACCAACCAGGGGTAGAATCTAGGAGCTAAGGAGGACAAACATCACTTAGCCTTTACAGTACATCAACATGCTCTCTTTAGCCCTAAATTTTCTCCAGATATGGGTTTGGCATGGAGATTGATAGTAGCAATAGAATTAAAAAAAAATAAAAAAATAAAAAAATAAAAAAAACTGGCAAAGGTAACATAGTGAGAAAAAGCAGGGATTGTGAGAGGAAAAAGGCCCATTTGATGGAGACACGAGATTACAACACTCCAAGTGAAGAAAATTCAGAATCGTAATAAAGGATCTACCATCAGCGTTAACAAATCATATGCCTAAGATATACATCAATAAATATCTACCTTCACAGTGAACATAACCATCACCAACAAACTTGACTCCTTGCACCGTAGGACATTCACAGACTCTACCTCGAAAAGTATCCTGGGCAATTGAGATATATCAGATACATAAGAAAAAAAGATGGGCCAAAATGATTTTTCTGAGGGATAAACCTTCTCTTATCTCTCTACATTCTTTCAATAGTCATAGTAAACAAAAGATGTCGTGCTTACCCTGCAAGCCGTAAGATTGGAAGCCTTATCCTCCCAGCATCCGCCATTGTTCTCTAGGCATTCATTGGTTTCTACATCTGTCCACAGAAAGTTCAGAACCAACATTATGCAATTAGAACAGAGCATCAGCAAGTAGCTTCTACCTGATTGTCCTCCCCCTCAAAACCAAACCACACATGCCTCCCCATGCCCCAGAAAAGGATTTCCTTGAACATAGGAAAAAATGGATTTTGGGTGCATGATACTATCACTTGCACCTTGAAAGGAATAGTTTCCAGAAGCCATACATGAACAGCCAGCAAAAACAATTGGAAAAGAACCAAAAAAAATAAAAGATAAAATATTTAGTGACTGGAATATCTGATAACTGATACTGACCTGGGGTTAAACAAAGTGAAGGTTCAGTGGTCTCTTCAAAACCAGCACAAATGGCCTTGAGAACAGCATTCTTCACCAATTTACCTGAAAACATCAAAAAGTTGTTTCTGTCGTATAAATTGGGTATCAAAGGTATTACAACCAGAAATGAAATCAAGTAATCTTCAAACCTCTATACTGTCTGTTGTTTACTACAAGAGTTGGCAATATAGTCACATCACCCCGGGCACCATGACCAATCTGAAACAAATTCCATGAAGGGATTCAGATCAGACAAAGATAAACCACATGTTTCCACAAAATAAGGATGTCACAAGTTGACAACAAGAGGTCTATTTTCATATACCTGTGCTTCCTGTTCCTCTTTAAGGACAGAATTTTCCACATCAGCCTCAGGGTCTCCAATACATTCATCTACTTTCTTGACGTCAACTCCTATAAAAAAACATAGAAGATAAATTATCACATCAATCTTTCTAGAACAAGGAAAAGGAAAAGGAAGAATAAAAAAACCACATCTGATCCAAGAGGGATGACAACAGGATACATATGTAAACGGAGTAGTACATTTCTAACATCTATTAAAAGCAATTGTAATTCAAGTGCGGATCAGCAGGACTCCAGCACTTGCTTCAAATGAGTTGCAACATGATCACTATTGCCTCTAGCTTATAAATGTGGGAGTGAAGACAATTTAAGGCTTTAAAATTGACCCTCACAAAGATGGTGGTAAAGAACCCTCTGTTGCCAGATATAATAGTGATACTACATAGGTCACATTACATGAAGTATAGTTCATATCTTATCAAATCCTTCCAGCCAAAAGTTAATTGCTAAATAATATTTTAACAGAGTATGATGACAACACTCAGTAGCAAATGATAAAAGTAAAGAGCAAATGATCTAATTTGTATAACCCATTTGAACTTGAGAGTTGAGACATTGGATAAGATCATAACCTGGGAAAGCACTGTAAGAGAGTAACATCACTAAGGGAATTATGTTGAGTAAAAGTTTGCATATAGATCAGTAACATCACTAAGAATTCAGATTTACAAAAATTATAATTTTTCAGCAACCCGAATTTCGTCCCTCTTTTGAACATATAACTCTTAAGAGGGCACATAAAGATTGTGATTCAATTCAACCAAATTCCTAGTTTGCTCTGGACTACAATCAATGAACCATAGGATCCTGAAAGCACAATGAACAAAGGATGACTGAGAATTTTCAAAGAATAAGTTGGAAAATTTGGCAAGTGGACATCAAACAAAGACATGACAAAGGAATCAGGAGGAATGTTGTGTGACAGAGGGAGAAATAATCTCTATTACCACCTAATGGACCGTGAGGAAACTCATAATTTAATAAAAAAAACATATAAAAAAAAATGAAAGTTTGACATTTCGACAAATACTTATAAGATACCAAGATTGACCTTATTTTACTTACCCAAAGATTTGATAACTTGATCCGCACACTCTTTAGTGTACTTCCTTTCTTTCATAGGGCAGCGGATTGCAAAATCAGAAACATAGTCCCACCATAGCCATGGTTTTCCATTTTCCTTAGCTACCTTATACAAGCAGGCTTGGCGTAGGTTCTGAAGCACAACATCCTTACCATCATAACCTACACTGAAATCTTGCTCAGGGTCTGGAGCACAATACCGCCCATGATTGATGCATTGCGACGTACACTGCTTGCTCAAGATAAAAGCCTCTGGGCAATACCACGTAATATAACGAGGAGTGAATTGAGTGTAACCAGCCTTTTCAAGTATTTGGGCTGCTCCTTTGAAATTCTTCACAAAATCAATCTGAGCATCACACTTTGGCCCACATTCATCATTGCTGTTAGTCCAAAACTCGTATTCAACTCGATCATCAGGATGTGGGACAGTCTCCCTCCAGTCAAGGCTAATTTTCACAATCTCGCCTTGTGATAAAGACTTCTTCAGCTTATCACCAAAAGACTTGCTAATAAGTGCTGAGGGAACCGTAATATTCCGGACATAATCTTCTACAGACGTGCCTTCTTCAGGGGTATCCATAGTAATCAAAGGCTCAATTCTATCATCGGCAACAAGGACAGCAGCAGCAGCAGCATTCTGAGCATGCCATGCTTTCAAGGTGAAAAAACATTCTGAAAAAATCGCGAAACTTGAAAGTCAGAAACAAAAGGAGAATAGGTCACAAAGCTAAAAAAAATCACATCTAAAATGGATAGTCTCGATTCTGTAATCTAATATCTGAGATGCAGTGGCGTAAAAACAGAAGTTTCACATCTTAAAAAAGTTACTGATCTCTCCGTAAGGTCCAATTGCTACATTGCTTAGTTCAATCAAACCACATATAAACATCAAAACCCAAACATTTGGAAATAACCAAGGTTAGTCCAAGTCATTGTCTCATCCAACAAGCGCATTACCAAGTAAGTACCAAATCCAGCACCCATGATCTATCGTAAATCCTATCAAAACAACTTAACTTTAAAATATATAACAATAACACACGGTATTTAATAAGACAAGATCTGTTCAATATTTAAATGAAGACAGACAGGGAATAATCAAAGACCACAGTTGAAAGCAAAACTGAGTCAAGAATCCCAGAAAACTTATTAATCAATCTAATCACACATAATCACAATCACATGCAAATCAAATAAATGTAAAAATCACAACATTCAAATCAAGATACAACTTTTAATTCAAAACAAACAAACAAAAAAGGAAAAATTGCTGATTAATGAAGAGAAACAAGACAAAATTACCCCCACGTTCAACAAGGAGAAAAATAGGCAAACCACCAGGCTTAGGTTTGAAGGTAATCTGATCATCAGAAAATGGCTTACAACCCTTCTGATTAGATTTAGGGAAAGCCACAATTCCAGCCATGGCACCTCCATACTGTGGGACCCCAAAATTCCCAAGTGCACATTCATAAACACCCTTTAAACTGCTTGGAGATGTCACTTTCAAGCTGTTCTTCTCCACCACAAACCTCCCTAAACATGAGCTTATCATCATAATTAGCGTCAAATTCACAATTAACAAAAACTCCGTGCATTTCTTCATCATTTTTGCAGTTATCAAATTTCTCTCGATTCTATTGAGAAATCGAATACCCAGATCAGATTTTTAGAGTTGGAGAAAAACCCAGAATATATTTACAAGTGTTTGCATGTATGTAATTCAGTGTAGGATGGTAAAAAGATGGGATTTTGAAGGGAACCCAGATTGGGAAATCTGTCAAAGTTGAAGACTTCGTTGTTTACAATTGAATTGTGATGAAATTGTTGCGTAATTAAGGGATAATTGTGTTAGTTTGGAAGATTTCGTGGAAAAACAAGGAAGAGTGAAAATTTTAACAACAAAGCTTGTTCAAAATAGAAGGTAAACAAGACGAGAAAAAGGGAAATTAAAGTATGATATGATCTGATGGGGAGTTTCTTTTAGATTTTTGGGTTGTGTTTCTTCTTTATCGCATTAGATTATTACCCTTTTTCTTCCTAGAGTGTAGGAGACGGTTGTTCGATTGTTCCTATAAACTAGAGAGCAGAGTAACTTCTAAGGCATCCAACGTGTTGTAGGAGACTAAATTCTCATCCATTCTATTCTATATTTTTATGTATAATCGTATCTATATGTATAACTCACCGGTTCATTTAGAATTATATAACAATTTAATACAATAAAGTTTTTGTATTATTAGTAAAAATTATCGACGTCGTGTTTATACAAGATTTTGTATTTATTTATATTTGAATTATAACATTTTATATTAATGATGTTAGTACTCTTAATTACAGAGTTTAATGTCTAATGAAAATTGTCCCTATAAAAGATATAAAGAGTAATATTATGAGATTAAAAATATTGTTAGCAGAGAAAAAAAAAAAAAAACCACTTATAAACACAAAATTCATGGATAAGAAAATTATATATTTTATAATTTATCAAAAACTATACTACTCAATGAAATTAGACAGAATATACAATATAAATGAGTTATTTACCAAAATCATAATTGCAAGTAATGTAAACTATCAAAATAATTATGTATCTAACTGAAATCCCCTTAGTATTAAAGCATCACAACATTGAAATAAAAAGAACTGAAATATCAAATAATAAGAGAAGAGCTAGAGACTGTAAAAAAAAAAAAAAAAAAAAAAAAAAAAAAATAACAATTTTCATTTCCGTAGTTAAAATTATGTAAGAGTGCCACGTAGTAGATTATCGTCGTCTTAGCAAATCGAGTTGCCACAAATGTTAGTCACTGCTAACTTCCTTCCCCATTTCTCGTCTTCCCAAAAATGGAGAGAAAACTTCAAATATCACAACACAACACAACCATGGAGGAGAGCGACTCTCCTTCAACTTCAAAATTAGGGTTTTCAGCAATCTTCATCTTCTTCGTATTCATGAATGCAATCGAGCAAGTGGGTTGCTCAATCCATGATTACAGAAACGAGAACTTCATCCCTCTGTCCAACGCCTTCTTTTTCCATGGCGGCAGTGAAGGTCTCTATGCTTCTAGGGTCTCCGGTCACTCTCCTTCTTCTTCCGAAAAAACCTACAAAGGCCGCTCTTTTATCAGGTTTTCTTTTTTTTTTTTTTAATTTTATGATTGATCGATCATCAGCTTCATCATTACGTATTGTTCTATTCAGATTGACATATTGTTTAACTCCTCAAATTGCGGTTCATTTTGTGAATTTTGGGGTTTTGAATTGGCGATTGATACGCTTGGTGGTTGTTGATTTAGACATGTAGTAGACATTGTAAATGTTGTGAAACAACTTGAAGAAGTTTATGTGTTAGGAGTAGCTTCTAAGCTGGAATGATTTGGGTAGTAAAGATTTTAATCTTATCGGATTCGTGTTCGTGTTCGGGATGGACATATGTATTAGCTTTGGTGTTGTTTTTGTGTATACAGAGTCACAAAGGGAAATGATATTGAGGAATGATGATATAGACATTGATTGCAGGGTGTCTCCTCCAAGGTTTTACCAACTAAACTAGTTGACGTTTAAATAATCTTGGTTTGTGTTGTTGAAGCTGTAGCCTATTATGTGATTAGTATTGCTTCATAGTTTCCTATAAAAGAGTAGTCACTTTTGATCGTGGGTGGTTTTATTAGGGAATTGTTTTTCCTTATACCATACAGAGTACATGTACTCCGGCCTAGTGCTGTACCACAGGGTAATCTTTAATTGGAGTTATTATATAAGGGTTATATCGGAGATTTATGAACAAGTGAAATTTTTTACTTGGAAGTTGTACGTTGTGGTTTATTATTTAAAGACGGCCTAGAATAGCAATGTTCTACTACTTAGTCATATCCGTTGCTGAATTCCTCGTAGCTTGGGTTGTTGGTATGCATTGTTTTTGTTTTTGATGTCATTAGTTGCTTTAGACTTGTGTGCTTGAGATTTGCCAACACTTGGTATGGTTTTATGGGTTATTGGAATTCTAGATTTGAATCCATCATTCTCACAAGAACAAAGGAGTCTGCTGAGATGCAGAACGAATGGCAGCAATATACTAGTACTGTGGAAGCTATCATAGTTGAGGTGAAAGACCGAGAAAGGATTGGTGGAACATACCTCAAAACTGATGCAATCTGTTGCAACCAAACCCTTGCAAATGAGGGACTTTGCAAGATAGGTGAGGTTATAATGCAGCCCAATCCAGAAAACCGAGATTGGCCTCAACGGATCAAGATCTTCTTTGAAGGAAGGAATGAAAAGGCCTCATTGTCTCTCCGTTCTGTTGATATTAATAGCACAGGAATGTATTATCTGTATTTTATGTATTGTGATCCTACATTGAAGGGTACAACATTAAGTGGAAGAACAGTATGGAAGAATCCGGATGGCTATTTGCCTGGAAAAATGACTCCTTTAATGAGGTTTTATGGCTTCATGTCTTTAGCATACCTCTTGCTAGGACTGGGTTGGTTACTGCGGTTTGTTCAGTTCTGGAAGGATATTATACAGCTGCACTTTCACATCACAGCAGTGATTGCACTAGGTATGCTTGAAATGGCAATGTGGTATTTTGACTACTCAAATCTGAATGCAACTGGTGTTAGACCAATGGGGGTCACTATGTGGGCAGTAACCTTTACTGCAGTTAAAAAGACACTCTCCCGTCTTCTCCTTTTGGTTGTTTCCATGGGATATGGAGTGGTTAAACCCACTTTAGGGTCGATTTCATCGAAGGTTATGCTATTTGGATCTGTATACTTTCTTGCATCTGAAGCACTTGAACTCTATGAGCATCTGGGCAATATCAATGACTTCTCTGGGAAAACAAAATTAGTTCTGGTGTTGCCTGTTGTGTTTATGGATACATGTTTCATTCTGTGGATCTTCTCCTCTATTTCGATCACTCTAGAGAAGCTCCAGGTATATTTTCTACTTCATTTCCATTTCTTCCTCAAATTCTCTCCCCGAATACAGACTCGATTCCTTCCAAATTTTGAATATAGAAACTGCACATTTAACTAGGCGCCTTCAATGTGTGGTTTATTTATTTTTCTCTTTTTATTTATTATTAGTTTTTTTTTTTTGGGGGGGGGGGGGGGGGGATTTCTGTTCCCAAAGAATCGCACTTTATGCATGTAGTGCTGACCCTTTTTTACTCTAAAAATAAATTTATCAGATGTGCTGATGCTTTTATGCTTGTGGACTAGGTAGGTTAATTGTTGATTTTGTTTTTCTTTTGATTCCCCTGTTCAGATGCGTAGAAGCATGGCGAAGTTAGAGCTCTACCGAAAATTTACAAATTCCCTTGCAATATTTGTGGTGCTCTCAATTACTTGGATTGGCTATGAGGTATGCTATTTACCTGTACCTGTTTTTTCCATACTATTTGAAAATAAGATATTGCTGTTTACCTTTCTGCTTTTTTGCAGTTGTATTTTAATGCAACTGATCCTTTGGGCGAGCTTTGGCGGATTGCATGGATCATTCCTGCCTTTTGGGTATTGCTGGCATACTCCCTTTTAGTCGTGATATGCATTCTTTGGACTCCCTCTGGCAATCCCACCCGGTATGTGGTATTCACTTTGTTTAAGTATGTTGAGTTTATTCCCCAAGTCAATGGTGGATATCATGAGAGCTAGTTATGATTTATGAGTATCAGCATTGTATCAATGCTTGAATCTGGGTGGGTGATACATATTTAAAAGTTAAGTCTGCTATTGGGTAAGTGGGAAAACCTTTATGTTATGTCCAAAGTTATGTCCAAACCTTTTTGAACTTTTGAATCAAAAGATTTTTTGAATTTAAACAGAGACCCATAATTGCAGTAGATGTTTAGGTCTCACACTCTCACCTGCATCCCAATCATAACATTAACACTTTATGTTCCTTTACAAGGAGCAGACAAGCTGCCTGTCCTTAATGCTAACACTAGATCTAGAAGGCTTCTCCTCCTTCTCTTTCTATTGGCACATTGATAAACTATCCAAGATCTCTAGCAACCCCCAAAGCTGGTGTTCCGGCTTCATCTCATTCTGTCATGCTTAGTGACCAGATCCTACTTGGACTCGAGTACTCATGTTTGGGACGTGTCCTAGTGTCCGGCTTGGCTACTTTGTGAAACTTGTCCATGATTTTAGCCTAAAATAAATTGTCGAATGTCCTCATGTAAGAGTGTCAAGGAATGGACAGAGATGAAATGAGGAGTCCAAGTTACATAGATCAGATACCAATTGTTTAGAGTTTGAAATCCATTTGGTCCTGCAAACAGTTCAGTGTACTCCTTCCTTCGCAAAAATGTGTTTCATGGTTTCCTATTTGGATGTTCCAATGTAATTTGCACTTTCCTCTTATGGTTTTCTATCTGAACCCCCTCCTTCAGGGTCTCTCTACCTATGTTCTCTTAACTTTTCTCTTCCTATCCACTTTCTCCTTATTCCAACCCCAACCTTTTTCTTCATTCTTTTTACACTCTTCCAAACTTGTTATGCATATTTACGATTTTGTTTAGTGTTCATGCCTGAAGAAACCATGCTATTCAATTTGGGACACAGGGAGTATTAAAGCTTTTTCCACTAGTTTTGGTTACTGTTACAGCCTAAAAGCTTGGCACCTTGTTGAGGACTCTGGATCAGGACCAAAAATATGGGGGGATAGGTCAGATTAATCAAAAAGTTGTTTTTTCTTTTTTTGTTCGATTTTTGCTGGGAGACCAGAAATGTTTTGTATTTTGCCCCCGTGATACTCCCTCCATTTGAAGGACTAGTCACATATATTATCTTGGGGTATTTGACATTCTTAGGAATGATGTCACCTTCTAAACTACAGAATGAGTTTTTTGTGCTATTAAAATGATCAGTCAATAGAATTCTCCTTTCAAACTATAGAATGAGCATTTGGAATAGTATTCTTGCATACATATTTTTGAACTCCAGTTATCTTGTGATATTACTGTTGGATCCTATTACCTGATTCTGTGCAACCCCATGAATCACACTTGAGAACTCAGTCCTCCTGACAACAGTGATATTTGGTTGGCATTTATTTTATGTTGACAAAAATGGATTAAGCCAGTTCTGGTCATTGGTTCAATGGACAGTCTGTTAATTACTCCCTCTGTCTCATTTTGTTCAATCTATAGTAGTATGTTTTGATGAGATAGGAAATTAGTAGGATCACAAGTTTTGCATGTGATGAGAGTAAAGATCTGGTTTCTAATGAGCATTTAGGGTATGGAGCAAATCAAAGGACAACCCAAAGAGGAATTTGAGGCAAACTTAAAGGGATGGAGGGAGTGTTACTTGAGCTCTATATGGTCCACCAGACTCCTTTCATCCCTGAATTCTTGTTTTATCATGTTTTACTCCATTATACTTTCAAGCTTATCAAAGCAATATAAGTTTTTTTTTTATTAATATATCTATGCACCAGCTCTTGGATATTAAATACCATATTCTAAGACTTTCATTTGCATTTTTAACTGGATAAGTTGTCAGAAATCGGAAGTGGTTTTCGTAACTTGCATGCTTGAAAATTAAAACCATTCACATCCTATTCATAGTATTAATGGCTTTAGATTCTATTAAAAGCTTATATGGATCTAGACAAAGGAATGACACTGGATTATCAAATAACAAGACTAACATTTGCAAAACTTACTAGATAAGCCATCACTAGTAGAAAAATGTCTATATGTTGCGGTTTTCTAGCTTTAAATGCTGCGGTTATTGATACGAAGCATATATAGGCGAAACACATGGAAAAACAACAAACGCTACAGTTTTTTAGAACCAGCAATAAAAAAACAACAAATACAGCAGCATATTAAAAAAAAATGATTTTTTATCATTATATGTTGCAGTTTTTTGGAAAAACCGCAGAAATTTTTAGATATATGTTCTGCGTTTTTTCAAAAAATCGCAGCAATTATTAGATATATATGTTGTGTTTTTTCAAAAAACCGCAATATTTAATGGGTTTTTTGATTTTTTTTGATTTTTTTTTAATTTTGAAACCTATATGTCATTTATGTGCTAATTACATATAAAAATATATTATATTTGCAAATCTAATTGTTATATACTATTATACCACATTCAATCAAGAACCTATAAGCTAAGAAGATCATACAAAATGTGTAAGAAATAATGAGTCCTAAAAGATGAGAAAAGTTAAGAAATGATCAACTGTGAAGCATATAAATCCAATATTCTACTATGACCACTCGTTTTGGCGCGCAAAATCACGATCTAAGAGATTTTACACTCAAACAAACAACCAATTAATTCTTCATAGATTTCGGATATATTCCGAGGTTTCGAAAAATTCGAAGAGGCATATCTCTTAGCCCAGTAGTCCGAACGGCGTAATTTTTTTTGAAACCCCATGTTTTTGGAGGTACTATACAACGATGTTGCCCCTTAGTGGCCTCGGTAACGTCTTATTTGAGATATTGAAAAAAAAGCTTTGACAAGCCATAAA
The DNA here is from genome assembly GCA_026401315.1 of Dysphania ambrosioides. Taxonomy (NCBI): domain Eukaryota; kingdom Viridiplantae; phylum Streptophyta; class Magnoliopsida; order Caryophyllales; family Amaranthaceae; genus Dysphania; species Dysphania ambrosioides. The sequence continues at coordinate 23,657,456 of CM048670.1, forward strand.
ATTGGCTACGAAACTCCGAATGGGGCTTATAATATGTCTAAATTGTGTATTTTTTCGAGATTTATGCACCGCAAATGCTTTGAAGGAGGATTTGTCTACTTATTTTCTCCAAAAAAAGCCTTTAACACCATATAATCTATAAATTCGATTTTTTAAGGGTTAATTCCTTCATGAACACAACATATAACATGCAAATCTAAACACAAAGAGGTTTTTCGTCTTTACATTAATGTATAACAACTAACAAAAAAAAATTAAAAAAAATACATATACTAGGGTTTAGGGCATATGTAATCTTTAGATTTCAAACTTTGGAGTATGTAGACTTCTTCAAAATGGGAGAGATGAGTAGGCTTCAAAACGCTTTACTACGTTATATCCATGGAGGCACAAGTAAGTGAGAGATGAGTAGGCTTCGAAATGCGTGAGGAAGAATGAATTATGGGGACTTTAGAAAGAAGTTAGGGTCATATTTAGGAAATACGAGGGAGTAGGAGTGGGAGATCTAAGTGTTATGTATATTTAGGGTTAGGGAAGTTAAGGGTTAGAGAAGAGGGAAATGCGTGTTTTTTCGTTTTTAAAATGATATTAAAAGTGCTAGAAAAAAAGTATATATAGTGAGTCACGAGTGCTGTGGTTTTTTAAATAACCGCAGCACTTGTAACTCATAAGTGATGCGGTTTTTCAAATAATCACAACACATGTAACTCGCAAGTGCCGCGGTTATTTGAAAAACCGCAATATTTGGTACTAATGCTATGGTTTTTCAAATAACCGCAGCATTTGTGGTTTCAAGTGCTGCTTTTTTTTTTAAAACCGCAACGCTTGGTATTAAGGTAAATTTTGAACCATTGAGTGCTTCGAATTGTATATAACCGCAACATTTGTACCGAAGCAATCAAATGATTTTCTACAAGTGCATAATGACAAACAATTATTGGAACATTGATTTGCTTCTAGAGCTTGCATAATATGTTCCGCCATTGTCTTATTACTTTAAGTGGTCAATTTAATAAATAACGGTACTTACTTTTGTGGAATGTCGGAACAATATTCTCACATTTCCTGAATCAGAAATATATAATGCTTATTTAAATATACCCCTAGTGAAATGAAGAGGGGGTGAGAGGATGGGAAGCAGACAACTATTCAAAAAGTATACTTCAGTGAAATCACTATATAGTCTTTCTTAATCATTAAGATTTGTGACATCATGACCCATGTTTCCATAATCATAATGAAGGCAGTAGCTTTTTATTATTTTCCGCACAATTAGTTCTTGGTCTTGCTATTGATGATGTCATAATTTGTGTTTGTTATTAGTAATACACTTGTAGCACAATCTGTTTCCTCTACTAGTCTGTTAGTTCATGTTATTTCCTAGAGATATGCATATTTCTGCTGATATGGAGATGTTTAAAAGACTGATTTAAAGTTGCTTCTTTTTCCATATCTACTTTCAATTGGTCATGGAAATGTTTTGCGTTCACCCCGTGGGACATTTTGTTTATACTAATTAGTAGGCACCAATCAATTTATTTCTGCACAATTAAGTTCTCGTTGTTTGTTCTTTGTTCATTTCTCTTTGTCTGCATACTTTGGGAGCGTTATTGTGATCATTGCAATATGGTTGCTTGTATAATGTTATCCATACGGCATTACCATTTTGGCTCCTGTCTCAGGGAAGGTGTCACGACTCATGTATCAAAATATCTAATCAATTTCTTTGTTTGCTTTTAGGTATGCCTATCTAGAAGAGTCAGGCGAGGACTTAGATGAAGAGGGTATTTCATTGACAAGTAGTGGAGTCAAGGTTGCCGCTGATATGGCTACCATGCTTGAAAGAAAAGAGAGAAAAGTTCCAAGCACAGCAGATCACATTTTTGTTGGGGTTAGGGAGGAACCGGAGGAAGACAAGCGAGAGTAGATGAAGCAGCAACAAATTCTTTTATCAGCTGCGCCATAATTTTGACTCATTCTTATTGAAATGGGGGTGAACTCTCGCTGATCGATGAATTTGTATGTTTTTGTACATATTGGGAAGATGATCAGCTTAGCATTAGCATCAGGGGGAACTGGAGAAGCCCGTTGTAAAACCACGTTGTTACTGTAACGTAGCAGAAAAAAAGAACAAACTGACTTGTGCTTTAGATCCTAGAGCTTGGCGTTAAGCGTGCATGATTTCCTACTCTAATATAAGGGCTGGCAGCCTTCCAACAAGAGAGTTCTGTATGAATCATAATCTGCCCTTAGAATGCATTGAGCCATTGTGGTTGGCCGTTATAATTTAATTGCACGTTTGCGCATTATAAAAGCCAAAACGACCATCTTTTGACACACCCTTTCCTGCCTCGTTGGCTTTTGTCCATTGCTAAATGTGCGTACAGAATGGAGAGTGCATCACTTTCCTCTTTCTTCCTCTATGAGTACTATGATGTAAGATGCCCATATCTTTCCCCCCTAATCCATCAATCTTCTGTCCGTATCGTGTGAAAGTTAGTTGGGCGATGAAAAGTATTGTGCTTTGCCAAATCAGTGTATAAACTGTACGTTTTTTAACAAGTTTCATTTTGACATATGAATTCTTACTATATCTCATAAATTATCTTCAATTATATAAAAATCATAATGACAAAACTCAAATTTAATATGATTTTATACACTTTATCATTATATTTCTACATGATTTTCTAGCTTATGGGACAATCCTGAAATTTTGAGTCAAATTTCGGTAGGACTTTTTTTTTATCCAAAACACCCATCTATATAAAAACTGTGTCTGTATGATTCTAAAATAAATAAATTGCTCCAAATAGGTATGATGATATTGATCTTCAGTTCATAAAGTTTTGCCTCAAAGAAAAAGTTGATAAAGCTTATGTACATAGCCTGATCGGCTCATCCTCAACTATCAATGAGAAAAGGGGTCACCATGGTCTAAAATAATTGTGCTCATCAATTCATCATTCCATCTTTTCGATTTATTAAAGCAAAAGCAGAAAGATGATACAAGTCTATGCAATACCTACCTTTTTTTTTAAACCTTCAATAGTTGTGCAATACCTACGTAGTACCTTATGATGGTCTAGATTGCATATTCTAAGTACTCGTAATTACTCTTACATTAATAGATGATTAGCATTGGCGAATATCAATAACTAACAACCCATCTTCTAATAAAAGCTTGAAAAATAACTCGAAATTTCTAAATTTATGACTACGCGAACCCATAATCCGACTGGGCTTTAGCTGTCTTTTCTTTGTTTTGTTTCCTCTGTCAAAAAAAAAAAAGCTTGAAAAATATTTAGAGCAAACAATGGTACGTGAATTACTTATCTTTAGTGTGTGGGCTCCACAATGAAGGTCCTGAATGGTATTGGTTTCCATTAAAGAAAAGCTTATAATTTGGTTTCATGACTAGGACTCAACTTGCCAAAGTAGCCTACATAAGCAATAGTAGTAGCTAGTGACCTTACCAAACTTCCAAAATAATCCATTTATCAGGGATATCTTGATCAAACCTGAATTCTCCAAACAAGTACGTTTTCCCAATTTGAGGGTTCAAATGATGGCAGTGGCGAATTATTTAGATACCATATTAGTTCCTTTGAGTCTGTTCTTGAGTGTAGGATATCATGCCTTTCTATGGCACAACTTCAAGAACAATCCTTCCCTTACCACCATAGGAATGAACATGCTCAAGCGGAGGGAATGGCTCCAAGGTATCAAACTGGTAAAGTTACTCGCCCCCTTACAAACATGTTCCTTGCTGTTTTCCACTTTTCCCTATAGTTATGAACTAATATTCCTGTAAATTGTTACGTACAACTTAGATCTAATAGAAGTAAAATCGATAGATGCTACGCGTGGTAGTTGGTAGTTAGTACTAGGTATTTTTGGGGTGTGTCTTGGTTGGATATGGGGTGAATCATAGATGTCTTGACCCTATTATGGAGTATAAACTATTCGTAGTGGTACTCCTAATATGTGCACATAGAATCCTGCATTGAGGTTGTTGTTGTAGGTAAAATGATGGAGCTGAATCTATATTTCTTTATTTTCTGATGCAAATGTAACAGGGTGATGATAAGAAGGAGGTACTAGCAGTTCAAAGCCTAAGGAACACCCTAATGGAGGCTATACTAACAGCCACAATATCCATGCTAATCACCGTTGCATTAGCAGCATTAGCCAACAACGCATACAAGGGCAGCGACCTTCTAGCCACGACGCCATTTTTCGGGTCTCAGACTGGCCGGATTGTTGTCCTCAAATATGGATCGGCATTGGTTTTCTTACTGACCAGTTTCTTGTGCAGCTCAATAGCCATCAGCAACTTGGTGGATGCTAACTTCTTGATCAACGCATCAGGGGAGATGTTGAGCCGTGGGCATACCAAAAGAGTGCTGGAAAAAGGATTTCTTATGGGAGTTGTAGGGAGTAGAATGTTGTGCATCAGTTTGCCTTTGTTGTTATGGTTGATTGGCCCAGTGCTTGTGCTCACGACTTCCCTGGCCATGTTATGGGTTCTATATGGGCTAGACTACGCTACTAAACTGGCCTAACAACTAACAAGTGTAGTGTAGTGTAGTGTACATGGATCTAACTGAATTCTACTTCCTCGGGATACCAAGCTTCAAAAGATAATACGTAATATATATATATACCACTACCACTCTTATATACAGTCTGTCTATGTAAGAGCACATTTCCATAAGAGTCAAACATCTAAGGCATTTTTACTATTGACTTAACTCAACTCCATTGCGTAGACATCTACTTTTTTGTTCTTATGCATACAATTACAAACACGTTTTAAAGTCCTTTTTTGGAAAATTATTTGGGCTTCGGGGGATTTGTGGCTGCATAAATCTTGAAATTATATACACTTTAAAAAAAAATACTCTTTCGGGATCCCAGAAACGAAATTACGTTACGCCTTTTCAAAAAAAAAATTCGAAATCTTTGTGTATTCAAACTAAGTGACTTAGGATGCAACATAGTTGGGTAGTGTTGTAAAAAATAAGTGGCTTCAGAAAATCGTGTCAATTGGACTCACGGGTTAGGAAATAATTACCGTAACCTTCGCGATTTCGTGTGACAAAACGGATGCTTATATGACTCTAAGTGGACTTGTGTGCTTCAAATTGCGCAATTTTTTTTGTTTCAAGTGTATTGTTTTGGAATTTTCAAGTGTTCGTATAAAAATAGCAATAAAAAGTAGATGTGCACACAAGGAATTAAATTGAGTTGGCACAATGGTTAAGAAAAAATCTCTATATGTCACTTAATTAAGTTAAATAACTGCCATAGCTTCGACATTAGATTAGGCTCTGAAGGTGTCTTTCCGAGGCTAAGTGGGTTCGAGTTGGTCAATCGCAAGCTAGCTCTTCAGATCCTTGACTTCCTCTGCGTGTTAGTGAACAGAGGAAAACAAAGGGTGTAGCCATATTGAGAACCTCAACTCCAACAGTAATCCTTTAAAAAAGGAAGTAAATGTTTGAGCAAAGTCAAGAGTTGAAGGAAAATTAAAGAAGAGGAGCTCTCTACCAGGCTCAAGGTGTAGGCCTATATAGCTTCGAAATGGAGACTTCCTTGTTGGAGTACATGAAAAGAAGGTCCTTGGATCCAGTCCAATATATTTAGCCCAAATCAATTATGCTAGTCTAACATAGTGGCAAGTATTCAAATATTACTCCTTAACTAACTTAATCTTTGAATTTGGGTATTACACACAAAACACTAGGTTTTATAGAATTCTTATGGATCTTGAGCTCTTAATCAAATTAAGCATCAAAGATTAGTAATAATCTTATTTGTGCATAAGTTCTCCACCATTAGAGATTCAAGACAGATCTTCACGAAACTCATTCCAACAACTATAATAACAACCATTAGTACAGTCCCTATTTTCATACAGGAATAAGTATAAATTAAATTACAATAAGGTTAACATATTGAAACCATATATTAAGACGAATAGAATAAGTTTTCTCATAACTATATTTTTTCTTAAGGATAATTCAATTCTCCTAAATATATCAAAACAAAACTTAAAATCAAATATTACAATAACCAAAAAGAAAATTGTAAAAAAAAAAAAAAAAGTGAGCAAACTTAAAGGTGTTCTGGTAGTATACTTGTTAAAACTCTGATGACAGTGATCCATAAGGGGACCAAAATCCTCCCAACATATGCAAGATAAAATATGAAAAACTACAATACATATTGATGTCTCCCTTTCTCTCTTAACTTTATCCATCGATCTCCTTAAGTTTCTCTCATTCATCCATTCATAAATCATAATAATTGAAGCGTCTGCACAACTGCCTCCAACTTCATTCCAAGTAACTAATTGTATCATATATATATATATATATATATATGAGCAGATAGTGATGGATTTGGTTGCTGCTTGCATTTCGCATTTGTTCTAATAGTGTCTGTCACAGTCCATTTCCCTTTCCATGTCAACATGAAGTGCGTTTCGGGGGGCTACTTTATCACCATTCACTTTTCCTAAGCTCTGTCCATGAAACTACCTCTGCATTTCTTAGCTCTTACTGCTTATTATCAACAGTCTTTAACCTTTGACAAAGAAATATATACATAACCAGACACAAATTAAAGTTTATATTTTTTATGTGAACTATATATACTGATTTTTTTGCGTATAATGTAGAAATAAAACCGCTGACGAGGAGGTAGGGTTAGGTTTTTTATATTAAAGAAATATGTTTTCATGTATTCTATTAATAAATAGATAAGTATATATACACAATATATATTAGAGCCCTATAAAGCTAAGATTGGGCTGCATAAGATAATATTTACATCCCTTAAATATAGCTCTAACGACCCTAATATATATATATATATATATATATATATATATATATATAGAGAGAGAGAGAGAGAGAGTAATTGATCCCACTAAGCAACTAGCAAACTTAAAAACTATGATAAATAGGTTAGGTAGAAAGAATTGTTTGTTTATGTGTCCATTAGTAAAGTAATTTATAGGTATAAATCTTGACAACTTATATCCACATTGGAGAATAAAAGTGGTAGGAACTACATGTCATAAGTCACAAATTAGAAGTCATAAGTCACAAATAATTAGAAGTCATAAGTCACAATTGTAGTGTCATCCCTCAGTAATTAAATTGCTTAACTGTATGTGGACATATATATAGTGGGTCTAAATTCCCACAAGAAGCAGGTGATCATACTCCGTATATGCATGTTTTCCATTATGATCGATCAATCAAGGCAAAATCAAATTTGATCATATCTTGTTTTCATTGCTTGTCAAATTCACAAAATCACTATCATATTTATCATAACATAAAAATCACTTCACACTCTCTTTATTATTTTCTCCCTTCGATCTCCACCTTATATTTATCATAATACGGATTTTTTTAGTCTCAATTTCATTTTTTTCATGATATGATTTTATTTAGTCTCAAATATATGAAATAGATATAATATGATTTTTATCAGTGACCAAATAATTTTTTTCACTTATAATGACTCTTTTATTATTATAGTGACTATTTATCAGTACTGCTCAATATAATTATACACTAGCCTAGTAAAAATGTGAAGAAAAATAATTTAAAAATATGTACGTAGAACCCTTTTACACACAAATCAAAATATGAACCAATAATAAATACTTTGTTTTGGCCTTTTTCATGCCATGATTGGTGACGGTCTTAGAAAGACATGCATGTTACTGATGTTATTAGTATAACAAGCTAGGAATAAGACATTGCATAAATTATAAGTAGTTAGAGCTGTTAGAATCAGACTCGATCCATTAAGTTACCCGAAACTGACCCAGACCCGACCTGATTATGACCCGAAAAGTGAGACCCAAAAACCGACCCAACCCGACCTAAAGTTAACCCGAAACCGATTTGACCCGATATTCAAAGAATAGAAAGCATACGGGTGTGATTAAAAGCATAATATTAATTACTAGATAATTTGAATCCCCTAAGTACTCTTAACACCAACTATTTAACACTTAAAAGAAGTATGATTTTTTTTATGTATATATAAAAATATCGCTAATTAAGTCGTAAAGATATGTGAGGAAAAATAAGATATGTTGATGCGTTGACGATTAAGGTAGTGCAAATAAGACAGTTGGTTAAAAATGGATTGATGTCAATTTCTACATATCAATATGTCATGCCCTACTTGTAATGTTACATGGCTGATAGATTTGGGAAACGGATTGTCCGATACTGTTGTCTCAACCTTTATTCAATTAATTCTAACAGCCGCCCAATAGGCCAATAATATGCGCAGCTATGACTTTTTCATTATATATATATATATATATATATATATATATATATATATATATATATATATATATATATGGGAGGGATTCAATGAAAAGGGTGCTTTTATTCAAATGGTAAGATCCAACATTAGAGATTTCATATAAAAAAAATGGTTATTATAATAATAAAAAATGATCACTATAATAATAAAAAGAGTCATTATAAGTGAAAAAAATTAAAATAAGAAGGGTACTTAAAATGAAAAGGATGAGAAGACATCTTGGCTCTTCATCTCTTAAATCTAATGGATGATATTTTATGTATTCATAATGACCCTTTTTTAACTCAGATCATAGTGACCAAATAATTTTTTTTAACTTATAATAATTTTTTATTATAGTTACACTTTTTATTATTATAATAACTATTTTTTTATTGTTATAGTTATCATTTTTTTACGTGAAATCTCTAGAGTAGGATTTTACCATTTGAATGGTCAAGATCTCTTCTTATTCTTCTTATTTTAAGCACCCTTATATATATATATATATATATATATATATATATATATATATATATATATATATATATATATATATATATATATATATATATATAAGTTAATCATAAAATGATAGATGGTTCATGTCTTGCTTGGTGCTCAGCTATATAATTTTATCATAAGGAGTAGATGGAATGATATATGGTCCATGTCTTGCTTGATGCTCATATAAGGTAAGACAACGTCGTAGTCCTGACTTATTAATGCAAATTTGTGTCTGCCCAAACAGAAATTTCTTTAAAATTCCCATCAAATACGTGCATAAATTGCTTTGAATCCGACACAAGCAAGAGAACTGTGACTTACATGATGATATTAGGATTATATTTAGATTAATTAGTAAGACCTGGTAACGTAATTTTAGTCATTATTCAAATGGATCTACTAATTATACGATGGAGCTTTCATCTTGTTAAGAGAATTCTAAAGTATGACCCCTGTTTTTTTTACGAAGACTAAAAACGAACTACTTGGTGGACAAATTACTTGGTGAACACGTAGTGAAGTAAGGATGATGGATATATGACGGATGATGATGGGTGATTGACACTTTTTGAGCTTGGATTAGTGAATATTTAGTTGGCCTCTCATTTTAATATTTAAGCCAATAAGAATGCTTTCAATCAAATAAATTTGTTTGGAATTCAGTGTAGGCCATGTTTGTTTGTTTTTTCAATATGTGTTTTGAGAGAAGGAATCGATAATCTACCTTAATCGATCATTAACCCATAAATATTGTATTTATAGTCAAAGGGTTTCAAAAAGTGTCGATCGGTCTCACTTATATGGATTCTCCGTAACAAGAGACTATTAGACCTAATCCAATGTCTCCATGTTTCACGCTTGTTGCTATTGTTGGATTTGCTGATCATGATCTTTTGAATAGGTCCCAACTGTCCAAGTGATGTCTAACCATGAACCCCTGGTTTTGAACAGAGCAGTAATTAGTTTCTTTTCTTTTTCTCTTGAGGTTGTGTCCCAGCTCATCTCTTATTGATAAGGGCCGGGGGTTCTTCCTTTTTCTTTTTCAACCTATTCAATGTAGTTACTAAGTGGATTGTCGATGCTCCATAGTTAACCTAACTAGGAAAATCAAACCTGGTTAGTCATGTAAGATATACTACCTTCGTTTAGTATAAGTTGCAACGAATACATTAAATACGGACTTTTAGGTGAAATTTGATAATGATGTTTAGGAGATATACATGTGATAAAGTAGAGAGAGAATATAAATAATTAAAAGTAGTACAGTGGTGGCCTTTTTCCGAAACGTTACTAAAAGGGGTAAAAAAAAATATTGCATCTTATATTTGAGTATTCAAAATGGTAAATGTTGCAACTTTTAATAGCCGGAGGTAGTATATTAATAAATTAATTGACGGGCCATTGAGCATTCATTTGGGTCACCGTCATGTGAACTAAGATTAAAAATTACTCCATAAGAATAACATAAGGGATGATTATATGATAATTCATTTGTCTTCTCTATATTTATTCTGAGTTCGTTGTCAAATGTGTTTTTCTTTTTTAGAAACCCTCGAAGTTGTAATTGAGAGTGTTACTGAATTTCAAAGAATGCAAAATTTAGAGAAACTACCAAAATTTAATTAACATTTTTATACACTTTAAACTATTGAAGATGACAAGTCGTCAACAAATATGGTGCATTCTAAAATTTCTGAACAAAAATATCTTACACTACTAGCACGTATAATATGCACGCGCTATATGCTCCTTATTTTTTTCTCCATTTGTTGGTCTTAGATCACGTACATGGTGAAAAAAAAAAGAGGGAAAATTATACAGCTAGTAAAAATAATTAATTCTAGATGGAAAATGAGGCTTAATTTACATTATGTTCCCCCACAAAAAAACTAGTATGTTGATTGCTAAAACTTGGTGATCACGCTAATATATCATCCCAGAATCCATTATTTGGAGCATATTGATTACCCAACGTTATCAAGTTGAGAAGATCTTCATCCATTTCGTAGGGGTTAGGCGTAGAAGAGTAAAACTCGGTTGAAGAGATACCATCCCCCTGCTCAGAAACAGGGGTCGAAGGTAATCCTATGCTCGTTATATCAGGTGATGATGGCAGGCAATTATCTGAGGATGATGAGTACTGGTTGTGGGCCCCAGAAAGATGATCAAATGGCATCGCCGATGATGGCGGCGACTCGACTTTGATGGGTGATGTGCACTCCTGTTTCACCGTAGCAGGGCTAGTGTGGAAGCCTGACGGGGGGAATAAGGAAGGGGTTAGGGCATGTTTGGCTGTGGATTGGCATTTGTTTGAGACAAAGCTCAAAAGGATGGAGGAGGAGTTCTCTTCAGGGCAGTCGTCTAGTATGATTGAAGGGGTTTTGAGGAGGTTTTTGCATGTGTGCTGGCCATGGTATATGAGCCTGTACTTTGGGGGATTCTCTGAGATTTGTTGGACTTGTTTGGTTGCTTGGCAACCTTGATCATTCTTGTGTGTGCATCTATAGTAATTCCTGCATCAATAATGTTTAATTTTATTACATATACTGCATTGAAAATTTTCAGTATGGAGCATATATAGGGGAAGTGGTATGGGATTGAGTCATCAAATCAACATTAAAACAATTTCCATATGATTAAACAAAATTTACCTTGGGTAATCCGTATGGAGAATTCCTTTCTGACCATATTTCCTCCAAGCATGGCCGTCATCAGTTAAATTGGTAACTTCTACAGCCAATGATTCCCCGGTCCTCCTGCATATCAGTATACAACAAACTTATTAGTCGTATTTTTGTTTCTTATACTCCCTCCTTGATTTTTTATTTTTTTTTTATTACATTTAACTTTTTACGGGAAAACGTTTAAAACTGTTTTATCTCCAATTACATAAGATAAAAAATTATAAAAACTTAATATTAAAAAAACATAAAACTGTAATGCATCCAACAAAATCTCACATACGATAAAAATTTATAATTAAACTTTTTAAATCCATAAATGAAAATGGGATAAAATTTAAGGAAACTAGGTAATAATTCATATAAATAACAAATGGGAACATTATATTATAATACTTAGAACAAAACCTATGGAAGCATCCAAAATAAAAATGTCAAATTGTTGCAGGATATTATCCTTTGATTATCAGCCAATAAATACCTACATAAATTGGACTGTAAAATAACCAAAAAAAGCCATCCCTCCCTTGAAGTTGATTCCACACATGATGAATTAGCCAGCTAGCAGGGAGATGAAATTTTACCTTCTCTTGTAGCATCCTCTTCTTTCTTTAGATGTGACAGCTCCTCCAGCAATCACCTCAGACTTACAGTGATCTAGAGAAGAATGAGCTTCAATCTTACGCTTTATAATCAAGATTTCACCTTGATCAGAACTACAGCTTTTCAGAATCGAAAGAACGGTTTCGATCGAGCTCAGAGTCACCGAAGAATGATGAGACAGAGCAGCGTGATCTTGGGCTTCCAATCCCAGGCGTTCACTGAAGAATCTCCTCAACTGGTGAGCAGATTCTTGGCCTTTCTCCAACACTTTAGTGATATCCTGCATCACATCATTCTTAGGTGAAGTTGGGAGCTCAAGCTCAACTTTGCCAAATTCCTGCATAATTGTCTTGTATTTTTTGCAAAAATTGCGCTTTGTTTCTCAGTTTGGCCAAGTGAAGAAGTGGGAGGAGATAAGATGGGGGAGATACTCTTTATATATTGGCGAGTACGATGGAGAATTAAAATAAAGTATTTTTGAATTATTTTAATAAATTTGTGGGGGAAGCAAATTCAAGGGAAAAGGGTAGGAACCTTGACAGAAAATTCAGTCCTCCAAGTTAGAGGGTTCACTTTTACATTTTGCAATTTCAACCACCACGCGCTATATTTTTCTCATTTGTCGTTTTCCTACGTTTTGGAAAGTGGATTATGTTTACCTTGCTTTTCTCTATTCGTTTTTCCACACTTTAGCCTAATGTGGTGGATTTTTACTTTGATTAGTCGGTACATTACTCAATAGGGCTTAGCATTTGTGGCACCATAAAAATAATAAAAAAAAAGTATGATTTATTTGATTTGACGAAATTTATAAATCTTATTATATCCCGTGTGCATATCAGATTTTTTTATTTACCTAAATTTGTTTGTCTACATTTATCAAAATTTGTTGAATAAAATAACCCTAGACGAGTAAAGGAAAATAGACAAATCTTAACAAGTAAAAAAGTTGGTTATTTTTATGAATTTTAAGAGTAGATTTTATTTTATTCATGGTTTAAAGTTCTTTGATTGAGAACTTTGGATAAGGTAACCATTGTTTTGGATTTACCTAGTTTTCACAATGTTAAATTAGATAACAATCATGATAAATTCCTTTGGAATGTACTTTTTATGACAAAAGAGGTAATTAAATAGGAAATAGTTCAGTAAATCTAAAAGCATAGAGTAATGATAGATTCTGACTAACTTTAACTTAGGAGAGTACAAGTCACGCTCCAATTAAAGAGAAAGTGAGGCATGTACAGGTGGGTTTTTTAAACACGTTGATGACGCTAATTAGTGATGTCATTGCCTTGAACGTCAGCAGTGCGTTGGTTCTTCTCGAATTTATTAGTGATTTTCTTCGCACTCTTCGGGTAATAATAAATTCTCAAACCAGCTAAGAGCCATTTTCGGATCTGACAGAACTTAACATATTTTTTTTTTTTTGTAATACGAATTACAATTTATTAAATGTAGTACGTGACAAAACTGAACATGCACAACACTACAACAGCACAATTATATACAAATTGCTTAAACTACACCAAATTAGTACTCCGTATTTCCAAACATTCAGCTGATAAGAAGAAGGTATATCAAGGGATCCTGATCATAATTTACGACTAGGATAACCCTTTAAACAGCGCTCTTAAATATTAGTACCTCCCACTCTTGACCTCTTGATTGTTATATATATATATATATATATATATATATATATATATATATATATATATATATATATATATATATATATATATATATATATATATATATATATATATATATATATATATATAATTGGCTATTGGCACTTCAGTGTAAGATGTTTTTATTGGCTTGTTTTATTAGTTATATGTATTGCCATTGGCTAAATTGATTCATTGTTTAACTATTGAATATTTTAAAATGTGTTTGATATAACACTATTACATTTTCGATCTAATGCAACGATATAAAAAGAGCTAATAATACAACGGCCCTTCTGTTACCGTTGCATTAGACAAGACTAATACACCGACACTAAATTCATTATACCAAAAAGTGGGCTAATACAAGGGTTTTAAAAGTAGGCATGCTAATCCAACGGCACATATGCTCTAATCCAACGGTCAAAATATCTAATCCAACGGCAATAATCTAATCCAACGCACAACTACTCTAATCCAATGGCACTAGTGCCTAAATGAAAATTTCAGTTTTTTTCACTTCCCGCCTTGCCAATTTTCCCCCGAATTAAAGTTTCTTTCATTGTAAATAATAATCTTTGAACGGAATACTTTTTGTGAGTAAGTTTCAACGGTGAAAATTAATAAGTGGTATTATAATCATGTTAGTATAAAATGATGAAGTATAAAGTGTAACTTTTACTACCACAACCATTTATATAACGAGCATTACTTTTCATATACCTTTCTCTTTATAAGTGACGATTAACTTAATTAGTTGGTAAATTTTATGAGCGATAGTCAAGATATGAACCAAATTATGTTTATGTCATTTATAATTTCTAAGTCTTCTTAATTATACCAAAAAATTGAAAATGGTGTTACATTTATATATAGCCTTATATTATATAAAAGAAGATACTAAAGATATTCTCGTATTTATATATATACGTTATTGTGCATGGTATATATGAGGTTAAAATACACGCATATAGATAATTCATATTATTATATTTACGTGGCTTGAGAAGCCAAAATATGGATCACTAAAGTATGACAGTACTAAGACTTCTTATAGAAATAGTAGCATATGAATATAGCAGATATAAGTTACGTTGCATTGATCTACTCCGTAATATCCTATTATGTTAAGTCGGATTGAATTTCACAAAGAGGGTTCATTAAGGTATAAGGGGCTCAATATAGCATAAGGCCGCCAAGCCACGTACATGAGATATCGATGACTGGACAATTCATTAGCAGCGCTGATTATAATTTTAATATTACTCCGTATTTATTTAAGATGTTTTTTTTTTCTTCTTCCTATTTATTTATCTTCTTTACGCGCGTGGATGAATCCCCTAATATAACCACCGTACCTATTCCTCTCATTATTTTTACAGCCAAGCTAGCTTAGGGCAACTCCATTTTTTATTTTCGATAATAATTACTATGCTTTCGACCCCTATGTATAATCATGGTTTAACTATTTATTCATATTAGTAAACCTAAACTAATTATATGTTGTTTAGTTAGTTGATGAATCGGCCATGAACATCCATATATCCCCGTTATACTCCATCAAAAATAATTTTTACGTAGTTATCGTCGAGGACAACAAGTGAAGTAGATGAATTCGATTTTAAGTCTTTAAATCAAAATCAAACTAAATTAGTTAATATCTATGATATACATATCAATAATATATAACTTCTAAGATGTCATATCGTAGCAGCTATAACATTATAATAAGCACAATTTTCAACTTCTCAAGTATAAGTCACCCTAATTCCAGAAGATGGTAAAATATGTAGGGAGCAGTGTGTGAACACATAGTATGAAGAGTGTTGCAATTTTCCAGCATCTCTGAATGACATGATAGTAATAATAAAATCATGGCCACTCAATAAAAGAAATCAAGGTTTACGAATATCAATCTAAGGGCAGTTAATGCATGAACTTGGGCTTCCTATTTATTCAGCGGTGGACAAACTTTCAATTATTCTTATTCTATTGCAAGTTGATGGAGAGATTATTGACAGATAGCTAGAGGACCTGCGTGTCTTACACCTTATCTAATGTCACCCTTTCTTCCAAAGTAAGTTTTGTATTGTCTATTTTGGAAAACATTACCTTAGCTTAATAACTTAAGGCTTATTATTCACCGTTCTTAAATCATCAAACCACCTGGCCTCTTTATAGATAATTTGCCCTCTACTTTCATCCTTCTCCCTCTTCTCCTCACTTCTCCCTTTCTCCTCCTTGCCACCAATCACCTTCCTCAATTGTTATAGTGATATATAGACTACTTAGCCGATATATTATTATGATCCATTATAAGATATGAGACTTGAGTCTCATATTAGTCGTATGGGGCTGATGTGGGTTTATATAGGACAATATGTTCCCCTCCCCTTAAGCTAGCTTTTGGGGATGACATAAATTGACATATAAATTGCTTTGATTAACATAATGGTAATAATCCACGATAAAAAGTTCACTAAGAATGTTCTTCATAATTAGTTCAAGTATTGTATTTTTGTTTTAGTTGAACTTTTCATAAATATAGGGGCATTGAAGAGAATTTTCATTAATAGTAGATAATAAATAATAAAATAGAGGGTTAAACAATAAATTTTGTTGTAATATCATTATTATTAATAGTCTATTTAGATTAGCCTATATATTAAAGAGTTCAATTTAGTTGGTGTGGAGAATGAAATATCATTATTATTAATAGTGAGTTTAGAGTAGCCTGTATATGAAAGAGTTCAATTCAACTGGGTAATTATATTACATGACACATTAGAGATTTACATAATTCATTACTCCCTCCGTGATCAATAGTGTGCTCAGTTCTTGAAGTCGAGGCCCAAGTCTATGAAAAGATTTTGACTAGACCTATTCATTGGGTCGGGTCAGGGACGGAATAAGTCACAAGCAAAATGGGTCGGGTCAAAGAAGATCCAAAATGGTCCGGGATAAAGGAGATATATAACAGGCCGAGTCGAGCCGGGCCATCTAAAGAAAGTATAGTTTTATTTATAAAGGGTGATGATTTACATGTATAACCTTTAATCTTTGGTAGTAGACTTCAGCAAGTAAGTGGAAATAATTCATTACTTGATAGCATTTAAAAGTTTTGGAAACTATTGGCCCATTATGACAAGGTTTGACCCATTAAAGACCCATTAAAACATGACTCTTTAAGACACCGACCCATTAGACCCATTATAAATTAGACCCTTTTACAAATGGGCCAGTCAAGGGCCCTTAACGGGGCCCCTCCCATTTGAATAGGTCTACCCAACAGATACTTGTGGGCCCCGTCTGCAAAATCTGATTGGACCATTCGTTTCATTGGCCCAAAAAAGGATAGACCTCCAAGTTTGAGCCCAATCGGAGTCCGTTTGGCTGGCTCGCCAAACGACCCATTATCATGTTATTATCAATGGAGGATTCACTTCGGGAAACTAGCTTATGCTAAACAAGTCTCTTCAGGGGAAAGGCTGCCGCTGGCAGCTGGGGCACCCCCAGGGAACCCGTGTTGCGTCGCTGCCCACGATGCGTGGCCTAGTGACCCGTCCATTGCTTGCGAAGGTGGGAGATGAGTCGTGACATACAACTATGTGTAAAAGTTTTTTTTTTTTTTTGCATTCCTAAAGCATGCAGAAAAACAAGAAAATAATTAAAGAAAAAAAGACATGATTGAAAACTGAGCTCTAGTCGTAGCTCGACTATGTGCTTGACCTACTCAATCTCTTCCAACTTTAGTGGTACTACATTGTTGAAAGAGAATTCCCTTATCTTTTATTCCACAAATGATATTCGCAATTTCTGACGGTGTCGCAGCTTTTTCTCGAAGAAAAGAGATGAAAATAGCCGAATTAGTTAAAACTCTGATCAATAGCCTGTCAGAGAAACACACTAGTCTAATGCTAGCAAACAAGAGATTGCTTCATCCATGATTGCCGATGTAGCAAAGGCACAATTAGATGCTTCTTCGCTGACCAAAGCATCATTAATCGCTAGCGCCACTTCCCAACCTGATCCTGAAAATCATCCTTTCTTTTTCCACAAGTTGAAATAGAGAAACAACGAGAACACATACTTGAAATACTATTTTTTTTTATGTCCCACATCGAAGTTTTGCCATATAATGAGAATTATTCGGGCCATAAATAAGAATCAGCTTGCCTAGGCTCAAGTACAAGAGTGGTCCATATCTTTACATAATAATCTTAGGCTTCAAGGCCTAGCAAAATAAAAAATTTGGGGATGAGGTTTAATTAGTGGGGTTAATCAGTCCATATCTTGATCCACATTTGCTCTACTAATTTAGATTTTAGCCAAGCCTTGAGCTGAGTAGATTAGTGACTTGTATTAATTAACGGGCCACAAGCTCGAGCCCAAATTTAGAGGCTCGTTTTGAGCTCGAGCCAAGCACACTCATGCTCAGGCTCAACTTGATGATTTATCACCTCTAGCTAGAACATAAACATCATAATCTTGTTGAAATCGATGTTCAAAGAAAGAAAATATCTTCTATGTAATTAAACAAAAGCTATCCCTCAACACCATATATATCATTCTTTATCAATTTTGTGGGGTAACTTTTATTGGGGATATAATAATCTCATTGTATCAAAGCGAGAAAAATAGTTGTAGAGGCAGAATACTATAAATAGTAAAAGTGAACTTATGTAGTGAGATAGATGAGGTTAAAATAATTATATTTAGTTATCGTAAAATAATTAAAGCGAAAAGGAGAAGAAAATTATAAAATATTGAGTACCACTAGAGGAAAAAAAGGAAGAAAAATATTCACACTTGACACTAAAATAGAAATTGAGAAACACAAAACATTCAAAGCGATATAAGTAGAACAAAGTATATGTAGACAAATATGGAGGGTGTAAAGATTTGACTTCCTTATTCCATGGATCAGTGGATGAACTATTTTCCATGACATAATTGGCTTTGACATCACCAAATTTTCGTCATCTTTTTTTTTTTTCTCCTTATTATAGGCATATACACATAGCTAACTTGGCCCCTGCGTGCTAATCCAATTAGGTTTGTCCTCACAGTGTGGACTTGATTTGGATCTTGGATTAATTCTCCCTATGTTCACACTGTGATCCATGTATTCCTCCTCGTCACTTTTTCCACCACTTTTAATATATATCGACAAATAATAAATATTTGGCATAATCTTTTAGAAGTTAATTTAGAAAAATCTAAATATTAAACTACTTATACGTGATTTTGACATGAATTTTTAATCCATCTATTAAAAACTATATCTAATACTTCAATATAATTTAATATAACACTATCTTTATACTAATTACAACCGAATTGAATTATCACCAAACCACAGACGTACGTAAAAAGTTATAAATTATTTCTAAATCTTGATGTATTAAAAATTTAGTAGTACAGTGAGTGCCAGGCCAGTAGGCTTTAATTTACTATTGTATTTTAATTAACAGATCAAATTGGGCACGTTGGTCAACTAGGCATTGTTAATTGTTAAATTATGGCTGGCTTCATAATTTAGCATTCAAAGTGATGTAAGGTCAGTTAGGAGCCTAATCAAATTTTGTATCTTTGTGTAATGCTCACAAAAACAAGGCATCATATTATATATGTCACGTCTTATGATTATATTAGAAAGGACGTCTTGGAAGAATTTCATATAGGAAAAGTGTCAAGGTATGCAAGTCAAGTCAATTCTTCAAGTTAAGGCACACGGTTTGGTCAATAAAATATGTCGTGCTTTAATCAATGAAATAGAGATTAATTGATATTACTCTATATATGCGGAGTACACTTTACATAGGGATGACAACGGGTTCAAGACTCGATCCAGACTCGGTTAGACCCGACCCATTTTTTAGTGTCTGGGTCTAATTTGTTTAAACTCATTGGATTCGGGTCGGATATGGGTCTAAAGGTCCTTGGGTCGGATGTCCGGATCCAAAAAATTTAGACCCATATCCGACCCATGGAACCACACATTTTAAAAAAAAAATCTAATCTTCATTTAGAACTATAAATTCATTCACATTGTTTCGCCGTCTTTCTCTTCTACTCTTCTTCTCTCCATCCTCCATTTTCCACTCTACTGCAAGTTTTCAACTCTTTTTCATCATCACTCACCATGTAACATATTCATATAATTTTGATGTATAGTTTGTGATTACTAGCTTCTCGTCGTCACGCCCCCATAAACATATTCAAATGGATTTGAGATTACTCGCTTCAATGCGATTTTAAAATTTGCGAGTATGCACTTAATCTTAAAAACATTGTAACAGAGTACTCTTGAGTTTAGGACTTTTGATTAAGTGTTGGATTTTAACTCTAGTGCTTACTTGTTTTTCACTCACTAAACTAAAATTGTTTTGCAAGTATTTTAACGATACAAATTGTGTGCTTAAGAAATAATTTATTAATTTATCTCATTTGAAATAATAATCCAGTTCATGTTCCTTTATAACACTTAATCAGTAAACAATTCTAAGGTTTGAAATGCAAAAATACATCCAATTATAAAACATGTGAATAATAAGCACATAAAAATAAAAATATGCTAAGGATCCATTTTGAACCCAATTTAGACGCGAGACCCATAAGATCTAGTAGATCTGGGTAAGGGTCTAAAATTTTAGTACCCAATGGGTCTGGGGCAGATATGGTTTTAATTTGAAAATAATGGGTATAAGTTTGACTCTAATCAGACCCAATTCAAATCCGACCCATTGTCATCCCTACTTTACATTCGTCTATTGTTAATTTGTCACTTACTCTCAACATTTTATAATTTAGAATTCTCAATAATCTCATTTATTAGCTTGTTCTTTTTAATTTCCATCATTTTCATACATTCTATTTGAGTGAAGGTATATTTCCAAAACCTAATCATAGTTTATTTCTACTTAAAATTTGTGAAAGGTAGTATTACAAAACATTAGAAGTAATTGGGAAATCTTTATTAGTGTACGTCTTCGTATTTTAGATTTATCTTTATTTTTTGCCAACTTTTATATCTATAATTTCATATACTTTTTCAATTGTGTCCCTATCATTAACTAATTAACTGTTAATTATAACCATTAGTTGGATATTAAATTGCTTTTAAAGTATTGACTTGGTCAACTTAATTAGTATGTCATATTTAGTTTTAATGTAGGAGATAATTAGTCACTTTAGTTAGTTAATTATGTCTAGTTTTTAACATGATGAGCTAATAAAATTATTCAATTAACAACCTTAATCGCCTTTTGACATCCAACTAATGGTTATAAAACTTTCAACTAAGATAAGGATGACGATGAGGACTTTATGAAAGTACAAGAGTATAGGTGCGAAAAAATGTAGGATACCATTGAGAATTATGAAAAACATAAGACTACAAGTAAAAGTTTCCCAAAATAATTTATATCATTGTTATTTATTAATATAGAGTTTGCAGGGGATTTTCAAGGTATATTATAAACACGCAATACAATACCAACCATAGATTGAGCAACGTGATTAGTTTTAAACTGACCATAAAATTATGCCTTTAGTTCACATATGTTTATATGCACAGACTAATACGAGTTACTTGATAGTCAAGCAATATGTAAAGGATGTAGTTTTATGTAGGATTGCTGGTGGACCACTTCATGAGCTAATTTTTGGATTGCAATAGTGAACAATAGATAAAAGAGACAAGTGAAGGTTGGTGTTTTGGAGAAACCCACTCTGATGCCTAAGTCAGATAATAATAGTAGAATCAAAACCTCATACTTGGGTGTTAGTGTTTTTAGTTTGGATGTTTCTCAATAAATGCTCAGAGGGAATATTTGTATTTGTAAGTAAAGAATTGAAAAACTGTGTCCTCAAGCCATAAATAAGTCCTTGTAGTGGGGGTGAAGGGATGAATATTGGGTTTATATGTGTCGTATCCCAATAGGCTCTATGCTTCATGCAATAAATAACTGCTGATTGGTTGGGCCTACGTACCATGGATTGATCATAAGGCTCAAATGACTTATATATGCCACATGACAGATGGGTTGACCTATACAATTTACCCTCTAAACTCATCTATTTGTTGAATGATTGATGGGTATGGTCTTATTAAATAAATACCCCTTACATAGGCAATGATGGCCTGAAACTGAACTTAGGCCTACTAATTGGGTAGTCAGGCCGAAACCAGTCTATAGCCTGCTCCTACTTAAGAATCCTATAACTTTCTTAGTTAGGCTCAACAAACCTCAAATTATTTTGAAATTTTTAGAAGGAATTGAATATTCTCTTATTTTCTATTGCCATTTTAGCGGGAATAATTAATTAACTTCTTGTACGTTTTTGTGGGATTCAGGGCCCACTAACTTTCCCACATGCCCATAATTCAAACTTACGGTTTCTCTTGATTTTGAACCATTGTAATCAACATCTACAAGAAGATTACTTAAAATGCGAAAGATGAGAGAACATCTTGACCCTTCAAATATTTAGTGCTAAACAGCAAAATCCTAATGACTCGGCTAGGCCTTAGATTTATTGTCCAAAAACATAATTATATACGTAGTATTATCCAACATCGATTGAGTGGATCAAATTCTCAATATAGCTTCCAAATGTTCGAAAATGCTATTCAAGAAACTAAATGTTGATTTTTATATTAAATGAAAAGAAAGTAATAGGGGTTTCATCTAAAAGAAAAATTCTAATACGTTAGCCACTTTTTTCATGCATACGTTCAAAATGATGATTTTCTAGAGGAAAATGACAGACGATTGCAAGTTTGTACAGTTTTTGTCCATTTGTCCATTGTTGTGTGGTACTTCGTATAAAATTCCTCCGTAGGCGTAGAGAATGTTCAGCAAAATCCGAGCAAGAGCAACTCCTTGGAGGAACCCAGCCAGATGTTAGTCTTACAAACCTGTATCATAGGTCTTCCTTTCTGAGAAATGAGAACAACCAGCCGCCAATATTTTTAGGATTCGATGGAATAAAAAAGTCTTCTAGATTATAATGTATGCCCATTATCATTCCATTAAATTTGGTAAGATTATGCTTCAGAAGACCACCCTTCAATAAAAATGGCAACCATATGATACAGAAAGTTGGCGAAAATCTCACATTATATGATGGTGGTAACTTATGTACTAAAACAGAGAGAATTTGACAATGTGGTAATTAAATTTATGAGGTGGTTCATACCAAATTTTCCCAAGATAAAACATATTTGGACAGAATTTAGCCAAACAATTAAGAAATGGTAGAAAGAGGAAGGTTGTCAGGAGTTTTGTGACTCTCCTCAGCCCTCCCTGAAGTTGGGCATCCCAGCCATTGGAGATGACGTTTAGAGATTTTGAGATGGATGGAGCCACTGAAGTTTCTTACATGAGTATCTTCATTTTCTTCATTGCAATTGGAAAAACAGCAGTCCACTGGAAATTTGGTTTTACGAATTCTCTTCTCATTTCATTTGAAACAGTCAAAGAAAGACCCACAGACCACAGACCTAAACTTTACAAGAAGCTATCTTATCTACGATACAATTTCTTTTCCTATCTACGGGTCATTCTTATGAACAAACCCAATCCCTTGGCAACAAAATTATGCCATTAATCCTGTACTCTGCCTTGCCAAAAAAAAAAAAAAAAAATTCCTGTACTGAGAATTGTGTCTGACACTGATACAATAAACTATTAACTATTTCCGCGCTCTTGAGCCACATTTTACAAGGGCACCTCTTGAATCTGGACTCTTTCAAAAACAAAAAAAATAACTCTCTCACGGGATGGATTGTTCTTAAAATGCTACATCCCCCAGATTCTTCCCACAGCAATGTTCACTGCTCTGGAGTAACTTATTTACCTGACATATATGGCTGCCACATTAGTACAGTGATCCACAAGCCAGCACCAGATACGACCTAGACATGAGAATCAAAAAAATTGAGAATTTCAGGCATTTAAATAATATTTTTTATCTGCAATAATAGTCATGCTTATAATGTCTTCCTTCAAATGAAAAGTACAATATTAAAGAAAGTACGAAACCCAAACATAGGAAGATTTAATCCATAAACTGTTTCAGGGTGGAAGAGTATTTTCTGAAAGACAGTAATATAGAGCTAGTACTGTCCCTTTTTTGCTTTATGAAAAGAATACCACAATTTTATTTTGCTCTATACTTCACCATAATAAATGTATGTTCAAGAGAAACAACCAGATAAACACAACTGGATTCACGCTAACACACAAATAGAGTCCAGATTGTACATTATTCTACATAATACACACACAGATGGTTGACAATAATCAACTGGCAGTTTCCTTAAAAGGTTATTGATCAGGTCAGGTCACGAGCAAATGTTTTGCTTATACCTAATCTTTCTAAGACTCTTGCTAATGCAAGCACACATCAAACCGGCTTGAATATGCAAGAAGCTCAATATTAGCCATCTCACTTTGTCTAATAATTTCTCTTGCAAAACCGAGGGCTGTCACTTGTTTTTCTCACAACTTGTGGCTTCTCGACTTGAGAAAATTCCAGTATCTTATTAATATCAGAAAGTAAATTCTTAGAAACAGAATATTATACTACCTAGCTAAAGCAAAATTTCAGCAAACTAGTCCGACTGCAGCAGCAACAGAATAGTATACTAGCTAGCTACAGCAAATTCAGCACACTAGTCCAACTGCAGCCTCTCGCCAGAACCATCCCAACTGTTAACTTAGAGCACGCATCAGTCTCAAATTTAAGTGCAGTATATCAGTGCAAGTTTCAATGCCCAGCTGGCATATGGATATTGTATGAAACATGAACTATTACACTAATTTGAGCATTAGCATCTTAATCCTTTCATACTAAGTATTATATATGCAGCAGAAATGTTCTTCAGCTGCAGTGATTAGACTCATGTAGCTGGGAACTAGAGGCAAATCTAGTCAACTAAATTACAATAAGTCAGCTATTTGGTTCTCCTTCCCAAAAACTCAAAAGTCACAAGGCAATAGAGATAAAATATTACATCTAAAACTAGAAATCATTATTAAGCTGAAGTTTTTGTTTAATTATGATGTTTGACTCTTTGTCAATTAGCTCCGTATAAATTGATTGAAGCAAGTAACCATGGCAGCAAGTCCCAAGTTGCACACCTTGGCAACGGGCCATAGATATACAACATCAATTGCTTTCATGAAAAACAAAAGGAAACTAAAGATATCAAGATAGGTATTACTCTATCGCTAATGACGCGTCCAGCACACACAATGATGGCGACTAGACTTGTGCATTGGGTCGGGTTAGGGCCGGGATGGGTCACAAGCAAACGGGTCGGGTCGGGTCAAAGAAGGTCCAAAACGGGTTGTGCTAGGTCGGGCCAAAGGAGATGCATAACAGGCCGAGTCGGGTGGAGCCATCCAAATAGAGTATAGTTTTTATCTATAGAGTATGATAGTTTACATGTATCACCTCTAATTTTAGGTAGTGGACCATCAACAAGTAAGAGGAAATAATTCATTACCTGTTAGTATTTAAAAGTCTTGGAAACTATTTGCCCATTATTGACCCATTAAAGACCCAATAAAACATGACCCTTTAAGATACCGACTCATTAGGCCCATTATTGATTAGGCCCTTTTTACAAACAGGCTCGTTAAGGGCCCTTATTTGGGAGGTCTAATGGTGACAACTAGCAAGCTTCATAAATTAGGCTTTAGGATGGATTCCATACGGGTTGCATTGACCTATGCATCCAAATCTGGGTTACTTTTTCTTGGTTAAAGGCAGATTTATCATAGAGCTAAGATTTTGGATAAGTTAAGATAACTTGGATGGAGGGAGTTAGGAAATATATAGAGAAAATAAATTTAGAAAATGTGACTCTAAATAGGAGAGAATGGTGGAAGAGCATTTGTGGAAGACCACGCGAGATAGATTCTTGGTTCATAGAGTCGACCCTATCTTTTTGGAATTAAGGCTTGACTTCATTGTCATTGTTGTAAGATTTTGGATGAGTGCCACACGTAAGCTTTCCCATGAAAGCTATTATTAGGAAAAATTAAACACATAGTGATGTGGAAACGGTCCACAATGAGCAAAAATTTTCAGTCTAAAGATTTTACAGTCTTTCAAACTTAAATTAAGTGGAATTTAATAAACTTTACTTTATTTAAGTATGGGAAATATATGTTTTCATGTGTAAATAAGAAGGTATTATAAAGCTACTTGAGTTCAATAAAGCTTAAATGAAGTCTTCACTTAATTCATTGAAGATGGCGGATTTATGGAAACTCATTAGTAAATGGCATGGCTCGTAGCTTGGTTATTGAAGGTCTGTTGATTGATTTAATGGGGAGTTTTAAGACTTAAAGTTTAGCTTTCAACATGGGCGTAATTCATGGGACTGTTTAATCTTCTTCATTGCTACGGCCATAAATCACATTTTTTTTTACTGGACAGTTTTTCTCCTTGTGATTCCTCGCATTGAAGAGCTTGTTTTAAGAGGAATTAAGGGATTATGGTATTAAAAAGGTCTAGTATAAAAGAGGGGAGTTTTGAAGCATAATTGGCTGAGTTAAGGTGCTTTTAACTCCTGCATGAAGAAGACCAACAAAATTCATTCAAATTCCAAATTGAAATTGAAGAGCTCCAGATTTTGTTCTCTTGGATTCCTTAGCCTTTTAAGTGGCATTTGAATGATTAAATAGCTTAATTTCGGGCAATTGATGGGTGTTAATTAAATTAATTTGTTGTTCAATTTTTTTAGTGTTAGATTCTTATAGATTTATTGGCTGTAAGTCTTGTCATTTACTTAGGGTTTTAACTCCTTGGCTGATTATCTAGCCAATAAAAGGGAGTGCTTTGCATTTGTAAAAAAAATTAAGTCTTAATCAAAATTTTCTAGTATTTCTTTGTGAAATCCTTGTGTTATTTGTGTGAATTCACGAACCTTAGCATTCTTTTCTTTGTGAGTTGAGTGTTAAGATTTGAGGGCAAGGTACTTAGTGGTAATTGCAGCTCAAAGATCCCTCACAGTCCGTGCATGTGTTGTTGAGTTTGTGAGGTTTATCCCATTTGCTTTCTTGTTCCATTCGAAGTTCTAAGCTTCCTAACACTCTCCAAAATGATCCTAACCCATTTACGCATCACATAGCTCCCTAATAGTGAATATATACTACAAACTGATAGGAAACATGAAAAAACAGATGCTTACTGGTGCGGGCTGTTTACCATAGATAAAATCAGCGCATAATCAGGAGTAGTTGCCTTGAAAACTAAGCCTGTACGAGTGTGTATTATACACATCAACTGGCATGCTCTGTTTTTGCATCCAACTTTTTCTGCTTACTCATTATCTCAGCTTCCCTAGCAATCTGAATATCTGAAGGCCAAAACATTTGATACACAGCTTTGCAAAGAAAGCGGGGAAGCAATGCCACGATTAATATAAGGGCAATTGTAAGCCAATAGGTAGGTGTAACGGCAAGATGATAAATAGTCCTGCAAACGCAACCAGGGTGGATAAGACTTTACACAAAGAGTCAGAAAAATAAAATAAATCTGGAGGAATTCTGAACTGAAAAAATGAGAACTGACCAGTAGTTCGGAAAAACAGGTATTGAATCCAAAACCACCATACATACACAAGTAATGATTATTGATCCCCACACAGCAGCATGAGTGATAAATACCCAGCGCCTAATGTCCATTGCCAAGTGCATATTAACAAGAATCACAACAGAAATAGTCCACAAACTGCCCAAACTCCAAATATCAAGGGTGCTCTCAAAGTATGTATAAAGGGGTACATAAAAGAGGACAAGACTCTGCCATAAGGTGTCCAGCATTGTTATCCAAAAAAGATGTAAATTATAGCTCTCTTGTCTGTGCCCGGTACCATAGAGCTTTGGATGCTCAAGCAATGTCTTATGACTAAGGTCCTTATCCAAAATTCCAACAACAATAGTAGGCACAGAAGTATATATAACAGAATAAAAGACACTGCTCCAGTCAGTCAAAGCTTGAGTTGTTGAAAAAGCAGTGCATAATATATACCTGCATAAAGGAAGGAGAATGTAAGGACAAATTAAAATGGTTAGAGCTAGAGCAAGGGCCTATATTTCATTGCCTTTAGAATTCTGAAGTCATGGAGAATAGTGAGCATGCAACAGAGAAAAGGCAAAATATCAAATCCAATAGTCAAATATTTGTTAGACATTCAAAAGTATTCTATTGCACTCATACTATGCTCATTAAATAAAATTATTTATAATGAAAGGGAGTTGATGTGGAAGACAATATTATGGAAAGTTTCATAAATCCAGATTTTAATGCAATGAATTTATCAAAAGTTCAAAATTATTCTCGTGTGGGCTACTCATAATAGCTAAATATAGTTGCTTGAAAAACGTATGATAAGATCCAAGAGCATCAAAGTTGTACTTTCTCAAATTACAAAGACATTGCATTTCACATTCTATGGTAGTTGGAAAATAAAGTAATGTCACTCCAGTCAACATCACAATGACAGCCCATCAAAATTCCCTTGTTTAGCCTATTAACACAAAATAAAACAACATATCTAGATCAGTTACCAGATATAACAACTAGCAAGGGAATGATACCCCCAGAGAAAGCAAAACATCTAAAAACAAGACACCAGTAACGAAATGCTGAAACACATAATGCACCCACTGACCCACACCCACAGTGAAAACTTCAAGGTAAATTTCTCCATATTGGATTATTTAGGGACAATAGCCAAAACAATTGTATGTATTTGATAGAACAAGAGATAATGCACAATAATATGCTTACTTAACAACAGATTCACATATAAAGACCAGGTTGACATACTAGGACCCAAATCTGGTCATACATACCAGAACAGCATAAGTACAAAAACTGCATTTCTGTAGAAATTGTAGAGGACAAGATAACCAACACGCAAATAGTTCCAGTGTCCATGCACCAATAGTAGTCTTTTCAAAAATCGAAATTGTCCCATAGCAAAATCAGATGCCATCACTGCTTGTCGTCCTTCCTGACCACAGATTCCAACTCCAACATCCGCCATTTGAATCATTGAAACATCGTTTGCACCTATGTACAGTTTGCAGATTAAAATAATGAAAACTACTTGATAAATTCCTTGTAAACAAACAAGCACTTTAACTGAAAGAAAAGAGCACTTCGAAGAAGACGAGCATCCATGCATAACAGATTTTGTACACAATCAAAACCAAGCATGCTCCAGAACCATTAAAATATGCCTTTTTATTTTTCAGAATCTCTGCTCAGCGCTAACGTGAAATTGAACTCTCATGTCACATGGAAGTAGATTTGAGTACCCAATTTCCAGTGTTTCTGGCAGAAATTTTATCTGAAAGGCAAGGGTTTCTAGTGAGGAATTAATGTGGGCATTAGCAATGGGCAGCATAAATTCTAACAAAATGTTTCAAAGGCAAAGGCTGGAATTGGTAATTTGACCTGATATCTGCATGCTTTGCAAAGATAATAAGGAGTCTTGTTCAAATATTTTCCTACATGATAAAGGGGAAAATTACTCATAGAGGAGGTTTACTCTGAAATATAGGGGTTTCCCTCTAAAGATGGCTGATTGACTAAACTTTAGTTTTAGGGGATTTGGTAAGAGTAAGGAAAAGAACTTACTGTAGCACAATGTTCTTCTGAAAACTATGTAATGTATGAGAACAGTGGAGCTCCCAGGTTTTTTCACATGCTTCCTCATCTCTTGATTTGTTTCAGGACAGAGTCACTTATTTAGCGCCATCACGAGACAAGGCAGCTGGGGCTTTTGAAGTTTACACAAATGGGTAGGTTCAAAGGAATTGTGATTTGCAATTTAGGTTTCACATTAGAGGACAGCATGTCCTTATCTGCTCCTTTTTCAGCTTTTGATAATTTGAATAAGTTGTCTATTAATTAATCAAACTTCAAACAAAAACCAACTTCAATCAAAACAAGGGGAATGGATGCACAAGAAAGGAGTAGCTATGTCAATTTTAAATCTAGTTTGGCAGTACTTCTGTTTTGCGACGATTTGAACTTCAATGAATTCTCCTTGTTGATCCAGATATGAAAGATAGTCTAAACAAAGGTACACTAATAGTAATAAAAACAACCAACTTACCATCACCAATAGCCAGTGTCAAATCATCAGTACGACTCTTGATTAAATCAACAATCCCAGCTTTTTGCAAGGGTGCAACACGACAGCAAACCACGACTTGGCAAGAGGTTGCAAGATCATAAAGCTGTAGCAAGCAAAAAATACGAACTATAATTAAGTAATTAAATACATCATGAAATTCTCTTATAAAAAATACAAGTAGATCTAACGGTCTATAAAACAAAATAGGCGCCAGCGTATCAAAAGTGGTCAACAAGAAAACAAAAATGTATGACCAATACACACATATGCACAGAACCATCGTAATAAATCTTTTTTTATGTTCCAGCACTTGGCAATGAAACAAAGAAGCATACTACCAGGAATTATCACACAAAAAGACAACCGCACCTGTGATTCTAGATCTTTCTCAAGAATGTAAACCAAACTATTCCCATCAATAATTAGAGCCAATGGAGAAGTATTCAGTTCTTCCTCCTTTCCTGGGCTCCAAGACACTAAATCCACATTCTTTGAATCATCTGGTATCTCAAGATAACCACTTGCAGTATCCTTTTTCCGTAACAAGCTCTGATTCCCACCATATGCTGATGTGACAAAATATTTGGACTTTGCCTCAGCTAAAAGGTTTTTGCACTCTTGCTCTGAAGTCCCATTGATAATGATCAGCTGCATATCAGTGGTCAAGAGTTGGCAGGAACGCCCAATAGAGATTGCAGTCTCTTGCTTATCACCAGTTAAAACCCAAACTTTAATGCCCGCCTGACGAAGGGACTCAATAGTTTCAGGTACACCAACTTGTAATTTATCCTCAATACCAGTAGCCCCAAGCAATCTCAAATCACGCTCGATCAAAGTTGCTGTTTGACGTAATTTTGCAGATCTTTCAGTCAAAGTGGTACTAGCATCCTCATACTTTTGCTGCCACTCGTCAAGTTCTGCATCTGTTAGATCTCGTGCAGCCACAACCAATGTGCGTAAACCAAAAGAAGAATAATCAAGAAGATGAGTTTGAGTAGCAGTTCGGACATAATCATCCCCATCCATGCCTTTGGCCAAAATAGAGAACATAGAACTATCAGCACCTTTTACTAATACTTTGACAGAGTTATCAGGAAATCTAATTACAACGGACATTCTTTTCCGTACGCTATCAAATTCATGCAGACCCAACACATCCAACCTACAAATTGAAAACCAATATTAGAGAATTTTGAAATTAATTAAAAAAAAAAAAAAAAAAAAAAAAAAAAAACTCATCATGAGGAACATGATAATTGAATCTAATCTCATCTGCAACAAGTTGCATAAATACAGACATAAGAGAATAAGATAAACAACAGAAGGAAACAAGGAAATGTCAGTTAAAAAGGTAAGAAATATAACATCCAATAAACGGCTCAAACACACACACACACACACGAACACACAAAAACTTATGATAGTTATAATGAATCGTATACATCAATGTGGATATCACTGACATACTCATCAACAAGGAGGAGTATTGTAGTGGTGGAAATTGACTCCATCTAAAAACAGGAAAACCGGTCGGTAAAGAAGGAAAAATGTTATGTTAACATTAAATTTCCGAATAGCATTTATAACGAGCATTCTAAACATCCATGTTATGGTTATTCAGCAAGAATAGAATACAGTATACATGTGGAAAGAATATTGAAAATTTATAGTTGGAAGATTCTGTAATAATACCTTCTATGCATGACATTTCCATACAGAAGAAAAAAAAAGACTTAGATGGTACCCTTTCATATTAACCAACTTTGCCCCATATCATTCCATATGATGATTAGTGGAAGCAACTAAAATGTCCTTCACCTTTAAAATGGAAAAGGGAAGTCCCTTCCGTCTCCTTCTAAATCCTATGGCAACCACCACATCCTTCATCCTCCCCCATCATCTCCGAAAAAGAGGTCACAACCTTAGACTATGAGGACAGAACTAGCATTTCTCCTCCCCCCCCCCCCCCCCCCCCCCCCCCCCAACCCATTCCATCTCATATTCCCAGCACACTACCTCTCTCCCTTGCATTTGGTGTACATGCACTAGTGAAGCCTTTCTCCCCCGTCTCACCCATTCCATCCCATATTCCCAGCACACAATCTCTCTCTTGCACTATGTGTAAATGCACTCTAGCACGTATGAACCTTAAATCCATATCCAATTGATCCAAACAAAATCCAAAAAAACAATGCATATACATTTTATGTTTTAATTTGATGAGGGTCATGAATTTAAGCAACTTGTTCATATACTTCGGGGCTCAACCATTTCAAGAATCTTTTTTGGGCTGACATTGTTGTTGTTGATCTTCTAGGTTACGTATATTTATCATGCAAGAATCAAGATGAATCATGTTCAAATTGTGGTTCTTAACATCAAACATCTTACATTTAGGGAGCAGCTGAAACTTTGGGGTTTAGAAGTAGAAGAGGATAGAAATGAAGGGATGAATCTCAGGCAAGCCATGGAGCCTTATTGCTTTCACTTGGGATGATGGTAAGACAGGTAGGTAGGAGGAGATGTGGCAATGGACTGGTAGTGGGAGAGTAAGAGCCATGGGAAAGGATGAATGAAGAGGTGTGTCCATAAACATTATACGGGACCGTGGGAGGGAAAACAAAGTAGTATTTAAAGGTGAAGGGAATTAATTTAATTTCATTCTACTTTTTTCTGATTCATTCATTTTCTATTTTCTATTTAAAACTTCTGAATGCTATTGCTTATATTAAAAATTATACTTGCCTATAAGACAAGTTAAAGATAAGGAAGGTAAATTTGCTCTCAATAGAGGAAGAATGTAGAGTGCAAAAAATAAGGGGGGGGGGGGGGGGGGGGGGGGGGGGGGGGGTGGACAGACAATGATGGGAAACAGCCCTTACATATATTGAAAAGTAATCAAAGTTCTAAGAAACCCTAAAATATTTTCAACAGCAACACCAGGGTAATAACCCTATCTCTCCTTATAGAAACTCATGGAATATAAATAAGTCCAAAGAACAATTACAAAACAAAAAAATATAATACACACCAATTGCGTAAGTGAATATGCACAAATCATGTTATCCCCTACCTATTACACAATAAAGCACAATTATAATTAAGAAAGCATGTCAATTAATCAAACTTCCCCACTATCCCCCCCAGTGAGGAACAAAAACGGTTACACAAGTACCAGCCCTATCAGGTACATAGCTTTTAGCAGTATTCAGTATCATGATTAGAATAAAAAAAAAAATTAAAAACAAAGGAATTGATTACAGAGTACAGAACTACAGACAACTTAAATGCTAATGAAAGGGAGATGGAGGGAGAGAAATCAGGTGTCATATTCTATCTCCATGCTGATTGCCCAGTTTTAATTTGCTATATCAAACTGAGTATGACCTCTTACCTGAGCTTCTCCCCATTGACATCAATCACAATGTGACCAGAAGTGCGTTCAAAAAGGGTATATCCGTAGGCCGAAGCAGCAGCAACAAGAGCTTGCTCATCAGGAGATTCACCCTGGTAATCAATTGTTTCCATGTCTACTTCGACGTCATGTCCTGCATGCTGCAGAGAATTACTTTGATTGAAAATAGGAATAACCGTATTACATGCAGCCAATGTCAAGAAAAACTCATGAGCTGCATTTCTGTAATCCCTATCTGAACCTTTATGCAACAATCCCATAAGTTCAATATCAACATCTACTTCAAGCTTCGATTTCCATTTTTTACTAGGCACATATGTTACGCTAGTGGCTCCTGCAAACAAACAAATAGGGGTTATTAAGAGACTTAATTATTCAAACTTCTGTCAAAGAACTCTGAAAAAACATTCATAAACCAACAAGTACCTGATGTGCAGAAAGATGCAAGTTCTCAAGACAATTAGATTTAAATAATAAAATGTCAGTGTCAAACATGAGAGCCTGAGGCACTCTAAGAAATCATAAGTACACTTGAGTTCAAAATTTTAACTTCTACATCAAATTATAAAAGGTGATTATGTAATATACTGAAATCTTGGAGATGAAACTAAAAGAAAACAATGGTGATTCTGAGTAATAAAATATATATTAGAGGTAAATGTAAGACTAGGATTAAGAGTAAGATATGCTCGGAAAAAGATAATTCATTGTATCAGTGACTTAATTAAATAACAATAGGGCACATAATCCCAGGCATTTGACTGGCTGGACACTCCCAAACTAAAAAAATGGTAAATAAACAACTATTTAATATCTGATTACTCCTTTCCCTCTTATCTCCTCTATATTACACAACATTTCTAACCAACTCTGTACCCTCTAGCCTTCTAGGCCCGTCTACAACACATTACTACAAAACATAACCACTTGCTTTATCAGGGGTGGTGGATGGGAAGAAACAGAAACAAAAAGGAGGTCATCATCTTCCATATGTCCAGAATGTTCAGATCAATCCAGAACAAAATAGCATAACAAATTAAGCTATGAAAATGTAAGCACAAAAAAGAGTGCATCTAGAACT
The DNA here is from genome assembly GCA_026401315.1 of Dysphania ambrosioides. NCBI lineage: Eukaryota > Viridiplantae > Streptophyta > Magnoliopsida > Caryophyllales > Amaranthaceae > Dysphania > Dysphania ambrosioides. Next base: position 23,691,927 of record CM048670.1, read on the forward strand.
AGTAACACATACATACATTACACAACTACCATAAATCCCAAGAATTTTCAACGCCCTTTTCCGAAATGCACAATTTGTATACATTTCTCAATTGATGACATATAAATCCCATGACTCCTTAATCAATCAACATTTGCCACTTCAATAGATTAAATCCTTGCACACACCAACTTCTATAATATTTTTGCATCAACCACATATCTGCAAAAACCAATATTCTTTTACCTCAACTTTTATACATTGAAAAATCCCCCTCCCCCAAAATGTGCTAATTGGTATATGGTACTGTGGTACAAGTGGCACATTGCTAGGTAGCAAACCCATTCTGCGTACCAAAGCGTACACTGGTCACTATCAATAATAATCATACTACATTAAAAAAAAAAAAAAAAAAAAAACCAATAAGAAAATGATGCCCGAAGCATGAATGGGGCATTAAGCGAGCTTTGTGACCTCCAAACTCCGAGGTCCAATATATATGCTTATGAAAGGAACTTGAGGTCATTGAGGAGATAACTTTCAAAAAAAAAAAAAAAGATTATAGCATGGACGGCAACCACAGTATATGTCAACACAAAGCTTAATAACAGAGGCAAATATCCATGAATAAAAATGCCCACATAAAATTAGGTCCAACTCCATGGTACTATCTCACTAGTAAAGTCATCAAGATCTTCTCTATTATTCCCACATAGTTCACTATTAAAATCCCTCACGAAAGTCACAAGAGTCCAGACAGGCTCCAAACAAATCACAAATCCTTACTGAAAACTAGAGATTGAAAATGGATAGAATGCAGATGTGGTCATTGCAAAATCAATATTAGTACCTGGTGAGATGTCAAAATATTTTGAAAGAATCAAGAGGGAAAGACAAAGACAAAGATTTGTACCAACTTAGACAAGTCATATACTCCGTAAAGAAGATTTTAAAAAAGAAATTAAGATGGCTGAAAAACCAAGAGCAAAATTACATCATCACTATGTGCATATTAATGAGAAAATAAATATGCACGGAGGAAATGGAGAAATAAACATAATCCAATCATGAGACTAGTTCAAATATAGATTTATCAATTGGAAAAGTACCTAGAAGCTTGAGAAGAACATGCATCAGATAAAATTACAAGCAGAGCTCTGGTTACCTGAAAGGCTCTGACCTGGTGAAGGAGCAGCAGCAAAAGAAATACTCCCATACATCTTTCCGTGAATACTAGCTGTCCTGAATTCCATTTTGTTTTGTGTTAGTGTCCCAGTCTTATCTGAGAATATGTAACGTATCTGACCCAAGTCCTCGTTTATGTTCAAAGATCTACATTGGAACCTTGAGTCACTACTGCTATCATACATATGTGTGTCTCCTATCATGAAATAAGATTGCCCTAGCCTGACCAACTCCATAGTGATATAGAGTGAGATTGGTATCATTATCTGAAAGACTATAATGGAACTCAAGAAAGCAAAGAAAGTCTCCATAGCAACCCCGTAGTATTTATAATTTTTTCCTTCCTTTCTTCCACTTGTAAAATATCTTTTCCGGTAGTAAGGTAACGTGTCAAGCTGCTCTTTGTGGCGCTGAAGCCACAGACCCATTCCAAGAGCCACAACTGAACACATGATAAGAAGAAAAACCGACAACCATAGTGTTTCCCGGTTCATATGACTTTCAAGTTTGCTTCTCTTAGCTGAGGATGCTGCACTATTCAACATTGCTTTAGTTTCCTGACCAGTGTATACCACAACACCAATCACCCATTCTGTATTCTTAAGCTGACAACCACGTAAAATGATGTTTGATTGACTAAGGGGAAACTTATGCCCTCTAAAGTCCAAATTGGCAGTGAACTCATAAATATTCCTATTTGGTTGTTCACATCTGACCAACCCCAAAACTGTCCCTCCTTCTGCAATTACCGATGCTGTTTCTTGCCTTGCGTACCTAGTCTTCAAATTAGACTCACCATCCAAATTCATTGTTTGAATGTAGGCAATGCCACTCGTATCACTCGTTCCCAGCAATACCATGTCACAAGGAATAGTCTCATCCGCAAATATCTTCACAACCTCACCAGCCTGGATATCCTTCCACTTTTTCATATCGAAATTTCCTGATTGAATCACAAGAGCTTCCCTATTATTTTCTTTCTTGTCCGACCTGTGTCTTCGCCAGTCTTCATAACCATCTTTTATGGCAGTTACACTAAGCACAAAAAGGAGAGGAAACAGAGACACAGTCCTTCCAAAGACCGCCAGCGGAGGAAGTTGGTTGAGAGCAGCTATGGCTAGGAAATACAGATAAGCAACCCGGTGAAACTGGATGAACAGATTTTTGGGCAAGAAATTGAGCAACGTATATTTGCTGGTACGGATCTCATTACTAGAGAATTCATACTTATCGTTTGTCCTCTTTGGATCACCAATTAAAACTAATCTGGGACTTTGATCGCAGAAAATATTGTCATCCAACGGCTCACTCTTATTATAAACAGCCTGAGTCTTTCTCAATTTTTCCTGCACCCTTGACGTAGTACCAGAAATCTCAAAACTAGCAGGAAGACTAGTTTGTTCCATTCCACCCCACGACACGAGGGGCTAGCGGTCCTGTGAGGGGTGTTGCAAAGACGATAGCCCGGGGAAGCGAGAGCTTAGGGATTAAAAAAAAAACTGCTTATTCCTAGAGTCAGGAGAAGGGGGGCTCTGTACCGCCCTATTGGCAGAAGTAGTGACAATAACGACAGTAGTCTCTTCACCCTCTTTCACCTCAAAAAGGTTTAATTCTGCCTCATAAGTGGAAGACGAAAACAAGGCATTCCGCACAAACTAACTCTAAACCGATGCTTAGGACTGCATAAAAAGAAAGTTCAAATCATTCAATTATTGGCTCAAACACAAAGAATAGGCTAAAATGCACATCGGAAAAACACTCACAAATTTAACAACACCCCCACCAACTCCCTCCAAAGCCTCATTCAAGCGATCGATAGTGATCCATTCAATACATAATCCGCACTGCCATCGTAAAGCTACCCCTCTGGAACTACACATTAATTAATTTTAAAAGTAACCAAAAAGAAGCTGATCATTAATTTCATTTCTAGTATACGATACCTCACCCAAAGACCCTTCTTATAGGTTTTTACAACAAACAATTGAGGGAATCTTGTTCAACAATTACCCTAATTTCACCCAATGTGGCACCGCATCACATAAATCAACCAAGCTAGTAACTTTTTTAACCGCAGTAAAAAAGAAAGAGCAGAGAACAATTAGTGAAAGCTAAGTAGGAGGCGGTGGAGGAGAGAGAGAGGACTGACCTGTGCGGTAGCGATGAAAGAGGCGATCCACAACGGAAAACACAGACAATTCCAATAACTGTAGAGCCCAAAACAATGCGCGAGTCGATAATTGCGGGAAACCTGTGTGGATTGGAATTCGAATTGTGGCGAACTGAAAACGATGACAAATTTTACAATCACAATTGGCAGTGTTAAAATCAATCAGAGAAAAGTGTCTGATTCAAATGACGCCAGATCTGATGGCGAAGGTTGAGATCAATGGGTGTGTATTTATAGATAGTGACAACTGAGAAGAGTCTCAAAGCTTTGATCCGAATATTGAAGGCCTACAATCAAACAAGAAATCTAAGCCACCAGATTGGGAAATGCATACTATGTATGGCAATACAACTATTCTCGTTTAAGTCTTCTTATAGTCTCATGTCATGTCATGTGTTTTTTGAGGTGGAATTGTGGAACTGTGATTATTCACTAACTAAGCATAATGATATTTAATAATGATATTTCTCCTTTTTATCTATTAATACCACACATCTATACCGTCTATTTAATAATACTTGTATTTATTTTAAAATATTCCTTATAATGTTACATCATTAAGCTTAGAGAGAAAGAGACTAATGTTAAGTTCCCTCAAGGTACTATCCGTAACCAATTTATGATCTCAAAAGAAAGGTTTTGGTACCATCACCGTACCATTGCCCATTACCACCTTTAATCCTTTACTTAGGAACTTAACATTGCTCGTTATTCCTTGTCAAACATTTGAGGAGTCAACCTTAGGTTCAACACAAATGAAGTTATGAACATCATACCCGTGCGGTGCATTGGCGGACCAGGTTATTAACTTAGTGAGTCAAGTGCTGTAATACCCCATATTTTAGACATTATATTAAGAATATTTTAGTACAAAATAAATAATTTAAAAATTATTTTGGCACCAATTATAATTATGGAACTTCATTTATATATTTATTTTATAAATTTATTAAGAAAATTATTTAATTTTATAAATAAATATTTAATTCCTCAATTATTCCATTAAAATTCTCAAAAAAAGCCCTCTAAAATATCCAAAGTATCCACTTTTATTCTAGAATATTCTAAAAGCTTTTAAAATATTATTCTTAACAAAAAAATATAGTTTAATATATTTATAAAGATTATTTTTAATTTAAAATGGATATTGTTGAAAATTTGATATATTTACCAAAGAAAAAAATATATATATTTAAAAAAAATCGACTATATCTAATCATGGTCAGCTACCATGATTAGAATTTAAAAAAAATATATTTTATTATTATATATATTTAACCCTAATTTAAAGGATAATTTTAGTTGAAAAGATAATTTTAAATTAAAAATAATAGATTTTCAAAAAAATAATAATAAATTCTATCCTTATCCTATCATTTTTCTATGATTTATATTTCTAAAAAAAAATTTATGATTATAAAAGTTTATCTTTTTTAACTAATTCTAATTGGTTTGTTTTGAATTAAATAATTTTAATTGGTTAAATTATTTAATAATTTAATTATTTTATAATTAAAAGATTTTTCTGAAATTTTGAGGATAATTATCAATTTAAATTCATATTTATCTTTTAGTGTTTTAAAATCCTAAAATTTATCCTAATTTCTACCATAAATAGACCCTTAAATCTCACCTAATTCTTCACACAAAAATCATTAAACTTTCTCTCAAATTTTTTCCCTCTCTCTCAAGCCACTCTTCGGCCATCTAGTGCCACCAACAACCACCAGCCTCCGTGAGCATCCTATTTCCCTAACTATTTAATTGTTTTAATTATTTTGCAAACTGTTTGATTCTTAAACTATTTCTAAACGTAATTAAAGTTTCAATATTATATGCATAATTATTGTGTTGCATTGTGTTGATTAGTTTATCTTAACTTGATAGGAGGATCAACTTGAAGTTTAGTAAAGAGTTGCTAGAAAGTACTAGAATTTAAGGTATGTATATGTGTTAAATCTTTTTATGTGCAATTGAATATATTATTTTGTGAATTATATTGTGCTAAGATATTTTTAAATATATGTTTATATATGGTTATTTATTTGAAATTTCGATAACAAAAAAAAGGGTGATATACATTTACCTTATTTTATTTAATATGTATCATGTTTCAAAAGGGCCGAATGGCATTTGAGATTTTATAAATTTCAATGAGCTTTAATAAATAAAGCAAGGTATTTGTATTTAAAGGAGTTATAAAAGAAGAGTTATTATTATTATATATTATCACTTGATTTCATAATCAAAAAGGGTCCATGCTTCAAAGTCCACTTGTTGGCAAATAAAAGGAGACTCCAAGGATAGATCCGTGATGAGATAACTAACTTTAAGGGGTGTGCACATTTAGGATCAAGGAGGGGATATAAGAAGAGGAAATTATTTTTATTAAGTGTTTTAATAATTCCATTTGTATTGGATTATTATAAAGGAAGGTTCGAAGTTTATTAATATATAAGAAGGCAAGTTTGAAATAAAGGGATTTAAAAGTCAAAGTATTTTTTATCATGTATACGTACACAGTGTTTTTACACTGATACATATTTTCCTATTTGTTTTGGTTCGCCCTACTTATCATTTATGATGAGTAGGTTTGCAGGAATAAATGTGCATGGGAGCATTACATCAAGGGGCACATACTAGTTAGGAGTTTTATAATTTTTCTTAATCAACTTTTGTACCTTTGGATAATCAAAATTATAATTCTTTTTAATAAATAAATCGAGTTTTTCTTCCGCTGCAGTATAGTAATTAGTTAGTACAGCCGAAGCGTGGTGATACGTGGCGGTAATACCCCTAAGTTACTAAAATTACTATCATTATTATTATTATTATTATTATGTTAGTAATTTAACCCCCCAGAAGAAAAACAACAACTCAATTTATTAAAAAAAAAAAAACTCAAAACACCCCCTTTCTCTCACACAGTCACACTTAGAAGTCTCAGTTTCCACAGCTCTCCTCCCTAGCTCGACAGGACCCAGAGGCTAAGTTTGATTGGGTGAGTGTCTACATTGATTTACTCTTTTCTTATATTTATTTTTATTCATTTCATTTACTAATGATTCTTCACTTGTCTTGTGTAATGATTAATGATGGTGCTCTTGTGTAATGACTGAAAAAGTTATTTGCTTAGCGTTAGGATGACATTTGTTGATGTAGACAACTCGTTATGAACCTCAGATTACCCATGCTTGAAACACTCCTGACTCACACCTCTAAGGCTCTAATGACAAATCACCTATTTCTTAATAGTGAAACTAAGACATTTTTTTGAAACTCTTGAAGTTGAAATTGTATTGTGTAGGAAGCTTATTCGGTATTCCACACCAATATTCCCTTTGGGCATCCTTGAAGACAGGCCCCCAGAGGTTGAATCAATTGGGTGAGTGTCTGCATTAATTTACTCTTTCCTTATATTTTTTTTATTCATTTCATTTACTAATGATTCTTCATTTTGTTTTTATTTTATACTCTTTTAACATTTGGATGTATTTTTTTTAATATTATTATTTGGTAAAAAAAATTACATATTTGATTATTGATTGTGACTCACCAGGCGAAAAATCTTAGATTAGCCACTAATGTAGTGCCTAAGAATACAACCTAAAGAGCGTTTGGTACTGTGAAAATCCTCCATCCCTATGAATAATCCATGCGACCATAATTGGATATTTCATAACTGACTTTATATTTTTTTAGTATCAATGATAAATCAATTTGAAATTGAGAGGAGTTGGACGACTAACCAATGACTAATAGTGGTTTTGGGTATGATGTCTTTTTCCTTGAAACCATGACTATTTTTATTTATTATTATGTCCCAATGTTACAACAAAAATCACACCATTCTCATATTAGTTTAGCTTTTATTTATTTTTAAAAATATGAAAATAATAACTTGATCAAAATCATCTAACAAACAAACAAAGAATTAGATAAGAAGGCCTATTAGCTCAGCTGGTTAGAGCGTCGTGCTAATAACGCGAAGGTCGCAGGTTCGAGACCTGCATGGGCCAGCGTATAAGTTGATTGAACCCCTTGGAATGTCGTACTCAGTTCCCCCTCTTTTTCTGTGTTTTTTTTTTCAAGATATGCTAAAGTCACTGCTCCCATGGGATGATATCGTCTCGTGACACAGAAACTTAACATAACCCTATGTGGTCAAGTCTCCCGGTGGCGTGGTTATCAAAACTTAGTGAAACAGCCCAATCAAATTACAAAAGAAAAAAAACTGAGCCACTATTTAATAAAAATGAAGAAAAGTTGCAGTATACGAGAGTATACAAACTATTTCTTTTTTTTTTTTTTTTAGCAAAGGAAACAGAAAACAAATATCTTAGGCACATAACATCTTAGGCACATGATCTAGCAGTCATTTACAGAAAACAAATAGAGTATAAAAACAATTTACAACTCCTTAATTTACTACTAGGTAGAGGGACTAGTTACATGTAATCCATAGGGAGCTCAAAATCATCTCCCAAATCTTTAGTTCTTGGGTTGAACTTCTGCTTATTTGACTTTCTCCTTGATTTACGATATTTAATTGGTCGGGTCGATTCTTCTTCCTTTTCACGGTATTCAAGACCAGTATTTGATGTCCCGGCATTCTTTGCACCCAAGAAGCCCTAATAAGAACAAGGTTGAGAGATTCAACCAACATGGATTTATCAGAATTGTGCATATTTTTGTGAAACGATGATTAAAAGGTCAAATAGCTTCCAAAGAAACAACTCTATTCCTTCAAATTCTACACTGATCACTAGCAGTATACAAGACAGATAAATAGGGTAATGGACTATTGGTCTAAAGGATACTTTTCTTTTCGAATGACAAATACACAAGAACCTCAAGTGATTACGTGCTGATAAAGGTTCATCTTCTCAGATTCCGTTTAGCTCAGTCGAGTCAAGAAATCAAGTAGTCTAGAAACTGGGTAAGTTGCTAATTTGCTGCTTCAAATCTATTAATGAAGTAGTCTAGAAACTAGGACCTAAACTGTCGGACACGAGCATTTACTTGACCTAAACTGTCGGACACGAGCATTTACTTGACCTAAACTATCAAAGACGAGCCCGCAAACTGAGATATTAAAGTCCTCTGAAAAAATAACTCCCCAAACGAATATTCCACATCATAATCTCATCAGTTGCAGTAAGAAACTTCATAAATCATTACCTTGGTTAACCTTTGGATACGTGAGGCAGCTGCTTCATGCACTATGATGACATCAGAAACTACTTCTAGTACATCTTCAGTAAATAGGGCGTAAGTACTTACCTGAAATCACCAAGATGGAAAATCAAACTCACTGATACAAGACGACTTATAACCCCTCACCCGACAAAGCCCTACTTTCTAATCAAGCCTCTGAGTGGACCATGTATTCAATTTATATAATGAGCCAATTTACATGAATATAGGATCATTAAACTAAAACCCTATTCAAGGGATTTGTAACATTTTTTTTTTTTTTAATAAACTTCATGATTGATGAACTTGCTCTGAGGCTTGGGGGAACTTTCAAGAGAATCAAAGCCCAACTCATAACATGACAGACATCAACCATAAGTTCATTCCAATTATTATGATAAAACCACAAGTGCCCTACCAGACTTGAAGGAATAACTGAATAACCAAATGCATCGAGCTCAAGAGACTCCACAGCACCAGAGTTGATGTTGAAAGTGTAACCACGAACCTAAAAAAGTAAATAGTTTATTTAATTCCAATTGAGCCTTGAGTTAATCACATTTGTCCCCTGAACAAATTAGTAGCAGACAAAAGTCTAACCTTCCCCAAATTTCTTCGTCTGGGTGTTAGAATATTGTACCCTACCTAACAAAATGGCAACAGTGAGATCTCACATCATAAACTTGAAGCATACAAATATTTTTCATGAATTCAAATAAACAATGAACAAGCCTCCTAAATATATTTACAAAAACTTATAAGCAAAAAATCACAATTCACAGCTGGAAATATACATTTGCTGTAATATTCCTGAATCTAACTTATTAGCACAATTTCCGCAAAGAGTAGATAGTGTATTGCTACAATACCCAAACTCAGAAACAACCATTGTTCTCAAGCGAGACAATGTTTCATATGTTTTCCAGGTATACATGACCACCAGTTACCCCCTTTCCCAAACAAAAGAGAGGAGGATACAGATAAGAAGAAGGAACGCGGTGCATTGGATTTGACAGGTGACAAAAAAGCAAGAGATATTACATTATTAAACATACTCAATGCAAGAGTGAATTGTAATATTAATTCATTTCAGCTATGTTCTACATCCACCATCACACTAGTTCACCACCATATCACCCTTGTGCATATTTTTACAATGCTAATATTAAAAATTTATCGGTGGCTTCCACCTTTTCCCCAAAAAATCCCCAAACAGGTTCGAATGTAATAATAAGATAAAACGGCAAACATACCAAGGTTTCCAGTCCAACTGTTCTAATTTCATTCAGCATAAAGTTGTCCTCCTGGACAAGCACTACATCACCAACCTGTAGACAATTGAAAATACAATCATGATTGAGAAAAACTGAACTATGATTCTTCAACAGTTACTTCTATTGCTTTTGCAAATAAAATATAAAATGGCCAACAGGTGAATTGGTGAATCTTATCACAAAGGGAGATATACTAGAACTCCTATACACTTGTTTAGCCACGACTTGTCCCCTGTCTCTCCCCTCTTTAACTAATCAGAAAGAAAAAAAACCCCTCTTCCACCTAATTCAGCCTGTCTTTCACAATTTCACCAATATAAATTGAAAGCCAGTCATAGGCAAATGGAAAAGATGGCAAAAGTCTGAAGCCATGTTACATTTAAAATTCAACAAAGATTTCATTTCAACCATGGTTGAATACACTGAAACCAAGATAATAACTTCAGCCACATGCTGTTCTTAAAATAGTATAACTATGATATGGCTCATGATTACCACCAGAGCAACCATTAACAGCAATATGAACAGTGGCTGATTTAAACAAGTGAAGCAGAATAAGAGGACAATCAAACCAACATTGCTCTTGTGATCTGAGAATAAGTCCAGCTACAAATGTTAATAATTTACATACTGTAATTTAGAGTGGGAAGTGGATAAAGAGAGCCAATGTACAATCTGCATGTAGCAACAGACAGCTGAATGATTCGAATTTGTATGCTACTTTACAAATACATTTTTAAAGCCTGACCATTTGTAAGAGGGAACTTACATACCTTATAAATATCTTCAAGTAGAAATCTACCAGACTCGGAAGAAAGCAAGTTTGGCTTGACTTCTACCTCCAGCACTGCCCACTGAAATGCATAAACAACGAGAACAAAGGGTATTGAATGGTCTGAGTACATATGTAATGAAAAGGAAAAGAGAATCAAGCATATAAACAAAAAATTAGAAAGGTTTTCCATATTCCAGGTCTATGTTTGGTCACAGGAATACTACAATGTGTCTTAAGAAGCTGAACTACTTGAGCTTCAGAATCTTCTATTCACTTTCAGAATTCAGCTTAAAGCCAATCAGCTTGCTGATTAACAAATTCAGAAATGCCTTCCATTTAATAAAATTCGCAATTAGTCAGTGACTGAGCAAAGAATTTGGGGAAGGTTTAGAACTTTAGATCAAATATGAGGTCACTAAAAAAAGAGGGACGTGCTTATCAGGTATTGTACATATAGACATGGAAAAATGAGAATATTCAAAAAGACAAAGCAAAAGTTTATAAGACCACTTGGAAGTGAGAATAATCTAATTAACCACTACCACAATGAGAAAGCCATTAACGAATGACTGACTCGTATTCATGACCAAAAGATCCCCTGAAACTTAAATACCATGAGGGTTTATTTCATAAACATGGAAATATCAAGGACCACCACTTTTGAGAAGACAACCATACAGCATGAATGATGAACCCCCTTGAATAATATGTTCAATAAGTCAATAGATGATGAACAAGAAGGGACCTAAGTGCAAAGAGAGATATATTCATGGCTAAATCACTGATTGCAGAGTTGAATGAACCCATGAATGAAATCTTGATATTGAAGAGAGCTAGTTGTTTTCCTAACAATGGTTGTGATTAACATTTTAGAGAGAATAGGAGGTGAGGGAAGGAGGGAAGGGGGAAGAGGGAAGAAAAAAGAAGGGACTAGTTTTCCAATGTAAAATCTTCCCAGCAATAGAAATGATGGTTTATCAAAACAAGAACGAAAGCAGATACCTCCAATGCCCTCCACCCACTCTTCATTCAAACAACTTCAAATGGACTCCTCACTCTCGCTTCCTACCAAGTACCTTAAATCAAACACACTTCAAACAAGGATTGAGGATCACACATGTAGTGTGGCTAATTCTAGGGTACTCAGACTCTTAGTAGGTTTCGGACTTGTAGGAAGTGTCTAAAACTGATTCATAAAAGTTTTCAAAGCTTTCTATTTAAAATTAGAAACCTGTATAAGTGTCGCACACTGGTGACTCAAGACGATTGGCAAAGGTACAAAATAGATTACGATTCTATCTTTCTTGAAAGAAAATTGTGCAAGTAAACTAATTCGATGTTCCAATTTGCAGTTTAGAGACATGAATTTATCTACAAAATGAGAGACACTGACTTCGTCTAACAAAACTGTATAAACTTACAGTAGCAGTGTCGACCCAAAGCTGCGATACAAATCCCAAACTCCGAGCTGATTCAATCCCAATCACTTGCCTGGCAAGAATGCTTGATCGCTTCATCAACTGCTTTCTACTCCTAGATTCCAGCTTCCCCGTAGGCTTTGGCTTGGGCTGTAAATGTTCCTGAGCCTGGTCATCCTCCATCTCCAAATCATTGTTTTTCCCATTATCTTTAATAGCCATCAAATCCTCAGCTATGGAAACTCTAGGTTTACCTTCCTCCGATTGAGGTTCGTCGAAATTCAACATCCGAAGCTCGTCATTCCGGCTTTTCCTCGCATCATCCAAAGCTTCATTTTCAGTGAGCAAACCAAGTTCAAAGTCTAGAAGCTTATCTTCACCATTTTGCAAACCCAATTCAAAATGATCATCCCCTCCTCCTTCTAACCTCAACCCAGAACTGGAACCAAACGCATTCGAGCCAGACACACCCAGGTTTGCCACAATAAGTTTACGATGCCTAGAAATCCTGGCGCATTTGCTGTTCGATAAATGATTCAAAAAAGAAGAATCTTTGTACCCAGTTAACAATTGTGATGCCAAAAATAGCGGCTTGATGTTCCAACTAAATTGAGCATGACCTGACTTTGGACATCGAATTGCTTTGGCAGCAGCAGATTGAATACAGTCCCACATTTTTAAAGTTCAGGACTTTTTATGCGTAGATTATGGTTAGTAGCTGAATTATTTTTCAGCTTTGAATTACAATTTCATATTGTAAACTCAATCCTGCCCAACAACAGGAACCCACTTAACATTCGAACAATTTAATTTTCACAAAAATACAATATGAAAATGAAATTAATACTCACAAAATACATGATATGGTAGAAAATCCATCTCAAAGATAAAGAGGTTTAGGAAGATAGAGAGAATATACCCAAGGCAGTGACTGTCGCGAGAGGAAAAGATAATGGATGAAAACCCACTACTCCCTGGCCACTGTTAACTCGTGGAACCAGATTAAGACGTGAACTCTGATTTGCGATTGACTTTAAGATTTTATATTCTCTCCACATAAAGCGTATTTGATTTGATTTCTCATTGTTCTTATTTTAAATGTTGACAAGCATATCCTAATACTTCATGGGGAAATGCTAATTGTCTTGGCTAAACCCTTAAGAAACATAATAATAATAATAATAATAATAATAATAATAATAATAATAATAATAATAATAATAATAATAATAATAATAATAATAATATTATGTTATTTTACAATGTATTTTAGAGAGGAATTCTATCTATTTTCTTTTAGTTGCCTCTTCTTTTTTTTTTACTATCTTGCTCTATTTCCTTAAAAGAGTTTATTAAATATACTACGATCGGTTTATATATACTACATCTCATCAAATTTTCGAAAACGGGACAAATTAAAAATTAATACTTGATACCAATACAGGTCATGAATATAAAAATAAAAAAAAATACATTTTTGTTTCTAAAACAATTGTTAGTTATTTTCCACATCAACAGGAGGCTTCTCCAACCCTATGCCCCCTCACTTTTCCCTCCAAAACTTGGTGGTCGATTATTTCTCCGAAGAGCCGTGAGTAGGGTTTGCTGTAATCCCAGAATGAAATGAATCCCAACAAGAGGAGGTTGCGTTGGAGAGGCGATGTCAATCATGCAAACATAAAGAAGAAGAAGAATTGTGGTGTTTGGATTGACCTAATTCAATTGCCTCGTAAAGCTGATGACAGTACTTCAGGTTACGAGTGGCTCGTATCCGACACGCCTTACACAATCGGGCGGAGTAATCGGGTCGCCCATTTAGTATTCAATGATCCCCGCGTAAGTAAGCAACACTGCCAGATCTTATTCGATTCCTTGCTTAAGAAACTGTACCTATTTAATGGCGTATTCTCTGCTTCTTCGGGTTGCTGCATTGTTGACCATTTTAGGGATAAACTGATTGGTAATGAAAATGATAGCAATAAGGATCTGAAGCATGATTTTTGTTGCGGGTGTACATATGATTTCAGGCCTTCGTTGAATGGTGTGTTTGTTAATGGTGTTAAATTAAGCGCTGGTGTGGCTGTGGAGTTGTGCGTTGGATTTGTGGTTATGCTTGTTTGTGCTAATTTAAACTGTACTTATGGCGGCTTGGAGTCCTCCATTGGGTTTATGGTTCGGAGTTTTGTTTTCCATGATGATGATGAGGAGTTTTTAGTCAACAAGAGGGTTTTTACCTCGGGTTTTAGGGGTTTGGGTGAAGTTGTTGGAAGAGAAAAGGCTCTATTGGCTTGTTGCAATCAGATACTGAGTAGTGATGATCCCGTGTCTTGCATTAGACAGTGTATAGCTTCCTGCTTGTCTGTTGATCGGTCATATTATAGCGTCGTTGAGGGAAAAAAGTCGCTTGGATTTGAGCCAAGTAGTAATACCAAGTCTATGAGTATGACTGTTGAGAATGTGGCAGTTGGGAAGCAACAACCCTTTGAGGCTGTTGATGTCAACGACAGCAGAGGTTTGAGGGCTAGTGAGGTACGGATAACTACTAATGCTGTAGACGTAAGTGAGAATATGGTTTCATCAGTTTTAGAAGCTTGCACTTCATATCCAAACGGGTGTACTAATGCTGGCTTCAGTAAAAAGATTGCTTATTCTTCGGAACAAATGTGTGTGGATGAAATGGATCATGTTCCTTGTGGAGCTATGAGGCAAACTGAATGCCAGGTGAAGGTTCCTCCACCACCTGGGAAGAATTTTTACTTAAACGGCCTTAAAGGCATGCATCAAGGTTCTTCTGGACATCAAATAGTTGTTTCCTTGCCGGAACTCCTGCATCCTGTTGATAGCATCTCCAGAATGTTTATTGCGACTTTTACTAGTGATATTGAATGGTATAGTTTCCTGTTCTTTTTCGATGTACATATTTATCTCTTTTATTAGTTGTTTCATATTCTGGTTTACATGCCTGGTATCGTGTCTTTGGCAGGTTTTTGTCTTATTGTGACATTCCTTCCCATCTGCCAGTTACAGTGGCATGCCATAATACTGAGAGATGCTGGAGTGGGGACTGCAGTAAGAGATCCTGTGAGCCATATCCCAACTTCCCTAATCTAGTTGTACTGTGAGTTTTACCTCCCATTCTTATTTTTTGATAAAAGGGAGTCCCTGCTCTAGTGCTTTATGTGATACATTCTGAAGTGACAGCTTGATGTTCTGTACCTGGTCTTGCAGAATATTGATATTTGCTGTGATAGGTACCCTCCTTTTCCTGAGGCAATAGCATTTGGGAAGGATCGGAAGAATCGGGGTGTAGGTTGTCATCATCCAAAGTTCTTTGTTTTGCAAAGAGAGGATAGTATGCGTGTTATAATTACGTCTGCTAATCTGGTGGCTAAGCAGGTCTTCACCAGACTTTTCTTTAGTTTCAACTTATTTGGAAGGCATTGATTTTGGACCTTTTTGTCACCCTCCCCCCCCCCCCCCCCCCCCCCCCCCAACACACAAAAAAATATTGAATTTTCTACAGATTTATCTTCTCAATTAAATAACATGCACTGATTATGACAAGCTAGCTTTGTGAATTTTTATATCGTTTTTAGTCGTGAACGATCTGATGATTACAGCAGGATCAAAACACTTACTTCCTTGTAGTCTTGTACTTTTCTGCTCTCCAACTTTGTCAATGTCTTATCTGAAATCTGTAGCCTATAACTTTTTGTCTATAAATTATAACAGTTTAGTTGCCTGCCCCCTTCACTATGCAAGAAACTTCAACTTTGGAACTTTGTAAAAAGCTGGTCTCGTGCTCAATTGCAAAACTTTGATTATTACATATGGAGTTTTACTACCCTCCCACTTCTTTTTTTTTTCTTCTTACAATCCTCACTGACATTCTTTAAGTTTCATTGTTTATGCTCCTAATATGTTTATGCAATTTGATGTAATTTATTTTCTTTTCTGTCCCCTGCAGTGGCAGAGTGTGACCAACACCATTTGGTGGCAAGATTTTCCATTCAGACAATCCCCTGACTGTACACCCCTTTTTAACCAGCTTAATGGAAGTATGAAAAAAGATATGAGATCCGACTTTGCTGCTCAGTTGGCAGGGTTCATGGCAACCCTTGTGACTGATGTTCCTAGTGAGGCCCATTGGATTGTCGAGTTGACCAAGTATGACTTTGGAGGGGCTAATGGCTATCTAGTTGCTTCGGTTCCTGGAATTCATTCATATAAATCTTTGTCTGAAACTTCACCTGTAAGTTCATCACAATTCACAATTTTTGTCCCATAGTTTCTTATTGTGGGGTCTGAAGCTTGTATTCGTTGTTCATTGACTGACCATTTTGGCTAAAGTTGTCAGAATTAGATTTATGTAATAGTACATTAATATTTTGGACAACAAACAACTTTCTATATTTTGATCAGTTAATCAAACCAATGATTTTACATACTAGTAGTCAAATTGTACTGTCTTAAACTTATTCATATCATAAAGCTGAATTGTATGCCTGCTCTCCAATTTGTTGGAATTGATGAGTTGTAATGGGAATTTTGTTGGCAGGCTTCAAATTAAATGGGTTTACAAGCAGCCTTGTAGTTAGATTTCTACGTAGCTTTTCTAGTCCATTCACATTCTCTTTTGTTTGGCTTTTTTCTTGTGGCAGGCCTGTAAATTTAATTGCAGTGAACTGTTGCTTGGCACTGTTGAAGCATGTGTTGTTGGTTTAAGTTATCTTTTCCGGGCATCAGTTGACTCAAATGGTCTACAGCTTAAGAAGTTGGCTGCTTATCTTGGCAAATCTGCTGAAAAAGGATGTAGAATGTCAGAGATTCTTCTAAGAAGAGAAAAAAATGTATCTTCAGATTCCAATGCTGTGAGTGTTGTTGTTCCTAACCATGCGGATATTTCTGAAGGAGGTTGGTTGACACTCTGATGATAAGCAGTTATACTTTCTTACATTTCTGTTTGTGTAGACTAGTTCTATGTTTGTGTTGCAAATGATGGTTCCTTTGAGTCCTTAAGCTTTCTCCGCATTCTTGGTTTCCTCTTAACATGTCCAGTAGTATTTATTAATTCTCTACCCAGTCTTATTTGAGCAAGATTTTGGAAAATTATTTCTCTGGAGTCTGGAATGAAGTTTTTGATAATAGTTTGGATGCTCCATAGTCATAGTGGTTGCTTATTCTTTTAGGTTGTTAGTATATTTTTGTTGTGCTCTGTTGATTTTTCCACTCAATTCTTTCCCTAGATTGTGTACAACTTGGATTTCTTCCTCGAGCTGTTGCAAAGTGGGTCTCTCCACTGTGGGATATGGGATTTTTTAGATTTTGTGGACATCTGTGTCCCATGGAAGCTCTTGCTGCTGCTTTTGGGGAAAACAACCTAAAAGTGCAATTAATTCTTCATGTATCTCAGGCATGGTATTTAGTGCTAAACAAACATCCTTTTGTTATATTGGCATTTGATAGTTGCATGATTAGATTTGTATTGAGTCCTACAGGGGCCCAACTTTGTAGACATACCAAAGAGGATGGAACCTAAACTTGCTGTTGCATTTTGTTCTCTTGTGGCTTCACTTCAGAGGTGTACTGGTCTCTGGCGAATGGAAGAGGTGATATTATTATGAGTTTGATCAAAAGACCAAACTTCCCCTCTCACCAATTTTATTGTGAATGGATTCTTTTAGTCTCTTCCACCTTTGTCAAGTATCTTGCTGCATTTTTCAGGTGCTACATCAATATAAATGGCCTGAATCTTTGGAGTCAGATTTCATTTATGGTAACTGTTGAGTGTTTTGCTATTGAATTTCACAGGTGAGAGGTTGAAGAACTATCTGACTTAGTTTTTATGTTTATTTTATTTCTCCGGTATATTTTCCAGGTTCTTCGTCTATTGGGACGTCAGTCAGTGCACAATTTCTAGCAGCATTTTCTGCAGCTGCTGGTAAGAGATCTCAGGATGTATATGATTCAGAAGAATCTGATCCAGAGGTGAAAGAACTGTGCTAGTTTTGGATCTAGTTGTAGGGAATCGCTGCTATATACTACTTGTATTACAAAATGAAAGGCCTCTTGATTTTCAGGGGCTATGTAGCCTATGCTAATATTTTTAAGGAGAATTTGTGTATAGTAGCAACTTCTGCCATTGTGTTCATCCTGTTTGTATCTCATCTTTGTTATGCTTCTCTTGGCAGTGGGGACGCTGGACTGCCGCCCATGAATTGAAGCATCCTTCCATAAGAATTATTTTTCCAACCATTGACAGAGTAAAGAGTTCGCATTGTGGAATAGTACCTTCAAAGCACCTCCTTTGCTTCTCAGAGGTATGAAACATAATACTTTTGCTTCCCTCTCTGTATTTTTCCTTTTATTTTTTCAATTTATTGGCTCCTATGTGAAATTGATTTAACATGTTTGTACCTGACAAATCATTTACAATTAGCGTGTAGTTTGTTACTAGTGAATAGACACACTGCCATAGCTAATAGGTAACAAAGAGTTAGTAACTTTTGGAAATTATTTGTCTCTCCTTGCCTCCTTGGTAATATCAGTGAAATTTCAGAGGTAGAAGTTGTTTCACATTCCTATCAGAAATGCTCAACATATTTTCATTTTGTCATCATCAAATCTGTAAAATATTAGCTGCTTGTTGTTCATTCATGTATCATATGATTCTTCTTCTGGCTTTTTTCTTGATAAGAAGGAAGGAAAACAAAAACGGTTTCTTGTTCATCTATTTTTTTTTTTCTGATCATATGATGTGGATAAGGGGGAAGTTTTTGTTGCTCCCCTTGCAAAGCCAGAAAATATAGTGTTGTCAGGCTTTATCCTCTTTCATTTTGTCTTGTAATAGTGCTTCGATTTTCTTTGTATCCAGAAAACTTGGCAAAGATTGAATATGGCGAACACACTTTATGATGCCGTTCCTCAACCCAGTGAAAGACTAGGTTATCCCATGCATATCAAGGTACTAATGCTTTTTTATCAGGAGAAAGCCATTTAATTTCCTCATAAACATGAGCTTGTGGCAGTTTCAAAGAATATGGTACTTTTCTTATTGCAATGTAGCTATTCATGCAATAACGTGGTTATTTATGTCTTCATTCACTTTGCTTCCTTGATTTTCTCTTATTTTTTGAACTTTTTATGTGAAACACTAACGTATGAACTCTAAACACTGTCAGACCAGCTGGCTTTATGTCATGCCTGGAAAAAGGAAATTTTAAAATTTGTCATGAATGATGGTATAGACTATAAAGGCGTAAATTAAGGTCTTACCCACAAAAGGTATCAAGGATGAGGTGTTCCCCTTTCAGTGAGTGCTATAAGTTTATAACAATTTTATTTTCACTCACCTTTGGTCTCTCTCATTTGTCCATGCTATCTCATTTTTTGAATTAACATGTATAGTCCTCTTATATGCATGGTATAAGCTTTATTTCCTTCTACCACCTCATTTAACTCCCCCACCCCCTCTTATGTTCCCTTCTTTCCTGTAAAAAGAACTTAGAAGAAGCTGTAAATGGAAAGCAAGTAATGGTTCAGGGCCTCAGTCGAATCTAATTACCTGAACACTATGGAAATAGTGTTGTTGTCAGTGGAAAGATTGATAAAGGGTTGGTCAGAACCTGATGTTTAGGATGATTGGTTGTAGAACCAGATTGTAATGGGGTCTATTCTGAGAACTGGAAGTCGAGAACATATGAATGCTGTGGAGTTAAGAAGGATATGGGAAGGGGAATAAAGTGTTTTGATGGAGATTTGAGGACAGGAGCCAGATTGACTTGAGGAGAGAGTATAGATTATGCTTTTACAGCAGTGATATTGCTGTTGATGGAGGAAGCCAAAGCGGTAGTTCCTTTTTTTGATGGAGGAAGCCAAAGTGGTAGTTCCTTTGTGTATGGTGAAATTTTCTTTATGCTTTAGATTTTTTTTTTTGGGGGGGGGGGGGGGGGGGGGTGTGAGAGAAGAAACCAGCCCCTTTTATGCATTAGTTGATTGTCTTGGATCTAAATATTTTTCCAATGTTAGTGACCAAACTGGAAGATGCAACATCACATGAAGGAAAAATGTCTTAGTTGTACCTGAAAAATTCATTGCAAGACTGATTCTTATTCAGAGATCTGTATGAACTTGCATAGATGTGATATTCCTCCGAATTATCGCAGTTTTGAATCTGATTCACTTAATGCCGTAAGAAAATGGTGTAAATATAACAATGTAAATTTTGCACGCAGGTAGCAAGGAGGTGTTTCAAATCCAAGACAAATGGATCATCATTTGGTTGGATTTATTGTGGATCTCATAACATGAGTGCTGCTGCCTGGGGAAGACCAATTTCAAGCCAATCTGGTGGCTTAGTAAGTGGAAGAAGTATAGACCAATCTTCTTGTTCCAGGCTTCATGTATGCAACTATGAACTTGGTATCATATTTGTGTTTCCACCAGAGATAAAGGGCAGCGGTCCAGATAACTCCTCAACTTTGGATGATATTAGTTTGCCTTTTGTGGAGCCTGCCCCAAGATATGGGCCAAGAGATAGGCCAGCAACAAAGCGTGCAATGAGTGAAGCCTTAGCCGAACTTGCCAAGGAGGGAAGAGTTTATGATCTAGCTGCTGTAGAAGAGGCAGTAGAAGAGGTTCCTGATGAAGATGATGAAGTTGAAGTAGTGAGCTGTGTGGTACATGAAGAGGAAGAGGAGAAAGCCTATGCTGATTTATTGTGGCACCAGGTTGACTCATCTCAGAGTTGTTAAAGTTAATTCTAACCTCAAAAGGCATCATTTAAACCTAGTTTCTAAAAAGGTTAGTCTACATTTGAGTTTTCGATGCGTAACTCATTTTATATTTCAACCACAGTTTATATCCCTCCCTATCAATGGCCCACATATTGAAAATATGGACCAAATTCATTTAGGGTAACTCAGAAGAATAAGAAGTTTTAGAGGTGCACTGAAGTTGGTAAAAAGGTTGTATGCATGGGAAAGGAATAGATTTCTATGTTTTAGTCAACTAGACTTTATACGCCTTCTCTAACTTGCTTTGAAATGGTGCTGAAATAGTCTGGTTTACTATTTTTTTTTTTTATTGAACTTAGTTTCAGTATACATTATTATTATAATAATAATAATAATAATAATTATTATTATTATTATTATTATTATTATTATCAACCTACTTAAAATTAGTAGGAAATCGAGATATAATTTGGGCACCCACTCCTCTAGCTATAGCAACCTATTCTAGTGAAGATATTTGAGTTTTCGAGAATTTCTAGAACTGCTATAGCAATGCAACCATCTCCTTCTCTGATTCCCCAATAGTATAGAAAGAGAAAGGAAGGAAATCATATCCAATTGCCCGACAAATGGAATCGTACTTGACTCGCTTTCATTGAGTTGCATTAGGCACAACTCGTCTAGGAACAAAGTCAAATAACTCAGATCGTGTCAAAGGAGTAGACCCTGTCAAGTCAACATAGACATCGCGACCACAATCCCTAGAATAAAGAAACACATCTGTAGGTCTGAGGGCCCTGTCGTTTCCTCCAGACAACCCAATATCAACCCCTTTTCTAGCTGAAATCCCAGATCGATAACAAACATCAACAATGATATCTCGCACAACATTATGCCGATGTTTAATTCCCACTATACTAGCACACGAAACCGCATGATCACCGAAAAAATCCCCAGTAAAAACTCTTGAACAAGCAGAGCACGACGTTGAGTCGGAAAGCAATGGAACACCCAAGCAGTAGCACAACACACATTAGGAAGTCTTTGTGTTCATCGCCTAACCCAACCCCAAAATAGGAACTGCCTGAAGCTAAGCAGAGGTGTGATCTTTCTGCTGCGATTTCCACAATGCTGATTGACAAGGAGATAATGAAAAGGTGGATTTTGCATAATCGGCAACCTTTGTGAAATATATATCTGCCAATTTCTTCAAGAGTTTAGGGGCAGCGACCTCACTAGGATTACTCAAAATGTCAGACTCCACCGTTCTATTGAACAAGCTCAATGCATCCTTAAAGGCTTGACCAAGGCCAATTACACCAGCATGCCGTAGAAGCCTTGTCTGCAACCCAACAAGCTGTAACTGCAAAGCAAGAAAAACATAATGACGAACATTACCTACGGAATAAACACCTAGCCCACCAATGCTACTCGCGTTATCATTATCAATATTATTATTATTGTTATAATAATTATTATTATCATTATTATTATTATTATTATTATTATTATTAATAAATAGGCAACTTTATTCTTCAAAGACAATCTGCAGTCCCATTTACCAATGCTACCCCCTCAGTATGAAGGCAACGGCTCTAAAATAAGAAAAATAATTAATTTTGTCGCAACTTGTAAAGAGTCAATACTTAAGAAATAAAAGTCAAAAAATAGTTTAGTGCACGTTAATGTCATAAACTAATACGTCTAAATATAGTATTAAAGTCAACCACAAATCCAGAATGCTAATACATCGTTATTTTCAGGCAGGAGTTGATAGGTGGATTAGCTTTTAGCTTTTAGCTTTTAGCTTTTGGCAGAGTTGATTGGCCTTATTGGAGAAGATGACCAAACCATCAATCAGATTCCAGTACTTCAACTAATATTGAATCAAGAAAAGGTGGTTTAGTTGAAAGATTAAGTTTTAGTTATAACTTATAACATAACCCATATATATATTATATATAGTGTGAGGGCTGAGGCCTTGTTTTTTGTCCTCTACCCCCACAATTAACTTCCTAACTACGTTACTAATATGTAATAACTATTCTTTGCTTAAAATCTAAAATAAATTACATTTAAAATGTTAATTGTAAGATTATCAATAGAACTTTGTACGGAGAGCTCCATGATCAATCCTAACTCTATACTCTTACTCCTTTTTATGCACTTATTTAAAATTATAATACTTTTTAAACATTGCGATTAAAACGAGAGTACTTACTCCTTTTTATGCACTTATTTAAAATTATAATACTTTTTAAACATTGCGATTAAAACGAGAGTACTGAATTCCTGAAATCCGTTAGCTGTTTTTATTTATCTATACGTACATTTCTTTTCGAGAGAGCTAATAAGTTGTAATTTGTTCCGATCCGTGGTTGGACTTGTGTTTGTGGACTTGGTCCAACTCTAAGATGAGCAATTAGCTTCCTTTTTCTTTCTACTTTAAAAAGTGATACATCTCCTTAAGAAGATATTAGAAAACATGTATATTAACAAATTAACTCAAAGTTTGGCCTTTGAGAATTATAGAAGGGTATCTTGGTAGCTTTACAGGAATCGTGAGAAGAGTTAACAAAATCATATGCTAGCATCATATAAAAAAAAAAAAAAAAAAAAACCACTGTACCATTTAAAATCAAATTTGAGAAGTTCTTTGGCTTCCCTTCACTAATCTCCATGATCATTATTGGTGACGCTCGCATACGCATGAGATCGAGTTCCCACCCAAGTAGTACACCACAAACTTGCAAAGTGGGTCTATCACACTAGGGCTATTATAAGGGGAACAAAACGAATCCTTGGCATTTAATTTTATCTACGACCACGTACTGTCCACTGATAGTGAGTGTATTGGTATTCTGCAACTTTTTAGGGCTTCTTGCATTGAAAATGGAGTGAGATGGAGCAGCTGATCTGCATGAGCTTGATTTTATCCTTACCCAGGCATTCACTCTGCTCGTCTTCCCTACTGCCCTACAAAAAACCAGGATCAACAAGGGTTGTAAGTACAGTAAGATGCCACATGGCACCATTGTCTTCAACATGTCAGTGCCCTGTAAGACAAAGCTGGTCACTACGCACTAAGAATGCATCCTTCAGCATCTACTCCATGTCTTATGCAAACTTTGACTTTGACTTTATTTTCTTTTTCTAAAGTTCCACAAGTACGTTTACCAAAACCATACCAGCCCTCCTTCAATATCCTCAGGTTTCTTTTGCTGATGAGATATATATATACATATATATATATATATATGCATGGTCTCATATATATCATGCACAATGAAGTATAAAGTTGGGGTATAAAATGACCCAAATTTCTATGTAGAGCTTGGGAAGTTGGGGTGGATCAGAAATGGAATGACAGTAGAATAGAAGACCACGCATCCAGCCATCTCCCCCACATTTGATTTGGCTCTATCTTTTAGTATTGGCTTTAACCAACTTTAAATGTCAACGCCCACCCATATTAAAAAGCAATAAAATAATAGCACTTATTCAAATAACTCATTGCCCACAATCTCAAAAGTCAACTCTTCTCCCCCCACCTTTTCTCTTCTTCTTGAATCCCCCAAACCCGCATGCTTTGACGTCATAACTCTCCCTCTTCTTTCTCTCTCTCTCTCTCTCTCTACAATCTCATTCATTTCAAGCTTCTAACACACACTCATCTACTCATCCAACAATATGAACAACAACTATTAGCTATTGATCATCCTTTTCTCACCCCTTTTTTTGCATCTTTGTTGATTACAATATGGGCAACGCAGCAGGGAAGCTTACGCCGTGTCTCTGCCCGGCAAGCGGTGCCGGAGACATCTCCCAACGACACAACATCGCTGTCGTTCTCGCTAACCCGCTTCACGACGAAGGCTTAGGCCACTCCTTCTGTTACATTCCGCCGCCTGATCACCACCACTTCTTCAGTGGCAGCCTTACGACTGCAACCACGACAACCACCTCCGCCGCAGCAACTTCCACCATCTCATCATCCTCGTCATCAACTTTATCACCCTCTTCAATACTCAGCTGTGCCAAAGCGACGCCGTTCTTCAGAACTATTTCCGGCGCTTCCCTTAGTGCCAACACCTCTACTCCTCTGTCAACTACTCTGCTTTTGGATGCCTACCCTTCAACCATGGATCGCGCTTCTTCCTTTGAGAGTTCGCCTTCTTTTGCTTCAGTTCCTTTACAGCCTGTTCCCCGGAATCTCATCAACTCCGGCCCACTTCCTTTGAGCCGGTACTCAGGGTCGGGTTCTGGCTTGATCGAACGAGGTTTCTTATCGGGTCCTATCGAAAGAGGGGTCCTCTCTGGGCCAATTGATCAGCAACGGAGCAATCCAAAATTGGAGAAGATCAAGTCCAAGTATGAGTTCAACAAGTGGGGTTCTATCAAAGGGATTAAAGATTCAATCTTGAATGCTATTTGGGGGAATGGGAATCGCAAAACAGGGTATGATTATGTCAAGGAATCTGACAGCTACCATAACAATGAGAGTGTTGGGAAAAGTAGCAGTATTGTGAATTTCAGCTGCCAAATGAACCTAGGAGATGAGAATGATGTTGATTCTGGGATTGGGGATGGGAATGGGAATGGTGGGATGGGAATGGAGTCTCAGAATGTTCAATGGGCGCAGGGCAAAGCAGGGGAAGATCGAGTTCATGTTGTCATCTCTGAAGATCATGGGTGGGTTTTTGTTGGTATCTACGATGGGTTTAATGGCCCTGATGCTCCTGATTTCTTGCTCTCCAATCTCTACTCCGCTGTCCATAAAGAGCTCAAGGGTTTGCTCCATGACAGTAGATTGGAGTCCGTTTCCAATCAATCCACTATTTCCAAAGATTCGAGTATGGGAATCAACCAACTCGATGAGGAGGTCAACGATTGCTTCAGAAGTTTGAGTGGGTTGGATTGTAGCTCTTCTTGGGGTATTGATCAAGATGAAGAAGTCAATGGACTGTGTGATAATGACGATCCAAGTGGGAAGAAGAGGCAAACGAATAGGAATAGGAACAGGAATATCAATATTAATAATAGTAGGCAAGTGTTGGAGCTGGATGAAAAGGTAAGGGAGAAACTTAACCAAATGGCTATGAACTGGTCGCGTAAAATCAAGCATTCAGATGTTCTTAGGTCGCTTTCGAGTGCCTTAAAGAAGACAGAGGAGGCGTATTTGGATATTGCTGATAAGATGGTGAAGGAAAACCCTGAGCTGTCTTTGATGGGTTCATGTGTTCTGGCGATGTTGATGATTGGGGAAGATATCTACTTGATGAACGTTGGTGATAGTAGAGCAGTTTTAGGCCAAAAAGCCGCTGCTGAGGCCGAGTTTTCAGAGGATTTTCCTCACATCTCTTCCCTTCAGCTAACGGTGGATCACAATACCTATATCAAAGAGGTATTCCTACCATACTACTTTCAGGGATCAATCCTTTCTTCATTTATACTCGTAGAAGTAATTCATCTCGCCTTCATATAAGCCATGGAAGTACTTTTGCTATGAACTGCCTTTTAGTACTTGCTCATTCATAGTGTAATTTGACCTATAGTTATTGGCTAGATAACTTAAGCATTCATATTTGCATTAATATAATGGCATTCATCTGATCATATATTGTTCCAGGAAGTCCAAAGAATTGGAAGAGAACATCCGGATGATCCATTTGCTGTAGTAAACAATCGTGTAAAAGGATCATTGAAGGTCACCCGTGCATTTGGTGCAGGATTTCTGAAGCAGGTACCCATCAATTTGCCTAGATTCATACTACTCTTAAATGTCTTATTGCCTTCTTGAGAACGTGGGATAGTGCAATTCATGAACCTTTCTGAAAATACAATTCTTATGCGTATATGTTGACTGATGTTGAACAGCCAAAATGGAACGAGGCCTTACTAGAGATGTTCAGAATTGATTACATTGGTAACTCGCCTTATCTAACATGCTCTCCATCACTCTACCACCACAAAGTAAGCCCAAGGGACCGGTTCTTGATCCTGTCTTCTGATGGACTTTACCAATACTTCACCAATGAAGAAGCCGTGTCTGAGGTTGAGCTCTTCATGGTATCCACACCTGAGGGAGATCCTGCTCAACATCTCATCGAAGAGGTCTTGTTTCGAGCTGCTAAAAAAGCGGGTATTGTAATGTGTACTACTGATGTTTTAAGGGAATTGAGGACGAACTAGTAGTAACAACTTGACATACTTTTGTTGCAGGAATGGATTTCTATGATTTGCTAGAAATCCCACAGGGAGAGCGCCGGAGGTACCATGATGATGTGTCTCTAATTGTCATATCGTTAGAAGGAAGAATATGGCGTTCATTTGTGTAAATAGAAACAACTACTGCCTAGTTTTGCACATATAAAGATCATACAGGAGACTGCAGATATTATCATACCAATTTTGTTAAGAAACCTCCCCCCTCCCCAGAGTTTAAGGGCTTTGGTTCTGTAATATACCACTCCCCCCTCTCTTTGGTGTGAAGAGTCATTAGTCTTATTTCGATTAGTAATGTGATGTTTTATTCCAAACGGAGGCACCAGTGTACTATCTATCATACAACAGTTGAAAGTTTGAAATTATACCAAATGAGCTCAGTGTGGGCTTCTCATTTGATTCTGATAGCATGTACTCATGTACTGTATGGTCTGTCTGTATTATTTCTAGAGTGTAGGAAGAATATAAGCTGTAGAAGAGCTACCATACTACTTGACATTCTTTTATTGGTTTTTTTTCTTCTTCTCTACTATCAAATTAATGAAAGCAGTGGATTGTGGGGTATCGTTGATTAAGATGGGTTTATTGTCCAAATATCATTCATTTAAACAATACAATGCAATCTGAAAGTATAATCTTTGAATGTCAAACCCAAAAAAAAAGCAAAATTCTTTGTTGTAAAAAGTACAATTGGCTATTAAAAAAGAGTGGGGGTTAGTAAAGTCAAAGCTAACAATTGTGACTAACATATTTTTCTGCAGCATTGTGATTTGTTTTATGTACTAACCAATGTTCTGTCAATCTACTGGAAGCTGCCAAACACAGCATGACAGCAGCCTGAAAATGAAATTAAACAAGAGTCATCTTTTGACAGGCCATTTTATATTCAATTTATTCCGAAGAAACAGTACCTATTGAATTCCAGGTTGAATCTGACCAAACTATGCTTCGCAGGCTTCACGTGGATTGGTTATACTCCATGCGACTCTATAAAAAAACCCTTTAATTGTTGTTTAGAGATAAAGTTTTAAAAGTTTGACTATAAATTATTATCATATAATTAAAAATAGTATATTCAAGTGAAATATTGTTGGATATATCTCAATGTAAATTTTAGAATATTAAATTTTCATAATTTTTTGCCTTATGGATTCAGAGATAAAAATTTTAAAATCGTGTATTAGAGACCGTAAAAGTCAAATAGGGGCAATTTTTTAGGGAGAGAGGGAATATTAACTTACCATTTCACGTGGGACCAACCAGATTAGACTATTCAGAATTTCTGCTACTTAAGAATAGTTGTCAAGAAAAAGTATGAATATTGTATACCCAGATATATAGTACTTTCTCCGTTGTTTTTTTGTTCTCATTTGAAATATTATAGATTTTAGAGTCAAACTTTGACTATAAATTCTTCAAAGTCTAGACGAAAAAACATATTCAATTGATATCTTGATAGATTCGTCTCAATGTATATTTTCCAAATATGAGTTTTATATAATTTTTACAAATAAACAATTGAAAATATTTAAATTTTAAATTTATATTGGAATTTCGCAAAAAGCAAACGGAGGGAAGAACAAAAGAGTACTAATAATATGCCTATGTCAATGTTAAAGCGTAGTTGATTACATAAAAAAGATGGCTGAATTTGGACCTGAGTGTTCTGACTGCCGAGTTCCAACCATTTTTTGATGGCCTGGATGTTACAGATCCCAACCACTTAGACTTTTGGATTGAATAGTAGAACTATCCAAGAAATTGGAGCGTCACCGTACCAGTGCACCACCAGTTTTTATTACAAAAAAAAACTTAAAGAGTAGCACTTGCAACGTTCGAGAATATCATAAAATGTAATGAGTTGTCAAACATTATGAGCATTACCTCAAAAGTCAATGGCTTTGAAGGCATTAATATAATAGTAAACTAGTTAGAATTTAGAAAAGCATAGTAGCCTGAAGCTGTTGCCTGAATTCAAATGCAAAATGCTGGGCGTTGGACTGTAGGAGTATAAACACTTGTCAATCAAATGATGAAATCTATTTGGTTATTTGTGTAATATACTTTCAAAACTGAGATTTTTGGATAATAAGTCTTTGATGTTTCATATCAATTATCAATTGCTTGTGACAAGTCACTCTATTTTATTGCTGTGACAAACCTAATTTAAACAAACTCAAATCTGTTGACAAAATCTGTAAATGATTTTACATATTTTATGTATCTTACATATACATTAGTATACCTAAGGGTTATTTTTGTAAATCTGATATTAGAATTTTTTTTGCCTATTATTAAAATGTCTATATCTTAGATTATAATTCTATACTGATATTTTTATTTGTAAATCTAATATCTTTATTTGTATAACTGAGACATTTATTTGCATATCTGAGACCTTTATTTGTATATCTAAGACCTTTATTTGTATATCTAAGACTTTTATTTGTATACCTGAAACCTTTATATTGTATACCTGAGACATTTATTTGTATACTTGAGATCTTTATTTGTATAACTGAGACCTTTATTTATATACATGAGATCTTTATTTGTATACCTAAGACCTTTATTTGTATACATGAGACCTTTATTTGTATACCTGAGACTTTTATTTATATACCTGAAATCTTTATTTGTATATCTGAAACCTGTAATGACCATTAAATTAAACTATCACTAAACGTTTCGTAGTATGTTGAAAGAAGGAACATAAAGTAAGACATTGAAACCAAATTAAATTTACTTTGTGGAAATAATAGCAGCAACCAGTGGCGGACCCAAGAATTTCCGTCTGTTGAGTCACAATCGATAATCAAACATGTAAGAAATTTTTTTTTTACCAACAACCAAATAATAATACTAAAAAACACATCTAGACTTTTTTGAGGGCTGACTAGTGAGTTATTTGACCCTACATGTCAACAGTTATATCCGCCACTAATCTTACTAAGACTTTCTTACCTCACACTTTTAAGTGGAGCATTTCAAATAATAATACGAGAATTATAATAATAATTATATGCACCAAAATCTTGATTGTAAGAATCAACATTTCTGATTACTTTATGCACCAAAAATGAAATTTTGTACGTAAATTATCCAATTCTATAATCTAAACCAAAGAGTTGACTTCCATCCCAATGTCAAATTTTTTTGTCACTTTGTCAGAAATACATTAATACTACAAGGGAGCAAACGACGAAATTTTCATTCTATCACACAAGACATGAGGCTCTAGATATAGCTTAGATATTCGACCGCCAATCGGGTCATCTTCTTCGCCACCTCTATCGGGTATGAATCTTGTAGCTTTTTATCCACCCACTTCCTCAGTCTCCCTTCTCTCTCACCTCTACCTTCCTCCACTGCTCTAGCGGCTTCCACAACAGACATTTTTACATACTCTTTTGTGGCCTTGCTGTGTTTATACTTCACTGGCTCTTCCCCCGACAGCAGCTCCACCAACAATACTCCAACTGTGGTGGTGACTGATGAGACTTAAGAGTGAGGGTGAGAAGTGAGACACAGGGAGAGGCCGAGTGTGTGCGTGAGAGTATGAGATCTGAGAGATTTTTTTTTAATAAACTGAAAATAATTTTGGCTATTGGTGAGTCATTTGACTCACCAAGCCAAGGCATAGGTCCGCCCCTGGTAGCAACAGTTGCAAGGAAATTTTATTAGAACCACATACAATAGCCTGAGACCTTGTTTTTCATCCCACATAATAGCTTCAAAGTCTTCATCATCATTTTTATTAGTATAGAATGGTGGGTACAAGCTGCATTAGTTTCTGCATACACAAACTCTTGATTTCTTCTTTGTACTACGTGAATGCGTGATTAAGCAAGTGCAATCTCTCCGTTTTCTCAAATTGAACTTTTTTCTGATACTTATTCTCATTGTTATACTTATTATGAAGGTAATAAATCTCACTGTAGGTCTTCTATAGTTTGTTTCTCATTAGGTACTGACCTCTATATTCTCTTGCTGGTTGTCACTAAAGCTTAAAACATTGTCACACAAATTGAACATAAGAATATTTGATCCTGTTCTATGCAGTACTTGCTCTGCTTTGTACGTGACTGAAACTCATGTATATCATCGAGGTTTGGATGCGGCTTTGATGGAGAGGTGTGGACGGTCTGTAGTGGTGACGATAATGGAGGAAAGAGTGGTGGTGGTGAGGGAGGATTTTGGAAAGAGAGAAATTAATATTTTTGGGAGGGAGAATGACTTTGGGATGAGCGAAAATGTGTTGGTCATGACTAAAATTAAAAATGGACTATTGCAATGTTGGATGTCACACCAATTTGTTAATGTGTCCGACTCATCCAATATTTTCACTAAAAATAAAATCTTATTTTCTTACATTATGCGACAAAAGAATAAAAACAAAAAAATTTTATACCCATTGTGTTGACCCACCTATAATACTTATAAACAGGGTTGTTCACCTTTTGAATTATAACCCAATCGACATATATTGTATTATGTATTGTGGTTTGGAGTAATCTACCTTGTAGTAAACCAATATACTCAATTAACAAGTCTATGTTAAAGTGAATATCTAATATACTTTCTTACTTATATTATTAATATTCTCATTTGAACAGTATAATAAATTGAATAGCATTATAATTAATGTCAAATATCCTATTTGTGACAAAGTCAGTATATAAAGATGCATGTTGTTCTTGGTAGTAATATTCTTCGTTTCTCTTTTTTCGATTCCTATATAAAGATACAGGACATAATCTTAAACATGAAAAATATCTTCTAAAGGAAGTTAATTTTTAAAGGGTTTTCTAAATCAAATCAAATTTGATTAACCAAAATTTATCCTCCCTAATTTTTCTCCAAGTTTTCCATGATCTAATCCTCTTCGAACACTACCTGTTGAGGCGTTGAGTCATTGTCTCATTGACCATCCTAAACATAATAAAATTAAAACACTTCCTTTTCCTATATATAACCTAAAATCCCTAATTATTTTCCGTTTACTTAATAACTCAAAAAATAATCAAAAACTCTTCTAAAACAGCTCTAGATTTTTGGCCACTAGCCAAGACTATACACCATCTTACCACCTTCCCACACGCCATTGCCGACCATCGGAGGTGCCCCACGCGCCACCCTTCTCCTTATTTCTCTTTTACTTTCTTTTTAATTTTTTAATCTAAATTTATATCTCTTTAACCCAAAATTTATACCACGAAAATCTTATAAAATATAAGAATATTATATATATATATATATATATTTAAATATATAACTTATGATTTTTAGAGTTAAAAAGAAATTTTTAGATTTTATTTTGAATTTTTAATGAATTTATTATATAGAATGCATATTAATTATTTATTTAAATTTTTATAGGATTTTGATAAGGAGTTTACACTCTCTAGGGTTTATTTACTGTTACAATTAAGGTGTTACCTTGAAAAGAGCATGTTTTATA
The DNA here is from genome assembly GCA_026401315.1 of Dysphania ambrosioides. Taxonomy (NCBI): domain Eukaryota; kingdom Viridiplantae; phylum Streptophyta; class Magnoliopsida; order Caryophyllales; family Amaranthaceae; genus Dysphania; species Dysphania ambrosioides. The sequence goes on from CM048670.1 coordinate 23,724,345, forward strand.
CTTTTATTCTATTTTTGGAGATTAGAGTTTTAAGAAAAATAGATGATTTTATGAACTACTCCATTTGTTCTTTTTTTTCCTTCCCGTATTTCCCATTGAAAACTTTCAAAAATTTCTTCCCATTTAGAATCATTCCTTTCTATCTGATATTTTATGACATAAATAACCTCAATTTACTATTCACCTACTGAGTGTTGTAATTTTTTTTATTTTATAAATGACATTTTCTATTCTCAAAGTATCAATAAATACAAGTAGTCCACTTGTATTACTTTTATGAAATTTCTACCCTCTCACTTACTTCATATTTAATGCATTTAATTTATAGAATATTTTCCTTCTTAATTATTATACTAGGTTATTTTCTTATTTTAAATGGGAAGGAAAAAATAAATAGAGGGAGTATTTATGTTTAATAATTTTTTTCTTGATATATTATTATTTAAGTTCTATTTATATAAAATTTGAATGTTATTGTCTATTTTGTGAAGGCATGATAATAATTTCTTGATTTTTTTAGGTGCTTCATATATTTTAAAAAAATATTTTAATTTGATTTACCAAAATTCTAATTTAATATTTTAACTATGAAATAATTAGTGTATTTTTATACTTTATCTTTTCTTTTTTTTATTTTTCCTATTTAGAATATTCCATTTAAATAGTGAGAAGCTTAAATACTATGATTTTGTGTTAATATATATAAGTTAAAACATATTTATAGGCCATAAATCTTGATAAATTAATCTCAAAGTATATTTTAAATATGTAAATTATATATATATATTTATAATATGTACATATTTACATATAATATAACTTTAATATGTGCATTAAAATTATGCAAAAAGAAAATGTGACAAACAAAATGAAATAGTGGGAGTAAATTAATTTTAATATTTTTCTAATGATTCTAATACCCCCTCTGATTTTTTTCTTCCCATTTGGAATCAGGGAAGAACCACGACAATATTAAATATTATTAAGACTCTATAAAATAATTTAAATTAATCTAAAAATAAGAATAAATTCTATTTAAAAATTATGTAAATGGGTTGAACATTAAATAAGTAGTGGAATTTTTAAAGTCCATGACATGAAACAATTAAAAAAACAACCAATGGACTACCTATCACTAATATGTTCATTTTATAAGTGATTTACCCCCATCTCTTGGTCATTTTTAGGAGTATTATAGGCTCTTCGGAGTCACTTTTATTACTAATTTGCGTTTTCTAGTGTTTTCGTAGTTTTGGTACAGTTTTATAGGAAATTGCAGATTTGGAGCATTTTCCCAGACTTATGATAGGCCACTATGAGCATTGGAGGATTATGACCGTATTTCATAGCCCAAGACCGGTTGGAGTCATCAAATCGGTGATTAAGGGCTTGACATAGAAGAAATCGAGGCAATGGACCAAGTGTTCAAGAACCAAGGTGGAAAACTTGGATTTGGGCCAAAAAGAATTAGCCCAAAAGCAAGGTCTAGTTCGCCCGACCGGGCGAGGTGTATAGAGAAAAAAAGAGCTTCGCCCTGTATCGCGCTTGACTGGGCGCGGATGAAGAAGAAAGGAGTGAAAAAGGCGCGCCCGATTAGGCACGTGTTTCTGAAGACTTATTATTTATTTTGTGTTGTTTTATTTTCTTAGCTTAATATAAATATGTTTTTTTGGACGTTTTTCGGGTGTAGACGGGGTAGACGGGATATTTTCGGATCTAGTTTTACTTCTTGTGAATACTCTCTCACGACACCGAGGAGCTTTTATGCTATTCATTATTTTCCATTAATTTTGGTAACGATTCCTTTCCTTTCATTTTCAGCAATTAATTTCTTTGATTAATCATGTCTTGCTTATTTGATTTAATTAGTCTAGATTTAATTATGTGTGAGTAGTTTAATTCTAGGGTTTGTGGGGATCCATAAATAATATTAAGGTGTAATTTATTATTGTCGATTATTAATGTTCTTGATTGATTTCCTATGATTGATTTAATGCTATGCAATTAGATTAGGCCTGGTTTAATTGTATGAGTTATGCAATATTAATTCGAGATTCGAGAGATGAGAATTGATGTTTAGGCTTAGTTTCAATAGGCGGGTTTAATTTATAAATGGTTAAGTCAAGATTCGAAGATGCGATTTAATACCGATAGATTAATTTTGTGGTCGTAATACGTAGCGAAAGCCCTTTATGGTCTGATTGATTTCTGCATTGATAATTGGTTGTTGTGTTTTACCCTGGAATATTATTTATTGGTAAATCTTTACCCTAGGCCTTTTATTATTGATTTCCTCCCTTATTGATTATTCCCTTCGTTTAATTATTTTCTATTAGTTTAATTCTCATAAAAACAAATTGGTTACCTGATAATTTAGATTATATTAATTAATTAGGAATAGAAAGACTTGTTTCCCTGCGGATTCGACCCTACTTCCCTATCTATTTTAGTTAGTGGTTTTAGGAATTACTTTTGATTAGGTGAAACGACTTTAGCCTGTCAATCACATGGAGATCCCAACCTAATTTTTTCATCCTAAAATAGAAAGATTCCAAACGAGAACAACATTTTGAAATTTTTGGATGGAAAAACAAAAAAGAACAGAGGGAGTACTTTATTTGGTATATGTGGAATTAATTTTGGACTTATTAGAATTTAAAAAAAAACTATTTGAATTAGCTTTGGAATTTTTAAAACTGGACATATTTGAGATTAATTAAACAAAAAATGTAAATGAACCCAAAAATTTACTGAGAACTTCTTTCTTACTATTTTGGAACAATTATGATTTATTTGGATTAATTTCAAGGATAAATCATATAATTTATACAAAAGATCTTGTATGTACTAGGTTATTGTATTCCAACAAAAGTCACCTTTCAACACAATATTTCTCAGTCTTTATCAAATTTAAGGAGATATTTTTTTTATTTAAGATGTAACTTTTGTTGAGAATAACATAATATTGTATATCATGTGCATACAAGATTTTGTGTAATTTATAAAATAAGGATCGATTTATGGATATATAAATGTGTAGTGGAATATATACTCTTCACTATTTTGGAGTTTATTTTACCTAGTCTTTTCTCAAGTATAGACTATGTAGAGGATGTAGGAATATAAATACATAAAGCGGAATTTCAAAAAATAATTTCTTGCATCTATAACAAGATTTCATGCACATTTTAATACGAATTATAGGAATAGAATTTCATACCCTTGAAGCGTGATTTCCACAAAGCAAAGATCACTTCACACTTCTATATGGAGATTTTTAAAACACCAAATGTTGTTCTTCTAATGTTGGTCCAGAAGCAACGATTGAACTTCACATATGCTAGTACGGAATAAGAAAACCTTTTCTTATTGCTTTTCTTGGAGATGGCAAAAGAGGATGAATGAGCTTTGAGAGAAAATGGCTAAGTGGAGTATTAGTACTTGCTTTCTCATAACCTTGATTTATTTATAAGTAACATCCTTATGTTACAAAATACACTCATTAGCCAATACTTCACATAAGCATGACTATTTAGCTTCTTAACTTCTTTTGCACTTTAATCCAATCATATACTTATATGTGTGACCTCATAGGACCGATTTATTATTAGTCTTGCCCTAATCAAATTAATTCACAAATTATAGTCGGTTTCTAGCAAAATACTATTATCACTTAAAATAACTGATTATAGTCATCTCTATAATTTTGTCCATATTATACTTAATTATTACACTTGATCAAATGATATTTTCCTTCAATCTCCCACTTGTCCTAGAACAAGTGTGTAACCACAAATTCCTTAAGTCTCTTAATGTCGAAATTTGATAATATGATGATATCCCATGTTATCCATACTAATATTCAAATTATTTCTTGAACTTCGAGCTTGAACTATCAAAGTAAATGATTAACTCTTAATCCATTTGAGCATGGCCAAGCATTTTTCAGCTCTTACTCTTCAAGAGGCCCAAGACACCAATCCTAACAATTAGGAGGACTTATTCAATCTTGTACAACCAAAACTCCCACTTAACTTTTAGCAATCCCGAGCATTCTCTTTATAACCTCCTTTTATGGCACGACGTTTGAGAATGACAACGACATACTAATAACTAAATGAGACTAGTGTCACACTCATGTCATAGGAATCCACTAAACATAACAAATGACTATACATCTCTATGTTCTTATAGCCCATGAAAGTGAGCTATCAATCATGTTGAGTCCCTTAGGTTTTGAGTGATGACAAACGGTTACAGGAAACAGGTTACAATAAGCATTGCGAATAGTTGGCTGGAAACCAGCTGAAATTGAACATTGTTTTCCTAGACAAGTTATTACTTATTCATGTTATTCATTTAACTAACTTGTCTATATGTAGGAAATGGTTGGATGTAAATTGATCCATGTACTGGTGGGAAACCAGTAGGAACTGTTTCCTGGACTTCTATGCTAAAAAGCAGTCACATACTCTCTATTGTACATTAACCATGTTACATGTGCAGTAGTGAAGTTGATTCCAAGACTTGGAGCATGGAGGCCTTTCGAAGACATTCGAAGAAAGATACATTGTTCAAAATGGAAGTATTCAAGGAAGATTTAAGTCTTAAAGATTACATGAAGAAAAGAAGATCTGTACTTTAATGCTTAAATCATGTAATGTACTCCATAGTATGACTTGCATATTTGGGTAAAATAAGTGCTTATAAGTGTATCGAGTCATATTATGAATTCTGGTACAATGATGGAATAGAATTCATAACATACTCAATTCAGGGAACCAGGTTGAGGAACCAGGTTCACTGTACGGAATATCTAAGCTGCATGTTTTGAGAAAAATAAAAGATTTCGTAAAAATACTTTTTTAAAGAATTATTCTAAAAATATCCTAAGCAGCTGGAGATTAGATGATAATATTATGGTTACCTAAAAACTAGGAGTATCTATCTTATTTGATTCTATCTTTATGATTAAATCATATAAGATAAATACTTTCCTAAAATCATGCTATTACTTGCTCATCAAGTTTACGTGCTTTAAGGAAACTAGGGCTTTTGTATCCAAGTATATAAACCCATCTAGTCTCTCATATTCAAGCAAGTCTCTCTGGAATTAAAAAGGAGTATATTTGAGAGCCATATACACTTAAGCCTATTCATCGAGTCATATACAAGAGCACTATTAGAGCTTAAATATTTTCTCTTAATTAGCTTTTAGAAGTGAGATTAAAAGAGAACATTTGATTTTGTCAAAGCCTTTAACAGAGGGGTTAAAAGGCTGGGTAAGTGTTTGTGAGTTCAAACACAAGGGGCTTACTAGTGTAAGTCGAGCACACATTCGGAGTAGAGTGTGGGGTATACTGGTTCCCGGAGTAGGGAAACAGTAGAGTGTCTGTGTTCTTTATTTTTTCGGAGTAGATTAATAGAAGAGCATAGGGTAGGAGGACGTAGGCCATAGTTGGCCCAACTGGTTCCTCTCATAGATCGAAAAGAAAGAAAAATAGGCCAAGGCTACTTAACACTCAATTCATCCCCCCCACCCCCCCCCCCCCCCCCCCCCCCCCCCCCTTGAGTGCTCTAAAACCTTCAAATCAACTTACAAACTAGTTCTTGAAGAATAATTTGTGTTTAATTTAATGGTTTGGACTAGGTAATAATAGTATTTATAACTTCGGTTCACTTAATAGGGTTTCACTCATCAAATCATGCATTTGACAAACCTATCAAATGTTATACAATACTTTGGACATTTTCTTTAACACCAAACCACATTTAAATAAGAAAAATCTTTTTATTAATAAACAAAAACATACATATCCAAATGTTTTATGTTTATGACTAATTTTACAATAAAATAGTACACAATTAAAGCCACTCTCCAATATGCTAAAGCCCTAATGCCCTTGTATGACTTTCATGCTTGCGTTGAGGCAATGGTTTAGTTAACGGATCAACGATGTTATCATCTATTTGAATCTTGTAAACCATCACATCCTTCCTTCCACAATCTAACGAATGATGTGAAAATTTCTAAGTACATGTTTAGACTTCTGGTGTGACCTTGGTTCCTTGCTTTGAGCAATGACACCATTATTATCACAATGCAAGACAATACCATTTCCAATACTAGGTACTAATCCTAGTTCATAAACTAATTTCTTCATCTAAATAACTTCCTTTGTTGCATATGATGCAGCAATGTATCTGTTGTAGAATTAGCTATGTTTCTTTGCTTTGAACTCTTCCAGCTCACTACCCTTCCATTTAGACGAAAGATGAACCTAGATTGAGATTGGATATCATCTTTGTCTGTTTGAAAGCTCGCATTTGTATAATTTTCAACAACCAACTCACTTTCACCTTCATACACTAAGAAATTATCCTTATTTATTCTCAAGTACTTAAGGATATTCTTAGCTGCATTCCAGTGCAAGTCACTTGGATTTGATTTGAATCTGCTAAACATATTCAAAGCATATAAGACATCTGGTCGAGTACAAACCATGACATACATAATGGACCTTATTGCTGAGGCATAAGGTACATTACTCATTCGCCTAATCTCATCAATGTTTGAAGGATATTGAGTCTTGCTTGGTGACAAACCATGTTGCATGGGGAGGAAACCTCTTTTCGAGTTTTCCATATTGAACCTAGTAAGAACCTTATCAATATAAGTTCTTTGGCTAAGTCCAATTAATCGTTTAGATCTATCTTTATAGATCTTGATCCCTAATATGTACTCACCCTCGATCTCCAAAGTCTTTCTTAGAGAAACAATTCTAATATCCATTCTTTGACATAGTTAGGCATATGAATATAGTTTCCTAAGTAATATGCCATCTACTCCCACTAAACTTCTTGTATACACAAGATTCTTCTTCATTTTTTAGAAAGCCAAACTGTTTGATTGCCTTATTAAATCAAAGATTCCAATTTCGAGATGCTTGCTTTAGTCCATAAATGGACTTTTGAAGCTTACATACCTTCGTAGGATTCTCAGGATCTACAAAACCCTCAAGTTATGTCATATACACATCCTCTTTCAAGATCCCATTCAAGAAAGCGATATTGACATTCATTTGCCAAATTTCATAATAAAAGAAGGCAACAATCGCTAGGATTATCCGAATGGATTTAAGCATTGCAACTGGTGAAAAAATTTCATCATTGCTAATACCATGAATCTGCCTGAACCCTTTCATAACCAATCTAGCTTTGAAAACATCAAAGTTTCCATCCTTGTCTATTTTCAATTTGAAAATACATTTACAATCGATAGGTGTAACCCCGTTAGGCAAGTCAACCAAGTCCCATACTTGATTCACAAATATGGATTCCATTTCAGATTTCATGGCTCCAAGCCATTTTTTAGAGTCTTGACTCTCCAAGGAATCTTTGTAGCTAGTAGGTTCCTCAAGTTTTAAAATCATTATTTTAGAACTTTCAGTTGACAAGAAGTCTAGAAACTTTTTTGGTGAATTTCGTGGTCTACTAGATCTACGAGGGGCAACAATAGGAGAAATTTTCTACTCAACGATTTGAGAATTTTGGAACTTATGATTATATTTGGATTTACTTTAAGGATAATCATATAATTTATATAAAAGATCTTGTATGCACTAGGTTATTGTATCCCAATAAAAGTCATCTCTCAACACAATATATCTCAATCTTTATCAAATTTAAGGAGATACTTTTGTTATTTAATAGGTAACTTTTGTTGAGAATAAAATAGTATTGTATATTGTATGCATACAAGATTTTGTGTAATATATAAAATAAGGATCGATTTATGGATATATAAATGTGTATTGGAATATATATACTCCTCACTATATTGGAGTTGATTTTAACTAGTGTTTTCTCAAGTATAGACTATGTAGAGGAGTTACTAGAATAGGAGATGTGCACACTTAGAAGGATTTTGAAAATAAATTTATTATTTTACTATATTATACACTCTTGTTGAGTTTGGATTGTTTTGTATTTGGTCTATTATCTAATTTGGATTTATGATTGTATCTTTGAATGTTTCTAAAATATAGGAATAATTTTTTTAAGGAATATTATGATTGGTTCATGGTTGAATGAAAATTTTTAGAAGCTAAGTATATTACTTACCATGCATGTGAATATACTCAGTTTTATACTGATTCGTACTTTTTATTTTGTTTTAATTTTGCCCTAGATTTCAATAAGGCGAGCATTTGCATCAAGGCGCTTGATTGAAACGAGAGCCCACCAATTAGTTACAGTTATCGTTTCTCTTTCTAGTAATTGGATATTTGATTATATTAATACTATTATTATTTTTTAATCAAATATAATATATGAGGTGTTTATTTAGTAAATCCATTGCGTATTTTGAAGTTAAGTAATGGACATACACTTACATGAATTAAAACCTAAAATTATTAAGATAATTGAAAGTATATACATAAAAGATAGTGGGGATCCCAACTTACATAGTTACATGGATAATTGTTGTCACCCAAAATGAAAATTTGAGTGGTGGTTTAATCTCTAAATTTACCCAAATGAGTGGAGCCCATAAGAGTCCAAAAATTGAAATGCATGGCATAAAATGATAGCAACAAAAAAGAAAGCATATAAAATTAGAGGCCATAAAAGCATATTCTATAGAGTAGATTTCAAAGGGATTGATTCCCACAATAGCAAACGATCAGCATTCAGCAAGCAACCATTCACGTGACACGTGTTATAAAAAGAGTCAAACCTATGAAAGCGTAGTTAATTAAGGAGTACTATTTAATTATCATACAAATATAAAGACGGGTTGACGAACTACGCACTTTGGAGGAAACGCCACACATCTTGCTCCATTGCTTCTCCGTCTCTCTCCCCCATCGCAGCTCTCACCCCCTCCTTCTCAGGTCATCCCTTCATCTTTTTTTCTTCTTTAATTTGTATTTATTTTGGTAATTACGTTCTATAGTTTGGGGTGAATTCTTGTTCTTTTTCTTAGTTGGAGTCTGCTTTCAAGCTTTGCTTTTTTTTTTTTTTTTACTGCGATTGAGAAGAGATCTGTTAAATTTTTGGTCTATTTTGTGAAAAAAACATTAACTTGGTTGGAAATTTGAGTTGGGTTACATCTGGATTTGATGAACTGCTACTTTGGTTGGGTGTTTAGGTTAGCCTAGATCTGTTTATTTAATTGCTTAGTTATTAATTATAACTCTTAATTGTGTTCTGGGATTGAATGTATTCGGGTTCGGAGCCTCCTTGATTAGTATGTTTTGAACGTTAGTTGCATTGATTGATTAATGCAATTACAAATAATGAAGTTTGATTGATTGATAGTGATTGTTATTTAGGATCTCTTAAAATTATGTGTTTGCTTGCTGTTGTGATAGTTTCTGAAGTAGTTGGTGAATTTTATATCCTTTTCAATGATGATATGAAGTGCTGCAAAATGGCGTTAAGTGTTAATTTTTCAATAGTTGTTTTCTCTGACTGCAGACTTGGTACCTGTTCTTCATGAATTCGACAACATCTGTGACATCCGTAGTTTCCTGCTTTCTGGGAAACAAGAACAGTTTCTTTCTCTGGATTTTGGTTTGCCTACTGCCTAAGTTTTTGGGAAAATCTATTGTTTGCGTCAACTTCCTTCTAGTCCAAGCCATTGATAGGAGTCCATCAGCGTTACGCCTCTTGTCGTTTGTTCCTTAGTTGCGTGTGAACTCGGCCGTCTGCATCACTTATCCTTGCTGTAAAACTTGACAGCATGGTTTCTTCTCAGTTCTCTGTTTTGAGTGAAGGGTGCAAATCCTTTCGCAGCCAGTTGCTTCGTCCTGATAGCCCTCCAAATGCTGTTCCTGCTGACGATGATGAGTTTGACTTTTCTGATGTTTTTGGTCCCCTGCCAGGGCAGTTGTCAGTTGAAGTGAGTGAAGGAAATTTGGAATCTACCGGTGCTGATGTGAAAGAGCTTGTTTATGATGACCCAGTTGTCTTGTACAGGCGATCGCATTCTCTGGTCGGCCCTTCTGCTTGTATTAGTCAGTCATTGAAGCTCAGTAAGCTTTGTCTTCAAGAGGCAGAGGAATCCGATATTTTGTTGGAACTTGTAGACGGAGCAACTATTGGAGAACTCTCAGAAAGTTCTATGGATGACGATGCAAAGCCTTTGTATGATGATCAATTGACCAAGGAACAGAAAGTAGGCCTTGAAGATTTTGAGATAATGAAAGTGGTTGGGCAAGGTGCATTTGGTAAGGTATACCAGGTGCTCAAGAAGGGTACTTCTGAAATATATGCAATGAAGGTCATGCGAAAGGATAAGATAATGGAGAAGAACCATGCTGAATATATGAAAGCAGAGCGAGATATATTGACAAAGATCGGTCATCCATTCATTGTCCAGCTCAGATACTCTTTTCAAGTAATTTCCAATCCTATATAGTGCTATATTACAATGCCATTCTAGTCTCAATAAATTCATGGTCATTCATATGTCAAAAGTTCTAGGATTGTTCCTTTCTTTTGTGAAACATATAATTAAAATTTTCAATCTGATGTAGCACTGTGGATCCAGCTTATGTTTTCTTCCTTCACTTAGTCATTCTCTTTCCTGCAGACCAAATATAGACTGTACCTTGTGCTGGATTTTATAAATGGGGGTCATCTTTTCTTTCAGCTTGACAGCCAAGGTCTTTTCAGGTGAATACTTTTTTTTAAAAAACTTCTTTACTTTTGATGACTAGAGGCATTCTGTAAAAAAACCACTTATACAATCATTATGACTTCAGGGAAGATCTGGCTCGTATATATGCTGCTGAAATTGTTTCTGCAGTGTCTCACCTCCATGCGAATGGTATAATGCACAGGGATCTGAAGCCTGAAAATATTCTACTTGATGCAGATGGCCATGTAAATTTCCTCTTTTAGCTTCCCTTCTTTATCCTGTCCTTGGTGTTTTTCAAGTTATTTTGATCTTTTGTTGTCGCATTATCTTTATAATGTAGGTTGTGTTAACTGATTTTGGTCTTGCGAAAGAACTGGAAGAGAATGGGAGGTCCAATTCTTTGTGTGGAACAGTGGAATACATGGCACCTGAAATTATTCTGGGAAAGGGCCATGATAAGGCTGCGGATTGGTGGAGTGTAGGTGTCTTGATTTTTGAGATGCTTACTGGGCAGGTAAAATGGCTATGAAGACTCAACAATCTATTATTGCATAATATTTTTTCTTGCAACTTATTACATCTACACGCATATGGAATTTATAATATCTAGTTACCTATCTTACTTTTGTCCTTAAGATGCTCTTTGCTTGTCAAATAGAAGCAGTAATGATGTCAGTATCCGACTTATTAAGTTATGATGATTAACGTCTCTTTGAATGGATTACAGAGTAGCTATTCATATCATGCAGTAGTTGTACGTCTGATTTATATGAATGTGTGTGTGGGGGGGGGGGGGGGGGGGGGGGGAGGCCTTCTGCTGACCCTTCAAGTTGTGTGACCCCCAACCATATGATGATTTCTATGCTTCCTCTGTTTCAATTCTCAGACTCTAAAAATTGGATGGTTGGGTACTGGGTTTATTATGAAAATAAATTAAATGGGTTGGTTTCTGAATTTTTAGAAGAGATAGTAGCACTTCCTAACTAGTTTTATTATACTGATTAGCATATCTATACAATTGCATTGTATTTAAGTAATGCTGTTCTGGCTATAGAATATTTGATTCATTTGTAGTAAGATTTGCTCTATTTAAAAATGAGTGTACAATCTTTTAGCCCACCGGACTTCTTTTTCCTATGTCTTATACCTACCTTCATGCTTGTGCAGCCTCCTTTCTTTGGTGGTAATAGGGACAAGATCCAGAAGAAGATTATAAAAGATAAGATCAAGCTACCAGGTTTCTTAACAAGTGAAGCCCATTCTCTGTTGAAAGGGGTAAATATTTCAGCTTTCTTTTTCATTTATAAATTAAGAGACGTGCTCTTCTTGACTTTTGAATTTTGGGGGAGGGGAGGAGTGGATTGCTTGAATCTCCTCGCCTGCTTGATTTGTTTGTATCATAGTATGTTGCTGTAGGCTTCCTGCCATTCCCCTATCGTATTTTATGATCAAATTATTTGTATTTATCTGTTTTGGATTGTTTTGTATTTCATGCCATTCTCCTCTGTTTTTCTTTTTTCTCTTGCCTTCTCTCCTCGCTTGTCTCTTGCTTTCCCCTTTTATATTTTCTCCTCCCTTTATATTTGTGGGTTTTTTGGGGGACGGGGGGCTTTTGCTAGCATGTTGAGTTTTGGTGTTTCAGTTAGTAGTAAAGGCATTACTTCAAAAACAAAAGATAGGGACTGTTTTCTGTTTGTTTATGTACAGTAATGTGCTTGAAGTTCCTGGATAGGAAAAAGGTTATGTTTATCTGTTGAAAAAGGATCTAAAATGAACAATATTGTTTTACAGCTGCTACAAAAAGACCCAAGCATGCGTCTGGGTAGCAGAGTAAAGGCAAGCGAGGAAGTGAAGGGCCATAAGTGGTTTAAGGCAATCAATTGGAAGAAACTGGAAGCAAAACAAATTCAACCAAGCTTCCGCCCGGAAGTTGCTGGAAAACTCTGCACCGCCAACTTTGAAAAGTGTTGGACTGACATGCCTGCTGTAATATCTCCTGCTGCCAGTCCCAATGGCAATGGGAATCTCCTCTTCAAGGACTTTACATACGTGAGGCCAGCTTCCAGTTTTCTTCAGAGGATGAGTCCCTTGAATGAGCGTGCTTAATTACCTGCTCCCTAGGGTTATCAAAGTCTGAATCTCCTCTGGAGATGTTCTATGTGTAAACCTGTTTTAAGCCCTTTTGGGTCATGTGTACTTTCCGCCTTGTTTGCTTGAATCCTACGCTATGTCAACTTTCCTGTTATATTTATCTTGACGGTAGCCTTTCTGAATTTTTATGATGAAATATAATCTAAGGTTGTGCAATTACTATATATGATCCTCTTTAATTACGTTGTATTATTTAGGTTGTATTTTTTTTGTTTGTTAATCATGGGCCAACTACAGGAAAATTGTCAGACAAACAGGAATCAGACCTGTAATAGTGAATGACCATCTCTATATTGGGGCACTTGGTATCCCTGGGGGTCAAAATTTCATAGGTCCTATATACTAAAATGCCATTCACTCCTATATACTAAAATCTTAAGATTTTTTAGGAGTTTGCTGTTTTATCTTTCTCCACATGTAATCCGTTAAGTGGATAATTTTGGGACTGGCACGTGGCAAAAGATCATCCACTGCTGACAGTTCTATTGTGTATCTCAGTTCACCACCCAAACATCATCAGGCTCTTCTTTGGGAATCTATGGCTTCTGCTGTGCTTTCTCCAGCTGCAAGTGCGCATCCCAAGTCCCTTTCTCTCTACTCCACAAAATCCATCAACCAAAACCATATCTTTTCCTTCATTAACCGCCCCAGAAAAATCAATGTAAAGTGCAATACATTTTCAGAGAGTGCAATAGAAAGCTTGGCTGATAACGTTGTTTCTCTGCCAATAATTGGTTCTAGTGTCGAAGAAATTCGCAAGATTGCTGATACATTGCCGATATCAGAGAAGTGGGGAGTCGCAGTGGTTGCTGGTTTGGCTTGGATATATTTGACTGCAAGGCCTGGAGTGCTCATTGGAGCCATTGATGCATATATCTTAGCTTCTTTGCAAGTGGGTTTTGATAGCTTGACTGGCAGAAGGAGGCTAAAGAGGTCTGATTTTCTGATCACTGACAAGATAGGTGAGGGTTCCTTTGGTGTGGTCTATTCTGGGGTGGTTGTGCCGAAGAGTGTAAAAGTGGATGAAAATGTGCCCAAGAAGAGAATGGAAAAAGTTCTTGAATCTGACAAGAGATTCAAAGATAAGGTTATAGTAAAGCAGGTAAATTATCCCACTTAGTATTTTTTGATCAGGTAAGCTATATCTATAAGCTCTAGACATGAAAGTTGGTCAATCAATTTTTGCCTTTTCTCCAAATCTGCTCAAGCTTTGCCTTTTCATCAATATTGTGTTGGGGTGGATGTTAATGGGTCCTCGAATAATGTTGCGTAACGGAAAATAATGCTCCTTGTCAGCATCAGTATATTTACATTTTTCACCTGTTAGGTAAAGCTTGGAGTTGAAGGGGCCAAAGAATGTGGTGATTTTGAGGAGTGGTTTAATTACAGGTTATCAAGAGCTGCTCCAGACACCTGTGCTGAATTTCTTGGAAGCTTTATAGCTGACAAAACAAATTCAACGTTTTTAAAAGGTGCAAAGTGCCTTGTTTGGAAATTTGAGGTATTACCCGCAAGCTAAATTTGTAAAACAAATTTCAGCTTTATATGCAGGAATTGAGCTTGTGCAAGTTTTTTGGTAAGATAATTATTCTTTATCACCAGGGAGATCAAGACCTTGCAGATTACATGAAAGACCGTAGCTTTCCTGTAAATTTAGAGTCTATCATGTTTGGTAGAACGTTACAAGGCCTAGATTCTCTTGAGCGCAATGCATTGATCATCAAGCAAATAATGAGGCAGATAATAACTTCTTTGAAGAAAATACACGACACTGGCATTGTTCATCGGGATGTAAAGCCTGCAAACTTAGTGGTAACCAAGAAAGGGCAGATCAAGCTCATAGATTTTGGAGCCGCTGCTGATCTTCGAATAGGCAAGAACTATGTTCCTGATCGTGGGTTGCTGGACCCTGACTACTGTCCTCCTGAATTGTATGTACTCCCAGAGGAAACCCCAAGGCCGCCTCCAGAGCCTATAGCTGCACTACTCTCTCCTGTTCTATGGCAGGTACTATTTGGAATTTTCTTCTGTTCCGCGTTTTATGTTGATACTGATAAAAAAAATTGCTAGATTACTAGGTGTCAAGAGCTATAATCTGGTAGTTGTGAACACACCAACAGAAACTTAATGCTATTATTTTTGGTGTGTAACTGTGTATCACTGGCATGACGTATTATTAGCTCAAACAGAGCAATGGTTCTGAGGTTATTGTTGGTCCTTTTTACTTCTATTTCCATAGTTGTCAATTGACAAACTGACGCATTTTCAGTTTCGAAATCCCGTGCTTTTATCGTTTCTGTATTAATGCTAATATCTGCCTAATGGAATTTGCAGCTCAATAGTCCTGATCTTTTCGATAT
Organism: Dysphania ambrosioides; assembly: GCA_026401315.1. Lineage (NCBI taxonomy): Eukaryota > Viridiplantae > Streptophyta > Magnoliopsida > Caryophyllales > Amaranthaceae > Dysphania > Dysphania ambrosioides. The sequence continues at coordinate 23,739,504 of CM048670.1, forward strand.
GTACTCAGCTGGTATAGCTCTTCTGCAAATGTCTATACCAACTCTGAGGTCCACAGCAGGCTTGAAAAATTTCAATATGGAATTGAAGTCTGCAGGGTATGATTTAAACATCTGGAGGCAGCGCACTCGGACTAGGCCTGACCTCAGGATTTTAGATCTGGACAAGGGAAGAGGGTGGGACCTAGTAACGAGGCTCATCTCAGAGGGAGGATCCCTAAGACGAGGTCGTTTATCAGCTGCTGCTGCTCTTAGACATCCGTATTTCTTACTTGGTGGTGATCAAGCAGCTGCAGTTCTATCTAAATTGAGCTTGACCAGATGAAAATCCTGCAGGATCTTGAGTATGTGTTTTCTCAAAGCTCTTCTTATTTTTGTAAGTATCATCATCAGCAATACCCTCTTACTCATTTCATTTAAAGGTTTTCAAATATAGATGCTTAAATGGTCCTAGTAACAAATAAAGCTTTGCTGAGAGTTTACACACACTCGCTTCACAAAAATCCTTCTTGATTTCTTGTGTTGACTTTTGAGAGAAATCTGAAGAAAACCCCTTAGTTTTCTGGTCTAGAGTTTTTGAGAGCATAAAATATTTTATTGTCTTTGATGTTACCACGAAGAAGGCAGATGTAAAAAGGTTGGGTATATCAGTGTTTCCAAAAATCATGAAGGTTTAACTCTTGCATGTGTTATTGTCCTACTAATACATACAACACTATTCAGTGGCAGTTCTGCGCTCTGGTTTAACTCTTACTGAATTTCTCTACGTAATCATCATGTACTAGTTGATTGTCATAGAGTATCAAACGAGCTGTTTTTTTATTTTCTGGAGGCTCGGTACTACTAAAGCAAGAACTTCCCTTGCTAAATTTTTGACTAGTAGGTCACCATGTACCTAATGTTTATCTTCTCGTCTCATGTCATCTGGCTATATTACCAGCTTGATGAAAGGGAGTAATTCTGATTGACTCCAAATTATAGTATTTGCAAAGTTTTAATCTCTTAGCTTGCTATTTGTTATCCAAAATATAAGTCCTTTAAGCGACTTGCACATATTAAGAAACTACTTAAACTTTTTTCAAGTAGCATTGATATTGTAAAGTACTGATATCTATCATCTTAAAGTTATGAAGTATGGTATTATAGAAAGCTGTCATATTATTGATGAAAAGGATTATGCAAGATGGCTTTTATATTGGATCTTCGGGAGTACATAATTGACTAGTAAACCTGGGATGAAGTATCTACAAGTGTAAACATCTGTGCATGAGACTTTTGAATAGCATTCATGCTCATAAACCATAATGCAAGTTCCAATAGGATGACATGATGGATGTCGATAACTTCAACAGCTCTGTTAGATTAGTTCCTAAACCAAACCAAGCAACCTCTTCTTGCAACCCCAACGACAGTTCCAGGCGCATGCTGAGCTAATGAGCTCTAGCCTAGCAGAATTAAGAGAAATCATGTCCGCTATGGATTGAGTTTTGCTCAGAACAACTGCATATCCATCATTCATGTACTCCGTGCCCTCAGGGAAGAGCTGCCACAAAAGACTTCCAGCTCCACTTCCGCCTTTTTTGGCAGAATTTAACAAAGTTTTGTACACTGTGTTATAAATTGTGTCTCTAAAAGAAGAGTTGTACCCAGGATCTTTAACAGATACACCAAATTCAGCAAACACTACAGGCATTCCGAGTGTTTTCTCTGCATCTTCTATGTGGGCTTGCAACCATGACTGATAGAACTGGAGATGCGCATCAGATATTGTTGGTGATATCCTACATTATGCAATTCGTTTCCATAAGTAAAATAAGAAAATACAATTATGTAACAACTAATGAGAAGAGCAAATTAACACTTGTAATTATGTCGCTTACGGCTTACCAAGAATCTGCATAAATATGAACTGAAGCAAAGTCAACACCTAAAACCTGATGATTCCTTACAAAGTCAGTTCCCACTTGTGTAGCGTACGTATTTGGATTAAACTGAGCCCTCTCAGGGGTTGAGGGACCGTAAAATCCTTCCAACCCTATCTCTAGCAAGTGTTTTGGATCAATGCTTTTCACATAGGCAGCCATTTCCTGTATCCAAGCCTAAAAAAATATGGAAAATGGCAACATTCACTTGAGAGTTGAAAAAGTGTCGTACATGAGACATTGATGAATGAAATGAACCTGCAATTTTCCGCCAGTGGAATCAGACGTGCACCGAGGCTCATTCATTAGTTCCCAAGCGAAAATGGTTGGATCATCTTTGTAGGTGACATTGGTAAAAGTATTGACTCTGTTTAGCACCATCTACAAGTCATATTACATGAAAGAAAACATGACAACCAGCCACTGTAGGAGCGTACAAGAATATTTTTAAAGGATATCCAAGAAATTCTAAAAATTACCTTGATATGATTCTTGTAATAAGTCTTTAGAGTAGCATCAGAGAAGAAATCATCTTCAGAGCTCAAATTTAAGCCAATATCTTTTCCCCATTTGACATACTGCGGTTTACCACCATAGTCACTCCAGTTGTTTACCAAAGATAAAATTAGCCTGATATTGTACTTCTTTGCTTCACTCACAACAAAATCCAAGCCCTGTGGGACATTCAGACGTGGATATTTATTCTAGTTACATTTTACAGCATTTTCAATGCACATGCAAAGATCATTTATAGCAGAGGCAAAGACCAAAAGGGACCTTAAAAACATCTTCATCATAGATCGAAGGGGACTTTTGAAGAGCACGATATTGGCCATCGTTAAAAGCCCACGTCCTGCAGACTGATAGTCCTACAGAAGATGCCTGTTGGAAGACCCCACTCACCTTTCCGCGGGTAGATTGATCTGCAGCAAAGACCATAAGCCAGTAGGTGTTGAACCCATTGAAGTAGAACGGTTTACCGTTCACAATGAACTGGTTCCCTTTCTTCTCCACCATCATCCATGTATCGTCGTCCAATTCAGACAACCTAGCCACGTAATAGCCATTGTTAAAAATTGTTTCAAACATAATGTAACAACAAAGTTAAAGAAATATGATTATGGTGTAAACATGTAACGTTTATCGTAATGTTTTTTTTTACCCTGTATCAATCCCGTAAGCAGGAGAAATTCCGCACTGATTATCTGCACTGACACCAAGAAGCAAGAATATTGGCATCAATGAAAAGACTGTGAAGCTCTTATTTTTTGTGAGACTTGCCATGTTGACACACCATGCCTTGTCAGAGGACTCTTGTTATATATATATATATATATATATATATATATATAAAATAAAGTAAAGAAGTAGCCTTCATTTTGAGGGGTTTTTTATATCTTCAGGGGAAAGAGAGAAAGGAACAGCATTATTCTTCAAGGCAAAGTCTTGAAGTTCTGATAGTGATTTCCTTTATTTTCTCTTCAAGTGTTTGGTAGTGCTAGATTGTGCAAACACAAACGTCCCAGTTTCTGAATTTGATTATCTATTCCAGTGTCCAAACTTAGATTTTGAAGAATTCTGATGAACTAATTCTGAAGCTGATTTGACCAACTAGCCATGCACAAAGGAATCTTGTAAGCAACGAAGTCTATATGTAGCCATAAAAACTAATAGAAAAACTAGATGATCTATCCGTGATCTTTGAGGACACAACTCTCACAAGGTAAGGCACACTAAGGGCACTTTACGGGTGGGAATTCCGCCATTGCATCCTAGCTTCTAGATCACTACCATCAAAGTAAGAAACCTAAGCATTGGTTGCATACAAGTTAAGGTACAAATTCTAAGTGACTTGGAATGAAAGGCCAAAAGCTAGAGCCTAGCTAGGATAAAGTATTCCTTAGCTTGTGGCAAAGATAAACTGTAACACTGAATTAGACAGGCTAAATGAAGTGGGGTAGCAAGTGTACTAGTTAGTGCTTATGTTTGTTGAAAACTATAGCCCTTTGCTTCAAAGAGAAAGTGTGGTAGATTTACCATTAATTTGTGAGGACCTTACAATACACTCTTTAATCTTTGCAAAATGAGGTAATGCTTGCTAAGATGCAGTATTGCCAAAATGGCAGTTGAGTTGAAATAAGGCATCCAATTGCAAAAGCTGCCACTTTTGATCACATTAAAACAACAGTGGATAACCTTCTTAAGTGGTTGAAATCTTTGTTATATGGAAGGGTTGAATTGGTTTTTTAATAGAAAAAGAGAGTAATTTGGAGTTGGTAGTTCAATATGTAGGCAGCACCAAACAACAAAATAAAAGCTGCAGCTGGTAGTTGGCATTTCAGTGACACAGCTTTCTCTTCAAGCTTCTTTCTTTTTCTTTTTCTTTTTCTTGCTTACTGATAATGGTATTGCAATTGGTAGCCAATGCTTGTCACTTTATTGATGGACGTGATGCCAAATGTCGTACGATCATCTCATACTAATATGTTGATAAACAACAAATAAAGTTGGGTTTTTATTACCCGTACGTACTCCAAAATGCCTGTATACGAAGCTAAAAAAAAGGCCAGGTAAAAGAAGCTGAATATGAAATTTTAAATCAGTTCAAAACATGAATCCTTCTCAACAGGGATTTTCTTTTGATTCGATAATGAAAACATGTTGAAACAAATTACCCATCGACATACATACTTAGTTACTTACCTCTTTTATATATTTATGTGTAAAGAAAACGCCCAAAGGCTACTTGAGAATTGAAATATTGGACAGAACCTATTCAGTATTCCCTTCGTTTCTCAAATATTGCCCCATTTTTCATTTTGATCTGTTCTCCAAAGATTGCCTCATTCTCTTAAAGGCTACTTGAAAATTGAGATATTGGACAGAATCCATTCAAGTACATAATTTTGAATATTTATCTTCCAATCCTACCTTTCCGTATTCTTAACGAAACCATGTCAATTAAGTTTGGGTGACTAACTGACTACTGCAGGACTCTTCATAGGAAACATTACTAATAAATAATATATCGTACATTCTGAGAACTATTCATACAGTGCCGTCTTAGCTCAGTGGTAGAGCGCGTGGCTTTTAACCACGTGGTCGTGGGTTCGATCCCCACAGACGGCGTTAATTTTATATTCCTTTGGAATTAAATAGACAATTTTAATCAAATTCTCCATACTAGTTTGCGTGAAAGATCTCCAATGTTAGACCACATTAATCTAACCTTTGCCCGATTTACGGATATTAATCTAATATTTTGTTTTTTTATTATTGAATCTACCTTTAACTGATTTTTGATTCCACTAAACCTTGTTACGGGTGATCGGAAGAACAAGTGAGAATTATCTGACGTGGCAGCAGCAGTTTAATTTTCCACGCAAATTTTGGCCACGCTGTCCTAATTTCATAAAATATGTCCGAAACCAAACTTCCTAATTAATTACCCTCTCTACTATACCTCGGTTACACCCCAACCAACATAACTCCATAATTCATTCGAACCCCAACATCCTTCATTCGAACCCCCACTGAACGACAACTCCTGAAAATTCTAACCTAACGTTTTCCGGTTTGTGCGAGATTGTCGGCAACTGGTGTGCATGGGTTTGCCGGGTCTGGGTCTGGCGTGCGTGGTGTTGCTTACTGCCGTATGATTGCCATCAACCTTGACCTTCTTAAGGGCGGCAGCAGGTACTTGAAGACCGCGGCCTATGGGCACTTCGGGAGGGATGATGCCGACTTCACATGGGAGGTCGTGAAGCCACTCAAGTGGGACAAGCCACAAGCTTAAATCAGAGAAGAAGAGCGAAGTCTATGCATTAATTGGTTAATAATTTTGATCAATAAGCAAGTGTCCGGATCTCCTCCACAGGCTACAGCTGCTCTCTAATCAGACGGAATATATGACGCTTTTAGTATATGGGCCACACCTTTATGTCTATTCTCCCCCTCTCTTTTTTTTCTTTGTTTATGGTTGAGTTGGTTAGTTGTTGGAGAAACAGAAATGGGTGTTGGGGGTTTTGTTAGTAGTTTAAGAATGGCAGCATTATGTTAGTAAAGAAGTTGCTTGCTAGTGTTGCCATCAACCTTGCCCCAGTGGTATACTACTTGCTATGAAAAAGACTTGAAGTATTGAAGTGTCAGGGTCTCGCTAGTAGCAATTGAAATGTCAGAGAGTAATTAGAGCAAGTCAGCAAAGTTACTTACTTTACTTTAGCACTCCCACGTCCAAGGTCTCTATTTTTCAGTGACATATACTCCCTATAATAAAAGAGAGTAACTTGTTCGTGACCGGCTACAACGAGTAACAACTGGACAAGGTTTAGTGGAAGCAAAACTCAGTTAAAGGTAGGTTCAATCAGAAATAAACAAAAGGTTGGATTATTATCCGCAAATCAGGAAAAGGTTAGATTAATATTAATCCAAATTATAATCATATGAAAGTAGGGGTGTGCATAAAACGGTTAACTAATATTAGAAAAGGTTAATCATACTGTTAAGTAACGATTAATCAGTATTTAATGGAACGGTTAACCACTAATTTAGGTCTTCTACAATAGTAATAACACATATTTATACGAATTTTGATCATGCATAAAATAATTTTGTAATATTCATCCATGTTTTAGCATTTTAAGTTTAGTTTTTTTAATAAATAATAATAATGGTTAATCGTTACAAAAATTACATTACCATAACCGTTAATATGAAATGGTTATACACAGTTAACAATTACGGTTATTTTGCACTCTCCTATATAAAAGTCAAAAAATTGAAATTTAATGATTATTAGCTTTTTTGGTATAAACGGACTAAAAAATTGTGCATTTATGATATTCGACGTTGTTAGATGAGCTTTTGAAAGTCAAAAAATTGAAATTTGATGATTATAGATCATTGATTGTATTTGAAATTTTTCTTTTTATATGATAATTTTTTTTATTTCATATAAATCTATTGAATAAGTAACAGTGTTCATACTTATGGACTTATGGTTGTAGGTTAGATAAATAGAGTAGTGCATTAAACAATAAAAAATAATCATTGCAGAACACTAGGTGCATATGATACAATAAAAGAAATCTTAACAACCTTAATTAAACTAGAATTTATATTTTAGGATGTTGAAATAGCTATAATGTAACACCGCAAATTAAATAGGTATTATCCTTACTAACAGTTATATTAATTAATTCAGTTAGTTACGGTCACAAGACAAGTGTTACTATACGGCACATCGACATGTAACGCAACAAATCAAAGTTCACCTAATAACCTTGTTGGAGTTTGACACCTTTTTTCTATAATAATAAGACTAGTCCCTTAAACATGATAACATTCGCATATTGAATAATTCTGCATTTTTTACTTGAATTGATCCCATTTGCCCCTAATAACATAAAAAAACTTAAATTTAAAAAATCAATATTTTTACAATATCATACAAAGCATTTATATATTAAAAAAATTGGGAGTGAAGGCATCGAGGCGTCTAAGCCAGATGCCTCCATCGTGGTTGGGTCGTGGCGGAGGCGTCTAATCCAAACGCCACCATTAAACCTATTTTTAAACTTTCTCATAACTTCTGTTACAAATATTTGTATGAGAATCATAATATATCAAGGGAAACGAGGAAATGAGATAACCAATGGATTTGAAATTGGGTTATTAGGATAAGAATTGAAAAGGTAGAGCTCATACAATAAAGGATTAATTGATCGCAATAATCTAACCTTTGCCCGATTTGCGGATATTAATCCAACCTTTTGTTTATTTCTGATTGAACCTACCTTTAACTGATTTTTGCTTTCACTAAACCTTGTTACGGGTGATCGGAGAACAAGTAAGAATTATCTGACGTGGCCAATTCATCTCAAATTTCCTGCGATATCAGAGTCCTATTTTTCTCACTATAATTATAGAAACTCCTTCACTAGAACAGTCCCCGTCATATTTGTTAACATCTCAAACCATCTGACAGGTTCGTTGGAGGCTCTTGGTGATATGCCTGGTTTAGATATTGTTAACATCTCATACAATCTTTTTTGTGGTCCAATTCCTCCATCTCTATTGAAGTTGTTCGACCAGTCCCCGTCATATTTTCTTGGAAATCCGAGCTTTGTGTTGACTGCACTCATTCTAGTGGCTCCACTTGCACGGTAAGTGGTAATAATCTCATAATTTGTGAAACTAAACAAAAGAATAACAAGGAAGGACTTCGTAGAGTTCACATTGCTATGATAGTTCTTGGATCATCACTCTTTGCAATACTTGCTGCTCTTTCTGTGTGCTATGTACTTGTTAAGTGGCGAAAACAAAAACAAAAAGATGTCGAAGCTTCAAGCAAGGAAAAACCTGCTTATGAATTCAACAAAATAATGGAATCTACTCAGTACATAATAGGCAGAGGAGCCCACGAACCATCTACAAAACAGTAATAGGCCCGGACGAAGTTTATGCAGTCAAGAAGCTTGAATTTGGTGGAGAAAGAACAGCAAGTATGAGCATGATTAGAGAAATTGAGACACTGGGGCAGATCAAGCATATGAATCTAGTTAAATTGAAGAACTTCGGGTCAACAAAGAATTATGGCCTAATACTGCATGAACTCATGGAAAATGGCAGCCTAGGTGATGCTCTTCATAGGACGAGTCCACTGTTGAATATATTTTTAAAACAGAGTTACATGTTTGTGACCGGCTATAACAGATAACAACTGGACAAGGTTTAGTGGAAGAAAAAATCAGTTAAAGGTAGGTTTAATCAGAAATAAACAAAAGGTTGGATTAATATCCGCAAATCGGGCAAAGGTTAGATTAATGCGGTCAATTAATCCTACAATAAAAGGTATCTAAATCAAGTTCGGTTTTACTCATTAAAGTTTGATTTTACTAAATTATTCATAACTTTTTCGTTTTAAATTGGAATTGAGCTTAAAATATATTGGAAAGTTTCTAAGGATGGGTATCTTTAAAAAAAACAATTTTTATGGATAATATGAATATTATAGGCTTGTTTTTTACTCTTATATCATAAAGAAAACGTCCACCAAATTTCATTGATAATTAACAACATTTTCTATTTTTTTAAAAAAATTTCTCATTCTTAACACATTAAATGGTCGTTCAAAATTATCATTTGTAATATTTGAATGATTTGATCATTTCTCGTGATCATATTACCATTTCAATCATGTGATTAACCTTTAAAATCATATATACACCTTCCATCTCATTGATTTCACTAATTTAATTGATAATTTTCCTTGAAAGTTAGATTCTTAGCTTTATATTCCACTTATGGAAATATCCAATCAAAATAAAGCAATGCTTCATATACAATACAAATAATGATTATTTATATTAAAAATGCATAATATATTGGTATTATGCACGTCCTCATAATAAAATAAGATTATCTAATAAAGCATGTATCACACATAAAATTACTTATATAAATAATATTTTGTTAACTAATAGTACTATTACTTATAAAGATTTGATTTGATTTGATAGTATATTTTGTACGACATATGATTTCAAAGTCATAGTATGATTTGAAAATGAAATTCCTGAGTAATTGAACGAAGAACACCAGTTATTACTTTGCGGGAAATTTGAGAAGATAGTGACGTTATCACCACTCGTACTTACTAGCCTAGCTACCGCATGAGCAACTATATTATCCTCCCTCTTGATGTGACTACATTCAAAAAAATCCAAACTCTATCCTATCTTTCTAATAACATCCAAGAACAAAAAAATGGGGCTACATCCTCTATACAGCTTCTGGATCTTCAAGACCAAGTCTAACACATCACTCTCTAATGCCACCTTCTTCGCACCAATTTCCTGAACAAGCTTCATACCCATGCATGATGCTGCAGCTTTCGCAATGTCAACCGTCCACCCGACCATTATACTACTACTGGCTACCGCAATAACATTCCCCAACTCATCCCTAATAATCGCCCCTAGAGCGATACCCAAATCGCCAAAAGTTGCCGCATCAGAGTTAACTTTAATAACACCTGCTACAGGAGCAATCCACGACACAACTGGTGAAACAACTCGTCTATTACCAACACCAAACACAATATCTCTCATAATCTAGCACAAGCCGCTCAAAACCCTTCGCTACCTCCACTCCTTTCCCATCAAAATTCTCAAACACTCACTTGTTTCTCAACGTCCACGCCGCCCATGCATACGTAAATAAGTTGCGAAGCTCAGCTTTAGACAACTTACTCTCCCATTCCCTCACTAACTGATTGAAATCTCTCTCCTGCTCAACATCGATTATAGTAGAAAAACTGCAAGAATCCCATATGGGCCTAGATTAAGGGCAGGTCATCATTGCATGAACAACGCTCTCCACCATACCGTCACACCTCGTGCATCTACTATCAGTACACACTCTCCTACTACACAAACTTTCCTTCATAACAAGAGCATTTGACCTAGCTCTCTAGACAAAATGGTTCAACTTCGGGGGTCGCCCTAGATCCCAAATCCTCTTCCAACTCTTCTACACTTTCCACCTCTCATACAACCCCTCCTTCCTTAGCCAATAAGCTACTTTTACTAAAAAAACTCCATCCTTAGTTGGACCCCAATACCTACAATCATCTGGGAAAGATGTCTCCAAGGGAATCCTCAAAACTCACTTAACATCATCTTCCTCCATAATAGCCCTTACCACATCCACTTTCCATTTGCCTTTAGCAAAGTCAATCACCTCCTCCACCTTCAATGGACCTTCGTGCCCCCTAACCCGCCTTGGATCTGCCCTACCACTCTCCATAGGGAACCATACGTCACGCCATATATCAACCCATGGGCCATTCCCAATCCTCCAGCGAAGCCCGTCAAGAAGAAGGCTTTTTGCCCCCCCAAATACTCCTCCATGAATAACTAGGATTAAAATCCTGTCTTGCTTCCTCAAAGTTGGAGTTCTTATAATATTTAGCCCTATAAATCTGCCCTATCATTGACTCAGGGTCTTGCATAAGTCTCCACCCTTGCTTAGTTAGTAATGCCATGTTAAAGACCCTTAGATATCTAAACCCCATTCCTCCCATCGACTTTGGCATGCACAACTTGTCCCAAGAAACCCAATGCACCTAGTTCCATTTTTGTTTCCCCCACTAAAACTTAGATATCATAGAGTGAATCTCATCTATCAGACCATCCGATAATCTAAAAACACTCATCACATAAGTAGGGATAGCCTAAGTCACCGCTTTGATCAATGTCTCCTTACCTAGCCAAGACAAAAGTTTTTCCTTCCAGGCCGTCAGCTTATTCCAAATACGCTCCTTAATCCTTCCAAAGACAGTCTTTTTTTATCTACCAACTATAGTATAGAGCCCTAAGTAATTCTCATGTTTTTCTACCTCCGCTACTCCCAGTACCCAACAAATGTCCTCCCTTATTCTAATAGAGACTTGTTTTCTAAAAGTAATCTCTGATTTATTAAAATTTATCTTCTGCCCTGATACTCCTTCATACAACCTGATAATATCAGCTATCTTGGAACAATCCTAGGAAGTAGCTCTCGCAAATAAGATAATATCATTAGCAAAGAATAAGTGAGAGATCCTTGGGGCCCCATTACAAATATGAGCCCCATGATTCTGATTTTGCCTAGCAGCATCATCCAGTAACCCCAAAAAAGCTTCATCACACAATAGAATCAGATATGGAGAAATTGGATCACCCTGCCTAAGGCCTCTCTAAGGCTTCAACTCACCAAACACCACCCCATTAATCTTAAATAAAAAGGATACACTAATCAAGAACATCATCAACCTCCTAATCCAACTCGCCGAAAAGCCCATTTTGCCCATTACTTTCTCTAGAAAAATCCACTCTACCCTATCATATGCCTTACTCATATCTAACTTGAAAGCCATCGTACCCTCTCTTCCTCCCTTCCCGCCTTTCATGCTGTGAAAATTTTCATAAGCTATCAAGGCATTATCAGTTATCAACCTCCCTGGCACAAACACACTCTGCCTTTCTGACACAAGCGTAGGGAGAAGAACTTTTAGCCTATTCGCCAATAACTTAGACACCACCTTATATAGCACATTACACAGGCTAATTGGTCTAAATCCCCCCATATTCCTCGGCACCTTACACTTAGGGATAAGGACAATAAAGGTTTTATTGGCACCCTCCAAACTGCACTCCCCAACCCACCAACTCAATACAAACTTCACCACATCCTTCTCCACCATATGCCAAAACTTCTAGAAGAAAAGAGCATTAAGCCCATCTAGCCTTGAGGCCTTGTTTGGATGCATCTGAATAATGCCTCTTTAATCTCCTCCCTTTCTGGAACGCAATCCAACATGTCATTCATCTCCTCTATCACACTCGCCCTAATCCCTCTCAGAGCCTCCACGCCACCTTCGAAAGCAGCAGAAGTAAATAAGCCCTGAAAATAATCACAAACTATCCCTTCAATCTTCACTGGATTTGTACTCTATACCCCCCTCTCATCTTCAATACCAGTAATTGAATTTCTACACCCCTCTGACTTGCCCTACAATGAAAATAAGCTGTATTTTTATCCCCATCTTGTAACTCCTTTGCTCTCACCCTCGCATGCCAATAGGATTCTTCCATCATAAGTAACTCATCCAGCTCCCCTGCAAGACCACGACACTACTCTAAAATATACCCATCCATCGGCCCCTCCCAAAGATGCTTTAGCTCAGACTTTTTACTCGCAATTTCCTTTTTATATCCCTGAAGGTCTCTCTGGCCCAACGAGAAAGAGACACAGAACAACTCTCTAGCCTATCCCCAATCCAAACTTCCCTTTCCTCATTCCACGCTCTTTCCACTACCTCTGTACACCTATCATCCGACAACCATATCGCCTCAAATCTAAACAGCCTCTGCCTAGCCCATAACACACCCTTATCGCCAGCCTTAGATTGTGGAAAGATATCCACCCACTCCGAGGTAGCCAAACATCTATCCAACCTTTCCCTAATCAGGTTAGCCGAGGTTCTACCCCTTTCCCACGTAAATCTGCTTCCTTGAAAACCCAAATTGATAAGTCTACAATGGTCTATGGGCTCCCTAAATAGATCCAAACATCTCTCCTCCCTTGGATGTAGCTACTACAAAACTGGTTATACTACCAACACTTAATTATATGATCTCCATTACTTTCATAATAAACAACATTTCCTGATATAGTAGATATGTTCTGCTTTAAGATAACATACAAGGATCTTATTTGAACTACTTTTCGAAAAATTTAAAAGTCGCGGAATATATTTTTACGGAGTATAATACTAATTGCTAAGTTAAGACTAATTTTATACATGCAAAACATTTATGTTTTATTAATATGCAGATTGTTTTCTACTGTCATGCGAACTCGAATATCTTACATTCTTACGTTACTACACCATTCTCATCACATTCTTATTTCAATGAATAAAAATAGTATACGAAGTTCAGATTCGAAATCCCCAGTCTACTGTTTTGTTAGGATCAGCTCATATCATACTGAAAATACATGATCATTCCTAATGCAACTAGATCAGATGGTCACAGGTCCACCAGATTCACAGCTACTCTCCCGAATCCACCAAATACCCAACTACATGTCAGTTAACATTGTGCTTTTGACAAAATTAACATTAGCTAACAGAAGATGAACTCAGTAAATGTCCAAGTCTTCCTGCCCCACGGATCACGCGAGTTCCATAACCAGCTCCGATAGGAGCCACAGACTGTTCTGAACCACACTGCGAAGAATAACGATAGCATCAATATTTCAATAAAGAAATGAGCAAATACATTGTAACGATCATAATCACCAGTGAAATGAGTTATACAGCAACAAGCATTAAAAGACGATATTTCGGAGATGAGGTGAACAGAGGGCAACTGCTTCGTATCATTTGCGACAGATAATAATCTTACCATTTCACACTGGAGGAGGACAATCTGGTTTTCTTTTGAAAGTATTGTGTCTGGACTTCTACAAATATCACAAAGGACATATTCATCTGTAAGAACAGAGCAAACACATCAACAATAGAACCATAGACTGCTACCAATGAAAAAAAAAACCAGATTTGTAAGAGTAGATTCCATTCATTGCCAATAACCAATTATCACCAACTTTGAGCATAGAAGATCAACTCACTGATATATCTTTGCAATACAACTTCTAAACTTTGAGGAGCAAATCTTCCTCTTAAAACCAGTCTGTTCTCTCTATCTAACGATCCACTAGTACCCAGTTCAGACAACAGGAAACTTATTAGTTGCTCTGGCTGCCTATGCATCCTGAAATTATCAAGAAAATAAACATTAGATGTTAGTAAAGGGAACAAATGATAGCAGAACTTGAATTTGCATGATCTTGTCCAGAGTTACACATCAAAATCCTTCAGGACCAATAATATATTAGGATAAACAAAAATTGTATGGGCAGGGGGCCAAGAACTGTTTCCTACTCTTTGAGCAGGTATTGGAAGAGAAGAAAAGATTGGTCAAAAGTAATAATGCCCCAAGAAAATGTAGTACTGCAAAATATTCCTACTATCTATTATAATGAATGATGAAAGCAGCATACGTTTTACATATATCCATGATGTTAATGAACACTGTCTGTGTGGTTCCTTCTGGGAGAACTAGTGGAGGCCTCAAAACTGATCTTTGTTTATCTTCAACAAGCTCAGGGTTTTGTTCAAGCAGAAAACTAAACACTCTCTTTAGTAGCTGCATATTCAATAAACATTTTATTCAAAACTGAAAGTGAAACCAATAAGCAATGATGAAGAAAGAAAGTTTTCGAATGACAAAAGGGAAACCAGACACAAACACCGCATTGATTAAAACATTGTTGTGACAGGCAAACAAGTATAGATTAAAAACGGAAAAAGAACACAATCAAGATATGCCAACTTGCTCATTTAAACAGAAATACAGGCACACAAGATTATATTTTTACCCTTTTCCACTAAACATGTGCTGTATGCATCAAAGAGAAAGCTCCCTTGACATAATGCTTGATAGTTGCAAGGATTTGGTAGCATTACAAAAATTCTCCGTTTTGATATATTATCCAGTAAAATGTGCACTCAAAAGATTGAATGATATACAATTAGGTGAAAAATCCTACTGACTAACAACAAAGCAGAATTACATTATCTAATTATACTTCCAACATTCCATATTATCAGCTTTGTCTAAAAAGTATGCTTAAAATTTCATAAGATCCTTATAGAACGATAATAGGCAATAATTCTTTCAACAAAAGTAAATAAAACCATGCTGATAATTTTCTTGCACCAAAGTACCAAAAGAGGTACCTCCTTATACTCGTAATCACGTTCACTTCCTTCCCAAGGGTAATTAGATTGTTGAACAAGTGCATCTTCTTCTTCAACCTCTGCATCACCATCTACTAAAAGAAACAAATGCATACTTCAGCTGTACTATTCCAAAATTATAATAGTAAGTGGGGAACTGAGGAAGGCAAATGCATACAAAAATCAAATTTTTTTTATAACCACAAGAACCTTACAATAAATAAACTGCCTATCTAGAGCTAAGGAATATCTCTAGCCTCAGAATCTGGGATATGTACTCTTTAGAAAACATGTGCATTACTCAAGGTTATACCACAAGTAGCTCGGGACAGGAAGATTAAGCTTACCACACATATCTCCTGCAGAGTCAGACGTGGTTAAGCATTGAACTGGTTCCTACATGCAACAACTGAAAACTCTGTCATCAACCAACCAAGTGTAATGCAGCTAGATGTACTTGAGCAGAGTTTCATAACTTACTGGTCTCTTCTTCTTTGTTAAATTAAGTAAAGCATTTCTTCCACCTTCATTCACTGGAATAAAGAAACATAATACTCCTTCGAACAATAACAAACAAAATGCAATGCTCGAAAATATGACAATCAAATAAACCTAAGAGGACAAACAAAATTGCTGAATAAGTACTGAACTAATTTATTCTAGCAGAAGTTTGCACAGACATGGAAACATGTTTTCTCTTTCCACTGAGCTATGTGGAATGAGAACCTTCTTTTTCTTCTTCTTCTTCTTGGTCGGGTCAAAAGGTACAATCTGAAATATGAAATCATAGCCAGAATTCAGTACAAAGAGGTAAAATAAACTATTGGAAAATTGCACTAGAATATTACTCCCTCAATCCCCTTTGATTTTGCAGGCTTAGCTTCAGTGACTATCAGAAACTTTTTTTTTCAAGAACATTCCCTTCTCTCTTGACAGTCTATTCTTAATCTCTATGCCAAAGGCAATTGTATCAAAAAAATATGAGTGGTAGGCATATTACAGTCTCACATGACTCATCCATTTGTGGTTTCATCCATCAATCAATCTCAAATATACTCCCCCCCCCCCCCCCCCCCCCCCCCCCCAATCCAGAAAATATGTCACATAATCCCTACTTTCAACAACCTCAGATTGTGCATCTCTTTGTTCAACCAAAATAATTTTTGAAAAACAGTTATATAATTCTTACTTGACTACCCTCTTTCAATCGTTCAATTTAAGTGGAAGTGAATTGGGAATCTTTATACAATTAGCCAATAGCAGTCAACCACTCTCATGACCATAAGTAGCCGTAAACATCCATTTTAGTTGATTTCCAAAACTCCTAAAATTAGTTCCTAAACTCCTTTATGGGTCTTTAATGGTCAGATAAAAGGCAATAATTGGTTCTAAATATATGGTAAGATCCTAGGAGGCATCCACTACCTTTATTTTAATTAATCTCAAAAAGGTATATAATAACCTTAAAAATTTAATCATTTCGATCAATTCTTCCCAAGAAAGGAAACATCTTCATATACTTACGTAAGGTCTTATAGGGAAATGTTAGGCCTTAGGAGTGATAAGAACCATCTACTTTTACTCTAAATATCCAATTCAATAGATTCTCAAAACTTCTATAATTGGGACCTAAACTCATTTTTAAGCCTACACTAAGCGAATGAAAGGTAGTAATTGGTTCCAAACTTCCTTATATGACCACAGAAAACCTACTCAAAGTACGTACATGCCCGATGTTGGTATGTATGGAAAAAAAGTTTATAAGTATTAGATAAAATATGCTCAAAATTACACAGTTTTAAGCAGGCAGGGGATTGATATTAATTTTATTATCTATATTGAAATACATGTTTGTTGGCATGTTTTGATGGAGTAAATATGTTTGTATGAAGTTAATGTACAAGTATAAAGATAGTTCAATGCATTTTTTTTTTTACATGTAGCATGAATTAATTCCATAATAGTAATTCAAGTCAAATACTAGAAAGTTTATATTCATTCATGTCATTAGTCTTTAATTGAACTACATGAAAGGAAATGATGTCATTCATAGTATTTATTAATAGTTGAGCATTAATCTTGTTTAACTTAATAGTAAGCAAGGAAGGTTTAAAAAAAAGTGTTATAAATGTTTTTATGATCACCTGTACACTAATCAAGATAAAAATGAAATCATTTACGATGAATATGTTTTGTCTTAGTTTTAGTATGGCTTTCATGTTTGTTTCAAATTTCTAATCATTTAAAGTGAAAATTGGTTAAGCAATTAAACTCAAGGATCGAATTCACGTTATAATTTAACAATGGGGGAGTATACTTGGTGATAATCCAAGACTCCTATAAGTTTATGACGACGTAGTATATACTCCTACTAATAGTGCTGAGAATCCCGTCTCTTTCTTAATAGTGACATAGTACTCTAATAGCATTAGATACAAACCCTCGTAGATGTTCCTTGCGAGTACCTGGTAAGCATATAATCTGTTCATTGCATATATAAATAATAATAAAAGTAGTGTTGTTAAAAAAAGGTCAAGGTTTTTATTAAAGTTCAAATAAAGTCTCTTTATTTAATAAGTTAAAGCATTTTTATAACTTTAGAAAGTTATACTTTATTATTCTTGTTTGTGACCAACTATTTAGGAATGATACATGTTAAGTTCAAATTAACTTCTTAACATGTATGTACTTTGTTCCTGGTCACGTGTGCTTTGTTCTTAGTCACATCCTATTTTTCATTAACCCCGAGACAACCCAATTCTACCCCTTGTGTTGTTGGTGAGTAGCCGTTCATTATCAAGAATTGACTTTTATAAATGATTATTGAAGTTATGTTCACAAAGGAGAATTGTGTGAAGTGTTCCTCTATTTTCATTTCGGTTTTGAGTAAACTTTCTTTTGATTGTTTATTTTTAATTTGGTTTATTGTTGGTTATGGACTTTAGTTATGCCAATTTGACTATGGTAGGACTTGTGTTCAATTACGATTAGTTGGAATCAAAGGACTTTTTAATGACTAAGTATCTTTGAAAAATATTAGTAGTTAGTTTTTCCACTTCGAAACGTTTATCAACGAGGGGTAATATTCTTGTAATTCTCTTTACTGGTTTTTAATATTAGAGAAAATGATAAAAGTAAAGAATTATAAAGGTATTACAATAATAAATTTGGTTAGTGTTTCCAAACAAGATAGTAATCAATTAGAGTTAAATAAACAGTCTTCTCGATGAATAACTCTAAGAAAAACCAACATTGCCTACTGAAAAACAATAGCCGACCTAATATCTAAAGCTATGATGCAACAATTTTCTTTTGAAGTGTAAAGCATCATATATAAATCATTTCTTATAATAGAGCTCAGCAACAAAAAGAGATTGTTCTAGGTTCCACATGCCACAAGTGCCAGATTCATCTTTCGTAGAATCACATATAGAGTACAGAGAGGCTTTTGATTCAAATTGCTAGTAGTAGAAAAAGGGTTGTCATAGAATTAATACACAAAAGATTGCAAAAATATAAACATCATAACAAAGTAGTATTTATCAAGAATACAAGCAAACTTAAAACTATATATTGCAAACAAATATATCCCCTTAAATCTAAGGGGCATATATTTGGATGATTCATTGATTCATAAGTAAAAGAAAGTGGATATACCTTCATGTATGGGTAAAATTTGACGTCAAATTAATAAAATGAAAATATCTATAGGGAATTTTGACAAGGTTTGAAAGTGTACGGGTTGTGAGCCCCACCAATTACGAGGAAAGTTAATAGGTGTCTAAGAGATGTGAGGTCATCAAGGTGTGTTGCTGGAAACCACCAAATATATATTTCCCATGTGTTAGAGTGTGAATCTGCTGAAAGTCCACACGATCATGTTCATAAGGGTTTAAAAAAACAGGTTATGAGAGGTCAAGTACTCATAAGCATGATGGAATTCGAATTTGGATTAGTATTCAAATTCAACATATTACAGTGGAATAAGTTGTAAATTTATCTCTCTGAATATAAGGAGTATAAGGAAAAAAATTCCTTAAACTATGGACAAGGAGAATACTTCAGACCTTGTAATAAGAACTTTAATGTAATTCGCTACTTGTTGAACTACATTACTGATAACTGAAACTTGAGAGAACCACAATCCAGTTTGCACATCCAAAGAAGGGGATTGAAGGGTGGGAAAATTTGGTGATACTAAAGCAAGGGGAGATAACATCAAGCAGCCTATTCATCACAAGGAGTTCTAATTAGGTTCTCAACTAAGCACTAAACTGAACTTGAGCTAGGCACTGCAACAAAAGCATCACTACCTGAGTAATCAGCACACAAGAGAGGCGGATCTTATAATTACTTAAAAGTAAGATAAAAATCAATCAGTCTCTTGGCATGATTCACTGTGTCATCAATCCTTTAACCAATTGCATACTAAAGGAGACACCTGCAAATCTGCAACCCCCTCCCCCAGTTCTCAAAATGCACAAGATGTATTAGGCAAAAACTGCAAAAAGGCATCTTCTGAACAGTGAAGAGGGCTAACAACAGCCCCAATGGGGACACATTGTCATCAAAACGTTCTTATGTATCCCAATCAAATCCACTACAACAAGGTCATCAAAATGTACTTTTGTGTCCCAACAGCCGACACCATATACCTCATTCTTCAATCCTCAAAACCCCTACAACATCTTTGAAGGTTGTTTCCGTGAACCACCATTCTTCTCTACCATACCCTACCCTACTCTCCCCTCTCCATCTCTATAATAATTTACTCAACCATTTATCGAAGTCCATTATACCAACCTGTTTCATATCATCAAATTCCAAGTTTCTTTAATATTGAAAGCTAGTGGCTTTGTTAGCTGCTCTGCCTTCTCGTGAACCCTTATATATTTTTTACAAGATCCCAATAAAATCTCTCCAAAAAGCTGGAATTTTTCCCTTATTATGGGATTCTTTATCCAACTTATAGCAAATACATTTTGCTAAATTTAGTTTCAAATTGAAGATTTGTTACAATTTGGCAGCTAGTATATGACGTCTATCGTATAAGATGGACTTTGACTAAGCTAGCAATTTGCATGAAATATTAAATTTATCTCTTGTGAATATCCTGGACTCGAAGAAGAAAAAGAGAAAGAGAGAGAGAGAGATCAATCTTGTTGAAGATGGTTCATGGGAACATTACAGGCTTACAGCCATTGTATTTGAATTGCGGTTGAGAACCACAAAAGAAGTTGACTGCTGTTATAGCAAGATCTACATAGGTAAATTAGGTCTATAACACATATATACTCGAGATATCTTTCCCCTCATATGCGTCTAATGGAATTTTATCAGTGAATATTTACTCTTTCCATATCCAGAAGAACCCCACTGCAGTAATAAGACTAATAGTCATAGATCAACCAATTCACAAGTTGTCAAATTTTTAAAAAGGCACAAACTTTCATGACCACGACCATGACCATCATCAACAATCTAACAGCACCATTTAGGTTTTAATCTAAGCAATGTTCTCGTTAGGAATGACTGAAAAAGGAATGCTTTCCATGACAAGCCCACCTGTAAACACACTAGAAATGATTAAGCATTTAGCGTCTTGGCTGATGAGTGATCACCAAAAGCATTTCAAGTCATACTAATTAGGAAACTTTCACCAGAAATATATTTCACTCTCATAACATCTACATAACTTGGCCTTTACACAATAACTAGTCCCTTTGACAAAGTATCTCGCACAATATAGACACTGGAATAATCAAAAATATGACATAATTTCACAAGGCCTGGTCGATTCTGAGTTTGTCACATTCAAAGACTCAATCCAAGCATCGGGTTGCCCAGCATTCAAATAAGTATCATAATGTTTGAGTAGGTCGCAAATTGATGACAACAGGGATGAATTCAAGATAGAAATAGTTGAATGCAATAGCTATTTCCAAATAAACATGAATTAAAAACATAAATAAGCAAAGTCCCTTGCAACAAACTGAGCAACTCAAAATAGAACTAACGGGTAATTGAAAATAATAGAACTCACTCGAGGTATATCTGCCATTGCTTGCTGCGACTTTCCTTCGCTCATGGGTTGAACCCAAATCTACAATATCATTGTTAAGTTAATAATCAAACGTATGGTCAAAACCCAATAAAACCCTAGGTACCAATGCTAATTCTAAGCAGATGCGGTACTTGAACATTTTCACTTTAATTTGAGAGACTATACTCATATATTTTATATCAAGATGTTACCTTTCTCCGGTGAGCTGGGAACGGCTCTATGCAATGCCTGATTAATGATTCAGGTAGCCTAGTAACGTTCAGTTCGACTCCAGTTCACTTATACGCCGGGTTCTTACGGATCTTGGTTGAGTACTCTGTACACGGAATCATGGCTGTGATACGGAGTCTTAGAATTATGTTTTACGAATTTTCTATTTTTCTATTCGTATTCGTATTCGTATTCATATTCATAATCGTGTTAGTGCAATATTTCACTAGTAATTAAATAATTTTACATTTGTATATGGATTCGTATCAGTGGTTAGAATTGTTATACATCATGTGCACTATTTTTTATATGTTCCCTTCTTATAAGATTCGACTAATATATCATTGAATATAAAATTAAAATTTGACAAAAGTTTTAGACATAGGTAAATTTAATCATAAATAGATGGGACATTTAAAAACGCTTAGGGATAGGATAGATATTCATAATCGCGTTAGTGCAATATTTTACTAGTAATTAAATAATTTTACATTTGTATATGGATTCGTATCAGTGGTTAGAATTGCTATACATCATGTGCACTATTTTTTATATGTTCCCTTCTTATAAGATTCGACTAATATATCATTGAATATAAAATTAAAATTTGACAAAAGTTTTAGACATAGGTAAATTTAATCATAAATAGATGGGACATTTTAAAATACTTAGGGATAGGATAGATTGGCTAATGATATACAATGTGTATAAAATATGAGACCCATCCGTGTTAATACTTAAAAATCACACATTTTAATAAGGCCAACCATGTTTATAGTTAAAAAATCAAATTTTTAATAAAGATCAGATAAGTTTAATAAAAGAAAAAAGTACTACTACTAACTATATAAAATAATACAATAAACAAGTTTTAATAAATTAAAATTAGATGGAATAAGTGAAAATTAGGTGAATAAGTTGCAAGCTAAGACTCTTTCCACAAAGCAATGTCACGTAGGGTATGAAACTTGACAATCAATGAAAGTGAAGGAATACATGATAAACAAACTGGAAAAGAATAAAAGTTATGATGTATCTATCTTAAATGAAATGATCAACATGTTGCATCGTATTTTAATATTTTATAAAAGTTTATCGTATTTTGTAGTACAAACAACTAACTTAATTACCTCTAAACCCTAAAACACAAAACGAGTAAAAATATAGAGATGATTCATTAAGATTACTAAGTCGCGAACTTCTATTCACTTAATTCCCCCAAAAATGCAATGTCAATTGCTACATGAAAATAACATAATACTCTGAATAAGCATAAAAAATACGCAGTACTCCGTGAGGAAGCAAGGACATGCTATAAGAGTGAATGTATTATTATTATTATTATTATTATTATTATTATTATTATTATTATTATTATTATTATTATTATTATTATTATTATTAATACGGAGTATGAGTTAAAAATATTAAGTATTTGAAAGCCACAAAATAAAATTAAAATTAAAAAGGCCGCGAAAATAAAACTGGTCATTAAACGCGGTTATGTCGTTCTGTATAATATATGAGACCCTATTATGAAGCATCAATCAATCAATCAAAAAATCAGATAATGAATCACATGATGGAGAGATATATGGTGATTGGCAAATCTGCGATTAGCAGCAGCCTAAACCATTAAACCAACCTCTTTTGGTCATTACAACACGCTAACTCAGTTGGTACCTCTTCATTAAAATTGCCCTGCTTTATCTAATACAGATTCAAATCTTGTATATGTACCTAGAACATCTACTTATCTCGTGTTTATTACTGTATTTGTTTCTTGACTTCAAATGAGCACTAAACAATCTTCATAAATAATTACTCCATGTCAACTTCATTTATGAAATAAATAACCTTAAATACTTCCTAGTATTTCCTTATAATTCTTCAAGTTTTAAAATGGGCGTTAACATTGTGTTATCTCATTGAGTCAAAAATTGACCAAAAGAATCAAATTTTTGAAGATCCATTTTTGACAAAATTATAATTGAAATAAAGGTACTAGGTGTCTCATTGGTTCAAATAAAAAGAGGCTTGAACCAATCATTGTCTTTTATACAATCTTTAAAGAAACGAGTTTATGACCCAATAGAAAAAGTTTTGAAAATAAATTGAATAGATGGTTAGAGTTAAAATAAGTGATTTTAACCAATCCTATGACCTAATATGATTACATAAGATTCATGGTAAGAATATGAAATTATTTCCTCACTATGTTCAAAATTGTTCAAAATGAGTTAAGTTTGAAATTATTTTTGAAAATCTCCAAAATTGAAATAGAAGATATTGAGTGTCTCATAAGATTATTTAAAGGAGGTATAGAACCAAATGTTGTCTTAAATGTGGTCTATAAAAGCTTACAAACAAGTTTTAGACCCAATTTGTAGGAGATTTAATAATAGGTTGGGTGTTTGCGTCAAAATATATGATTTCGGTTACTCCAAGAGCCTATTATGCCCCTATAATACTCATAGAAATCATATAAAGGTGCTTTCTTTTTGTGTCTTAATTCATCTGAACGAATATTGAAGATTGCTATAAACACTGTTCTTGAAACATTTTTGAAAAAAAAAAATACCAAAATCATCCTAATGGTACTAAGTGTTTTGTATGATCATATGAAAAAGTTTATAAAACCATTTAATGTATAATAATTAGTTTTTAAAGGTCATAAAATATGCCTAGATCCCAATTGTAAGTACATTGAAATATAGTTAAAATGATAATTTTAAGATGATTAAAAGAGTTCCTAAGATCTCTTAAACATTCCTCTTAGTACTTTGTTTGAACAATTAGGGTGTCCTTGCTATTAAAGAAGAGTTTAAACTCCAAATTTGACCCTTGTTTTCAGTAATCCAAATTGGTTTATTTAGTTCTTATATTAACCGAAGAGACTACATTAGCTTGTACGGAGCAATATCCATTAGTAAATAAACTTATAGTTAGAACTATTAGGACATGCTTGGATTAGGAGTAATACACTATGGGAGTAATAAAAGTCAAACAAAAAAAACAAGCTTAGTAAAAGTGGTTTATAAAGGAAATGTAGTGTTGCTAGTATAATGAAAGGGGAACTAATACTCTCATTTGAGAGATAATAGACACTCTCTACACCTCTAGAGTAGTTATTTCCACAAGGGTAATAATCAATCTCTAATTCTTTTTTCTTTCTCATACCACCACTATAATATCTTTTTTTTTCACTTCATCCCTTGTCCCCATCTCTATTTATGTTTATTTTTTATTAATTTGACTTTTTATCACCCTTTAATCTATTTTCCTCAATCCAACCATGACCTTAGAAGGCGAAAAGTGAGGGGAGCAATAGTCGACAAAAGCAGAAGATAAACCTGTAAATTTGGATTGCACTAATGTTGTATCACACCAACTCACGGCTTATTATTCTTTATATTTCTTTTTTCTAACAAAAATAGGAGGAAGTAGTGACGAGGAGTTTTTTTTAAGTATTGATGTGATAAAAAAAATTCGTAAAAGAAATTTGATGAAAAGAGTGAAAAAGTGGATAAAGAGATTAAAAGTTTTATTGTTCTCGCTGTCAAAAGTCTAATTAATTCAAAAAGAATCGAACAAAAACTCCAATCCCCTGGCCCCACATCCACCCTCAGCTGACAGCAGTGCTGTAGTTACGACAAAAACGATAAACAAAAAGAGAAAAGAAAAAAGAGGCTATGAGTATTGAAAACACCATCAAATCTCGGTTATCCTCGTCCTTTCTCAATCTTCATTACTTCCTTTCTCATCCTCCATTACCAACTCACCCTCAAACCCTAATCTCACCATCTTTCTCTTGACTCCCCATATTTGTGATTTCATCCTTCTTCTTCACTCCAAATCATGTGACTTGATAAGTTTCATGTTTCAGGTTTCATGTTTCATGATTCATCATCAACTTTCTTATTCTAGAAACGTCCAGGCCACCTCCTGCATCTGGGGTTGACTGCTGCTTTTCTCCTGAGCTGAGGGATCTTCAAGTCCAAGATTCTCTGAGCTCTTTCATTTTCCACCTCCCCGGTTAGTTTCCGCTGCGTTTCATGCTGTTTTCTTTGAATCGCGTGTGAATCTTAAGTTTTCTTTTAACAAAGCAGAGATCTTGATGAAATGGGGACAAAATTAGCTTTGATAATATGGTTGTCTGTATTACTGAATGTAATAGTTGCTCAAAACTATACCCCAAAAGACGACATACTATTGAATTGTGGGGACCAAGCCAAGGACTCCGTTGATTCCGATGGTCGGAAATGGAACTCCGATGACGGATCAAAGTTCTTGTCTTCCTCCAAAGGTACAACCATGGCTGTAGCTGACACCCAAGCCGCTGATGTAGCAGAGGTTCCCTTCATCAGCGCACGCCTTTTCGATTCAGACTTCACTTATTCTATTGCTGTGGCTCCGGGTCGTAAATTTGTCCGGCTATACTTCTACCCCAACACTTATAATGGGCGTAATACCACCAATGCCATCTTTTCCGTCACCGCCGGTTCGTTTACCTTGCTCAGCAACTTTAGTGCTGCCCAAACCACACAAGCCCTTAACTATGATTACCTTATCAAAGAGTATTCTGTCTACGTTGGGGGTGACACTTTTAGCCTTACCTTTTCGCCCTCGTCCAATTACACTAACTCCTTTGCCTTTGTCAATGGTATTGAGGTCGTGTCTATGCCGGACATCTACTCAGTTGGCGTTGATGCTGATGGGGTAACCTCGGTTGATGGAGGTGCCCCATTCCCAATTGATAACTCTACCTCCCTTGAAGGTTTGTATCGGCTCAATGTCGGTGGAAACTACATTCCTCCCACTAAGGATACAGGCCTTTTTAGGTCGTGGTCGGATGATACGCCTTACATATTTGGGGCAGCTACGGGAACCACCAATGTTGCCGATCCTGGTGTGAACATCACTTATCCTGCAGCTGTGCCATCATGCACTGCTCCCGACGTTGTTTACTCCACTGCCAGGTTCATGACATTTAACAACTCTGTGAACCTAAATTTCAACCTGACATGGTTGTTTACGGTTGATACTGGGTTTACTTACTTGGTAAGGCTGCATTTCTGTCAAATCTTCTCCAATATAACTAAGGACAACGAAATGGTGTTTAATATCTATCTCAACAATCAGACTGCGTTCCCTGGATATGATGTTATTGCCTTGCAAACAGAAAAGCGTGCCGGGATTCCTAATGTGCAGGATTTTGAGGTGATTGTTCCCACTAATGAACAACCTCAGCAGGATCTGTGGCTTGCATTGCATCCTGATACCTTCGATAAGCCCTCCTATTATAATTCTTTTCTTAATGGGGTTGAGATATTTAAGATAAACAACACTGACGGCAATCTCGCTGGGCAAAATCCAATTCCTGCCCCAAAGCAGGACCTCATTTTA
This sequence comes from Dysphania ambrosioides, assembly GCA_026401315.1. Lineage (NCBI taxonomy): Eukaryota > Viridiplantae > Streptophyta > Magnoliopsida > Caryophyllales > Amaranthaceae > Dysphania > Dysphania ambrosioides. The sequence continues at coordinate 23,766,454 of CM048670.1, forward strand.
TCCCCATCAGGCTCATCCCATTCGAGCAGCCATACGGCAGCTATTGGAGGGGGTATTGCTGGAGCAGCTGGGCTTGTCTTCCTGGTGGCTCTACTGGTCTGTTTTGTCTCTCGGCGCCGGAGATACGGAAAGGTCTCCAACCCAAGCGATGGTCCATCTGGTTGGCTTCCCCTTTCCTTGTATGGAAATTCACATACCTCTGGATCTGCAAAGACAACTACGACGGGAAGTTATGCTTCTTCTCTTCCATCTAATCTTTGCCGTCATTTCTCTTTTGCCGAGATAAAATCCGCCACCAAAAATTTTGATGAGTCTCTTGTCCTTGGGGTTGGTGGTTTTGGTAAAGTATACAGAGGGGAAATTGATGGAGGGACAATGAAAGTAGCTATCAAGCGTGGTAACCCACTGTCAGAGCAAGGTATACATGAATTCCAAACAGAAATTGAGATGCTTTCCAAGCTTCGTCACCGTCATCTTGTCTCCTTGCTTGGTTACTGTGAAGAAAATGATGAGATGATCTTAGTGTATGATTACATGGCTTACGGAACCCTCCGTGAGCATCTCTACAAAACTCAAAAGCCCCCTTTGCCATGGAAACAAAGACTGGAAATTTGTATTGGAGCTGCTCGGGGACTGCACTATCTCCACACTGGTGCCAAGCACACTATTATTCATCGAGATGTCAAAACAACCAACATACTCTTGGATGAGAAGTGGGTGGCCAAGGTTTCCGACTTTGGCTTGTCCAAGACAGGACCTTCATTAGATCACACTCATGTCAGTACCGTAGTGAAAGGTAGTTTCGGATATCTGGATCCTGAGTACTTCAGGAGGCAACAACTTACTGACAAGTCCGATGTTTACTCATTTGGGGTGGTTCTGTTTGAGATCTTGTGTGCTCGGCCTGCCCTGAACCCGTCGCTACCAAAGGAGCAGGTTAGCTTGGCAGAGTGGGCTGTTTATTGCTATAAGAAGGGTATGCTAGACCAGGTTATGGACCCGTATCTGAAGGGGAAGATTGCTTCTGAATGCTTCAAGAAGTTTGCTGAGACCGCTATGAAGTGTGTGTCCGATCAGAGTATTGATAGACCATCAATGGGTGATGTGCTGTGGAACCTGGAGTTTGCTCTGCAGCTACAGGAGAGTGCAGAAGAGAGTGGTAAGGGTCTTGGCGTTGTTGGTGGGATGGACTTTGTTGAAGGCAAGTTTGATGTTGAGTGTGGAAAGAAGGATCCAGACGAATCCAGGGCCTTGGATGGAAATGTGACAGACTCAAGGAGCACGATGAGCATTGGTGGTCGCAGTCTTGCCAGTGAAGACTCCGATGGTCTGACACCGAGTGCTGTATTCTCTCAGATAATGAATCCCAAGGGACGTTAAGATGCTGGGAATTCCATCATTGGAGTCAGGGTCAGAGTCCTATTTTTCTGATGCCAAATCGGCAGAGCATATGCTTATCAGCATGTAGAACAACCACATAAGGAACTCCGGCGTTTGGTCATCAGACAATTGAACACTGTTGAGATTATCATCTATATACTAAACGTCTGTCTAATGTTGGACATGGCTATTTATTAATGAATATCAATCATTGATGTAGCTGCAAGTTGTATCTATAGTTGTATTGGAAGATTGAAACCAAAAATGTTCTATATTCCAAATGTATTTGTTTTCCTGGGGTATTTCAGCGATTTCGATCTGGTTCATTACAGTATGATTCATTCTTCGAAATTTGTTCTTCAGCGATCTGGTTCATTACAGTAGGATTCATTCATTTCAGTGGTGGGACCATGTTGGGTTGTCCGCCGTCTGCAAAAAATAAAATGGGTAATAGCGTGATGATAAAGATAGGGAGAAGTTGTCAAATAATAATTAGGGTGGACTTAATAGAATACGGACCATGTTTTATTCCCCTGAGTGTGACATCCCATCCACATCCAGATGCTCTTACATTTCTACAGTTAGTTGCTAGGAACTTGTTATATTCCACGGGACAAACTCTTTCCATTGTTAGCTTTAAAAAGAATATCATCTTTACTCATACAATTGTGGAATACAGAAAATTAATGCACAACATAAATACTTACCAACTTAAGGTTAATGTATATAAGACAATCGAATTTGGGCTATTGCAACTCACCACTCTATTGATGTCAATAGAGAGTAGCCCAATGGGTTGTGAAAGTCTTGGAAGTCACACACTTAATTACTAATAAAGTCCTATATGATCCATGATTAAATAATAAATTAACTTGTTAAATATTTCAATTATAAGAAGATTTTTCATTTATTGGTAAAAACTTATATGTTTATTTATGGAATTATATATAGTACTCCATATCTTTTAATATAAAGTAGAAAATTTAATTGGGATAATACTTTATTATCATATTAAATGAATAAATTAGTATAGAAAAAGGTAGAGAGAAAACTGTGAAATAAAGCGAGAGAAATAAATTTAGTTTTAAATTATTTAGGAATTTATATAGTCATGCAATTTTTTATGTATGAAATTTTCAAATCTAATGTTAATGCAAATTAGAAAAATAAAATTAAAAAAAATTAGATGACATCATCTATTAAAAAAAATGATGATTTTTTTTTTTATAATAACTTGATATGTGTCTAATAGGATATCCATAGAAATTTTGTTTTAGTAATAGTTATTATATATAGATAGATTGTAGATAGATCGGTGATACTTCTTGTTTCGAGATGAGGTCAAGGAAGCTTTGAAAATAAATATTGTTGCTTCAGATGCTCTTAGTCTCTTACAATGAAGTTTGATTTGGGAAACGAAAAGAGTGAAGGTAAAAATAGAAAACTATATACTATGGATTTTCGTGGTTTCCTACTAATTTTAGTTTCGAATCATATGATGTACTCATGGTAGAAAATTAGGAATTTGTCAAGAAAGTTACATGGACCTATATAGTTTCTTAATTCTTGGTGTTATAAGGAATTGTATGTAATCCTGTACTTTTCACAGATTCTGCATTCGCCGATAGACCTCAATTATATATATGCACATTCTGAATGTAGTTGTGGTTGGACAACTTTCCAACATCCAAGGAAAGTTTCTTCAGAATATAGTCACCATCGATATATAAGATGATGATAAATTAATATTGACGGAATACACAAGTATATGATGATATGAAGATACGGCTAAAAGGCTTCTTGATGAACACTTCAACTCACTCGAATAATCACAAAGTAACAAAGGACATCAAAGCCAATGTGTAGATACAACTTATCACAAGGTTTACAACTTATCAAAGCCAATGTGTAGATACAACTTATCAAAGCCAATGTGTAGATACAACTTATCACAAGGTTTACAACTTATCAAAGCCAATTTGTAGATATAACTTAGCCCCAGCATTTTGAATATACAAAATTGACAAGCACCGTACAAAATACAGCCTTCTAACAATGCTTGTAAGTAACTCCTGCCCATCTACTCTCAAAAACAAGTATAACACGTAGCACATTCATCTAATGCTTTATTCACAACTTTACATTGCAAGATAAATGAAATTGTATGACGGCATAGTTGATCGCACATTTTAAACACAACGTACCACTTTGAGGTCATATGGTCTCACGAAAAAGACCGGCCTTGTGAGTCTATGATGGCAGTTATCTTCTTTAGTAATTCTGCCTTGTTGGAGCCCACCAGCTTGTCAATCTCCTGTCCATTCTGAAGGAAGAAGAAACTTGGAGTGGCTTTGATATCAAATGAGGTGCTAAGATCCTGCACCACAGCAATCTACCCTTAAAATTTTTGAAGGAGGTTATAGCACAATTGCAACAAATTTGAGAAGCGCATTTCTCAAACACAATCAAATAGACCAGAAGTATGAGGATCATAGAGGTTCCATGGTTCACCAGACCAATTTACTACGGACAGTAAAGCAGTGGTTTAGACCAACTAATTAAATTCTTTCACCATTAAAATAGGAGTTTAGCTCCAAATATGCGGGGAATACTAGTTTCACTTCAAATATTGCAGTGTTAATTGCAGCAAATCCAACCCCTCGAATATCAAACCAAAATAATGCAGATGACTCTGCCCAAAGTCTACCTGATAGCAGAAGTATGTAATGTGCTGTAAAAAATGTCTATTTTATCCTTTTTAAGTTCTATCAAAATGACTATCACAAGAAAAAAGAGTTCTACCGAAACAGATAGTATTACGTACGGGGAGTTCATCAACATCGACGGTGAGGAACATCAAGGAGGAATATTTCCGAGATAATTCACAATAATAGGGTGCAATCATCTTGCAGGGTCCACACCACGCTGCACTAAAATTTGCTACGATCTGTCAAAAAATCATTAATACACAGCAAGTATTCAGTACAAGTTTAAACATTGCAACTTGTGAAAAACAAGAGAGACAAAGTGAAAGTGCCATCATTCATCCTTTAACAAAATTCGACAATATGAACTGAGCTACATGTCCATAATAAGCTATGTTGATCAATGACAGAAAAAGTTCCGTGCAATAGATAATCGAACTTATCATATTACCTCACTGACTGTCCATCGAAAAGTCACTATCATAAGCATAAACGATACAACAAATCCTAGATGTGGTTACTCACATAATGCACTTAAGCAATCCCTCCCAAAAAACAGAAAAATGGAAAATATATCAAATAAGAAAAGGGGACCAGTTAAGATACAGGAAACCCTAAGGTCCAGTCAAGACATTTTAACATGCATAGGCCACCTTTCATGAGTCAGGACCACTATAAATAGATAATGAGGAAAGTTATTTCAGGACAAATTTCAATAACAAGTTGTATATATAACGCATATATGGAGGCAACAAGAAAGGAGATTAATTTCCTGAAGTTGGTAGTGGGGATCAATTTCTCAGTAAAAGGTAAGATCCAGGAAGGGTAGGGGTAACAGTTAGCCACGTTCCTAGACGGAATCCTAGAATTCCGTCAGTTTTCTGGGTTTGGAAAAGCGTGGATTTTCAAGAATGGAAATCCTACGATATCTTTTAGACCTCTTGTTAAAGGGTCTCTATAAGAATTAAAGGAACATAAACAGTAAAAAACAAAGTATTTCCTCTGAAAAAAATAGAAGGGTACACAACTTACAATTTTGTCTTGTTGATTTGCAAGCGCCAACTTCTCCTCCCAAGCTGCGATTGTTGTAATAAGGTGCACATTTCCATCGGCAACCATATGATGAGTAGAATCATCGTCAACATCATCCTGCACACAGAATAACAAAACTTAGACAGCATAGTCAAGTTGTGTAATGCCAATGCCAAATGCTCGACGCTGCTATGTGAAACATCAAATCATCACTTTAATAACGCAAAGCCATTGCTATATGAATTAAACCAATGATACAAGGAAATGAGAAACAAATCCGTTAATCCTATCCATAATTAACTGAAATCCATCATTCACTTATTTAAACAAATCGGACCAGTTATGTATCACACTATAAAGATTTCCCCTTGGGGAAAAAAGGGCTTTAGTTAAGTTTGAATGTGTGGTGGTACAGTCAGTAAGGCACTGAACTCGGCTTTAAATTCAACTTAGTCTCATTATTTGGCCTTGCATTAGGCCTTACGCTTTCTATTATGGAAGCATTTCAATACCAAAAAAAGGCTGCTTGTAAAGAGATGTTAGTGAAAGCTCCAACAGTTCTGATATTGGATGAGGGCTACACACCAAGGAATTAAAAACACTGATACGCAGCACTCACTGACCCAAGCTCAGACATCTTGGAAAGTAGTGTTTTCAGTTTTGACATAGTATAGTTTTGAGGATCATGTATCTACTATTATACTTGACCCGTCTTCCAGAGGTTGAAATTTTAATACTTCATATGTAGATTAATGAAACATAAGGGATGGAATCATATCCCTGACCCGTCTTCCAAGGCAAATTGTATTTCTTTGATATAATAAATCACTAACCAGAATACAACATCAGCTGACCTCATTCATTGGCCCTTTCCTACAAAAATCTATTTGATCTCTATTGCTCTGTTGCAAAAACTCATACTTTAAGTGCTCTTTTCAGTTCTTCCAACTCGTAATTAAACATGATTTCTTCATAAACACATAGAATTCTGTAAATGATATTGGCAACAAAACTACCTGTTCTACTCTGAAGTTAAATATCTTCTACAACTCATAAATTTGGAGGGCTTGCCAAAATGATGATGTTGTCGATTTCGAGGTCTAGAAACTGCAAAATGGAATATAACTCATTTGATCTAGGGTGAGATCTATCAGCAACTCGGAAATCATGAATCCTTCCATTGACATCCAGCCAATTGCAGCCAGGAGTCTCCCTCAGACCTTTATTTTTAAGAAAACTTCTCAACTTTCCTACTTTATCCCACCTTCCAGAAACAGCATATATATCGGACACCAATATATAGTTCCTGGCATTTAATGGTTTAATTTCAATCAGCTTCTCAGTAGCCAACTCAACAACAGCTATCTCCGAGTGCATTTTACAAGCACTCAACAATGGATCCCATACACGGGCATCCGGTTAGATGGGCACCGAGTTGATTAACTCTTTAGCTTTACTAACATTCCCTCACCAACCAGATCCACCATACTTGGCTAGGTCGGAAACCATAGTTTTCTGTCATTTCCTTGAATATTTCCATCCTTTCTCAACTTGACCTAAATTAATGAAAGCTGTTAGTAATCCAAGAAATGCCACTGAGTCTGGTCTGAACTATGATTGCTTCATCTGCTCAAAAAATCAAAACATCGTTGCCACTCTTTGTGTTCAGAGTATGCACTTACAATCAAGTTCCAAGTAATCGTATCTTTATTGTTAGTTTCTTCCTCGTCAAATAATTTTCTCACCATGTCAAAGCACCATATTTAGCAGAAGTTCTGTATTTACTGAAGATACAGAGTGCACGCCATATTTGATGGTGCAGCCATGAATGAATTTGAGTTGTTCCATTGCACCAACATTCACACAAGTAGGAAGACTGTCATGATTGAAGCAGAAACTGATAATAAATTCATCATACTTCATTCTAGCAAATAGATCTAGGGCATCGATATATCATTTCACAATCCTGAAATAATTGAACTCAACGAAACCTCAGTCTTCTCCATGATCAAGTCAAAAATCTTTTGAGCAGCTTCCACGCTATTACATTTACTATACATATCGATCAAAGAATTCTGAACTGAAACCTGGTATTCCAAGCCATTTCTGATGGCATGGGCATGAATCTGCTTCTCCCATTGAAGTGATGTCAACTCACCAGTAGACGGTTAGCTGCAAGTGCAGTGTAATTTTAATTCCTCTACTACCCATTTCCACCAATAATTCCAGGGAATTTCTTGGATAACCACATCAAAAATATGCTGAAATCATCAAGTTCCACACGACACGATCCTTTTAAGGCATTGTCTCACACATCAAGTACACATTCTTTAAGTTACCTAGTTTAGAGTTTATAGTCAACGATGCAGTACTTACCGTCAAAACACCACTAAGCCAATAACAGAGATCAGACCATGAACAAACACCCCTAATTTCAAAGAGCTCAGTCCTGTGCAAGCTCTCAGTAGATTGATCAAAGAAACCGAATTTGGCCAAACACCCTCCTCCACCATTTTCTTAGACATCCGAAAACACTCCCAAGCATCCCCATTCTGTATACTCTCCGTTACCAGAGAATTCCAAAAATCCAACCCTCTAACAAGCATTTCTTCGAATTCTAACATAGAACTCAGCTAACCCTCAATCACATGCTCAGAGCAAGAGGGTACGCAACCCCATCTGGTTTGAGCAATATTGCTTTAGAGCTAGCATGTGTTTTTGGACAGAAATGCTAACCTAATAGTAAGCCTAAGGCCTAATAATGAGAATAAAGTTGAGTTTAAAGCAAAACAAAACTCAAAGAGAACTTCGATAGAATAAAACTAAAGAGAAAAACTTACTCTAGAAGCACACAATCCCATCTTGCAACCTCGCCTAATCAGCCCAATTTAGTAAATATACAAGCCACGCTGCGAAAATTGCCAGAATTAATGAAATTCATTAAAACATTAAAGAATTGACTAAAAAGATCTCATCTTTTATTCTACGAGTAACAGTAAAGTATAAAAATAGCAAGAAATTGATTCAGAATAACAGAAGATCTAGAACTTCCTCAATAATTAGTGAACCAACTGACATACATAATACCTTAGAATCAGTCCTACTTAAGCTTCGTTAACAACAGGGGGGGGGATCACCTTTCAAAACCCTAGACTTCTGAAACGACCAGGATTGATATTTATAGGGGTCATAAACGGGGAAAGTAAAGTTTGTGGGTTTTGGCGTTGTAGACTTGTAGGAAGGGAAAGTGATAGCGTTGGTTTTATGTTGGTTTGAAAACCAAGCTAGTAGCAGAGCCACAACTGTTCTAGCCTGATGTGTGATGTATATCAGAGCACTCCCTCCAGTAACGAGTAAAAGTAAGGGTGTAAAATAAATATTCGAGCTTTACATCAGTAAGAAAAAAATCACTCATGAGGAGAAAATAAAAAACACACTAGATGAGGAAAAACGGTAATGAATAGTGAAAGTTGTGCTCTGAACCACGTAGCATTAGGAAGTGTATGTGTGATGCTTTTTCCTCAAATATATCACATAGCATTGGAACAATGTGTAGTGGGTAAAAGTAGAAGTGGGCCCCACCACTTTAATTTGTTACGTGTCCCTGCTCTGGCCAATCAGAATTTTACAACGGTAATATTATCTAAAATGGTAATATTACCGTTTAAACTATAAAAAAAAATTTAAATTCACCAACAATCATAAAAATTTTTCTTCTATAAATAGACATCAATTTTTTTATATTTTGATATACTTTCATAAACCATAAAAATCTCCTATATTCACAAAAATCTCAACTTTTATATTATTACTATTATTATTTATTTATTATTATTATTAATATTAATATTATTATTATTATCATCAATAATATTATATACACCATTTTTATTATTAAAATTAATTTTTTTTTATTATAGTGTTGAAGTTTTTATTTTGTAAAATTTAATTTAATTATTGTTATTTTAAGTAAATATTGTTATTTTCACTTATTATTGTTAAAAACTTTATTATTTTACTATTTTATCAACTTATGGATCCTAACAACCCTAATTTCTCTAATCATTTTTCTGATTTAGGTGATGATTTTGTTAGTAATCCTCGATTCAGCTTTTCCTACAAAGATTAGGAAACACTAATTTGCAAAATTCACCACAACAAACACCCCCTGAAATTCCTCTCGAAAACAATACATATGAATCACCTCCTGTTTATCAAGGGAGCAATTCTCAATATAATGATGAACTGGAAGAAACTGTTCCAGAAACACCACAAAACCCACCACCTCCTCCAAAAATGTCGGTCAATCAAAATCAAACACTCGTCATTTCAAAGTTATTTAAGTTTTTGTACTCGTCTGTGTTTCATTTTAGGTAAAATCACTTTTATTTAATTTGTAATCGTAACTTTTATTTAAGATCCGATATATTTGTGTACCAGTTTTTTTAGTTGTATTGAAAAGTTAAATAAAAAATTATATTAAAAATATATTTATTAATTTTAAGCGTAAAATATTGAAAATTACAAATTATAAAAAATTATTAATTTATTAAATTAAAATATAAATCGTAATTAAAAAAATAAAATTTTATTAATTTTAAGCCATTTTAAGTGTATTGAAAAGTTCAATAGGTAGCATAAACATTGTTAAAAAAACTAAAGAGAAAATAAATAAGGTGATGTGTATTATGGTGGGGTATAGAAAATAGTGGAGAAAAGAGTGATGAAGAGTTTTTTTTAAGCATTAGTGTGATAAAAAAAAACCACTCATGAGAGAAATTGGATATTAAGAGTGAGAAAGTGGGTAGAGAGAGATTGAGAGGTTTTTTTTTTCTTCACTGCTGTCAATGGTCTCAGTGTGAACAAGTGAACATGAATATTGTACTTTGTTAATATCCTAAATTAGAAGGTGCACCAGGGTGCATAGGACGTATCTTGGCACTTGTTCTACATGGCAAGGTGTCACATGCAACCAAGAGAAGTGGCATGGGAAGTGGAAATATTGAGGCAACCGAGGAAGAAAAAAGTGAAAAGATAAGGCAGCGGGATCTAATTTTGTCATTTCATTTTCACATGCAACCCGGATAATGATTACAAATATTTTCGAATTTGATTTAAAATTTCATATATTTGAATAGAGTTCCACTTATTTAAACGTCATTTATTTTTTTGTCAAAATTTTTATGAAAGTATTGGCTGGTTAGAGGACGATTTTTTTAAGACAGGCTAGTGTTGAGCAGCTTTGTATTTTGGAGGAAATGATGAGCTCTAATTTGGTATGTGATGTTGATGAAGAATGCTATGAAAATAGTCGAGGTAAGTATTGTTGGATTAATTGATATTTTCGTGGTTAATGAACTAGATAGGTATTTGCTCTATTTGAGTAGTCATGGGGCATGGTATTATTTAATATACATGGGACATTATATGAATGTACATAATGTGCTTAAAAAATATGCGTTCGTGTGTTTGCGCGGTATTGAATAGGGTATGGTATTATCGAATGTATACAGGGCATGATATGAATGTACATAATGTGTTTAAAAAATGTACTTTTGTGTATTTGTTTAGTATTGAATGAGGCATGGTAGTATTGAACGTACATGGGGCATGACGTTAATGTACATTATATATTAGAAAAATGTACATTGTTTGATTTGTGTTGTAGAGTTTGCAATTGCAATGTTGTATATGAAATTTGGTATGAGTTGCTTAAGAATGATTTATAGTATTGCTTATTATGTTTGTTAAAAATGTACTTTTGTCTCTATGGTATTTCTTAAGCAGTATATGATTTTACATGTGATAAATGTAGATGTATTATGAAAATGTACATCAAGTATGGTTGTAATGTACATATTGTATTAAAAATATGTATATTGCGTAAATTAGTTACATGGGGCATTATTTTAATGTACATCAGACATATGATAAATGTAGATGTATTAGGAAAATGTACATCAGACATGATTGTAATGTACATAGTGTATGTAACACCACTAAATTACTAACATAATAATAATAGTAATTTTAGTAACTTAGGGGTATTACCGCCACGTGTCACCACGCTTCGGCTGTGCTACCTAATTACTATATTGTAGCAGAAGAAAAACTTGATTTATTTATTAAAACATAATTTTGATTATCCAAATGTATAAAAGTTGAATAAGAAAAATTATGAAAACTCCTAACTAGTATGTGCCCCTTGATGTAATGCTTATATGCACATTTATTCTTGTAAACCTACTCACCACAAATGATAAGTAGAGCGAACAAAAAACAAATAAGAAAATATGTGTCAGTGTAAAAATACTGTGTACATATACATGCTAAAAGAATTACTTTGATTTTTAAATTCTTTTGTTTTGAACTTGCCTTCTTATAAATTAATAACTTTAAACCTTCCTTTTTAATAATCCAATACAAATGAAATTATTAAAGCACTTAATTAAAATAATTTTCTCTTCTTATATCCCCTCCTTTATCCTAAGTGTGCACACCCCCCCCCCCCCCCCATGTTAGTTATCTCATCACGGATATATCCTTGGAGTTTCCTTTTATTTGCCAACAAGTGAACTTTGAAGCATGAACCCTTCTTGATTATGAAATTAAGTGGTAATGTATACTAATAATAACCCTCCTTTTATAACTCTTTTAAATGCAAATACCTTTCTTTAATTATTAAAGCTCATTAAAAATTCTTAAATCTCAAATGTCATTCGTCCCTTTTGAAACATAGTATATATTAAATAAAATAAGATAAATGTATATCATCCTTTTTTTATAATCAGAATTTCAAATAAATAACCGTATATAAACATATTTTTTTTTTAAAACGGCGCATGGCTAAAATTTCAATTATAATTTATTTAGAAAAATACATAATAAAAATATCTTAACACAATATAATTCAACAAAATATTTAATTGCACATTAAATTCTAGTAATTTTCTAGCAACTTCTTACTAAACTTTAAGATGATCTTCCTATCAATTAACATGAACTAATCAACATAATAAAACACAATAATATGTATAAAATATTGAAACTTTAATTAAATTCAGAAATAGGTTTATGAACTAAATAATTTATAAAACAATTAAAATAGTTAGGGGAAAGAGGAGGCTCACAGTGGTTGGTGGTTGTTGGTGGTGCAAGATGAGCGAAGGGAGGGAGAGAGAGGCTAGAGAGAGAGAGAGGGAGAAAGTTTGAGAGAATTAGAAAGAGTTTAGTGATTTTTGTATGAAGAATTATATGAGGTTTAATGGTCTATTAATAGTAGAAATTAGGATAAATTTTAGGATTTAAAAATACAAAAAGATAATTATAAATTTAAAATGATAATCATAGTCCAAATTTTTAGAAAAATCTTTTGTTGTTAAACTAATCTAATTATTAAATAGTTTAACCAATTAAAATCATTTAATTCCAAACAAACTAATATAAATTAGTTAAAAAAAGATAAAATTTTATAATAATAATAATAATAATAATAATAATAATAATAATAATATATTTTTATTTGAATTATCAATCATAGAAAAAGGATATGATAATGTTAGAATTTATATTTTTTTTTGAAAATTTGAAATTAAAACTATCTTTTTAACTAAAACTATCCTTTAAATTAGGATTAAATAAATATAATAATAATTTTAATTTTTTTTTAAAATACTAATCATGGAAGCTGGCCACGGGATAAGGTTGATTTTTTTTTATTTCTTTGGCAAAAATATCCGATTTTTAACATAATCGATTTTAAATTAAAAATAATTTTTATAAATAATTTAAAATAATTTTTTTGCTAAGAATAACATCTTAAGGCTTCTAAAATATTTTAGAATAAAAGTGGATACTTAGGTTATTTTTTAGGATATTTTTGAGGAATTTTTGGGAATTTAATAGAAAAATTGAAGAATTAAATATTTATTTATAAAATTAAATAATTTTATTAATAAAGTTATAAAATAAATATATAAATGGCGGTCCATAATTATAATTGGTCCAAAATACTTTTTAAATTATTTAATTGTACTAAAATGTTCTTAAAATAATTTTATTTAAAATGTTAATATATAATGTACATTTAATTTTAAGTATAACTTAGCATATAAAAGTTTTTAATATAATGGCTAAAATACGGCGTATTACAGTATATTATAAACATGTACATTGCGTGAATTGTTTACTTGGAAAATTAAAACTTGGTACATCAAATTGGTTACATTTATAGATGATGAATTAGTATGTACATTTCGTTTAATTATGAATAATAGGGTTTACGATGAATATTTTTAAAAATGGATTTGCTTTTTTTATAGCCTTTTTCAAATATTGCATTTGCTGTGATATTTAATGTAAATGGGGCATGATTTTATATGCTTTTACGAATTTTACATTTGCTGTGTTATTTAATGTAAATGGGGCATGGTTGTAATGTACATAATGTATATGAGACATGATTGTAATGTACATATTGTATATAGTTTTTTTTTATCTATGTTATTTTGTGCAATAGGGTTCATAGAGGTTGCTGATTCTAAACTTATGTACAAAAAAGTAAAGTCTGATGATGAAGCTCATGAATTATATAATAGTTATACGTTCAAGCATGAGTTCAGAACACGTAAAGGGAAGCTAGAGATGAGGGCTGATATATAACCATAGCAATGTATATTTGATATATAAGTATAGCAATGTATATTTTAATGTGAATGTATGTACATTAAATATTTATACTATGTACATTTCTCAATGATTACAAGTTTCTGAAGGCCAAAAATGTATATTTTAGTAAAACAAAGTCATTGGTGCAAAAACTGTATGTGTACATTTTTAAACTTATATATGTATATTTTTTACTTTCTATATGTACATTTCATGACTGATAAATGTACATTTTATGACTCATAGATTTACATTTCATGACTCATAGATTTATATCTCATGACTGATACATGTACATTTCATAATTGATACATGTATATTTCATGACTGATACATGTACATTTCATAAATGGGAAACAAGGTCATTGGTCTAGGAATTGAATGTGTGCCTTTTTTGATTTATATATGTACTTTTTTAATTCATACATGTACATTTTCTAATTCATACATGTACATTTCACAACTGATATATGTATATTTCATAATTGACTCATAGATTTACATTTTAATGAATGACACGTGTACATTTCACAATTGACATATGTACATTTTATGACTTGTACATGTACATTGTACATGTACATTTCATATGTGGAATTCATTACTATAATTATATGTATTACTATATAGTTATATGTACATTACTTTATAGTTATATGTACATTACTGTATAGTGATATGTACATTATATACACACAATGATTTATACGGTTCAAAGGACAATATTTGAGTACTATGCCAATGTACATTACACATGCATTTGATGTACATGATGATTATAAGCTTTACAGATCCAGAAACCTCAAGTATATTTCATTATTGGTATATGTACATTTTATAAGAGGTATATATGTACATTAGTAATGGTTCTATATTTCGGTTACAGAAATGATTTTCCAATTGAATGTACTCAGAAATTTGAAATTCAAACCCAAGATCAATAAAATGTACTCAGAAATCCGAAATTCAAGTGTTTTGCAAAATAATAATTTACTTCGGTAATGGTAATGGAGAAATTCCAAATTACAAAAATTTAGAAATACATACATCTTCTTAGATTGACCCATAATTATAAAAGAGTAATTGAAGAAGTAAAATCTAATTTGGAGAAAAATGGATGACTTCAATGGAGTTCGGGTGGAATGCTTTGGGTGTGGTTCTTTTTTTTTGTTTGAAGTTTGAGTTTGAAGGGAAGGAGAAGATTTAGTGTTTTGAAAATGGGAATGATTGTGTGCAGACAAAGTCTAGTAGTAGGGTAGTTATAACTTCCCTTCCCCATAATAATAGGGTGGCAATTGTAGAGTGACAGACTGATAGGCTACGGTTGAGTTCCCAATGATGGTTATGTGGATTGTATGTGGGGACACTTGCATCTGGCTTCGTGTTATAACTGACATGTACTATGTACATTTTCAATGCTCTTCATGTACATTTTGGTCTGCGTTTTATTCATTGCAACTTGCGTTTTGAATTGGGTGTACCATGCGCATGGTACACCCGGTTGCACTGTCCATACATTGGTGTTAACTGGGCTTTGTAATTTACTAATTGGTTTACTTAATTTATGCAATATCTGCCCAAATGCTGACCTATTTTCAAACATGACATTTGCTCAATCCCCAATGTTGGCTAGGGAACAAAGCCAAAATTAAACAAAAGAAAAAACACTACCCACAATCCCTAATATTATTAGCTAGGTTATGTGGTTGGGAAACTAAACATCTAGATTAGACTTGTTCAAATGGGAATGCCATGTTAAGGGCCCTTGACCGACCTGTTTATAAAAGGGTTTAATCAATAATGAGTTTAATGGTTCGGTCTCTTAAAGAGTCATATTTTATTGAGTCTTTAATGAGTCAAGTCGGGTCATAATGAGCCATTAATTTTCAAGACTTTCAAACACTATTAGGTAATGAATTATTTCCACTTACTTGTCGATGGTCCACTACTAAAGATTGGAGGTCATATATGTAAATTATCACCCTTTATAGATAAAAAATATACTCTTTTTGGACGGCCCAACCCGACTCGGCCCGCTATGTATCTCCTTTGGCCCGACCCAGCCTGATATGTTTGGCATCTTATTTGGCTCGATCCGACCCGGCCCATTTTGCATGTGACCCATCCCAGCCTTAACACGACCCAATACACAATTCTAATATAGATACTTTAAAACAAGGTAGAAAATGAAAGCATTGGGCATCCTTAGTCATGTCTTCTACTAATTTCCTCAACTCCTTCGGCAATGATCTCAGATCATTTAAATACTCTGAAGTAATTAAATCCATTCATAGCTACCAAACTTCTTCTATTCACGTACATCAATATGCATAAAGCTAAAAAAATCCCTTTAACCCTTTCTAGTAAAGAATGACATAATCAATTTATGAATTAAGCATGAATCGAAGGTATCAAGGGATTCAAAATCAATTGATACCTAGAATTTTCATCGATATGGAGCTTTCAAATATTATATGGCATTTCTGTCAATTGAAAAAAAATTGGATAAAGTTGAATCATTTGATAATTTTCTTTTGGTTAGTTTGTTAAAATTTTTTTAGTCTAAATCAAGCAAGTAGAAGTAGAGCCCTCTCAAGTTAAGTATTACTACAAAATATATCATTTAAATAAAATTGAATAACTATCATTCGTTTGTTTTAACTAGGAATTTCCGTCTTGGTAGAATAAAATAACAATTATTTAATTATAAACAAACCGTAGAAGCCTAGACAAACGAAGAGATTACATAGCCACTGCAACAACATATGTTCCATTCCTAACTAGGGATGATAATAGGTTAAATTTGAGTCGGGTCTGATTGGACTTAAATCCATACCCATCTTTTTCAAGTTAGATCCATTAATTTGACTGGTATCAAATACCCAAGAAATAGAAATAACAAAAATAATCTCAATAATAAGTATCTTAATTTTGAAGTAAAACTATAGTAGACGTGAAATTCATGGCATTAGAAACATATTATGTTAGATGGTTGAGTAGACTTGATTTAGACTATAGCACCATTAACAAAATAACAATTATTTCAAATTTTGTTCTTTCATAACCTAAAGAACCAATATCTTAATTCTTAAGCTTTCTCCTTTCATTGTTGAGAATGAACCTAAAAGAGTTATAATCGTCACAAAGACAAGTAATTATTGTAATGACGTGTGGTGTAAGTGGGATTCCTCTCTTGAAAGGTTCAAAGACTCCCCATGGTTTTATATGGAATGATGATCCAATAGCCAATCTCCATCTATCACTGGCAGGATCCATCTACCATTCTACCTACACATTTACATTTTGAATTACTTAGGGATCCATTTACATTTTTAATCGAGGGGTTGATTGGTGTTTCACCATTCTCTGTTCAGTGATTTCCTGATTCGAATCCAGAACAAGCAATTAAGATGGACGACGACATCAAGAAGAAGAAGAGAAACAGGAAGAAGAAGAATAAGCAGCAGAGCCAAGATGATGCACCCGCCCCCGATGATACGGCGTCGTCCAATGCCGGCGAACAATACAAAGCTCTTCCTCCTAACTCCAATGGCGTAAGTGATTTTGGTTGCAATTATTTTAAACTGACAAGCATAAATGGTTCAAGGAAGAGCTGAGATCTGAGTTGGTCTGTTGTTGTTTGTGGCGAATATTTGGAACACCCCCTCTAATACTATCATTTCATTGCTTTCTAATTCTGGGATTTGATTCATTGGTTTCTAAGATATACTTCACTTACTGCTGCTGCTGCTGCTGCTGCGCTTATTAAGTTACTGAATTTGTTGTTTGGAATCAGAAAGCTGTTTCATCGTGTGTTACTTGCTCTTAGGTGACCCCGGAACAAAGAATCAGCGTCCTATTACAAGAAAATGCTGCTTTGTGTTCTCAAGAGGTTGGACTTTACAACTGACTTTGACATTAACTCCATATAAATCTATGTCTTCTTCCTAATCTTTATATATTATATATGCAAGCCTGTGTTGTTGTAGCTTATTACTACCCTATTCAACTCTTTGAATATTGTTTCAGAGGAATTTGCTGGATAAATTTCACCATCTTGAGAAGGAGAAACTTCTTCTTCTTGAAAAGGAGGTAATATCTACTTTATAGTCATCATTGTTTCTATTTACTATTATTATTCCTGCTGATTTGTTATTTTTGTTTAAAAAGTTCTTCGTATAACTTTCTGTTGTTTGATAACCTATCGTTGTCACTGTTGTTCTCTGTCAATCGACCTACATCATTTTTACATTCCTCAACCTCAGTTCACCTTGTGTTGCCTTCTTCGTTAGATATGGGAAGCTAACTACATCTCTTATGGTTTTGTTTCCCTTGATCTCCAGAGCTTGAACAAGGAAATGATTACGACTCTGAATGATGAAAATGCAAGGTTGAAATTGCAGGTACGTAACGTCTTTTGTCAGTTTGTAATTGATCATGTTTGAAAGTCTTTTGAGCTTGATTAGATGGTCAACATGCCAAGTATGTCTAAGCAAAAATGAAGTGCTTATTTGGCTGATCAGATGAAGTGTTTATCTGTCATGTGTTTGGTGTCTTGTTCCGATTTCATTAGATACAAGCTTTTGCTTCTGAATTTTTTTTTATTCAACTCAATTTTTTCTAATTGAAACAAATTTATCTGTTCCCAATATCTTTAGTTTCTTCCAGTAACTTTAACCACGAATAGACAAAATCTAGTTATCCATGAATGTAGGTTATACAATTGCTGAGAAAAGATTAGGATTTTGGGCACCATTTAGTTTCTTTCACCTCTAGCAACAGACTTCCTTCGTTTCTTTTAAGTTACAACCAAACATCTTGCACACAAACCAAACAAGAGGAGAAACTGAAAAGGTCATTATAAACCACTTAATAACCCCCCCCCCCCCCCCCCCCCCCCATCCCCTTCCCTCATCCATTCTACAACCATTGTCCCCCACCCCATCCCACTCTTTTCCCATTGCTGGTTTGCCCTACCATATCACACATCCCTACCTGCCATCTTTCTCCTCTCCTTGTTTCCATCACCTTCATAATCAGAATGAGCCACCTACTTTTCTCTTTTCCCATAATCCACCCTCGCCGACTGTTCAATTTCCATAATGGTCACAACCACCACCCACCCCCTTTGCACTCCTGATTGAGCATTACTCCTTCAAACTTTACTCTCCAGCCACTCCTTTGACCACCAGGTCTGAATCAATTTTTTCGTAACTTTTAGCAGCGTGTATTGTGCTCCTATTTCTCTCTCTTTGATTGAAGGGTGGCGATAAAGAAATGATGTTGAAGGTAGATTTTGTTGGTGGTTTTAAGGATTTTGATGAGTGTCCCTATAACTCCCTCTCCCTCTCCCTCTGCGAGCATCGGTGTATTGGTCATGGTAGTGTCAGGGCAGGTAGTGAGTTGAGGTTGTGTTGAAGTGGGTTTAGGTAGTGGTTCTGATGGCATAGCTGTCTTTGTGCTTTCCATTTGTGTAGTCTCTAGAGGGAGGCTGGAATATTGAAGTGTAGTGCTAAGAGGGAGGAGGGGAGGCCTGAGAGCAAAGCATGGTGGCAGTACACTTGGAGAGTTGGAGGGGAGGGATGGTTGAGGCTGGCACGTGGTAGTGATTTGGTTTAATTGGTTGGGGGTAAAGTGGAGGAGATGAGGCGAGAGAATTTTTTATAGTATATTAGTATTTAGCCTCATAGAACTTGCCAATAATGAAAACGTTGGATCTATATTGAAATGATTCTTTTAAAGAATATTTGCAACTGGAAAGAAACGGAAGAGGTAAATATTTTTTTCTGATGCTGAATTGAAACGAAGCATGGCAGGTTGTAGAGTTGGAAGGTGCTGGAAACAGTCTCACACAAGAAAACAAGCAGTTGTTAGACAACATATCTACCTTACAGTCACGAGTTCAGGAGCTTGAAATGAGTTTGGCGACTACAGTGTCACCAGCTGATGCTCAGAAGGTTTGTTCCTTCTATCTTAGCGTTTTTTTTTTATCTCATTGAGTTCATCCATGCAATGATGCACGTTTATTCACTTTATTGCATATTGGGGTGTAATGACATGATCCAATTATTCTTGAGGTGTGATGCAAATTAAACATCTTAGCTTGCATGCCACTTTATGAATGTGTTTCTTGTTTATATTTATAATTTATCATGGACAATTTCACAGAAAGCTTTACTTGTGCATTTGATGACCTTAAAATTCCTGATACAGGATGTATCTGAGAAAGAGAACTTAACCACTGAGTTAGAAGGAATTTATGCATTGATTGGGAGATTGATGGCAGAAAATGCAGATCTTGTTGAGAAGGTAAGTCACGAGTGCTTATGTATGTATTGGGTGATGTTGGTTCATTTTCTTAGGCAGTCACCTTAGAGTGTTACCCTCTCTATTTCCCTCCACTTTCATGAATCCTTGAACAACAGAAGAAGCTATTCAAATGTCCCTCTTCTGACATTGTGATTTGTTATAGGTAAATGAATTGTCTATGGAGCTTGGTCATAGAACGGTGTTGCCAGATTCTACTTCAGTGGATATGCCTAATTATTCCACTGCAGACCCTGTTTCAAGATCTACTGAGGATATTCAAGATGATATTTCTTTGTCAGCTAAGAATGTCAAGCTTTTCGGAACAGCTCCAATTGGAGATGAGAGAATAGTGACTGATGAAATGGGCTCCGATAATGCTAATATAGCCCAACATTCCTCTGAGACCAGTGTGTATGGGGAAATAGTGCAAATTCCATTAGATGAAAATGAATCTCAGGATCCAGAAGCTCAGTCATCTGTAATTGTAGAAGACGAGAGTGTGCCACTTGCCGATGCTCCTTTGATTGGTGCTCCTTTTAGACTTATTTCTTTTGTTGCGAAGTATGTTAGTGGTGCTGATCTAGTGAACGAAAGTTCTTCAAAGTAGCTGCATTAACCTAAAATTTGTTCTAACTTATAGAAGTCCTGGGAGAAAGAAAAAAGATGCTCAACTGCTTATTGGAGGTATATTACAGTGAACATTGTTTCAGTGAACATTTTTAACACTAGATGGATTACAGTTTATACTATCAGCGGAAGTTTCATTCTATTTCGTGGTTCTGGTTTGGCCATCTCATTTTTTTGGTTATAATGACCAACTTGTATCAGCTGATAATACACATTTATAATTGAATTTTTTGATTGAATTGGATCCAGTGGAGGGAGTTGTATTACCATTTTATTCTTTGAGCCTGTTACTCCTTTTAATATTGAGTGGGGCTTGTTATTTACCGTCACGAAATTACTCGAGCCGCCCCCTGTATTTACTATATTACCCCCCTCAATCCCTCTTCTCTTCTCTTCTCTTCTCTTCTCTTCTCTTCTCTTCACCCTCATTCACTTTCCATCTTCACCCAACAATCCCTAAATTAACACTAATTAATTGATTGACCATGCAACTTAACAATAATAATTAACACTAATTAACATGATTAAAACAAAATATGATTTTAACTAATTAACACTAATTTATTGACAATAGTTAACGCTAATTAATTGACAATAATTAACGCTAATTAATTGACAATACTAAGTAATTAACAAAAGGGGAGTGTTGTATGACTTGTATCTCAAAAAAAAAATTGGGGCTAGCCATCTTACTTTTCCGGCAAGCCCCGAGGCTAGTCGTCTAAAATTTCCGGCAAGCCCTAGGGAAAGCCGAAAAATTAAGACGGCAAGCCCGGAAAAGTAAGACAGCTAGCCCCAAATTTATTTATTTATTTTAGGAGTATGTTATTGGAAAAAAAGTTAGTAATATTTGAAGTTAGGAAAATTTTAAGTAAGTAGTTTAAGTTATAAATATTTTAAGTTAGGAAAATATTATAATTTAGGAATATTAACTTAGGAATATTTTAAGTTAGGAATATTAGAATTCAGGAATATTAACTTAAATTATTAAATGTAAATTTTAAAAATAATATATTAAGAAATGAATAATGAAATTATCAAATTAATCGTAAATTATAAAAATAATAACTTTTATATTATGAAATAGTAAGGTTTGTTTTTGATTCGTTTTTACGAGAAAGTGAAGTGGAAAATAAATAAAAATTGAAGTGTAAGATGTTCCATTTTATTTAAAATGTGTCAAAGGGCAAAATCGTCAATTAGGGGGACGATTCGATCAATTTCGGGACGGCGTTAAGCGCTCCACTATTGAGTGGATGACTAAAAACAGACATTTTTTTTTATGAACCATCATTCGCATTATGCTCAATGACTTGGCTCATGCCTGCAGTTTCATGATCAGTAGCTTCGTATTAATCCATCTTTTCAGTCTTGATGATAAAATATGAAACCAAATAGAGGGGAGAGTTATTTCGACTGATCAGCATTAAAATGTTTGTACTATTATTGGCATGGCCAGTTACTGACCGCACACACTAATACAAGTAGTCCATAACACCAATCAAGAAAGACAATATAGCTACATTACCACTCCTACTTAGATCAACACATAAAAATCTGATAAGAAAAGAATGACACGCATTTTGAGTTAAAAACCTATAACCCTAAAAGAATCACTGGAATAGCTGGGAGCTCCATTAGCAGGAAGTTGCATGATTTTGAGCTATGTACAGTCCTTTGTTAGTAGCCTCCTCTTTCATTGAAAGATCGAATCAAAAGAACCAATGCTCTATGTTACATTATGGTGTATGGGTCTCAGAAGCCTTAGACTTTGATCCCTCAGCCTCAGGTGATGGTCTGCTCGACGAATCTGACTGCCTGGCCTCCTCAATCATCCTCACCACTTCTCCCATGTTAGGTCTTAGATCGGGCACCTTAGAAACACAAGCCATGGCAATTTGAAGCATTTGAACCAACTCTTCTTCAATATTTTGGTTCCTCATTAGCTCTGCATCGAATACTTCTGCAGTCCACTCCTCTCTAACCACCGACTGTACCCACCTCGGGAGATCAACCACATCATCACGTCCAGGTGATTGCACCGGAGTCTTCCCCGTAAGTAACTCAAGAAGGAGAACACCAAAACTATAAACATCAGATTTTTGGGTGGTTTTCCTCGTCTCTATTGTTTCTGGTGCTCTGTAGCCTGCAGTTCTAGGAGGGACAGCAGGAAAGCTCATTAGGGGAGCCAGACCGAAATCTGAAATGCAACCATTATGGTCCTCAGAAAGAAACACATTGGAGGACTTGATGTTCCCATGTGTGAACCTGCCACCACCAGCTGAATGGATGTGGGCTATTCCCTTAGCAGCTCCCAGTAAAATTTTAATCCTGGAATCCCAATCCAGTGGTGGTTTGTCACCATCCTTACTACCTGAAAATATCATTTACTGTTTAGTTTATTTACGTTTTTAAGGAATAGTAATTCCTTAGTTGAATAGAAGTTTGTCAAGTCAGAAGATACACAATAAGAATGTGATTCTGTAAATCAGAAAGAAAAGCATACCATGCAAACGTGCCAACAGGCTGCCAGCTGATACATAGTCATAAACAAGAAGTTTTTCATCCTTGGAGTAGTAATAAGCTCTTAGGGGAATCACATTAGGGTGCTGACCAACCCTCCCAACTGTCTCCATCTGCTGCTCAAACTCTCTTTTTCCAACCACAACCTCCTTCAATCTCTTGACGACCACCGTCATTCCGTCCTCCAAGATGGCCTTGTAAGTTGTCCCATAGCTTCCTTTTCCCAGTACTTCAGCAGAGGCCCTTAATAGATCTTCAAGATCAAAATTAAAGGAGCAACCTTCAAAGAAAACTAGTTTGTTTTTCTCGGCTTCCTGGACCCCACTACCAAAGTCTTCCTTGGGCTTTTCAGTCCTTCCAGCACCAAAACCTTTGCCTTTAAGAACACCAGAACCTTCACTATTCTTTTTCCTTAAACAGCACAAGACAGCCATTACCAACAGAAGAAGAAGTGCCAAACCGCCTCCTACAGCAATGGCAATGATAGCCCATTTGCTTAGTCTCTTTTTCGAGTGTTCATTTTCATGAGCACTTGAAGGTGTAGGTCCCACATTTACTGAAGGAGACAGAGCAGGAGCAGGAGCAGGAGCAGGAGAAACTCCAGGGCACTGGTTGAGAGGAAGCCCACACAAGCCTGTGTTTCCTTGAAATGACGAAGTGGGAAAGCCACTAAGCACCAATGGGATTGAGCCATTAAGGTAATTGTTGCTCAAGTTCAGATAAGTAAGGCTTGGGTTATTCAGTTTAGGGATGGATCCAGTCAGAGTATTATTCTGAAGGAACAATTTATCTAAATGCGTCAGATTTTGAACCGATGATGGAATTTCGCCTTGCAAGGAGTTGAAAGCAAGATCTAGTGTGATGAGCTCAGGGGATAATGAAGAAGGGATATATCCAGATAAGTTATTTTGTTGGAGGTATACATACTGGAGGGAAGGAAGGGACAACAGATCAGATGGAAGACTCCCAGAGAGAAGGTTCGACCTGAGGCTGAGGGTTGTGAGGTGATCTAACTTCCCAAGTGTGTTAATTGGAATAGGACCTTTGAGTCCAACCCCTGGTAACCTGAGAGAAATCACACTATTGTTATCTGAGCTGCAGGTAATGCCAACCCAAGCAGTGCACACTGGGGTAGTAGAATTCCAGTTTATTTTCCGACCATGAGGGATACGAGCACTAAACTGAAGCAAAGCTTGCTTATCATTTTCCAGGTCAGCATGACTTTGAGGTGGAAAAACGAGCAAGAAGAATGACAACAATGCCAAAAGAAAAAAGAGCTTCATAGATAGTCTTCTGGTTTAAACTCAACAGGATATCTGATGGATTGGTGAGGCAAATTTCAAGTGATGCCTGTCATAAAAAAGAAAGAAAGAAAGAAAGAAAGAAAGAAAGAGAGATAAGTGAATGAAAGCTAGCACACTATACATAAGAAAGAATTTTCAGGAACATTGAACACTCAGTTGAATGGCAACTTAGCAAGTACAAAAGAAGCAATGAGATCGACATTAACAATGTACTAAAGCTAGAAGCAAGATACTAGTAATAAAATGAGCAATTTACAGGAGGCAGAAGCCATACATTGAGAGCTAAATTATCAGAAACTGGTTTACAGGAAATTCAATTACAAGGGACAAAAAATAAGATATAAAAGCAAAAATTGGAATCTCATCATATCCTTGGCAATTCAAGAGAAGGTACAGAAGTTTCACCTATGTACCAAGGAACAACTCATGGAGTAAATATACACTAGAATGGGGCCACAAATAGCGGAGCAGCTGTCACTGATTGAAGACCAAATTGTGGACCAACAGAATGAAGGCTAGATTAACAGCAGGCCCCAGTGTCTTTCTAAGGTATTCATACGCCGGGTCCAGTCATTTACACCAACTCACCCACCCACAAAATTTTATGTATACATTAAAAAGCATCAAAGTGAGTGGAGAAGAATGAAAAGATAAATGATAATTTCAGGCCAAAGCAAATATATCACTACTTATGAAAACAAATAAATGCCCAGTTTACTTCTCATTTGACTCTCTAAATACACTCTTTGAGATTAATATTACTTATAATAGATGCGCCTACAAGTGAATATACACCTAAAGTGCAATGGAAATCAAGAAAGAAAGGCAGTTGTTTTCAGATAACGAAGAGGAGATGAGCACTAATAAGTTTGCAAGGTTAGTCGCTAAAAAAGAAGTGTTTTCTCTGCTTACAACAACAATTATTACACACAATAAAACTTGTCCTATTGCCTTTCCAAGCGTTTACCTCCTAAATTTCAAACGGAAGCTTCTCCTTGTAATCTCAGCAGGTTGCCCCCCTCTCTTTCTCCATTCAAACAATCTAAGAGTTTATTGCATGAAGCATCAACCAAATCCCACAAGACAAGATGACCAATCTTTTTGGCTTTGGAGCCAAAAGACTAATTAATTGTACCAAGTTGAAGATCAATTCAATGACTTATAGTTGAAGGATTCTGATGAAGTGTCATAATTGAAAGATCGATGAACATTAGGGGGAAATGAAGGTTTGGTCGGCCCCAAACATCAAAATGTGATAACTAAGATTAATATTTTTAGCAAATGAGGTACAATCAGCAATCAAAATGGTACATGCACTGAAAATAGGAAAGAAAATTAACAATGATTAAATCATACTTAAGTATAGTTTTAGACGGTAATTGAACCATAAGAGAATTTGAAAATACCTTAGTGACACAATGGGAGGGGTCAAAGAAGAGAAGCCCTCATTTCATTCATTTTTCTGCATAACAACACGAACAAAAAAAAGATCAAAACTTGAGTAGAAAATGAGAAGCAGATCCATGAATTTGACAAACCCCAGCTGACAAATTCTGAAGAAAAAAAGCATTTCAATACAAAATTAACGAATTGAGGAGGTTAAGAAGATGAAATACACCAGCAAAACGATAACATAAACAGGCTAAGGGGAAGTTGGAGTCACATTCTACTGCATTTACCAACCTAACTAAACTGAACAACCAGCTCCAAAATCTCGACAATTTGGAGGGACAAAAGGGAGAGAATTACCAGAAATGGAGCAGCAGTTGCAAGATGAGAAGGTGAAAACTAAAAAGGGAGTGAGTATTAAAGGGGAGGAGTTGAACTGCTACTACTGGTCCAGGTTTGCTAAAGGAAAAGGCATTCTCAACGGCAAATCTTGAGCAACAATACTTCAAATATGTATTCTTTGTGTTTAACACAAAAACCCCAACTCAACAGCTAGAAAAGTGTATCCAAACCCAAAGCAGAAAGCTTCTCCGTTAAGCCAACGGCAAGCCCAGGAAATGAGGGTCACAAACAGCATAGATCTCGATGCATATCTTCCCTTGCTATTCCAGTTAACATTCTTCTTTTACTACTTGGGTTTTTCCAAACAAGGAAGGGCCGAAGGAGAATAGCAGATGCACTGGCCACTTAGCCAGCTATAGTAACGCTGGTCTGCTCTGCACAGCTGCTACTTTTTGAGGGGAACAATCAACCTAAGGGTAATGCAAAGGACCTCTTCTTCTCTCTTCACCTTTTCACTTTTCTTTTTCTTTCTGATTTACTACTGCATTAACTTACTTAGAATATAGAAAATAGTGTGGACAAAAGCTGATAATAAAAAAAAAAAACAAGAAAAGGGGAGGTAGTTGGGAGAGAGTCAATGGTGGGTGGGCCACTTTTTATGGGGAGTTCGGAATGAAAGGGAGGGCGTAGTGTATACTGTGTAGGTGCATAATATTTAAAAATGGAGACTGTAATACTTATTATTGTTGGGGGGCGTGACAGACTGACAGAAGAGCACAGGCAGATTACAGAGTGGTTTGTGTTAAACTTGGGTTTTTATTAATGTCAAACCCCCATCCTTGATTATTCCCTATCCGGCTATCCCCTTGTAATTTGTTACTTCTACTTGTCCTTCCCTCTTTGGATAGATTCTTCCAACTTATTTTATACCAATTAGTCATTTGTTTTTTCTTATATGTATTCCTGATTGCTATACGCATTTAATATATTTAAGTTGTAAATTTGGGTACATTATGCTATAAATATAGCACTAGAGGAAAGTCAAGTCAAGTCGAAAATTTAGTATTTTTTCTATGAATATTCAAATTTGAGACTCCATCTTACCAGTGGGAATGCCCCGTCAAGTACCCTTAATCGGCCCGTTTATAAAAAGGGTTTAACCCGACCCAATGCCCAGGTTTAATAATAGGAATTGAGTTTAAGACTTGTTTACGTCTTACCAACTACCATCATGATTTTAGCACCAAAAAAAACAAAAAAACTACCATCATGATTTTAGCACCAAAAAAAGAAAAAAAAAACTACCATAATGATTCATGACATTAAACCCACCAAAAGAATATCAGTCAAGCCATTCAATTCCGAGTCAAACGATTAAGCATCCAAAGTAAGACTTAACAATGAAAATGGACAGGTTGACAACTCTCATTAGTAGCTCACTAGTGTTGAAAAAGTTGTAAGCTTTATTGTTTTTTGTTTTATGGATGGTCTCATACTACTATTTCTTCAACTCTTCAACTCCTCTTTCTTTTAACACTCTCCCCCACAAAATAGACATATCGAGGCAGATTATATGATCAGAGGGGTAAGTTTATGTTAAAACTGACAAAAAATATCAGTGGGAAATTTTTCAGGCATTTACAACATAGAGTGATTAAAAATATGCCTTATACTTTTCTATGACATTTTAAAGCCTCTTGTCACATGTCATTATGTCAATTGAGAGAGGTATTAGAGAGGATCAAACACTTAATTTGAGTGTCAGTATAGCAACACTTGATTTGTCTAAATTTTGCTGAACTTATATTTCTCTAAAATGAGTATGCTGAAATTTTTTTG
The DNA here is from genome assembly GCA_026401315.1 of Dysphania ambrosioides. Classification (NCBI taxonomy): domain Eukaryota; kingdom Viridiplantae; phylum Streptophyta; class Magnoliopsida; order Caryophyllales; family Amaranthaceae; genus Dysphania; species Dysphania ambrosioides. The sequence goes on from CM048670.1 coordinate 23,794,571, forward strand.
GTGCAGTATGCTAATTGATACTTACAATATTTTATTTAAAGATGATATAATTACTAATTAGTTAGTGATACTTATGTTTAATGTGTATATGATAAAACTTAATTTAATTCTGGACTACTTTTCAAGATACAAAGGGTCATCAAAATTGAGCCTCAAATTATGTTCTCCACGGTTGAGAAAAAACCCAACAATGAGCTTCTTCGAAGCCTGGGCCATCTGAAGGCTTTTATGGGCCAACATTGGGGCTCTCAACTAAATGTTGTACCTGTAACATGCGAAATAAGGTAATGGCTACCAGTAGGGTACTGTCTTTGGCGGTTCGGCTCGGTTTTGAAAATTATCGGGTCGGTTTGGTTTGGGTTTTTTTTTATTGCGGTTTCTATTCGGTTCGAGTCCTGATCGAATTGAGTTGTAATCGGTTCGAGTCATTATCCGTTCGGGTTGTAATCGGTCGGGTTGAAAACCGGGTTAAGCCGGTTTAAAGCGGTTTTCGGTTCGGGTACTAGACGGTTCGGGCATTATTCGGGTCGGGTTGTAATCGATTTGTAATGTTCTAGATTTTTTATACTAATTTTTGTAACTATCACTATTTGTTCAAATCCTACCATTTTACTACCTTTCTAATGGTTCAATTCTATACTATTACATAATTGTATCTAAGAAAAGGCTCTCAAAGTTAGTTATAATGCTTACAGTGGAAGAACAACTATATTAATGTATGTCATAATTAGATTAGAACTAGGTGGCTTGGAAAGATCATTTTCATGGAATATAGATAATATATCAAATATTCAAATGTGTTAAACAACACAAAATGTAGAGTGGAAGTAACAGTTTTAAGCGATTCAATCATAACGGTTTACAGGATGTAAACAATTTGGTCATAACGGTTTACGAGTTGTAAACGGTTCGGTCATAACGGTTTACGGGTTGTAAACAATTCGGTCATAACGGTTTACGGGTTTAAACGGTTTCTCATAACGATTTACGGGTTGTAAACAATTCGGATTTATCAGGTTTTTGTCGGGTTTTAATGGTTTCAGTTTACTTCAGTTCGGGTTACTATCGGGTTTGGCCGTAATCGATTCGGGTTGTAACGGTTCGGCCTGATAATAGTTACGGGTCATTGATGATTTTTCAAAATACGGTTCAGTTTAGTTTCATATTTCATATAATCGGATTAGTTCGGTTTTCGGTTTCAACAAATGGGTTCTCAGCGGTTAGGTTCTTTTTCGAAACAACTCAGAAAAATTCGGTTTCACCAGTTCGGGTCGATTTTTTACAGCTCTAGCTATCAGTAATTGGATGACAAGCAGCAGGCACCAAAACAATGAAAAACCTATGCTACATAAAAACACAAAATCTTGTATTCACACGGGATACAATAAAAGTTATTGTATCCCAATAAAAGTGACCCGTTAAAATAACAAAAGTTATCCCTCAAAGTGGATAAGGATTGACATATGTTGTGTAAAAGAGTAACTTTTAGTGGGATGCAATATATGCTTACATAAGAATTAGGCTCATCAACCCACCATTAGCAGCGGAGTGCAGAATCCTCAAATTCAGGCTGAGACCTTGTGTATATTTTAACTACTCAAATCACAGATCACATGGCATGTGCTTCTTTGACTAATGTATCATTTCATTCATGTGCAGCACTGCATCTGACAGCTAAATTCAAAGGGTAACCACATGCTTATCACAATTGAGCTGACCATTATTAGATCGAGGAGGATTTACATGTTGGACGTTTTCCCACAAATTTTAGTTTCTAGCAACAGTGTGCTGTAATCTAAAATCTCTCCATCCCTCTTCTTGTCCTTTATGCTTGACTAGTACTAGAATAGAATGTCCTTTGTTCCAGGATGCAGAAACTCATAGCCCAATACACCTCAATTTTAGGCTCTCTAGTCTTATCATACAATCCAATTTCGAAAATCGTTTGCATAAGCTGATAGTAGTGGCGGCAAATCCCTCAACAGTACCAACAAAAGGCTTTCCAAATTCGAAACCTTACAGGCCAATGGGAGTGATAAACCATCATATAGATGATCAGTGACTAAATGTACATCCCTGGCCAGGGTCTCCCTCGAATAAAAGAAGATAAGGGATAGGAGGGGAATTAGAAGCATTTGCTAAGCTCAAATTCCACCAGTGGAATCAGTTTTAATCACCTCATGAAGTGCTGCAGTCCAAACTCCCCCATAATCCTAAATCACGAGTACGTTCTCGCCACGGCCATGCTGAATGAAACTATAGTTATAATTACAAGTACTGAGTGCTAGAAAATACAATGATAACAACGATAATGAATAACCGTCAATATTTACTCATGTGAATCAAATATAAGGCTTCATATGACAATTGCCTGGGAAGTACCCAGGACATTCAATTAAGTCATATCAATTACAGCATGAAGGAACTCGGGAACTTAAAAAACTCAAAGGCTTTGCTTCACAAAACAGTCAATCAATAGACATTCAGCTCTTCTCCAAGCAAAATTGAGCCTTTTGATGATGCAGATATAACCAAATAGCTTCGGATGTAATGAATTTGAAGATCAGAAAATGTATGCAAAATATCAAAACGGAGAACCAATCACGAGAGGCCAAATGGTTCAGGCAGAGGCTCAAACCCATTTTCAAAAATGGAAAACTGATCAGACATATCATCCACACTATGCAGCCAAGTAGTGTTCTTCAGATCCTCTTTCAGTAGAATTTTATCATATCGGGTGCTCTCATACAGGTCTTCCCCATTCAATCTCCCAAACACCCTACAATTTTCTTCATTCTCCCTGTTCTCTTGCAGTCCATTAGCATACACACCTTTCTCTGCAATAGACCTGTTATTGCTAAGTGATGGGTTTCCATTACTGTTGATGGATGTTGGGTTGCCAGACCCATGAACGGTTTGGATTTTGGATAGTGTAGACCGGATGCTTTGAGGGAATAGAGAGGTGCTGGGAAGTGGGCGCATGCTTCCTGAACCATTTCTAATATCCTACATAAGCAGTACAAAGAAAAACAAAGATTCAATCAAAAGCAATGGTGCAAATATTTTTAAACATATGTGATGAGAAAACGCCAGCAAGTTTTACTAAGCATGTCGAAGAATTAAAACAGAAAGCACATATAGAAGGAAGAGGCTGATTCCCTTTAACAAGAAAGACCAGGGTTTTAACACTACGAAGATTTAAATAAATATAAGATAACAAACATTGAGATTGAATATGCAAAGCAAGATTTAAATAAATCTAACGTAATATGCTGACTGTTAGAAAAGGTATTACAAGATGCAGAAACATGCACCGAATGAGAATTAAGAACATACCATATGCCTAATAGCCATGTCAAGTGACTTTTTTGATATGGTCCTTCCCATACCACCATTCTCCATTGTTGTGGATTTAACAGGTTTCCTCATTGAATCAGAAACATATGCCGATCTCCGGGCTTCAGATACATCATCATTGTCGCTATTGGTGTGAAGATGATCCCTTCCATGTGGCTCTGCAGACCTTCCTCTACTCACTACAGGAGAGGACGGTCTCCTGGACATATTAACAGAGCTAGTAGTCTCTGTGCTTACCTTTGACGTCTGACCCCCACCTGGTCTTGACCTCCCGGAGGGAACAGGTCTATCTGCCAACGATGTTCTTAAATTAGGTGGTGTATCAAGTGGGAAATCAGGGGGTACAACTGGTTGTTGTGATCGACTCCTAGTACTAGGTGAACTAGGACGGGATATTGATGTCTGGCTGCGTGCATTAGACATTACACGCCCCGCTGCAACAGAAATGCTGGTTGCTGCTAAGGAATTGGATGACGGACTACGCCTAGAAGGAGTTGATGGTCGAGAATTCGATCGAGTGACAGGAAAACTTGAGTTAGCAGAGATCTGTGATCTAGAACTAGGAGTAGAAGGTCTTGAGTTTAGTGATTGCCGGGTTTTGTCGCTAGAAGATACAGTGGTCGATGAACAGGCTTTAGAAGGAGTAGAAGACCTTAACGGTGTTGTTCGAGAGGAAGGAGTGGTAGGTCTTGTAGTAGATGACGAACGAGCGGTGGGGGAGGATGGTCTAATGTAAGATGAAACAGAAGCTGAACTTGTATTCAGAATCAAGGAGGATCTATATGAAGCATAATTATTGTTCAGTGTAGAAGATACTGAGGATTGTGTCACAGAGCTGCTTCTTGCTGGTCTTAAGGAATGGCTGCTATCCAAGTGTGAAGTCGATAGCTGACACAATCATAAGACTGAAGTTGGACAAGTTGTCCAGAAAAACGGCTAGGAACTCAAGAATCTACTTTAATATGTTGATAAGAGTTCCATAAACAGGAGTACTGCCTCTTATATATCAAGATTCTGCAGCTTACAGATCACGCTCCACTTATAACACTCTAAATTCAAAGATATGCATTGTGAAGCAATATAACTGACCCAATAACAACTTTCCAATGAATTGACAGTGGTAGCTAGAAATAGGTAGAGCTAGCTGTTCAATGCGCAGTCATCTCCACATCTAAGCAGTCATTGCTATCATCTCAAACAGCCAGTATTAACCACATTAAAATCCGCATCACATAATTCCAAGCATGCAAACGATGAGGGTGATTTGATGAAGAATAAGCGGCCAAGCATATGAGGTAATGGGTTGGATGAACCCAGTCCCACCAGTAAACCAGTGAGACTCAGAAACACAGTGCAATCATTAGTTTTGCAATTTCACCTCAAAAATGAGGTTACATGAATGATGAACACATACTCCCTTTGTGCCACAAGAATACCCAGTAGGCCACATTTGATGTTGCGTCATCTTGAGGAAATTGAGCTTAAAAACTACAATCATCCTATCTTATAAAGGTTACACCTCCAATTCTATTCTGAGTAAAAACTTGAGATGAACGGTAAGGGTGATACAGAGAAGGGTCCAAATTGGAGAGTGGAGACGATAAGAATAGAAAAAGAGACGTACCCTGGAAGGTTTGGTAGTGGGGGAGGATCTAATAGGAGGTCTGTTTCTAGGAGTGGCTAAGTTAGGCTGAAAGTCAGTCCTCTCTGATGATCACAAAGAGGGGTTTCCGGAGGCGTGAGAAGCCTGTAATAATAACACCGATTCAGTGTGAGCGAAGCAATCGTAGTGGCAATCATGCATTACATTAATCTAAAAGTCCTATGCTTTTAAAGTTAAGAATGTCTCCTAAGAATTTCAGATCCTCTGACACTAATCACATGCAACAAAGCATACTAAAGAACACATTTCAAACACCAAACTAACAAATATATCAATAAAAACAGGGAGTGGCAAGAAAGAAAAGACGAGATAAGTAGGAGGGTGCAGTGAGTCGGTATACCCATCATAATCATGCTTGCCTCCATCAGCTGACGCCAACATATCATCCAATCCATTGCGACAGCCCAGCTTCACTGATCCCTCTGATTTCTTCCCCAACTTCATCATTGTCACAGCTATTTCATTCATGGTTGGGACTATTATTAACAATAACAAAATATGTCACTGTTAACAACATTAAACAAAGCATGGACTTTGAGAGTGAAAGCTGAAGCCTTTGTGGAGTTATACCCAATACTATAGCTTATTTTCAAAAAAAGGAAGAACCTTGGGATTTATCGGAGGGTGTGAGGGAGACACTGCGGCGGGAGCGGGAGAACAGATCGAGATTCTCATCGGAGTTTCTGGAGACGCCAGTGAAGCTGTTGCCTCTGCGTTGCTGAATCCTGGGGCCACCGACAACGGCGGAGGAGTTGAACTCCCTGAAGCTATGATTCATATTGGTTGTATTTGCAAAAGCAACAAGGATGAATGGGAGAGATTGGTTTTTATGGTTGGGGAAATGGAAATGCACAGACAAGGCAGTTGGGGGTGCTTCGGGGGGTGTATCAGTGCATGCTTTTTGCAAGTTTACGTCATACGACTGACTGATCACTGACAGAGTTTCAAGTTTAATCTACATATATGGATCTGAGAAGTGATACCCTTCTTTACGCCAACCAAGGGACCCTCTCTCTCAAGTCTGGAGGGACCTGACACTGACAGTCACATTTCTTTTTCTATTTTACATTTTTACTAAGCTTGTACGGAATATTACTGAACTAGTTTCAGATTGTTGATTAAACTTACCAAGTGCTTTTTTTTTTTTTTTTTTTTTTTATCAGTTTGGGATTGTCAATTTGGTGATCAAGAAATTATGATTTGCCTCTTTCATATCATGCAAAGGCATGATTGGAGAACTTGCAATGTTACTGAGATCTTTTCTTATCTCATGAGACAGGTTTGGTGTATGGCTCAAAGTCCACTGCTTTTGGTTTCAAAGATTTACAGTTAGAGTTCTCCTTCTGCGTAATATTTTTTTGGGGTGTGAGCAGTTTTAAGGGAGCAAAAAATAAGATATATTAGAGGGTTATACATGGAAAATAGATGATGGGGGTTATGGTGAGGGGTTGTTTTGAGTAGGTTAATGGCAAAATCCCGATTTGTCGATCATTAGTATCCCTTTTTTCTGCTCATAACTACAAAGTGAGTGATTTCATTGATGCAACAACTAGTAATTGGAGTTTTGTCAATTTGTTTAGAATTCAGGAAGGTAAGGATGCTATGCCTTCAAATGTGCATAATAGGGATTATCTTTATTGAATTTTTCATAAGTTTGGTTAGTTAACGACGAAATTACGTTATAGAAATTTACTTAAAGACACTAGTAGAGAATGGTAAAATTGTTCAATTATTTCGGTTATTGTGGTGAAGCACTTGTACTTGTCAATTTGTACAATTGCTTCGGTTATTTAACCGAAACAATTACGAGGAAGCAATTTTTTATAGTAATGAAGGAACCCCATTAATACAGAAGTCCACAAGTTTTATAGGTTGCATCTTCGTAAGTGGAAAGATGATCATATACATGTGAGTAAATAACCCAAAAAAAAATTATAAAAAATGGTGGCCTGGGCTACATATATGAGCATATGAAGTACTTACATAAGATAGGGGGTGGTTGAAAATCCTTGGAATAAGTACACAAAAGGTAAGAGTCAAGTTGATAAAGGGGTGGGACACGTGAGAAATTAAGAGTTTGGGATCTTAGGCCCAGACTTTATCGGTAATCACATACAGTTTATGTTGTTTAGTACGTAAACTAATAATAAAATACAAATGCACCCTAGTTGATAGAGGTAAGTAATTAGTGGATAATCGATAGCTGGACTTGAAATCTTAGAACAGTGCAGAGCATATAGATCCTAAGTGCCTGTGTCGGGATTTTATACACTGCATGTGCTCTTTGCCCCTTTACTTCTGGAGTGGGCCAAAATTAGTTTCGACTTGTTAAGTTATTCGAAATTGACCTGATTATATAACCTGGAAAGTGAGACCCGAAAATCGACCCAACCCGACCTGAAGTCAACCCGAAACCGATTTGACCCGATATTCGAAGACCCGGACCCGATCCGTGTCCGACCCATTAGGGACCCGACCCATTATAAACCCGACCCGTTATAGACCCGACCCGAAGAGAACCAAAATCGATTGAACCCGACACATAACCGATATGACCCGATTTATAACAACTCGTGACTCGAATTAAGTCCATATATTAACAATTTGAATATATCTGAATGTGACCTAATCTTATCCGACCTACTTTTACTCAATTTCTAATAATCTTGAAACCAAACATTTTTCATTAATGACCCGATACGAACCTGATAAACCTTAAATTGGATTTCAACCAAACTTGAGGCGAACAATTGCCATGATCGACTTGACCCGAAATCTACCAGAACCCGAAATAACCCGTTCAAGAACCGATCCGGTTTTACCTGAACCGACCCTGACTCGAACCGAATACAACCTGACCCGAACCCGATCCAAACCCGAGCACTTAAGTAACCGATTTAACCCGACCCGATAATGACTTGACTCGACCCAACCCGACATACCAATTTGACCCGATTTAATCCGAAACGATAAGAACCGACCCGTGAATCCGATTTGACACCCCTACCCTTATGGCCTTATCCCAATAATTCCACCACCCACGTAACACCACGATTCTTACTTGCCATTGTAGCAAACTATCACTTTTAATACCAAGTATTAACAGTACCTTTTGTTCCCTCAGTAATAATATAGTAAGTAGGAAGGGTTAAGGGAGCATTAGAGTAGCCGTCGAAGAAAAAGGTGGAGCGAAGAAATTGCATTACGCACTATTTAATTGCGAGGCACGTTAGGCTTGGAAGTTGGAACTATGATCATTTACACAATTTTGAGAACAACTAAATTGCGTAGCACTCAATTTCTTTTAACATTGGATTTTTCATGGTTGGATATTAAGTGATTTAGGTATAATCTTTTGGGTTAATAGCCTTGGATTAGGCCCATTGCACACTTAGGCTTATTTGTTAAGTGATTTTAATCAATCTTTCAACTCGTTTTTTTGATTGACCTAGCAGTCAATCTATATAGTTCAATCATTCGACCTATAGGAGGGAGAAATGTCATTGTGGAGGGAGACTCTCAAATGTTAGGCTCACAAAATCCCAAACATTTTCCACCCAGCCAGACTTGATCCTCAACGGCATGCTTAAAAGAAATGCTAATTTTGTTGCTCAACACATAGCAAAATTAGTGCCTTTCAATCGGGAACAAGTGTGTGAGAACCATTATCCCTGTGAGGTTTTCCATATTAGAATCTTTGACCCCTTGATAATGAAATAATTTTGTTTAAAAAATAAAGTTGCAAAAACATATGAGGAGAAAAAAACAACACAATATCCAAACACATTAATATCCACATGCGACTATGTGACTATGTGAGTCGTATTATAAAAGGATTTTCTCACAGAGTTCATCAGCTAGAGAGGTATGGTTGGTCCTTTGCTGCAAGGAGGCCAAGGACTACTCAAGTCCTTAAACTTACACGGGTGAGTAGAAGAGCCACTCAAATGACCTGACTTTTTCTTAAACATTTTACCACTGATAGACCTCAATATATGATTTCCCCCTGGAATATCTAGTGTGTCATACAAGCCAAAACACTTGTCAATCCTATAACGTAAACCTACCAGACACCGTCCCCCTACGGTCTAGGCCTTGAATTTGTAGGAAATCTTAAGCTCATGGCAGCCATTGGTAGAATTTCATGCAGTTTATTCCAAGTGCCGCCACTCGTCAGCTACTACATTTCCGGTGCAACTGTTACGCACACCACATTATACACTAGTACAATTTAATCCTTTAATGACCTTTGAAATATATATGGACTTGAGTGAATCATATTTTTGTAATTGATCTTATTAATTTGATTGAATGCAACACATCAGATTACAATTTACACGCCAAAATTTGAGGATGTCAGCTTCTCATGCTAATTTTTGTCGTCTTTTATGTTTTTTTAAACTTGTCAAACAAGGAAAAAAAAATAAAAAATATTTGACTAGTAGTTTTTTCCCTTAGTTAAAAAATAACATTTGGGTACCTATCTCAATTCTTCTATTCCATGAAATGCAAAACTCATTGGTTTTAAACTTTTAATTTGTCCTACATCTGACCTCATCAATTAATTTACTTCTCCTACGGTACCTTGTTGTTGTTGTTGTGTTTATTTTTATTTTTTTTGCAAAATTACATTGGTAAACTTGAAAATAGAAGTCTCCATTCCTAGCTAGAACAACTAGGTTATGAGCTTTAGAAACAAATTCTCTACTAACTTTTATACAAAACACAAAAAGAAAGTTTTCAACAAGAGCAATAATATCCTCTTATTGTTGTTGTTGTTGTTGTGTATTTATGCACTCGTGGATTGTCGATATCATGTCTTCGAAATCGAACGTTTCCAATCATCTTGGTGAGGTGCTTAGAGCTTATCATAAATCTGTGCATCTTCACATACACTAGTCAAGCATCTTCCTTGTGCATGTCCATCAACGTACACTACTTAGAAGCCTTATTACACCCAGTAGAAGTGGAGACGGATTCTTGAAACATATAGGGCTCTACTTCCACTTTACTTGGAATAAAGCCCAATTTCACCCTTGGTAATCCCACCGGTCTATATTTCATTACACGCACCAATCCTGGAGATCCTACCATTAAGCCTAAGCTAGAAATTGAATCATTTCTATGCATTGATTTTAAACTATAACATTCATATTATTATTTAGCAGTCGCCATTTTATCATATTTTATTTGAGCTTGTACCAATCTATATCCAATATATACAACAATGCATATTTGTAAATAAAAATATACATATAATATAAAATTATGCTATTAGGAAATGAAATTGTACTTTCTCAAAAAAAAAGAGAATGAAATTGTACATATTTTACTATTTTTATGTGGACTTGTTGTTTTACCTATATTTTATTTTTTGAAATCGCACTTTTGAGAACTGAAGTTGTATAGCAAGTAACGACTGGTGTATTATTCTATTGCATACATTCCTTAGGGCTATGCCAGTGCGGATAACAATTCTGGTGGCTGTTGGTTTTTCTTGTGTTTGAAAGCTCGGAAGGTATGGTGATGGTTTCTCGAGAAGGAAAGATAGTTTGTGAAAATACTCTGGATGCATGCTTGGAAGTAGCATTTCGTCCGAAGTTTCCTGAGGTCTATACTCTTAACATTTGCTTTATACTCCTTTTAACAAGAAAAACACACAGTACTTTGCAACAAAGTGTTGTTCTCAAATTAAAGTATTCTTGAGAAGTTTCTTATTTTCATTGTAGATATGCAAGCACATTTTCGGATAAAGTCCATATTGATATTGATCAATCAATATGAGACCAAAAATAGGATCGAATATACTCTAGAGTATGACTGTTTTTCGCATGTAGAGTATTTCAAGGCCTTGATATTTAGTCACTCTCAAAGTATCAATTTCGCCCTTGAAAGCCATCTCAAGGCTTTGAGATCCTAACTGCGAAAAACGGTCATACTCTATTCAACCCCCCTTCTAGAATATATTCGATCCTATTTTTGTCTCCTATTGATTCTTCAATTGATATTAGAGCAAGACTCACAAGAAAAGATTTAATCATCTATGAGGAGATATGAATTCGACAGGTGATGAAGGCTTCGTTCAAGGACGTTCAGCAAATCGTCCTCCTTTATTCTGTGGAAACAATTTTGCCCACTGACGTTTGCTGATGCAAATGTTCATAATTGATCAAGATCTTGAGTTATGGGAGATTATCAAGAAAGGACCAAAAGTTCCTATGAAGATTGATGGAAGTCGTGTTCTTACTCCAAAAAAAAGATCGCCAAAAATTATCATGCTATGAACTTGCTTTATTGTGGATTAGATGCTAATGAATTCAATCGAGTTTCTGCTTGCAAGAGTTCCAAAGAAATATGAGATGAGCTGGTGGTTACATACGAAGGAACAAGCCAAGTCAAAGAAACCAAGATAAGTATTTTCCTTTGTCAATATGAATTATTTAAAATGACTAACAATGAAAGTGTGAAGGAAATGTTTATGAGATTCACACAAATCGTGAACAATTTGGATTCTTTTGGAAAAGTGTTTACTAATGAAGAGAAAGTGAGGAAGATTATACGGTGTCTCCTAAAGTCAAAATAGGGTCCAAAGGTGAATGCAATCGAAGAAGCTCAAAATCTAAGAACCTTGCCTTTGGATGATCTACTCGGCAAGTTGATCACTCATGAAATGTCCCTTAATGAAGAAGATGGTGAACCGACTTCATCCACAAATAATTTAGCTCTCAAAGCAAAGAAAGAAGAAGCTTCTAGTGAAAATGATGATGAAGAAGATCCATTTACTCTCATTGCTAGAAGTCTCACTAAGATCTTGAAGATAAAGAAAAACTTCTCAAAAGGCATAGACAACTACCATCCAAACAAATACAAAGGTAAGTCTTCTAACCCAATGAATAAAGCTAATACGCTAACTTGCTATGAGTGTGGTGAAACAGACCGTCTAGTGAAAGATTGTCCTCAACAAAAGAAGAAGTCATACCCAAAAAGGGACTATAAGAAGAAGGCAATGGTTGACTCAGGCTCTAGTGATTTAGAAGAACAACATGTGAGTTTGTGTCTAATGGCCGATCATGAAGATGCAAAAGAGGAACATCTTGAGGTAATGGTGAAGAATTTGATATCAAGTCCTACTGATTTTCTATCTGAGTTTTCGCAAAACATGATTATAAATGAAGACAGTTTGATTATAAGTGAAGATGTTTCAGCATGTATAGGAGACAATATATTGGAGCTTTCAACATACAATACATTGGAGTAATAAAACATTGTGACTTGGCCATAAGATGTGCCTCAAATTTCAATTCCAGAAGCAGGAAAGTATGCTTTAGTAATGGTTTTTCATCAAGATTTGAACACATAAGGTATACATAAGCTGATACTTAAGCATGCTTTCCCTTCAGTGAATTGTGAATTACAAGTTGGTAGTGTATAAACCATGCATGTGAGTTCATGTTTGCGGATGATTGGTGTTTATTAGGATTCCAAAGCCTTAGCATTTGGATACAGAAGCTAAAGAAAGAAAGTAAAGGGCTCAAGTATCAATTAGATAAGCTAGATAATGCTATTAGAGATGGACATTTTCCACATTTTACCATAAAAGGTTATACCCGGGACCATTTCATAACTATGGATTCTTGAGGTTCCATGTCTTTATCTTCTGATCACTATGTTTCAAGCACAGGCAGCTTCTGAAATTTTGTGGTTATCTAAGAAACCGAGTGCCTACGACTGCGGCCAGTTTTTCCTTTTCTCCCTGATTTTTGTCTCTTGTTTCCCATTGGAGTGCTAAAAATACCGATCTTTCCTATTCCTTTTGAGAGTGACGTGAAGAATGTCTTACCATTTCCTGAATTGTCCAACATTTCCTGTTTCATACAAGTCTGCTCCTTCTCCAAATCATTGAGCCTCATTCTCAGTCTTGAGATCTCAAGCTTCAGCTCTCTATTTTCTCTCCTCAAGGATGCATATGTGTCCCTGGGGGACATTGCAGCACTCGGGATGCAACTGCTAATTTTCTGGGAAAACAGTGCATCTCCTGAACTTCCAGACATGGTATTCTTCAGTCGAAGCTGTTCAAAATAAAGAACTCTCACTGTCATTTGAACTGGGAGACGATCATTCTGTGCTGCGTGGTTGCAAGCTTCATGTGAGAGCTTTTGGCAATCTATGTATTTGCACAGCTTTTTGCGCTCTTCTTCAGTTGTCATAGGGTGAGCCTGCGCAAGAAGATTATAATCAGTGACTAGTTTATAACTAATCAATATTTGATAGGATAGGAGATGAAATTTTTGAAGGCTTCTCTGTAAAGAAGTTTTAAAATTTAAGGTACCTTAAGATATATGTCAAGTGCTCTATAGAGCCCATCATCAATGATTCTAGCATAATCTGGCAAAGCCTCAATAATAGCAGTGAACTTTTGCAGTGACAGGTAAGGATCAGGAGCAATTTCTGCTAAGTAGGCATCCATAAGGCCGCCAACCTTCAATAGAGAACCATGGGTGGGAGAGCTATAACCTTGAGATTCATACCCACATTGATCCTCAGTGGATTCTTCGTCTTCCATTCGCTGAAGAAAGATTACCAGTATTCTACAGACTGTGTCAACATCAAACAAGGAATCTCCCTTGTGAACAGACGGTATAAGCAGGTCATCAAGAGAAACCATTTCTAGCCGACAACCAACCCGCCTTTCCAGCTCAAGCCTGCAGGAGATGCTGGCGTCTACTATGATGGCCATCCTTAATAAACCAAACAAGAAACTTAGGGGAATTGGCGAAGACTTTGATTTCTCTAATGGAAGAAGATCAGCAAGAGCTTCAACAATCACCTTCTGATCACGTTCTTGTGTGCCGCAATGTGGCCTTAACCTTGCTGGATTCCATATCTGGAGTTTCCCAATGCCCTTTAACCATTCTTGAGCATAATGCATCAATGAGGCAATGATACTGCAAATATCTACACCTGCTTTCAACATAGCTGAGACGACTTGCTGATAAAAATCAATCCTCAGGACAGAGAGATCCTCTACCCACCAATCAATGTAGCTTTCAGCTTCCTTTAATTCTGCCGAATCCTCCTCATGGTAGTTTACACGCGACAAACTCGAAGCCAGCTGCTCTCTGCACGCATTGGCAGCTATGGCATTCACACATCTGCTTGGGATTCTAACCTCTTCAACAATAGAAAGAGGCAAGGACTCGCAAGCAGAGAGAACTTCCACAGCTTTCTCAATACTTTGAATAACCACCTCATCAAGATAAGCTTCTGTTCTTGCAATGAGGTTCTCCTGCTGATAGTCTTCCATCATCTCCAAATACTCTGCTGCACAGCGCAGGTGGACCACATTGCCTGCTGTGATCTCAAAGTTCATCCCATAGCAGAATTTGGCAGCGAGCTCAAATGCTTGGGAACCCCCAGGTAGGTTGTGGAGTTCCAATTTGGAGACCTTTGAATCCTTGGTATCAGCTATCATTTTACGGATTTTTCCACTTCGAGTGACCAGAGGGAACTGTAAGAAGACCACAAATAGAGCAGTATGGTCTTGTCAGACAGCTCAGTGCATGAGTACAATGATTGAAAGACAACATGATGATGAGCTAGCAATCAAGCAGAAAAAGTAGAAGTGGAACTGGGGAGAGGGAATAGGAAAATTGACCTTGTGCAGTAGAAAGGATTCGCCATCGACAACAACAGTAATATCCCCAGCAACGTCCTGAAAGATGCTGTACGCAGTGGAAGAGAAATATCTTAAATACGAATGTCATTGTCATAACAGGCTATGAAAGCATCAGTCATCATAGAGTAGCTAGTAGCATTTGAACAAAACTCATGAATTCAGAATTGTTTTAGTACTACATACATACAGCTCATGAAACAAGAGTACAATCAGAGATGAAGAATATTTACCGGTTATTCAAAGTATTGCAGAGCTTGGAATCAGATGAAGCAAGGGAAGAGAGTTGGTTCCTGTCTTCTGCTACCATTTTTGTTGCACTTTCTCTGCTTCTTCGATTATGTTGTTATTTTCTCAGAATTTCCCTCCTCAATTATTCCTCACTCATTATCGCCTACTATACTACTTTTTTCCCCTTGGGCTTATTCAGTAGTAAAAGAAAGAGGAAATCATGGGAAAATCTTTCTTTCTTTGTTTCTGGGGCTTCCTCGGTTTCTGTCTGACTGTCTACTGGAATGGACTGTGGACTGCTGCTTTTGCTTTCTCTTTTGTTAATTTTACTTTGTAAGCTTTTTGTCCCACAATTACTTCCCCATTATTATTCTACTAATTGCATCATTAAGCACCTTCTCCCCACATCCTCTTCCAATCAACAACACTTTCATCACCACAACAATGTGACCACAGTTGCAAAAAACATTATTACATATAGCAGGATCGTATTAAACCTTTAACCCTTCCAAGTAATGACCTACTTTTACGATAATTACAAGTTAACACCTCGCAATAATCTAGTATGGGACACCTAAAACTACTTGACTTGATTAATGAATACCCTCCTAACTAATAGTGATTATTGCACTTGTGAGTGTATTGATTGGTGGGTTTTTTTTTTTTTTTTTTTTTTTTAAATTTCATGACGTTAGAAAAAGGAAAAGAAATGCAAGAAATGGAGAGTGGGGACAGAGGTGTGTGATGGTAACTGGTAAGGGTGAGGGAGCTCAGGAACTCGAGAAAAGACTGAAACTAAATAATTGGAGAAGTGGCCAAAGTGGGATGTCGGGATGTCTTAATATCTAAGGGAGTAATTGGACCTTGCACCTCGTGCATCCGATACAAAACGTACACACATTATACATAAAAGACTGTTCATTCATTATCATTTTCTATGACATTGCTGCATTTTATATGTATTGTTTATACGTTTTGGATCAGGTGTACGATGGTCACTTTGAACCCGGGTTTATAGTCTTATTTATGTATTTAAGGGTGTGGCAAAGTACACATGCAATGTCCCTTTGATCTTTGTGAACAGAGAGCTTAACCATTATTTTTACTTTTTTTTTTTTTGGTATTCAAAGTGTTGACTGGATCATCAAACAAGCACTTTTTTTCTGCTTTTGCTAAACGCCGTATTCCTTCTGCTTTGGTTCACTGATACCTTTCAAATTTAATGGAAGATCTAAAAATTCCTTCCTTAATCTCACGCCTTCCCTTCTCCACGACCTTTTTAGGATCCCAATAAAACTATATAAGCCTCATCCTCTATTGCCACACATCTAGACTAAGATATACTTACTGCACTTAGTTTTTAAAAAATTAAAAAATAACAACTACGAGAACTATTTTCTAATATTTAAGATTCTTATGTTTACTTTGGGTTTGTATTATGATGATCTTATCTTTTATGAGTACGGTCACTAGCTCCCTTTTTCCGTTACTTCAAACATTAAATATACTTTTTTCTTCAAATCTTCAATTTGAATAAATACTTTATAATTAGTAAACTTTGTTTTTATCATCAAATTTAACTTTAGAGAGTGAAAATGAGCTTCAATTTTAAAAAAAAAAATTTAGAGAAATGAAATTAATTTTTCTAGGAAAATTCACTATAGCAATTTACGTAAAACGATACTAATTTTTATTATGTATAAATTAATATAATATTAGTATGCATGAGTAAGTAGTTGTAATTTAAATTAGAACTAGGTAAAAGCAATTGATGAATCATGTTAAGACAAACCCATGAAAAAGGTAAACAATACGAACTTTACTCATTCAAATGTGTTCTCTCTACCTTAAAGTTTAAAATACATTAAAGTTTTAGTCAATAAGAAAATTTGTAACTTTATTTAAGACAAAATACATTGGTTGAAGAAAAAAAAAATCATCCAAATCAATTAAAAATTTAAAATCAATTATAGTAATCTTAAAATTTTTGAAAAGTAAAAAAAATACTTGAAAATACATTCATTTTTTATCTAGTGAAAAGAATTTTTTTTTTTTCTTGATTCAAAAGAGGTCAAAGAGTGAAAAGAATTTAGTGCAGGGCGAAGCACCTAACAATAACTGAATCATCAAGATTGTGTAACAACCTTTATTAGTTTAGGTTTGGTTAACCACCAAACTTATTGAACCAAAAAAAAAAAAAAAACAAAAAAAGCAGGCCACTCCTGTAGTTGAGACTTATGTTAATTAGTACCACAAGCTTGTTAGTAGGGTTGGGTGGATGTAAGATATGAAGATATAGAGGGTGCGAATCATCGAAGAGTGGCGTAAGTGAGGTGTCGGAGCAGAAAGAAGTGAGAAACAGAAGCAGTAGGTCACTACTGAACCCTCAGCATTGAGCAAGCAGTGACACCTTCCAAATTCCAATATCCATTTTCCAACCTCCAAGATTAACAATTATGCACGCTTCCGTTGCCCTTTCCCTGTCTTCTGGGTACGCCCTTTCCCCCTCCTCTTCAGCTGTTCTTGTTTTTCTTTTACTTTATCTACTAAATTGGGAGGGGGGTTTTGTTGCAGGGCTCCTGCCTCTACTCCTTTTGCTTATTTGAATCATTCTCAGCTGCTCTTTGCTCATCTCAATCTCAGCCATTATTCTGGCTTCTCTACTGGTCCGTTTCTTTTAATTAGTTTTTTCATTTCTTGATTTGCCCAGTCAATTTTGAGTTTAATCAACCAGCTGCATATTCTTGATGTAACCTTTACTGAACCTATTCAAGATTGTTCCTTTGTGTTTGTACCCCATCTTGTCTTTGCAATTTTTGGCATGGGATTCCCTCGTTGTGTTTGTATGCACTTTTTTATGGTAAGATTGTATTTTGAAGTCTTGCAATTTATGTTGATTTCTAATTCTTCTCCTCACTCCAATAGAATGTGAAGCAAAGCAGTACTCTGTAGGGTACTAATACAAACATCATAGATATTTCATTTGGCTTTAAGCAATATATACCTTATTGATTCCTCATCTCTACTTGCAGGAAGCAAAAAGGTTAGATTTTGTCGGTTCAGGACTAGCTTTTGGGAATCCATCCGATCTGGGTATGTCAGTACATTTTAATAATCATTCAGCAGTTTAACTTGTTATTGAGACATTAAATTCTCTTTGGTTGCAAGGATTAAACATCGTATTGTAGTCTTGGTTATAGAAATACATGTTCTCTCTTTCCTCTGAGTAGTGAAAATGTTTGAACTTTGGAAGAGGGAATGTTTTCTCCCTCGCGTTTCTCCTTATTTCTTAGTGATGCTAGAAATGAAATGTTCTCGAGCCACGCAGAAAAAGAAGCTAGAGGAGGATAAAAATTTAACTTCCAATTGAAGTTAAAAAGGATTCTTAACTTTTGATTATCTCAAGGAAGAATAGTTTCTGCCTACAAAAGAGTTGTTAAACTTCTTTTGATCAAAAAATTAAGTCCACCGTTGAGTTGACATCGTATCAGAAGCTTTACCCTTCTTGTGTCTCAGGAGCTGTCTTTTGTTTTCCTTTCTTCTCTAGATTAATGGGTTCAGATATTTAATTATCTACTTGCGATTATCGATTGTGGTATTCTTTCAATATATATATATATATATATATATATATATTATACTTTGTTGCCCATGTATGGGAGATTTTCATCTGTCCTCTTGTTTTTAGGTTGCCTTGACCTTTTGCCTCTTGTTATGGAGTGAGGAGAAGAATTAGAAATCAACAGATCCACAATAGTTATATACAAGATAATGCCCTTTGAATTTTTGTAGTGTAGTGTGCCAGTCTAAAAGATATGGTATGAATCATATCTGAGGGCCTCAGTAGCATTGTTGCGCTCCAAGAGTCTTATGGAAGCATATAGTGATGAGTTTTCTTTTTTTAGCTCGCTGTTGGGCCTCTAGTGCATATTTTGTTTAAGTTGAAAAACTTAGAGTTCTCATCTTTGATGCTCGAGAAGAGAGGAAGAGGATGGACCATCTCGGAACACTGATTAGGAATTGCTCCAATTTGGGAAACACCCGTACCACCCCATACATAATTCTGTTTATAGCTACTTACTTACTTAACTTTCCTTCCCTTCGATTGAATACAACTAACAAGGCATGTGGAAAGCTAACAGAAACTGACCAAAGCATTTAAAGTGCAAGGTGTGAAATTTTCTAGAATGAACTTTTATAACTAATAATCTGGCTTTACAGGACCAAGTGATTTGGAAATCATTTGCTTTTCTGCGATTTTTTCTTTTGGTGCTTTGAATATGCCTTTAGGCAATCTGAACAATTGCTTATATGATTGCTGTTACAGAATCTTGAAGAATAATACAACACAAGTCATTGAACCATCAACCATCGAAGAAGATGAAAAGCTTTTGCCTGAAGAATTTGTGCTTGTTGAAAAGACTCAACCAGATGGTGTTGTTGAACAAATAATCTTTTCTTCAGGTGCTGATGTTGATTTGTATGACTTACAGGCACTATGTGATAAGGTGAATATGGAGCTTTTCTTAAATTTTCCAAGAGAGATGGATTTTGAGAGAAACACAAGAGTACATGAATGAAAAACTGAATGTCAGGGAGTGAGTATGCTATATCTGGTCATCTTGACAACTATCTATTCAGTAAATTCACTTGACTCCACAACATCCCCTTGACAGGTTGGCTGGCCTAGAAGGCCCCTTTCAAAACTTGCTGCAGCTTTGAAAAATAGCTACATGGTTGCTACATTGCATTCAGTACGGAAGTCACCTGAATCGGGTAAGATTATTTGTAGATGCATTTCAAATTTCCATTAGCCAGACCCTAACTAAAGTTTGATATATACTGTGTGATGATTTTAATTATTTCCTGCGTTACTTTTACTTTATCTATTCTTTTTAAAAGTATGTGATGAACATCTTAGTGTACTGGGAAAAGTTATCTCACAGAAGGTGATGACTCCAAGATGCTAATTGGAATGGCTCGTGCTACATCTGATCATGCCTTTAATGCTACAATTTGGGATGTTCTTGTGGATCCAACTTTTCAGGTATCAATTAACTGGATTAGTAAAGATCCTTAGTATGATCACAGTGAGAATTAGAATACTGTGGCATATTTGAATTGGAACTATAGGAATGGTGTTAATTTCTCAAATTGATGTGAAATCATGGTGCTTTTTTGTTGAGTAATTTATATTTGATTGCGAAAGACAAGGGGAGAAACTTATTGATGGTGAACTGAAGCATCATGTCTAGGGGAGTTTCATCAGTGATTATCTCTTAAAATTTCTCAAGACACATTTTTTAAGTGTACTATCAAAAGGATTAGCCACATCCCCCCTACGTGCTAAGGACTGCTAAACTTTCCATCCCTCCTATTATGACTAAAAGACTAGAACTTCAAACACTAGCAATTTTTGTACCAACGTCATATTATTGGTGCAAAATATGGTATGGAGTTCCTTTACCCATACCAAGTAAATTGTCCTGATTAAGTTTGTGCAACATTCATTTATGATTGACTATTGTTTGCTATCAAATTATTTGTCCATATACCAAAACTTGACCATTTTGGGTTGCAAGTTCACTTTCTCAATTTTACTGTATCTTGTGAGGAAACTATGATTAAAAAAAATTTGTTTGTAGAACGGATAAGTAGGAGTTACATACGATTGAATTCTCTAGTGACTTGCGTCACTAAAGTAAGTAGTAACCAAAAAAAAAAAATATCAATGCTATTAAGCTAGTTGTCTGTTATATTGGAGTTTGTAGCTTGTCTTACCATTTGCATACGAGGTCCTTGGAAAAGTACCAGAGTCTCAAGCAAATGTGTGTCTGGTTCTGGTTCTGATGCAGGGCCAAGGACTTGGTAAGGCTCTTGTGGAGAAAATGATAAGGGCTCTTTTACAGAGGGATATTGGCAACATTTCTCTCTTTGCAGACAGTAAAGGTATGACTTTTAAGTTTTATGAAATCGGTTTTACAAGGAGTTGTGATTCTGTGTTACCTTATGGATATCGTGAGAAACAAGAATATATCAGACTAATATTCCATTATACCAAAAAGTGAATCAAACCTTCTCAGCTGATGGAGGTGATGAATAGAATTCTAACGTTGTAATGTTGATGTGCATTGCAGTTGTTGACTTCTATCAAAATTTAGGATTTGAACCAGATCCAGAGGGGATCAAGGGAATGTTCTGGCACCCTAAGTACTAGTCATTGGAAAACGAAGGTGAAATGCAAGACGATGAGAAGTGACAGTTCAACACAGAACTAAGCTGTCTCGTAGTAACCAATGTGTATATTTTCTATTCAAGTTGAAGATAGTTGTTGTGTACTCGACTATTATTTAAAAAAAAAAGACTTCACAAATGCACAAATAGATCATAAACTGCACTTGTTTGGGGCGAATGGGATGAGAAGCAAACCTACAAAAATGTTCCATCAATGCATAATTTAAGTTAACCAAAAGCTTCCATTAAAAATTAAATTATACTTTAGGTCATTCTAATTTACAAATGGGACGGTAAAAGGCCCTTAACGAGCCATTTCCCATTTGAACAGGATTGCATACAATCAATTAAAATCCAAATTTGCAATTCATCCAAATTTCCCATCAGCGTTGAGCTTTCAAGTTTGAGTCGAGCTCAGCCAAGCTCGAGTTCGACTCAGCTCATAAGCATGCCTACCCCAAGGTCTGGCTATCGAATGGGCAGCTACATTGCCTTGTCTCCTAACATGATAATAAACAAACTCATCAACAGAATTTCCTATTTTCCTAATTTTATCCACAACCATAAACTCAAGATTGTAGCCCTTTTCTTTGTCTCTTATTTTCTACACCACGACTAAAGCATTGCTCTCCAACACAGTCCTCCTCATGCCTAGATTTCTTGCCACTTCTATCCCTATTAGTGCAGCAGCAACCTTAGTCAAACTAACCGACCATTTCACATTAAGCTTCTTACATGCTATAGCAAGAACTCTTCCCCTTCCATCGCGCAAGATTACTCCCAGACCCACCCCTCGTTCCCCATAAATAGCAGCGTCAGAATTTATCTTAATCATACCTGATGGAGGCTTCAACCATGAAGTGCCCGATTCTATCCCAATTTTACTGTATGGCGACATCACCCTCAACACATATCTTCTAGAATCAGCTACCATCTGAAGAAGACCCCTCACTACTTCTCCTCCATCACAAGTGTAGCTTTCAAACACTACTTTGTTTCTAACAGTCCATGCAGCCCAAGCAGTTGTAAGAAAATTGCTCAGATTCTCACTAGAAAGTTTATCCGCATACTCCTCTACAAACTTAGTAAAATATTGTTACACCTTAGGCACACCATACTGTCACAATCCTTTCTACTATAAAGGACTTCCTTGATTGCTAAAGCCTTCACACTCGCTCTCCAAACAAAATGGCAAAGTTTAGGAGGTCCTCCAATATTCCAAACTCTCTTCCAGTACCTATGGATCTCATCAATATTAAGAGACCTCCAATTTTGGCTTAGTCCCAATCTTCCTAGCCAATAGGGTGACCTCATTGAGAAATCTCCATCTATAGAAGGACCTCAATATCTCTTATCTTTAGGGATAAGCGGCACACTTAGAACCCATTGAACATCTGCCTCATCCATCATCGCTCTCAGTTTCTCTTCATCCCAACATCTCATATCAAAATCAATTACTTCTGACACTCTCATAGTTTCAAACCCCGGGACCCTTTGCCTAGGAACCATCCTGCTAAAATCCAAAAGGAACCAAGCATCTTCCCAAACACTAACTTTCAACCCATTGCCTACCCTCCATCTCAAGCCCTCTAATAAAAGACTTTTTGCTCCCCAAATGCTCCTCCAAGAGAAACTAGGATTGAAACCTTTACGTGCCTCCTCAAAACACATGTTTTTGTAATACTTGGCTTTTAATAAGCGAGCTAAAATTGAATGAGGATCCTGAATAAGCTTCCAACCCTGTTTTGCAAGAAGAGCAAGATTAAAAATCTTCAAGTCCCTAAACCCCATACCACCCATATTCTTAGGCATACATAAATTCTCCTAGGATACCCAGTGCATTTTCCTCGCCTCTATATTGCTACCCCACTAGAATTTGGCCATCATTATATGAATTTCCTCCACTAGACCATCAGGAAGCCTAAACAAACTCATCACATAAGTCGACATAGCCTGAACCACAACCTTGATCAAATTCTCCTTTCCATCCATAGACAAGAATTTCTTCTTCCACTCCTTCAACTTCCTCCAAATACGCTCCTTAATGCTACCAAAAACAACCTTCTTTGATCTACCTACCATCGTTGGGAGACCTAGATACTTATCATGCTTATCCTCCTCCGACACTTGCAACATCCTGCATATATCATCTCTTCTTAAAGATGATACCTCTCTGCTAAAAGTAACATCTGACTTGTCAAAATTTATCTTCTGCCCTAATGCTCCTTCATACACACTTATAATGTCAACCAAAATGGAACACTTAGGGAGGTTGCTCTCGCAAATAAAATACTATCATCTGCAAAGAGCAGATGAGATATTCTCGGAGCTCCATTGCACACTCGTGCACCATGAATTTGTTTATTTCTGTTTGCCCTATATATCAACCCTGAAAATGCCTTTGCACATAATAAGAAAAGATATGGAGATATAAGATCCCCTTGACACAGTCCTCTTTGCGGAAAAAGATCCCCCAACAGTATCCTATTGACCTTGAAAGAGAAACACATGCTATTCAAACACTCCATTATTCTGCCTATCCACCTATGAGAAAACCCTATTTTACCCATCACCCTCTCCAAAAAACTCCATTCAACTCTATCATATGCTTTGTTCATGTCTAGTTTTAAAGCCATTAACCCACTTCTTCCCTCTCTCCCAGCCTTCATACTATGAAAGATTCAATATGCTAAAAGCGCATTATCAGTAATTAATCTTTCCGGCACAAAAGCACTCTGATAACAAGACATAATTGTTGGCAAAAGAACCTTGAGTCTATTTGCCATCACTTTCGAGACCACCTTGTATAGAACATTGCAGAGACTAATCGGACGAAACTCACCCATCTTTCTTGGCTCCTTGAATTTCGGAATAAGCACAATACACGTTTTATTCACCTCCTTCAAATTACATTCCCTATTCCACCACTTCCACACAAAACTCACAACATTATCTCCTAGTATATGCCAGAACTTCTGAAAAATAGTGTATTTAAACCATCAGGACCCGACGCCTTATTTAGATGTATTTGGAACAACGCCTCTCTAACTTCCTCCTTCATAGGTTTCCTGTTCAATATCTCATTCATCTCTGTGGTCACCCTTTCACTGATTCCTTCTAGCGCCCCATCAAAATCTGTCGCCTCTGATGATGTAAACAACTTCTCAAAAATATCACCCATAATACCCTCGATCTTCTTCGGGTTCGAGCACTAGTTACCTCTCTTATCCTCAATTCCCCTAATCGAGTTTCTTCTTCTCTTTTAACTGGCCTTATGGTGAAAATAAGCAGTATTCTTATCCCTATCCCTTAATTCCTGCATTCTAGCCCGAGTGTGCCAGTAAGACTCTTCTAATTTGTATAATTCATCGAGATCTCTAGAAATCCCCCTACATTGCTCTAGAGTAATACCATCCATAACCCCCTTCTGTAACGTTTTGAGCTCTACTTCCTTCCTCCTTCTACTTTTCATATCCCCAAAAGTGGTTTTAGCCCATATGAAAAAAGACTTAGCACAACTCTCCATCTTTTTACTAATCGGATCATTCTCACTCCCCTCCCACGAACTTCTAACCACTTTCACATAGTTATTATCAGAAGGCCACAAAGCCTCAAAATGAAACAATCTTTCCACTCCACATCTCTATCACCTACCCTGAGCAAAATAGGATTTTGATCAGATTTGTGCCGAGTCAAACGAGTGACCTTTGAATGTTGGAATAAACTTGACCACTCCATGCTAGCAAGGAACATGTCTAGCCTCTCCTGAATTAAAGTCGTTGGGATCCTACCTCTCTCCCAAGTAAAATAATTCCCATGATAACCCAGATCATGAAGTTTACAACAGTCAATAGCTTCCTGAAACATGTCCATACACCTCTCCTCTCTAGGTAACCCCCCACTCTTTTGACTCGAGCTAACTATTTCATTAAAATCACCGAAAAAGCATTGGGATCTCCCGCTCCTCTTTGAGCTTCCTCATTAGCTGAAAAGTTTTATTCTTATTTGTGGCATTTGGCCACGCATAGACTCCCACCCCTCTCCACTCCACTCTCCCTCCATTACTGAGAATATCTACTGCAATGTGATGATCAGAGAAAGAGATGACTTTAACTTCTAAATCTTCCCACCACATGCCTAAACCTCATGCTCTGCTCCTACTACCCAAACATAGCCCCTCCGAAAAACCACACTTGCTAAGCACCCCCTCTAGAGTTATAAAATCTGTTTTAGTCTCCATTAAGAAGACTAAATTTGGCCACTCCCTCCAACAATTATCTTAGAGAGCTCTAACTGTCCAATGGTTGCCAATCCCTCAATAGTTCCAACTTAATATTTTTATTGCTTTTTGCAGGGTGGATCGCCATCCACCATCGCTACTTCAACAAATTATGTCATCTCTGACACAACATTTATGCTACCTCCACAACCTTTTGTCTCTTACCCCACCCCATACTCTCCATAACCTCAACTTCTTGGAAACCTCTCTTGCTCCCTTCACTCACTACCCCGTTAGCTTCCCTACCTACTAAAGACTTTTAGTGCTTTATGTTGAATTAGTTTTTCTCATTGAATAAATATTTGTTTACATACAGGCTGCTATTTATACTAACTTCTTATCTTGTTGTAGGACTAATCCTACTTTGAGTCTAACTCTCTACTTATCATAATCTGTATTATAATCTAATTGTACTACTAATATATGTATTTATCTTAGTATTTTCTACACTCTACCTCAAGTTGGTTGTGAGATCTACTACACCCAACTTGCTCAATACTCTTTTAAATACATGTACCCCAACTTCTTTGTCGCTAGATCGCACAAACGGAAGACTTACCACTCCAGCATCTCGGTTATCTTTTATGAAATGCCTATCTACTTCAACATGTTTTGTTCTATCATGGTGTACTGGATTTTCGGAAATGCTGATTGCAGCTTTATTATCACAAAAAAGTTCGTAACTAGTTTTCGGGGGAAAACTAAGTTCAGATAGAAGTTTCTTTAGCCATAGAACTTCTGTGATTCCTTTTGCGATTCCTCAAAATTTTTCTTCGACACTAGACATAGCCATAACCTTCTATTTCTTTCTCTTCCATGTTACTAGATTACCCCCAACTAGGGTAAAGTATCCTGACGTAGATTTTCTACTATCTCTACCTCTATCTCATGCCCAGTCAGCATCCATATAGGTCTTTAGGCTAAGATGTCCATTATTTTTGAACAAAATTCCTTTACTCGGTGTCTTTTTAAGATATCTCATAATTTTGTAGACTGCTTCCATATGAGGCTCCTAAGGTTTATGCATAAACCTACTTACTACACCAACTACAAGTCTCTGATATTGACCTTGATATACCAACTAGGCTCCTTCTATAATCTGTAATCCATGGTTTATGATAACCGACTTTTAGCATCGTTTACTAAAAGACTAGTTACACAAACAAT
Organism: Dysphania ambrosioides; assembly: GCA_026401315.1. Taxonomy (NCBI): domain Eukaryota; kingdom Viridiplantae; phylum Streptophyta; class Magnoliopsida; order Caryophyllales; family Amaranthaceae; genus Dysphania; species Dysphania ambrosioides. The sequence continues at coordinate 23,821,175 of CM048670.1, forward strand.
ATTTGTAATCACACTAATACTACTACAACTAGCGTAATGGTAAGTCGGGGTCGAACCTCAAGGACAAGGCATGCTAGGTTCTAGGCTTGATGTAGAGAATTTATATAAGATGCGGATTGTTTAAACTACACTAATAACAAGTAAGTAAAGCAAGAATAAAAACTATAATAAGCAATGAAAAACAAACGGGGATAGATTAGTTCCACCTTAGCAAGGCCAATAAAACTAGGAGATAAGCTAGGTCAAGGGAAATCAATCAACAATCGATCAAGACACTCTAGATGACGAGAGGAAGTTTGTGACCCTATAAATCACACGAACAACCTATAATCGCCCTATGTCTCCTAAGGAGTGTCAGGACAAGATTCGTAGCGAATACCAATCAAACAATCATCAATAATCTCAAACCCTAACCCTACTCATGAAGAATAAGACAAACCTAGGGTTTCACTAATCACACCCCTAAGAAAACTACTTACTCATACTAGTAAAAGCTAGGGCATAAGCAATGAACAAAAACATGATTGAAAGCATAAACAACTTGAGTGTAAATGACCACGAGGACGAAAGGGAAAACAATGAAGAAATCAAAACCAACAACTACTCAATCAAAGCCATGAATAGAGCAAAAATAGTAGCAAGAGCAATGAAATCAACAAAAGCAATAACTGAAAGCATTAAATGACATAGAGAAATAAAGGAAACGAGACTTACATAAATGAGAATGCTTGAATGAAAGAAAGCTTAAATCCAAAATACAGTACTTGAAAAGGAGAGAAATAGAAGCTTTAAATCTAAACTAGGGAATAAATGAAATGGAAAGCAATAAATGATGTTCCAAGTTGAGGCACAAGAGCTCTTAAAGTAGTCATAAGGGATTTACACAGAAAAAGGGATATTTATAACCTAAGAACATAAAGGGGTAAATGCCCTAAAAGAACCCTCAAGGAAAGGCTTGCGAAGTAATTAATTCCGTGGAAAATGGAGACCATTCAACCGAATGGACAACAGACTTGGCCGAATGGAAGTTGATTCGGCCAAAACAGAAAGTCTAAGCAAAGCAATGTAAGTCTGGGCTCCCATTCGACCGAATGCTTTAGGGATTCAGCCGAATGATAGATCATTCGCTCGAATGCAATGCCATTCACCCTTTTCAGTGATATTGGAGCACAAGCTTCAATATTGGTCTTCCATTCGACCGAATGGTGCTCAGATTCGGTTGAATCTGAGCCTGAATCATGCTTTACAACTTCTTCGAAGTGTCTAATGGCTTCCGAACTTTATGGGATCTTTGGGAATGACTTAGAACGCGTGCCCAAGCTATGATACGCACGTATAACCTCTTTATAAGAGTGCCAAGGCCTTGAATACATTGCACTTTACCTTGAAATCATCGAAAATGCCTAAAATGACCTTAAAACAACTCGAAGACAAGATCAAGGTAAAATCAAGTATAATGTGTATAAAATCAATCTAAAACCATGGGACTTGACACTACAATGGGGTTGTAAACGTGCTCTAAAACAAGCACATCAGTTTACTATCATTGGGGTATCTGCCGGTTTATAGTCTATCATACCGGTTTCTGACAACAGATCAAGGATGTATTTTCTTTAAGAGATGAAGATGCCAAGGTTTGAACTAATGACTTTAATTCCTAGGAAATACTTAAGTTTCCCCATATCTTTCTTTGAAACAGTTTCAATTTTAATGACTCTATCTCCTCCTTGTCATTTCTTGCAGTGACCATATCATCTACATAGATGATGAGACATACAATAGAATCACCCCTCTCTTTTAGGAACAAAGTATGGTCATCCCCACTTTATTTATATCCAAACTTTTTTATCGCCACCGTGAATCTGCCAAACCAAGCTCGAGGTGATTGTTTGAGGCCATATAGGGCTTTCTTCAACCAACATCCTTCTCCTTGAGAGAAATTCTGGGAAAAACTCGGGGGCTCCATGTAGACTTCTTTTATAATTTCTCCATGTAAGAATGCATTTTTCACATCAAATTGGTGTAAAGGTCATCCTTTGTTTGCAACAACAGAGAATAATACCTTGATTGTATCGATCTTTGCTACCGGAGAAAATGTCTCTGAGTAGTCAATCCCGTATACATGGGTATATCCTTTTTCCACAAGTCTTGCTTTGTATCTTTCAATACTTCCATCTGCCCTATATTTGACGGTGAAAACCCATTTGCAACCCACAACCTTTTTTTCTTTTGGAATTATACACCTATCCCACGTGTTATTCTTCTCAAGTGCTCTTATTTCATCTTGCATAGCCAATCTCCATTTATCATGTTTGAGTGCTTCCTCTATTGTTCTCAAAATCTTGGCTAAGCATATAATGGCATTAAAGGCTACTGCACTTCCAGACAGCCCGCTAATGTTAGAGATCGGATATCTCGATCTTTGGGCCTCAAATTTTGGATCATACCGCCTTGGGGGTATTCTTCTTATACTCTTAGGAGGTAAGTGGTATCTATTATTCTGGTTCTCGTCAACATCATATGAGTTTTCTTCACTTTCCTGGGATATATGATTAGGAGATATAATATCAAGTATACCATTAAATTGAGAGTTTACCTCCTTTTCTGGACCTTCGGATAGGACCGGGGTTGTATGTGAAAATAGTGGGGCCATCGTGGAGGCAGTCTCGATGGTGATGCCTACTTGCTCTTTCTGGTCTGTATCCACTCCCCCTGAAGGATTTAGCCAACTTAGACTCTCATCTCGATTCTCTCCCTGACGTCTAAGGTGGGGAAAATAATAGGTATCCTCGAAGTAGTCACAATCCATTATAGTATACATATGATTAGTGACTGGATCAAGACACCTATACCCCTTTTGGTTTACCCTGTATCCCAAGAATACACATTTGACCGCTCAATATTGAAGTTTATTACGACTTTTTTTAGATAGGTGAACATATGCAACACAACCAAAAATTCGCGGTTAAAGGAAATGGGTAGATGGTATGGGCATATGTGTTTCAAGAGTTTCTACTGGTGTTTTATACTTTAGAACCTGGTAGGGAGGCGATTAGTCAAATAGTTTGCCGTTGCCACTGTTTCGGGCCAAAAATGAGGTGGGACGTATGATTCTAGCATAATCGCCGTAGTAATCTCTAGTAAAGTCCTATTCTTTCTTTCAGCTATTCTATTCTGTTGTGGGGTATCTGGGCAAGTAGTCTGATGTAGGAGTTCATTGGTTTCAATAAATAGTTTCATATCAGATTTCATATATTCCCCCTACGCTATCTGTTCTTAGACTTCGAATTTTGGTTTGAAATTGGGTATCAATCATCTGATAGAATTTAAGGAAGACTCTATAGACTTGATCTTTATGTTTTAGAAAGTATACCCAACTCATCCTAGTACATTCATCAATGAAAATCACATAGTATGCCAAATCTATAAGGTCCAGTATTAGGTGCTGGGCCCCAAACATCTGAATGAAAAAAGCATAAAAGGTTTTACAGCATGACGAGTACTAATAGAGTAAGAATGTTTACGACTTTTAGCCAACACACACGATTCGCAGTCTAATTTCATATTCGAGTTTTTAAAGGAGGGAAAAAGATACTCTAGATAACCTAATGATGGATGTCCAAGTCGGCGATGACATTTCTAGATTTGTTGGTTTACTAACCCACGAGCAAGCGCGACATCACCTTGTCGAGACACCTTGTCCACATAATATAGGCCGACTTTTTCAATATCACGCCCAATAGTCCTCCTTGTTTGAAGGTCGTGCATAGTACAAGAACTAGGCTCCATTAGAACAGTATAATTAAGTTCCCGAGTCAACTGACTAATTGAAATTAATTTATGAGATAATTTTGGGACTAGAAGACAGTTTTTAAGGGTAAATTGGGAAACATATTTATTTCCCCAGCCCCCTGTACTTTGACACTTTCTCCATTGGCCGTTTGAATAGTCATTTTATGGGTTTTTCCAAAAGAAATAAAGTCCTTGGGTTTGTGTGTCATCGTGTCCGTTGCCCCACAGTCGAAAATCCACATTAAACATTTAGGCTGATAAGTTGAGTTAGTGTTTTGGGCTAAAACTAGGCCCGTTGTCTTGGTGGACTCTAGGGTTATGTTGGAGATCAATGGTTGAGATCTTCATGTTTTATCACACGGTCCACACTGAGCCTTGAAATTCCAAGAATCACTTTCTTGATTCATGAAGTCTCAGGCAGTGAGGGCCCCTGGTTTACAGCTCCCATTATTGCTTTGTTCCCTTGTTTTATGCGTGAGGTTTTTCTCTGTAATTCTACAACCTCTCTCCTCTTACCTTGGTCTTCTTTACTCCTTGAGTTTCTTCCGGTTCTGCATCTTCTGGGGTTACTTCATCTTCCTCCTTTGGTATGTCCCTACTCGCGTACATGGCACTTCCTTCTTTTTCCTTTTGTCCTGTTACCCGGTCCTTCCCTGTCTCCTTTCTATTCTTGCAATTCGGTCCACCAATCTGGGTAGCTGATTAATTTGAAGCATCCACTCTTGGTATGCTTTGTCCCTCTACAATGGCTATATTTTAGCCTGGATTTATCCTCATCCTCTCGTCGGGTTTGGGTCTTTCCTGGTTTAGATCTGGTGGCGAGGCTACTTCCTACACCTAATTGGGTCGCCCCTTGTGGCTCCTTCTCGGTAAGGATTCCCTGCCTTGTTATTTCCCTCCTGATGTATGAGTATGCTTCCTCCACAGAAGGTAAGGGTGTTTTGTTGAGTATCTCCCTTCTGTCTATGTCGAAAGTTTCGTTAATTCCTGACAAGAACTGGTATAACCTGTTTGTTTGAGTCATCTGGTTATATATGTTTATGTCCTCAGTATATTTCATTTGGTTTGATACCCGTCGGTCAATCTTTCTCCAAATATTGACCAGGTTGCTGTTGTATGCCTCAATCGTGTCCTTGCCCTACTTCAATGTGTTTGCCTTGACTTTCGGATCATAAATCTCCAGTCCATCTTGTCTACGACTATAGAGTAATTCTATGCCTTTCTACAGATCTCTTGCCGTGGGATAATCTAAGAATTGACTCACTAAATCTGCTGATATGTTTTCTATTATCCAGGTAATAACCGTGGAGTCTTATTGTGTCCATTTAATGTATTTTGGGCTATCAGTTGATGGTGGTAAAGCCATGATATGGTTGAGCTTCCCCCGCTCACTGACTGCCAGATACATCAATTTGGACCACTTGGTGTAGTTGTGGTGATTCAGTTTCTCACTCAGAGATACTGAGGCCTGATTGCCACCGGTTTTTGGATTTCTGGTGGTGTTTAACTAATGCAAAAGTTGCACTAGTTGGTCCATGGAAACCAATTGGGAAGTCGGGTATTTAGAATCTTTTGAGTCATTATTTTTTGTCATGTTTTCAGGTATGTGTTTGGTAGATGATGATGGCTTGTTTAAGTCTTTTCTTGATCGAAAACCTTACGGCTACTGATACCATAAAGACTTTTAGTGCTTTAGGTTGAATTATTTTTCTCATTGAATAAAAATATTTGTTTACATACAGGCTGATATTTATACTAACTTCTTATCTTGTTGTAGGACTAATCCTACTTGGAGTCTAACCCTCTACTTATCATAATTTTTATTATAATCTAATTGTGCTACTAATACATGTATTTATCTTAGTATTTTCTACACCTACACCCTTCCCCCCATGCTTACTAGAGCAAACCCCCTCCACATTTGGTTTTCTCGCCACTTTACTAAGACCTGGCTTTGCCCTTTGCAACTCACATATAGCTCCCATTCCAATCTTGCACTTTACAATAATTCCTTGTAACAAATTCTCCCCTTCACCCCCCCCCCCCCCCCCTATTCCACTTTCTTCCACGCCATTCCCAATCCCCCTCACCATCTCCTCCCTCCCCTTCCCGTCTTTTCCCCCATATTCACTCCCCTCCCCATGACTCGTTCCTCATTTGTTCACCTCCTCCACCTCTACACCCTTTTCTACAAAAATAGATGTATCATTAAAAAACTCCCTACCCTTTGATGCAACCTCACCCTCCCCAATTAACACCTCCCTTGCCCCGCCAAACCTTCCACCTCCTCTATAGGCCCAACAACATTAACGTTGGAAATAAAGACCTCCCCAAGCTTCTTAGCTAGCTCCACTATACCTTTAGCCCCCACTTCCATTCCCTTCTCCTTCTCTCTTATTATAAACATCAACTTTCTGACACTACTACTCCTATCTATGTTAGCCATCTCAATTCTCCCAACCCCCTTCCATGGAGATGCCCACAATGCATCATTAAACCTCTGTCTAACCACAGTTTTGCTACAATATTTCTCGCCATGCCCCAACAGGCCGCAAACATAGCACAATAGAGGCAATCTTTCATATTTAACCTTCACCGTCACAACCTCCCCTTTAACCCTAAATTGTAACACATTTATCAATGGCTTACGCATGTCCACTCCTATATGAACCCCCATTGATCTATTAATCCCCCCATCTACTTTTTTTTATCCCAATTCAGAAATTCTCCAAGCTTCCTCCCTATCATCCTAGCATTCCTTACATCCCTCCTTCCCATAAAAGGAAGATCATAAACAAGAATCTAAAAAGGAACAAAAAATAAAGATACATCTGATGGTTTAGTTTTGCCAGAAATTTCTTTAAGTACTAACACATACCTGTCAAAATGCCATTCCTCCATATCTAAAACTCAATCTTTATCTTTCCAATGGTGGAATCGGAAAACAAAAACATTCTGGTCGATACAATTCACTTCCATCCCATGCTTAGGGCTCCATACTTTCTTCATCGTATTGATAAAAGCCCTGACACGGATGCTATGATCAGTTCACACCTTCCCCATAACAGTGAGTTCGACCCTTTTCCCCTCCTCTTCTTGATCATCAATAACCCACTCATCTTCTTTCACCATAACATCACCATTTTGCTCGACAAAAATTGCACCATACTGAGAACTCTGTGGAACCTTCTTGATCGATATCTAACCAAAACCTCAATCCTAGAATGCACAACACTAAACCTCCCAATGAAAACTAGACGAACAAGGGTTAAATAAACTATGACCTTACCACCCTCCCTTCCGCAAAAAGCTCCACCGAAAGCATAATAATAATAATCAACAAACCATAACAATAACATACTAAAAACAATGATAATCAAGAATGCCACCTGGGAAAAGCAAGCATCGATACCCCCCCCCCCTTCCTGCTTCGATACTTTACTTAGAACAATCAGAGGGCACCAAAAAAGCAAAGATTGATAATCAAAACAAAATTCCCACTACTTGCTTAGATACTCCAAATACAATCAAAGAGCACCGACAAGAACACAATTGATCATCATTATCACTTTAATACACCAACACAATCAAAGAACATTGAAAGAAATAAAAGGTAATCCAAATTGTAAACCAAAAAAACGCATCAAAAAGCCTACCAAAATTTCTGGAAGATCTAGAAGACTAATCATCAAGACCGCCACCAGAGAAGCACCAATACTCCTGCCTACTTCGAGACTCAGACACAATCAAAGGGCATGAAAAGCCACTACTAACCTAGAGAAACCCAGGAAAAATACCCTCCTAAGAGAAACCCTAGAAACCTAGAGATAAACCCTAGAGGGAAAAAAATAAGTTCTTAGGATAATTTACTTAAGCTATGTTTTTCTAGCAAGTTAAAACCTTATGTAGGTATGAAATTCTCAAGTATTGATGAAGGTTTTCATTTTATAAGGCATATGCAACTGAAACTGGTTTTAACACTAGAAAACCTACTATAAAAGAAGGAAGAATATTGTTGTTAGTTTGAATATTTCGTGTGTATAAAGCTTGATATAAGTTTAAAAGAAAGACTCGTATACAAGATAAGGGAATTGTTAATGATTGTGAAGATAAAGTTGTACTTAGGAGAAATTGGTCACTCGTATGGGATACAGGGCACAAATTATAATGAAAGTTTTTGATGATGGAGGTTATGTTGTAGCAAATTTTCAAGGACATAGTCATTCTCTTTATTCTCCAAATTATTTACATTTCCAAAAAGCGAGAAGAAATTTGAGCATTTTACACAAGAAGATGATTATTGATAATTCAATGTAGTTTTGATTGTTGTTAAGTATTCATATACTAATATAAATCTTAGGTTTATTGTTCTAAATGTTAGGTATATTATTCCAAAGTAAACTTATATTGTTCTAAAGTATACTTATAATATTCGAATTTTTTCTATTATTTTTCTAAATTATGGTTCTATTGTTCTAAGGCTTACTATTATTCTTATAACTTTTTTTATTAATTATGATTTTTATGTTTATTCTAGTAATTTTATTTCTTTTTTTAGGTAAATGTGGGACCAGTTGTAACACCCCGATAATTCCCGTTTTCCCGAAACCCAAACCTCTAGGAACTATCGGTGTGCTACCGCCACGTGTTCAAACGTTAAGGCTATAAAACAGAGTTTTGCAGCGGAAAAACCAAAAGACTTATGAAATAACATTAAACGTAAATCAAGTCCTGATGTAACAAACTGGAACCTCTACGACCCTGATTGTAATGTACCAAATAACGTTTAACTTTAATTCAAATCCAACAGTTTAAAACCAAATCAAACCTAACATAATTTATTCCGAAATCCAAATTAAAATAACGTTTCTCTCCAACCCGCCCATGCATGAATGCTTGTTTAGATACCTGTTAATAATCTGCTCCCCAACAATACAAATGTAAGTATTGGATCATTACAGTGTCATTTATAGGTGAAAGCCATGACCAAAACACACAAGGCACGTAATCAGCAAGCTGAGTACATACAAATTACGAGAGACGACAGTTGAACTGTTAATTAAATAACTATAAGAAAAGTAAGAACGTATCATGCAACATTTTACCTAACTGACACGATAAATTAATTAATGATTTGGATTAAGCAATTGACTAGGTTGTCTCCCCCATGTCCTAATTAGGACATCAAATAAATAAATAACCCATGCACTCCCATCGGAGAGCATCAAAATACAGTATAAAAATCTAGATGGTAAACGGGCGCGACTCCGTTACCATAGCTAGATGAGATCTCAACTAACCCCAATTTTAAGTTTAAAACTTTATAAAATAGAGACTCGTAGATCACACGGCCTCCCACAAAAGCCACGGATAATACCCCGTGAACTCCAACCCCTGATTATCAATACTCTAGACGTGCACTAGCCTAGAGTTTTATTGCTTATCCTCTTTCTCTTTAAGTGATTTACTGTTTAAACTCAATAAACACAATCACAGTAGCACACAACAGTAAATATTACAGTTATTCAATCTATCTCTGTTATACTGTAATTTTTAACTTTTTAATTTCAAACTCAACTGATAACACTGTTGAACCAAGTCAACTACCTCGTCATTAAGATTTATAAAATATACCTTTACTCCAATCATACTATCAGTAATGAAGGAGTAATAATAAACAACCTCATGGATTAATTAACAATTAATACCAATTAATAAATCTCGGTTTCTCACAAATAACACCCAAATACGCCCCTAAAATAAAGAACATGAATTCTTTTAAATGGGTAACCAAACAATCTCATCCAAAGGGTTCCCTAAACATGATACTATGTTTATGTTTCACCCTAAATCATGCTCCTAATTAAAAATAACGTTCTTTGTAATTGTACGTACCTGGTGTAAAATGCACGGGTATTCACCTTCTCTAACTTTAAGAACCTTTTTCAAATTGTTCTCCTACACCAAATAATACAACCTAAATCAATATACTAACAACCAAAATTTAAGAAGATTACTCCTTCCATAGCTACCAAGTCATTTACAAAACAGTTAGAAATATCTAAGTATCTGTCCACAATTTCCCTATTGTAAGTAATGATAGATTTACCCTTACCAAACATGCCCAGCAACCACTAGCACATCCTAGTTATAGCTCGTCAAATGCAGCAATAATTGCTTTTAAAAGCAACGCTATTCCCAATGATTAGAAACTGGTAGCTCATGCTCCAATACGTTAGTCCTCAAAATTTTGCACACCTTTAACATGTAATTCAAAATATGCTTTGCCTTGTCAAGGGCAGCATGGCAATATGAAATTATTTAGGATTCCTTATCCACCTCAAGAGCAAAGGCTGCCAATATAAGATTGGTTCATTTGGAAGTTATATGCATTGCACTAATCATAACAAAATCAATAAACAAAAGAAAAAAAAATCATTACATTTGCTCCACTGCCAAAAAGTGTACTCATGCCATTTGAAAGTAATTGACCCAAATCCATAAAATATCTCAGTTTATAGCAACTAGCAGTACAAGAAAGGCTAATAAGACAATGTAGAACCTATGATATGCTATTCATGTGAGTAATCACCTGTAAACAAAACCCACTAGAAAACAATTTAGAAACACACACACATTCAAACCCAAAACAACTACAATTCATGACTCAAAAATCACAAGAAGCACACACCTTCATAACATCATACTTTCATGAATTCATAACACATCATACATAAATCAAGAGAAAAACAAGAGGAAAGGAGAAAGAGAAGGAAAACCGTGTGTGGGAATTGGAAGAGGCGCCGGCGACAGGCGTCTAGGGAGGCGGCGGCTGGGGCACGGCAGAGCAGGGGGGCAGTGGGGGGAATTCTGATGGGGGAAGGGTTTCACGGGGTTATGGGGGTTGTGGGAAATTTTGTTTTTCTTTATTTTGACTTTGAGTAGTTGAGTTTGTGGGGGGGGGGGGGGGGGGGGGGGGGGGGGTGGTGGTTTCCACGGGTAGGTTTAATAAGGGTAGGTTTTGTTTTGTTTTTTTTTTGTAGTGTTTAGGTTTAGGTAAAATTCTTAGGTTTAGATAGTGTTTAGATAGTAAGATAGAGCTTCGGGTATTATAAAATTTGAGTAGGATAGAATTTCGGTAGTTTAGGCTTAGAGGATTACTTAGGAAAATAAATAGATAAAAAAAAATAGTTGTAGAATTTTGGGGGATTACACCTGTAAAAACATATAGAATGATGAAAGAATATATTGAGGGTTACGAGAATGTAGGTGCCTCTAAGTGTGATTTCAAAAAAATTCATAGGGATTAGAAGGCGTATATTGAAGGTTTAGATGCATAAATGTTCGTTGATAATTTCAAGAGGAAAAAGTATTGATGTGGTCTGCTTTTGTCTTTGACTATCAAATGGATGATAATGATTGTCTATGTAGAGCTTTGTAGGAAGAATAATGGACTATTTGGTGATATGGTTTCATTTGATACTACTTATCAGACTAACAATTATTTTTACTCATTTTAGAACATTTATTCAATATTCAATATTCAATAACAATGGAACCATACTTTAAAACAAAATTATGAATTAAACTTTATGACAAAAATATTGTTTAATTTGGAACTGTGGAACTAAACTTTAGAACACCTTAACAAAACTTCATAATAGTATAACTAAACTTTAGAACAATAATAGATGTATAATAATGGAGGACAGGATTATAGGGTCGTCGTCAATTGAAAGATTGACGTGGTATGACATGTATTGTTGAAAATGTTCATTTTATGGAGGTAACTCTGCTGAAATTTTTGGAAAGCTTTCATAAATAATCGAAAATTATTACATTTGTTTAAAAACATATAATTAATTATTCATGTATGGTAATCTAATTTATATTTTTTATTATGTTTATGGTGGCTAAATTTAGTTTTTCAACACACCCAAAGGAGCCTTTCACCATTGACGAAATCAAAGAAATAAGATACAAATTTGCACGGTTTCTTGCCAATAATTGCATTTAGTAGTTAACTTCTTGTATACCAATATATAGTTGTCGTACGTTGTAGCAAATTTTTGTATATATATTTATATACATATATAATTATTATGTTTAATTTAGTTTGTAACTCAAATCATGCACAATTATATTTGAAGAATTTTTACATATACATATGGAAATGAAACTTAGTTAATAAAGAGCATTGAAATTTTTGAGCTTGTCTTATTCTACATAATTATTATATGTATGGTAGTAATAGTTGCATTGAATAACGTTTCCAATAACAATAATTAGTATTTGCAAAAATAAAAAATAAAAATAGGGACTTTATTCTCCGGTTCTTTGACAATTTTATGTTCTTGGCACATACATATCAACAATAAACAATAAACATATCTCAAAATTTATAATAGTGCAATTTTCATGTACTTTAGTATAATTTCATTTATAATAGTGCAACTTCATATTTTATAAGTATAATTTTATTTTCAAACAATACAATTTTCAATTTCCTCATATTGCAACTTTATATTCTATAAATACAACTTAAATAAGGTAAAACAACAGGATGACGTGAAAATGGTGAAACTATGCACACTTTTATTTTCTAAAACTTCATATTTTAAGCATAATTCCATTTGCAATTAGTATAATTTTCGATATCACAATAGTGCAACTTCATATTTATAAATACAACTTCATTTATAATAGTACAACTTTAATTATCAAAAGTATAGCTTAAAATTACTAATTTACCCTTTGAAATATGCATTGTTGCACCAACACCCAACCTCATTTGAGAGAATACCTTTTATTTGGAAAATATAGAATACTACGTATCAAACATCTAGAATTGGACTTGGGCTCAAATTTAATTCCTTTGTAAAACAAGCTCATATATATCAATATCCAAATAATTCCAAATTTCCCAATACTACAGAAATATCATGTTCCTCCGAGTATCCCTCTCTTCGCCGAATCCTCACTCTAAGCCCTCAAATCTGCACCCCTCCTTCACGAACCTATCAGAAATGTTTTCCTCCTGTTTGCTAATAATTTTGACTTATTTTGTCTGGATTTCTGGTGCTGAGCTATAGGATTTTAGCGCAGATTAAGGTTTTATAAAATTATTGGCTCTTATTTTTTGTATTGAATATGGGGTTTATTAATTTTTTGTTGATTGTTAGCTAAAATTTTTTGGGATTGAAGGTGTCGATTTATGCCATAATGACTAATTATTTATTTATCAAAAGCTTGAATATCTCTATCACAGTGATGATTTTAGTATGAATTTAATTGAACCCATACTAAAAAAACTTATATATCATTTATAATATTTTTTTTTAATATACATGCAACTCTCAACTTAATGATAAGATAAAAATTGCAATGCCAAAAGAAATCTTAATAATAAAAGTATCATCAAATTCACAAAAGTGACGTTTAAAAAAACGTTATATATCTTTGTAACATTTTAAATATAATTGGAATTCTCACGATACAATATAGGTACTTCACGTCTTCACCATAAACCCAAGCTCAATGACTCAATTGCCCTAGTCTACCGACTCCAGCCGGCAGCCGTCCCCTTTCCCCAACTGCGTCAGGCAGCAGCCCAGCACGCCTCTCGCCTTGTCTCCAGTCTCTACTCTCCAACCCACGGCCTCACGACACTCCCGTGCTCCGCGCCTCCGCCAGACCGCAACTGCACCGCCGCACCGCGGCACCGCGCCTCCACCAGACCGCAACTGCACGTCCGCATCGCGCCACCGCCGGTTAGCCACCCATAGACCCACTCCACAAAGGTAGTAAGACATTTCTCGTCAATTGATTTGTGATTTGTGAATTGTGAATTATAATGTGAACTTTGTCATTTTTAAATGTTGATTTATTGTTGATTTACTTGATTAATTGTTGACTTTGTTGTTGATAATCAATTAGAGAAATAGAGACATAAGTGTTAGTATATTAATTGTTGTTCACTTGTTTGGTTTGAACTTTGAAATGTTGATTAATGGTTGTTTTTGTTTAAATATTCATGTTAGTCACTTGATTAATTGTTGTGGAAGAGATTTGAATGTTAGTTAATTAGCTTATTGTTGAAGAATGTTGACTACTTGATGAAGCTTATATTGTCTTCAACTATTGAATGCTAATTTAGTCACATTTATTGAGAAACAACTTTTTTCAAGTTAAGTACGTTGATGTAATTTATCGTTTTCAAAACATAGAAAACTCGTATTCCGTTGTAAATTTTTTTCATTATAGTAATTGCTCATTTAGATGGTTGGATCCTCAAATTGTTCTTTGTAATTTGAAATTTTAGACTATTCTATTATTCTATATATTGCATCATTTGGTAGATTCCGAACCCATAACACAAAAATCCTTGCACCGCCACCATCTCTGTTGATTTATCTTTTTTTTTCTTGTAGTTATTTATTTGTTGCATTCTGTTTGACAAGAAATAGATAATGTAATTTGAATGGAGAAATTTCATATTGCGCATGTAATTTAGATGCCTGCGAATGTGAGGGGCGTGCAGCCGCTACTGGGTGATGATCAACTCAAAGCTTTCAAGCATGGTGTGGATGAGATGTCACTTGAAGCCCACAAGGTTACCCTTTTCGTAGCATACCAATAAAGAGTGATAAATTTTATAATTTAGGTTGCATAATGACTTGGGCTTAATATCTTGCAGCTGGAGCAGAAAATAGATGAGATTGAACAATTCTACTCCTCCAACCGTAAAGTAAAAGGTAGGCATGTCACCTCCACACATCAGCAGCTTGATTGCAATGCTTCTTCTAAGAGAATGCAAGGCCTCATCTCCCAATTTGCTGCTATTGTCAATCAGGTAACCTTGCTCTTTCACTTTTCTACTTTCTTTTTCGTACGTCCACTGCAGTTTGATTCATGCATAGTGCTTCAGCTGCTTACATATTCAATTCATAATCTTGTTCTATTTCTGAAGAAACTGAGCCAGACAAATATATCCACTCGTATTTTGAGGAGAGAACTTTCACACTTAGTTCTCATCTCATGAATCCTTCTCTTTTTCCAGATTACTCAGAGGAGAGGTGTGTCCTCTTCCCTTGACTCCGTAGAGGTGAATGGTCTAGATTCACATGATTCTTCTGAGGTAATTTTGAGGAACTCTTCATATTTAGAACCAAAAAACAGCTGCTCTACATTCCTGTGCTGCTTGCTAAAGATCTTATACAATGCTTCGTTTGTAGAAAATAGAAATGGTCCCAACTTACTTGTGATTCTGCTCTTGTCATTTTACTTTTCTAGTCTATTGTTAAAAAGCCTAGAGATTTCAAGTCTATTAAAAAGCGAATGGAAGCTGAGGATGATAGTGGCTACAAGCATGTTCGAGATATTTATGCTGATGTGAGGTGGGTTTTGAAGAATACTATGAAAAACAATGATGAAAGGAGTGATGCTCATGTGACAGCCAAAACTCTGCTGGCAAAATTTGAGGAAAAGTGGCTCCTACTTTTGCCAAAAGTCATGCAAGAGGTGAATTTCTACCTTCATGGAAGTTCTTGGTGGTTTCTTATTGGTTTCCCCTATAAATGTTTTAAGTTTCATGCAATCATTCAAGTTGGTATATGTTTTTGACTTTGATTATACAGGAAGAAAGAACAGAAGAAGAGGTAGGTTTGAAACAGACTTATCATGCTCAGATGGCAAAGGAAGTAAGCTTTGAGGTGGGAAATTCTATATAGTGATTTTGCTAACAAGCATGTGTGTGTTAGCTGGATACAAAATTTGATACCTAACATTGCTTCTTTTTTCACCCTTTCTCCCTCTTTTTGTAAGCACAGCTTTACAAAGTCGACATGCGCCTTAATGAACTTAGAGAACTCGTGCTTCAAAGGTGTAGGTTCGTAAATTTACAAATCCGTACCATGTTTGTTCAGCATCATGATTGTCCTTGCCTCTCACTTTTGTAATTGTTTTTTGTGTTAGCAAAGGCGAAGAGTTTACAATGTCAGCCATATTATGTGATGTTTAAATTCCATGTTATTTGGATTGATGTAATGATGATCATAGTAGACGGTATTTCAGGAAAATGTCCACACTAGAAAAAAGAGAACTTGGAAGAGCTTTGACGAAGCTCTCTGCTGATGATCTAACAAAAGCTTTGGAGATTGTTGCTCAGGAAAATCCAACCTTCCAAGCAACTGCAGGGGAGGTGGATCTCGACATAGATGCTCAGGTAATTGGCTGCTGAGTGTTTTATGGTTCAAAATTTGGACAATGCTGTAACATTTTCTCCTAGCATGTAGTTGATGCATTTATGCAACTATGTAGAGTGAGTCTACCTTATGGAGGTTGAAGTATTTTATTGTCGAGATATTGCAAGCTCAAGCTGAAGATCAAGGGAAGCAATCACCTGGCATTGGCGGTGGCAAGAATGTTGAGAACAACGGTAAAACTCCTATGAACACCTCCAAGCCTCACAAGTCAAACCCTAAGCGAAAAAGGGAGACAGTGGATGCCCTTGTGAAATCTGCCAAGAAAAAGATCAAATAGGTCGGGCCACTGGAATAGTGAGTTACGCTGCATATTTTCATTAGATGTGGTATGATATCACTGTGCAAAGAAAGTTATTTCTCTCCTGTTCCTTCCTCTTAATGTGGCTACAAGTAAAAATTGTGGGCATATCATAATTCAAGTATCGAGCTACGTTTGTAAAGAGTTCCACTGTTCCATTTTATATGTTGAGTATAAATCAGATATTATAATAATATGAAGTATGAAGTACATTCTTTGGGCTAATGTCAGTTGTGTTTGGTGAGTGTTTGAATAGTATATTTGAAGATTGTTTCTCTTTTCTCTTGAACTTGAATTGTTAAAGGTTAACACTGTACTGTAAGTTTGGTTAATGTCATAGTAATAAGATTGTGTCCATCTGAAAAGGTGTTGATTGATGGCGACTATTTAGCCAAACGGTTGACATATTATGTCCTTATATGATGATGATAATGTTGTTGGGTTAGAGATGAAATTATTGCAATGGGCATTGAGGACTATGAGGAGTGATAGCTATTATAGCGAGTTCCGGTGTGAAGAATGAAGTATTGATGCATGGGCTCTTAGTTCTACTGTTTGTTGTTTTCCTGGTGAAAACTGCCACTGTCAGTGCTTCTGCTGTGACTTTTGTAGCCTCAACATTAATGACTTATCAAATACATAGGTAGATAGATAGATAGATAGATAGATAGATAGATAGATATCCAAATTAGATACGCTGATGTTGACCATGATGCTATGTTGATGTATACAGTACGTATCCACATTATATTGGATTATAACTAACAAATGCTGATCTACATGCCTGAAAATGAAACTGATTTGTATCAATAGTAGGAGCTTCTTTGGTAATTGGAATAGGCGTTTGCTATTTGTCAATGTGGTAGATAATATCACACTTATATTAAAAGTTGTTGGTATTATTTGCCTTTGATTATGTTAATATTGAATCATACTTGTGTAGTGCATAATTACTTTCTTGTGCGGACCTACATACGCCAATCTGAGTAATGTTGTGTCTAACTCTGATATATTTACTTCTAACAAGTACTAACTCATCAGATGCCATGTCATATATGAAGTACTGATTAAACATGATTCATTATCTTTTGAAAAGCAATGGGGTAAAAAAGAGGTGGCGCCTTGGATTGTATGGAAAAGGATAAAGATCCATGGAAGCCTAACTGGCAGTATGACCGTAATAACCAAAAAAATAAAAATAAAGCTATGGGTTGAAAGAGGAAATACATTAATTTGACTATAAATACACGGATTGGACTCTTTTCTCTTTGACTCTGGATGTTTACCTGCCATATAGTCTTGTTAGGAAGGCTGCAAGAAATGAATGCAAGAATAAGAATTGAATGTTGACATCTTATCCTTATTTATTTACTATGATAATACTCGTATTATATTACTACTGTTCTATGTTGTACAGCACATTGGGTAATAGAATAATGTTAATTATGGTTTGTGAGTGATCGAGTAATATGCTATTCCTAATTTATGTTTTGTTTACTACCAACTTTATACGCAATTTGGGAAAGAAACTGATATTCTCACCCAATCTCACACATAATAGCTACCTGTATCTCCCCTACTTGATACTTGATCTTTTTGAAATATATCTCTGTTTATTAGTCTCACCTTATACAAGTTATAAAATGATGAGATTAGTCTAGTAAGCATCCAATTCACGATGATTATAAGTCGATGCCATCAGCTTCAGGTGCTGCTCAAGGACAATGACAGGGACAGTGTACAACAGTGATTGCCTACTGTTTTAGGTTCGCAGAGTTCAACGATTTTGTTTGTTTTGCTGCTCTTCTGCCTGTTTTGTCTAACTTAATCTGATGATACACTGCTGCAGGACTGGTGCAGCCTCTTTCTCAAAATATTGCTAGCTTGCCTTCATTATAGTTAGTACACAACTAGTAGTAGTAGTGCTGATTTCCAATCTGAGGAGTGGAGCATGGTATTGCTATTTGCTGGGAATGAGACTCGGGACTCAAATTCTCGTAGTCTTCACATTCTTCTTGTTAGCCTTTATTCCTCATGCCTCTGCTCAATCTACTCATCCTGATGAAGGTGCCATATTTCCTTTTTCTTGTATCATCAAACTCAGTGCTAGCTACACTCTCATCCTAATTCAATTTGCTCCTGTGACATAGTCTCAGCGTTACTGTCAGTGAAAAGCAGTCTGATCCTTTGAAACACCTCAATAACTGGACTGAGGGAGATCCCTGTGCTTCAATCTGGAATGATGTATTTGCCTATGTTTTTAACTATTAAATCTTTTGATCACATTTTATTTGCAGTCATTTGAACAGTAATTCATTTAGCGGGCAGCTTCCTCCTGAGCTTTCCCAATCACCAAAACTTGCTCTCTTGTGAGTAGACATATGAGATGCTTGCCGAATCATTGCAGGGAAACGTGAATTTCTTACAGAAATACAATTCTTATTAAGGTTACAATTCTTATCAAGTTTTTTCTTTTAGTTACATTTAATCTTCACATGTTTAGTTCTAATAATAATGTGATAGATTGGATTCTGTATACACTCATTATTTCTTGGGAAGTAGAACTGCTAATGGAAATTGACAAGGAAAGGAACTTCCTCCATTTTGGTGGAAGTGGAACTTCCAAGACATTTAAACAATTTCCATTGTTCACCAACCCAGGAAGTACTCTTTCTGTCAACCGAGCAGTTATTGATGTGTCAATTACACCCTGTCACACATTCAAATGGTTCAATACCTTGTTTCAGCTTCCTTTATACTATACTGCTACTCTTCCTTGTGAACTTTTTTGAGCTGTTAGTGCAACCACTGTTTGGAACTTGAACTAGATCTGCGAGTCCAACCAGTGTTCTCAGTGAACTGCTGACCCTAAAAATATCTGATCATATTTTCTGATCAACTTAATCCTCCAATCAGTCCTAAAACCTGTTAAGAGTAACCAAATGTTTTTTGTAACTGACCAACAGTGGTAAATTGCTATGAGAAAATTTGCTTTATTGGAGGAAAAAATTGTCGATGTTTATAATTTAGTACATGCATCAACATTAGGTTTATATTCTTTTGGGGATGCCTCATTAAAAAGAGTTTTTATGCCTCTTAAATTATCCTTTTGGTTAAACTTGCAGGTGCTTGTCTATTAATTTATGCTAAATGGCACTTTAAGGGACTGGCTTTCAGGTATGAATCTTAGGCATGAGCCTTTAGTCTGTTGCGGCATTATATGCTCGTTAGTTTATCTATAAATATATATTATGCAGAATTTTCAAAACATACTTCTAGATTTTGATGTTCATGGATAATTCCGCTTTTATTTGGTATCTGAGCTAAAGAAGGTTCATAGCATCTAAATGGACTGGTTAGTGAGAGAGGACTCTCAGCTTTGTCACGAGGTTGCAGATTGCATTAGGTGCAGCCAAGGCATTCTTTACGTGCATATAGAAGCGAACCCGCTAATATTTCACAGGGATATTAAAGCCAGCAACATACTTCTGGACATCAACCTTATTGCTAAAGTTGCTGATTTTGGACTATCACGTCTTGCTCCTGTCATGGATGATGAAGGTAGCTTATCTCATATATCCATTATCGTGAACACCTATAGGTGAATTTCATCCATAATTACTGGTTATTTTTGTGTGTGGCATCTTTAGAGAAGTATCGGTAATTTGTATGTGGGAGTTATGTAGCATATTGGTATAGCTATGATATTATAGGGGTTGTACTTGTATTTGTTATTTTTAATCGCAGGTGAATAGGAACTTGATTGATCATAGAATTGCACTAATCGATTTAGTTGTTGCAAAATATTTCTTCATATTGCATATGCCGGGATACCTTGACCCAGAATATTTCTTGATCCATCAACTGACAGACAAAAGTGATGTGTAAAGCCTTGGAGTTGTATTTCTGGGGCTTCTCACAGGTGTACCGCCAATATCACATGGCAAAAACCTTGTCCGTGAGGTAATTTTCCCTCTTGGTTTATATGATATTTGTTAGCCCTTTAATGCACCCATTCTTTGTGCTTGCATGCTTGGTTACTTTTTTCTTCCAGCAAAGTTCAACGTTTCTGTGTACTAGATTGTTGAAAGTAATCTTTATCTCTATATGATCGAATCGATCATATAGTGACAATTTGGAGTATTGGTATACTAGATATCTGAACTCATGAATGTTCTTATATGTATTGTAAGTAATGCAGCACAAAAGTGAGGGTCATTGTTTGGCATCATTGAAAGCAGATCGAAAGCCTATCCATTGGAATGTGTAGAGAGATTCATAGCTCTGGCTTTGAGGTGTTGTCAAGATAGTCCAGAGATGAGACTTTGCATGTTGTGGATGTGGTTAGGGAACTCAAAAATGTATTCCAATTGGTTCCTGACAATATGATCATGTCCGATACATCTCTGCAATCTCATAGCTCTTCTTCCACCACCATGGCATTGACGAACGTCACAAAGTTTGCACGAATGTCCTCTGACGTGTCAGCCAGTGATTTAACTACGGCAGTCATTCCCACCATTGCACCACGGTAGAATTGTGGGCTCGTGTACAAAGAATTTCTTGAATTTTTTTGCCATTCTTTTGCCATTTTGGCATTTAATGCACCCATTAGTTAGGAATAATGTACATTCCAACATCCAAAAATGTAGTTGTTGAATGTCAAACATGATGTAAGATTCGATCAGTCATTTTTTAGGAATTCAACTGAATCTTATTTTCACCAATTTATATGTTTACACACGATCAACAATCCTGAGGAAGAAAATACAACCATGAACTCCTATTAGTTGAATGGTTTCGTACAGGGTATATTTAAATTGGCCAACAATCGTACTAGCGTTGATTAGTCAAAATGGTTAAATGAATATGCAAGAAGTGACTATACAAAGGATAAAATTGAGTTGGGCCCAACTCAAAACTGAAACTTGAACGTCAGCAGAAGCGGGTGAAACCCAGTTGCTGGTTTTCTGACATTTGTTTATCATCATTAGACATCAGTCTGCTCCTTTTCTGACTTTGTATCGAAACAACGCGCTCACTTGTTTTTCATTTGACAGTGTTAATTGCTATTTAAAGTTGATGTTTAATAAATTAGTGATAAAATTGGATTAGATGGGGTTTATTTCTTAAAATGAACGCGTAGACTGGGGATCCATTATCACAACCCCATTTCTTCATTCATTCTTTGATTCCTCGTCTTCCACTCAAAGCATCCCCAAGCTTCTTTCCTCTTTATTCAGGTCCACCCTTTTCTTGTTTGCGTTTTTTTTTTGTGATTAATGTTGCATTTTTTTTAAAAACAATAATCAATGGCTGAATATAAAGATCCTGTTCATTCATTTTTTGGGGGATTCTTCATAGTGGGTTTGGGCTATTCCGAGTTTTAGGGATAATTCTAAGATTTTACCATTGATTTAATTTCTATTATGATTCTGATTATTAGGGTTCTACGCAACACTTTTTCATTGTTGTGACCTCGGAGATGGTTGCTTTGATTTCAAGACTCTATCTTTTACTTGCAATTTATATAAATGCGATTACTTTTTCATTTGTTGTCAATTCTGATTTTGATGTATGTTCTGTTATCAGATTCTTGAATTTGGGAGTCTGGGATTGTTTCAGGACGCGGGCATATAAATCCATCACTAATTTCTTGGAGGATTGAACCACCCTTGACTGATATCTATGTCCATATCATTCTTAAATTGTATATCTTCAATATGATAATCAATCTTGTACTAGGCTGATTGTTAGTGAGGTTTTGTGCCTCTAATTATATTCGAGGACACAATATGAACGTGTGATTTTGAATGTATCGTCTCGAGGACTTGTTCTAGGATGACGTCAATGTTCAAGCAGGTCCTCTTATTGTTTTTCGTTTTGGTGGCTCTTGGAGGATATGTCAAGGCAGAATCCAGTAAGGTTGATCATCAGAGGCTAAGGGTTGCCCCGTTGAAGGATATTACTAACGATGTTACAGAAGGCACTGGTGCTAAAGATGAGTTCAGTTCAGAGACCACTTCTAATAATCCTCATCAGGGAAAAGGTGGAAGTAGCAGAGTTCCTGTCACAACTGTTGCATTGTTTACGCTAGCAATGGCCGCTGCCAGTGGTTTTGGGGCTATTCCATTCTTTTTTGTGGAGCTTGATCCACGCTGGGAAGGTTTATGCGGTGGAATGGCTGCTGGGGTCATGCTAGCTGCAAGTTTTGATCTTATACAGGAAGGACAGGAATACGGTCATGGAAGCTGGGTGGTCATTGGCATATTGGCTGGTGGCATTTTCATCTCACTTTGTAAGAAGGTGAGATCTTTCAGTTCTCTGACTATAGAAATCAATAACTCTCAAACTTTAGCTTTTGTATTACTGTTGTTTTTCCTATGCAATGCGGGCAATATATATAGTACAAATTGTAATTGCTCTTCCCTAGGGATCAAGCTCTAAGTATATTTATCCTATGCAAAGTCTACCTCAACTCAACTAATTTTATCTTTTATCTTGCTTACACTCCCTCTCAAGTTTGCACTATACACTTTCAAACACATATGCTCCAACAGCTTGAGTCAAAATGTTTGCCATCTGATCACTTGACCATACAAATGGAAGACTAATCACCTAAGACTAATCACCTCAACTGGAGTGAGATAGATACATTAGCCTCCCTACTAGCCTTCGCTGATTTGCTGTTTTTACACCTTCGAGTCCATGATTCACCACCATAGGTGTTTCTGCTGATTTGCAATCTATCATGCGTATTTTTGTTAATAGGTTTAGGATGTATTTTCTTTAGAAATGAAGATGCCCTGTTTTTATACGAGAACTTTGAGCCTTCCAAATCCTTCATTTCAAAAAACCTCTTCTTTAGCAAGTCTATTTCTTCCTCATCATTTCCTATCATGATCATATCTTCTACATAAATAATGAGGCATGTAATTAGGTCACCCCTGCTCTTCAGGAACAATGTATGATCCAAGTTACTCTATTGGTATCCAAATCTTCTCCCAAGGCTTTTTTTTCAGTTTGTAACCCTCTCCCACTACGAACTTCTAGGAAAAACCTAGGGGAGGTTCCATGTACACTTCCTCAAAAGGAGTTTTTTACATCAAACTGATATAGAGGCTAATCTTCATTTGCTGCTATTGAGAAAAATACCCTCATCGTAGCATCTATCTTTGCTACTCCATACACTTTGTACCTTTCTATTCCCTCGTCGGCCTTGTACTTGACTGTAAACACCCATTTGCAGCTTACCATCTTCTTTCTTTTTGGAACAGTGCATCGTTCCCGGGTCTCATTCTATTCTAGAGCATTGATCGTTGTTCTCCAATGACGATCCTTGAGGGCTTCCTTAAAGTATTTCGGGATTACATTTGAGTAAAGACTGGTATTAAAAACCAAGGCAAGCTTCAGTACTAATCCTGAATCTTGAAACCAAATACTTTGACCTCTGGGCCTCATATTCGGGATCATATTTATTTGGAGGAACCCCCCTTGTGCTTTTAGGAGGTAATTGATACATGACTGACTCTCCATCCTCCTCACCTAAGCTATTTGGATTTCTTTTTAGGATTCATGGTTAGTGTGCACATAATCAAACAAATCACAAGCACTTGTCTGTATTTACCTCATCTACAAGGATCTTGGACGAGGTAGAGATAGATTAGGAAGGCAGCTGAACTATTGTAGGGGTAATCTAGATGGCATTGCCTACTTGTTCTTTTGGGTCTATGTATTCTCCCTCCTGATAAATAAGCCAACTTAGACTTTCAACACCAGTCTTACCTTTGTCATGTCTCCCATTGACGTCTAAGGTGGTGATAAAAGTAGGTAGTCTCAAAGAAGTCTTAAAAAAGTCACAATCCATAGTGTGTACATGCAGTTAGTGATCGGATCAAGACACCTATATCCTTTTTTATTCATATCGTACCCTACAAAAACACACTTGACACCTCGAGATTAGAGTTTGTTTCGGTTTCGGTCTAGGAGATGAACATAGACACTACAAACATAGATTTGGGATGGAAGAGAATGGGTAGATGGGACAGGCAAATGTGTGCAAAAAGGTGTTTTATAGGCTAAGCTTGGACACCTGACTCAAATATAAACATCGAGTCATTTCAAGCAAGGTTCGGTTCTTTTGTTCGGCTACTTCATTTTGATGTGGAGTGTCTCGGCAAGTGGTATGATGAACAAGCCCATGAGGAGAAAAAAAAGTCTTCATATGAAAGTTTACATATTTCCTCCCATTATCTCTTCGTAGGGTATGAATCCGAGTTTTTAATTGGGTAAGGATCATATTGTAGAATTTTACAAAGATGTCAAACACCTCACTATGGTGTTTCAAAAAATACACCCAACTCATGCGTGTAATCATTAATGAGCAAAACATAGTAGAACAAAACATGAGATCTAGTATTGGTTGTCGGACCCCAAATATCAGAATGAACTAATATAAACGGTTTCATAGGAACGGTTTGCACCAGGAGAGTATGATTGTTTATGGCTTTTTGCCAAAATACAAGATTTACAATTTAAATTATTTTTGAACCTCTAAGTAAAGGAAAGATATGCTCTAAATACCCAAGGAAGGATATCTAAGTCAGCGATGCCACATTAAGAGTTGGTGTTCTGTTGACCCTGTGAGCGAGCATTGCATTGCCTTGTTGAGACACCTTTTCCACATAGTATAGGCGTACCATACCCAATAATCGTCCTTGTCTGCACAATAAAAAAAAAATCAGATTCCATGAGTACTGTACATCCAAGTTCCTTAGTCAACTGACCACAGAAAGGGCTTTATGGGACAAGTTCGGGACGAGAAGGCAGTTTATCATAGTAAGATTAGAAAGCACTTTAACGGATCTGGCTCCTTCAACCCATACATATTCGTCATTGACCGTTTGGATAAGACTTTTTATGTGGAGTTGTAAAAGAAATAAAGTCACTCAGGTCATATGTCATATTATCGATAGCTCCATGGTCAAATATCCATCTTGGGTTTTTTCGGGTCATAGTTTTGGATCATTATTTAGTGTGTGGGCTGATTTTAATGCTGTTGGGTCAGAACTCATGTAAATGGGCTTAGGGTTTTCTGATTTAAGACACCAATCGAGAACATGGTTCTAGGGTTGGATTTTTGGGGTTAAAAGCGTCATTTTTTCAGCTTTGTTTAGGAGTAGTTGTGGTTTCTCTTGCTCACTCCTCACTAGATTTAGGTTTTGAAGCTTCCATTGCTACTAATGTAACAAAGCTTGCCCCGCCCACTGATGGCTAAGTACATAAGTTTGGACCACTTTGTGTAATTTTGGTGATTTAGTTTCACACTCAAACTCACATAGGTTTTCTGTCCACTAGTTTTATGGCTAGGTTTGTTGGGGTTTAACTGCTGCAGAAGTGTTCAGTAAGGTCTTTATTGTTTTTGGGTTCATTGGAGTCTGACATCATTAGGTAAGTTATGGTATATGATGAAAGGCCTTAAAAAATTTTCGATTTATTATTGAAATAACCATGGCTCTTGATACCGTATAGAAATTAATAACTCTCAAACTTTAGCTATTGTAATTCTGTGTGTTTTGCCTATGCAATGACAACAATATATATAGTACAACTTGTGATTTACAGGGATAAACTCTAAATATTTTTATCCTATGCAAAGTCTACCTCTACTCAACTAATTTTATCTTTTATCTTGCTTATGCTCACAATTTATATATTTCATATGGCCTTAAATAGGTTCTTTATAGGTAGAAGTTAAAATAAGAAGGGTGGTTAAAATGAGAAGTATGAGAAGATATCTTGACCCTACATCTCTTAGATCTAACACATGACATTTTACTTAAATATAGTGACTTTATTTAACTTGTAGTGACCAAGTTAATTTTTTCCTCTTATAGTGACCTTTTTTTTACGTGAAGTATCATGCATTAGATCTTACCAGTTAAAGGGCCAAGACTTTTTCTTATCCTTCTCATATTATATATATATATATATATATATATATATATATATATATATATATATATATATATATATATATGATCATGTGAGAACCCTCCTCTTATATGATAAAAAAATCTAATGGCCCGAAATATTTCAACTTTTTTATGGAAAAGTGTAGTTTATTAGAACTTTTTTGTACTCCCATCAAAAGTCATGAGGTACGTACAGATTATTTATCTTCTGATTATTTATTCTATTGTTCTAAAAATTAGTACAGATTGTTCCAAACATTTATTCTATTGTTAAAAAATTTAGTACTGATGTTCTAAAACTTCTACTCTATTAATTTAAACGATTGTTCTAATATTCTAAACTTCTGACTATTGTTTTAAACTTCTATTTTAATGTTCTAAACGTTTGTTCTAATATTCTAAACTTCTGTTCTATTGTTATACATGTTCATCGTTCTAAACTACTATTCTATTGTTCTAAACTATTGTTGTAGTGTTCTAAACTTCTGCTTATTGTTCTAAACTTATATTCTAATGTTCTAAACTTTTGTTCTAATGTTTTAAACTTTTTTTCTTTTGTTATAAACTATTGTCCTAATGTTCTAAACTTTTATTCTATTGTTCTAAACTTCTGTTTTATTGTTCTATCGTTCTAAACTTCTGTTCTAATGTTTATACTTTCGTTCTATTGTTCTAAACTATTGTCCTAATAGTCTAAACTTATGTTCTATTGTTTTAAAATTTTGTTCTATTCTAAAATTTTGTTCTATTATTCTAAACTTTTGTTCTAATGTTCAAAACATCAGGATTAGACTCTAGAACACTAGTATTAAACTTTAGAACATCTGTATCAGACCTTAGACAATAGAATAAATATTTAGAACATACGTGTCAATCTTTAGAACAATAGAATAGAAGTTTATAACAATTACATACAAGTTTAGAACAATAGAATGAAAGTTTAGAACATTAGAACAATAGTTTAGAACAATAGAACAAAAACTTAGAACAATAGTTTAAAACAATAGAACAATAGTTTAGAACTATAGAACAGAAGTTTAAAACATTAGAACAATAGTTTAGAATAATATAACAGAAGTTTAGAACATTAAAACAATAGTTTAGAATAATAGAACAAAAGTTTAGAACATTAGAAAAATAGAACAGGAGTTTAAAACGACGAAATAGATCTTTAGAACCATAAACAAAAGTTTAAAACATTATAAAAAAAAAGTGTAGAACATTAGAACAGAAGTTTAGAACAATAGAATAGAAGTTTAAAACAAATGTTTTGGAGAAAGTACAACTGAAATGATGTTAGAAAGTACAACTTTTTCTTGGGGTTTTGCAAAAAATGGTTTTTGTCTTAGTATATTTCTAGAAATAGAGAAACATATGTCAAATTTTTTTTAAAATTAAAGAAGTGTGTCAGTTTTGTCATTATTTACGCTTTTGTCATTTTTTTTCACTCAACGTCATTCGTTGGATTAGGGGATTGTATGGTGTAAGATTGGTTCTTATTTGACAAAAGATTCTCATATAAGGGGGTAATAAATTATGGGCTTTTATCTAGTTTGGATTGAGGGTAATAAATTAATGGGTGAATTATTACCCTAAAAAATTGGGGGGAAAATCTCCCACATCCCCCCTCCATAACTATTACCCCACTTCTTCATCCTCCTCTCCATTCTCTCTCCTCTCCTACCCACTTCTTCATCCTCCTCTCCATTCTCTCTCCTCTCCTACCCACTTCTTCATCCTCCTCTCCCATCCACTTGATCTCCATTCTCTCTCCTCTCCCATCCACTTCTTCATCCTCCTCTTCCACCACCACCCCCACCCCCACCTTCAACTTATTCTCTTACCCTCAATCCATCCACTTCTTCCACCTTTCTCGCTGAACCTTAGCTCCTCCTCCCACTTTCTCTATCCTCCTCGATCTTCCTCTTCCACCTTCTTCCGCCCACCACTTCTCCGCTGCTAGAAGACTATTCAATGATGTCATCTCCCGACCACCGTCGAATTTGGTTTGGTTAATTGATGTGTTGTGTCATCTAATTTTGCAGGTTGATTTAGTTTCTACCATCCACATTTTACTTTACCTTACTATTACCCCTGAAGTTAGTTACCCTCATACCAAACCAGTGAGAAAGGAAAAATTCCTCCATGAATCTATATTTTGGAGTAAGTACCCCGTGACATAATAATCATTGATTTCTACCTTGATTCCAGGCGAGCCATTATAGTGACTCTTTTTATTGTTATAATAGCCCTTTTTTTACGTGAAATTTTTAGTGTTGGATGTTATTATTTGAACGGTTAAGATCTCTTCTTATTTTAAGCACTCTTTTCTTTGAATCCCTCCCCTATATATATATATATATATATATATATATATATATATATATATATATATATATATATATATATATATATATATGTATGTATGTATATATGTATGTATGTATGTATGTATGTATGTATGTATGTATGTATTTCATCCATTACCATCATTCCCACTTAGAAGAATAGACTGTTTTTCTGGCATAGACTAGGAGATAAGGCTGGGCATTTCAACGTCCTTATACTTCCTGATGACAGAAGCCACACTAGCCATTGTTGTACAAATGCTATCAATTTGTCATTGCCTATGATCTGTACCCTTCATCTCTCCTTTTGGCTGGTGTCTACTTAAATAACATAGTTGCTTTCACTATATAAGAGAAGAGGCAGATAAGAAATCTAGTTTCAGTTATGTTTCTGTGTGATTTTGAAATCTACTTTATTTTTTTCATATAACATGATTTTCTTAGATTTAGCAATTGATTACCGACAATTTAAGCTTTCTGCTGCTGGGAAAATAAACCTAGTGCATCATTGATTGATGAACTATTCTAATACATGGAACTAATGTGGGACTGTGATCTTTTTTAGTAGAATGCAACCAGAGGGAGTAAGTTGCTACTACCGATATTCATTTCTGAGGGAAACCCTGTTTCTTCCATGTAGGGTGTATCCTTTTCAGAGTCTTCACCTGAGTTCAACTTATATGATATTATCTGAAGATTGTAGTTGTGAATTGAACTTGTTTATCTCTTATCTAAACTTTATGGAATCAATTAGGGACTTTTCTGAACTTGTTGAATTTTGTTAGAACTTGCTAAGAATCAACATTATGGGGAGGGGTATAATAGAGAATGCATATAACAGTTGTTTGAGGAAGAAGTTAGTAGGGTTAAGAGAGTAGCAGTTCCAAAGTTTAGGCAATTAAAGTAAGGAGACGCATGTTGAAGATTGTTGAGAGGTTAGTTAAGCATTTAGGTAGAATTTGGGTGAGTGTCTAGTCTCTCAAACACTTGGCATTTATCTTTTTTTCTGTATGACAGCTTTATCAATCAAAGTATCGTCTTTGCCATTCTGCCATTAATGGTGACCAAGCTATGTTAATTCATAGCTGAACTTTCTGAACTTATTTTTTCTCAAATAAGCTGTAAGTTGAAGAGAATAGAGCTAGAATTCACCAATACGGTTTCAGAATAAATTGTATTATATTAAAGCTACAATGAATTGGCATAGTTTCCTTATGGAAGTATTAAACTACTAGCATAGTTTATAAACTTAAAATTCATTCTTGTGGTTTGCATAATGAGCATTTTGTATAGTGGTTATTTTGGGGTTTAGGATACAAGAATTCTGGATCTCTTTGGATGTCTTGGTGTTTAACTTGGTATGGGTTTCATCCAGGTACTTGATCAGTATGGTGAGGTAAGCATGCTCGACATAAAAGGTGCTGATGCCGCAAAGGTCGTTCTTGTGATCGGAATTATGACTTTACATGCTTTTGGGGAGGGTGCTGGTGTTGGTGTTTCATTTGCTGGTACAAGAGGTTTATCTCAGGGACTTTTAGTAACTCTAGCTATTGCTGTTCACAATATACCTGAAGGATTGGCTGTCAGTATGATGCTTGCCTCAAGGGGAGTTTCTCCTCAAAATGCAATGTTGTGGAGTGTGCTTACATCCCTGCCCCAGGTATTATCTTATGCTTTATGAGTTATTATTCCCAGTGAAAAGGAATTGGATTTTAGTGAGAATTTGAGAGATAATGTTACACCCTAACCCTCCATGTAGGTTAAGTATTTCTTTTCTTTTTCAATTTTTGCAATCCTTAAAAACTTTTCTATGTGAGTTATTATTCCCAATGAAAAGGAATTGGATTTTAGTGAGACTTTAAGAGATAATGTTACACCCTAACTCTCCATGTAGGTTAAGTATTTCTTTTCTTTTTTCAATTTTTGCAATCCTTAAAAACTTTTCTAAAGTGTTTTGCTTCTCTTTCCTTTTGCTGATAACTTATTGAAAATCATCATTTTCCCCTTGTACATCTCTGCCTAGGGCTATCCAACCTGTAGGATTTCAACAACTTTTTATTTACCTCCTTTAGAGTCATAGAGTACAACCTAGAAGAAATTCACCCTTCTTCTATACCGTAGCTTCCTTACTACTCTCTACCAACTCAAACCCTGGTAACTAAAAATCTCACTTTTTCTCAAAAAAATATACTGTTGAATATATAATACTCTTAGTATAACTCTCATGTGAAATAAAACTTTTTCGCTCTTAGATGTTATACTTTCTTTTCTCTCAAATTGGAAATAATACTAAAATACAATTCTTGAGCGACTATGAAGGCTATTATTTTTCTGGCTTGTGTGTAGTATCTCATGTGTGTATACAACACTTCAAAACTTGGTCTTCATACATACATACATACATATATATATATATATATATATATATATATAGAAATAGCCATTTGAGACTTAGCCGTTATTCTTCAAATAAGGCATGAGATATTCAAGGGGTTTGTTAAATATTCTGTAACAAGATATTTGTTAGGAAGAGATAAGGTTGTTAAAAGCAAATAATTACTAGGGATAAAAAGCAGCTACATGATAAACGGATTTAAATAAGTAAGCAAATATAAGTGTAGGAAGTTAGGCGAGATAAAAAAATTTCTTTGTAACAAAATTACCATTGTCATGCATAATGACACGTTAATTGAAATGTGACTGTATGAGGTATTTGAGTTAGGCAAAACACATTAGAAAAGGTTTGGCAAATAAAATGTAGTTAGACAAACTTTATAATGAAATAAAGTAGATAAATAATAGGGTTTGACTTCAGACACCTACAAAACAAAGTGTTAGTGCAAATTGAATTACGATCCTAAAGAAGAAGGCCCAAAGTCATTTATTGGAGTAGCCCGAACAATTAAACTTTCAAGGCTAAACATCCAAGAGCTTTGATATTTTTAGTAATACATACTACTTTGACTTCTATTATCACTATCACAATTAAGCACAAGTTAGATATCGAGATGGACTCTTCACTTTGTATTAGCCTGATTGCTATCTGATGGATGAGATGTCTATTTATCTCTTTCCAGAGTAAGTAAAACTCTCTGCCGATCTTCATGGTTGCTGTTCCAGCTGGAGTAGTTTTTGCATGGGGAATGGATAGAAGGAGCTTACCAGATCTTTAATGTCTATCCCATAGAGGATTCTTATCGAGTTTCTCCTGCTTCTTCTGTAGAAAGAGTCTTCTAATATACACTATACAGACATACTAACTAAAGCCCTACCGCATACAATAGTTACAACGAGGTTAATCCTTGAAACTTTTCAATGGTTCTTTTGTTATGCTCTCCGAGTCACCTGTGGCAACTCTGGCGTGCAATCTAGCTATCCTTAATTTCATGTAGCTGTTTTAATAGCGCTTGCTTTATCTTCATAAAATATCACTTATTACTGTGATCACTAGGTTCCATCAAAGGATCTAATCAAAGCTAACCCCTTGAACTACATGCTGGAAACTTCTCCCAACGAAATCCCTTTTTTTAACCTATTGGATCACTATATGGTATTGTTGCCTGTTGGTTGTGGATTTTTTTTTATCTTTTTCATATTACAAAGAGGAACAGAATCTGTGCAAATGACTATAAAAAATAGTGTTATGTAGGAGAAATGCAAATTAATTTTTGTTTTTAACATCTGGTTTGAACTGCAGCCTCTTGTAGCAGTGCCAGCATTTATATGTGCTGATGCATTTAACAAATTCTTACCTTTCTGTACGGGCTTTGCTGCTGGATGTATGATCTGGATGGTTATTGCAGAAGTTCTTCCAGATGCATTCAAGGTTTAACATGTTCTTTCTTTAACTTGGATTCCTAAATTTACAGATGTAAATTGGGAGCAGACTGTTTAATTGTCTTTTGGTGTTGACAGGAAGCCTCCTCGTCTCAAGTAGCATCAGCTGCTACTCTTTCTGTAGCATTTATGGAAGCTTTGGGCTACGTCTTTCATAACTTCAGCAATAACTACAAGTGAGCATTTTCGACAATTTTTTTTGAAGTTTTGGGTGCATCTTTTTTTGTCATCCTTATGGAGTGAGTCTTGAAGCAGTCTAAATTTCTTTGATGTTATGAAATTACAAATTCACTGTTTCCTGTGTGTTCTTACAGGTCAGAAGATATTTCCGGCTTTGTTATCTCGTTACTTTTTGGTCTGGGGCCATTAGTTGGCGGTTTTGTCCTTGTTGCATTTGCTCTTGCATTTCATCTCCAGCATGCACTGTTAACTGGTATAGCTTGTGGGATTGCCTTTGTCCTGGGTGCCTGGCGACCTTTGCAGCTACTTTTTTATTCTAAGATGGGGCTGCTTCCTCTGATATTGCTGCTTGCCGTGGGAGCCGTTGTTGTACATGTATTAACATCCAGTATCTTGAACATGGTTAAAAAAAAGAGGAACTCGGCACATGCCTTGTTTTCTGTTAGTATCTGTTCATTGAGTGCCCTTACACTTCAGTCATTTCTATCATGCACTGCAATCGCATTCCATGCTTTGGCTGAAGGCCTAGCTCTAGGAGTTGCAGCACCAAAAGCATACGGGGTTGGCCAGTATATAGTGCTTCCAGTGTCTCTGCATGGGCTAATTCGAGGGGCTGCAGCAGCAAGCTCCATTTATGGGGCTACAGATAGTTGGCATGGGTCTCTTGCAGCAGCTACACTGATAGGGTTGGTGGGCCCGGTGTCAGCTATTGGAGCAATAATAACTGGGATAGACTACAATGGGCTAGACCACTTGATGGTGATTGCATGTGGGGGTTTGCTCCCAATTTTTGGAAGCATAGTAGCCAGAGCGGTGAAGTTGGATAGAAAGAAGTGTAGTTTTGGTATGATAATTGGTTTAGGTTTTGCTAGTGTCTGTCTTATGTTCACTAAATTGGTCTGCTTGAATACACCCTACTGCAATTCTGCCCCGGAAGCTGTTAGATGAAGGCTACATAAGGTGCGTGATGCTGTGAATATATAGTGGAAGATCTGTTGAATATCCTGGTGAACATGAAGACTTGTACTAACGAGTAAATGATCTGCGAGGTAATGTGGGTGTGGAAAATTCTCCATCGGCTGTACATCTGATTCATACACTTGTATGAATGATATTGCTTCACTGTACATCGCAATTTACACCACTCTTTTTGCTGGAAAAGTATTTACTTGTAGAAACAGAGTATATTGCTTCAATCATTGACTGTACTGCTAAATTAGTAAATATGGAGTACTGAGTTATTACAACCCGCATCTCATTGTAACAAGCTATATAAGACTTTTATTGTCAAAGTCAAATAATCTCTTCTTTCCCATCTCTAAACGCATCAAACGAAGTGAGTACCACTCTTCAGATGTCCCGAAACTCATTCGACATTTGAGCTCCCTTTTTGCCTCCGTATAATGTTCTAATTACTACGGCATGGGTGCCAAAAGATGATTTCTCGAAAGCTATCCCTATAGTCTCTTTACCCAACAACCTTTGCTCCAATTATTGTGTAACAAACACAAGCTCCTAAAAGTACTTTAAATTTTGTTTTTCTGTGTGCGTAAGGAGAGCTGAAAGCGGGAACAGAATAACTAATGTTGACGGAATTTAATCACGAATTTTATAGCTATGAATATACACAAGTATAAATGAAACGTTAATGCCTTAATGGTTTCTTTATCTTTATTAAAGGGTTTAGAGTTGCAAATTTAATAATTATGGGGTAATTTGGATTGGAGGAAATGCTTAGTACATCTAAAATGTAGAGACAGGTACTAATGAAGAACAAAAAAGATGTGAATTGTGTATGCATCATTATTATGGAAATCTATGTACAAGAATCATGAAAACTATTATTAGCATTCTTCATTTATGACTTTGTAAACAAGCAATAAACATACATCATAGTATTTCTTTTATACGGCAACCTCTTTTTCTTGAAGCCTTAATTAGAAAAACACATCATTATAGCAAGTCATGAAGACCAACGAAAGCACATCTGAATTGAGTACATTCATACTTGTGTTGTAAGATTTGGGGAAATTTTTATTGAAAACAAAAGAATATTGAGGCCGACCAGTGTTCTTGATTGTCAGAGAACAAAAACATTTGGCATAATATTATGAATCCAGTATTGCACTGAGAAACCTGCATACTTAAATATGCTGATTATTAATCGAATGCTTATAATTAGAACGGCATATTCTTTCCAAAGCTACCCTCCATGTTACTGGACTCCATTCTTTTTTGGCATCCAAGCTAACATGACAAACTTTTCAGATTATTTCGCACATGGAAATTATATATTGCTAGTTTATAATTTTCATGGACCATCCTTTGAAAAAACAAAACCCCAAGCAAATCAATCTTGATGGTGACCATATACTAAGCACATTTTAAACGAAAAGACAAAAACCTTGTAGTAGTTGATCAATACTTGAATTCTACATTTCTGCCTACACTCTTACTCAGTTCCCACATACCATCTGAAGGTTGGCATCTTGAAGATCCAATCGTTGACCGTTAGTTTGTTAATACATACTTGAATTCTCCACATCATACCTTCTTAACGTACGTTACAATGTCGAAGATCCATTCGTAGACCAATGGACATTCTTGAGAGTACTCCCTAAGTAGCATTTACGTAAATCTGGGAGCTCCAAATTATATCATTCTTACTTCGTATTATATAGGAAAGTACAATTTCAAACTCAACCAGTAAGTGAAGCAGAAAAATCCTAAAGAAACCAAATAAAAAGCGGTAGGAACCGCTTATTGGAATCGGATGGCATGCATAGAAATTAGATTGTTCCAACTTCCTACTGGACAAGTATTTGAATTCTGGGACTCACACCGGTAGGTTGCAAATAATTTGAGGCAACAAATAATGGCAATGCGCTGGTTTAATAAAATTACTTGTGAAGCTGCCACAGCCACAGCCACAGCCACAGATAGAGCCAGAGCCAGAGGTGGTCCAGCTATTCCAGCTCACCCATTTGAATAACAACACAAAAATGTACACACCAAATCAGAATGGAATCCAATGGCCTAAACAGTGATTCTACAAATGTGATGCGTTGCCCTACAATTCATCACAACACAGTATATGCCCACCCACCTATCCTCCCATAGATAGCTGTTGCGGGATAAAATTAAGTTTTAACGCCAACTTACGCTCTGAAGTCTAAACCACATTACATTACTCACCAAACGAATGACTGGCATATATTCTAACCACATCCACCACCTATCATAGCCCATTCACAAGATTATCACTGAGTGCCAACTCTCCTGCAACCATTCAACCCCCCTTCACCCTCTGTGAGAGGAGTCGTCAAGTCGATCCACTTGCTCAAATCACTCACAAAATAGCACACATAAATAATGTGTAATATTCATACTTATATTTATATACCCACACTGTTCACGTTTGCCAACACATGAATAAATCCAATGAATATAATAGCTTACAACTTACAAGAACCTGACAAGAGTGCCAAAAAAACTTGACCCAAAAACACTATAATGACTTTCCCCTTTTTTTTCTTTTGGAAATAGTTTCTTTGTTCTTCCTTTTTACCCTTTCCACACTGTTTCTCTCAGAAAATAGGTTAAAAAGATTAGGAAAAGGAAAATAAAAACCTTAAGATGACAAATAGAATAGGAGAAGGGAGGAAAAATGACGGGAAATGACCCACCAATTAGCTCACCACGAACAATTTTTTCCCTCTATGCACCTGTTGTGTTCATTCCACTGTCAACACTTTTGGGAGGTGAACCTTTTGACATATGACGCAGACGCATTACAAGAAGCAGATCCACGACTCTCAGAAATAATAATTAACGTCCTGTTTTAGCACGCTTCATCCCGCTAGTATTAAACGGAGATACACTTCCACTTGGACCAGGACTGTCTTCTCTGAAATTTGAGTTCAGCATAGCAAGCTCCCTAAGCTGCTGCCTTTTGTAAAAGTCATGTGATTCATCCTGTAATCGAAAATTCCAGTTAACTAGAAAAAGGAAGAAACTCCTACTAACATAAATACCAAGACTGCATCAAATTTTGAAAAAGATATACTTGTACAAATCACGGACGTTACAACAAAATTTTCAGCGCGTTGGAGTCACATACCACAGGCTTTAGCAGTTCTTCTAGAATTTCTTTAGCCTGGCGCAGCTTTATGTCAACCATATTCGGAGCCATGTCAGCCTCAATCAAAATATGAAGTGGCTCATTCAGGTGTTCATAGCCAGGTCTTCCTCGAAGCTTCTCTTCCTACAACCATAAACCAAGGAAAAACCACATGTGCTACAAGTGTTAGTGAAGATAAAACTAAACCAATAAGAAACAAGTAATTAATTCCTATTGATGGGTCGAATGATAAAAAGCAGGCAACACATTATTCACAAGAAAGTAAAATTTTTACCTTGTCTGGATCCTTTATTGAACCTTTACCCCTAATGTACACACGGCAGCCAGTCGAAGCTTCAACACGTTTTAGAGAGTTTCCTCTGGGACCCAGAAGTCTACCAACGAAATTAAACTGAAATACATAAAGGCAAGCTTGGTCACTACATCAGCAGTCATTCTCATCAAATATAGAGCTTAAACCTGCAATAGACACAATCCAAGAAGAAAAAATAAACCTACATTGGGATATGAATCCACTGGTATTTCCAGCCGCATAATTTTCTTCACAGTATACGAGCTAGGGCTCGCAGGTGCCCCTTGCCAGTCCATTGACATCCCAGGTGGACCACTCAGTCTCTGTTTGCAAACATCACAGTTAATGTGTTCATTACAATAGCTGAAAAAATGTTGGTGAAGAAGGAAAAAAGTTTAACAGCAGAAACTACAACAATGCTCCAAAGTGGCTAATAACTATGGCAGGGAGAGAGCAGATATACAGCAGCCTTCTGTGCTAATAAGTGAGGCAGGTATCACAAAATAACAAAGTGATACATATATAAGATGCAATGGAAAATATAATGGGCCATAAAGCAACTATATTTAAAACCCAAAAATAGGATTGTAGCATCCAACAAATGGCAAAAATCAAGTAAACAGAAAGCCAAACAATGTAAAAGCCAAATTTACTTAAATTCAGCTCAAGCAACAATAAGTTCATATTGCAGCTCCACAAGTCATTAGGTCAGCAGACAAACAAGTCACAACAAACCACAAAGTTATTTCTACAAGCTCTTAGATGGCTTTGCCAATTCAACCATCTCTGAAACCTAACTAGCTTATTTTGCAATATCAGCAATTCTACCAGCTGCATGCCTGCATTACTCTTCAGCTTCCAACAAATCACTCGGTAATTTGTTCAGTGGACACAAGGCTTCTCTAATCTCTAATAATGGTGCGGTACTTTTTCAATCACCATTCAATTCGTTTGTTCCTTTTTAGCTTCTCCACAAAACCTTCAAACGTTCTCAGACAATGAACCTCTGCAATATGATTTTATAGACTTCATACTTCTGCAAGGCACAAAGGCAAACATACAGTTCACACTTGCAGAAGGCAGAGTACTTTCTTTTGGATGTTCCACATCCTTCTGTTCCTTGCCTGTTTAATCATAATCAGGAAGGAGAAAAACAACCATAGGAGGTCCTATGCCATCTTTTTGAGACACAACTAATTCTATAATATAAAACCTAACTTACTAGTAGCTATAACTACATAATATAGTACAGTTAAAATGCTGACCAGAGAGGATGAACTGTTCTGAGCAAATTCAATCAAACACTACCAATCAACAAGTTTCAGAAAGATGATTCCACAAATCCCTTCAAACTTCAAAGGAGATGACAGCACAGGTTTAAGAAAAGCAGCAATACAATTATATCATCAGGTCATTATTCTTCATGCAATGAATGTAATATCTTTGTCATATATAGAGGAGAAACCTTTTAAATTACCATATCATCATTGCATAGTGTGAAAGTGAACGGCATGCTGCATGCCACAAAAAATCTAAAAGGCATAGGAAAGGTCCTAGTCAAGAGGGATTAAGAATCATTTTGATAAAGAACTCAAAATTAAGCCCTCACAAGAGTCATTCCAAGTGATCTTTCTGTTTGACCAGGTGATAATGCTAATAAGAAAAATTGTTCATAAATTAAGAAGCAAAAGATGTTTAACATAAATAATTTTTTAACTTAACCAGGTTGAGGTATACATCCAAATACAACAAGGCATTCAATAATTTATTTGTCAAGACAACAAAAATGAGACTCAAAATCAGGACATCTCAGTTTGCCTACTAGGCATTGCAGTTCTCTCAATCTCATGAATTGTATCTCATGCTCATAAGAATCGCAGCAGAGTTTTCCAGCTCAACTAGTTAAGAGTATGAGCTTAAGTGAGCTGTCTTCACAACATGCAAGCACAGTTAGTTCCTTAGAAACAACACAGAATCTACAACTTCCAAGATATTACCAGCATTCTGAATATGAGGCCTGCAAATGACAGGCTACAGCTATTTCCACATGCACTCCTCAATAAAATCTAATGATGTGCTATAGATGAGGAGCCCAAAGGTATATAACTGATACAGGATTGAGGAATAAGCAATCATAAAGATTATACCAAAGTTTTTCACTACATGATTAAAGGCCTTTGAAAGCTTCTTACAAAGGTGATCATCATAGTGATGGGTACACAAGTGCGGTGAGAGAGGAGACTAGAATATCTATTTCTTCACCAGGCAAGCATCTATATTCTACAAGACTATAGGTGA
The DNA here is from genome assembly GCA_026401315.1 of Dysphania ambrosioides. Classification (NCBI taxonomy): domain Eukaryota; kingdom Viridiplantae; phylum Streptophyta; class Magnoliopsida; order Caryophyllales; family Amaranthaceae; genus Dysphania; species Dysphania ambrosioides. The sequence continues at coordinate 23,860,598 of CM048670.1, forward strand.
ATGGTGTTACAAGTTGGGCCAAATAACACAAAGGTAGTCGGCATGAAAATCTATATAATTGACAGAAAAATAGCACAAAAATAATCGATGCACAACCACAAATTAGCTGCACAAAATACCTCTTGGTGCAGGCCATTCCATTCACCATATCCACCTCCATGAATATTAGATACTAAATTCGCAGATGCCATAGGACTGGGGCTCCTATGTTGACGTCTATCAAAATCACCAAAACCTTGACTAGGCAACATACCAGAAACCAACAATATCTCTGCAGCAATAAGAAAAAGATGTTGCAATTTATATGAAAGCAACAACTTATTCGAAAGGTATGAACACAGTAATCAATAGAATAATCAGGTGATCAATGTAAACTGACAATAATTGGTAAATGGATTATTATGCTGAACTTCTACTAGCTCGAATATCACACATACACGTCAAAAACAACAAAAATCCGATGATTGAATGGCCATCAGACCCACATGAAACGCGTTGAACTAATTTGGTGGAGTGTACCCTGATATGTGCTCATAAAAAAATTAAAAAAAAAGTGTAAAAAATTTGTAGACATTAGTCACTCAACACCACTCAACAGCGGGAGTGGCAGCAACAAAAGTGTAATGAACTGACACATCATAGTAGTGTCAGAGAAAAAGTTCCACAGATTGAAAACTAATCCATTCAGGAGGACAAAATATCACAACTGGCAATTGTTTAAATAATAAAATAAAAAAAAATTGTAGTAGCTTTTACAACCGAAAATGCATTTTGCCAGTTCATTCGGGGATCACAGGTGGCGATGGTGATGCTAACATTAGAGGAGACATCTAAAAAAATCAAAAACAATAAAAAAAAATAATAAAAAATAAATCAGATCCAAAAAAAAAAAAAAGAAAGAAAGAAGGAAGAAGGAAGAACCTTGATTGAGTAGACGGCTGCATATGGGGAGGACTTGCATGAAGGGACCCAACTTTTGATGCTCGGCCAACAACTCGGCCAAGTAACTGCACCCAGAAACCGATAAGAAAAAACAAAGGGCGGACTGAGTCAATCAATAATACGAAGGTGGGGCATCAAATATACACTCAGGAAAAAAGAAAAACAAAGAAAGCAATTAGAGAAATGTATTGTGAAGTTAGAAATGAATGGAGAAAGAACAAAGAGGTAGGGTTTAATGGAGAGAAACAAGGTCGAGAGTCGAGACCTATCATCAGAGCCTGCGGCGGCACTTCTAATCTGAGGGGAGACTGCTCTTGCTGGTGAAAAGTTGGGATTATACAATCCTGACATACTTTCAACCGTAAATTGAAGGGGGGGGGGGGGGGGGGGGGGGGAAAGGGGAGGAGAGGCCGGGTGGAATTCCCAGTAGACGGTGGGAAGAAGAAAGAAAGATGGAGGCTTTTTATGTTGCAGAAGAAAAGGAGGGGGACACAACACAGGATTTTGGTGAGAAACAGGAAACACTTATTATTCCTTTAATTTTATGATATGAAAATGAAAAGGAGGAGATCAAAGATTCAAAGTCTGAAAAATAAGTAGAAGCAGCAGCAGCTGCCTGCTGGAACACTGAATAGTAATCACACTTTGACCAATCACTCTATGCTATGCCTCCCCCTTCTCTCGCTTTTCCCCTTGATTTTTGCTGTTCTCTCTCTCTCTCTCTCTTTTTTTTTTTTTTTTTTTTTTTTTGGGCAAGTGGATTTTAATGAAAGAGAAAAGTCTGAAGGGGTTCTTTCCCGTGATTAAATTATAGACAGAAGGGTCATACTTGGGTACAGTTGCGTTGAATCTACCTCTACCTCTACCTCTAGCTACTCTCTGTCATCAACCTACTATTGCTGCTGCTATGCGCTACATATAAATACTACTCTTTTTGGTGTTTTTGAATATTCTCATTTTTCTTTGTGTTTTTTTTTTCTTTTTAAGTTAACCACCCTCTCTAAGCCCCTCCTGACTCTTTCACTCCCTCTTCAACTTCATCGTGCACCCTTTAATTCTTAATGCCATAGCTCACGCAGTCACGCTATATACATATACTCCCACAGTCCCACGCTGGCTCATGGTAATATTGTTACGTCAGTTTTATACTCCTTAAAATCAGATCCGATCCGATAAGCTATTCGAAACCGACTCGGATCCGACCTAATTATGACTCGAAAAGTGAGACCCGAAAATCAACCCGAGACTGATTTGACTCGATATTCGAAGACCTAACCTATTAGGAACCCGACCCGAATAAAACTCGAAATTGATTGTACCCAACATATAACCGATATGACTAGATTTATAACAACCCATGACCCAAATTCACTCGATATGTTAATAATTTGAATATATGTGAATGTGACCTAATCTTACCTGATCTATTTTTTACCCAATTTCTAATAACATTGAAACCAAATATTTTTCATTAAAAACCCGATGCGAACCCGATAAAGCTCAAACCGGATTTCAATCAAAATCGAGGCGACTCATTACCATAATTAACTTGACGCGAAATCTAATCGAACTCAAAATAACTCGCTATAACCTATTCAGGAACTGACCCTATTTTACCTTAACCGACCTTGACCCGAACTAAATACAACCTGACCTGAGCCCAAACCAAAGCCCAAATTGATTTAACCCGATCCGATAATGACCTGACCTGACCCGATAGACCTAACCTAACTCAATAATGACTTGACCCGACCCAAAAGGTCAAATTGACCCGATTTAATCCAAACCAGTAATAATCGACTCGTACACCCGATTGACACTCTTATCCGTACCTATCAATATTAACTACTTTATACTAATACTATATGAGAGTGCATTGAAAGGATTTTCTTATCCTAAATTTTTCTTCTAATATATGTAACACCCCCAAATCACTAACATAATAATAATAATAATAATTTTAGTAACTTATGGGCATTATCGTCACGTGTCACCACGCTTCGACTGTGCTAACTAATTACTATATTATAGTAGAAAACTTGATTTATTAATTAAAAAGAATTTTGATTATCCAAAGGTACAAAAGTTGAATTAAAAAAAATTATAAAAACTCCTAATTAGTATGTACCCCTTGATGTAATGCTCACATGCATATTTATTCCTGCAAACCTACTCGTCATAAATAATAAGTAGGGTGAACAAAAAACAAATGGAAAACTACGTGTCACTGTAAAAACATTGTGTGTGTGTGTGTGTGTGTGTGTGTGTATATATATATATATATATATATATATATATATATATATATGCTAAAAGAAATACTTTGACTTCCTTTATTTTGAACTTGCCTTCTTATAACTAATAAACTTTAAACCTTCCTTTATAATAGTTCAATACAAATGGAATTATTAAAACACTTAATAAAAATAATTTTCTCTTTTTATATCCCTTTTAATCTTAAGTGTGCACACCCTCCAACTTAGTTATACCATCACGGATCTATCATTAGAATTTTCTTTTTATTCGCCAACAAGTGAACTTTGAAACATGAACCCTTATTGATTATAACAACAAGTGATAATGTATAATAAGAATAACTCTTTTTTTATAACTCCTTTAATAAACCTTTTAAATACAAAGACCTTACTTTAATTATCAAAGCTCATTGAAAATTATTAAATTTCAAATGTCATTTGGCCCTATTAAAACATGATACATATAAAATAAATAAGATAAATGTATATCATCCTTTTTTTTATAATCAGAATTTCAAATAAATAATCATATATAAACATATATTTAAAAAAAATTACCGCATGTCTGAAATTCCAACTACAATTTATTTAGCAAAATACATAATAAAAATATCTTAACACAATATAATTCACAAAATAAAACATTTAGTTGCACATAAAAAAATTTAACACATATACGTACCTTAAATTCTAGTTATTCCTAGCAACTCCCTACTAAATTTCAAGTTGATCCTCCTATTAATTAAAATGAACTAATCAACATAATGTAACACAATAATTATGCATAAAATATTGAAACTTTAATTAAATTTAGAAATAGTTTTAAGAGTCAAATAATTTGCAAAACAATTAAACACTTAGGGAAAGAGGAGGCTCATGGTGATTGCTGATTGCTAGTGGCGCAAGGTGGCCAAATAGATGGAGAGAGTGACTTGAGAGAGAGGGAGAAAGTTTGAGAGAAGTAGAAAGAGTTTAATGATTTTTGAGTGAAGAATTAGGTAAAGTTTAAAGATCTATTTATAGCGGAAATTAGGATAAATTTTAGGAAAAAAACTAAAAGATAATTATGAATTTAAAATAATAATTATCCTTCACATTTTCAGAAAAATCTTTTATTTTTAAAATAATTAAATTATTAAATAATTTATTCAATTAAAATTCATTTAATTCAAAACAAATCAATTAAAATTAGTTAAAAAAAGATAAAAGTTATAATATATTAATCATTTTGAAAATATTAATCATTTTGAAAGATAAAGTATCCATCCATGATAAGGTTGGTTTTTTTTTAATCCATTCTGTTAAATTAAAACTATTTTATCAACTAAAACTATCTTTTGAATTGGGATAAAATAAATAAAAAAATTTTAAAGCATTTAATGGAAGAGGATACTCTGGATATTTTCGAGGGGTTTTTGGGAATTTAATGGAATAATTAAGGAATTAAATATTTATTAAATGATTTTCTTAATAAATTTGTAAAATAAATATGTAAATGACGATCCATAATAATGATTGATGCCAAAATATTTTTAAATTATTTAATTTGTACTAAAATGTTCTTAAAATAATTTTATTTAAAAAACTAAAATATAATATACATATAATTTTAAATTTAACTTAGCTAATAAACGTTTTAATATAATATTTAAAATACAAGGTATTATAGTCTATCCCCCTTAAAAGAAGTTTTGTTCTCAAAACTTTGAAAACATTTTGAAGAAACTTTTGAATGAAATACATGTGACATATGCAACTAATTCATGTAACTTATATAATTGACTCTTGTACGTCCTGAAAATGGCAAAGCACGAAACTTTATCACATTCTACCCCTTTAAAAGGAAATCACGTTCCCGTGACTCTACTACTAATCTTAGAAAATAAGTCTGGATATTTCTTCCTCATTTCATAATCTGCCACCCAAGTTACCTCTTAAGTCTCTTGATTTGTCCATAGCACTTTCACTATTTTTACATCTTTGTTTCTGGTGCTTCTTACCTTACTATCCAAGATTCGAACTAGTCTATCTTCATAAGTCAAATGTTCGTCAATTTACTCGCATCTGGTACATATTTACTTAATTGAGATATATGAAATACGCTGTGCACTCTCTCTAGCTCATTAAGCAAGTCCAACTCATAAACCACTTTGTTCACTCTTTTCAACACCTTATAGGGTCCAATGTACTTCGGACTCAATTTTCCCTTTTCCTAAACCTCATCACTTCTTTTATTAGAGAAACTTTTAATAAATTCTTTTCTCTAACTTCATATTCCTCATCTCGCCTACATAGCTCTTCTAACAGTATTGAGATGCTTTGATCTTTTCATGGATCATCTTCACCTGTTTAATAGTCTCTTGTATCATTTATGATACAAGTACTATAGTTTCACTTATATCATTCCAACATACCGAACAGCTACACTTTCTTCCATAAAGTGCCTCAAAAGGAGTCATTCTAATATTGGCATGATAACTGTTATTGTAGGAAAACTCGATTAGATCTAAGTAATCCTCCTATTACCCTTGATACTCTATCACACATGCCCTTAACATATCTTCAAAGGTCTGAATGGTTCTTTCAGCCTAACCGTCAGTAGCGGGGTGGAATGTTATGCACATAAGTAACCTCGTTCCTATTGTCTTCTGTAAGCTCTTCCAAAAATTGGAGAAGAACCTTAAATTTCTGTCTGACACAATATCCTTCTGCATCCCATGATACTTCACCACGAATTTCATATAAACATTTCCTAATTGGTTCATTGTCCAAGTGCTCTTCATGGATATGAAAACGACAGTCTTAGTAAGTCTATTCACAACCACACAAATGGTAGCATTACCGGCCCTTGTTCTAGGCAGAGCTCCTACAAAATCTATAGAGATCAAATCCCATTTTCAACTAGGAATTTCCAATGGTTGAACCTTACCTTGTGGATGCTTATGCTCAATCTTTACCTTCTGACAAATAAGACATCTAGCCACAAATTTGGCTACTTCCTTAAATGTATTCTTCATGTCCTTATACAACTTATCTCCTCCAAGATGCATAGAATAAGGTAAACTATGAGCTACTTTTATCAATATATTATTTAAATCTCCTCTTTTGTATGGAACTCACCATTTTCCTTTAAACCTAATAGTCATCAGCGATCGCAAAGTCTAGGGTTTGTCCTTCTCGGATTTTCTCTTTGTTGTTTTCCAATTTCTCATCCTTCGGTTGGATTTCTCAAATCTCATCATAAATGGATGGCTAGATTTTTATGGCATTAATACATTCTTATACTTCTCCTTGTTTTACTACCTCTAAGTTTATTTTTTGAAATTTAATACATAACTGATCAAGCAAAATCATTGTATTTACTGAATGGTTTGACTTCCTACTTAATGCATATGCCACAACATTGGCTTTCCCTTTGTGATATTGAATCTTTATATCATAATCTTTGATAAGTTCCAACCATCTCTTTTGCCTCATATTTAACTCCTTCTAGGTAAAAATGTACTTTAAACTCTTATGATCCATATAGATCTTATAAGTTACTCCGTAAAGGTAATGTCTCTAAATTGTTAAGGCAAAAACTATCGTTGCTAACTCCAAATCATGAGTCGGGTCGTTAACCTCATATGGTTTCAATTGCTTAGAGGAATAGGCTATAACCCTCCAGTTTTGCATCAATACACAACCTAACCCAAACTTGGATGCATCACTATAGACCTCATACTTCTCACTCTCATCTGGTAAGGCTAAGACTGGTGCCGATGTTAACTTCTATTTTAAGGTTTGAATGCCTCTTCACACTCTAGAGTCCATATAAACCTATACTTCTTTTTCATAAGGCTGGTCATGGGTCTAGATATCTTCAAAAAGTCCTTCACAAATTGCTGATAATAGCCTGCTAATCCCCAAAAACTCTAAATATCAGATACACTCCTTTATTAGATATCACATGTCCCAAAAAGGATACTTTCTTCATCCAGAACTCACACTTATAAAGCTTAGCATATAACTGATTTTCCATCAAGGTCGTCAAAACTAACCTTTAATGTTTTTTGTGATCATCCTTATCTCTCGAGTACACCAAAATATCATCAATGAAGACAACCAAAAACCTATCTAAGCAGGGCCTAAAAATTTGGTTCATTAAATCCATGAACACCACTGGTGTATTAGTCAACCCAAATGACATTACTATAAATTTATAGTGTCCATAACGAGTCTTAAACGCACTCTTCGGAATGTCTTGCTCAGCAATCCTCAACTAGTGATATCCAGACCTCAAATCAATCTTAGAAAATACTCTTGCCCCTTTCAACTGATTAAATAGGTCGTCTATCCTTGGAAGTAGGTATTTATTCTTCACAATCATATTATTCAATTCTCTATAATCAATGCATAAACTCTGACTTCCATTTTTCTTCTTGATAAACAACACTAGGGCTCCCTACGGTGACGAACTAGGCCTAATATAGCCTTTGTCTAACAGATCATCTAATTGAGTCTTCAACTCCTTCAATTCAGTTGGTGCCATCCTATAGGGGGCCTTAGAGATTGGTCTGATTCCAGACACTAGATCTACGGTGAACTCAACACCTCTAATTAGAGACATTCCTGGAATCTCTTTTGGAAAAATATCCAAAAATTCACAAACAACTAGAGTCTCTTGCTTATTTACATCTTCTCCTTCCCTAATTTCTTGAACACTACATAGGTATAAAGGATAATCCTTTTGCATACATTTCTTTAATTATAAGGCGGAGATAATCTTCAATCTTGGTTTCTTCCCTTCTCTTTGATAAGTCACCCTAACCTTATTAGGTCCAACCAAAAATACCTTTTGAGCTTCACAATCAATTTGAGCTTTAAATATTCTCATCTAGCCCTTACCCTAGATCACATCTAAGTCACCCATTTTTTAATTCTATCAAGTCTGATGGAAATTCAACTTCGAAAATTACTAGAGTTATTTTAGAATGCAACTTAGTACAACTTATAAATTTTTTTGATGGTAAAGCCATATCTAAGGAAATAAATTCTGACTCTGCTAACTTTAGGCTTCCTAGTAAAGTCTTAGAGATGAATGAATGAGATGCTCCTGAATCAAAAAGAACTTTTGCAGGAAAATTACAGATAGAGAAAGTACCAGCTTCTACTTCAGAAGTAGATCCAGTCTCACGGCTGTTCATAACAAATACTCGGCTTTTAAGAGGATTGAAATTTGCACTTAATGTAGGCTTAGGATTCCCATTTGGTTGGATTAAACTAGGCTAACCATTATGAGGAGGTTTCCCATTTTGGGAAGGAACACTAGGGCCGCCAAAGGTCTTTTTATAGCATTCATACTCTCGATGTCACAACTTTTGACAGAAACAACAAGTTATCAGGTTACTTTCACAATCCCTTCAGGGATGATTCTTATCACACCTCTTGCAATAGAAAATTATCTTAGGCTTCTCACCATTCCATTGGTTTTGTCTTCCATTCCCATGGTCTCCCTTAAAGTCTCTTTATCCCTGAATATTCCCATTAGATTTAGCCCTTTTGTCACCACCATGGAAGTTTCCATTCCCCTTTTTCTTTTCCCCTGAAACTTGATTCTCTAATTCTCTTCCCCTAATCCCATTCAAGTGGGCGGCTCTCCCATACACCTCATCTAAGGTTTCAAAAGTGACCCCTCCTAGCTTCCCTTGCAAGGTTAAGGTTAGGCCTTGTTCAAATATCTGTGCTTTCCTAGCTTCAATCGGGACACTTTAGTTTAATAAATTTAGCATAGTACTCATTAACGGTCATACCTTCCATTCTAAGGTTTGTAAATTCCATGCACCTTTGTTTCTTAAGGTAAGGTGGATATAACTTATTTCTAAGGGCTTCTTTGAAGGTTGACAACCACAAATTAGGAGTTCTTTCAATGTTTTCCTTAGATCGAGACCACCATAAGTCAACTTCTTCCTTAAGGTAAAAGCCTACACTATTTACTTTTATGTTCTCGGGACAATTTAATACATCAAACATCTTATCAAACTCCCTAATCCAGTTTTCTAAGCTAGCTGGGTCTTCATTTCCGTTATAGCTCGAAGGTTTGCTACTAGAAATTCTTTAAAAATTTCTCCAAAGGTGTCATTTTCTGGCTGCCTATTCAATTGATTAGTCATTACCTGAGCTAGAGATTGAGTTAAAGCGGTTAGGTGCTTGACTGTCCTTCTAAGGCCACTTTGAGTGTTTCTAGTAATTTGATTAAGCATTCGACTCGACATATTTCCTGAACGATCAAATAATCATATTGAATTTATATTCAAATACTTGAAACATATAAATCCTAGAACAAATATTCACTTTATTCAAATAATATTTTCTCATGTAACGAACTTGATTAAAATACCTGGATTTTAATTGACTATAGATAGGCATATGAAATATTAGATACATTTAAGCACATAATTCACACTTGCTTGTTTTAATTCACATGAAACATACTTTCTCCTATCCTTGAGAAAGTTTATAATCTAAACTTGCAACACTTAATATAGATTGGTCATTTAATTCAACCTTTCTTAATTACACTTTAGTATGCTTGAAATTATTTTATTTTGCAACTATTTTATTTTCGAAACTTTTAATAGTGTACTTGACTTCTATGCGGGTAAATCAAGCCAATTGTTTTTTAGGTAAGTTACGAGCGATGTTGACGTGAGCCTTTCCTAATCATAAACCATTACTTAACGGAATACCCCCAAGTCGGTCGAATCTTCCTTAGACAGAGAGTGTTACACTTGATCACCAACATTTCCATCTTTCCAAAACCAAAATAATTTTTATGAAAATACTTTATTTTATGCATGAGAATGCGAAACTCTATCGTACATGCCCATTGCTATGTCTACCCACAAGTTTATTATTTCCAATTTTAATCTTTTATATCCTAGAAAACTGATACCACTTTGTAATACCCCCAAATTACTAACATAATAATAATAGTCCGCCACGTGTAACCACGCTTCGATTATGCTAACTAATAAATATATTACAGCGGAAGAAAAACTAGATTTATTTATTAAAAATAATTTTGATTAGAAAAAATTATAAAAATTCCTAACTAGTATGTGCCCATTGATGTAATGCTCCCATACATATTTATTCAAGCAAACCTACTCACCATAAATGATAAGTAGGTCAAACAAAAAACAAATAGGAAAATACACGTCAGTGTAAAAATAATGTGTACATATATATGATAAAAGAAATACTATGACTTGTAAATTTATTTATTTTGAACTTGCCTTCTTATAATTAATAAACTTTAAACCTTCCTTTATAATAATCCAATACAAATGAAATTATTAAAATACTTAATAAAAATAATTTTCTCTTCTTATATCCCCTCCTTTATCCTAAGTGTGCACACAGCACACCCCCCAAGTTAGTTATCCCATTACGGATCTATCCTTAGAGTTTTTTTTTTATTTGCCAACAAGTGAACTTTGAAACATGAACTCTTCTTGATTATAACATCAAATGGTAATGTATAATAAGAATAACTCTCCTTTTATAACTTCTTTCATAAACTCTTTAAATACAAATACCTTACTTTAATTATTAAAGCTCATTAAAAATTATTAAATCTCAAATGCCATTCGGCCCTTTTAAAACATGATACATATTAAATCAATAAGGTAAATGTATATCATCCTTTTTTTATAATCAGAATTTCAAATAAATAACCATATCCAATATAAAGATTGTCAATGCCAAAGTATGTCTACTTGGAAGACCAACTTGCACTTGTCCATTTCCACATTTATAACCATTATTTGCACTAATGCTTCACCATGACACTATTTGTGATAAAGAAAGCATTTAACAACAAGTGTTATGGCAAGTAAACGAGTTGATTGAGTAAAATTAATCTCCAATATTGAAATTACATAGGGTAAATAGTTATACATTGATGGATATAATATACGATGTTGGTGGTTGTACGAGTAGAGGATAAAAAATGAAATACAGTGGAAATGGTGGTTATAGAGAGTAGAGATAGCCATTGGGCCGGTTCAGTCCGACCCAACCCCAACCTGGCCCGCCTCTATCCCAGACCAGATCGGCCCGCCAATGAACCGGGTCAAGCCTGGTTTGACCAGCTAAAAAAGTGGGCCGAATCTGAATTCCGTTTTCCCAACCTTTACCCTATTCAATTCGGTTCGAGAAAAAATTCGATTCGGCCCGTTGAACCGGCCCGACCCTATTTGGCCCGCCTAAATCTTCTAGTTTTGTTAAATTTAGTTTATTTAAATGAATTTTAGTTTATATAAATGTTAGTTTAGTTGAACATAAACTAATTTATATGAATGTTAGTTGATTTGCATATAATTTAATTTATATGAATGCTAGTTTATTTGAATATTCTTTAGTTTAATTTCTATGAATCAATGAATGTTAGTTTAGTTGAATATACTTAAGTTTATAATAATTTTAGTTTAGTTTATATAAATCAATGAATGTTAGTATAGTTAGATTTAGTTTAGTTTATATGACTCATTAAATATCAGTTTAGTTATATGAATGTTAGTTTAATTGAGTATAGTTTAGTTTATATAAATTTTAGCTTAGTTCAATATAGTTTAGTTTATATGAATTAATGAATGTAAGTTTAGTAGAATTATATATGGTTTAGTTTATATTAATTAATTAATGTTAGTTTAGTTGAATATAATTTAGTTTAGTTGAATTAATAAATATTAATTTAGTTAAATATAGTTTAGTTTACATAAATGTTAATTTAGTTGAATTTAATTTAGTTTATATGAAATCAATAAATGTTAATTTAGTTGAATTGTATATAGTTTAGTTTATATGAATCAATGAATGTTAGTTTCGTTGAATATAATTTAGTTTATATGAATTAGTGAATGTTATTTAGTTTAATATAGTTAGTTGAATATATTTTAGTTTATATGAATGTTAGTTTAGTTGAATATAGTTTAATTTAGATAAATCAATGAATTTTGGATTAGTTGAAACTTAGTTTAATTAAATCATAGTTTAATTTATATGAGTGTTAGTTTAGTTGAACATAATTTGGTTTATAAAAACCAATGAATGTTCGATTAGTTGAATATAATTTAGTTTATTTATTATATATATCAATAAATGTTAATTTAGTTGAATATAGTTTTGTTTATATCAATAATGTAAGTTTAATTGAATGTAGTTTAGTTTATATGAATCAATGAATGTTTGTTTAGCTGAATATAATTTAGTTTATATGAATCAAATATTATTATGTCTTTATTTGATTATATGTAATATATGTAATTTATGTAAATATGTAATAAAAATGAAAAATATCGACAAAAGAAATGAAAAATGAATGTGATTAGTCGAATATAAAAGTTTACAACAAATGTCATTATGTGATTCGTGAATATAAACATTTAATTACTTTCAAAATAATTCATTTCTTCTAATTTCTAATCTCATTATGTGAAATTCGGTATGATTCGGTTCGTAAATTCGGTTTGATTCGGTTCGTGAATTCGGTTCGATTCAATTTGATTCGATTTTGATTTGGTTTGATTCGGTTTGTGTATTCGTTTCGATTCGGTGTGATTCGTGAATTTGATTCGATTTCACATAACATTCATTATTTTAATCTATCAATTAGTCTTGCATAAAAGTGGCAGTAATGTGCTTAAATATTCGTGAACAACTTGAAAGAATCATAAAGAGCCAAAGACACGTCAAATTTTTTTGCATGGAATTGTTAGGCATGTAAATTTATTGCATGTGATAGTTAGGGAAATTTTGATGATTGCGTGAAGTGGATTTTTAGCTGGAAATTATTGTGGTTAAGTGAATATTTAACTTGTTTTTTGGTTTATAATTGCGTAGCATTCCCTTGAGAAAGTTCTATAATTTTTTTTATCTTTGGAGTAATAAACTAAAGAGAAATTAGTGTCATTCTACAATTATTTGCAATATTGTGAGCTTGCGCCACCTGATCCCTATTGACTTTGAGAAGTATACAACATCCAAAGTGTTTTCCTTCTTCCCATACCACTGTAATTGTGAAAATAACTTTCATCGGCGGATTCTGATCTCTACGAAGGATGGCCACCAATATAGTTGAATCCATTAAGATGCAAAGATCGGAGAGAAGTCTTTCCCTTGCCCAAGTCATGGCCGCAAGACAGGTGCCACTTTCAGCATGCAAAGCCGACGAGGCCGTAATTAGTCTTCCTCCAACGGGATAGTCAGGGTCCATCAAAGCCCAACCAATGCCTCCAGTTTTATGGTTTTTGTCCCAAGATCCATCTATCTATATTCTATTTTTGTAAGTAGTAACCTCGTGAATGCCTAATGAGGCGAAAATGAACCCTGACGGGGTCTCATGGACTGGAAGGCATAGGTAAATGACACTTGGGTTTTTATTTGGAAGTGTAGGAATCATGTTGTTGCATAGCCTGCCCTAAATGACGATAAAAGCACGCTAAAGACCCCTAGCCATTCAAAAAAATGGTCTCATTCCTTATTTTCCAGATCCTCCACAGGCTACCAATAAATTTCGGTCAAGAGATAAGAAGAGGGTTGTCTAGTTTCTCCAAAGGTCGCACAAAAGAGAGGATCCAGTCCAATAACAAGGTTAAGCTAGTAAGGCTAGGATCAGGGTTCAAACTACAAGAGGTCCATAATATTGATGTAACAGGGCAGAGCCTGAAGAGGTGAGGGGCGTCCTCTTCCTTTGTCCCACAGAAGATACACATGAGGTTAGTGGTCATTCCTTTCTTGGCCATGTTGACCTTTGTAGGCAACCCATTTGTTCCTATTTTCCAAAAGAAGGTCTTCCATTTTAGGAGAACATTAGCTTGCCAAATATCTTTGAAGAGGGCGTGTTGCCTTTGCCCATCATCCTCTTTTCGAGCTCGATCTTGGAGGAGAGCATGGCCAAACTTGACAGTGAACCTACCCGACCGGTGGTGGTTCCATAACAGGAAATCGTCCACCTGATTGTTTGGGAATTCCATACCCATGATCTTGGTTGCATCTTTACTCTCAATATTTTGACAAACTTTCTCTGCATTCCATCTCCGAGGCTCATGGAGTAAGAAGGATTCCACCTTCCATGATTGAGCCTGACGAAGAGTGACATGGATTTGAGCCCCTTGGACGCTCCCATTAACCCACTTGTCTTGGAAAACATGAATTTGGTACCCCAAGCCGACTTTCCAAGTATACCCCAAAGACAATCCAGCTCAACTCACCGGAGTCCTTGCTTTGCAAAAGACAACCACCTCCCCTTCTGCCATTAACACGTCCTAATCTGGTCATTAAGCTCTTGTCTGAGTTAATAACTTGGGAAAGGAGAAGCTGAGGGTGGAGATGAATACGCCATAGATGCTTCATGAGCAAAACCTTGTTAAGTGTCTCCACATCCCTAATACCAAGGCCACCCATACCTTTAGGGAGGCAAACAATATCCCTTTTAACCCAGTGAACCCCTTTATCCTTCCTTGTAAGGGAATTGGCCCAAAAGAAGCGTCCAATGAAGGAGATAAGTTTATACGTCACCGAGGCCGGCATGGGGAGACACATCATCACATGGGAAGCAATGGAAATAAGGACCAAATTCATCACCATAAGTTTTGGAGTCTAGGACAAGGGAACACCATTCCAAGAGAGGATTTTCTCTACAATCTTATCAATTAGAAACTGGAAGTAAGGCCCCTTTCTTCCTTGGACGTCGATGGGGACTCCTAGGTGATTACCTAGATTATCTGACAACTTCATGCGGAAGCTTATCATTAGGCTTAGTATTTGGACTAAATTTGACATAGGATTTGTCGAGGTTTAAACGTTGACCAAAGACCTCACATAATCTCATTACCACTTTATAAAGGTTATCACAACCCTCCGGAGAAGCCCTCGTAAATAGAGTAGCATCGTCAGTAAAGAACAAGTGATTGATCATAGGAGAGTTGTGGGCAACTTGGATTTTTGCTATAGTTAAATCTATCCAAATTGGATTTTTCCTAGAGTCTGATACTTTTAGGTATGCGTAAGGCGAGTGACAATTCCAATTTCCGAGAGTACAAGTGTTTGATATTGGGAAGAAAAAATCAAATGAGTGGGTTACAAAAGAGGGCACGTGGATTTTTTAGTGCGTGAACAAATCGACCAATTCCTAAACCTTAATTTGATCCAAAACTTAATTCCTGGTATAAATACGCATTGGGAGCATCCATACAACATTTGGATAAAAGATTTTTATTTTTGGCAATTAAAGTGGATAAAGATGATTCTTCAATATTGCCTAATAGAAGACACCACTCCACAATATGATATTTTAAAAAATGGTGGCACACTTTTTCTTTTTTAATTTGTGGTGTTGGTACACTTTATGGTTTCAATATTGAAAACTATATGTCATACTTAGATTATGAATACCTTATCAATTTGATTTGGAGCTTATAAAACAACTTAGCTCCATGTTTTAGTATGCACGATACATAAAAGCACATAGGATATTATTATGGGTAATTCTCAATGGTAACCCTGTGCTTTTACATTTTATACGTGGTCGACTCGGAAAAAACATTTTCAATATTGACCCTATACTCTTTATTATTTTTGTTCATGGCCTTAATGACACAAATTTTCAAAATTTCTCTATATTTGTAACCATGGTTAAGGCTTTGCCTTTTCTCCCTCTCATACTTATATCAGACTTCCCTCCAACCATCCAATTCATCTTCTACTTCTCTAATTTACCCAAATCAACCCAAAATTATTCCCCCAAATAAACCTTAATACTCCCAATTCATCCGAATCATAGGACCCTAACCAAATCCTTTCACGGTTGTTGGGAAGGCGGATTTCAAACACCCATTTCCTCTTATGGACACCCTTGTACTTGGTGGAGTTATCCACTCTATTATATTCATATTTCGGTTATTTCTTTACCATGTCGGTCGTAAACGGGGATGTTGGCTCCTCGTCCAACTTATAAGTTACAAGACAATTTTTACTATAGACAAATTAAGCAGTAAAACAATTGTCTCGATTCTAAAGACCTTCTTGGTGAAAAAGATTGACCTTGAAAATATCGAAATGTGTATGATGTTGCAAGTATTAGTAGTTGCTAGTAGCAAGTATTGAACAAGTTTGTAGGTGATGTCAATGACCAACTCAAAGTTTGTGGTAGAGAAGAAGATGAATATGATGAATTGGGAATATTAGGGTTTATTTGAGGGAATAATTTTGGGTTGAATTGGGTAAATTAGATAAGTAGAAGATGAATTGGATGGTTGGAGGAAAATATGATATAAGCATAAGAGGGGAAAAAAATAAAGCCTTAACCATGGTTAAAAAATATAATTAAATTACTAAAATCTGTGTCATTAAGGCCACGAACAAAAATAATAAAGTGTATATGATCACCATTGATAATGTTTTTTTCGAGTCGACCACGTATAAAACGCAAAAGCAAAGAATTACCTTTGAGAATTACCCTATTATTATTAGTAGGTAATTAAGCACACTTAATACCTTGTTATTATATGGACACATGCTGATTAAAGATTTAAAGATAAACAGTGACAAATGGCACGGGAAGATATTGTCATAACCCAGAAGGCAAAAGGCACAGGGGAATCGACTCGTTCGCAAGCAGAGAGAAGTAAGAAAGGTTTAAGCTGACACAAAGGTTTTAGTCGGTGAATCTATCATTAGTCAATGGGTTTGGTATGGCTAGAAGCAGCTCTCCCACTGGGTATTATCGCCGGGATGCTATGCATCATGGGCAATGCTCAATACCAAATCCACAAAGCGTTTCATGGACGGGTCGGTCTCTTGTTCATTGTTTTAGATCTAATCTTGTTGTTCATATCTTAACCTCATTTATCACGGAATTCATGATACTTATGAATGTTTGAATATGTTTATGGATTCGAATATGGATGTGGATATGAATATGATATGTATAAGTGGTTGCAGCCAAAGCACATTGGCAACGACTTATGGGATGTAGCCATGGAGAGAAGGGACAAGAAGCTTATGGAGATTTGCTCTGATCTTCCTCAAAACCAGTAAAAAATCCGGTACGCTTCCCGTTTTCTTTCTATAAAACTCCCCAAATTTTCAGCTGCTAGGGTTTCGTTTGTTAATCAAGTTGGGGACGATTGGTCAGTTTGCGAATCAAAGATCCCACACAATAAAAAATTTCTCCAAAGAAGTCCCAAATAATTGAGTTGGCGAATCAAAGATCCCACAAAATAAAAAGTGGTTCATTGATGATAATTATTTGTTATACTTTGCAGTAGTCCTTTTGTCTCTAATTCAGTTGTGTGAAGTCCTTGCTTTATCATCATCCCATCACTATTTAAGTATGGGAATTCATGAGTCTTTGACAACCGATCCTACTCTTTAAGAATTTGGATATAAGCAAATTCCATGTTGGTTATGAGGATACAGAAGTCATATGTACCTCCTCGAGTTACTTGCAGATGCCATAGCTCTCTCCTTAGGGCTTCATGACCCAATTATTTTGTGGTTAGGATGACCATTCACTTGTCATGTTGCTTACTTACCTGGACTAGATTATCTCTGGAGAAAATTCTTCAAGCATAAAGTTTTTCACAATCAACCTACTCATTTGTAGCATTCTCTAGTAGCAAGAGGAAGTTATTGGGAACAAGATTTCAAATTCTTTGGTTTCTAGCTTCCTCTCAATCTATTCCTCCCATCCCCTTTTTTCTTTCTTAGTTTTCTATTTTGTGTTTATCTCTTAAAAATAATACAAACTGTTGTTGAAACTGACATATGGAATTTAAAAAATCCCATTGATTTGAGGTGTTCGCTTGTGCTGCCTGCCAGATGTGCTTATATAAGATTCCTCTGCTTTACAACGCTGTTCCTCAAACAGAAAATCAGTGAGCTTGTTTTGTTTGAATCTGGGTTTGATTTGATGGATACTAATATTGCTATTTACATATTGGCTCGGGTTTTTCAAGCATAACACTTAAGTTTACGATGAAGCATGTATCTTAGTGGTTGTTTGGTTGAACAACATAAGCAATTTTTCCTAGGAAGTTGTGATTCCAATGTAGTTCCAGTTTCTAGGCTGCTGAAAAAGTTGTCTGGTTGATCAAATTTCCCACAAGAAGTTCCCTTACCTACAGAAGCAAGCAGTCCATTTTTTTTCTTGCAAGTTAGCAATTGTTAGTTTTCAACTTCATATGTTTTTTAACGTCAACCATACGCGCACTTAGTGTTTGTATGTGTAGTTGAGTCTAGTGGTTGAATGGAAGGGAAACTAAATTCAATGCAACAAGCAGTCTATTATGTCATTAATTTTGTTGCATGAAAGATGGGAATGGATGCAATAAGAAACAAAAAACGTGACAATGTCATTTTCGAAAATTGCAGGTTGTAGAAAATGCCAAAAATTGTGGCTTTTAAGTATAAAATCCTTGTGTATATTCCAAATAGTTATATTGAGTTTGGTGACATTTTGTTGCTTTGAACCAAAATTAATAATAAACATTGGTTAAGGGCATTCTAGAGTTATGAGGTCAATTGTCTAAAAATGGGCCTTCTCTAAGTTGCTTGGGTTTTTCAAAGTGGGGGTTTTCAATATAGGGGAATGTGAGTTGATGAATTTATCATGCAATGTTGATCATTGATTGGGTAGGATAAGTTTTTCGAAACAACGGAAGACAATGCTTTTTGAATCAGCAATTGGCAATAAGTTTTTGAGATTAAAAGGTTGGAGAGGTTAGGTTTTTGCAAATTCTAGTTTTTATTTCTCTTGAAATCATTTCAGATATGGCTGTGGGTATGTGAGAGCTGAGCTGAAGAGTATTGTTATTTAACCTCTCTCTAGACCTATTAGAAGTTGTCACTTCCTGTGGATAAAGAGAAAGCCTGTTTGATGTTAAGACCCTCTAATACTCAGTCCCCATTTGCAAAGGTTTTACAATCTGAACAATGTTTCACATGCTGGCTTTCGATCTGTCTTTCATGTATGAGAACTTGTTAATTTGCAACTCTCCTTCCTCATAAGACCAAGTTAGATTGAGGACTATTGAAATAATCGGTTCCAAGCCCTCTCTTTACGAGTTCCTATAGAGTTTTTGTATTTTACCCTTTCTTTATTTGACATTAATAAACAGGGTCCTATTCTTCTAAGATGTGAAGAGGAAATAGTGGGTTTGGTAATTTTATTTTATACTATTGAAATAACTCACATAAGTGTCAATTCTGAAACCAATTCTTCTACATTGTATACAATGCCATGATTTTGATTAATTGTTTATTCTGTGATTGGCCGCAAGACTGTCACGTGTTCTCCTTATCATAATGTGTTGAAATTGTGCCTTTTCCTCTGAGATTAACAAGAATTTTTTTCTGGTGAAACTCTGTGACCTCCACTTAGGGGTTGCCCTTATTTTTGTCATTGAAGTTTATGTCTCAGTGTTATAGGTATAGCAGATCTGGCCTCTGTGAACTGGATTGTGTGTTTAAAGATGTGGTGATATGCAACCCAGATCTTTGAAGGCCACAATGTGGTTCAATCTTGGTAACCAAATTTTCTCTTCTTTCTTTAGAAGACCATTCAATAGAGCCTTTTTCATAGAAAATCATAAATATTGAGTTGTAGGGTATACTTGGAAACACTAGATATGCAAATTGAAGGCTGATACACTAATGTGAAGCACATCGGCAAACAGATTCTGGCTGCCAAATTGAAGTCAACGGCTCAAAATAATGTTTTAATCATACCAACAAATTTAATGCACTTTTGTACGGTTGTCACGTTTCCTAATCTTTGAAGGTTGCGTTATTCCTACTCCCTGTTTCATTTGATTGGTTTCGTTTTGTTACAATTTTCCCCTGCATTGAATTAATGTACAATGGTTTGGACTATCTGTGGGCTAGGCTTAGACTACAGACAGAGTAGTGATATGTTGGAAGTAGGCTGAACGGTCTGGGAGCACATCGATAAGTTAATGGGTTCCCTAACTTCCCTCTGTGGTGTTTAAGGTTTAACATCTATTTTTCTGTAGATGTCTGGATACACTGTTACATCAACACACCTTAATTTGCACTCTCTAATCTCAGACACTTGGACACATACATGTGCGTGAGAGTAAAAAGGAAAATGCAAATTTACTTTCCATATCAATGATATGTTCCTTGGCTTGTTGTCATGTGTGCGCTACTGGGACGTGAGGTGTACGTGATTGTGGTTAAGTTAGCTTCCTAAGGGGTAGAATAAAAGGGAGTAGGGATGGCTTTTTGAGGAGTCAAGGAGATGCTTTGCCTTTTTAATCTGGAATTGGCACTATGCAAATACTGTGAGACTATTTTGAGGAGATAGTAACAGCATAAACTTATAATAGCAAGAATTAGTGAGAAGAGGATGTTTGTGAACAGACTGACACAAAATTATGTAAATGATATTTGTAGAACGTGATTTAGGCCTGTTTCATTTGCAATGATTGAGTTGAAACTTCAAGCCTTTTTGTCTGGTCCGACCTCATAAGAGTTTGGAAAATCTTTCCTTGGCTAAATTTTTAGCAGACCTTTTGGCGGAGAATGTGCTTATGTATTATTCTGTTTTCACAATTCTGCAGGATGCATCAGTAGTCGTGGACTTGAAGCAATAAAGTGAACAGTCCAACCATGAGCTTCAAGGGGATTACTGACTACTTAAATTTTCTTTTTGCTATGGTCTTTTTTTGGACATATTTACATATTGAATTGGTGTAGACAACCAATTTGCCCCTGACTGTACCAACTTTGATTGTTTGTCGGGTTACCAGTTCTCTGTATGGAACTAGTGTGAAGTTTTCTTGGGTATGCTAAATAATTGACAGATTGGACAGTAAGCGTTTTGTGATGATTTGCTGTGTCAAAAGTTTCTCACATGATAATCATAGCAAGACACTGGTTCATTTTGAGAGACTGTACAAGTTCTGCTTTGCGTCACAATTTGCAGGTTGGATGCAGAAGAAATCCTTGTGACCCAAGGGAGAAACAGATGTTTGGCTGGCCATAGCTGCTTGTATATTCTAGTTTGATGCCTCATACTATTATGCGGGGAGACGCAAGTAAGAAGTCTCTTGAAATGGCAAAGTACTCTCGGTCATGCTATAAATGATAAGGGTTGGTTGGTAACAATATCTTTATAGAGTTTTATGAAATGTGTTTTTGTATTTCTGTGATTCGTACAAGCTAACAATCTTTTCTAGTTTTTTAGGAAGACACCACCGAGCATACTACTAGTTTATCTACTGCTAAACTCTATCTTTTTGTTATTTTATCCAACCTTGTAATCTAATCTCTTATTTGATCTTTGTGACTATCTAATTCTTATGATCTGACCTTCTATCTTATCTTTGTGTTTATCTAATCCTTCTACACTCCTCAAGTTAGTTGTAGGAACTTGCACAACATTCTTTCAAACATCCCAGCTCCAACTGCTTTAGTTAGGATATTCACCATTTGATCTCTTGAACGAACGAACGAACGGAAGACTGATGACTCTGGCTTCCAAATTATTTTTGATAAAGTATTGATCAATCTCAACATGCTTGGTTCGATCGTGCTGGACTGTATTCTTCGATATAATAGTTGTTGTCTTGTTATTGTAAAAAATCTCACAACTAGATTATGGTAAGAACCAAGTTCACTAAGAAGCTTTCTTAGCCAGAGAACTTCGATAATCCCCTTTGTAATTCCTTGAAAATTCTACTTCAGCACTAGACATGGTGACGACCTTTCGTTTTTTACTCCTCTAAGTTACTAAATTCACTCCAACAAGTGTGAAGTAGCTTGAAGTACTTTTTATCATCTCTGTCTCTTGCCCAATCAGCATCGGTGGAAGCCTATAGTTTTAAATGCCCATTTTTCCTAAACATGACTCCTTTGCCTAGCGTTCCCTTTAGATATCTCAAAATTCTGTAAATTGCATCCATGTGTTGAGCTTGGGGTTTATGCATGAACCTACTCACTACTCCTACTGCATATGCAATATCTGGTCGAGTATGTGATAGGTAAATGAGTTTACCCACAAGTCTTCGGTACTTCCCCTGATCTTCTATGCCTTTAGTCTCATCGATTCATAACCCATGATTTACTATCATTGGTGTTTCAGCAGGTTTGTTGTCTATCATACCCGTCTCAGTCAACAAGTCTAGAATAAACTTCTTTTAAGATATGAAGATTTCCTGTTTTGATCCTAGGACTTCAATCCCAAGGAAGTATTTAAGGTTTCCTAGATCTTTCGTCTCAAACTCCTGGGATATATTCTCCTTTAGTAATCGTATCTCTTCCTCATCATCACCAATAATGATTAGGGATTGCAACAGATCGGATTTAGACCGGATCCTTATGGATCCAGATCCGTTTTTCAAGGATGGATCCAAATCCAGATCCGTCGGGTATGGAAAATAAGGATTCATATCTAGATCCAACGAATCTGGGTCCAAACGGGTCCAAAACGAGTCCT
This sequence comes from Dysphania ambrosioides, assembly GCA_026401315.1. NCBI lineage: Eukaryota > Viridiplantae > Streptophyta > Magnoliopsida > Caryophyllales > Amaranthaceae > Dysphania > Dysphania ambrosioides. The sequence goes on from CM048670.1 coordinate 23,883,299, forward strand.
ATATATTTTGCCTATTTTTTTGCGACAATAATAAATTTTAAATTTATAAATCTGTATTTTACATCTACGACAATAGTCCAGTGAAGAATGTAAGTTTAATACTTGAATACAATTCATATAACTACTCAAATATTACAAAACAAGAAAGGACTGGTGTTGAAGGCTAGTGCAGCTTCAGACAGATTTTCAAAACTTAGTAGAACCGGATATCTTGATCTTTGTGCCTCATATTCTAGATCATATCTCCTTGGTGATATTCCCCTTGTATTCCTTTGAGGTAACGTATACTTGGAATTTTCACTTTCCTCTGAGGACTTTGTATCACCTTCTTGCAAGTCATGATTAGTGGATGCTATTTCAACATTCTCACAATTACATTTTTTTGTACCTCTTCCGCATCTTCAGGCATGGTAGGAATAGTTTGAGGAGGTAGTTGTACTGTTGTGGGGGCAGTCTGGGTGGTATTGCCGACTTGCTCTTTTAGATCTGTGTGTATTCCCCCTAGATGAATGAGCCAACTTAGACTCTCAGTTCCACTCTCCCCCTGACGTCTAAGGTTGGTATAGAAATAGGTGGTCTCAAAGAAATCACAATCCATAGTGGTGAACATATGGTTAGAGACAGGCTTGGGACACCTATATCCCTTCTGATGTGTCCCATACCTGACGAAGACACACTTGAGAGCCTTGGCTTGGAATTTGTTTCGATTGTGGGCAGGGAGGTGAACATATACAGTGCACCCAAAGACTCATGGAGGGAGAGAATGAGTGGGAGGAACGGGAAAGTAAGTGTTTAGAGTGTCTAAAGGGGTTTTGAAATTTAGGCTCTTTGTGGGGAGTCAATTGGTCATAAAATTTGCTGTGGAAATTGGTTCTAGCCAAAAATGGGTTGAAACACTTGATTCAAACATCATTGCCCTTTCTATTTCTAGTAGGGTTTGGTTTTGTCGTTCGGCAACTCTATTTTGTTGTGGAGTGTCTGGCAGGTAGTCTGATGTATAAGTCCATGGGTAGATAAGAACTGTTTCATGTTAAGGTTTACATATTCTCCGCCATTATTAGCTCTAAGGACCCTAATTTGAGTTTGAAAATGAGTATGAATCATGTTAAAAAAAAGTCAAACAAATATCTTAAATACTTCAAATTTATGCTTTATACAATAAACTCAACTCATACGTGTGCAATCATCAATAAACAAAACATAATATGCTAAACCATGAGATTTAGAAATAGGTGCTGGACCCCAAAGAGTGAAATAGCATAAATGGTTTTTCAGTTCGATTTTCACTAGAAGAATAAGATTGTTTATGACTTTTAGCTTACACACACGCCTCACAATTTAATTTTACTTTTGAATTCCTAAGAGAAGGAAATAGATGTTCTAAATACCCTAGGGATGGATGACCAAGATGACGATGTCATATCCAGAGTTGTTGTTCCCCTAGTCCACGAGCAAGCGATGTGTTACCTTGTTGAGACACCTCATCCAAGTAGTAAAGGTCATCCTTCTCAGTACCATGCCTAATAATCATTTTTGTTTGAAGATCTTGAATCACACAAACATTATATTCCATTAGAAAAATACAATTATGCTCTTTTGTCAATTGACTAATAAAAAGTAATTTATGAGATAGATTAGGAACAAGGAGGCAATTTTCCAAGATACAATTTAGAAAAATTTTGATTGACCCAGCTTTCTCAACTCGGATACACTCCCCACTTGCATTTTGTATAAAGGTTTTCTTAGGGTTTGAAAAAGACACAAAATCACATGGGTCATAGGTCATTGTATCAATGGCCCCACATTCCAACACCCATTTTTTCCTTTCCCAAATCAAGTTACACTCCTCGGTTTTGCATCAAGATTTGGGATAGGGTTTGTGTTTTGGGCTAAGTTGTGCATTTCGGGGTTATGTTTGCTCTCGGATTTGGGTTTTGGGTAAGATAAACAATAGGAAAGGCCTTTTGTGGTGTTGTGCTTCGAGTGAGTTAGGGTGTAAGGTAGGGTTTTAGGGTTTTTTGTGGTGTTGGGCTTCGGGTGAATTGGGGTATAGGGTAGAGCATTAGGTTTTCGGCTCATTTCACCCCGCAACTCACATTCCCAATCTCCTGCTTCCCTAAATCTAGGGTTCTACAATTCACCAACATCAGCTTCACCTTCCCTAGGTCTAGGGTTCTTGTTCGCCTCCATGGATTCTCTTGCATCTTCAGTGCTTGCTTCGTGGAGTCCAGCTATCTTTCCTTCTCCGGTGTTTAGTGCTCTTCCTTTCTCTAGGTCTCTCTGTCCCTCTGATTTTCTTTTGTTGGATGCTGAGGTTTTTTTAGCCTTTCTTCCGGCTTTTCGACCTTGCATCTCGCCCCACCATTCCGGGTAACCTATTAACTTGAAGGACCCATCTCTTGTGTGCCTCTTCCCTCCATAATGGTTGCACCGCAGATGAGATTTGTCATCCTCTTCCCTTTGGGGTTGAGATATGCCATTCTTTGACTGAGAGGCAAGCCCACTCCCAATTCCAGGTAACTTTTTTGTTGATTCTTTAGTGCCGAGGATTACCTTCCTTGCTATTTCCCTCTGAATTTTGTTGTAGGCTTCTTCTATTGTTGGTAAGGGCTCTTTGTTGAGAATATCATGTCTATCTTGATCATATGTATCATTTATTCCTGAAAGGATTTGATACACCTTGTTTCTTTACATTATCTCATTGTAAATTGTTATATCCTCTGTGTGTTTCATGGGATTTGGTACCCGACGATCAATTTCTTTCCATACGGTTACCAATTTCCCATAAATATACTTCGATTGTGTCGCTTCCTTGCCTCATGGTGTTTGCTCTAACTGTAGCCCATCATGTCCGCTACTGAATAGTGTCTCTATGGCTTGCCGTCAGGTAATAGAGCCTTTGCCGTCGGGTAATCGAGGAACTGTTGGACTAAATTAGATTTAATGTTTTTCTATTTTCCATGAGAAAACAATCGAATCATGTTGAGCCCACCTCGTGTAACTCAGGTCATCAGTTGTAGGTGGGGAGGCAATGATATGACTAAGCCTACCTCGCCCAATGATGGCTAGGTGCATGAGTTTGGCCCATTTGGTGTAATTCGTGTGATTGAGTTTTCCACTCAAACACACAGCTTGGTTACTAGTCTCTGGACCAGTTTTGTTGGGATTTAACTGTTGTAGCAGTTCTGGTGTACGGTGAGTAGTGATTCAATCACCTCTTTGTTCTGGTTCTTGTTGTCATCGGACATCTCGGGTATGTTTAGGTAAGTTAGGGTAAAGGAAGAAGCTTAAAAAAGGTGTGTTTTACCAAGAAACACCATTGGCTCGTGATAACATATAGATTTTTATGAAATGTGCTTTTGTATTTCTGTAATTCGTTCTGTACAGCGCCATGCATTTATATAGTACAAGCTAACAATCTTTTCCTGTTTTTCAGGAAGACATCACCGAACATACTACTAGTTTATCTACTGCTAAACTCTATCTTTTTGTTATTTTTTCCATCCTTGTAATCTAATCTCTTATCTGATCTTTGTGACTATCTTAATCTTATGATCCGATCTTCTATCTTATCTTTGTGTTTATCTAATCTTTCTACAATCTTCATCTCTACAGGGGGGAAGGTTAGTATTGTGGATACTGTGTTATTCCCGTATTTTTGGCTAGATGGAGAGTTTCTGTAAAGACATAGGTAGACCATGCTCACCAATGGTGAAAAAATCTCCTCATCCATCTCTTTCTACTCATTTTTTCTTTCATCCACATCAGATTTTTCACGAGTCAGAATTTTTATCCATAATTCTTCCCATCAATTGACTAAAAATCTCCCTCAACAAATTCAACAAAAGAAAAAAATAAAATGGACTACGTGGGGCCCACTTCACGCGGTCCAATGCATTTTTTGCTTAAGTATTGGGTTGTTTCTATTTTCCTCGTGAGCAATGAAAATTGGAATTGCTGATGTGAAGGATTGAGCTAATATTTTTGATCTTTTACCCGTGAGGAAGATATTTTTTGCTCATTGTTGTGGGTGCTCTAATAGTGATGATTACAACAGGCAAAACACATTGGTCTTGGATGCCATCTAGAGTCCTTATACATTATCGTTCGGGAGTCGAAGAACTTGTGATATGTGAAATGCCTTTTGAATTTAGAAAAGTGAGGAAGAATTTATAGATGCTTACTAATCCCATCTCTGTACTTCCTTATACCAAGACACCAATCAACATGAATTCATGTTGTTTTAGTAACATCGTCATAGAGGACTAAACCCTTTGAAATTTTAATTGGTTGAATGCACCCCCAAAGGCCCAAGCTACCCTTCTAACTCTAGGATGATGAAGTTTTAGTAGTCCTAAAACCAATTATTAAAGCCAACAACAAAACATATTTAATGGATCCGAGGAAATTAAGTATGAAAGTCATTGAAGTTATGCTACTTATGCACGTACAAGCAGGCTACGTGAGTGTGCGCACCAAATAGAAAATAGGTAAGTTTTGTAATATTTTTTGTATTAAAAAATTTGCCTTATATTTTATTTTATGTTATCTTAAAAAAATTGCTCCATTTGGATAAAATAGGACTATTAACTAATTAATTTTACTCTTACAATAAGAATATATGGTTTCACCAAATTTTTCTTTTAATAATTATTAAAGTAAATTTATATAAATGGGGTAAATAAATAAGAAGTAATTGAAAAAATAAAAAACGGAAATGGGATTAGGTTGCATTGTTGCAAAGAATGAAGGTGAAAGGGTCAACTTGGTGTGTGTAGCTGGACAGAATATAATAGTTGACTACAATTACGATTGCTTCCCAAATTTGTTTGATTCTTCTAAAATTACTAACAATCGATCCCAGTCTCAGAATTCAGAAGTGAGAATCTCCCTAGATTCACAACTTTGTTTTTCTCTATAAACCCTAAAAAACTGGCATTGATGTTGTTGATTATTACAAGAAGGAAAGAGTTAGTGGAGTGGAGTGGAGTAGCGCAGCGTGAATAGCAAAAGTCGGGATTTGTCAACGGCGATCCCTGCTTGAATTTTCAGACGCCATCGTCGTCGTAACTCTTCTTCCACGGAGCTTCCCTACCTTTTTCTCAACACTCTCTTTTCAAATCTCCATTTCCTATTATTATTCGTTTTTAGGGTTAGGGGATCCATCGCCACCAATGGAAGCTTCTGCTGGAAGTTCCGACGTTCACAGAGACGGGGAAAGAGTGACTTCCGGCAATTCCAACTCTCGACAGAGATACCACCGCCTTCATTTGTCTGCTTCCAATTTCATACGTTCCCCTATCTCCGCTTTATTGGAGTATTCGGGTCTTTTACGTCCCCGTTCCGGTGCTACCCATGAATCTGACTCCCTCATTCCTGCTACTTCTTCCCATACTCATGTTTCTTCTGCCAACGCCGGCGAAGTCTCCATTCGTATTATTGGTGCTGCTGAACCTGATCACGACCCCACCACTGCTACTCCTACATCGGCCCTGCAACTGCAACCCTGCCCTACTGAGGTCTCCGTCCAGCCTCTTCCTATGCCCACCACCCCTCTATTGGATACCCAAGAAGATCCCAGACCCACTGGGGATTCTCAGTTCTCGCCTTCTTCTACCGATGCTGAGGCTGCTGATGGCGGCACCGCTAACAACAGGGATGCTACTTATCAGAGGTATGACATTCAGCAGGCTGCCCGCTGGATTGAGCAGATTCTCCCTTTCTCGTTACTCCTACTCGTTGTTTTTATCCGCCAGCATTTGCAAGGTATAACCATTTCTCCTTCCATTTTTTTTTAATAATCTTGCTATGTGTCTGTTATTGTGTAGAAAGTCTGTCGTGGTTATCAGAAAACCTTTGAATTTGTCACTGTTTCCTGATATGAGGACATGCTTCAGTGTTGTTACACCTGGTGACTCCTCCATTTCGTATCTTGAATGATGTTGATGAGATCTTGTATGATCCATTGTGGCTTATGCTTCTTATCATTCTTTGAATACATTTTTCTCCTTTGTTGTACTTTCTACTGTTTTCTAATCATTTGCATCATTTCTGCTTTGTATTAATACATCCATACTCTTTTAGGCTGTGATGATAATGGTGAGCATATCAGTATTAGTCAAAGTTCTTGGTGCCTGTATCAGTTTTAATGATACTTTTCTTGGACTCAATGTCTTGCGTTGGTATTTTTGCTAGTAATTCTTGGTTCAGCTAGACTTTTTTAACTTGATCTAGATTACAGTTTTTGTAAAAGATTGTTCAAGTTAAAAACTTGTATGGCCTGTTTGTGCTTAAAAGGGATGCTTTAGTGTGAATGTGTGTGTGTGTTTGCCTGTGTCAGCAAGCTTTGTTTTCTGATCCGGTATTTTGTATCACAGGTTTTTTTGTTACTATTTGGATTGCTGTTTTTATGTTCAAATCTAATGACATCCTGCGTAAACAAACTGCTCTTAAGGTACTTGAAGTTTCCTCTTTTTTTTCTTAATGTTATTATTTTTTTCTTGAGGTGTCTGGCTTACTATTGCTACTCAATGTTACAAATGACATTGATTCTGGTCAATGCAGGGAGAGAGGAAGATTCCTCTTCTGGTTGGCATCTGTACCTTGTTTACACTTCATGTTGCTGGTGTTTACTGGTGGTACAGAAAAGATGACCTTCTCTATCCATTGATTATGCTACCTCCAAAAGAGATACCTCCCTTTTGGCATGCTGTTTTTATCATCATGGTGAATGGTACGTACTAAACCGTTATTTGCCTTGCATTTTTATGACTGAAATTTGGAAAGAGATTTCCTTGTGGTGCCATTAATGCCAGTAAGGTATTTGTTTTTCAGGCAATGTAGGATTTGTAGATTGTTTTGTTTGAAGTTATATGTTTCTGAAAACTGTAGATTTGTCATTCTTTTGAGTTTAGTAGGACACTTATTTAAAATTGAGTCAGTGAAGTTTAAATTCTTGAGGAAAATTTAATTTCTCTTTATAGACTTGTGAAGGCCATCTTTGATATGGAGACAATGGAACTAATTTTTAATTTACACAATATTACCTTAATTGCATCATGCTTTTGTTCATGGAATGGACACTGAAATGTATTTTATGACCTAGGTCACTAGTCTAAATTTACACTACTATATGTTATACCAAGGGTCTTGGTCAATGCTTCTCTTTATTTTTCCTATGCGAGTCCCTTACTACTTGGCCTGGGAACTTTGGGATAATGCATCTGCCTGCTAGAAGCCCCCATTTATAGCATATTTTGAAGTCACATCCCAGAAGCTTGTTAACCCATTTTTATATTCGGAGCCTACCTCTCGCTATTGCATTAGAAACTTCAAACTTTGCTTGATGGTGAATCTCCTACTCAATAGATAGTGCCTCCACTTTTGCACTGCCATTTCAATAGCCATGAATTCTTTCTCGTAGAATTGATTTATTTCTGGCCCGCACCTGGAGCAGCCTACTGAAATAAGCAATGGGATGTTCTTGCACAGCACAACCCCCATTCCAAAGTTGCAGGCATCAGTCTCCACCACTAAAGCTACCCGAAAGTTAGGCATTGCTAAGACTGGAGCCTTCATCATGGCTTCTTTAAGCTGTGTTGCCTCTAACAACCACCCGTAATTGTCCTAATTGTCCTTCAACTGTGCTGTCAGAGGCGCATCAATGGATGTATATCCCTCAATAAACTTTTTGTAATACCCTGTGATTCCTAGGAAACCTCTCAATCCCTTGAGATTTTGGGGAATTGGCCAGTCCATCATTGCTTGCAACCTTAGCTTGATATACTGCTACCCCAATGACGGGAAATGACATGTCCCAAGTAAGCCATGGGTCCTACCAAATTCGTATTTTTTCTAGTTTGCATAGAGTGAGTTGCATGCCAGTATTTCTAATGCTGTTGGTGTTCCTCTTTCCCCTTGCTACATATCCGAATGTCATAAAAAAATACTAATACAAATCTTCGAAGGAAAAGCTTGAATACCTCGTTCATTAGGGCTTGAAAGGTTGGTGGTGCGTTTGTGAGCTCAAATGGCATCACCAAAAACTCGTAATGGCCTTCTTTGCGCACCCTGATTTGATGATACTCGGACTTAAGGTTAAGTTTAGAGAACACGGTGGCTAAGTTCATACAATAGCTCCTTAATAACCGGTATAGGAAACTTGTCAGGAAATTTAGCTTTGTTTAAGGTCCTGTAATCAATGCAAAACCTCTACGAGCCATCTTTCTTTCTAACTAGCAATATTGGACCAAAGAAAGGGCTCAAAGATACCTGAATAATCTTGGCTTTGAGCATATCATGAACGAGGCGCTCAATTTCATCACTCTGCACTTGCGGGTGGGTATCGATAAGGTTGCACACAGATGGGATTAGTTCCTTCCTTCGACACAATGGCATGTTCGTGGCCGGGAGGTAGATTAGAAACCTCTTGATGGTTTCTGAGGATTTTTTCCAAAAATTTTGGGATAGCCTCCTTTGGTGTGGAATCCTCATTGTTGAGGTGGTTGAATTCTATCAAGTAGCCCTATCCCTCCTTCCTCCTGACAATGGCCTTTAGTGAAATCAACGTTCGCCCTAGTAAGGGTCCCCCCCTGCAATGTTACCATCCTTCCACCCACTTGAAACCTTAACGTCTGGGTCTTTTTGTTTTTGGTCATGGTTCCCCACTTCTCTAGCCATTGGATGCTAAGGATTAGGTCTGAGTTTACCAAGGACAATGGGAGGAAATCCTCAATATTCGTAAGTCCTTGCAACTGGAGAACAACCGACCTGCATACACCCTCCTCTTGGACTGCCTCACCAGTGCCTAAGGATACTCCGAAGGAGTGAGTCTCCGACACTACCACCTTAAGCCTCTCTATTGCAGTCTTGGAGATAAAGTTATGGGTAGCTCCCGGATCCACCATAACTACTACCTCTTGGTTATTAATCTACCCTCGCAGCTTGAGAGTTTTAGGGTTGGTTATACCCAACACCGAGTTCAACAAAATTGCGGATTGTGAGGGTTCAAGCTATGCCTCTCCTCCTTCATTCCCCGATATATTTTCTGACTCCGTCAAATCCCATTCCTCTTCTTACTCTCCTAGAGCCATCAAGATACTGAATTCCTTCCTACTGCACCGGTGGTTCAAGCTTCATTTTCTGTCGCAGCGGAAGCATAATCCCTTCGCCCTTTTTTCCTGAATTTCCCTCTCGCTCAGTCGCCTAATCTCCTATTTTCAAGGTGTTTTTAGAATTTCTATAGTTGTGATGGATGAGTCTGAGCCTCTGAGGGTGATGAGATGAAAAACTGACGGCGGGTGGGTTGAAAGCGGCACGTTGATAGGAGAGTGGTGAGCTTGAGCTTCTAGGAGGAAAATTCGTAGGTTGATTCAACATGTGAGGTCCATATCCCCTTCTACTGCCAGGCCAACTTGAATTTGTCAAGGCTAGGTCCATGGCCTGGTCTGAATTCCTGGGCCTAGCAACCTTACATATGCTTTAATCTCCTCCCTCATCCTCGTTATAAACAACTCCTTATTAACTTCTTCAGCCATCCCCTCCAATGAAGCAATTAATTCAATAAATCTCCCGGTATACTCACTCACCGTTCCCTCTTGCCGGCGTCTGGCGTTTGTGCACCCACTAGTACCATAATAAGGTGTCCCCTTCTAGCGAAACCACCGCCGCTTCCAGTTTTTCCTCTTCACTTATTTTGTAGAATTCGAAATACCTCTCGGCCATGTGTATCCATCCATCTGGGTTAGTTCCCTCAAACAGGGGTAATTCCAACTTCTTGAATCTCCATTTAACTCCATGTCCACCGCTTTCCTCCCTCGGGGGTTTTCCTTTACCCACACGACTTCCATGCTGAGGTGATGGTGGCCCTTCCTTGTTCGTTGACTTCTCCCACATCTTCTGCTCAGATCTTAATTGATTGATCATGGCCTCCTATTCCACCCTACTTCGCTCCATTCAACCTTCCATCCTCTCCAATCCCTTGACGATTATTTCCATTTGCTTAGAAAACTTAGCACGCTTAGCTTTGGTGTCACTCTCTAGTTGATCCATCCTCTTCGAGTGAATGGGTGCTCTGATACCAATTTGGTATGCCTCGGCTACTGGTGCTATTGTAAAAGAAGAAAATAGAAGAAAAAAGATTGTGCACTACCTATAATTCAAGAAGTAAGAATTCTCCTAGGAAAAGCTTGTATATTACTTTTTGTATATCTTTCAATGTTCAATACAACTCTATTTTATACTACTTGTCCATAACAAACTTCTTCCATATTCCTCTTTATTCCAATTATTATAATTACAATATTTATCAGATAACTAATTGTAATGAACCGCATTTGCTCTTCCCAACTTCTCCTGTGCTGTTGCTGACTCCTTGTGCCGATCATTCCTCCTTCTATATGTGATGGTGACTCAAGGTTTGGAGTGAGTCCTATCAGGGTGGTAGGAATTTGGGGAAGGAAAGGATATGTTTGCTGTAAGTTGCGCTTGTATGTAGGAAAACACATTTTTTTTTTTTTTTGGTCTTAGTTTCTTGCTATTCCCATCCCCTTTTGTTATCCCTCATAACCACTCCTTATTTATAGGAGTTGGACCCTAGGAGCTCAAGAGCACACAAAAGGATGCTTTGAGTATTGTTTATTCAATTCTTACAATGCCACAACAATATTGTCATTACAAGATATAATTTAAAGGGAGGGATTTCTTCCTTAAAATCAATTTAGCTACAATCTCCTTATGTCTATCTTGGTTTTCACTTTGATTCCCAACTAGGATATCATCTTCCCTCATAATACGCGGAATCTTATTGATACATTATCCTGTGCTAGAACCATGTTATATACTTTCTCCATTCCACTTTTGCTGACTACTTAAGTTTTCATTTTAAAATCTTGCATACTATTCCTTCCGTCCCCCAGAGATTGGCCAAATATGAATTTTAACTTTTGTAAGATACAAAGGAAATTTTTGGGAGGACACCAAATGTGGAAAATCTTTAAGAGAATGGGGCAATCTTTGCGGGACGGATCAAAATGGAAAATGGGGCAATCTTTGAGAGACAGAGGGAATATTTGTCTATTTGTACTATTTTGTTATTTATAATCGATGCACTATTACTTGCCAGTTTGAAATACCAATGCTGTTGTATTCGCCAATTGTGTATACCAATCAATTACTGCCCTTTCAAGATTCCTATATGCAAATAGGAGTATATGGACTTAGTAATATGTGCATTGATCCAAAAGTTGTCTTTTGATACTTAAAAAAAAGGTCGTACCTAGATAACAAGGCTCCTCTACTGTAGGGTCTAGTGAAGGTCCAATGTAGGGCTGGATATGAGCCGAGAGCTACTCGGGATCGGATCGCCCAAAGCTCGGCTCGAGCTCGGATTTAGGCGAGCCCGAGCCAAGCCTGTGCCGAGCCCAAACTTTACAAAAGCGAGCCCGAGCTTGAGCTCAAACATTTCAGGCTCGAGGGCTCGACGAGACTAAACGAGCTTTAATATATATATATATATATATATATATATATATATATATATATATATATATATATATATATATATATATATATATATATCAAAACTTTAGTAATACTACTGCAGCCCTTAATGATGGAAAATTGAAAAGTTTATTGGTAAACGGAATAAGGGCCTCGACAATCGGCGTTGCTATTGTTTTGCTAACATTGGTCCAAGAGTCAACTTTCCTCCAACTTTAATTGTCATACACTTTCCTCCAACTTTAATTGTCATATGAGTGTACAATACTACAAAGTCTACAATGCATAGTGTTTGTTTTATGCAAACAGTACAATGCATGTAGGAGAATACCAGTAACATCAAAAGTCAAAACTATTATCAATGTTCAGTAACTAAAATCTTACAAAAATCCCCACAATATCACTTCATCTTCCTCACATGGAACACATTACCCAAGACCCAAGTACCCAACTCTCCCAAGTCCCAACAATCATCTTCTTATTCTCTAATCTCTATTATCCAGATTATACCCATATGCCACAATTTCCTTCCATTTCGACTCCCCACTTTGTACTACCACGCTCTTGAGTCCGGCGGCTGTTCCAGTCCCTCCCTTCACTCTCGGTATGTCTCGGTTCTATATGTATCGCCATTCACTCTTGGTATGTCTCGCTTCTATATATCTCCCTTCACTCTCGGTTTAAATTCAAAATGAAAAGTTGTTGTATGCGGCATAATATAGTTTGTAAAACTTGAATGTAATTTTTAGATTTTAACTTTAAAAATTATAGACTTGAGATGTTTTGTATTGATGGTGTTTTGAGAATATGATGGGTTTTATGACTATTATTGATTATATTTCTGTCAAATTTTTGGAAAATTTTGTGTTTGTTTTCAATTAAACATGCATCGAAAAATTGATAAAAAAATATATTGAGTTTATATCGAGTCAAGCAACGAGCTTATACCGAGCCGAGAGTTTTGTCGAGCCAAGCTCGAGCTCAAATTTTAAAACTCGGCAAGTCACGAGCCCGAGCCCGAGCTTTAGGTGTCTTCGGCGAGCTTCTAAAGCTCGGGCTTGGCTTGACTCGACTCATATCCAGGCTTAATCCGATGTACACATTCTAACTCTTTTTCTTTTGATACTTTTTTTTAAAAACTTTAAAAGATTGTTTGAGTTCCTCTTTGTCTTTTCTCATTGATTTTTGAGGAATTATTTTTTGTGTCCCTTGTCCTTGATTTTTGATTGACTTTGTAGTTCATGGAGATTATATTATAAACATTTTGCTTTCTTTCATGCATTGGAAAATTACTCTCTTTTGCTCTAATATGAGTTCTCCTTGTGTTGGAAAACTAATGTGCATTTGGTTCTCTCAGACGTCTTGGTCCGCCAGGCAGCTATGGTCATCAAGTGCAGTCTACTCATATATTACAAAAGCAGCAGAGGAAGAAATTATCGTAGGCAGGTAGGATATGATATATGCTTGCTTTAAGGCTCACATTTAAAGGTTTTCAATGGCTTTATGTAAAATCATTTATGTGTGCCATATCTAGTTTTCTAATTGTTGTTTACTTTCTTTTCCAGGGGCAAATGCTGACTTTGGTGGAGTATCTTTTGTTATTGTACCGTGCATTATTGCCAACTCCAGTTTGGTATAGGTTCTTCCTGAACAAGGAATATGGAAGCCTCTTTTCATCTCTTATGACAGGATTGTATTTGACTTTTAAGCTCACCTCTGTTATTGAAAAGGTCTGTCTGTTGGCATTATGTTTTCTATATGCTTGAATTCTTCATTGAGAGCGTCTCTTATTTGCATTTTTGTTGACCTTATACAGGTTCAGTCATTCTTTGCAGCTGTGAAGGCATTGTCTCGGAAAGAGATCCACTACGGGGCTTATGCAACTTCAGAGCAGGTGCTACTGATTATTTTCCAAAGATGTTGTCTCGTTATCATAAAATTGATTTGATGTTAACGAACTATACACGTGTTGCTTTGCATACTTCAGCTAATATCCATACATTCACTTGCTTGCTGCTTTTGTTGAATTTGTTGTTAGGCCTTAGTGTAACACCTCCTTTTTCGTTACTGTGTCTTTATGGTATATGGTTCTCTTAACCTTTTTTTTAACCCATATTTTTGGGAGAAGGGGGATAGGGTTCAGGAGGATTTTGGTTGGATCAGAGAATTGGGGTTTTAAAACTATGTCTCACTTGCTTTTGAGCTAGCTTGGATGATACTCTTATATGAATAACTAGGCATGCCTATTGTTTAAGTGTTAATTTCAAAAATTCTTCTTTCTCTAGATTGGTTAGTACTATAATATTTTGAAGTACTATATGCTGGTTTGAATATTACTTGCCGAAATTTTCGAAGATAGCTTCCTTTTGCTTATTATTTGGAATTTCATCGCAAGTCATGTAGGTTTTAGAGCTTAGCAAATCTTCTTGAAAGAAATTCCATACTATAGGAGCACATTTTGTTGTTTAAGAAGTGTTTTGGTATTTGGTACTTTGTTTGACAGTGTTATTTTTTGAAATGGAATTTCAAAGACTTCAAGTTATGCTATGAAGAGGTCTTGATTATGATAACATTTTGCTGTATGCGTCTTTGTTTTAGCAAAATAATCACCCTTTATTAACTTAAGTTGCAAGTGCATTGTCATATTCTGTTCATTTTAATACATCATAAATGTTTCTGTAATGGTAGTGGTCCAGATACTCATACTGATCTACATCTATATTGAACAAGCTACCCTCTTTCTTTGAGGAGACTGGGCCCACTAGGATTCAGAATGGTAATCGTCGTTAGTATGTGTGTGTCAGTTGGGTAAGTTGGCGCACCTTTGCCTGCTCTATGTTTGCAGCACTATGCAAATCTTTTATTCCCAGTTGTTAAGTGTTCTGTTGGTTGGATGTGAGAAGTAAGGCTTACCAAGAAAATTCTAAATCGTCATGTTCTGCTTTACTAGGAAAGATGGGGTAAACTTCATTTTATAGAATTAGGTTTTGTGTTTGACAAGCAAACTTGTACAAACTTTCCTAGGAAAGTGCATTTCTGTTTCAGTTTAACACATTTACTTTATCTTGTTAATTATCTAGAAAGTCTTGTGTTCAACACCCCGTAGACTTAGTCATGGTGATGTGTAAGAATTGCTTGCCCTTAAATATTTGGTCCTGGCCTGATTGACAACTTTTATTGTAGGTTACTGTTGCTGGGGATATGTGTGCTATATGTCAGGAGAAGATGCATGCTCCAATCCTTCTACGCTGTAAACACATTTTTTGTGAAGATTGTGTGTCAGAGTGGTGAGTTCTCATCATCATCAACTGTTTTTGTCGTACTTTCACCTTTTTGCTTTTGGATATCTGGGACTTAGGTGTACACATTCTTTATAAAATATAAACAGTTGAGTATTTTTTTTTCCTATGCTTGGCTTTCGATTTTCTTGTGTGACACCAGTAGAAGATAAAAGTTCAAGATGCATATTACGGTGTATCACCATGTAGTCTTGCTGATTTCTGCAATTTAACCTCTGTTATTGATTTGTGTTCGTTTTTCTTAGTTGATAGTAATTTTTTAGTGTGATTCTTGTCAGAGGTATATCTATGATAAGCATTCTCTTTCGTGAATATCAACCTTGCTCCTCATGTTGATTTTCCTTTTTTTAATCATGTCAAGAATTTGCAATGTCTTGAATAACTATACTTGTATAAAGTTTATATCAAAAAAATTCTATGAACAATGTTGATATCTTGAACTGAATTACTGAAGTGTTCCTTTAAGATCTTAGTGGATCTTAATCCTTGTGTATTTCTTGCTAGAAAGAGAGACAGGTGTTTAGGGGCAAAAGCACTGAGAAAAGATTGTGAAGGGAATAAAGCCTTGGTTTAAAAAGGCGCCAGGCACCCTAAAGCGCTAGGCGCCAGGCAAAGGCACTAGCCTTTGGGTATGAGGCGCCCCGATTATGCCTAAAATCAAATTTAATGCTTGTAAATTGTATTTTGTACTCAAAACACCATAATACTCATACAATACGTGCTTCCTATACTTTCTTCCTGGATCCAAGTTATCTGTTGATCCCGTGGATGATTGCTCAAGTGGAGTTGGATTTTATTAGAAGGAAAATTAAAAGTAACATTTACTAGAATATAGTGACACTGCCATTTCTTATCAACAATCATATAAGAGAAATACCATAAACCAACTATTGTGCAAATAATATATACAGACTGATGAGATTGTTTCAAATAAACATGCTACATATGACTAAAATAATAAATTTGTTACTATAATAGTCAACTGTTTCTCTTTTCTCTTTAATCCATGAAAATCAAACCACATTGCATCTTGTAGCCCACCCCATTGTTTAGAGTGAGGTAATGTCATGCTTTAGCTTCTCACTTTCCCTGGCATGTAATCAACCTAGAAACCCAGAAAAAAACCTAACCCATAAACTAAAGTAATAAACCCAAAAAAGTATGAACCTGGAAAAAAATAACCAGCCCGAGCCCTGAAATTGAAAACCAGAAAAAATAGAGAACTGGGTGCTTGGGGAGGAAGAAAAGGAAATGGTGGAGAAGCTGGTGGCTGGGTGGTTGTTGATGTGCTCGGTGAGTCGGTGGCTGCTTAGGTTTAGGAAACTCACTTCCGTTCTCCGTGTGTGTTCTCTTTAAGCCTTTTTAAGCCAGCAAGTATTCCCAAAAAAAAAAAGCCAGCTGTACATGCTTTAAAAGCACTCGCCTAGCAGCGCTCCCCGCCTCACCTACCGGAATCACCTCGCCCCCCCCCCCCCCCCCCCCCCCCCCCCCCCCCCATAGCTAGGCGCCTCAGCGACTGCCTGCCTAAGCGCGCTTTTTAAAACTAAGAATAGAGTTCTACTGAACTTTGAAGGGATAAAGGCATTCATATAATATGAGTTTACCTCACCTTAGGTGGATCCTAATCAATGTTGAATCTGTGTTAAGATCTTATTGGATGTAAATATTTGTGTATTTCTTGTTTGAAAGTGAGACAGGTACTTAGGGAGCAAGGCCTCTAGAAATGACTGAAGGGAATAGAGTCCTTGAGAAGTGATGATATAGCCATATGATATGCATGGTTCTGAGTGTCTGATTTGACTTTGCCCGAGGAAAATCCTGGTCTCTTCGGCTGTTGGTGTAATTGGGCTTAGTCTTCTGTAAAGCTGATAAAAGTCCACTGGTTTTCCTGCATCAATATATGAATTTGACTCTATCTCCTATCATAAGGATAATTTGGACTTGGAAATTCAGAGATATGACTTGCTGCCATGATTATACTACCTTTGCTGTTTTTACATGCTAGGGGTGACATGGGTGTTTGAGCATCAGGCATTAGTTCTTGTTTTGCCCTATATGTGAATATGTAGGATGGAAGAGTGCATTGGATATTCAATAGTTTGGAAGCTGACTACATGGTTATATTTAGTGCCGTAGTCTCTTGTTATATCATCTGTTGTGGTTTATAAATCCTGACAATTTATCTCCACTTTCTTTCTCTGAATTTGAAGCATGTATGACCTTATGTGAAATAGGTGAGCAGATTTTGTCCTGGATGAAGTGAAAATACTGTTTATATGTTGCTCCTTGTGGAATAACAATTTGATGTGCCTAATATTGTGAAGCTATTTGTTTTACTCCCTGCAATGCCAGTCATGTCCCTTTTTTTGGAGAATATACCTCGACTTATTTTTGTTTAAACAATGATAAAAACTATTCCTCTGTCCCCTTTTTTTGGCCCGGTACAAAAGTCTACTTTTTTAAGATACAATGAAAAATCTTTGATGGGACAACCCAAAATGGAAAGTTTTTAAGTAAATGGGGCAATCTTTGGGGGACGAACCAAAATGGAAAATGGGGCCAAAAAAGGGGACATAGGGAGTATATTTATAATTTCATTGTCAATTTAGCTTGTGAACAGTTATTTGTCGTAGTAACTTGAAAGGAGAAAACAAATTTATGTAAAAATGGTGGAACTTTAATTTCTCTAAATATTTTAGTCTGTCAAGAATGTTCTTTCTTCTGTCTTTTGGTAGTAGTTTTTCTATCTGATGTTTGCTAGTCTGATATTTATACATCTAGGCCTGGCTATTTGCAAGATCCCGACTTTGTAAATTTTATGCTATAAATTCTGGTCTTGCTGGAGGGAAGTGGTTGGTTAGTAAAGAAAGGAGAAAACTGATAAATTGGAAAGCATATTTTGTGTGTTTGGTGGATGAGTGAATTTGTTTGCTTATTATTCTGTTCTTTTTTCAGGTTTGAGAGGGAAAGAACATGTCCTTTATGTAGGGCTTTGGTGAAGCCTGCAGATCTCAAGTCGTTTGGTGATGGATCAACAAGTCTATTTTTTCAGTTATTCTGAGCAAGGGTTGTCTCCTTTCTCCTGATTCTCTCAAAGTCTCTTATTTTCTTCTTCTAGTTGTGCACAACATTCCTTGCAAAGGCTAGATCAGCTTTCGCAGTCTTGAGCTCCCGTTAAAGAACTTTTGCCTTGGCAGCTATTGCCATTGCGACCAGTGAACAGTGGCAGGACTAGGATGTAGATAAACCTAGTTCCATCAAGCGCAATATTGACCCGCTCAAGTGCATATGAGAAGAGAACTATATCCTGCAAGACTGAGCACCCTCAGCTCATACTACCTATTGCAGCCACCCTCTCCATTTTTTCTTTAGATTGGTAAAAATGGATCACTTTTGAAGTATTTTTATGCTATATTCTTGCTGTAGGGAAGTGGGGTATAAAGAAAGGAGATCTGTTTATATGTTGTATTAAAAACATCTACTTGTATCTAAGTAGCTCGTAAATCTATAGAGAATCCTTACATAAAACCATGTATACAACTGTGCAATCTCCAGTAATGGAAGTTTTCTAAGAAAACATTGTGCACCCTCTTAGACAGAATGAAATATTTCTTTTCCAGTGATTTTCTTCTGTGGTT
Source organism: Dysphania ambrosioides (assembly GCA_026401315.1). NCBI lineage: Eukaryota > Viridiplantae > Streptophyta > Magnoliopsida > Caryophyllales > Amaranthaceae > Dysphania > Dysphania ambrosioides. The sequence goes on from CM048670.1 coordinate 23,901,735, forward strand.
TCACAGGAGTAGGCTCTGAAAAATTAATATTGCAAATGGTGTGGTGTAAACTAAGCTTTGTTGACAATAGGTCCAATTTAAACTGAACACCCTATGTTATGCTCTCTTCTTCAATTTCTCAATACTGTCTACTCATTTATTTTTTGGCAAATACTGTTAACTTCGTTAAGGACTAGGGTTGTTTTTGAGTGTTAATTGCTTGTTCCGCCTCAAGAGCGTATAAAAGAGATTATCAGGTAGCTAGGGACCCCAGGGTGGCTATGATAATGTTTTGAATACGTGGTGAGATTGTAGATGGTTATGGATTTATGGTATGCTAACATTTGTTCATTGAATCTGGTGGGCTATCGGATGCTTATGTTGGTAACTGAGACTGGTTGTGGACTTATGAATATGTCGAGGATATACTGTGATGGTACCTGAAATGACTGCTGTTACTAGATTAAATAGGTTAGGATTGTGCAACAAACAGCACCTTTCTAGAATAGGTTGGGGTGTCGGGTCCTTGTTACCTTTGTGGCATTTTGCTTGGCTATAGAAACTAACAACTAGACGTCATGGTAGTATTTAGAAACACGGGAAATCAACCTCAAAGGAACATTATTATTTTGTTGGTAGTATTTAGAAACTTGGGCAAAGAACTTAATGTGAAACACCGCCCAATATCTGACCCTTTATATTTGAGTATAAGGATCTTAAGTTGAAAAGAAGTCAGTTCACACAATACAACTGAACTTGAAGAAACAGGAAAAGATCTAAGCATGCTGCTCAAAACTATGATCAAGCATTTAACCTCTTCCCTGCAAAAACTGAAAGGGTTCGAGCCATACCGGATAGATCATAATAAGCCAAAGTATAAGATTAAATACATTATTTAATAAAGGCGAGAAATAGTTGACCCCGCAATCCCTCCCAAACGAATTGATCAAGAAAAGAAAACAGAAACAGAGAAAAAAAAAAAAGCAAAAATTGCAGAACTATGTCCACACATTGGCATCCAACAAGCCTACAGGAGGCAATTATTCTAAGGAGATGAAACCAAGGGGCTTCGTGGAGCTTCATCAGCAATCGGCGTTTCACCATAATAAGAAGCTTTTGTTTCTCTATCAGCAACTAATTGTGATGAACCTGGAACTTCTATGGATTTTATCGTTTCTGGTGGACAGCTGGTTGGGCAAACCATAGGAGACAAGGATGATGATGAGTTGTCATATACCTCTTTTGAAATTTCCTCTGTATGTTCCTTAGTCTCTGGAAAGCTGAGGGAGGAAACTTCTGGGAGTAAACTGAGGGATATTGGTGATGTTGGGGTACCAGAGAGCACCTTGACATCATCAATAGAGAAGGGGTAAACTTCTGTGACTTCTTCATTGCCCTCATCCAAATAGACAACATCCTGCATTGTCAGTTGGTGATATTCAACAATTTCTCTGAGAAATCGATTTTCACGTGCATAAACTGAGTTTTCATGAGCCAGACGGGCCTTCTCAGCCAAAAGAGTTTCCAGCTGTAGTCTTATCTGATCATTGATGAGCAAAAGAAGATTAGGCGTCAATTCTGTCAGGAAAAATAATAGAACATAATATGTGTATTGTCCAAACTTAAGCCACATGCTCTCATATAGATGGAAAATACAAGGTCAGAAACTGAGAGACTGGAAGTGAGTTGAAGAACTAACAAGAAACATATCATGTTAATTTCTATGGTATTGAACCTCTGTTCTACAGAGATGGTAATGATTGATAATTCAAATAATTGAAGGAAATCAAATGTACTAAAGAGAGGATGTGCATAACTCACATGAATTATTCTACAAAAAATATACATCACCATTATCTCGATTTATAACCTTATACGAGGCAAGTTAAATGATCTTCCTAAAGAAAGATCCAGATGGAATACTGAGAAAAAGGGCATACCAGATCATCATCAGCAGGGTTGTCTCCTTTCTCTCGACTCTCTCGAAGTCTCTTATTTTCTTCTTCTAGTTGTTCACAACGTTCCTTTGCAAAGGCTAGATCAGCTTTCACAGTCTTGAGCTCCCGTAGAAGAACTTTTGCCTTGGCAGCAGTTGCCATTGCAACCTGTGAACCAATTAAAATAAAAAGTGATGCTCTCTACCAGCAAGGTAGCAGGACACTAGGACGTAGACAAACCTAGTTCTATTAAACGTAATATTAGACCAGCTAAAGGGTATATGAGAAGAGAACTATATCCTGCAAGACTGAGCACCCTTCAGCTCATACTATCTGATGTAGTCACCCTCTTCATTTTTTCTTTAGATTGATAAAAATGGATCATATTTGATATAAAGACGTTAACTATGACGAGAAATAAAAGAGTACGGAGCTTCAGCAAGGGATATAATCTAATATCTATGGTGATGGTTTGTTAATCCTGCAATAACTAGCGACACACGTAAACATAATTGCCACCTTACGTCGCGAGATGCCTTGAGCTGTGTTTCTTGAATGGATTGAGCAGTTGTCTGCACTGGCTGAAGAACTGGCCGTTGCCATGAAGTGTTCTGTACAACAGTAGCCTGATCTGGAGTATCTGAACCACCTCCTCTTCTACGAAGCTGAATTTTGCGCGTCTCCTGGATAAAATCTGCTGTCCTATTGCGAGTTTCTTGAATAATATCAGCCGTTTTGTGCTCCATGATAGTACGACCTTCCTGTAAAGCGAATAGAAAACACGTTAGGCAGAGAACAAGCAGAGGATGAAAGAAAGAGTTGTGAAAACGTATGAGCAAACCTCAAAAGCATTGCCAAGTGTATCGCCAAAGTTATTAAGGGAAGAAGTGATGGCATCAAAGCGCTTGCGCAATCTAGCATTATCAATTCTTGAGCCACTCTGCGAAGATTAGTGGGATTGGTAAAGCAGGAATGAGATAAAAGAAGTAAAAGCAGTGAATGGGGAGCATGGTCATGACAATTCAGAAACTATGGGTTTCGAATTCCTTGGGAACAGAAGAAGAGCAGTAACCTGATTAGAGGTGGTAGCGGTAGTGGTGGTAGTTGAATCATTCACACGTGGATTGACCTTTGTAGAAGATTGAGTATTTTCCTCATCAAGAATAGATTTGGCCTTCCTGGCAAGGATACCCCAGAACCCATAACTCGGGTCGTCTGAGTCTCTCACAGAATTGCTCTCAGATCCCTACATATAACAGTTTTAACAATCTAAGTATGTTTGAAGTTGAAACAGACTTGTGAAACACTTGGAATTACAAAGCAGCAGAAAAATGTAATTATCTCTAGAATTCAATGTTATTCTACAGAAGAAGTGGGCACTAGGCAGGCTGAACAAATTGAATTGACAGCCAATCTTGATGAATAAAAAAAAAAAGAAAAGAAAAGAATAAAGAGAATTAATAAGAGATCTACTGGGAATATAATAAAAAAAAAAGGGAGTACCTTGGGAAAGGAGAGGGATCGGAAGTGGTCAGAAGAAGAAAGAGGAGGAAAAGCGGTAGCGGTAGTAGAGGGGGATGCGTAGGCAGAATCATAGCCGGAGGAATCACGATGAGCAGCGGAGGCTCGGATGGCACGGGCAGCCAAGGAACCATTTTCATCTCTTTTAAGTTTAAGACCTTTCTTGGTATTGCTGTGATCAGGATGATCATCGTCTTCATCATCATCATCCTTGAAAGTGGATGCCCTGCCCACCCCAGCTCTCCTCCTATACGCCATTCTTGTATCCAATCACCAGAATCTTCAAATTCATTCACAGATGGAAACCCAGCAACAGTGAACAGAAACCCCCCTGCCTGCCACCAACAACAAGAAGCCGCGTTTGATCAAAGTTTTTGGATGAAAAAAGGATACAACACAAAGCTCTTACAGGTTGTAACTAACTCTCCGGACAAGCAACCATACCAACCTTTATTTACTATTTTCCCGGGAGGAATACCATTTTTTGCCAAAGTCAACATCCCCCTTCGGCCCTTCCTTACATCCCCTCCATACGCTTTTTTACATCCTTTTTCATCTACACTTCCAACACTTGGCCATCTTCTGTCTTTCTACATCTAACTTACTAACTTGTCATGCTATGTCATAGCATAATCCACCTATTCAAATTTTGGTCCAAATTTGAATCAAAATCTAACTATACCAGGCTTGATTTGCCCTCTAAAATTTAAGATATAAAACTAACCCGTAGTCAACCTAAAATTTAATCGAAATAAGTTTGATTAGATTAACCTGAATATAAATTCGGCAAGTGGATGGCCTATTTCATAACTTAATAGATTTTAGGAATGTATCATAAAGTTACATATAAAAGGAGGTTAATACTTAATCATGACCTCCTAATTAAGCAAAAAAATTGACATCATATTAAAAGTTAAAATAGATAATTTCAATCACTCATATGATTTTCATAATATTAAAATCTTCATAAAAATCATATGAAATGGTTACTAGTCCAAGTATGTTTAAAATTGTCTGAAAATCAAAAGATATGTAATACATGATTTCAGATCAATTCTTCTAAAATATGCAAAATATAGTAAAAGGTATAATATTCCTCCACTTAAAATACTCAATTCACATGGAGAAATATAAGGATGTTATCGTTGCATGATAACACAAGGCAATAACTAAAACAATTCAACCATAAATACACAACGAAAACACTATGTATACACTTTAAATAAATACTTAATCAAAAGAATAATAATACATAATTTTAAAACCTAAGTATTAAATTCAATATTTAAAATTAAAGAACTGCGAACCATTTCCACTCAAACCCCTTTCATGAAGATTTTCACTATATTGAATGTAATCCTTCATGTTAATACATATCTATATAAATGAATAGGGCAAAGCCAAAACAAAAATAAGATACATATCAATAAAAGTTTAGTACATTCATACACATAATAAATAAAATATTTAATCCATATTTTCCTCTCAAGCATGCTTTAGTTAATAAACCTCCATTTGCTAGAAAAAGCATAACCGAGTTGTTGAAACATTTCAAAGAACACATTTGCATCCAAAGGTATATGACCTAAATCCAATAATAAACCATAGTGCCTAACTAAAAGTCCAATCTCAACAAAGTGAGACTAAAATAGTGGCATAACCAATTTTAATTTAGAACTTCTCACTATGCACACCCCCTAAACTAATAACAACTTTACATACTATATACTTGATGATAGGGCTACATTATGCAAAGTTCGTAGCCTCACAAAAGCCAGCTTCATATTGAGAAGCAAAAATTTCACTAGCCATAGTTTCATCCCAAAAATTAGAAATATTTCCCTAAATAATATAAGGGGAGTTCATCTTAATAAAAATTATATTCCACTTTTATAAATCTATTAACAATTCCAATGAAGTATAAATCATAAATGATTTCAAAGACTATTGAATCAGTCTAATACATTTCCAAATTGCCTACTTAATATTTGGCCAATATAGTACAATAGCGTATAATTTATTTTTCAATTTTATATATTGATAAAATAATTCAAAAAATAATTTTCTAACATCGAAAGCATAAAAAGTGATTCTAAATAAATAAAAAAGCATTCGGTCATAAAGAAATATTATTCTAAAATATAAAAATTCTCCAACAATTTTTAATAATAAAATTATAATTAATAAATTCCTGTATAATTATGTAATCATCAAAAAAGTTAAAAGTACCAATTAAATCGCCAAAATCTAGGCACATCAGTATTAGAAGCTCGAAAAGTATGAAAACATAGTTCATTGAGTCGACCTTCTTAAAAAATTGCTCAGCATAAAATACTTCAATAAACATCCTTCTTCATTCACAAAAAAAAAAAAAAAATACTGATTTCAAAATATTATTAAATCATGCTTTTAGCTTATATTATTATTTACGTGACACAAAGAATGTGAGGCCTCCAAAATTTAATCGGAGGTTTTTTGTTGCTTCGGGTGGAAAAACTTAAAAAAAAACCAAATTTTTTTACTTCGAATAACTAATTAAATATAGGTTTGGATGAAAAAAAAATATAAATCAAATAGTTTTAGGTTAATAAAAATTAATAATAATGAAGATTAACACCCACTCATCTGGTTTAATTAAGGAGCATCAACATTAGGACCAATACTGATCATACAAAGCAATTTAACAAACTAAATTTTTTCCCTTATCCCATTCCTTTACACATTTCACAAAAGAAAAGGTCTCTGTAAATTTCATAACAAAGCAAATAAGAAAATAATGACCTTAATTTCTGTGCTGAATATGGCAGTACCATACAGAAAAATGTCTTCTAATATCAAGATAAGAATATAATATGAACACAAGCTGCAGTCTTCACTGGTAGCCAGTAATTTATGTGTAGCACATACTGGAGGATGAGTAATCATTCAATTACTTCGTTACAGTTGATGCATCATATGTTACTTGTACTACCAATGGCTTCTTTTCCCGTCATTTATAAAGAGGATGGCAATGAAAAGTAGAGAATTTATCCGCGTTCAAAGACATTGAATTTCTTTCAGCAATCGTTTTGGTGTTATGGGTAAAGGAATTGTCACTATGATATTGACCCTCAGTTCTGCTGAACTTACTTAAACTTATTCAAACAGTCTTATTTGTGCTTAAGTTGGTGTCTAACACATTAAATTTACTATATTTTTCAGTTTTCATTCAAATCTTATAGTGAAGAAGATGATGACTGGTCATCTATCTACTGTTTGCATAGTTTAGGTTCAAATCTTGCTATTTTGGAATCTGGCCATAAGGCCAAATATGGGGGCACAATGAACATTGCTAAGAAAATATGATTTTTCATTTGTGTTTTATGTTGCCTTTTGAATGGTTTTGTAAATTGTGAGAATGAGCAATATGTTTCATGTTATTATACAATGTTAGTAATGACAGGAGAAGCCTATGTGTATTGTTGTTTGATTTTCGCTACTTTTCTCATATGCTAAGGAAAAAGTTGACGGTGGGATTAGTGGAGTTGAGCCTAGTCATGCATAAACACCTTGTGTTGGAGTAAAAAGAAAGAGTACAATAGGATAAAAAGGATAACCTCTTTATATGGCTCACTGATCTTTAGCTTTGTTGTGAGATTAAAATTTCGAGTCATTAAGAGAAGTCATGTTAGTGGATTTTTAGTCATTATAAGGTGAGATTGTTGTTGGAGATTTTAATAATTGTCGAATACTGAAATTTAGGTAGTGTAGAGGAGGCTTGATTGAATAAGTTGAAGTACCCTATAACCTTGTCAAAACATTTTTATATTGATTATCATTTCAGAATTGATGTTGCTTGCAGAGTATCAACTGGCCTTATTAGTCATAATAGATAAGAAATATTATGAAGATGTTGGGAATAAATTTAATTGTTGATATGTTGATTTAGTTGTATTATTTGGTATAGGAGAACAATTTGAAAAAAGTCCTTAAAAATAGAGAAAGTGAATACCCGTGCATTTTACTCCAGGTACGTACAAATTATGAAAAACGTTACTTTTAATTAGGAGCATGATTTAGGGCGAAATATAAACTTAGTATTATGTTTAGGGAACCCTTTGAATGAGATTGTTTGGTTATCCATTTACAAGAATTCATGTTCTTTATATTAGGGACATGTTTTGGTATTATTTGTGAGAAATCGTGATTTATTAAATTGGTATTAATTGTTAATTAATCGATGAGGTTGTTTCTTATTACTCTTTCATTACTGATAGTATGATTGGAGTATAGGTAAATTTTATCAAGTCTTAGGGACGAGGGTAGTTGATTTTGTTCAATAGGTTTAACAGTTGAGATTGAAATTAAAAGGTTAAAAATTACAGTATAACAAAGATTGTTTGTGTAACTGTAATATTTGCATATGTGTGCCGTGGTTATTGTGTTTATTGAGTTTAAACAGTAAATCACTTAAAGAGAAAGAGGATAAGCAATAAAACTCTAGGCTAGTGCACGTCTAGAGTATTGACAATCAGGGGTTGAAGTTCACGGGGTATTATCCGTGGCTTTTGTAGGAGGCCGTGTGATCTACGAGTCTCTCTTTTATAAAGTTTTAAACTTAAAATTGGGGTTAATTGAGATCTCATCTAACTATGGTGACAGAGTCACGCCCGTTTACCATCTGGTTTTTTATACTGTATTTTGATGCTCTCTGACGAGAGTGCATGGGTTATTTAAGTATTTGATGTCCACATCAGGACATGGGGGAGACAACCTAGTCTATTACTTAATCCAAGTCATTAATCAATTTATCTGTCAGTTGAGTAAAATGTTGCGTGATACATTTTTACATTTTATAATTATTTATCAGTTCAACTGTTGTACTTTGTAATTTGTATCTACTCCGCTTGCTGATTACGTGTCTTGTGTGTTTTTGGTCATGGATTTCGCCTATAAATGAAACTGTGATGATCCAATACTTACATTTGTATTATTGGAGAGCAGATGATTAACATGTATCTAAACGAGCATTCATGCATGGGCGGGTTTGAGAGGAACATTATTTTAATTTAGATTTCAGAATAAATTATGTTTGTTTGATTTGATTTTAACTTGTTGGATTTGGATTGGAGGTAAACGTTATTTGGAACTCAACATATTCACTGTTAAAAGATGCCATTAAATACCGTGAGTTTTTGACCATTATTTATAATGAAACCCGAGCGACTCCCGATGAAATTATTACTGATTTCCATTGAAATACCGCAATTTACATCCGTGATATTTTAGCAGCATTCGACCATGCAACCAAAATTTTCTCTTATGTTTACGACCCTAACATTGATTTAGTTATATTAGAGTGTGTTAGCGTAGTTAACACTCTTAGCGAGCATTTCAACATCACCCAAATTAGTGATATAATTACTAGTATGCTAAGTAAATGGTACTCCTACTTTAGTGAATTCCTCGTCATATACGGTATAACTGCTATTCTTGATCCCGGGGCCAAGACTGTGGGTTTAGAAAACGTGTTAGAATTTTATTATAATGCTTTAAGTTTACAATAAGATGTGAATGCCTATATAGAAAAATGTAAAAATATTTTAGCTGGTTTATATGATCATTATGCTTCTATTTATGCACCTTCCCAAAATGTATCGTCGTCTAGTGGAAGTTCCGGTATGTGATGGCAGCCAGCACTTGGTAGAATTTTAAAAAAAATCAAAAACACCGGTTTCTTCTTCTTCTTCTTCACTTTATAATATTAATGAATATCTTTCTTACCAACATGAAATCGATGCTAATTTTTCAATTATTGAGTGGTGGCGCGATCACGAACGACAATTTCCCATGCTGGCGAGAATTTCAAAGGATAACCTTGCAATTCCCGCCTCCTCTATTGCTTCCGAGTTTGCTTTTAGTGCAGGTAGACGAGTACTTGACGAGAAGAGAGCCTGCTTATCTCCAAAGAGCATAGAAATATGCGTATGTAAGAAAGATTGGGATCAGGCGGAGCGTAAGACCCAAGGATTGAGGGAGGAGGACAACGACGAAGACGATCCTTGGATGATGATGGACACGAGCGAATCAAGAGACAACCCATCAGGTGAAGGAGGTTCGGGGACTGTCCTTGACTAGGCTAGGCACATGCACCCCTCGAGGTATGTAACATAACTACGTAGGCTTTGATTTGTTTGGGATACATAGGCAACTTAATTTTGAAAATCAATATTTATTTACTTAATTAAATTTTGATTTTCTAAATTAAGTGCAAGCCCTTTCTTCTTCCCCCAACCCCCAAAACATGTTTGATTAAATTTGTTTTATAAAAAGTGAATTAGTTCATTTAGATTTTAATTTACTTAGTTTATTTGCTTTAATAATACGTAAATATGAAATTAGGTAAATATACGTAATTAGTTTAATAATACATAATTATCAAGACAAAAAAATAAAAAATGACGTAATTCGGTTCGGTCATGATTCGATTCTATTCGGTCATAATTCGGTTCGATTTGATCTTGATTCGGTTCATGATTCGGTTCGATTCGGTACCGAATCAACCAACCCCAACCCCAACCTAGAATCGGACCGGTGCGCCCCCTGACCGGTCCGGTCCTGGTTCCCCTATCCTGACCCGGCTCGGTCCCAGGCCCGGCCCAGCCCGCACGGACCGGACTGGGGGCCACCTCTAGTTCTAAATCTCTTTAAATGATCACAAGGGACACCCACTGAAATTATTTTAATTTTTGAACATATACCGAAATCAACCAAAATTTCAAAATTTTGTTATTTCGAACGTTTTTTACTCGATCGTAAAACTCATTTAAATTCCACCCTAGCTTTAATAGGATCAAATTAAGATGCAGAAGTCACTAAAACCATCTAATTTGACTTGAAACATATATTACAACAGTTTATATTTACGTAAAATTAGATCTAAACTACGTGTTTGGAGCCTTTAGAGGTCCAAGATCGATAAAATGTTTGTCTGAAACCTTTTTATATAACCCTAAAGATCTCCAACTGAAATTATTTTTTGAACTTTTCAAGAATTATCAGAAATCGGTGTTTTATAATATTCAAAATTACGTTATTTTTTATGTTTTTAAAGTCAGTTGGGATTTTTTTTCAAATTTTTACCCAAGTTTTAACATGGTCATACTAGCCCGTATGAATCATTATACCATCTAATTTGACTTGAAACATCAATGACAACTGTTTCTAATATACCTACATTTGGATTCAAAATACCTTTTTGAAACCTTTAGAAGTGTAGGGTAAATAAATTGTTTATCCTAAACCTCTTTAAATAACCACGAGGGACACCCAATGAAATTTTTCAATTTTTGAAAATCTATTGGAATAACCCAAAACTGGTGTATTATAACCTTTAAAATTTTGACATTTCGAATGTTTTTATACTCGATCATAGAAATCTTTAAAAAATTTTACCCTACCTTTAACAAGATCAAATTAGGCCACATGAATCCCTAAAACCATCCAATTTTTTGTCTGAAACCTCTTTGTACGACCCTAAGCAACTCCTTTAAATTTTTACCCAAGTTATAACATGGTCATATTAGCACCCAAAAGTCATTAGAATCAACTAATTTGACTTGAAACATCAATTACAATCGTTTCTAATATGCGTACAATTGTATTCTAAATACCTTTTTGAATCCTTTACAGGAATAAGAATACTAAATTGTTTGTTCCAAACCTCTTTAAATGACCATAGGGGACACCCGCTGACATTATTTAAATTTTCAAAAATCTAAAAAAATTACCTGATATCGGTGTATATATAACCTTCAAAATTTCATCATTTCAGAAGTTTTTAAATTTGGTCGTAGAACTCCTTTAAATTTTAACCCTAATTTTAACAATATTGATTAAATTACGCCACATGAGTCACTAATACCATCTAATTTGACTTGAACATCTATTACAAAGGTTTATATTTTATGTATATTTGGATCCAAAATAAGTGTTTGGTGTTCTAACATAAATAAAATGTTTGTCTGAAACCTCTTTATATGACCCTAGGGAACTCCCACAAAAATTATTTTTATTTTTGTAAATTTTCAAAAATTATTAGAAATCGGTATATTATAACAGGGTAAAATTCAGATTTTTTGAAGTTAGTCTTGGAACTTCTTTAAATTTTTATCCAAGTTATAACAGGGTCAAATTAGCTTGTAGAAGTCATTAGAACCATATAATTTGACTTTAAACATCAATTACAGTTGTTCTAATATACTTGCTATTGGACTCTAAATACCTTTTCGAAGCCTTTGGAGGTCTAGGTATAATAAATTGTTTATAAATGACCTCTTTAAATGACCATAGGGGACACTCACTAAAATTATTTTAATTTTTGAAAATATCCAGAAATCACCCAAAAATTTAGTGTATTTATAACCTTTAAAATTTCGTTATTTCGGACGTTTTTAAACTCGATCATAGAATTAATCTAAATTCTTACCCTAGCTTTATCATGATCAAATTAAGCCACAAAAGTTACTAAAACCATCTAATTTGACCTGACATATCTCTTACAATAGATCCAAACTATGTAAAATTAGATCCAAACTACGTGTTTGGGCCTTTACAGGTCCAAGATCGATAAAATATTTGTTCGAAACCTTTTTATATAACCCAAAGGAACTTCAACTGAATTTTTTATTTTTTTTTTGAAAATTTTCAAGAATTATCATAAATCAGTGTGTTATAATCTTCAAAATTACGTCATTTTTTATGTTATTGAATTTAGTTGCGAATTTTTTTTAAAATTTTTACCCAAGTTTTAACATGGTTATATTACAACGCATGAGCTAATAGAACCATCTAATTTGACTTGAAATATAAATTACAATCGATTCTAATATACCAACATTTGGATTCAAACTACCTTTTTGAATCCTTTGAAAGTGTAGGGTAAATAAATTATTTGTCCAAAATCTATTTTATGACCATAGGGGACACCTAATGAAATTTTTCATGCAATTTTTGAAAATCTATCGGAATTATCCGAAACCACTGTATTATAACCTTCAAAATTTTGAAATTTCGGATGTTTTTGAACTCAATTGTAGAACTCATTTTAATTTTTATCCTAGCTTTAACAAGATCAAATTAGGCCACATGAATCACTAGAAATGTAATACCCCGTATTTTAGAAATTATTTAAAAATATTATATGTTATGTTATATTTAAAACTAAATGTACATTATATATTAACATTTTAAATAAAATTATTTTAAGAATGTTTTAGTGCAATTTAATAATTTAAAAAGTATTTTGACCCAATTATAATTATAAAAAACTATTTATATATTATATTTTATAATCTTATTAAGAAAATTATTTAATTTCATAAATAAGTATTTAATTCCTCAATTATTGAATTAAATTCCCAAAAAGCCCTCCAAATATCCCAAAAAAATCCCAAGTCTCCACTTTTATTCTACAATATTATAGAATATTTTAAAATATTATTCTTAGAAAAAAAATCAGTTAAGATATTTATAAAGATTATTTTTTAATTTAAAACCGATATATTAAGAATTGGATATATTTACCCAAAAAAACTAAAAATAAAAATAAAATAAAATTTGTCCATATCTAATCATGGCAAGTTTCCATGATTAGAATTTAAAAAAATTTAATTAAAATTATTATTATATTAATTTTATCCTAGTTTAAAGGATAGTTTTAGTTGAAAAGATAGTTTTAATTTAGTAAATAAATTCTAACCTTATCATATCCTTTTTCTATGATTGATATTTCAAGAAAAAAATATTATAAAATTTTATCTTTTTTAACTAATTCTAATTGGTTTCTTTTGAATTAATTTTTTTTAATTGGTTAAACTATTTAATAATTAAATTATTTTAAAAATAAAAGATTTTTCTAAAAATTTAGAGGATAATTATCATTTTAAATTTAAACTTATCTTTTAGTATTTTTAAATCCTAAAAATCATAATCTCTACTATAAATATACCCTTTAAACTCACGTAATTTTTCACACAAAAATTATTAAACCCTTTTTACTTCTCTCAAACTTTCACCCTCTTTATAGTCTCTCTCTTCATCCCTTCGGCCACCTTGCACCACCAACAACCACTAACCACCGTGAGCCTCCTCTTTTCTCTAACTATTTTAATTGTTTTACAAATTTTTTAATTCTTAAAACTATTTCTAGATTTAATTAAAGTTTTAATATTTTATGCATATTATTGTGTTGCATTATGTTGATTAGTTCATGTTAATTGATAGGAATATCATCTTGAAGTTTTGTAGGAAGTTTCTAGGAAGTACTACAATTTAAGGTATGTATATGTGTTAAATATTTTTATATGCAATTAAATATTTTGTTGAATTATATTATATTATGATATTTTTATTATGTAAATAAATTATAATTTAAATTTTAGCCATGCACCATTTATATATATATATATATATATGTATATATATGGTTATTTATTTGAAATTTCGATTTAAAAAAAAGTGATGATATACATTTATCTTATTTTATTTAATATGTATCATGTTTTAAAAGGGTCGAATGGTATTCGATATTTAATAATTTTCAATGAGCTTTAATAATTAAAATAATGTATTTTTATTTAAAGGAGTTATAAAAGGAGAGTTATTATTATTATTATACATTACCACTTGATTTCATAATCAAGAAGGGTTCATGCTTATTATTATTATACATTATCTCTTGATTTCATAATCAAGAAGGGTTCGTGCTTCAAAGTCCACTTGTTGGCAACTAAAAGAAAACTCCAAGGATAGATCCGTGATGGGATAACTAACTTGGGGGTGTGCACACTTAGGAACAAGGAGGGGATATAAGAAGCGAAAATTGTTTTTATTAAGTGTTTTAATAATTTCATTTATATTGGATTATTATAAAGGAAGGTTTGAAATTTATTAATATATAAGAAGGCAAGTTTGAAATAAAGGAATTTAAAAGTCAAAGTATTTTTTTAGCATGTATACGTACACAGTGTTTTTACACTGATACATATTTTCCTATTTATTTTGGTTCGCCCTACTTATCATTTATGGTGAGTAGGTTTGGAGGAATAAATGTGTATGAGAGCACTACATCAAGGGGCACATACTAGTTGGAGTTTTCATAATTTTTCTTAATCAAATTTTATACCTTTGGATAATCAAAATTATAATTATTTTTTTTATAAATAAATCAAGTTTTTCTTTCGCTGCAATATAGTAATTAGTTAGCACAGCCGAAGCATGGTAACAAGTGGCGGTAATACCCCTAAGTTACTAAAATTACTATCATTAGTATTATGTTAGTAATTTGTAGGTGTTACAAAGTGGTATCAATTTTCAGGTTATAAAAGATTAAAAATTGGAAATAATAAACTTGTGGGTAGTCATAGCAATGGGAATATAGGATAGAGTTTCGCATTCTCATGCATAAAATAAAGTATTTTCATAAAAATTATTTTGGTTTTGGAAAGATGGAAATGTTGGTGATCAACTGTAACAATCTCTGTCTAAGGAAGGTTTAACTAACCTGGGGGAGTGTTCCGTTAAGTATTGGTTTTTGGCTAGGAAAGGCTCTCGTTAATGTCGTACGTAACTTACCTGGGAAATTATTGGCTTGATTTACCCGCATAAAAGTCAAGTACACTATTTAAAGTTTCGAAAATAAAATAGTTGCAAAATAAAATTTTTTTATGCATACTTAAGTACAATCAAGTAAGGTCGAATTAAATGACCAATTTGGATTACTTGTTGTAAATTTAGGTTATAAACTTTATCAAGGATAGGAGAAAGTATGTTTCATGTGAATAAATTAAGAAAGTGTGAATTATGTGATTAAATGTATCCAATTTTTCATATGCCTATCTATAGTCAAGTAAAGCCAAGTATTTTAGTCGAGAAGTTCGTTACATGCAAAAATTTATTTGAATAAAGTGAATGTTTGTTCTAGGATTTATATGTTTTAAAGTGTTTGAATATGAATTCAACATGATTATTTGATCATTCAGGCATTATGTCGAGTCGAATGCTTAATCGAAATTCTCGAACCACCCGAAATGGCCTTAGGAGAACAGTCAAGCACCTAACTGCTTTAACTTAGTCTCCAGCTCAAGTAATGACTAATCAACTGAATAGACAGCCAGAAAATGACACTTTTGGAGAGATCTTCAAAAGAATTTCAAGTAGCAAACCTTCGAGTTATAACGGAAAAGAAGACCCATCTAGCCTAGAAAACTGGATTAGGGAGTTTGATAAGCTGTTTGATGCTGTAAATTGTCCCAAGAATATGAAATTTAATAGTGCAGTCCTTTACCTTAAGGAAGAAGCTGACTTGTGGTGGTCTCAATCTAAGGAAATCATTGAAAGAACTCCTGATTTTGGGTGGTCAATCTTCAAAGAAGCCCTTAGAAGTAAGTTCTATCTGCCTTACCTTAAGAAACAAAAGTGCATGGAATTTACAAACCTTAGAATGGGATGCATGATCGTTAATGAATATTATACTAAGTTTATTAAACTTATGAGATTTTCTCCAGAGATAGTCCCAACCAAAGCCATGAAAGCGCAGAGATTTGAACAAGGCCTAACCTTAACCTTGCAAAGGAGGGGTCACTTTTGAAACCTTAGATGAGGTGTATGGGAGACCTGCTCACTTGTATGGGATTAGGGGAAGATAATTAGAGAACCAAGTCTTAGGGGAAAAGAGAAAGGGAAATAAAAACTTCTATGGAGGTGATAAAAGAGCTAGAACCAATAGGAATTTTCAAGGGAAAAGATACTTTAAGGGAAACCTTGGAAAGGAAAGAGAAAACCAAGGGGAGGGTGAGAAGCCTAAGAAATTTTTCCATTGCAAGAGGTGTGACAAAAATCACCCCGGGAGGGACTGCGAAGGAAACCATGTAACCTGTTGTTTTTGTAAAAAATTGGGACATCGAGAGTATGAATGTTATAAAAAGACTTATGGCGGCCCTAGTGTCCCTACCCAAAATGGGAATCTTCCTCAAAATGGTCAGCCTAGTTCAATCCAACTAAACAAGAATCCTAAACTTGCGTTAGGTGCAAATTACAATCCTCCTAAAGGCCGAGTGTTTGTTATGAATAGCCGTGAGGCTAGATATACTTCTGAAGTAGTAGCTGGTACTTTCTCGATCTGCAATTTGCCTGCAAAATTTCTTATATTTTTATTCAGGAGCATCTCATTCATTCATTTCTAAGAATTTAGTAGGAAGTCTAAAGTTAGTAGAGTTATAATCCATTTTAATAGACATGGCTTTATCGTCCGAGAAAGTTATGAGTTGTATTAAGTTACATTCTAAAATACCTATAGTAATTTTAGGAATTGAATTCTCATAAGACTTAATAGAATTTGAAATGGGTGACTTAGATGTGATATTGGGTATGGATTGAAAATTATTTCAGTCTTTCAAATAAAGAAATATGTGCAGAAAGGCTATCATTTATACCTAAGTAGTGTTCAAGAAATTCGGGAAGGAGAAAATGGAAATAAGCAAGAGATAGCAGCTGTTTGTGAATTTTCGAATATTTTTCCAAAAGATATTTTAGTAATGCCTCTACTTAAAGATGTCAAGTTTACCATAGATCTAGTGCTTAGAACCAAACCGATCTCTAAGGCCAGTATAGGATGGTACCGACTAAATTGAAACTGTTAAAGACTCGATTGGATAATCTGTTAGATAAAGGCTATATTAGGCCTAGTTGTATTAAGTTTCATTCTAAAATACCTATAGTAATTTCAGGAATTGAATTCTCATAAGACTTAATAGAATTTGAAATGGGTGACTTAGATGTGATCTTGGGTATGGATTGAAAATTATTTCAGTCTTTCAAATAAAGAAATATGTGCAGAAGGGCTATCGTTTATACCTAAGTAGTGTTCAAGAAATTCGGGAAGGAGAAAATGGAAATAAGTAAGAGATTTCAGTTGTTTGTGAATTTTCGAATACTTTTCCAAAAGATATTTTAGTAATGCCTCTACTTAAAGATGTCGAGTTTACCATAGATCTAGTGCCTAGAACCGAACCGATCTCTAAGGCCCGTATAGGATGGTACCAGCTAAATTGAAACTGTTAAAGACTCGATTAGATGATCTGTTAGATAAAGGCTATATTAGGCCTAGTTTGTCACCTTGGTGAGCCCAAGTGTTGTTTGTCAAGAAGAAAGATGGAAGTCTGAGGTTATACATTGATTATAGAGAATTGAAATAATAAATACCCACTTTCAAGGATAAGGATGACCACGAAGAACATTTTTGGGACATCTGATATCTAAGGAAGATGTTTTTATGGATCCAGCAAAGATTAAAGCACTAAGTGAATGGCCAACACTAAAGAGTGTATCAGATATTCAAAGTTTCTTGGGATTAACAGGCTATTATCAACAATTTGTGAAGGACTTTTCGAATATATCTAGACCCATGGCCAGCCTTAAGAAAAGGTGTGTAGGTTTATGTGGACTCCGGAGTGTGAAGAGACATTTCAAACCTTAAAAGATAAGTTAACATTGGTACCAGTCTTAGTCTTACCAGATAGGAATAATAAATATGAGGTCTATAGTGACACATCCAAGTTTGGGTTAGGTTGTGTATTGATGCAAAAAATGAAGGATTATAGCCTATGCCTCTAGGCAATTGAAAACGTATGAGGTTAATTATCCGACTCATGATTTGGAGCTAGCAACAATAGTTTTTGCCTTGAAAATTTAGAGACATTATCTTTACGAAGTAACTTGTAAGATCTATATTAATCATAAGAGTTTAAAGTACATTTTCACCTATAAGGAGTTAAATATGAGGCAAAGGAGACGGTTAGAACTTATCAAAGATTATGATTTGGAGATTCAATATCATGAAGGGAAAAGCAATGTTGTGGCAGATGAATTAAGTAGGAAGTCAAACCATTCGGGAAATGCAATGATTTTACCTGATCAGTTATGTATAGAATTCTAGAAAATGAATTTAGAGGTAGTGGAACAAGGAGTATAAGATGTGTTAATGTTATTGAAATCTAGCCATCTATTTATGATGACATTCGAGAAAGCCAAGCGAAAGATGAAAAATTGGAAAACATTAAAGAAAAAAATCCGGAAAGGACATACCCTAGACTTTACAATCACTGATTAGGAAGATTGTGTGTTCCATACAATACAGGAGATATAAAGAATAGATTAATGGAAGAAGCTCATAGTTCACCTTACTCTATACATCCTGTAGGAGATAAGTTGTACAAGGACATGAAGAAAACATTTTGGTGGCCAACCATGAAAAAGTAAGTAGTCAAATTTGTGGTTATATGTCTTACTTGTCATAAGGTAAAGAATGAGCATAAGAGTTTGCAAGGTAAAGTTCAACCATTGAAAGTTCCTAGTTGGAAATGGGATTCGATATTGATAGAGTTTGTAGAAACTCTGCCTAGAACAAAGGCCGGTAATGATACTATTTCAGTGGTTGGGGATAGACTCATAAAGACTATCGTTTTCATACCCATGAAAAGCACCTAGACAATGAACCGATTAGGAAAAGCATATATGAAATTTGTGGTAAAGTATCATAAACCTTGGAAGATATGTTAAGAGAATGTGTGATATCAAGGGTCGTGAGCTTTTCCTACAATAATAGTTATCATGCCAGTAGTGGAATGACACCTTTTGAGGAACTTTATGAAAGAAAGTGTAGGAGTCTGGTGTGTTATAATGATATAATTGAAACTATAATGCTTTATGGAAGAAAGTGTAGGATTTGGACCTGCCTAATGAACTAGAGAGAGTGCACAACGTATTTAACATTTAGAGGATAATTATCATTTTAAATTTAAAGTTATCTTTTAGTATTTTTAAATCCTAAAATTTATCCTAATTTCTACTATAAATAGACCCTTTAAAATTACATAGTTCTTCACACAAAAATTATTAAACCCTTTTTATTTCTCTCAAACTTTCACCCTCTCTCTAGTCTCTCTCTTCATCCCTTCGGCCACCTTGCACCACCAACAACCACCAACCGCCGTGAGCCTCCTCTTTTCTCTAACTATTTTAATTGTTTTACAAATTGTTTAGTTCTTAAAACTATTTCTAAATTTAATTAAAGTTTTTATATTTTATGCATATTATTGTGTTGCATTATGTTGATTAGTTTATGTTAATTGATAGGAATATCATCTTGAAGTTTAGTAGGAAGTTTCTAGGAAATACTACAATTTAAGGTACGTATATATGTTAAATCTTTTTATGTGCAATTAAATATTTTTTTGAATTATATTATATTAAGATATTTTTATTATGTAAATAAATTATAATTTAAATTTTAGCCATGCACCATTTTTTATATATGTATATATATGGTTATTTATTTGAAATTCCGATTTTAAAAAAAAGTGATGATATATATTTATCTTATTTTATTTAATATGTATCATGTTTCAAAAGGGACTAATGACATTCGATATTTAATAATTTTCAATGAACTTTAATAATTAAAATAAGGTATTTTTATTTAAAGGAGTTATAAAATGAGAGTTATTATTATTATTATATATTACCACTTGATTTCATAATCAAGAAGGGTTCATGCTTCAAAGTCCACTTATTGGCAAATAAAAGGAAACTCCAAGGATAGATCCGTGATGGGATAACTAACTTGGGGGGATGCACATTTAGGATCAAGGAGGGGATATAAGAAGAGGAAATTATTTTTATTAAGTGTTTTAATAATTTCATTTGTATTGGATTATTATAAAGAAAGGTTTGAAGTTTATTAATATATATAAGAAGGCAAGTTTGAAATAAAGGAATTAAAAAAATCAAAGTATTTCTTTTAGCATATATACGTACACAATGTTTTTACACTGACACGTATTTTCCTATGATAATTAATTTTTTATAAATAAATCAAGTTTTTCTTCCGTTGCAATATAGTAATTAGATAGCACAGCCGAAGCATGATAACACATGGTAATAATACCCCTAAGTTACTAAAATTATTATCATTATTATTATGTTAGTAATTTGGGGGTGTTACAAGAACGTCCGTGTAATTTGACTTGAAATGGCTATTACAAAGGATTATAATTTACGTATAATTGGATCCAAAATACGTGTTTGGGGCCTTTGGAAGTCCAACATAATAAAATATTTATCTGAAACCTTTTTTATGACCCTAGGGAACTCCCACTAAATTTATTTTTATTTTTGAAAAATTTAAAAAATTACTAGAAGTCGGTGAATTATATCTTAGAAATTACGTTAATTCAGATGTTTTTGAAGTCGTTTGTAAAACTCCTTTAAATTTTTAAACATGTTATAACAGGGTCATATTAGCCTATAAAAGTCATTAGAACCATCTAATTTAACTTTAAACATCAATTACAACTGTTTGTAATGTACTTACAATTGGATTTTAAATACCTTTTTAAGCCTTTTGAGGTCTAGGTATAATTAATTGTTTGTTCTAGACCTTTTCAAATGACCACAAGGGACACTCATTGAAATTATTTCAATTTTTAAAAATATACAAAAATTAACCAAAATTGGTGTATTATAACCTTCAAAATTTCGTTATTTCGGACGATTTTGAACTCGGTCGTAGAACTCATTTAAATTCTTACTTTAGCTTTCAAATTAAGCCACAGAATTCACTAAACCATACAATTTGACTTGAAATATCTATTAAAATAGTTTATAATTTGGATCCAAATTACATGTTTGGGGCCTTTAGAGGTCCAAGATGAATAAATTTTCGTCATTTCGGATATTTTTAAACTATGTCGTATCCTTTAAATTTTTACCCTTTCTTCAATAAGATCAAATTAGGGCACATAAGTTATTAGAACCTTCTAATTTGACTTGAAAAATCTATTATAATAGTTTATAATTTACCTACAATTAGATCCAAACTACGTATTTGGGGCCTTTGGAGATACAAAATAAATAAAATGTTTGTCCAAAACCTCTTCATATTACCTTAAGGAACTTCCATTGAATTTTTTTTTTAAATTTTCAATAATTAATAGAAATTGGTTTATTATAATTTTCGAAATTACATTATTTTTTATGCTTTTGAATTTTTAAAGTCGGTCGTGCAACTTCTTAAAATTTTTACCCAAGTTTTAATAGAGTCAAATTATCCCTCATGAGTCATTAGAACCATATAACTGGATTTGAAATATCAATCAACTATTTTTAATATACGTACAATTGGATTCTAAAGACGTTTTTGAAACCTTTGGAGGTTTAGGATAAATTGTTTGCTCTAAACCTTTTTAAATGACTACATGTGACACCCACTTATATTATTTCAATTTTTGAAAAATCAACTGGAATAAATCGAAATCTATGTTATTTAATCATTTCAGAAATTTTTATACTCAGTCTTATGACTCCGCTAAAAATTTACCCTTGATTTAACATGTTAAAATTAGGTCACAGGAGTCACCAGAACCATCTACTTTGACTTGAAGCATCTATTACAACAATTTACAACTTACGTACAATTAGATCCAAAATAGGTGTTTGGGGCCTTTAGAGTTCCAAGATAAATAAAATTTTTGTCCGATACGTCTTTATATGACCCTAGGGAACTCCCATTGAAATTAGTTTATTTTTGAAAATATGTAATAATTATCAGAAACCAGTGTATTGTCATAAGAACCATCTAATTTGACTTGAAACATTTATGACTAGAAGGGACTCTTACTTAAACAATTCCAATTTTTAAAAATCTAACAAAATTACCCGAAATCGATGTATTAACTAGAGGAAAAAATCACATATTCTACATATCACATGCTCCGGTTTCTTTGTGTAATGAAGCATACATTTTTTTGAATTATATTAAAAAGGATAATATGCTCCGGGCTTCTGTGAACCGAATCATAAAGTCAACAATATGCTTCGGTTTGAGCTGCAGCATAAAATCTTTTGCAATATGCTCCTATTAAATTTGCTTCGGGTCAAAACCGGAGCATAAAGCCTTAAAAAACCGCAGCATAAGATGTTTTTTCCACTAGTGATTATACCTTCAAAATTTAGTAATTTTGGACATTTTATAACTCGGTCGTATAACTTCTTTTAATTTTTACCCTATCTTCAAAATGATCAAATTAGGCCACGAGAGTGATTAAAACCATTTAAATTTACTTGAAAAACATCTATTACAATTGTTTATAATTTAAGTACAATTGGACCTAAAATACGTGTTTGGGGCCTTTGGAGGTCCAACATGAATAAAATATTTTTTTCTGAATTCTCTTTATATGACCCTTGATGACACACACTTAAAATTATTTTTATTTTTGAAAATTTTCAAGAATTACTAGTAATCGGTGTATATCTTTAAAATTACGTCAATTCAGATTTTTTGAAGTCGGTAGCGGATCTCCTTTAAATTTTTACCAAAGTTATAACATGGTCATATTAGCCTGCAAAAGTCATTAAAACCATCTTATTTGACTTTAAACATCAATTATAGCGATGTCTAATATACCTACAATTGGATTCTAAATTCATTTTTGAATCCTTTTGAGGTATAGGATAAATAAATTGTTTATTCTCAACCTCTTCGAATGACCAAAGGACATTCCTACTAAAATTATTTTAATTTTTGAAAATCTATCGAAATTACTCGAAATCGGTGTATAACCTTAAAAACTTTGTCATTTCAGATATTTTTAATCTCGCTCGTAGAACTCCATTAAATTTTTACCCTATCTTTAACATGATCAAATTAAGCCACATAAGTCATTAGAACCATCTAATTTTATTTGAACATCTATTACAATAGTTTATAATTTACGTACAATTGGATTCAAAATACATGTTTGGGGCGTTTGGAGGTCCAACATAATTAAAATATTTGTTCAAAACCTCTTTATATGACCCTAGAGGGCTCCCACTTAAATTATTTTAATTTTTTGAAAATTTTCAAGTATTAACATAATCTTCAAAATTATGTCATTTCATATGTTTTAGAAGTTGGTCGTTGAATTCTTTTAAATATTTACCTAAGTTATAAGACTTATGACAAGGTCTTTTTAGTTCGCATAAGTCATTAGAACTATCTAATTTAACTTTAAACATCAATTACAACTGTTTCTAATATATCTACAATTGAATTTGAAATACCTTTTGAATCCTTTAGAGGTCTGGATATATTAAATTGTTTGTTCTAAACCTCTGTAAATGATCACAGGGGATATGGACAGAAATTATTTCAATTTTGAAAATTTACCGAAATCAACCTGAATCGGTGTATGAACTTGTAAATTTCGTTATTTTGAAAATTTTTAAACACGATCTTAGACCTCATTCAAATTTTTACCCTAGCTTTAATAGGGTCAAATTAAGCCACATGAGTCATTAGAACCACCTAATTTGACTTTAAATGTCTATTACAACAGTTAATAATTTACATACAATTGGGTCCAAAATACGTGTTTAGGGCCTTTGAAGGTCCGACATAATTAAAATGTTTGTCCGAAACCTATTAATATTACCCTAGGGGACTCCCACTGAAACTTTTTGTAATTTTTGAAAATTTATAACTATTTAAAGTAATCAGTGTATTATAATATTCAAAATTACGTCATTATAGATGTTCTCAAAGTCGATCATGAAATTCCTTAAAATTTTTACCCATATTTTAACAGGGTCATATTATTCCACATGAGTCATTAAAATGATCTAATTTGATTTGAAACATCAATTACAACTGTTTTTAATATAGCTACAATTGGATTCAAAATACTTTTTTTTGAATCCTTTGGAGGTCTAGAAATGACCAAGGGGTACAACCATTGAAAATATTTTAATTTTTGAAAATCTATCGAAACTACGTGTTTGGGCCTTTGGAGATCCTAGATAAATAAAAGTTTTTTACCGAAACCTTTTTATTTGACCGAAGGAAACTCCCGCTGAATTTGTTTTTAAATTTTCAATAATTACTACAAATCGGTGTATTATAATCTTTAAAATTATGATCGTTTTGATGTTTTTTAAGTTGGCTGCGGAATTTCTTTAAATTCTTTACTAAGTTATAATAGGATCATATTAGATTGCATTAGTCATTTGAACCATCTACTTTGACTTAAAACATCAATTACACATGTTTCTAATATACCTATAATTGGATTTTAAAGACGTTATTTAAGCCTTTGGAGGTCTAGGATAAATAAACTATTTGTTCTAAACCACTTTAGATGAGCATAAAGGACACATCCTGAAAGTATTTCAATTTTTAAAAATCGACCGAAATTACCTGAAAACGGTGTATCAAACATTTAAAAGTTAGTTATATTGAACGTTTTTAAACTCAGTCGTAAAACTTCTTTAATATTTTACCCTTACTTTAAAATGGTCAAATTAGGTCATAAGAGGCATTAAAACCTTTTAATTTGACTTGAAACATCTATTATGCTAGTTATAATTTATGTACAATTTGATCCAATATAAGTGTTTGGAGCCTTTGGAGGTCCAAGATAAAGAAAATGTTTGCCTAAAACCGTTTTGTATGACCCTAGGGCTCTTCCACTGATTTCCTTTTTTGAAAATTTTCAAAAATTACCGAAAGCTGGTGTATAATCTGTAAAATTACGTTAGTTTAGATGTTTTTGAAATTGTTCTCAGATTTCCTATAAATTTTTACCTAAGTTGTAACAAGGATACTAGCTCATAGAAATCCTTAGAACCATCTAATTTGACTTGAAATATCAATTACAATCGTTTCTAATATTCTTTCAATTGGATTTTGAATACCTTTTTGAATTCTTTGTAGGTCTAGGATAAATAAATTGTTTATTCTAAACCTCTTTAAAAGACTAGAAGGGACTCCCACTAAAACTATTTCAATATTGAAAATCTACTATACATACTAGGTCATTTTGGATGTTTTTATACCAGGTCATATTTTGTTAGTTTCCGATATGTCAAAAAAAACTAAGTCTTAGAATGGTCAAAATTAGGTCATAGGAGTCATTAGAACCATCTAAATATATTCGAAATATTTATTACAACAGTTTATAATTTATGTACAATTGTATCCAAAATACGTGCTTGGGCCTTTTAGATGTCCAACATAAATAAAATGTTTGTCTGAAATCTCTTTATATAACCCTAGGTTACACCTACTTCAATTATTTATATTTTTGAAAATTTTTAAGAATTACTTGAAATCAGTGTATTATAATCTTTAAAATTACGTCATTTCAATTGTTTTAGAAATCGGTTGCAGAATTCCTTTAAATATTTACCAAAGTTATAATAGGATCACATTCGCCTGCAAAAGTCATTAGAATCATCTAGGTTGACTTGAAACATCAATTACAATCGTTTCTAATATATCTACAATTGAATTCAAAATACCTTTTTAAAGAATTTCGATTTCTAGGAATAATAAATTCATTATTCTAAACCTCTTTTAATTACCATAGGGTAAACCCGCTAAAATTATTTCAGTTTTAAATAATTATTATAACCTTCAAAATTTAGTCATTTTGAAACTTTTCAAACTCGGTCGTTGAACATCTTTAGTTTTACCCTAGCTTTAACAACATCAAATTAGGGCACAGGAGTAATTGTGAACTATCTAATTTGACTTAAAACATATATTACAAAGGTTTATAATTTACTTATAATTGGATCCAAAATATGTGTTTGGGGATTTTGGAAGTCCAAAATAAATGAAATGTTTGTCCGAAAACTTTATATAAGACCCTAGGGAACTCTCACTGAAATTATTTTTACTCAAAAATTTTCAAGAATTATCAGAAATCGGTGCATTATTATCTTCAAAATTATGTTAGTTTAAATGTTTTTGAAATAAATCGCGAAATTCCTTTAAATATTTACCCAAATTATAACAAGGTCATATTAGCCCACTAGAGTCATAAGAATCATCTAATTTAATTTGAAACATCAAATACAATTGTTTATAATATGTCAACGATTGGATTCTAAGTACCTTTTTGAATCCTTTGGAGGTATAAGATAAATAAATTGTTTATTATAA
Source organism: Dysphania ambrosioides (assembly GCA_026401315.1). NCBI lineage: Eukaryota > Viridiplantae > Streptophyta > Magnoliopsida > Caryophyllales > Amaranthaceae > Dysphania > Dysphania ambrosioides. The sequence continues at coordinate 23,928,195 of CM048670.1, forward strand.
ACCTCTTTAAATGACAAGAAGGGACTCCTACTAAAATATTTCAATTTTTTAAAATCTAATGGAATTACCCGAAATCAGTGCATTGTAACCTTAAAATTTTTGTCATTTTAGACCTTTTATAACTCGATCGTAGAACTCCTTTTAATTTTTACCTTATCTTCAAAAGGATCAAATCAGGCCACGAGAGTCATTAGAACCATCTAAATTTAGTTGAAACATTATTTAATACAATAGATTATAATTTACGTACAATTGGATCCAATATATGTGTTTGGGGCCTTTGGAGGCCCAACATAAATAAAATATTTGTCCAAAATCTCTTTATTTGACCTTAGCGGATTCCCACTTTAATTATTTTTTATTTATGAAAAGTTTTAAGAATTACTAGAAATTAGTGAATTATATTCTTCAAAATTACGTAATTTTAGATAATTTAGAAGTCGACCGCGGAACTCTTTTAAATTTATACCCAAGTTATAACAGGGTCATATTAGCCCATAGAAATCATTAGAACCATCTAATTTGACTTTAAACATCAATTACAACCATCTAATATACTTATAATTGAATTCTAAATACCCTTTTGAAGCCTTTTGAGGTCTAGGTATGATAAATTGTTTGTTCTAAACCTCTTTAAATAACCACCGGGGGATACCAATTGAAATTATTTCAATTTTTATTTATTTGTTTTAATAAAATGTTATAATAAACCACTTTAAATGATCAAGTATAAATTATTTTTATTTTGGAAAATTCTCAAGAATTACTAAAAATCGGTGTATTATAATTTTTAAAATTGCGTCAATTTAGATGTTTTTGTCGGTCACAGATTTCATTTAAATTTTTACCCAAATTATAACAGGGTCATATTAGCCTGCAAAAGTAATTAAAACCATCTAATTTGACTTAAATATCAATTATAGCCATTTCTAATATACCTACAATTAGATTCTTAATTCTTTTTTTGAATCCTTTAGAGGTCTAGGAATAATAAATTGTTTATTCTAAACCTCTTCAAATAACCACTGGGGACACCCACTGCAACTATTTTAATTTTTGAAAATCTACCAAAATTACCCGAAATCGGTGTATTATAACCTTTAAAATTTTGTCATTCCAATGATTTTAAACTCACTCATAGAAATCCTTTAAATATTTACCCTAACTTTAACAGGATCAATTTAGGCTACATGATTTATTATAACCATCTATTTTGACTTGAAACATATATTACAACAAGTTATAGTTTACGTACAATTGGACCCAAACTATGTGTTTGGAGCCTTTGGAGATCCAAGATAAATAAATGTTTGTCCAAAGCTCCTTATAAGACCCCAAGGGAACTCCAACTGAAATTTTTTTAATATTGAACATTTTCAAGAATTTCCTGAAATTGGTGTATTATTGTATTCAAAATTACGTTATTTTTAATGTTTTTGAAGTCGGTTGCAGAATTTCTTTAAATTTTTAACCAAGTTTTAACAGGGTCATCTTAGCTCGCATGAGTCATTTAAACCACCTAATTTGACTTAAAACATCAATTATAAACATTTCTAATATACCTGCAATTGGAATCTAAAGATGTTTTTGAAGCCTTTGGAAGTTTAAGATAAATAAATTGTTTGTTTTAAACATCTTTAAATGATCACATGTGACAAGCACTGAAATTAGTTTGGAGTTTTTAAATATCTATCGAAATTTCCTGAAATTGGTGTTTTAGAAATCTTTAAAATTTAGTCGTTTCGGAAGTTTTTAAACTCAATTGTAAAACTCCTTTAAAATTTACATACAATTTAATCCAAAATAGGTGTTTGGGCCTTTGGAAGTCCAACATAAATAAAATATTTATCCGAAACCTCTTTATATTACCCTAGGAGACTCGTGCTCAAATTATTTTAATGTTTGAAAATTTTCAAGAATTACCGGAAATCGGTGTATAATCTTAAAAATCACGTCTGTTTAGATGATTTTTAAGTCGACCTCAGAATTCCTTTAAATTTTTACCTAAGTTGTAAGAATGTCATATTAGCTCACAAGAGTCATTAGAACCATTTAATTTGACTTGAAACATCAATTAAAACCGTTTCTAATTTTTATTCTAGGTGAACATTTACAGGGGGGGGGGGGGGGGGGGGGGGGGGGGGTGAATTGAAAGTGTAAGACTATTGACACTTCTTGCAGAATTTCATTCAGAACTTGTAAACGAAAGTACCTTGAAAATGGAACGCAAGAGATTTTTAGCATGGAATTCCTTTGTGCCCAAATCAAAGGAAAAACAACGTCTCACTCGGGATTTTAACTCTATTTCACTAACAGGGCAATCCTCAATTACACACTATTGTCTCTCTTGACTCAAGTTCCACTCAGAACGAGAGTTCCTTTCTATATCTCTCTTGCTCTCTTCTTTTTCTCTTCTTATTTTTCTCTCAAGACTTAACTCTAAGTCTTTTACAAGATCACTCAATCTTGCCTCCCTAGTACAACTCAATACTACTCACAAATATAACAATATAAACTAAGTTTGTGACTTTGAAACTAGGCTGAAAGAAACTTGTGATTTTAATCCTTTGGAACAACTAACAAAATATTTTTAGTGTTATTTAATTGTGAGAAAGAAAATCCCTTTTATATATTCATGTTCTTGTCCCATTATCTCATGTTCTCCTTAAAATATGGTAGATTATTGTCCACTAACATAGGTAGTTAATTAGACCAATTTAACTTCTTGAAACCGTGCATAGTGGATTAGAATGTGCCATTAGTGGATTAAAATAAATTTTTTTTGACTAAATAAACAATTCTAACTACATGCAAATCCTATACGTACATGAGAAAAACGGTTTAGAGATAAGCTTAGAAACAAACAAAGTGGTAGAGTGATTTTAGGAATTCAGTAAACCGATACTTTAGATTTTGTTTTTTAAAAATAAAACCAATTTATTTAAACTAGAAGAGTCCTTTATTAATCAACCTTTATAAAATAAGTTCCTACTTAACTTCTATGTCTTCTTGCCTTGAAGCTACCTTGGGGTTGCTTCAATGAAAGTTCCTACTCCTGAACTTGATGGTCACCATTTGCTTCTTGATCCGTGACTTGATTTTGTATGTCTTTGGTACTTGATGACTTTGAGCTTCTCTTTGATTCTACTCCAAACTACACATCAAAACCTTCACATACTAAAGCACACATCAAATAAGTTAACAAACTATTTCATCACCAAAACCGAACAACACTAATATTCCTACGCTTGGATTCTAACTACCTTTTTGAATTCTTTGGAGGTCTAGGATAAATTAAGTGTTTGTTCTAAAATTTTTTAAATGACCAGAAGGGAGTCCCACTAAAACTTTCAAAATTTCATCATTTTGAATGTTTTAAACTAGTTCTTAGAACTCCTTTAATTTTTACCTTATCTTCAATAGGATCAAATTAGGTCATTGAATTCATTAGAACCATCTAAATTTACTTGATACATTTATCACAACAATTTACAATTTACATACAATTGGATCCTAAATACGTGTTTGGGGCCTTTGGGGGTCCAACATAAATAAATGCTTCTTTGAAATCTCTTTATATGACCGTAGGGGACTCCCATTACAAATTTTGTTTTGAAAGTTTTCAAGAATTACGAAAAAATTGGTGTATTATAAATTTCAAAATTACGTCATTTCAGATATTTTAGGAGTTAGTTGCAGATATTTACCAAAATTATAACAAGGTCATATTAGCCCAAATAAGTCATTAGAACCATCTAGACACATCAATTACTATTGTTCTAATATACCTACAATTCTATTCTAAATACGTTTTCAAAGCCTTTAGATTTCTAGGAATAATAAATTCTTTATTCTAAACCTCTTTAAAGGACCACAGGAACACCCACTGAAATTATTTCAATTTTTGATAATCTACCTAAATTACCCGCAATCGGTGTATTAACCTTCAAAATTTCGTCATTTTGGACGTTTTTAAACTCGATTATAGAACTCTTTTAGATTTTACCCTAGGGTTAACAGGATCAGGCCACAGAAGTAATTGTAAACCATATAATTTGACTTGAAACATCTATTATAATAGTTTACAATTTATGTACAATTCGATTCAAATTACGCGTTTGGAACCTTAGGAGGTCAACCATAAATAAGATGTTCGTCCAAAACCTATTAATATTACCCTAGGGGACTTCCACTTAAAGTTTTTTTTGAAAATTTTTAAGATTCCATAAATCAATTTATTACATTCTTCAAAATTACGTCTTTTCATATGTTTTAGAAGTCGGTCGCGGAATTCCTTTAAATTTTATTCAAGTTTTAACAGGGTCCTATCAGCCTGCTGGAGTCATTAGAACCATCTAATTAGATTTAAATATTAATTGTAACTATTTTTAATATACCTATAATTGGATTCTGAATACCTTTTTGAAGCCTTTAGAAGTCTAGGAATAACTAATTGTTTGTTTTAACCCTCTTTAAATGACAACAAATGAAACCCATGGAAACTATTTCATTTTTTTGAAAATCTATTGGAATTACCTTGAATTGGTGTATTATAACCTTTAAAATTTTGTCACTACGGACGATTTAAACTTGGAAGTAGAACTCCTTTTAATTTTTATCCTAGATTTAACAGGATTAAATTAGGTCACGGGATTCATAAGAACCATCTAATTTGACTTGATACATCTATTACAACAGTTTATAATTTACGTACAATTTGATCCAAACTACGTATTTGGGACCTTTGGAGATCCAAGATAAATAGAATATTTGTCCGAAACCTACTTATATGACCCAAGGGAACTCCAACTGAATTTTTTTGTTTTTTTGAAAATTTTCAAGAATTTCAAGAAATTGGTGTATTATAATCTTCAAAATTACTTTATTTTTTATGTTTTTGAAGTCGATCATGCAATTCCATTAAATTTTAAACCAAGTTTTAACTAGGTCATATTAGCTCACATGAGTCGTTTAAACCATCTAATTTGACTTGAAACATGAATTATAACCGTTTCTAATATATCTACTATTGGATTCTAAATACGTTTTTTGAAGCTCTTGGAGGTCTAAGATAGATAAATTGTTTGTTCTAAACCTCTTTAAATTAATGAACACAGGGGACACGCACTAAAGTTATTTTGGAGTTTTTAAAATTCAACCAGAATCACCCTTATCTAAACCTTCAAAATTTAGTCATTTCAAAATTTTTAAACTCGATCGTAGGATTCCTTTAAATATTTACCCAAGTTTTAACATGCTCGGTGTATAATATTCTTTAACATAAATAAAATATTTGTAAAAAATTTATTTATATGACCCTAGGGGACTCTCACATAAATTATATTTATTTTTGAAAATTTTCAAGAATTAACAGAAATTGGTGTATAATCTTCAAAACTATGTCATTTTAAATGTTTTGGAAGTCGATCGCGAAATTCCTTTAAATTTTTACCCAAGCTATAAAATGGTCATATTAGCTTGCACGAGTCATCATTAGAACCATCGAGTTTTACTTTGAACATCAATTATAATCGTTTCTAATATACCTACAATTGGATTCTATATACCTTTTTGAAGCCTTTGAATTTCTAGGAATAATAAATTCTTTGTTCTAAACCTCTTTGAATTACCATAGGGAACACCTGCTGAAACTATTTGTAAATCTATCGAAATTACCTAAAATCGTTGTATAACTTTCAAAATTTCATCATTTCGGACATTTTAAAAGTCAATCATAGAACTTTTTAAAATTTTTACCCTAGGTGTAATAGGATCAAATTATGTAACAGGAGTCATTGGACATTTTAAATCGACTTGAAAAAATCTATTACATAAGTTTATAATTTACGTACAATTGGATCAAAAATAGTGTTTGGGGTCAAACTTAAATAAAATGTTTGTCTGAAACCTATTAATATTACCCTAGGGAACTCTCACTGAAATTTATTTTATTTTTGAAATTTTTTAAAGATTATCTTCAAAATTTCATCATTTTAGATGTTTTTGAATTCACTCGCATAATTCCATTAATTTTTTGCCCTAATTTTAACAAGGTTGTATTAGCATGCAGGAGTCATTGAAACTATGTAATTTGACTTGAAATATCATTTACAATCGTTTATAATATTCCTACAATTGGATTCTAAATACGGTTTTGAAGCCATTGGAGGTCCAATATATATAAAATCTTTGTTTTAATCTATTTAGATGACATTAGGAGACACCCATGGAAATTATTTCAATTTTCAAAAATCTATTGGAACTACCAGAAATCGGTGTTTTGTAACCTTTAGAATTTTGTCGTTTCAGACCTTATTGAACTCGGTCACAAAATTCCTTTAATTAAAATTTTACCCTAGTTTTAATAAGATAAGATTAGGCCACAAGAGTTATTAGAACCATCTAATTTGACTTGAAATATGAATTATAACCGTTTCTAATATACATACAATTGGATCCTCAATACGTGTTTGGAGCCTTTAGGTAAGGGTGTCCATAAACGGTAAAATGTACCGTTAAGCCCTTATGATACGATTAACGTTATAATGATTATTGAAAATGGCTAATTGTAATTGTACGGTTAAGTAACGGTAACCAATAAACGGTTAACCAGTATTTAACGGTACGATTAACGGTTAACCGTTAACCGTTTCATTTCATTTTTATGTACTTGTACACCTAATATTGTACAAGGTTTTATCATGCATAAAAAACTTGTGACATCCATTCATGTTTTGTCCTTTTAGGTTTAATTTTTTCTAAAACTAATAATATTGGTTAACCGTTGGTCAACCATTATAAAATTTTTATTAACATAATCATAATCGTTAATTCTTAATGGTTTGGTAAAATAACCGTTAATATGAACTAGTTGTACAAGGTTAACAGTTACGGTTATTTTGCACACCCTTACTTATAATAAGGAGTAAAACATTTCAAATTTTTTTAAGAATTCTAATAGAAAGGAAGCCTAGGTCCATTAAAAGTTAAGTTGGTCATGAATAAGATTTGAGTTGAATTAGGAAAAGATACTTGATAATTAGGGAAAGAGCTTAATTAAAATAATTTATCCTAAAAAATCAAAAACTGAAATCCACTTGGAAACCTCCAAAATTTTGGCTTAGGAAATTGATTTTCAAAATATCTTTCGAAATTATTTTCATAAAAGCCAATTTATCCAAATAGTTTATGGATATTCATGAAAATAATCAAACAACTTTAATTTACTAATTAAATACTTGGAAATCAAAATATTATTTCCTTCAAAAATCACTTAACCTAACTCATTTTATAAATAACCACTTAAATTTGTATTTAATTAAATAAATCCTTAGAAAATATTTTTATAAATAGTCTGAAAATGTGGATGTACCTATTTTTACCTAATATTCATACTTAAAATTCCCACAAACTACTCCATTTGTTCTTTTTTTTTCTTTCCATTTTTTCCATTCAAAAATTTCAAAATGTTTTTCTAATATTGTGAATGGGTGAAATTTTTTTTAATTGTTTAATGCCATGGACTTTAGAATTTCCACTACTTATATAATAATCAACATGCTTGTGTTATTTTTTTAATAGAATCTAATATTATTTTTAGATTAATTTAAATTATATTTATAGAATCTTAATGATATTTAATATAGTCTTGGTTTCTTCTTAGATTCCAAGTGGGAAGAAAAAAAATAGAACGATGGGAGTAGTTTAAAAGCCTTATTAAAGGTAGTTTAAAAATAACTAAAAGGAGGAATTTAAAGACACGTTACATTGCTCCAATAATTTGATGAAGGTTATTATGCATAGATTTTGAGATATTTTTGAAAAATCTCCAAAATTGAAATAAATGGAGTCATATCTCAGGGCCATATAAGAAAGTTTGGAATTAATCATTTCTTTTATATGGTCCGTAAAGGCCTAAAAAAGAACTTAGGACCCAATTGTAGAAATTTTATAAAACGATTGAAATGAATAATTTGAGTAAAAAAGGATGGTTTTAATCACAATTGGGCCTAATATCACCTTATATAACCCATGTTAATTTCCTCACCACATTCGAAATGGTAGAATTTTAAAGGTTATTCCCTATTTTTTTAGATATTTTTGAAGCTCTAAAATTGAAACAAATGTAGTGGGTGCCTCCTAAGTTCATATATGGAGGTTTGAAACCAACAATTGCATTTCAATAAGGCAGTAAAGCCTTAAAAAAACTTTTGACTCAATTGTAGAAATTTTTAGAATCTATTGAAACGGATGCATGGTTAGAGTCAAATGAGATGACATTAAGGCCTAATATAATCTTATAATACCATTAGTAAGCAAATGAAGATCTTTCCTTAATAGGTTTGAAATTGTCTGAAAATGGAAAATTTGGAAGGCTCAATTTATACACCATTTTTGAGATACTTTAAGAAAATATAAGTAATTACTATCATATAAGAAAGTTTGAAATATTCATTGCCTTACATTTGGCCTATAAAGGCTTGAAAATGACATTAGGACCCAATTGTACGAGTTTTAGAAATCGATTGAAATGTTTAGAGTCAAAGAGAAAATATCAATTGCGCCTAGGACCCAATATCACCCTATAAGGTCCATGTTAAACATATTAATGTATCTCCTCACTAGATCTAGAATTATCCAAAATGATAGTAAATTACTGGTTATCATAAACTATTTTTGAAAAACATTATTCAAATATCTATATTATAAAGTGATGGTAGTGGGTGCCTCTTAGGGTCATATTATTAGGTTTTTAAAAAAATAAATCATTTCATTTGGTATGTAGAGGCTTAAAAACGAGTTTAAGATCCATGTTAAGCGTATGAGGGTGTTTCTAAACTAGATTTAAAATTGTCTGTATGACCAAATTTTGAGAACTTATAAAAAAATTTTAAGATGTTTTTGAAAAATCTTTATTTAAATAAAGATATTGGTTACCTTCTAAGGTCATATAATTTTTTTTAAGAAAAACAATCATTTGAGTTGGTCTATATAGGCCTTGTAATGAGTTTAGGTTCTAATTATAAAAGTATTTCAATCGATTGAAATGGATATCTAATTAGTCAAAGTAGATGAATTTTATAATTCTTAGAGCCTAATTTGACCTGTAAAGCTCATGGTAAATATATGAAGGAGTTTTCTCATTAAGTTCAATTTGTCCGAAATAACCAAAATTTGAAAGTTATTATACACCATTTTCTCATATTTTTGAAAAATATCTAAAATTGAATAACGATAATGGGTGCAACTTATAGTCATATAAGAAGGTTTAAAACTAATCATTTCCTTTTATTAGTCTATAATGGCCTCAAAACAAAATTAGGACCCAATTGTTAGAGTTTTTGGAGATCGATTGAAATGAACATTTAGATTCAAAGAATAATTACTCTTGGAGCCTAACATCACCTATAAGACTCATGGCAAGTATATGAAGATATTTTATTATAGGATCTAAAATGGTATATTTTTGAAGGTTATTTTAAACCATTTTTAAAATATATGTTTGAAAAATACGATAAATTGAAATAAATATACTAATGCCTTCAAGGGTCACATGAGGAGGTTTAGAACCAATTGTTGTCGTTTGATCGATCTTTAGGGTCTAAAAACAAGTTAATGACTTAATTATAAGAATTAAGAAATCAATTTTAAATTGATGTTTAGAGTTAAACTAGATGATTCTAAAAGCTCCTAAGGTTAATAGACACATGGTAATCCCCAAGATGTTTCTCAATTGTAGCCCTGTACTCTTTATTACTCTTTGTCATGGCCTTAATGACACAAATTTTTGAAATTTCTTCCTTTTTCTTAACCATGGTCAAATTCTTCCCTCTATCTCTGTCAAATTCCTCGTTTCTTTCACCTTATTTCTTTCCTTCTAACCTCCCCTCCTCTCCCTCAACCCTCTTCTAATTCAAGATTCACCCATGTCGGAACATCCTGAGGAGCAATACGAGTTGTTGATGGAAAAGATTGCCGAGAAGATCCACAACCACAATTCATCCTCATCTTCCTCCTCTGACGATGATGAAAAGAAGAGGTCGTCTGCTTCTCCTGCTGCCGCTCATGCTCCTCCACCTGAGGTTGTTCCTGAGCCGGATATGTCCGCCGCTGCTCCTGTTTCTTCGGATTCTCATAAGGTCTTCCACCTCTTTGGTCATAAAAGCCCGTTCACAAAGTCCTCGGTGGTGGCAAATGTTCGTCTCTCTCTCCTCTTTTTCGTTTCACTTATCAATTTTTTTTGCGTTTGTTCGTTGTTGTTTCGTGAATTTTAGGTCTTGGTGAAGATTTTGAGAAATTTGTGTTGTTTCATAAATTAGGGTTGATTTGGAGGAATCAATTTTGGGTTGATTTAGGGGAATTTCCTTGGATTATTTCGTTGGTAAGGGAGGGAGAAGTGATTTATGGGTTGATTTTTGTATGGCTTAACCATGGTTAAGTGAAAGGAAGAAATTTCAAAAATTTAAGCCATTAAGGTCATAATAAAGAATAATAAAGAGTATAGGGTTATCATTGAGAAAGTTTTTTTTAGCTGACCACATATAAAACGTAAAATTACAGGGTTATCATTGAAAATTACCCATATAATATTTAAATAAAAACTTCAAAATTAAAATAAAAGGAGTAGTTGCTCCATAGGGTCATATAGGTAGGCTTGATACCAATCATTGCTTTTAATTTGGTCTATAAAAAAATAAAAATAAGTTTAAGACCCAGTAGAAATTTTCAAAATTAATTGAAATTGGTGTCAAGAGTTAAAGTAGATGATTTTAATCCCTTATAGGGCCTAATATCACCCTTTAAGGCCCTATTAAGCGTGTGGATGTATTTTCTCACAAGGTTATGCATTACTTAATTTGAAATGAATAAATTTCAAAGGTAATTATATACCATTTATGACATATTTTTCAAAAATATAATCCGAAATTGAAATGAAGGTAGTGGGTAAAGGTTTGAAACCAATCATTTTGTTTCATTAAGTCTATAAAATGGCTTAAAATGAGTTTATGGCTCAATTGTAAGAGTTTTGGAAATTGATTAAAATGAATGTTTAGAGTTAAAGTAAATGATTAACTCCTAAGCTCTAATAGTTACTCTCTCTGTTCATTTTTGTACTTTCCATATTTCCCATTCAGAAATTTCAAAAAGATTTTCCCGTATCATTCTATTTTAGTCTAATTTACTTTGACTAAAATAACCTCATTTGAATAAAATTGTTGGCAAAAATAACCTTAGTGTCCACCTAAACTATCAGAAATACCCCTAGTAACCCTAAAAGTTTTCTGCAATATTTACTCCTAAACAACTTGGTTACAGATTCACATGAGTATTTAATGCATGTCCCACTTACAACTTCTTTTTTCAAGGGAATTTTATTTTCTTTTCAGATTATTTTAAATATATTTTAAGAAATCTTATCCATATTTATTCATGTCTTGGTTTCTTTCTTGATTCTAAATAGGAAGAACAAAAAAGATCGAAGGGGGTACCCCATAGGACATATGGTATGCAAAAGAATGTATTTTCTCACCATCTTTGAAATGACCAAATTATGAAGGTTAATATAGAAACACAATTTTTGTGCTATTTTGAAAAATATCCAAATTAAAATAAAAGAAGTGAGTATATCCTAAGGTCATATAAGGATGTTTAAAATCAATCATTGCCTTTGATTTAGTTTTTAAATTCTTGAATATGAGTTTAGGACCCAATTGTAGTTGTTTAAAAATCGATTGAAATAAATGTTTAGTGTCATAGTAGATGAATCTAATTACTCTTAAGGACAATTATAACTTGTAAGACTCGCTCATTATTGGAAATGATCGAACTTTAAAGTTATTATGCACTGTTCTAGATTTATTTCCAAATAATTTTTGAAATTAAAATATAGAAAGTGGGTGCTACTAAGGGTCATATAAAGAGGTTAGGAACTAATCCTTGGCTTTTATTGTAAAGGCCTTAAAAAGAGTTTTGGACCTAATTTTAAGAGTTTTAGAAATTTATTGAAATGAATGTTTAGGGTAAAAGTGGATAATTCTAATCACTTTATGGCTTATTACTATGTAAGACCCTTAGTAAGAAGAAGATGGAGATAGTTCTACTTGCTTCTAGGGCCTAATATCACCTTATAAGACCCGTGATAAGCATATGAAGGTTATTTTTTTAAGCAGGTCCAGAATTGACACAAACAACTTTATTTTAATGGTTATTATTAGACACTGTGATGGAGATATTTTCATAAAATATCTTTGAAATTGAAAGAAGGTAGTGGGTTTCTCATAGGTATCATATAAGGATGTTTGAAACCAATCATTATAATTTATTTGACCTTTAAATGTTTTAAAACAAAATTGGGATCCAATTGCAAGTGTATTAGAAATTGATTAAAATATATGAAAGTATATGACTATAAGCACTCCTACGACCTAATATAACCATATAAGATCCATGGTATGCATATGAAAATGTTTCCTCACCAGGTTTGGAATCGTACAAAATGACCGAATTTCAAAGGTTATACTTTTGATATACACTGTATTTGATATACTTTTGAAAAATGTCAAAAATCAAAATAAGGTATTGGGTACTTCCTATAATCATATAATGAGGTTTAGAACCAATCACTAACTTTTATTCGTTTTATAAAGGCCTGATAATAAGGTTTAGAACCTATATTGTAAGAGTTTTAAAAATCAAATGAAATGGATATTTAGAGTCAAATTAGATAACTATAATCACTCATAGGGCCTAATATCATCATATTAGACCATGTTCAATATGGAGGTGTTTACTCATCGATTTTGAAATTTTCTGAAATGATTGAAATTTGACAATATATGACTTGTATTTAGTTTTGTTTTAGTTTTAGTTTTGTCTTAACAATTAATCATTTAGGAGTTGATTCAAGGTTGTTTGTAGCGCTTATATAAAGGTCAACACGTCTAGTAAAATTAGTTTTGTGTGTTGAATTCTCAAACCCGAAGCTTTACAATTTAGAACAATGGGATTCTATGTGAGGTTAGATTGATTAGTGAGTGAAGCTAATCGTCCAATCTAAATACGCCTCCTAAATCATGAGTTTTGGTGATGAAGCCACAAATCAAATTTAGAACCTTTAGGAATTAGCAAACAAGTAAGACTAAACGTATCACAAATCACATCCATTAACTAAGATGTAACTCATATTAAGTGTTAGTGGATCAAACAGAGTCACAAAGAGAGAACGATTGGGTTAATGCACATCGGCTTTATTTTAACGTGCCTCTAAACATCGAAAGAAAACTCCATAGGGTTAATGTCTTTACCAAATACTTTATAATGTTTGTTGATGAAGCACTTCAAAGTAGTAATGGGACCTTGCACCTGGGTGCACAATGAGCATTGTGCACCCGATAAACATTCTGTACAAAGCAATAAACATTGTCAGTTTCAAAATTTCCCCTAACTAAGTGCAATGATTACGGTTGGATTTCCCACGCAACATGACTATTTTGATTTCTCACGTAACACGTTCCCTAGTACTCAGTAATAATTTTTTTTGCTTGTAATTCATGAAATTTGCTATTTTATGTATATTCATTCTAATGTTCATTAGAGATAAGTTAAATGTTCACTATAGTTGAGTATATTGTTCATTCTATTTATATGTAATGTCCATTATATGTGAAGTTTATTACGTAATTTTCAATGCCTTTGAACGTAATGTTTAGTCCCTTTGAAGTGTATGTTTAGTGTCTTTGAACGTAATGTCCATTGCCTTTGAACGTAATGTTTGAACATGATGTTCATTTCCAGTGAATGTAATGTCCATTGCCTTTAAATGTGATGTTCATTGCAAATGAACGTAACGTTAATTGTCTTTGAACGTAATGTTCATTGTTCATTTTAATAAATATGTGTACGTTGTGTGTATATTCCCAATGCAAAAGTCCAGATTTAAAAATAATATTACAAAGTTCTCTATACTTATCTTTTCCGAATGCGCAAATTACAAAGCACTGATGATGATTTCACATGAGAAATAATGAATATATCACAATGTTCATTGCCTTGTAAAGAATGTTCATTATGTTTAATTCGTGTGAAATATGTTAATTTTTATTGCCTTTGTACAGAATGTTCATTCAAGTTGTATATAATATTCATTTTCGCAATACATAATGTTTATTTTCGCAATACTTTCTTCATGAATGTTTCATGTTCATTTTGATAATAACTAATGTTCATTATTATAATACTTAATGTTCATTCGCATAATATATAATGTTCATTTTAATAGTTGTGAACAGTATGTGTTCATTTTCATAATAACTAATGTTCATTGTTATAACATTTAATGTTCATTAGATTAATACTGAATGTTCATTTTTCAAATATGTGACAGGACGTATGATATTCTCAATGCAAAAAGTTCATATCTATCTTGATTTATTATGTTCATTGTTATAATATATAATGTTTGGTGGGATAATTAATATTGTTTAGTGGGATAATATATAATGTTCATTCTCATTGTTTGTGTACAGTATGTGAACTATTCCTAATGCAAAATTTTCAAATTTTTAAAAAAAACATTGGGACCTGTACTACTACTCCCACTACAAAAATATTTCTGCTTTTTCCAATTACGAAGTCACTTACATGGAAAATAGTGAACATTACACATACTAATATTCATTATATTGTAAAAGAATGTTCATTTTATTCATTTCGTGACATTGCTTGCGTTTTATATGTATCAATAATGCGTTTTGACCCAGGTGCACGATGCTCACTGTGCACCTGGGTCTTTAGTCTTATTTGCGACTTCCAAGGGTGCATAGAGGCAAATTTCCATATAATGAGATAAAGGTATGAAAACACCTTTTGAATGTTAGACTAAGAAACGTAGATACTTCTTGGAAAGGTAGAGTTGCAATCTTCATATTAAGGGAGAATATCAACACTAATTTGAACGGGGTTAGTAGGAAACGTACACAGGGGTTAATCGGATCATTTGCAAAGTGGAACTTGGTTAGTGGGATTTTAAAAGAAGTTAAAGAAGGCTTACTACGATTAGGATGGAGAAATTTTGAAATGGCATAAAGAATATGGGTTTATTTAAAAAAAATTGAAAAAAAGAATCTTTGACTAGTTGACTCGTGTTATAATGAAAATGGATTTAATTCAGTAACCCAAATAATGCAAAGCAGAGTATGAAGGCAACTAGGCATATGCAAGCACAATTAAATTTATATCCACATTTCTATCAAAACAAGATCATCTATACAAAGCTGCTTCGCCAAAATCATTAACAGCCTTTAAGATCTCTTATAAAGTATACACTAATAAGTAAGGCCTTTTTTCAACTCTTTCCACTTGTCCAGTAATCATCACGGCTTCCATTCAGACTTGTAAGCAGAAACAGGCAGAGATCTCGAAAATTCATCTTCATAGAGAAATTTATATCTACTCTTGCATTTGTGATCCCAGATGGATATGTACAGCCATAAGCCCTAGCCTCTAACTAAATATTGCTTTCATTCGTCAAGGTCAGACTTTGACAGTTAATATGTTTCAAAAGTGTCTTGAATTCCAAAAAAAAATAATATAGTTGATAGAAACTATCAATCAAAATGTGACCTTGACAGACAAAATTGAATAGTTAACAAACAAACCTAGTTAGTATTAGCAAAGAAAGCCACTTATTTTCAGAAGAGTATGTGAATGTATAACACAATCCATCCAGCCATTGAAATGACAGCAAATATATGAACCCAGAACAGTATTGCAGCCGATTCCCTGCCACATCCTCTCAAGTTGGCAACAGCACCTACAAAAAAAAAAAGTTGAGTTTTAAGGGCAAGATCACTAGTGGCAGTATACTGCTTTCCTGTCACTTCTGTTCTAAGGAGAAAATTTCTGAATTTGTAAACTAAAAATTTGTACTACGCTAAAACCTTAAAAAATACCTGAAAGCACCGATGTAGGCATGGTGTGCTGAAGAAGCAGCACAAATTTGAACATTGCGTCACCAGCGGGAATGAAGCCCAATTTATCAGCCAAAGTTACTATGCCAAGCCCTGCTGGAGGGACCAGAACCAGCCGCCCAAAAATAATTGCAGCAGTCGTCCTAAAACCAAGCTTAGAGCTTCCGGGTCCTGCACGTACCAAACACAAAATTTCAGTTCTGATCCACATATTCCTTGGTATTAAGCTCCAAGAATACCATACTAAAAACCAACAATGAGAAGCTCCCATATTTCTTTTCCGAAATTCCAACATAAAACAACACTTTCAATTAAGTTAACTTACCATCCACAAGATTGCCTCCCAACGCTAACAAAATGCATGGAATCATAGCCTCACTGAAACACAAAATAATTTGTCAGAAGAATTGTTTTTTAACAGACCCCTTAATTCATAATAACATCAAGCGAGGTACTTATTTTCCCATTTCTTTCTTCACAACTACATTAAAAAGGAAAAAAAGAAAAAAAAGATGTTTTAAGAAGAATCCCTGATCAATAAGATGAGTAGCAGATATTATCTTGCCAAAAATTTCCATCCAAAAAAGAAAACGTGCTTACCCAAGAATCATGCAGCTATCGGTGAAAAAATATAGTGGGGCATCACTTGTAAAAATTGAGCGCTTCAAGAAAGGAATACAGCCCAGAACCATTGCGAACACCTGTAGCATGCAAGACATAAGGGGGGAAAAAGGCATCAAAAGAACGGAGATGAAAGTAATGAGCATTCAACTCTTTGAAAGAAATACTATCCAAATTTCCCTATTAAAGAGTTAGGGAATACTATCATAGGGAAGAAAAAAAACCAAGCGAAAGTCATTCATTAGTGATCACCTGATTGAGATAAGTGAGCTTGTTGATCGGTTTGTTAGTTTATGTTCTTTGAAAGAGAGGGAGGGAGGGAGGGAGAGAGCGAGGGAGGGAGGGAGGGAGGCAAGGAGGGATGGTGTTTGTGTATTGAGTAATTGTTTGTGAGAGTAAAAGTACATAGAGATGGCTTGGAAGAAATGCATATATTTCTACTAGTTTACTCACAAGTCACAACAATACAACAAATTTAATGTCTTGCTCCAGCCATATGGCCTATATCTACATGTTAAGCTTCAAGTCTGTGTCTAAGTTCGACTTTCTATCAGAATCTTTAACTTAAGTGACAACATAATTCTCACTACACAAAAGTGGCAATTGAGCACTCATGGCACTTTACCGTCATAGAGCTATGTTCTTTCATTTTCTGATGTTTTCATACTCATCAGTATGTTGGTGTTCTTATAGAAGAGATAACTGTTCCAGCAGACTATTATTTGTTAGTCTTAAACAAGATCAAGGGCTTGGCATTTTACTTGTAGGCATGATTGCCATGGATTGGCTATCCAGCTGCTCATAAATAGAGGGAAGTTCAAGAGGTCTTTTTTCTAAAGGGCTTCTCGCCACTTGGCACTTGGACCCATGTAGTACCCCAGTCCAAAATGGTTAAGGTAATTACCTCTAGCATCCACCAGAACAGATACACCACAAGAAAAAGCAGAAAAAAACTTACAGAAGCAATAATAGGAGGCTGTATGAGTTGCTTGAGCTTTAGCTTGTCATAAATGAACATCAGGAACCCCTTGATCTGCATCAAACAGCTTGAAGCTTAATTAATACAGAAAAGGACTGAAATGGAACACATTATAAGTAGATCCATATCATTATGGAACCATATGAATAGAGTACAGGACACAGAGACACAAGGTTTACAATCTGTCGTTTTCTTTTCTGTTGCATTGCAGATGAGGGCCTAGCAATCAATAGATCCAACAAACCAAAGCCAATAAGTCTCTCAGGACATGGGAAACAATCTAGAACCAACTTTATTTATTAGAGACATGGAAATTTCATAATTCTTATACGTTGTAATTCCTAGCAATCAGAGTAGAAATCTGATAACTAAACTCCTCGCCCCCTTCCCCCAGCCACCAGTTTATTAAGGAGATCGCAGTTCTTGCATTTCCACATATGAAAGTTGTTCAAGCACTTGTCCTACCACTGTGATTCAATAAATAATTAAAACTTCATCCATTCATTATCTATTGCAACATATGGGTTGGACACACAAATCAAGGAAAGTTGGAAAAGGGGTGGGATGGACCACTTGGCCCATGTGAAAATGAAAAAGAAAGATAGAACTATAATAAAGTAAGGGCAACGAAGTCATTATCCAAAACTAGAAATGTTGCAATTGATATGTAACTTCCGAAAGAGGTATATGTTGCAATAGAAAAAGAATGAAGAAATTGTATAGCAAGCCCTTACTCTTAGTCTGATTCCGAACAAATACCAAGAATGTTTGTCTTCTCAGAAAAGCAAATCAGGATAATAGAGTTAGTGAAGGCATAAATAATGCATTTGAACTATAATAGGGAAAATTCTATACTATACCAAATTAGATATAGCCATAACACACATAACAACATATCCTCAGTGGCATGCGAGAAAATACGTTTTTCTCCCATGCATAAATTTGACACATGTAAAAGCTAATGACATAAATCCAAATAGATACTAAACCAGCAAGGGTAACTTGAGAATTATGAAACAAATTGTGGACAGCTCTACACAGAAAGGCACACATTCCCATATTTGCAAAACCAAGGCATAGGAAGAAAATGAAATTAGGATCATGCTTGGATTGGAGGTAATGAATTAAAGGGCTAAAGGAGACAAAATCAAGAGAAGGGTGGAGGTGGAAATGAATGGAGAAGGAAAAAGAAGTGGGGGCAATGTTACCTTTCAAATGAAGATAATAGCTACCCACAATTAGGGGTGACCAAACCCTGATTAACACGATAAAATCTAATCTGTCCACCTCTTTAATGCCACATTCGTTAGTGCCAACAAAGGAGAGCACTCAGATGATCTGGGCAACAAAACTTTGGTTGGTGAGGTGGCTGATAAGGTATCTAATTGGGCCGTTAAATCTATTATGCATTGCATTAAGAGTTCTTTAGTTTTAGTAGTTTTTTCTCCTAATTAAAGGACTAGTTTTGCTGGTAATTTTTTTGCTTTGAGTTATGACTTAATTGGAGCAATTAAAGAGGGATTTTATTCTTTTCCCATTTTGAAGAGAGTAATTTAATAATTTGGCCAATATAGCTGGTATGTTGGATAATTCTTTGGGGATATTTAAGTTTGCTAGTAAGTGGAAAGAAGGTATCAACTTCTACAAATAAGGAGTTTTACTCTAGCAATCAAAATCTTGTCTATTGTCTTCATTAATAATCCTCGCTTTTTTTGGGATTAGCTGATTCAACCAACCTCAATTAAACTGTGCATTTTATCAAGAAGGATTTTCTTAAAGTTGATTTTATTCGTTGTTTTGTTTTATGATACTACGATTGTGAAAGCATACTATAGAAGAGTAGTGGCAGCAATTAAGTTAGATAAACATGATTTAGCTTTTTTTATTTTTATCTTGTCCAAGCTCTTAAGATTAGCACCAACAATGAAAATTCCCAACAAAACCTTAATGTGACATCTTCCTTGATTAATCTTCGGGATTTGTTTTTGATGCCTTGGTTGTAGTAGGAGAAGATGAGAAAATTCGGAATTATTCTCAAGTTGAGAAGGATAGAGCAAAGAGGATGAAAACAATATCCCCCATGGGAAGGACAAGGAGAAGGAAGGTAGAAAGAAGAAAGGAGAAGATGGAGTCTCCATCAGCAAGGAGGGAGGAGAGAACAAGGACAGAGGGAGAAGAAGCTCCCCTTAGGAAAGAGGAGGAAAAAAGCATAAAAGAAGGTGAAGGAGTCTCACGAAGGTGCAATCGTGTGATCCAACATCACACACTTCCAATACAAGCAGAGAAGAATGTGACAATGATAAATCCTTTGATGTGGAGGGTAAAGTCCACCCTCCCACTTTAGATCAAAGACTTTACATAGAAGACACTAATTTAGTTTTAAAGTTGCCTTCAAAAATACTAAATTTTAAGTTTTGGAATAGTAAGCGATAGGATTCCTCGATGTATTTCACTCCCTCAATGTATGAAGTGATTGCCACTAAAGAATATGATGAGCAATTGTGTTTTAAGTCTATTAAAACCAATGGATTGTAGTGAAACTCAAGAAACCCACACACCAATGAAGATTAGTCACCCCTTATGGAAGGGAATGATAGGTGTAAAGAAACTCCAATTTTGGTGCGCAATAATCTCGCCATGCGTATGGTTTCTCCCGTGCCGTTATAGCAACTTCAATTTTGGTGCGTAATAATCTCGCCATGCATACAGTTTCTCCCGTGCCATTAAATGATCCTCCTTAAGTGATCCCTCCAAGTGATGCCTTTTTCCCCATTGAGGTCTATTGTAGGGGTGGCAAAAATTGACCCGACCTGAAAACCCGAGACGAACCCGACCCGAAAATAGTGGGTTAGGGTTGAGATTTCTAACACGAAAACTTAAATGGGTTGACATGAACCCGACCCGAAATTAAATGGGTTAGGTTAAGGTTAAAATTTCCAACCCGAAAATGACCCACGTAACCCGAAACTATTTTCGGGTCAAAATTAGGTCGGGTCAACCGAACCCGACCTTATAACCAAACTATATTAAGTAGATTAAAAAGAATTTACTTGGCCAATCACCCATTCTGTCTAAAATCCAAGCCCAAATTAAAACGCTAAAAGAAAATTAAACTACTAATGTCAACTTGTTAGTTGTTTCATCTCAATCTAAAAGTTTTCTTTTTCTTTAGTAACTCTATTGAATAACCACATATCAGGGATGGTAAAAACTGACCCGAACCCGACCCGAAAATAACGGGTAAGGTTGAAATTTGTGACACAAAAACTTAAATGGGTTGACACGAACCCGACCCGAAATTAAATGGGTTAGGTTCGGGTTGGAGTTTTCAACCCGAAAACTTAAATGAATCAGGTTTGGGTTGGGGGATAGCTGACCCGAAAATAAGTGGCCCGAACACGAATTCGACCCGACCTGATCCATTTGCCACCCCTAGTCTATTGCTCGTCCAACCGCTTCCTATCCACGAAAGTTGATGAAATTTTTTCCTCATATTCACTCTAGGTTAAGAAGGCAGATGGGACCTTTGAAGAGTAAAAATCCCTCTATTACTAACAACTCTTTATTTTGCAAGAATAATAGTGGACTAGTGGATCCAAGAGATACTCTTTATGTTTCAATGTGCAATTTAGTTAGTTATAATTTATTTTGCTTAATTTTATGAACAATGTTTAATTTATGCAAATATAGCTTATGCTCTAACAAAAACAGAGCTGCTCATTAATAATTTAAGCTCTACTTAGTTAAAAGTTTAGATCTCCAATGTTCGCCTTGTATGTTTGTCAGCATAATATTTTAAAGACAAACTCAAACCCAACTGGGTTCTGCTTAAAGACTCACAAGTTTGAGAAAAATCATTTATAAATCCCCTAATGAGTTTTAAACAACAAATTCCACAAAGTCTTATCTATAAAAAAGTTCACTGGTAACGTGTCTCTTACCTTGCAACTACTATTCATTAAACTACTTTCCTTCAAAATGTGTAGGTTGATTTGTATAATTCTAGTTTTTGAGACATATTTATCCACGTAGTTCAAATTCAACTCAAACTTGGTTTGATACATCTAAATTGAATTAAGCCATGAGATATTCGATCAAGTTAGGCTCGTTTGTACCACCAACTACCCCTACCCACCACCCTTAGGGTTTTACACCTATGAAGCACAAGGACGGGAGGCATCCCACGTACCAGGTCAGTACAGGGACGTCTTGGAAATATTGGGGACCGCCGGTTTTGGACAGGACAGTTGTGTCTAAAATGGAGACGTTCTGAGGACAGGAACTAGATAGGCGTCCCTAAGGCTTCAACCAGATTTAGACTTCAAAAAAATCAAAATTTCGAAATGAGGCAAAATACCCGACGGCTGGAGCAATGATAATAAGTTTAAAAAAAACTCCCATCTCCTCAAGCTCTCATCTTTTTCACACTTGCTGCCTTAGGATGTTACAATCGCCGGCCATCGTCTCCTCCATGAACCGACCAGTTAGCCTTCTTCTCTCCTAGTTGTGTATCCTATTTAAATTAATTTGTGAATTATTTTAATTTTTTCACCAATTTGGGATTTTTTTTCTAATTAAATTGTGGCTCTTTCCTATCTACCTTCATATCTTCTCTATGGTTTTAATTTGTTAATTGATTTTTTCAATTTAATTTGGCAATCAATATGGCATTTGAAAATCTGAGTTTTAATATTGGAAGTGGAAGTGGGAGTGGCTTAGTGTCAACTTCGACACAAAATGAAAATCAAGCTCCCTTATCAGATATTATCACTTGATGAGCCAAAATTAGAGAGTAAGTTTATGTCTTATGGTGTTGAGAATGTGTGACGTTCTTTATTTTGATCTTTTTAAGTCTTTTTATGAGACTCTAGTCTTTGTATTATTTATGAATGAATTTTATTGGGATTTTTATTTCTAAATTTCTTTAGTTTTTCAATCGTTATTATTTTTGTTTTATTTATGCCTTACCTGTCCACTATAAGTTTTAGATTGTCCTTTCTCATCCCCGTCCCTATATCAGTTTTTGTCCCCATACCCGTCTCGGTGTGACATAGTTTTACACCAAAAATGTGGGAAAGAAAGTTATTTGTTTCTCTTTTGTCGACCACCACTAGTAATTCTTCCCATCTATTTACCTCTTATTTTACATTGAGTTAAGCCCTAAACACTTTACCTAATTTCAACATGCCTTTCATTCTAGATAAACCTCCACCATAAGACATCAGAGGTCAAGACTCCAGGGATTCAGAGATGAAAAATGAAGAAAAGTTACATTACTCTTAGCATAATTATGTATGAGATATCAGTAGCCAAAAAGTGTTGCGGCTTAAAAAAAATGGAGGAAGTATATGTTAACACGTTTCTAAATTAGCGAAGAGAAAAAAATATTTCAACAAGTTTAGGAGTTCTTTGTAAATTCAAGTCATAAATGATCAAAGCCACTAACCTACACCAATTTCAGGTTTTACTAATCAAAAGATTGTGCAAACATCCAAAACTCAAAGTCAAACTACTGTCCCAAAATAGCTACTTAGAATCCCAGTTAACTTTTTCAGTTATATTTATCAATGTAAGATAAGAGGAAGAAGAAAGCAGTACTAAGAGATCAGTGAAGGCAAGCAAATATGTGTTGGTGAAGCAGGGACATTCAGCAAATAAATAAACTATAAAGACTTCACTTCTCTCAATCAACAATCAATCGTTTCATTAAATTCCATAACATAAAGAGTAACCAGATAAGTAAATTTGTACAAGACAGAATAATGACTCTAACCTTTCCTTTGTCCGACACATTAGATAACAACGGCCCTGGATCTTGAGAAAGTAAAGGAACTTGTTCTGGTGTTGCAGTTCCATTGTGCTGTTGACTTTTGATTGGAAGATGTCCACCTTCAACATCAAAGGTACCTTCAGGAGGGGGTGCTAGCATTTGGAATACATAAGTATACAAGACGATTGCACCAACCTGGAAATTAAAGAAAATAATCGGACAAAAGGATTCAGAAATTCTGCTCAATAAAAAGAAAATAAAATAATATTTGGAATTACTATCGCTTCAATAGTGTTGAAGGAGGCCAAGGAATGCAAGGACACAGGGCAGATATTATGTAAAATAGCAATAAAAAGAAACCAGTAGAATCTATATAGGCCTTGAAAAGTTAATCCTATTGTTTATTTTAGGGTAATTTGCAAGAAGCTATCATGTAAAATCCCCCTCTTATGAGAAACTACTACGTAAAAAGATTTTGTGAGAAAATTTGGATTGTACAACAGTACTACATAGAGTTTTTCTGAGTTTTTCTGACTATTGACCCCATTATGAGGCATTAACTTGTACATAACTTAGTTTTTTTTTTACTCCCTTTATCCCCCTTTCTTTCCCTCCCTTTCTTGGGTAGATCAGATTGAATGGCACAAACATTACCTAATCAGCTAAAGCACAAGGTGAGTTGGACCAAAATAACCAACACTAGCTCATTTTAATTCATCAGTTGCATTAGTCCAATTCCTTGTCTTCTTCTCATCTCAAACTAATGATTCCGAATTCAACCAAAATCTAAGGTGTTAAGCTGGTGCTGAGCTGATCGTCTGCAGGGGAAGCAAAAAGAGAGAAAGCAAGAAAAAGTAGTGCACATACCTACAATTCGAGAAGCAAGGATCTCCCCGGAAAAGATGTTTGTAATATTTTCATCATGCAATGTTTCATACAATTCCTCCTCTTATACACCTTTTGTCTAACAAACTTGTAACAAACTCTGTAATATTCCCTCTAATACATATATTATAATTACAATGCCTCATTATATTGCTAAAAGCTAATTATGTCATTAACCGCTTCTGGCATCTTCACTTCTCTTTTGCTGTTGCTGATTCCTTGTGCGTGGCATTCTTCCTTCTTCTGTATGTAAAAGTCACTAGTGACTTGATGCAAGTCCTATCATTAACCCCGGCCAAAAGTCTCACTTTGTCCTCAAGGTGGAAAGAAGTAAACCGTAAATCTAACGCAGTGAAATCCTCCCAAGCAGCTTCGAATTCTTGCATGCCTTTCCACTTCACCAATACCTCCAAAGTTACTACATCATTCCCACTACCATTCTTCACAGACAAAATATAATCAGGTTCTACCTCCATTATCAACTCAGGGCTAATTACTGCTCGCATACTTGGGTTGGAGGGAAGGTTTCCAATGGCTACCTTTGAGTTGGGATATGTGGAAAACAGGATGAATGTGTGTAGTTGAGGGAAGATCCAGATTGTATGCCACTGCCCCCACCTTCTGAATTGGGACCATAGTATCTAGGGGAAAGTTTCTCATAGGGCCTCTTTGCTGGTGTCGATATGGATGTAACTTGAGATACACAAAGTCCCCCACCTCAAAATGAACCTCACGTCTGTGCTTGTTAGCTTGCGAGGTCATCCTCTATTGAACTCGTAGCAGCTGGACCTTCACGTCATCAAGCATAGGATCTCTTTCTATTAATTGGTCTTTCAGAGAGTGCACATTAGTAGTGCCTTTCTCATGTCTCAATAACATGGGTGGTTCCCTCCCATACATAGTCTTAAAAGGGGAGCAACCAAGGGAAGAATGAGAAGTTGTGTTATAGCAAAGTTCTGGCCAAGGAAGCCATTATGCGCAAGTAGACCTGTTCAAATGCGAGGGGCCCTATTAAGGGCCTTGGACCGACCCGTTTGTAGAAGGGCCTAATCAATAATGGACCTAATGGGATGGTCTCTTAAAGGATCATGTTTTATTGGGTTTTTAATGGGTAAAGTCAGGGTCAATAATGGGCCAATAGTTTCCAAGACTTTTAAATACTATCAGGTAATTAATTATTTCCACTTACTCGTCGATGGTCCACTACCAAAGATTGGAGATGATACATGTAAACTATCACCCTCTATAGATAAAAACTATGCTTTCTTTGGACGGCCTGGCCCGACTTGGCCCGTTATATATCTCCTTTGGCCCAACCCATTTTTTATCTTCTTTAAGTCAGCCTGATTCGGCTTGTTTTGCTTGTGATCCATCCCGGCCCTGACCCGACCCAATTCACAAGTCTACGCCCAAGTAGGTCTCCACTGTTAACCACCTCCATTTGGCCATCAATCTGGGGATGGTAGGTTGAGCTCTTGTGTAACTTGGTATTCTAAAGTCTTGAAAAGTTCTAACCAAAATATGCTCATGAAAACTCGATATCTATATGATACAATTGACAAAGGAAACCCATGGAGCTTGATTACTTCCTTGATGAAGAGGCTTGCTATTATCCGGCAATGTATGGGTGTTCTAGCCCCATGAAATATGCGTATTTAGAAAGCCTATCTACAACGACCAAGACCACATTCAACCCCATGGATTTTGGTAATTCCTCGATGAAGTCCATTGAGACCTCTTCCCAAATCTAAGTTGGCACCGGTAGTGGATGTAGCAACCCGAGACAAGGTTGAGTACTTATGCTATTGACACACTCCGCACTCTTAGACATACTTAGTGATAGCCTTCCTCATGTTGTTAGAACCATTCCATTGCCACCCTTTTATATGATTTGAAATCTCCCAAATGGTCACCCACAAGAGAGTCATGGTACTCCTAAAGCAAAAACTACAATTGGAGAGGCAGATGGAATCACTACCTTGCCTTTGTATCTCAGGATACCTGTTCCAATGAGTATCCCTTGCATCCTTCTTGAGCTTAGCAATAAAGGGATCATGGTCAATGCATCGTTTGATCTCCTCCCAAGCTAAGGCCCTACTGCTTATCAAAGCCCCAAGCTCTACTTTACTTGGTGCATCAGCCACTCAATTAGAAGCTCCAGGTCGATAATATATTTCAAAATCATAGCCAAGCGACGTACTTACCCATCTCTGGTACTCCAACCCTACTTCACGTTGTTGCATGAGGAACCTTGGGCTTTGCAAACCGGTTCTAATTGTGAAACGCCTCCTCAAAAGATAATGTCTCCATTTTTGAACCGCCAATACTATCACCATGAGTTCCATTTCATATATAGACCTAGCTTTGGCTCGTGTTCCCAACAGCGTACCCAAATATGCTATTGGATGTTCCCTTTGTAGCAATACTGCCCCTTCCCCGAAACTACTAGCATCTGTTTCAATAACAAAGATTTCATGTCTGGTAATGCAAGGATAGGTGCCTTTGTCATTGCATTATTCAGGTGGTCAAATGCCCGTGTTGCTTCTTCTTAGTTGTTCAGTCAGTCAGAGGTGCAACAAGTATAGCATAACCGGCAATAAATTTTCAATAGTACCCAGTGAGACCTAAGAAGCCCCACAGCCCCCCCTGAGATTATGAGGAATCAGCCACTCTAGCATAGCCTACACTTTAGCTTGGTCCACAGATACCCCACGGCGAGATATAACATACCCCAAGTAAGCTATCACAATTTTACCAAATTCACACTTCTTTTGGTTTGCATAGAGGAAGTTACAAGCATCACTTCTAATACAGACGCCACATGTTGATATTCTTCTCTTCCCTTACTGTATATCAAAATATCATCAAATAATACAAGCACAAATATTTGAAGATAAGGTTTAAACACCTCATTCATCGGCGCATTTGTGAGCCTAAAAGGCATCACAAGAAATTTATAATGGCCCTCATGTGTACGGAATGTCGTCTTAGGTACATCTTCTTGTTGAACTCTTATTTGATGATAGCCCGACTTAAGATCAAGCTTAGAGAAGATGGTAGCCCCTCTTAACTCAATAACTCATCTATGACAGGTATATGAAATTTATCTGGGACTGTAGCCTTATTTAATGCCCTATAGTCAATATAAAACCTCCAGGAACCATCTTTCTTCCTTACTAACAGAATGGGGCTATAAGATGCCTGTATTATTTTCTTTATCATGTGCATGAGGATAGCGATATAGGCTTACACTAATGGGATTAGTGAATTCTTTCAACACTAAAGCATGTTCATGCCCTCTTAAGGGAGGTAATCCTTGAGGTTAGCTGGACACTCCGTGATGGTGTTTAAGGACTTCCTTCAAAAACTTCGATATTTCCTTTGTTTGTGGCTCCTCACTGCTAATATGATTGAATTCTATCAAATAACCAAGTTTTTCCTTCTTCAGAGTCCTAACCATGGCCTTAAGAGAAATCAACGTGCGTCCCAACGAGGGATCACCCTGCAAATTGACCATCCTCCCCTCTACTTGGAATTGTAATGTTTGGGTCTTCCTGTTGGAGGTCATCGTCCCCAACTTCTCCAACCACTAGATGCCCATAATCAAATCAAAATTACCCAAGGCTAATGGTAGAAAATCTTCCACGATTGTGAGGCCTTGCAAGTGAAGCATATTCCCTCTCCTTTGACGGCCTCGCCTGTGTCCAAAGAGACCCCAAAAGAGTGTGTATTCACCACCCTGATTTTAAGCAGTTCCACTGCCTTCCTGGAAATGAAGTTGTTGGTGGCCCCCGGGTCCACCATCATCACCCTTTCTTGGTTGTTAACCCAGCCACGCATCTTGAGTGTCTTTGGGTTGGTGATTCCTATCACCGAATTTAACGATATAGTTGGTTGTGAAGGTTCACCCCTCCACCTCCCCCCCCCCCCCCCCCCCCCTTCTTCTCCCAATTCATTTTCATTATTCATTAATTCCCAATCTTCCCCTTCTTCTCCTTGGGCCATTAAGATGCTCAACTCTTTCCTACTACATCTATGATTTAAACTCCATTTTCCATTGCAGCGAAAGCACAATCCCTTGGCTCTTTTCTCATGTATCTCTCGCTCGCTCAGGCGCCTTATCTCACCGGATTTAATGGAGTTTGTTCCTGGACTTCGGTGGTTATTAGTGGAGGGTTGTGAGTGTGAAGCCATACTGATGGCAGATACAAAATAGGTGAGTTGGAGCTTTTGGGAACAAAGGTCATAGGAGAATACCCGAGGCCAACATTTTGGGTTCGAATCAAACTGGGTCCATACCCCCTTGTGTTGGCCACGCCCATCTTGATCTTGTCTTCTACCTTTTGTGCCAATTCCAAGGCTTGATCCAGACTCCTAGCCCGAGTAATCTTACTTCAGCTTTAATTTCCTCTCTAAGTCCCATGATATATTGTCCCTTAGTCACCTCTTCATTCATGCCCTCCAATGAAGCCACCAGTTTTATGAACCTTCGAGTGTATTCGCCCACGATTCTCTCGTGCTAGTGATCCAACCATTGTTCATAGAGTGACCCTGTGGAAGTCACCCTAAATTGGCACATCGGCATTGTTCTTAGCTCTTCAAGGTCCTCCATTTGTGGACCCATTGATACCAAAAGAGAGCGTCTACTTCAAGCGACACCACAGTCGCCTCCATCTTCTCATCTTCGCTCATTCTATAAAACTCACAGTACCTTCCACCTCTAAGTATTCATCCATCCATCCGGGTTTTTCCCTTCAAATAATGGTAGCTCCAGTTTTTTTAATCTCCAATTTCCTCCCTATCCTCCACCCTCTTTGCCACTTCCCGATGGTCTTCCTCCTACGCAACTCCCGTGCTGTGGGGATATATGCGCCTCCTCGTTCACGAGCTCTTGTGAGGGTATGGGCTGAGACCCTATTTTCTCCCACATCTCCTTTTGTTCCACCCTAAGCTGCTTAATCATAGACTCTGGTTCCACCCTTGCTTGCTCCATTCTACCTTCCATCCTCTCCAATCCTTCTACTACCTTTGCCATCTATTCCTCGAACTTTGCCCTCATGGCTTCAGAATCACTTTCGAGCTCTAGTGCTAATAGTCAGCAAGGGAAGCAAAAAGAGGGAAAGCAAGAAAAAGTTGTGCATAGACCTACAATTCGAGAAATAGGGATCTCCAGGGAATGATGTTTGTAATATATTCATGATGCAATGTTTCATACAATTCCTCTTATACACTTTTTGTCTAACAAACTTGTACCAAACTCTGTAATACTCCCTCTAATACATTTATTATAATGCCTCATTATATAGCTAAATGTTAATTCTATCATTAACCGCTTCTGGCATCTCCACTTCTCTTTTGTTGTTGTTGATTCCTTGTGCGTGGCATTCTTCCTTCTTCTGTATGTATGTAATAGTCACTGGTGGATTGATGCAAGTCCTATCATAAGGTTTCCCAAATCCTTGAATTTTGACGCAAATCAATGTCCCATTTAATCCAAGAACGTAACTTTGTTGAGAATTTTCTGGGTTCAATAAAGATGCATTCATTGAGGTTAAATTCTTTGGAATCTTTGCAGTTTTAGTTCTATTTGATGAAGAATTTTAGTGGGTAGTAGAATCTTGAGATATTTAAGGTTCTTGTTGTTTGTTGTTGATTTGTTTATTTTACAGTAATGGGTTTTGGAATGTGGTTAGCATGTATTATTTACTTGAAAAATCTGATCAAGAAAAGGAGGGACAGAAGGGGGTAAATAGCCAACAAAAATGGTAAGTTAGTTAGTTAAGTGCAAGCCAATGCCACAAAACTGGGTTAACGGTTAGAAATCCACTATATGGTACTATCGTACAATTGAAATTTTTTAAATGGTAATTTCTCACTTAATTTTTTTTGTGTTAGTTTTGGTAAATTACCTTTTACTTTAAAACAGAAACTAAAGTAGCAATGATGCACAAAGCATACAAAAATTGAGGCATGATACATCAACATATGGAAATTGTAATGAATCTCCCAAAGGCGCAGGTCATCAAGCAGACATATGGAAGGCGTGGCAAAACAGGCATCAAATAATCAAGGCAGCGAGGCAAGACAAGAAATGAAGGGGGAATGCTGTTGAGATTGCATAACTAATTCAATTACAAAGGCACGCGAGCAAAAGCAAGGGAATATTCTGTAAAGGGGAAGGGAGGGTAGTATAAATACAGACACACAAATGTAATGATGTAAGAAGAATATTGTGATAGATATAGTGGGAGAGTTTGGCCTCTCAAAAACCAGTAATTATCATATTACATACATATTGTAGTACATAACTCTATTACTATCAATATAATACAATAGCCCTACTTTCTATTTTAGTCTTGCAGTTGCCATTTTGTTCTTGCCCATTTCCTGTTCTTGAGTCGGCGTACTTGTTGGTTGCGATCATGGCACCGCCGGCGATAGCTTCTCGAGTGGACAGTTTGGAAGAGCAACTGCCGGTGTTACACACTATCGTTCTAAGCTTGAGTGGCACGGTGGGAACGTTGAAGGATGAGTTGACTTGTCATATTCGAAGATCGAAGGATCAAGTAGACAAGTCTTTTGAAGGGTTCAAAAAATGGTTCGAAGATTTATAGAGATGGAAGCTCCTTTAGATGATGTACCCGAGTTTGTTCTCTTAAGCCAGTTTATCAATGGATTGAAGGAGGAGATTAAATCGGACATTTAGTTGTGGGGATTTCGAATCCCAGGACAATGAAATTAAGGGAAACAATTGGAGGTGAGGATGTAGTCACTTTAATAGAATGCATGCTATGGTGCTCAAAGAAGGGAGCAACCCAGTAAGCGTAAGATCGTACCGCTACCCGCAAATTCAGAAGGATGAAACCGAGAAGATGATTAGGGAGATGCTAGCAGCAAACATCATCAAGCCTTCCATCACTCCTTTTGCTAGCCCGGTTCTTTTGGTTAAAAAGAAGGATGGATCCTAGAGGTTTTGTATCGATTATCGGGCTCTAAACAGGGATAAATACCCCATTCCAATTATCAATGAGCTATTGGATGAATTGAGTGGGGCAAGGGTGTTCTCAAAGTTGGATTTGAAATCGAGATATCATCAAATCAGAGTACGAGAGGACACCTATAAAACAGCTTTTAGGATGCATAAAGGCCACTATGAGTTCTTGGTGATGCCATTCGGACTCACCAATGCACCGGCAACATTCCAATTGTTGATGTCTGAAATCTTTCGACCCTATCTCCGTAAGTTTGTTTTAGTATTTTTCGATGATATTCCTATTAACAGTAAATGTGAGGAGGAACATGTTAAGCAGTAGCAATTGGAAACACTGGCCACACAGCAGCTATGTACCAATTTGAGAAAATAAGAGTTCGGGAAAGGAGAGGTTGCATACTTAGGCCATGTAATTTCTGAAAATGGTGTGGCGATGGATTCGGAGCAGGTGAAGGCAATGATGCAGTGGGAAACACCAAAGAATTTGAGAGAGTTAGCGGGTTTTTTGGGTTTAACAAAGTATTACCGTAAGTTTACAATGAAGTATGCTCAAATTGCATCACTGCGCAAGGATGCATTTTGGTGGAGTCAAGAGGCAACCAATGCCTTTGAGACTTTGAAGAAAGCGATGATCACTACACCTATTTTGGCCATGCCAGATTTTGCTTGACCCTTCATTGTTGAATCGGATGCATCGGGGTCATGGACTGGGTGTTCTAATGCAAGATCAAAGACCAATTGTGTTCTTTAGCAAGATTTTGGGCCAAGAGCTCAACTTAAATCAGTATACGAGAAAGAACTTATGGCTATTTTCCTAGCAGTGGAGAAATGGAAGATTATTTGCTAGGCAAACACTTCATCATTCGTATCAATCAGCAGAGTGGTAGACGCACTTTCCACTATAGGGGACATAGAGTTGGGAGCGATGACCTCATCTGTTGGGACAACCTGGAAGAAGAACTAGTTGCAGATCCTATCTTAAGTCGGATCAAACGGGAGATAAGCAAAGGGGGAAAGAGGGTCTGGGGAATTTTTGATGGTAGATGACAGACTACTCTATAGAGGGAGAATGGTGGTTCCCAAAACATCTACACTAATACCGATTTTGTTGTACGAGTTCCACGATGCTCCTAGTGGGGGACATGTTGGGGAATTGAAAATATATATGAGGTTGTTAGGAGGTTCGTATTGGCAGGGGATGAGAAAAGATGTCCCAAACTATGTAAGACAATGCTGCATTTGCCAGGAGAACAAAGTCTCAAACTTAAACCCAGCTGGGTTGTTACAACCCCTTCCAATTCCTCTCAAAGGGCTACCAAAATCTAAAGGGTTGACTTCCATTCTAGTAGTGGTGGATAGGCTCTCTTAGTACGCGCACTTCATTGGGCTCAAGCATCCTTATACCGCGTGTTTTGTAGTGGAGTTATTCATTAAAGAAGTTGTGAGGTTGCATGGATTTCCTTCCTCAATTGTGACTGACAGAGATAAGGTGTTTATGAGCAATTTCTGGAAGGAATTATTTCGGGTACAAGGAACTATGCTCAAGTACAGCACTGCTTATCACCCACATACCGACGGGCAAACAGAAAATGTGAACAAGACACTAGTGGCTTATTTGAAATTCTTTGTTTCAGGGGCACCAAGGACATGGGCTTCTTGGTTGGCTCATGCGGAGTATTCTTACAATACCTCCCCTCATATGTCCACTAAGCTCACCCCTTTTAAGGTCTTGTATGGCAAGAATCCACCGCAATTACTTAAGATGAGCAAGGCTCATACTGCAGTGGTGAGTTAGAGGAGATGTTGCAAGAACGGGATGTCGTGCTGGATGAAATGAAGTGGCAGCCCAACAAAAGATGAAAGCCAATGCTGATGCTCATAGAAGGGAGGAGGAATTTAGAGTGGGAGACTTGGTGTATTTGAAGTTGCAACCCTACAGACATAAGTCCTTAGCTAGAAGGTCTTTTGAGAAACTTGCGGCAAGATTCTATAGCATACAAGCTGGGATTGCCGGAGGATAGTAGAATACACCCTGTATTCCATGTCTCTCGGTTGAAGAGAGCGGTAGGGAACTCCCCCATCAACAACTTAAATTCCAGAACAGTTGACAGAGGAACTAGAGTGTTGAATGTTTGGAGAATTAAGGTAGGAGGTGAGAGTAGAACTGAAGTGTTGATTCACTGGGAGAATATGCCTGAGTTTAAATCTACTTGGGAAGATGCATGGGAACTAAATGCCTGACTTCCACCTTGAGGACAAGGTGAGTCTTTGGGAGGCGGGCAATGTAATGAATCTCCCAAAGGCGCATTCAAGAAGACATATGCAAGGCGTGGCAAAACAGGCATCAAATAATCAAGGCAGCGAGGCAAGATAAGAAATGAAGGGGGAATGTTGTTGAGATTGCATAACTAATTCAGTTACAGCCCATTTCCTATTCTTGAGTCGGCGTGGTTGTTGGTTGGGAGGGAGATACGGGAGTCTATTACAGAAAGTATCACAAATATCACTATAGTCCTTCTCGAAGATCAATTGGACAACAAATACTCTGTTTTAACACTAGTTGGCAATGGATTATCAAAAAAAAGGTTCCACAAGCATGTATGACTATGATCAAGGACCAAGGTAATCAATCAAAGCAACAGAAATCATAGAGCAGAAATAGGTAGCATAAAGTCATACCCACTGGCCAAAAGAAATATAGGCAGTTCCATCTTGATTGCACTTGTCAGAATCGCCAAAAGGGTTAGCCTTATCTCTACATAAAGCTGCAATCAAGACAAGGGGCACATTGCCGATGTTTCCTGCAAAAAAGAGAAGAGGCCAACATAAAAGCAACAATTCCAGAGTGAGTATTAATTGGTTTTGAAAACTATGAAAAGAGAGGGGTATACCAATTCCAATATGGACAACGGTGAACTTGAAGAAGGGGTAGGGTGGGCGAATAATAGTTGCGACGAGTAGGCCAATGAGTGAGCCTGAAATGGTAGCAAGGACAACATTGAAGGGGATGAACCACCTGTAATGCCAAAGTTAGTTTCAAACTATGAAATTGTAGAATTATAATAAATGTGGTATATAGTAAGTCAAAAAAGTGACCATTCAATCATTTTCTGAAGAGTAATAGCCTGGCCCAACTGGGAGAATATGAGACAGGGGAGCAGCAGAGTAAACACCAGCTGCAATCAAAACACACACGGGTCAGAAATCAGAATCCAATCAAACATCTGAAAAAACTAGTATAGATAAAAAGGACGGTAACCGACCCCATTGAGCAATTTGCGGCCACTAGCAGGAAGGATGTTGACATACTTGGAGGCCATAAGAAAGCCGAGGAAACACATGGTGAACACCTTGGCTATGGGTAGCACAGCTATTTTAATGGTGGAAAATAGGGATTGAGCACCCCCATCCGTCCCCATCAACACTTGTCCCAACAGTCTCATCATCTCTGTACATATGAATTCTAAACCAACAATTTCAACAAATGAAAACTAAGGATTCCGAAACAGGAATCTCCTGGGGAGTTAAATTACATAATTTATAAATATATGGAAATAAATCTACCCTTATTTAAACAAACCAAGTCAAACATACGGACTGACTGACCAAGGCAGTAAAAATAAAACATAAAATAAAATAAGTGATAGGTGCCAACTGCCAGTCTGCCACATGTCCAGCACAACCATAATTGCCCAGAACAATGGAGAAACAATAAGCAATGTACCTGGCTGCTCTAGCGGTCTCCAATCGATCCAGATACTCCGTAGAGAAAAGATAAGTAGAAAGGAGGGCGGCGATCATAAAATAAAGATCACTCGCATCAAACGTAACCTCCCCAACACATTTGGAATCCCTCTCTAAATTTTCTCTTCGGACGGACAAATTCCAATTAGATTCTGTTTTTGATTGTGACATTTGATTATTTGAATGCGAAGGTGTTGAGAAAAAGAGGGGTATTATAGGAATTTTAAGAGAAAACATCTACTTTTTAATTTATTATCTCTATTGCTTTTTATTCTTTTCAAAAAAAATTTCACATATTCTAAAGTAAAATTAAATTTTAAATATCTCTAATTGTATATTTGTAAAACTTATAAAAAATTAATATTTAAAAAATATATATTGAAACTTTTTAGGACTTTATATAATTATATTTTTTCTTATAGATTAGGAAAATTTCATGGTTTGAGTTTGATTCTAAAATCTATATATTCCAAACGAGTAGAATAAAAAAAAACGGATAGATTACTACGGAAAACGTCATTGTTATATTCAAAAGTATGATACATAACCTTGAGGAATTCAATGAATGGTTTTAAGTGCAAATTAATGTGGAGCTTACAAAATTTCAAAAGAGTGATTTCATACATCAATTTTTTGAGATAGGTATATTAGTTAGTGTTATTATTCTAAAAAAAACCCCTCATTCTCTCATTTATTTGATTTTTGAAACTACTCCCACTCCTCTCCCCAAAACTAACATATTATTCTTATTATTATTATTCCTTTTTCAAGAATTTATTTATTATTTGCCATAATATTCTTTATTTACTAATCCCTTACTTTCATAATTAAATCTTCACTTTTTTAACTTTCTTTATTTATAAATTATTAACTTTATTGTTTCACCATCACCTCTGTCTTTCTTCTTGTAATACCCCGTATTTTAGACATTATATTAAAATATTTATATATGAAGTCATATTTAAAATTATATGTACATAATTTTAAATAAAATTATTTTAAGAACATTTTAGTATGAATTAAATAATTTAAAAAGTATGTTGGTGTCAATCATAATTATGGACTGCTATTTATATATTTAATTTATAAATTTATTAAGAAAATTATTTAATAAATATTTAATTTTTTAATTATTCCATTAAATTTTCAAAAAGCCCTCCAAATTTCCCAAAAAATATACAGAGTATCCTCTTCCATTCTAAAATATTCTAAATGCTTTTAAGATATTATTCTTAATAAAAAATTTAATTTAAGTTATTTATAAATATTGTTTTAATTTAAAACCAATCTTATTAAAAATTGGATATATTTACAAATAAATAATCTTATCTAATCATGGCCAACTGCTATGATTATTATTTAAAAAATTTATTATATTTATTTTATCCTTATTTTAAGAAATTTGATTAAAAAAATAGTTTTAATTTAAAAAAATAATATATATATATATATATATATATATATATATATATATATATATATATATATATATATATATATATATATATATATATATATATATATATATATATAGGGGTGGGTTCATGTGAGAACCCCCCTAATATGAGAACCCTTTAAAGGGTGAGAACCCATCTAACACCACACACATTGGCAGATCTAATGGATGACATTTAACTGAGCATAATGGCAAATCCGTAATTAACCCAAAAACTGACAAAAAGCATGTGCTTCAAAAATGTGACTGACACTTCGATAAAAGAAAACACACTTCACTTTTCATTAACTTTTCATTCACTTCAGTAAAAGGAAACATACTATAATGGTTAATTTTTAATTCTAAACGCTAGATAATTAGTTCAAAATAGTTTGGTGGGCATTTCCAAACTACTGAACATCATGTTCTAAACTAGTGAACATCATGTTCTAAAGTAGTGAATTTGATGTTCAAAACTAGTGAACTTGATGTTCTAAATCTCAATGGACTGAAATTACTAAATTTTTTATTTCCGTAATTCTTGACTAATGTTCTAAACTAGTATACATAATGTTCTATAAGAGTGAGCATAATGTTCTAAACTATTAAACATATAATTGTACTCATATAATTTCATAAATCCACTCATTTCAAAACCAACATAATATACTATAATGGTTAATTTAGAAATATTTAGTTTTTAACATAATATACTATAATGGTTAATTTTTAATTCTAAGCGCTAGATAATTAGTTCAAAATAGTTTGGTGAGAATTTTCAAACTGTTAAACATCATGTTCTAAACTAGTGAACATCATGTTCTAAAGTAGTGAACTTGATGTTCTAAACTAGTGAACTTGATGTTCTAAACTAGTGAACTTGATGTTCTAAACCTCAATGGACTGAAATTACTAAATATTTTATTTCCAAACTTGATGTGGCCATAATACGTCAATGTACTGAATATTCTTTAGTAAACATAATGTTCCAAACTGGCGAACATAATGTTCTAAACTAGTGAACATGGTGTTCTAAAGTATTGAACATAATGTTATAAACCTCAATGGACTGACAATTTATAAAATATTGTTCTAAAGTAATCAACATAATATACTAAAATGGTTACTTGCTTGTTCCAAATAAACTAAGCTAATATTTCATAGAATTTCAAAAAATATAAAAATATAAACTGGTGAACTTTCAAAAAATATAAAAATATTCAAAAATCACTAAATGAATACCGTGTTCTAAACTGGTGAACACAATGTTCTAAACTAATAAATATCATGTTCTAAACCGGTGAACATAATATACTAACCTAGTGAACATAATGTTCTAAACCTATAAGGAATGACAATATACTAAATATTCTTTAATTTCCATAATACGTCAATGTACTAAATATTCTTTAGTAAACATAATGTTCCAAACTGGTGAACATAATGTTCTAAACTAGTGAACATGGTGTTCTAAAGTATTGGACATAATGTTCTAAACCTCAATGGACTGACAATTTAGAAAATATTGTTCTAAAGTAATCAACATAATATACTAAAATGGTTACTTTCTTGTTTCAAATAAACTAATCTAATATTTCATAAAATTTCAAAAAATATACAAATATAAAAATATAAACCGGTGAACATTCAAAAAATATAAAAATATTCAAACATCACTAAATGAACATCATGTTCTAAACTGGTAAACATAATGTTCTAAACTAATGAACATCATGTTCTAAATTGGTGAACATAATGTTTTAAACTAGTGAACATAATGTTCTAAACCTATACGAAATGACAATGTACTAAATATTCTTTAATTTTCATAATACGTCAATGGACTAAATATTCTTTAGTGAACATAATGTTCCAAACTGGTGAACATAATGTTCTAAACTAGTGAACATGATGTTCTAAAGTATTGAACATAATGTTCAAAGCCTCAATGGACTGACAATTTAGAAAATATTGTTCTAAAGTAATCAACATAATATACTAAAATGGTTACTTGCTTGTTCTAAACGCTTGGTAATTAGTTCAAAATAGTTTGGTGGGTATTTCCAAACTAATGAACATCATGTTTGAAATTAGTGAATATAATGTTCTAAATTCGTGAACATAATGTTCTAAACTAGTGAACATGATGTTCTAAATTGGTGAACATAATGTTCTAAACCTATACGAAAGGGCAATGTACTAAATACTTTTTTCTCAATAGACTCTGCCAGCCAAACAAAAAAGTCACTGACAACCAATACTTTTGTAGAGGGAAAAGTGTCAGCCAAACAAAAAAGTCACTGACAACCGAAGAAAACAATACTTTTGTCTGAGTAGACTCTGCCAGCCAAAGAAAATGAAATTAATGTTTAGATATTTACAGATTTGCCACCCATTTTTAATGCCATTTCAGCCATAGATTTTCAAGCATTCAACAGTCTAAGATGGGTTCTCACCCAAAAACGGTTCTCACATAAGGGGAGGGTTCTCACATGATCCCTCCCCTATATATATATATATATATATATATATATATATATATATATATATATATATATATATATATATATATATATATATATATATATATATATATATATATATATATATATATATATATATATATATATATATATATATATATATATATATATATATATCAAACTTATCATGATCGGCTACCATGATAAGTGTTTCAAAAATAATTAAGTTAAAATATTTATAAGGGTTATTTTAATTTAAAATCGATTTTTGTTAAAAGTAGGATATATTTACAAAAAATAATTCAAACTTATTTAATCATGGGAGACTACAATGATTAGTATTTCAAAAAATAATAATAAAATACTTATATATAAAAAAATTATCTTTGTTAACTAATTCTAATTGGTTTGTTTTGAATTAAATAATTTTAATTGGTTAAACTATCTAATAATTAAATTATTTTAAAAACAAAATATTTTTCTAAAAATTTAAAGGATAAATATCTGTTTAAATTCATACTTATCTTTTAGTTTTTAAATCCTAAAATTTACCCTTATTTTCACTATAAATATACCCTTACAATTCACCTAATTCTTTACACAAAAATCATTAAACACTTTTTATTTCTCCCAAACTTTCTCCCTCTCTCTCTCTCTCTAGCCACTCTCTCCATCCCGGCCTTCGGCCACCTTATGCCACCACCAACCACTGTGAGCCTCTTCTTCCTCCTAATTATTTAATTATTTTAATTATTTTATAAATTGTTTGATTCCTAAAATTATTTCTAAATTTAATTAAAGTGTCAATAATTTATGCATAATTATAGTATTTCATTATGTTAATTACTTAATTTTAATTAAAAGGAGGATCATCTTGAAGTTTAGTAAAAAGTTGCTAGGAAGTACTAGAATTTAAGGTATGTATATGTGTTAAATCTTTTTATGTGTAATTGAATGTTTTATTGTAAAATTTTTTGAATTATATTGTGTTAAGATACAAATTATATTTTTAACAAGGTTTGATAATTTTAATATATATATACAAAATTTTCTAAATAAATTGGAATTGGAATTTTAGCCATGCTCCACTTTTTAATATATATATATATATATATATATATATATATATATGAATATTTATTTAAAATTTTAATTATAAAAAAAGAAATGATATAAATTTACTTTATTTCTTTAATATGTATCATGTTTTAAAAGAGACGAATGACATTTAAGATTGAATAATTTTCAATGTGATTTAATAATTAAAGTAAAGTCTTTGTATTTAAAGAATTTATTAAGGGAATTATAAAAGGAGAATTATTATTATACATTATTGCTTGATTTTATAATCAAGTAGGGTTCATGCTTCAAAGTCCACTTGTTGACAAATAAAAAGGAAATTCCAAAGATAGATTTGTGATGGGATAACTAATTTTAGGGGTGTGCACACTTAGGATTACGGAGGGGATATAAGAAGAGAAAATTATTTTTATTAAGTGTTTTAATAATTCCATTTGTATTGGATTATTATAAATAAAGGTTTAAAGTTATTAATTCTAAGAAGACAAGTTCGAAATAAAGGAATTTAAAAGTTAAAGTATTTCTTTTAGCATGTATATATATACATAGTTTTTTTACACTGACACGTATTTTCCTATTTGTTTTTTGTTTGCCCTATTTATCATTTGTAATGAGTAGGTTTGGAGGAATAAATGTGCATGAGAGCATTACATCAAGGGATACATACTAGTTAGGAGTTTTCATAATTTTTATTAATCAACTTTTGTACCTTTGGATAATCAAAATTTTTTTAATAAATAAATCAAGTTTTTCTTCCGCTGCTATATAGTAATTAGTTAGCATAGTCAAAGCGTGGTGGTAATAATAATAATAATAATATGTTGGTAATTTGGGGGTGTTATATTCCATTTCAACAAAAAAAAAAACAATAAAACTTAAACAAAGATATACAAAGGATGAAAAACATATATTTTATCCTAGTTAGACAGGTATACAGAAGTGTCTTTTGCAACTTTTTCATTACCATATAAAAAAAAATAAAAATTACTTTGAAATTTTTTTTAAACAGATGAATTGGTTAAATTTGTGTCCACATAGATGTGAAGATTAATACAACAAGAGTACCTTACATATATAAACTTTTACTAATACTACACAATTATTGATTTTTTTTTAAAAAAAGTTTCTACAATTGCTAGGCGATGTAGAGTGACAAAGCACACCTAGCCAAGACAAGTTAGTGGGATTATCTAGAGTGCTTAGTTACAATTCTTACAAATACTTCAATGAAATTATGGGCAACTGTGAAATAATGATAATTTCTTAGTTAACCACATTAAATTTAATTGTTATTTCATTAGTTTTAATTTCAATGATGGTTTTTCTGATATTAAAATTCATATTATTGCATATTTTAACATAATAATTTTGTGCTTATTAGATTGTTAAAGACTTAATACTGTTTATTTAATAAAATTTTATTTCTCAATTTGATTCTTAAAAGACCATGTTGTTGGTATAAAATGATTTTTTTAGTTGATTCTTAGAGAGCACTGAGTGCTAACATAAACTTTGACACCCTTCAAATTTGGTATCTTTTATAAAATCATATACGTTTTATAAGTTGTCTAATAAAATCATATATTTTTCCATGTACACAACAAATAATACCCCATCAAATTATTCCTAATCAAATGTTGCTTGGCTTTTTTATTTTATTTTTTCTATTTGAGTTCAATGAGATATTCTATATTATAACCGCTATATGTGTGTAGTACATATAAAAATGATATATTTTTTATAATTTATTAGATATCGTAGGAGGGTAAATATTTTATCTTAGTTTCAAAAGTACCTCCTATTTTTCCCATAAAATCTGTAACTACCCTCTATTTTACCTAACATTACACAAAATACCACTTTTATATGCATTATGTATGATTTTTTTTATAGAATTGAGAAATTTCTAATTTATATATGATATAAATATATCAAGAGCCATTTTTATAATATTATTTGTATATCTAGGATCATAGTGTTTATATCTGATCTAAGTTTTCTTGTATTTTTATATCTTTTATATATCTATATCTCATATAATAATATTTATATATAATATAATAATAACTATATATGATATAATAATATATATCTGAGATCTCAATATCCTAATATAATTTATATAATGTGTAAATTAAGAAACCCTCATTCTTAAAATTAGGCCTAAATATTTTATCAAACCTGCAATATTCAGGCTAAATGAGGGATAATTATCTCAACTCCATTATTATATCATTTGTACTTTAGGGAATATGAAATAGCTATATAAGCCCATGCCCGATTTTCTTTTTTTGTTAATGTATGTGAAAAATACTAACTAATTTCGAAAATATCACTCATGAATAAGTGAATAATAATTTTTACAAATTACTATTTTAATAAGGTAAGGAAAAGAAAAGCACAAATCAAATTTCATTATACATGCAAAACCTATGGTCTCCAATTTTTTGGAGAGGATTTGAAAATGTTTAACTCAAAGAAAGATTTTAGATATGGTAACGTTAATAAATTACAAATCAATGCGATTGTATAAAAAAGAAAATGAGTGTACAAAAGACGTGAATTTTATATTAATATTTACTGGAAATAATTAAAAGGGGTGACCTTGTCATACTAAGGAGTGTTTGGTTTGATATTTTGGAATGAGTTTTGAATCCATATCTTAGTTGAGTCAGTTTGGTTAAGCATTTTTTAGAATGAAATTACATATACAAGGGGTTCTATCTCGTCCTCAACCCCTTGGAATTCCTAGACGAATTATGCTCTCGTATTTTAATATTTCAATGTGTTTAACTACTGTATTTCATCTATCCAATAACATGCATGTACATCAGGGTTTATTTATACAAATACTTTGCCTAACAGTTTTAATAATGCTAAACTACTTCTCCTCGTTTACAAGAACAAGAACACTTATCTTATCACGTATAACATATTCTAATCTTATCTTATTATTCTGATATCTTTTCTACACTCCCCTCAAGTTAGGTCGTATGTAACCCAACACCTAACTTGCTTAATTCATCTTTAAAGACACCAACTGCTACTTTCTTTGTTAAGATATATATATATATATATATATATATATATATATATATATATATATATATATATATATATATATATATATATATATATATATATTGACAAAACATATGGCTTATAACTTTTGCTTCTAAGTTATCCTTTATGAAATGTCGATCAATTTTCACATGCTTAGTTCTATCATGCTAAATATGATTCTCAGAAATACTTATTGCAGCCTTATTGTCATAATACAATTCACAACTTTCTTCTAGAGGAAAGCCAAGCTCAGTCAAAAGCTTCCTCAGCCAAAGAACTTCTGCTACTCCCCTAAACTCTGCTTTTGCACTTGTCATCACAATAACCTTCTAATTTTTACTTTTCCAAGTCACCAAGTTTCTCCCGACTAGAGTGAAGTACCATGAGGTAGACTTCCTACTATCTCAATCACGTGCCTAATCTGCATCACTATAAGCTTGAAGTTTAAGTGACCATTGTTTCCAAACAAGACTCCTCGACCAGGAGTTTTGTTCAGGTATCTCAAAATTCTGAAAACTGCTTCCAGATATTGAACTTGTGGCTTATA
This sequence comes from Dysphania ambrosioides, assembly GCA_026401315.1. Classification (NCBI taxonomy): domain Eukaryota; kingdom Viridiplantae; phylum Streptophyta; class Magnoliopsida; order Caryophyllales; family Amaranthaceae; genus Dysphania; species Dysphania ambrosioides. Next base: position 23,971,761 of record CM048670.1, read on the forward strand.
CATAAACCTACTTACTACTCAACAACATAGGCAATATCAGGACGAGTGTGAGATAAGTAAATTAGTTTCCTTATTAATTTTTGGTATTGAGCTTGATCTATGGCTTCTCCATCATCTTCAATATGTAGCCCATGATTCAGTACAATAGGCTGCAGGTTTACTATTTAGCATCACAGTCTCAGTTAACAAGTCCAAGATATATTTTCGTTGAGAAATAAAGATGCTTCCTTTTTACTTGAGCACTTGAATTCCCATAAAATATTTTAGCCTCCTAAGATCCTTCATTTCAAACTCCTGAAAAAGTCTTTCTTTCAATATCCTAATTTCTTCCTCATCATCACCTGTAATAATCATATCGTCTACATATATGAATAGACACATTATCAAACCCCCTTTATTCTTCAAGAACAATGTGTGATCTGAATTGCTTTGTTGGTACCCAAATTTCTTCATTACCACTATGACCCTTCCAAACTAAGCTTGTGGAGACTGTTTTAGACCATAAAGTGCCTTTTTTAACCTATATCCTTCTCTTGGTAGGAACTTCTATGAAAAACCTAGAGGAGCCTCTATATACAGCTCTTCAGAAATTTCACCATGAAGAAATGCATTTTTTACATTTAACTGGCACCATTCCTTATTTGTAGCTACTGAAAAAAGGACTCTTATAGTATTAATATTGGCTATTGGTGAGAAAGTCTCTGAGTAATCAATCCCATACACCTGTGTGTACCCTTTAGCTACTAGTCTTGTTTTGTTCCTCTCAATACTTCCATTAACATTATATTTAACTGTGAACACCTATCTGTATCCTACTGCCTTCTTATTATTTAGAATAAGACATCTTTTCAAGGTTTCATTCAAAGACAGATCATCAATCTCTACCTCCATTGCCTTCTTATAATGTTCTTGTTTGAGAGCTTCTTCAATAGTCAACGAATTTTTTTTTTTCAAAATATACTTAAGCATTAAATGCCTCTGCTGCATGGGACAAATTTCCCGTAATTATGCTCTGCACAGGGTATTTCATCTTCTACCCCTCATATAAAGGATCATAGCGTATAGAGGACACACCTCTTGTACTCCTTAGAGGTAACTGATATCTCACTGGTTCAACCACACCTTCTTGCCCTACTTCAGTCACCCTAGTTACGTCATCATTAGTAGTTATAGGAGAAGATGGAGGATTATTACTTACCTCATATTCCTGTAATTGCAAGGGATAATCATCCTTGGTGGATACTAGGAAAGGTACTAAGATTAGCGCATACTGAATTATACGATTTAAAGCTTCTTTAGTACATATCGGGCTATCTTCTATACCACTTTCATGTAACCAACCAAGATTGTTTGTAGAAGTCTCCCCTTGACAACGAGGGTTAGAGAAAAAATAGGTGCGCTCAATGAAGTCACAGTCCATAATGGTATAGATGATTTGAGGCTGGGATAAGACACCTATATCCCTTTTGAGAAACACCATATCCTACAAATACACATCTGATAGTCCTGAGTTCTAATTTATGATGACTTTGCTTTGGAAGATGCACATACACCCCACATCTAAAGACTCAAGGAGACAAATAATTTATTGAGGGCACGGTTCCAAAGCTACCTAGGGTATCAATGGGAGTCTGATATTTAAGTTTCTTTGTGGGTAACTGGTTACTAAGGTAGTTGGTAGTGGCAACAGCCTTGGTCTAGAAGGATTTGAGAACACATAACTCAATCATCATAGCACGTGTCATCTCAAGGAGGGTACTGTTCTTTCTTTCTGTGATCCCATTTTGTTGGGGGGGGGGGGGGGGGGGGGGGTATCTGGGTAAGTAGTTTGGTGGAGAAGGCCATGGGTGGAAAAAAATTGTTTCATATCATGATTAATGTATTTTCCTCCATTTTCTGATCTAAGGAAACTTATTTTGGTTTGGAATTGGTTTAGAATCATCTTATAAAATTCAACAAATATGCCAAAGACATTAGATTTTTATTTCATAAAATAAATCCAACTCATTCGAGTGTAATCATCAATAAAAAGGACATAAGAAGCAAAACCATGACTTCCAGTTTCAGGGGTAGGGCCCCATACATCAAAATGAATCAGATAAAAAGGTTTTCTACTATGACTTAAGCTATCAAATAACACTATTTATGGCTTTAAGCATGATAACAAGCATCACAATTAAGGTTTATTTTGTATCCAGCAAGAGAGGGAAAGATACGCTCTAAGTAGTGATGGCCAGTGGGCCGATTCAGCCCGGCCCAGCCCCAGCCCGGCCCGTCCCCAGACCGGCTCGAACCGGCCCACTAGCGAACCGGGCCAAGCCCGGTTCGGCCCGTCCAAAATGCAGGCCGATTTCGAATATCGATTTTCCAACCCTAACCCGTTTCGATTTGGTTCGTTAAAAAATTTGGTTCTGCCCCGTATTCGGTTCGATTCGGCCCGTCAATTCGGACCGGCACGGCCCGGCCCGCCTAATTCGCCTAAAACTAGCCGTTATTGCCCGTTGTGATTTGCCCTATAAAAACACCACCAATTCGGTTTCCATCCTTACCAAATTCTCTCTCAATCTTTCAATCTCTCAATCTTTCAATCTCTCAATCTTTACTAATTACAATTAACTTAATTATTAGTACTAATCTTCTTAATTACTCTCTTAATCTTCATTAGTTATCTTAATTAGTTGGTTTATTATTCTTAATTTAGTTGTTTATTACTTCAAATCCTAAAAGAAAATGGATTCAAGAGGTAGATTCAGTGTAAGCAGTTCTTTCGATGATACTGCGGAGTTTGCTCAAAACTTGGAGCAACAACTTTTCGGTACTCCGGGTACTCAAATTCCTCAAATTCCGGAAACTCCAACTTCTCAGATGCGTCCTCCTTCTTCTACTCTACAAGGTAACTCTTAAACTTCTAATTAATCAATGTTAGATTATATGATTATGTTAGATTAAGTTCTTGATGTTTAATTAGTTATGATATATTTGGTTGATTATGTTAATTGATTAGTTATGATATATTTGGTTGATTATGTTAATTGATTAGTTATGATATATTTGGTTGATTATGTTAATTGATTAGTTATGATATATTTGGTTGATTATGTTGATTAATTAGTTAATTAACTTGTGAAGGTGAAGGTGATGGTGATGGTGATGGTGATGCTGATGGTGATGGTGATGGTGATGGTGATGGTGATGGTGATGGTGATGGTGATGGTGATGGTGATGGTGATGGTGATGGTGATGAAGGAGTACCTGAGTCTACTCAATGTAGAAAGAAATCTTCCAAAGTATGGCCATATTATGAGAAGGTCCTACTGATCGATGCTTCTTCCAAAAGGAGGAAATTCATGTGCTATTGCTTGGTATGCAAGCAATTAGGAAAGAAGCCAATAGCCTCTTATTCATGGAAGACCGGTTATGGGATGGGAACCTTACCCCATCACTTGACTGGGGTACAAGGAATAAACCTCGATGCAACTAAATCTGCAGGAGCAGCTAAATCTTCAACTCAGACATAACTACACGGGTATATGGGTTCCATGCCCGGAGGAGGTAGGCCTTTTATGTATAATTGAGATAAAATGATTGATGAAATGGCTAATTTTGTCATTGCTGACGAATTAACTTTTAGCTATGGTGAGAGTCTAAACTTTGAGCATTTCACTAGAACCACTTTACAACCTGCTTATAGACGTGTCCCTAGGAACACGCTTAAACGCCATACCCAAACTGCTTATTATAAATATAGAAGTAGTTTAATAGAAATGTTTCGCACTTTTAACGGCCGTGTTAGCCTAACTAGTGATACATGGACCTCTTGTTTTGGTGAACCTTTTCTTTGTGTAACCGCCCATTGGATTGATGATGAGTGTTATATTCAAAAACGAATCATTTGTTTTCAAGCTATGGAGGAGAGACATACCGGATACAACCTTAAGGTAAGGATAATAGACTGTCTTAAAACCTTTCATTTACTTGATAAAGTTTTTTCCCTTTCATTAGATAATGCTTCAGCGAATACAAAATGTATAGATTATTTGATATCCGAACCAAGCTTAAAGTTGATAAACAGTGGAGAACTATTACATGTTTGTTGTTGTGCACATATTATGAACCTCGAGGTTCAAGAAGGTTTAGCTGAGTTAACTGACTTGCTTAACCCTATTAGGAGTGTAATTAAATGGATTAGGATTACGGCCTCGGTTAGGAGGAAGTACATGGCCTTGTGTAAGGAAAGAGGCCTTAGGAAGAAGCAATGGAGTCTAGATACACCGACCCGTTGGAACTCCACATATAAATTGTTAAAAGAAGCCATTAAATACCGTGAGATTTTGACAATTATTTATAACGAAACCCGAGCGACTCCCGATGAACTTATTACTGATTTCCATTGGAATACCACAATTTACATCCGTGACATTTTAGCAGCTTTTGACCACGCAACCAAAATTTTCTCTTACGTTTACGACCCTAACATCCATTTAGTTATATTAGAGTGTGTTACCATAGTTAGCACTCTTACCGAGCATTTCAACATCGTTCAAATTAGTAATGTAATTACTAGTATGCTTAATAAATGGTATAACTACTTTAGTGAATTTCTCGTCATATATGGTATAGCTTCTATTCTTGATCCCGGGGTCAAGACTTAGGTTTAGAAAACTGTTTAGAATTTTATTATAACGCTTTAAGTTTACAATACGATGTCAATGCATATATAGAAAAATGTAAAAATGTTTTAGCTAGTATATATGATCATTATGCTTCTATTTATGCAACGTCTGGAAATATATCTTCTTCTAGTGGAAGTTCCGCTACGCGATGGCAGCCAATACTTGGTAGAATTTTAAAAAAAATCAAAAACATCGGTTTCTTCTTCTTCTTCTTCACTTTATAATATTAATGAATATCTTTCTTACCAACATGAAACCGATGCTAATTTTTCAATTATTAAGTGGTGGCGCGAGCACGAATGGCAATTTCCCATTTTGGAGAGAATTGCAAAGGATATCCTTGCAATTCCCGCCTCCTCTATTGCTTCCGAGTCTGCTTTTAGTGCAGGTAGACGTGTTCTTGACGAGAAGAGATCCCGCTTATCTCCCGAAAGCATAGAAATATGCGTTTGTAAGAAAGATTGGGATCAGGCGGAGCGGAGGACCCAAGGATTGAGGGAGGAGGACAACGATGAAGACGATCCTTGGATGACGATGGACACAAGCGAATCAAGCGACAACCCAGGAGGTGAAGGAGGTTTGGGGTCTGTGTAATACCCCATATTTTAGACATTATATTAAGAATATTTTAGTACAAAATAAATAATTTAAAAATTATTTTGGCACCAATCACAATTATGGAACTTTATTTATATATTTATTTTATAAATTTATTAAGAAAATTATTTAATTTTATAAATAAATATTTAATTCCTCAATTATTCCATTAAAATTCCAAAAAAAAGCCCTCTAAAATATCCAAAGTATCCACTTTTATTCTAAAATATTCTAAAAGCTTTTAAAACATTATTCTTAACAAAAAAATATAGTTTAATATATTTATAAAGATTATTTTTTAATTTAAAATGGATAATGTTGAAAATATGATATATTTACCAAAGAAAAAAAAATATATATATTTAAAAAAAAAAATCGACCATATCTAATAATGGTCAGCTACCATGATTAGAATTTAAAAAAAAAATTAATTTATTATTATATATATTTAACCCTAATTTAAAGGATAATTTTAGTTGAAAAGATAAGTTTAAATTCAAAATAATAGATTTTCAAAAAAAAAATAATAATAAATTCTATCCTTATCCTATCCTTTTTCTATGATTTATATTACAAAAAAAAAAAATTATTATAAAATTTTATCTTTTTTAACTAATTCTAATTGGTTTGTTTTGAATTAAATAATTTTAATTGGTTAAATTATTTAATAATTTAATTATTTTATAATTAAAAGATTTTTCTGAAATTTTGAGGATAATTATCAATTTAAATTCATATTTATCTTTTAGTGTTTTAAAATTCTAAAATTCATCCTAATTTCTACTATAAATAGACCCTTAAATCTCACCTAATTCTTCACACAAAAATCATTAAACCCTTTCTCTTTCTCTCAAACTTTCTCCCTCTCTCTCAAGCCACTCTCTGCATCTCTTCGGCCATCTGGTGCCACCAACAACCACCAGCCTCCGTGAGCATCCTATTTCCCTAACTATTTAATTGTTTTAATTATTTTGCAAACTGTTTAATTCTTAAAACTATTTCTAAACATAATTAAAGTTTCAATATTATATGCATAATTATTGTGTTGCATTGTGTTGATTAGTTTATCTTAAATTGATAGGAGGATCAACTTGAAGTTTAGTAAAGAGTTGTTAGAAAGTACTAGAATTTAAGGTACGTATATGTGTTAAATCTTTTTATGTGCAATTGAATATATTATTTTGTGAATTATATTGTGCTAAAATATTTTTAAATATATGTTTATATATGGCTATGTATTTGAAATTTCGATAACAAAAAAAAGGGTGATATACATTTACCTTATTTTATTTAATATGTATCATGTTTCAAAAGGGCCGAATGGCATTTGAGATTTTATAAATTTCAATGAACTTTAATAATTAAAGCAAGGTATTTGTATTTAAGGAGTTATAAAAGGAGAGTTATTATTATTATATATTACCGCTTGATTTCATAATCAAGAAGGGTTCATGCTTCAAAGTCCACTTGTTGGCAAATAAAAGGAAACTCCAAGGATAGATCCGTGATGGGATAACTAACTTGGGGGGTGTGCATACTTAGGATCAAATAGGGGATATAAGAAGAGGAAATTGTTTTTATTAAGTGTTTTAATAATTCCATTTGTATTGGATTATTATAAAAAAAGGTTCGAAGTTTATTAATATATAAGAAGGCAAGTTTGAAATGAAGGAATTTAAAAGTCAAAGTATTTCTTTTATCATGTATACGTACACAGTGTTTTTACATTGACACGTATTTTTCTATTTGTTTTGGTTCGCCCTACTTACCATTTATGGTGAGTAGGTTTGCAGGAATAAATATGCATGGGAGCATTACATCAAGGGGCACATACTAGTTAGGAGTTTTATAATTTTTCTTAATCAAATTTTATACCTTTGGATAATCAAAATTATAATTCTTTTTAATAAATAAATTGAGTTTTTCTTCCGCTGCAATATAGTAGTTAGTTAGCACAGTCGAAGCGTGGTGACACGTGACTGTAATACCCCTAAGTTACTAAAATTACTATCATTATTATTATTATGTTAGTAATTTGGGGGTGTTACAAAGTGGTATCAGATTTCTAGGTTATAAAAGATTAAAATTTGAAATAATAAACCTGTGGGTAGACATAGCAATGGGCATGTAGGATAGAGTTTCGCATTCTCATGCATAAAATAAAGTATTTTTTCTTACAATAAATTATTTTGTTTTGGAAAGATGGAAATGTTGGTGATCAAGTGTAACACTCTCTGTCTAAGGAAGGTTTGACCGACCTGGGAGAGTGTTCCATTAAGTAATGGTTTCTGGCTAGGAAAGGCTCTCGTCAACATCGTACGTAACTTACCTGGGAAACCATTGGCTTGATTTAACCGCATAGACATCAAGTATACTATTTAAAGTTTCAAAATTAAAATAGTTGCAAAATAAAAGAATTTCAAGCATACTTAAATACAATCAAGGATGGTCTAATAAAATGACCAATCTGGATTACTTGTTGCAAATTTAGGTTATAAACTTTCTCAAGGATAGGAAAAAGTATGTTTCCTGTGCATGAAATCAAGAAATTGTGAATTATGTGCTTAAATGTATCCAATTTTTCATATGCCTATCTATAGTCAAGTAAAGCCAAGTATTTTAGTCGAGAAGTTCGTTACATGCAAAATTTATTTGAATAAAGTGAATGTTTGTTCTAGGATTTATATGTTTCAAAGTGTTTTCAACATGATTATTTGATCATTCAGGCATTATGTCGAGTCGAATGCTTAATCGAAACTCTCGAACCACCCGAAGTGGCCTTAGGAGGACAGTCAAGCACCTAACCGCTTTAACTCAATCTCTAGCTCAATTAATGACTAATCAATTGAATAGGCAGCCAATAAATGACACTTTTGGAGAGATTTTCAAAAGAATTTCAAGTAGTAAACCTCCGAGTTATAACGAAAAAGAAGACCCAGCTAGCCTAGAGAATTGGATTAGGGAGTTTGATAAGCTTTTTGATGCTGTACATTGTCCCGAGAATATGAAGGTAAATAGTGCAGTCCTCTACCTTAAGGAAGAAGCTGACTTATGGTGGTCTCAATCTAAGGAAAATATCGAAAGAACTCCTGCTTTTGGGTGGTCAACTTTCAAAGAAGCCCTTAGGAGTAAGTTCTATCCGCCTTACCTTAAGAAACAAAAGTGCATGGAATTTACAAACCTTAGAATGGGAGGCATGACCGTTAATGAATATTATGCTAAGTTTATTGAACTTATGAGATTCGCTCCAGAGGTAGTCCCGACCGAAGCCATGAAGGCGCAGAGATTTGAACAAGGCCTAACCTTAACCTTACAAGGGAAGTTAGGAGGGGTCACTTTCGAAACCTTAGATGAGGTGTATGGGAGAGCCGCTCACTTGTATGGGATTAGGGGAAGAGAATTAGAGAACCAAATCTTAGGGGAAAAGAGAAAGGGAAATGGAAACTTCTATGGAGGTGATAAAAGAGTTAAAACCAATGGGAATTTTCAAGGGAAAAGAGAATTTAAGGGAAACCTTGGAAAGGGAAGAGAAAACCAAGGGGAGAGTGAGAAGTCTAAGAGAATTTTCCATTGCAAAAGGTGTGACAAGAATCACCCCGGGAGAGACTGCGAAGGAAACCTTGTAACCTGTCGTTTTTGTCAAAAATTGGGACATCGAGAGTATGAATGTTATAAAAAGACCTCTGGTGGTCCTAGTGTCCCTACTCAAAATGGCAAACCTCCTCAAAATGGTCAGCCTAGTTCAATCCAACTAAACGAGAATCCTAAACCTACGTTAGGTGCAAATTACAATCCTCCTAAAGGCCGAGTATTTGTTATGAATAGTCGTGAGGCTGGATCAACTTCTGAAGTAGTAGCTGGTACTTTCTCTATCTGTAAATTGCCTGCAAAAGTTCTTTTTGATTCTGGAGCATCTCATTCATTCATTTCTAAGAGTTTAGTAGAAAGTCTAAAGTTAGAAGAATCAGAATCCATTTCTTTAGACGTGGCTTTACCGTCTGGGGAAGTTATGTGTTGTACTAAGTTGCATTCTAAAATACCTTTAGTAATTGCCGGAGTTGAATTTCCATCAGACTTAATAGAATTTGAAATGGGTGACTTAGATGTGATCTTGGGTATGGACTGGATGGGAAATTTTAAAGCTCGAATTGATTGTGAAGCTCAGAAGGTATCATTGGTTGGACCTAATAAGGTCAGGGTTACTTATCGTAGAGAAGGGAAGAAACCTGGATTGAAGATCATCTCTGCCTTACAAATAAAGAAATGTGTTCAGAAGGGCTATCCTTTATACTTATGTAGTGTTCAAGAAATTCGAGAAGGAGAAGATGGAAATAAGCAAGATATTTCAGTTGTTTGTGAATTTCCGGACATTTTTCCAGAAGAGATTCCAGGAATGCCTCCAATAAGAGATGTTGAGTTCACTATAGATCTAGTGCCTGGAACAGGACCGATCTCTAAGGCCCCCTATAGGATGGCACCAGCTGAATTAAAGGAGTTGAAAGCTCAATTGGATGATTTACTAGACAAAGGCTATATCAGGCCTAGTTCGTCACCTTGGGGAGCCCCAGTGTTGTTTGTCAAGAAGAAAGATGGAAGTTTGAGGTTATGCATTGATTATAGAGAATTGAATAATGTGACTGTGAAGAATAAATACCCACTTCCGAGGATAGATGACCTATTTGATCAGTTAAAAGGGGCAGGGGTATTTTCTAAGATTGACTTGAGGTCTGGATATCACCAGTTGAGGATTGCCGAGCAAGACATCTCAAAGAGTGCGTTTAGGACTCGTTATGGACACTATGAATTTACAGTAATGCCATTTGGGTTGACTAATGCACCAGCGGTGTTCATGGATTTGATGCACCGAATTTTTAGGCCTTACTTAGATAGGTTTGTGATTGTCTTCATTGATGATATTTTGGTGTACTCAAGGGATACGAAGGATCATGAAAAACATTTAAAAATGGTCTTGACAACTTTGAGGGAAAATCAGTTATATGCGAAATTTTCTAAGTGTGAGTTCTGGATGGAAAAAGTATCCTTTTTGGGACATGTAATATCTAAGGAAGGGGTATCCGTGGATCCAGCAAAGATTCAAGCAGTAAGTGAATGGCCAACACCGAAGAGTGTATCGGATATTCGAAGTTTCTTGAGATTAGCAGGCTATTATCGGCGATTTGTGAAAGACTTTTCGAAGATATCTAGACCCATGACCAGCCTTATGAAAAAAGAGTGTAGGTTTATCTGGACTCCAGAGTGTGAAGAGGCATTTCAAACTTTAAAGGATAAGTTAACATCGGCACCAATCTTAGCCTTACCAGATGGAAGTGACCAGTATGAGGTATATAGTGACGCATCCAAGTTTGGGTTAGGTTGTGTATTGATGCAAAACAGAAGGGTGATAGCCTATGCCTCTAGGCAACTGAAACCATATGAAGTTAACTACCCGACTCATGATTTGGAGCTAGCAGCGATAGTTTTTGCCTTAAAGATTTGGAGACATTACCTTTATGGAGTAACTTGTAAGATTTATACAGATCATAAGAGTTTAAAATATATTTTCACCCAGAAGGAGTTAAACATGAGGCAAAGGAGATGGTTGGAGCTTATCAAAGATTATGATTTGGATATTCAATATCACGAAGGTAAAGCCAATGTGGTGACAGATGCATTAAGTAGGAAGTCAAACCATTCGATGAATGCAATAATTTTGCCTGATCAGTTATGTATAGAATTCCAGAAAATGAACTTAGAGGTAGTGGAACAAGGGGGAGTACAAGAATGTATTAATTCCATGGAAATCCATCCATCCATTTATGATGAGATTCGGGAAAGCCAACTGAAAGATGAAAAATTAGAAAATATCAAAGAGAAAATCCGGGAAGGACATACCCTAAACTTTACGATTGCTGATGATGGTAGTATTAGGTTTAAAGGAAGATGGTGTGTTCCATCCAATAAAGGAGATTTAAAGAATAGATTGATGGAAGAAGCTCATAGTTCACCTTACTCTATGCATCCTGGAGGAGATAAGTTGTACAAAGACATGAAGAAGACATTTTGGTGGCCCAATATGAAGAAGGAAGTAGCCGAGTTTGTTGCTAGGTGCCTTACTTGTCAGAAGGTAAAGATTGAGCATAAGCGTCCGCAGGGTAAGATTCAACCATTGGAAATTCCTTGTTGGAAATGGGATTCGATCTCTATGGATTTTGTAGGAGCTCTACCTAGAACAAGGGCCGGTAATGATACTATTTGGGTGGTTGTAGATAGACTCACTAAGACTGCCATTTTTATACCCATGAAGAGTACTTGGACAATGAACCAATTAGGAAAAGCTTATGTGAAATTCGTGGTGAAGTATCATGGGGTGCCTAAGGACATTGTGTCGGACAGAGATTCGAGATTTTTGTCCAATTTTTGGAAGAGTTTGCAGAAGGCAATGGGAACGAAGTTACTTATGAGCACAGCATTCTACCCCGCTACTGACGGTCAGACTGAAAGAACCATTCAAACCTTGGAAGATATGTTAAGGGCATGTGTGATGGAGTATCAAGGGTCATGGGAGGATTACTTAGACCTAATCGAATTTTCTTATAATAACAGTTATCATGCCAGTATTAGAATGGCACCTTTTGAGGCACTTTATGGAAGAAAGTGTAGGAGTCCAGTGTGTTGGAATGATATAAGTGAAACTGTAATACTTGGACCAGAAATGATCCAAGAAACTATTAAACACGTGAAGATGATCCAGGAAAAGATTAAAGCAGCACAAGACCGTCAAAAGAGCTATGCAGACTCCAAGAGGCGAGATGAGGAATATGAAGTTGGAGAAAAGGTTTTATTAAAAGTTTCTCCCATGAAAGGAGTGATGAGGTTTGGGAAAAAGGGAAAATTGAGTCCGAAGTACATTGGACCCTATGAGGTGTTGAAAAGAGTGGGCAAAGTGGCTTATGAGTTGGAACTGCCTAATGAACTAAAGAAAGTGCATAACGTATTTCATAAATCTCAATTGAAGAAATATGTACCGGATGCAAGTCATGTGTTACGTCCCGAATCAATAGAAATGGACGAAAATTTGACTTATGAAGAAAGACCAGTTCGAATCTTGGATAGGAAGGTAAGAAGCACCAGAAACAGAGATGTAAAAATAGTGAAAGTGCCATGGTCAAATCATGAGACCGAAGAGGCAACTTAGGAGGCAGAAGATGAAATGAAGAACAAATATCCAAACCTATTTTCTAAGGTTAGTAGTCGAGTCACGGGGACGTGATTTTCTTTTAAGGGAGGTAGAATGCGATAGAGTTTCGCGCTTTGCTATTTTCAGGACATGCAAGAGTCAATTATATTAGTTATAGGAATTAGCTTCATATGTCACATGCATTGCATTCAAAAGTTTCTTTAAAATGTTTTCAAAGTTTTGCGGACAAAACTTCTTTTAAGGGGGGTAGACTGTAATACCCCATATTTTAGACATTATATTAAGAATATTTTAGTACAAAATAAATAATTTAAAAATTATTTTGACACCAATCATAATTATGGAACTTTATTTATATATTTATTTTATAAATTTATTAAGAAAATTATTTAATTTTATAAATAAATATTTAATTCCTCAATTATTCCATTAAAATTCCAAAAAAAAGCCCTCTAAAATATCCAAAGTATCCACTTTTATTCTAGAATATTCTAAAAGCTTTTAGAACATTATTCTTAACAAAAAAATATAGTTTAATATATTTATAAAGATTATTTTTTAATTTAAAATGGATAATGTTGAAAATATGATATATTTACCAAAGGAAAAAAAAAATATATATTTAAAAAAAAAAATTCGACCATATCTAATAATGGTCAGCTACCATGATTAGAATTTAAAAAAAAAATTAATTTATTATTATATATATTTAACCCTAATTTAAAGGATAATTTTAGTTGAAAAGATAAGTTTAAATTAAAAATAATAGATTTTCAAAAAAAAAAATAATAAATTATATCCTTATCCTATCCTTTTTCTATGATTTATATTTCAAAAAAAAAAATTATTATAAAATTTTATCTTTTTTAACAAATTCTAATTGGTTTGTTTTGAATTAAATAATTTTAATTGGTTAAATTATTTAATAATTTAATTATTTTATAATTAAAAGATTTTTCTGAAATTTTGAGGATAATTATCAATTTAAATTCATATTTATCTTTTAGTGTTTTAAAATTCTAAAATTCATCCTAATTTCTACTATAAATAGACCCTTAAATCTCACCTAATTCTTCACACAAAAATCATTAAACCCTTTCTCTTTCTCTCAAACTTTCTCCCTCTCTCTCAAGCCACTCTCTGCATCTCTTCGGCCATCTGGTGCCACCAACAACCACCAGCCTCCGTGAGCATCCTATTTCCCTAACTATTTAATTATTTTAATTATTTTACAAACTGTTTAATTCTTAAAACTATTTCTAAACATAATTAAAGTTTCAATATTATATGCATAATATTGTGTTGCATTGTGTTGATTAGTTTATCTTAAATTGATAGGAGGATCAACTTGAAGTTTAGTAAAGAGTTGTTAGAAAGTATTAGAATTTAAGGTACGTATATGTGTTAAATCTTTTTATGTGCAATTGAATATATTATTTTGTGAATTATATTGTGCTAAAATATTTTTAAATATATGTTTATATATGGCTATGTATTTGAAATTTCGATAACAAAAAAAAGGGTGATATACATTTACCTTATTTTATTTAATATGTATCATGTTTCAAAAGGGCCGAATGGCATTTGAGATTTTATAAATTTCAATGAACTTTAATAATTAAAGCAAGGTATTTGTATTTAAGGAGTTATAAAAGGAGAGTTATTATTATTATATATTACCGCTTGATTTCATAATCAAGAAGGGTTCATGCTTCAAAGTCCACTTGTTGGCAAATAAAAGGAAACTCCAAGGATAGATCCGTGATGGGATAACTAACTTGGGGGGTGTGCATACTTAGGATCAAGGAGGGGATATAAGAAGAGGAAATTGTTTTTATTAAGTGTTTTAATAATTCCATTTGTATTGGATTATTATAAAGAAAGGTTCGAAGTTTATTAATATATAAGAAGGCCAGTTTGAAATGAAGGAATTTAAAAGTCAAAGTATTTCTTTTATCATGTATACGTACACAGTGTTTTTACATTGACACGTATTTTCCTATTTGTTTTGGTTCGCCCTACTTACCATTTATGGTGAGTAGGTTTGCAGGAATAAATATGCATGGGAGCATTACATCAAGGGGCACATACTAGTTAGGAGTTTTATAATTTTTCTTAATCAAATTTTGTACCTTTGGATAATCAAAATTATAATTCTTTTTAATAAATAAATTGAGTTTTTCTTCCGCTGCAATATAGTAGTTAGTTAGCACAGCCGAAGCGTGGTGACACGTGGCGGTAATACCCCTAAGTTACTAAAATTACTATCATTATTATTATTATGTTAGTAATTTGGGGGTGTTACAGTCTGTCCCTGATTAGGCTAAGCACAACCGCACAAGCACCCCTACAGGTACGTACCAGAACTATGTGGGCTTTGATTCCTTCGGGATACGTAGGCAACTTAATTCTGAAAATCAATATTTAATTATTTAATTAAATTTTGATTTTCTAAATTAAGTGCAAGCCCTTAATATGAAATATGATTTAGTTTACTTATTTTAGTTTACTTATTTTAGTATATGAAATATGAAATTTTGATTTTAGTTTACAGATTTTAGTACATGAAATATGAAATTAAATTTAAAATATAAAATATGAAATATATTTTATTTGATTTTCTAAAAAGTGAATTAGTTCATTTATTTGAAATATTTTAGATTTTCTAATGCGTAAATATGAAATTAGGTAAATATACGTAATTAGTTTAATAATACTTAATTAAAAAAAATAAAAATTTGTTTTTTAAAAAAAAAATATATGTAATTCGGTTCGATTCGGTTCGTGATTCGGTTCGATTCGGTTCGTGATTCGGTTCGATTCGGTTCGTGATTCGTTTTCGATTCGGTTCGATTCGGTAACGAATCGGATTCGCTCGACCCCAGCCCGGTTCGGACCGGCCCGCCTCCCTGACCGATCCGAATCCGGTCCCCTCCCCACCAGCCCGGCCCAGCCCGACCGGACCGGCCCACTGGCCATTACTAGCTCTAAGTACCCCAAAGATGGATGACTCAAATGACGATGTTATAGTTCAAGCTGAGCTTCTACCGAACTTGAAATCACTAATACAATCCATCCTTTTCAGTATTATGCCCAATGATCCTCTCGGTTAGAGCATCCTATACAACACAAAAATCGGTAGTAAGATAGTGCATCCCAAATCTTTCATTATATGACTGATAGATAATAATTTATAAGAAAGATTGGGTATAAAAGACATTTTTCCAATGATATGTGATCTCCAAGCTTAATGGAGTCGGCTCCTACAACATCCAAATATTCGCCATTAGCTTTCTGTATAAGGGTTTTATTGGGTTTGGTTAGGTAAATAAGGTCATTATGTCATTGGTCATAGTATCACTTGCTCCACAATCAAAAATCCAATGATACTTCTAACCTACTTGGGACGTTTCAGCGGGTTTGGGTTTTTGGTTGGGTTTGGATAATAGGCTTAATCTTGTTTTGGTTTATTATATTTTGGTGTTGAGTTTTTTGAGTTTGGGCAAGGTATGATGTGGGGTAAGAGTATTGGGCCACGGCTTTTGAGTGTTTGGTTGGGTTTGCTGAGATTTTAGAAGGCTTTAGGGAATTTGGGCTTATAGAGGGTGTAATTGGGCAGGCTGATTTCGTGGGTTTGATGGAGTTCTTGCAGGCTTGCGTAATGTGTAATTAGGAAGGCTCTAGAATTAGATTAAGGGTAAATATTTTTGAGTTTTCTTCATTCCACCCCAATTTACCTTCCTCCTCTCCCGTTTTCAACTCCTTTTCCTCTCCTCCAGATCTCCTCTCCTTCATCTCCTTCTCTGCGGCCATGGAGGCCTTGCCTGGTTTCCTTGTCTCCTCTCCCCTGTTCGCTCCTTTCTTCTTGTTCTCTGACCACCAGTCAGGGTATCCTATGAGCTTGAAACACTCTTTCCTGGTGTGTGGAGTTCCTCCACAAAGTGAGCACTGTAATTTGGACATGTCCTCCTCGTGCACGCTGAGGTGATGGTTTTTCTGACCGGATCTTCGTGGCCAACCCGGTTCTGACTTCCTCCGGTGCAGGTAAGTTGGGTTGTGATGTGTGTGATCCATGTACGAACTACGTCATATCTTTGGTTCCACTGGTTGAGCTTTTTAGTGTCAGTGGAAGGGGGGAGGGTTGTGATGTGTGTGAGCCTCCCCCTCCCTTTGATCGCCATTAGCATTATCTTGGACTATTTTGCATAGTTCTGATGACTCATTTTTTCGGAAAACATGCAAGGTAGATTCAGTTTCATGGCTCCCATTACTATTCAATTGTTCAAGAATTTGTAATAGTTGAGCCATGGTTACGGGTGCCTCATCGGGTTTCTTTGGTGGTTCACTCATTGCCAATTAAAGTTCCTTGGTATATGATGATCCCTCTTATCGGAAACCACTACACAGACTCTCTAAATCCGGTTCGCTCTGATAGCAAGACAAATTATGCTCTCGTATTTTAGTATTTCAATGTGTTTAACAACTATATTTCATCTATCCAATAACATGTACATCATGGTTTATTTATACAAATACTTTGTCTAACAGTTTTACTAATGCTAGACTACTTCTCCTTGTTTACATGAACAAGAACACTTATCTTATCATGTATAACCTAGTCTAATCTTATCTTATTATTCTGATATCTTTTCTACATTCCATACCCAACATAATCTTAAAGATTCATAACACATTCCTCTATACTACCAAATAATTTTAAAGTGATATAACCATACGATCCATATTATCAAGAAATAGACTTTCATGCCATTTTATTTTAGGATGGCGAACAAAATGAGTCCTAAAAATATTACAATAATTCCAAAATAAGAGAATAAGTCAAGTATTTTTTTCTTGATAAAAAGAAGTCGAGTGTTAAGATGAGTTGATAATAGGTGCAATATATATTTCTACGTTGATATTTGTGTTATTTTACTGGTATGCTTGTCTCATACAAAATTTGCGAATAGATTAATGTATTATGTAGGAAGCGATATTAGTGTTTAGTTACGTTTAATTTCAGACAAGATATTACAATAATATGAGATTACAATTGAAGTATTGTGCTTATTAAAGTTGATGTCAAATTTAATTTGGATACTCCTTTATTTCTGGTGAGTCGCTCACACCCTAAAGAAGGTGAATATTTATATATTGCTCATGAATATCTACTCATCGTTTGTATAAAATATATATTTTGTACATTATTTGATCATATGACTCTTATATAAAATTGAGTATACCTTAATATAGAAAAAAAATATATTAAACAATCCTAAATGGATGGTTCATCCGGGGAGGAACCATCATAAAGTATGTGATTTTTTTATGGTAAAAAAATAATTAGTAATAATTATAATTGATAATAATTTTTTTAAGAGAATTCAAATTTTATTTTACAAAATTAAGAACTAGTAATTCAAAATTATTTTACAAATTTTATTTTTTATGTTAATGTTTTTAGTATATATAATTAGTAACTATGAACAAGTTTACATAATTAGTATGATTTAATTATTTTTAAAATTAGCAATAGGTAAAATTGAAAAAGTTTTATAATTTTCCTTATCAAGGTCTTTTTTGGCAAAATTAGTAGGTGCAATCCCCTTTAAATATTTAGGGCATCATAGATTTCAAAAAATACACTGTATTAAAAAAAATTGCGTCGTTCGGAGCTCCATAGCTAAAATTACGTCACCTTCAAAGTTTGTTTAATAGATATCCTAATCCGCAAATGGAACAAATTAACGACTTTATTGGGGGCATATATAAGCTTAAAATAAGAAGTTTAAAAAAACACGTGTCAATCTAATGCCCGAGCTAATAGTTATGCCTTAAAGTGAGTGAAATAAGATAAATAAATGTGTTATGAAATGAGGGCAAATCTGATAAAACATGTACAAATTACGGGCGAATAAGTAGAGACTTACAATGTTTAGCAATACTCAGGAGGTAAGAATATCTTTTTGGTTCTATTAAGAGGGAGCCATAAGGTCGGCTTAGTTATTTCATTCATAAAATATAAGACGGGTCAGGTTTGGTCCAGTCAATTGACCATCTCGTGTTCTATTTATAACTCCGTAGAAGCCAATCTAGTTAAGAGGGTGTACTTTGTACATAGAAGGTACTTGTGTACATACAAAGCTATACAAAGACTACGTTCGCTTAATCTAGTTTATAAGTACTCCGTATATAGAAGTAGCTGTGGACAACTGTACGTACAATGATACAAAGCTACACAAAGGCTACCGCTTGACGAGTTAGCAAAGTGTATATAAACACGTTCACGAGGGAGGTTTGAGTTGGAAAAGTATCAAGTAGTTTGAGTTGGGAAAGTGAGATAGGAAGTAAAAGCAGTTAAGGTGGGAAGGGGAACGGAGATGGATGAGAAGCGAAGCAAGAGGAGGCGGCGTTGGTTGGTGGGGTTGGCAGCGGTGATTGGTATAGTGTTACTGTTGTCAATACTGGGGGCCACCGTGTTCAAGGCTAGGCGGCCCATCACCACCGTAAACTCTGTGTCCCTCCGTGACCTGGACGTCTCCTTTGACGCCCTACGTGTCAAAGTTCACCTCAATGTTTCCCTTGACGCTTCCATCACAGTTAAAAATCCTAACAAGGTCGGGCTCAAGTACTCCGATAGCTCCGCCTATTTGGATTACAGGGGCCAGCTGGTTGGGCAGGCTCCAATTCCAGCGGGTCAGATCTCAGCCGGCCAGACTCTGCCCATCAACCTCACTCTCACAGTCATGGCGGATCGGCTCCTCTCCAATTCGCAGTCTCTGATTTCCGATCTCCTCGCCGGGACGCTGCCGCTGTCGACTCGCACACGCATCTCCGGCAAGGTGACGGTTCTCTTCGTTAAGGTTCATGTTGTCTCTTATGCCTCTTGCAATCTCAACATATCCGTCGCCTCACAATCAATTTCCAATTCCGATTGCACATACAACACTCGTTTGTCCTGATTTGTTTATGTTATATGGAGGGGAGTCCTTAATTATTAATATACTAGTTCGTAATGTAATTGTTTATACTTGTCATTCATTTAATTAATTCTATTTTTGGTGGAGACTCTGGATTGTGAAATTAGGGCTACTGTGATTTTGGATGTTCAAAGGTCCACTTATTCACTTAACTGTTCTGTGACAGTGAGTCTTCCAGGTTGGTTTCTTTTAATTATTGGCTTATTGCTTTTGAGGGAATTTCCAAGTTGGTTTCTTTGTTGAGAGAATGTCCAAAACAAGTTTCTTAACCAAATGTATACTCATGTCTCCACTACACCATTACACCATATTAAGTAATATATAGTCTTTGTCTTGATTATCCTGTAATACCCCCCAGCTTAAGTGTCCTCTTTTCTTGGGTTTCTTTATTCTAATACAGGATTACTCCTAATTAATTTTCCTTGGGCCCTTCCTTTCCATTTCCCTCACCAACGTACAAACTCTCTTTATATCTTGTGGTAGGGTAAAAGGGGAATTCACCTAACCATTAAATCACTCTATTCATAGCATGAGCAGCAATTGTGACTTGTGAGTACCCATTGGCTTGTGCAAAAGCGCCATCACTGAAGTTATACTCGTTCCATGTAGCGAACCAAGCAACCTTTTGTACTCCTGTAGTCATGAGGGCCCGGCATTGCAATTTTTTGATTTTCAGTTTTGCTCAGTTCTTAGTTTAGGTGCATCATTCATGACCTCTAAGGTTTGTTGGATGTTTATCCACGTAACCGGAAAAAGGACAAAATAAGTTTGTTGGCTGATGCAGTAAACCCGGTACCACACCTTTTCTGTTTCTGCAGCTTCACACAATGCCTTGCGTCACATCCTTGAATATTAACAAGGATGCTTGACACTTGTTGGAAATTTATAGGTGCTTCCTTTGACTGTTTTGTGTTTGATTACGGTAGGGGGCTGGCATTTTGAGAAATATATGTCTTCTACTCTACATAGTACATATTGCTCCGTACTTTGTAAGTCTGTTTCTTCTAGAATCTAGAGCCCTTGGATTTTCATAATTCCACGTTGATTGTGAGATGTAAATCACATGTCACTTCCGCCCCTTCATTTACCTGGAGATAGGTTGTTGGAAGTTGATTTAATTTCCTGGGCTTTGTATTCAAAGAAAATGACTTGATACCCAGAATGTGCAGTTATGTTTGCACTTATCGTCTCTCTAATTTTTTTTTTTGGTGCAAACTTATCATCTCTCTATAATCACGAGATTTGAGGTCCCAACATTAAGTATGGTAGCTGGGCAGTAATGGTTGCGCATTTAAGGATCATCAACCTCCGACCTCCAAGTACCAATTAAAGATGTTTTCGAATGGTCTACTGGAAGTCCCATTAAGAGTGCCTTTGTCATTTTGAATCCTGCCATCTAGCTATCTAGTAGATTAACAACTCTTGAAGAATTAATAGGAGAAGAATATAAGATCGAATATACTCTAGAGAGGGGTGAATAAAGTATGACCGTTTTTCGTAGATTAGGCACTCAATGCCTTGAGATGACTTTTAAGGGCAATATTGATACTTTGAGATTGAACTGATGACAAGGTCTTGAAGAAGGTTTCAAAGCCTATTGCTAGGCTTTGACTTTGCTGTAGCTATTTTAACAAAATAAACAAAAACGTAAGTACGAAAAGCAAATAAGTAAAAGAGACAAGGCACGAGAATTTGTTACGAACTTTGGCAATTTGCCTATGATTTCGCATAGGGTGTCTAACCCGTAGGATTCAACTCCTTTTATTTCTCTCCTTAGAGACCTAAAGTAATCCTAGAAGATCTCACACCTCAGATCCTATAAATAAAAGAATTCCTCACTTTTTTGATACTTTTGAGTATTATAAATTTACTCTAAGTATATCTCTTTTTCTTTTGATCATAAGTTTTTTTTTATCACTCAAGATATATTTTTTCTTTTTTTTTTCTCTCAATCTAAATACAATGAAGGGAGTATAGAGCTAGAGAGAAGAGCTTAATATTTTTGTTGTAGCTTGATAATATTCTCACGTAGAAGGCTTGGTATTTTTCTGCTCACGCTTCAGCTTGTATATATAGTAATAAGAGGTAACTGCTTTAGCAACAAACTTTAGTAGAATCGATGTACTTTGACACTTGAGAGCCGTTGAGAAGTTTGAATATTTGTTGAGAGACTTGCCTAACAAATTGCAGTTTTACTCCTTCAATTGTGGAAGATAGTTTGTTGATAATTGACAAAGTCTAAAAAGCCTCAAAGCTTCAATATTTGAATGGTCATTATCCTTTATTTGAAATACTTGAAGTCCAAAACAAACTCAAATAATTATGCTTCAAGAATATCTTCAACAAACTATCCACAAACTAGAAATCGTGCATGCTTCAAATATTATCTTGCTCCTTGAAATCAGCTAAATATCTTGCATGTGTCGAATGATAAGCAAGAGGTTATCCAATGTGTATACTTATCCACGACAGAGAGTCCATGTGATTCCAAAAGTAATCATGCAAAACCAACTTCAAAAGATAAACTATAATAATTTAAAGGGTTAGGCAATATTTAACTTTTGTAACAAAATAAAATAAAGTAGTTATCTCCTACAACAAAGTTGTTAGATAACAAAGCACCCAATAAATATATAGTAGCCAATAATGCATGGTCTTTGAGAGAATATAACAAAGCACCCGATAAATATATATAGTAGCCAATAATGCATGGGCTTTGAGCGTATATTTTGGCATGGGGCTAGGCTAAGTACGTACATTTGTAGCAATCCACAAGCTTGACTTCCATCACAAAATAAACCAAGTTAGATCACATCTAGGTGGAGTCTTCAATCTACCCCTTCATGAAAGTCAAAATAAATGCACAACATATAAGATATAAATAAGCAAATGAAATAACAAAATAACAAACGTGTAATGCATATGATCGTTCTCCCTCCTTTTGACTTCCAATCAAGGTGGAGAAGGTCTAAAATGTTTGGATCAAACACTGAAAAATTGTTTAAAAATAGAAAATAGAGTTAAGTAACAACCTAAATATAGAAGTAAGAAAAGTTCAATGCACATTTTCAAATAAATAAAGGCTAATAAAACCGAGGAGAAATCACAGCCCAAATAAAACTTTTACAGAAATTTATTTTATAAAAGATAATTAGTAATTATATAAGAAGATAATACCAAAAATCGGTGATCCAAATTAATATATTAGCAAAACTTCACAGTCAAGGTAGTGAAATACAGTCCAAGACCTTGACAAATATATGCTATAAATTTATACAAGTATGTAAACTAAAATAAAACATTAAATACTAACGTACCATTGCTCCCCCTAAGAAGATGCTTCCTTGTTCAACATGTCAAGCTCAAGCTGTATAAAATTAAATCGTTATTCGCTTAACGACTTAGTAAAAATGTCAGCAAGTCGAAAATTAGTAGAAATACAAGAGATAGTTACATCACCTTTCTCCACATGATCCTTGCTCTTGGCGATTTCCCACAAAAGATAGTCAAACATCAAACATTTCTAGACCTGTAATCACCCATAAAATTATCAAATTTTGATTATATTTTTATCAAAAATATTTTCTTTTCATTACTATAAAAATTGACATTACATATACTTTACATATATATTTATATTCCCAAAATAAATAGAAAATTATTTATAGTATGTGAGGATTTATTTAATTCATAAACTAAATGGCTTTTACCCAAGATAGTTTTTTTTATTAAGAAACCCACCAATTCCAAAATACCTTGAAAACCAAGTAATCCACATCTACTAAACATATACTTCCTAAACCTAAGTAATTTACTTAATACTAAACACTACGAAACCCTAGAATTTGTTAGGGGGAGAATTTGTTAGGGGGAAACTAAACAAAAACGTAAGTACGAAAAGCAAATAAGTAAAAGAGACAAGGCACGAGAATTTGTTACGAAATTTGGCAATTTGCCTATGATTTCGCATAGGGTGTCTAACACGTAGGATTCAACTCCTTTTATTTCTCTCCTTAGAGACCTAAAGTAACCCTAGAAGATCTCACACCTCATATCCTATAAATAAAAGAATTCCTCACTTTTTTGATACTTTTGAGTATTATAAATTTACTCTAAGTATATCTCTTTTTCTTTTGATCATACTTTTTTTTTTTATCACTCAAGATATATTTTTTCTTTTTTTTTTCTCTCAATCTAAATACAATGAAGGGAGTATAGAGCTAGAGAGAAGAGCTTAATATTTTTGTTGTAGCTTGATAATATTCTCACGTAGAAGGCTTGGTATTTTTATGCTCACGCTTCAGCTTGTATTTATAGTAATAAGAGGTAACTGCTTTAGCAACAAACTTTAGTAGAATCGATGTACTTTGCCACTTGAGAGCCGTTGAGAAGTTTGAATATTTGTTGAGAGACTTGCCTAACAAATTGCAGTTTTACTCCTTCAATTGTGGAAGATAGTTTGTTGATAATTGACAAAGTCTAAAAAGCCTCAAAGCTTCAATATTTGAATGGTCATTATCCTTTATTTGAAATACTTGAAGTCCAAAACAAACTCAAATAATTATGCTTCAAGAATATCTTCAACAAACTATCCACAAACTAGAAATCGTGCATGCTTCAAATATTATCTTGCTCCTTGAAATCAGATAAATATCTTGCATGTGTCGAATGATAAGCAAGAGGTTATCCAATGTGTATACTTATCCACGACAGAGAGTCCATGTGATTCCAAAAGTAATCATGCAAAACCAACTTCAAAAGATAAACTATAATAATTTAAAGGGTTAGGCAATATTTAACTTTTGTAACAAAATAAAATAAAGTAGTTATCTCCTACAACAAATTTGTTAGATAACAAAGCACCCAATAAATATATAGTAGCCAATAATGCATGGTCTTTGAGAGAATATAACAAAGCACCCGATAAATATATAGTAGCCAATAATGCATGGGCTTTGAGCGTATATTTTGGCATAGGGCTAGGCTAAGTACGTGCATTTGTAGCAATCCACAAGCTTGACTTCCATCACAAAATAAACCAAGTTAGATCACATCTAGGTGGAGTCTTCAATCTACCCCTTCATGAAAGTCAAAATAAATGCACAACATATAAGATATAAATAAGCAAATGAAATAACAAAATAACAAACATGTAATGCATATGATCGTTCTCCCTCCTTTTGACTTCCAATCAAGGTGGAGAAGGTCTAAAATGTTTGGATCAAACACTGAAAAATTGTTTAAAAATAGAAAATAGAGTTAAGTAACAACCTAAATATAGAAGTAAGAAAAGTTCAATGCACATTTTCAAATAAATAAAGGCTAATAAAACCGAGGAGAAATCACAGCCCAAATAAAACTTTTACAGAAATTTATTTTATAAAAGATAATTAGTAATTATATAAGAAGATAATACCAAAAATCGGTGATCCAAATTAATATATTAGCAAAACTTCACAGTCAAGGTAGTGAAATACAGTCCAAGACCTTGACAAACATATGGTATAAATTTATACAAGTATGTAAACTAAAATAAAACATTAAATACTAACGTACCATTGCTCCCCCTAAGAAGATGCTTCCTTGTTCAACATGTCAAGCTCAAGCTGTATAAAATTAAATCGTTATTCGCTTAACGGCTTAGTAAAAATGTCAGCAAGTCGAAAATTAGTAGAAATACAAGAGATAGTCACATCACCTTTCTCCACATGATCCTTGCTCTTGGCGATTTCCCACAAAAGATAGTCAAACATCAAACATTTCTAGACCTGTAATCACCCATAAAATTATCAAATTTTGATTATATTTTTATCGAAAATATTTTCTTTTCATTACTATAAAAATTGACATTACATATACTTTACATATATATTTATATTCCCAAAATAAATAGAAAATTATTTATAGTATGTGAGGATTTATTTAATTCATAAACTAAATGGCTTTTACCCAAGATCGTTTTTTTATTAAGAAACCCACCAAGTCCAAAATACCTTGAAAACCAAGTAATCCACATCTACTAAACATATACTTCCTAAACCTAAGTAATTTACTTAATACTAAACACTACGAAACCCTCCCCCCCCCCAAAAAAAAAAAAAACACCCTAACCCATTTACGTACAAAAGAAGCCAAAGAAAACCCGGCCCTATACTTCTAAACCCTATCACGTGAAAACCCACCCCCTTGCTTGCTGCCTGCCGCTCAACTCGTCGCTCAGCCTGTCGTCCCTAGCGCTGCCATCGGTGAGCCACGGCCAGTTGGCCGACCCTCCTCCCTCATTTTTTTTCCCTTTGTTTCCCTTGAGTTTTATGCCCTAATATGCATGTTTAATAAAATTTTATATGGTTTTGTATTGATTTTATTATGGGTTAAATTTATATTGAAAGTAAATAAATTTTTATGATAATTTATGTTATGCATCCTAAAATTTTCATAATTTTCTATACATAAATATAATGGCTAGGCATGCTAGTATCATGAATTAGGGTTTTTGATACTAGGCTCTTAAGTTTTATATAAAATTATAAGTATTTTGTGAATAATCTATGTTAATTTTTATAGGGTTGTAGTTTAAATGAATTTTCAGATTTTATGATCATATATATTTAGTATAAAAATGTTAGTTTTCATGATTCAAGGCTTAAATTCTTATACTAGTAATTGTTTGAAGAAATTATGACTATAGTATGATGTATTTTGATAAAAATTTAATACTATGGTATTTGGAATAAATTTTTAGAATATTATACACATTAGATCATGGTTTAATTGATGAGATTTCATGTTTTAAAGCTTGAAATTGTATACTATTAGTACATACATTAAATTAAGACTATTTTATGATATAATTGTGAGTAATTGAGTTATACTATATTGAAAACAAACTTTCAGATTTGTAATGTTATAAAAAGTGAGTTTTATGATATGTATTTTAATAAATTTTCAACTAATATTTATAGTACTAAGTTTGAGCTAATAGAGTTTTTTTTGGGAACTTAAAAATGTGTTTTGGAATGGTCTTAAAACCTTAGAAAGCTTAGTATGCTTGCTATAAATTTTGGGTATTAGTGTTTTGATATAGGCGGTATTATTTGATGTAGGAAATCATTTCGTAGAAGGCACATAGCTATAGAAAAATGGCCACTCTCTTGGTTTACTCAAGGTACATATGGATTACAATGCCTTGATCTAGAAGCATGAGCTAGGATAAAAAATAAAAATCTTGGTTTCATGATTAAGAAGTTTAGAGTATTATTGTTCATGCATTAAGGATTTATACTCCTTACTTTGGATTGTATTGGATTATATTTTGGTATTGATGGGTGATGATTAATGTGTAATCACTAGCCCTAATGAGAATGTAATCAGGTTCGGTTGATGAATCATAGTTGATTCAAGTGGAATTAATTAGTTAACTAATCTATAAGGTTGTTTAACATATCTCTTTCATTACTTATAGTATGAATTGAGTGAAGGAGAATTTCAAGTCTTAATGACGAGGATAGTCGACTCTGATCAGCATGTGTGTGCTGTAGTGATTGTGTATACTGAGTTTAAACAGTAAATCACATAAAGAGAAAGAAGAATAAGCAATAAAACTCTACGCTAGTGCACGTCTAGAGTATTGACAATCAGGGGTTGGAGCTTCACAGGGTATTATCCGTTGCTTTTATTAGAGTCTATGTGATCTACGAGTCTCTTTTTATAACATTTTGAATTAAAATTGGGTTTAGTTGAGATCTCATTTAGCTATGGTGACGGAGTCGCGCTCATTACCATAAAGATTTATATTGTATTTTGATGCCCTTCGATTTTAATGCATGGGTTATTTATCTATTTGATATTTTAATTAGGACATGGGGGAGACAACCTTGTCTATTTCTTAATCCAAGTAATTAACTAATTTGTCATGTTAATTGAGTAAAATGTTGCGTGATACGTTCTTTCATACTGTACTTATTCTTTATTTGAATTTATTTCAATTATTATACATTGTAATCTGTATGTACTCAGCTTGTTGATTACGTGCTTTGTGTGTTTTTTGTCATGACTTTTGTTTTTAAATGACATTGTGACAATCCAATATTTACACTTGTATTATTGGGGAACAGATTATTGAGAGGCATCTAGTCGAGCATTCATGCATGGGTGGGTTGAGTGGAGCGTTGCTTTAATTTAGATTTCAGAATATTTTATGTATGTTTTGATTTGATTCTAGACTGTTGGATTTGGTTTTGAGTTGAACATTATTTTGATACATTACAGTAAGGGCCTTAATAGTTTCAGTTTGGAGTATGTTAGGAGTTTTTTCAACGAATGATATTATTTCGAAAAGTCTTTTGTTTTTCGCTGCAAAACTCTGTTTTATTGCCTTAATGTTTAAACACATGGAGGTAGCACACTGGTAGTTTCCTAAAGGTTTGGTTTTCGGAAAATTGGAATTATTAGGGTGTTACAAAGTGGTTTATGGAAACTTTATGTTAGATTTTATACCACAAAATTATTATTATTATTAGGCGCCTAAACTTTTAAACGTTTTGGAAATGATTTGCAAATCAAATAGTACGAGCATTAGTTTTATAAAGTTAAATATGGATTTAAATGTTAGTTTTAGTTTTTTGAACTGAGCGCTCGCTTATACTGTCAGAGCGCCCACTCAGTTGTATTTTAGGAAAGTGTAGAATAAGGCAGAAAGTCGTATGTTGGCATTAAGCGGCCAGTGAGCGCTCGCTCAAGTGCTTGAGCGCCCGCTTAAAAAAATTCCAGAATTACTAAAATATTATTATTTCATTTAAATTCTTATTTATTTAATTATTACTTATCTATGTATTTATTTATTTTTTTTAAATTCGTTAAGTCTCAAATGTTTGAAAATGAGTGAGATTCGGGGTAGTTAAGAAGACATCATTTTCTTTATGTTTTGTGCTTATGCATTAGCTCTCTTATACTTTCGTATGTGATTAGTTTATTTGCTTTATTTGTTTAGGATAATGTAGAGAGATGAATACTGAGTCCGTCCATGAGAATAATCAGGATCCGAAAACATTTAGTGGAGACGTCATAAAATTAATGGATGAAATTCTATACCCAAAGCAAGACCAATCGGAGGAAATGTACCAAGACTGTTTTGCATATAAAATAGCTAGGAAGAAAGATTAGCCGAAAACGTATAATTTTTTTTTCCACTTGTACACCTTAGATTTCAATTCTGATAAGGAGGATTTAGAATGGATGGAAGTGGAACAGTGTACCCTTATACTGGAAAACGGGCCACTAGGAACAGGGAGTCTACTTACAAAACTATTACTATTGAAGACTCAAAAAATGAAGAGGATCCCAACTTTAATTTGGAAGATTATAATGAGAAGGATCACAAATCGAATGTAATTCTTTAAATAGCTTAATATGTTTTAGAAGTCTAAGTAGGTAGTTAGGATTTCAATAATATTTCATTATAGTAGGTTATTGTACGTTATAAATTGTTGGAGGAAAGTAGAACATTATTAAAACTGTATTAGTATGTTATTCTATATTATTTTAGTTATTTGATATTATTACCCTACTTAGTATTGATCTTATATTGAAATACCTAATTAGTTCTAATCCGTTTAAGTAACTAACGACAACCGACCTTTGAGGTTTAACTCACTTCCCTGTTAATTGAGTGAGAGTGTTGCGGGGAGGAAGCCAAATTTACTTATTTTGGCATGCTTAATGTGTGTTAAATTGTTTGGTTGTCTAAATTGATTAGTTGTTTAGAATGTGAATGTGATTATGGATTGAAGTTTTGTGTTAAGTAGTTGCGCGTAAAATTGGAAACTTGAATCAGTTTAATATAACCTCCAGGCATACAATGACAAGAAATGCTGCCTTGGCCAAAGCCATTCGCGCGCTTGTAGAGCAATTGATCAGAACTATGGGGAAATGCTTGACCCTCACACTAAAATGTTTAAGAAGCTAGCTCAGGTGAAGCTACCTATTTTCAAAGGGGGGGATGACCCTACCTTTTTAGAGAACTGAGAACATGAATTTGATAAAATATTCATTGCAATGAATTGTTCTGAGGAGATGAGGGTAGATCAGGTTGCAATATATTTTAAGGATGAGGCAGATAGATGGTGGAGAGAAAATACTGCTAGGTTAAAAGCCTAACTTAACTTCGGGTGGGAAACCTTTAAAATAGCCTTGAGAGAAAAGTTTTACCCTTCTTACCTGAGAAAGCAGAAAGATGAGGAATTCATTAACCTTCAAATGGGTAGCATGACCATTTTAGACTACTACCATAAGTTCACCACTCTAGCTAGGTTTGCTCCTAAGGTAGTACCCACTAAAGAGCTACAGGCGCAAAGATTCGAGCAAGGGCTAACTAGGAAACTCCAAAAAGATTTAGGAGGAAAAGTTTTAAAAACCCTAGACAAGGTATATGAGAGAACAACCCACTTGTATGGGTTGAGCGTTAGGGATCCCACTGAAGGTAGCCAAGCTGGGGATAAAAAGAAGGACTTCGAGCACCATGGGAAAACCCAGAATAATTCAAAAAGGCCTAGGAATGGGAATTCTATTGAGGGTAGAAACCGAGAGTTGGGTAACACTATTAGCTAGGGAAATAGGGATAAGAGGTACTACTGTAAGAGATGCAAGAGGAACCAACCTGGGAAGGACTGTGATGGAAACCTGGTGACTTATTGATACTACCAGAAGAGAGGTCATATGGAGTACGAGTGTTATTCGAAGAAGAAAGATGAAGGGAATGGTGCCAACAACCAGCATAGAGTTAACACCACATTTGACTAAGGTGTGAGAAACATCAGGCTGGGTAACCAAAATAGGGAACCTTACAATGGTGGTAATCACAATAGTAACAACCACAACAATTCAAGCAACACCAACAACTTCAACAACAGTAACAATACCAGTCTGAATCGAGGCAATGATTTTGGGCGCCTGTCTATAATGAGTAGGAAGGAGGTGGAGAGATTCTCCGATGTAGTCACTGGTACTTTCTCTATTAACACAATTTCTGTGAAAACCTTATTTAATTCTGGTGCAACCTATTCCTTTATTGCTAAATATATAGTGAACTAGTTAAATTTATCTAAGTCAAGTCCTGTTGAATTATCTGTTTGCTTACCTACGGGTAAGGTAGTTCCTTGCACTAGGCTCCATAAGAATTTATCTTTGAAGATTAAGGAAACTATTTTCCTATCTGACCTCACATAATTTGACTTGGGATACTTGGATGTAATATAAGGGATGTATTGGCTAGATTTATACAAGGCTAGAGTAGATTGTGAAATGCATAAAGTGCACCTGAGGAGTCCTTTAGGAAAAACTGTCCTATAGACGATTTGGGAAACATAAAGGGTAGATTTTGGCAATGGAAATGAGGAAGTTAGCCAGCAAAGGATGCCCAATATACCTTTGCAATGTCCAAGATTTGAGTATGGAGGAATACAGGAGAATAGGACATTCCCATAGTGAATGAGTTTTCAGATGTTTTCCCATATAAAGTTTTGGGAATGCCACCAAGTAGAGAGGTCAAGTTCACCACACATCTAATCTTGGGAGATGCACCTATTTCTAAGACATCTTATAGAATGGCACTATATGAATTAGCAGAGATGAAGACCCAGTTGAAAGAGCTGTTATACAAGGGGTTTATCAGACCTAGTGTATCACCATGTGGAGCTCCAGTACTATTTGTACAAAAGCAAGATGGGAGCATGAGGGGGCTGAATAATGTGACTGTGAAGAATAAGTACCCATTACCTAGAATAGATGATTTATTTGACCATTTAAAGGGGGCTAGTGTATACTCAAAATTGATTTAAGATCGGGGTACCACCAATTGAGAATCTCTAATAAGGACATCTTAAAAACCGTCTTTCGAACTCGTTATGGGCACTATAAGTTTACAGTTATGCCTTTTGGATTGACCAATGCATTTGCTATCTTTACGGATCTAATAAACCGAGTATTTCATGAGTACCTAGATAAGTTCATAGTAGTATTCATTTATGATATTCTGGTGTATTTGAGGAATAAGGAGGATCATGCCAAAGACTTGAGAACCATTTTGGAAACCCTTAGAAGTAATGAATTGTATGCAAAGTTTTCCACATGTAAATTTTGGTTAGAGCTAGTAGCGTTCTTGGGGCATTACATTTCCAAGGAAGGTGTTTTGGTAGACCCTACGAAGATTAAAGCTGTTAGCGAATGACCCACTCCAAAGAACATGACTGACATTAGGAGTTTCTTGGGTTTGGTAGGGTATTATAGGAGATTTGTTAGAGACTTTTCCAAAATTGTCCGACCTATGACTACCTTTATGAAAAAGGAGACTAAACTTTTGTAGGATGCAAAGTGTGAATTGACTTTTCAAACCCTTAAAGAGCAGTCGACTACCACGACAGTGCTAACATTGCCTAATGGGAATGAATGATTTGAGGTATACAGTGATGCCTCAAAACATGGGTTAGGATGCGTATTGTAGCAAAATGAAATGGTCATTGCTTATACGTCACGTCAATTGAAGCCGTATGAAGCTAACTATCCTACTCATGACCTAAAGCTTACCACGATTGTGTTTGCTTTAAAGATTTGGGAAAATTATTTGTATGACATCACCTGCAAGATTTTCACAAATCAAAAGAACCTCAAATACTTCTTCACTCAAAAAGACTTAAACATGCATCAATGTCGATGGCTAGAGCTAATCAAAGACTATGATTTAGATATCTAGTATCATAAGGGAAAGGTTAGTGTTGTTGCAGATGCTCTTAGTAAAAAAATCAAGCCATAGTATTAATGCCTTAGTGGTGGCCGATGAGTTGTGTGTGGAAATGAAAAAGTTGAGTCTTGAAGTTATAAACCATGGGGAATTAGAGAACTTCTTGAATGCTTTATCCCTTGAACCATCAATTTTTGAAGAAATTGAAAAAAAGAAAGCTGAAGACGAATCCTTAATGAAGATTAGAAATAAGATGACTATTAGGGTAGAATCTGATTTCCAAATTCATGAAGATGGTAGTTTGAGATTTAAAGGGAGATGGTGCGTGCCACAAAGCTGTGAGGAAGTCAAAAGAAAGATCATGGATGAGAGCCATAATACTCCTTATTTAGTGCATCTTAGAGCCGATAAGTTGTATAAAGATTTGAAGCAGATATATTGGTGGCCAAATATGAAGAGAGAAATAGTTGATTATGTGTTTAGATGTGTGACGTGTCAAAAGGTGAAAATAGACCATAAAAGACTCATCGGGAAGATGCAACCTTTAAAAATACCCGGATGGAAATGTGATTCAATTTCCATGGACTTTGTGACTTGTTTACCAAAGATTAGAATGTGAAATGATATAATTTAGGTGATTGTGGATAGACTCACCATATCAGCTATATTCATAACAATTAAGGAGACTTGGAAGAAAAATAACTAGCTAAGACATATGTGTAAATGTAGTCCGTTTGCATGGAGTTCCTAGAGATATAGTGTCGGACAGAGATTCGAGGTTCTTGTCTAAATTTTGGCAAAAGGTGCAAGATAACCTAGGGGGACTACCTTGAAAATGAGTACAACCTTCCACCCTACAACTGATGGACAGACGGAGAGGACTAATTAGACTATGAATGATATGTTGAGAGCTTGTGCAATAGATTTCTAGGGTACTTGGGAAGAACAATTGGACATGATAGAATTCTCATACAACAATAGTTATCATGCTAGCATTAGGATGACACCGTTTGAAGCACTGTATGGAAAAAAATGTAGAAGCCCACTGTGTTGGAATAATATTTGAGAGAGCATGACTTTGGGATTGAATATATAAAAGACATGGTGAGTAAAGTAAAAATGATTCAGTCGAGGATCAAAGTAGCCCAGGATAGGCAAAAGAGTTATGCTAACTCAAAAATGAGAGAAGATGGATTCAATGTAGCTGATAAAGTCTTTTTGAAAGTTTTGCCTACTAAAGGCGTAACGAGGTTCGGTAAGAAAGGAAAACTTAGTGCCAAATATGAGGGGCCCTATGAAATTCTGCAGCGTGTGGGAAACGTAGCCTATAAACTGGCCTTACCGATGGAGTTCGAGAAAATGCACGATGTCTTCCATATTTCTCAGCTGAAGAAATACGTGCTGAGCAAAAACCATGTTCTGCAACCGGAGGCTATTCAATTAGATGAGTCCCTGCAAAAGGTTATACATGACTTAATTCGCAGCCAGCTCGCTGCGTGCACCACTAACTCCCTGCAAAATGCAGAAGCCTCTTAGTCAATATCAGCACAACACTACTGATGATTATCCAAAAACTCAAATAAAGGTTATGCATGACTTAATTTCATATAAAGGATATAAATGTTCCTCGGATCATTAACGGAAATATGTTAAAGAATTTTTTAAATTTTACTTTGTGAGCCCATTAGTTCATCAAGCTTAGACATTCAGTACTGCCCATAACTGAATTTATAAGACCCAGGAATGTAGGAGCACTCAGCGTAATCACAATCACATATTTAAATGTACTTAAAAGTTTAAAGCATGGCTTATCCCCTCCAAAAACATGAGAGAGGAGAGGGAGTCAGAGTTACGAGAGTTTACCATGGAAATTTGAGGAGGACAAGGTGGGGGTCGATGACTATGATGAGTTGTTTGGCTAAATTTCATCACATTCGGATTAGCCCAACATCACAGTTTCGTCTCTTCCCTTGTCTCAGCTACAGGCCCTGGTGCAGTCTGTGATGGTGCTGGGTTGTGGGGGGGAAGGTTGTGGTGTTGATGGGGTTGAGGGGAGTGGGTAAGGCTGAAGCCAAAATGGTAGACATGTATGGAAAATGTTCAGTAGTGTATAGGCCTAATAGAACTAAACTAAACTAGTTGCAACTAATATGCATGTTTGGTTTTAATCTATGGGTCTAACATGGTCTTTAATTTAAGTTAAAGTTGAGTTTATTTTAGACCTTTTTAAATTAAACTTTATCTTAAACAAAAAATTTAATTTATATGTATAATTAAGATTATTGAGCCTCGAGCTATAGTCGATATTGATATTTTGGTCACGAGCTTGAGCCTAGCCTAAAGATTAAGGCTTGTCGAGCTTGAGCTCGAGCCGATCCACATATTAAGTAATCAAGCTCGAGTTGAGCCTATCATTAATTGGGTTCGCCTTGATAATTAAGCACCCTTATCTCTGCCTTTTGAGAAGTTTTTCTTCATCTTCAAGATCTTGGCGAGACTTCTAGCAATGAGAGTAAATGGATCTTTATCATCATCATCGCTATCATCATCTTCACTTGGAGCTTCATCTATCTTTACTTTGAGAGCTAGATTCTTTGTGGATAAATTCGGTTCACCACCTTCTTCATTAAGGGACATTTTATGAGTGATCAATTTGTTGAGTAGATCATCCAAAGGCAAAGTTCTTAAATTTTGAGCTTCTTCGATTGCAGTCACCTTTGGACCTCATTTTGACTTTGGGAGACATCGTAGAGTCTTCCTCTTTTTCTATTTATTTGTAAGCACTTTTCCAAGAGAATCAAAATTATTCACAATTTGTGTGAATCTCGTGAATATCTCCTTCACACTTTTATTGGGAGTCCTGAATAATTCATATTGACAAAGGATGATACTTATCTTTGTTTCTTTGACTTGACTTGTTCCCTCGTTGTGACCACTGGCTTATCCCATATTTCTTTGGCAGTATTGCAAACAAAAACTCGGTTGAATTCATTGCATCCAATCCACAGTAAAGCAAGTTCATAGCTCAGTAGTTTTTGGCGATGCATTTCAAATCCGTCTGAGTGAAATTGCCACCTTCCTTTGGAGTTGGAACACCACTTTTATCTCTCTTCATGGGAACCTTTAGTCCTTTCTTGATAATATATCATAACTTAAGATCTTGATCTATTATGAACATTTTCATTAGCGAACGCTAATGGGTGAAATTGTTTCCATAGAACAAAGGGGGACGATTTGCTGAACGTCCTTGAGCAAAGCCTCCATCACCTATCAAATTCATGTTTCCTCACAGATTCTTAAATCTTTCTTTGTGACTAATACCAATAAAATAATCATTAGGAGAAATATATGATCGAATATACTCTAGAAGAGGATGAATAGAGTATGGCTGTGTTTTGCAGATTAGGCACTTAAGACCTTGAGATAACTTTCAAGGGAAAAATTAATACTTTGAGATTGAACTGATGACAAGGCCTTGTAGTATGTATCAAAGGATGTTGCTAAGCTTTCAATTCGCTGTAGCTATTTAAGCATTTTAACAAAAGAAACAAAAATGTATGTACGAAAAAGAAAATAAGTAAAAGAGACAAGGCACGAGAATTTGTTACGAAGTTCGGCAATTAGCCTACGTCTCCGCCTAAGGTGTCCAAATTGTAGGATTTAATTACTTTTATTTCTTCCCATAGAGATCTAAAGTAACCCTAGAAGATCTCACAACTCTCTTCTACTCCGTAACTTCCTTGCTACACATTAGCATCTCAAATCCTAGAAATAAATGAATTCCTCACTTTTTCGATACTTTTGAGTAATATAAATTTACTCTAAGTATATCTCTTTTTCTTTTTATCACACTCT
The DNA here is from genome assembly GCA_026401315.1 of Dysphania ambrosioides. Taxonomy (NCBI): domain Eukaryota; kingdom Viridiplantae; phylum Streptophyta; class Magnoliopsida; order Caryophyllales; family Amaranthaceae; genus Dysphania; species Dysphania ambrosioides. The sequence goes on from CM048670.1 coordinate 24,007,797, forward strand.
TTTTATCACTCAAGATATACTTTCTTTTCTTTTCTTTTCTCTTAATCTAAATACAATGAAGTAAGTACAGAGAAAGAGAGAATAGCTTAATATTTTTGTTGTACCTTGATAATTTTCACAACTAGAAGGCTTGGTAATTTTCTGCTCAAGCTTCAACTTGTATTTATAGTAATATGAGGTAACGGCTTCAGCGATAAACTTTAGTAGAATCAATGTACATGGACACTTGAGAGCCGTTGAGAAGTTTGAATATTTTTTGAGAGACTTGTTGTTGGGGCTTTTTAGACTTCGTCAATTATCAGCAAAATATCTTCCGATTGAAGGAGTAAAACCGCAATTTGTTAGGCTTCCCATGTATGTCAGTAGAATGTATCCAACCCATAATATGATCAACATTTGAAATCTCTTGCTGGGCAGCACATAACTTCTATAAGGATAAAGATTAGTTGGAGCTTATATTCAGCCACAAAATATGGGAGACATCTTAGCTTCAATATTTGAACGAGTATTATCCTTTATTTGAAATACTTGAAATTCGAAACAAACTCAGATAATTATGCTTCAAGAATATCTTCAACAAGTTATCCACAAACTAGAAAATGTGCATGTTTCAAATATTATCTTTCTCCTTGAAATCAGCTAAATATCTTGCATGTATCAAATGATAAGCAAGAAGTTATCAAATATGTGTATACTAATCCACGACCGAGAGTCCATGTGATTCCAAAAGTAATCATGCAAAACCAACTTAAAAAGATAAACTATAATAATTTAAAGGGTTAGGTAATATTTAATAATAATTTAAAGGGTTAGGCAATATTCAACTTTTGTAACAAAATAAAATAAAGTAGTTTTCTCCTGCAACAAAGTTGTTAGATAACAAAGCACCCAATAAATATATAGTAGCCAATAATGCATGGGCTTTGAGAGAATATCTTTGCATAGGCTAGGCTAAGTACGTGCATTTGTAGCAATACATAGGCTTGACTTCCATCACAAAATGAACCAAGTTAGATCACATAAAGGTGGAGTCTTCAACTCTTTTTAGAAGCATAAAAACTCTTTTGTAGGACTCCCTATAAATTGAAGTTAATTTTACTCATCTGATCACATAACTCATCCATTTATCTAATATTTATCTTTCTCTTAGGATCTTAAATTCTTAATTCTTCAAATGCGAATATTTAAATTAGTTTCGAACTCGAAAAAAATATTAAAAGTTTGTGAAATTTATAGTTGAAAGTGGTGCATGTGCAATCAATTCTACATCTTTGTATTGATTACAAAACCTAACTCATCTTTTTGATTAATTATCGTTATTAGTATTTATTTGTTACTAGCAAAACTTTGATTTTAGCACTATTCACAAATTTGGCTTTGTCTTCTTTGGTTAATTATCTTTAAGAAAAAATTATAGTCATGTAGAATCTTGTTAGATTTTTCTTGATATATAGTTTCAATGTATTAACATTTTATAATTTTTACTTATGTATAATTAGAGTTATTAACTATTGAAAAGGTACATTGACAAACATGTTTTGATAATTATTACAAATAATAAAAATAAAGGAAATATTTTATTTTAATTAATCATCGGTATTATTATTTACTATCAATTAATCTATGGTATCAAACCTAAGCTACTACTCCTCTAAGAAAGATAAACATGTAACTACTAGCATTGGATCACCAAATCTAGCTAAAAATCATACCTCAATGCCCTTGCTGTAATAGGCCTAGAATTTTAACTATTAATTAAGAACCTTAGTACTCTTCTAAACCTGATTAACCTTAATTATAGAACCTTAAACAATCAATATTACAATAGCATCATTTGTTTATGAATCAAAATACACATTTAGAAAAAGCTTAACCAAATATAAATAATCTTGAAAAAGAAAGTAAATACAATATAAGGACTAGGTTATTATCCAAAACTAAAAAGGAAAGGCATCCTTTTCACTTCTTGCATAGAACCTTGCAGCAAAGAACGATCATTCCTAAAATACTAACAAACAAAATTTCCCTACCAAGATAAGTTTAAAGAACAAAATTAGCAAAAGATGAGTCCACATTATTCGACCCAAAATACTTTTCAATAGCGTTCTCAAAATATAGTTTGCATAGAGTACACATGATGGAACATTCATAAGTACAAATACCAGTCAACACAACTTGAAACAAAAGAACTCCTTAGGCAACCTTGGAATCATAAGGCAACTTAATAACACTAAGCAACTAAGCTCCTTTAGAAGTAACTTATAGGATTTGTAGCTTATTAGTTTTTGGGGAGGCCTTCTATAAATGAATAATCATTTGTAGAAGCACAGACTGTCATCTCCAATGCTTGCTTGCAAGACTTTGGCATTGTCAATTTTCTACCAAGAATGTCGTCCAATGCCATCCTACCATGACAAAGTCGGCTTGACCTAGAAAGCTTGATCTTCATAAAAGTGTTATTAGTTTTCGGGCGACACCGACTATTAGTGATTTAGGACACTTCATCTTTTGTGATATCTATCGCTTTGTTCCATTCTTATTCTTGGTTTCTAGATAAATTCTTCTTACTCTCCTCCTCAGTAAGCATACTCTTCTCTGATCACCTTTTCAGTGGCCCTCGCATTCTCACTTAGAGAAAGGGGATGATACTTAGTTTCTCAATATAAGACGAATTTCTCAACATATGACGAATTTCTTTTTACAAAGTAGAGACCATTATCTTTCCTATGAGTTTAGTTACAATCTGAGTTCATAGGTTTCCTTTTGTTAGTAGTTTACACAAAAACAAGATTAAGTAAAACAAACTCGTTACTCATACTTTATAGATGATGTTAGCATTCTTCTAATGGTTGGAGTCCCTTCACACAAATACACGATACTTAGTCAGAACTAGATCAATCAATCCTAAACTGTGATACGACATTCAAAAGGCATGACTTTATGACTAAAAATTATACAAAAATTTCGAGAGACTCTCCTTTATAAATTGAACATTTTTCATTTTCAAAACATAAAATAAACTTGTTGGAAACATAACAACATGCATACAACCACCACAATCATCTGTAACTAGCTCATAATGCCATTCCACATTAGCCATAATAATCCATCCTCATTTTCTTCATTATACCACAAGTAATCCAAGACATAAGTTTTTACAATAATTTACCACTCTCCAACAATAAAATCAACCTCAACATAAATGAATACTTTTCAAAACTCGAATAAAACTCTAGAACTATTCAATTTAAATAAAGGTGGGTGAACAGATCGATGTGTTCCTTAGCAAGCCAAAACCTTTCTCAAAAATTTTGATGGTTTATCCTTTGTTAGCGGTTTTAAAACTTTAAAGAATGGAAATTAAAATTAGGTTTAGCAACTAGGAAATTACGAATAAGAAAGTAGTATTTTAAATTATTATTAGTTTACTGTTACAGTCTCGTATTTCATGCAATATAATACATAACACGTTTTACTAAGCACATCAGTATACATGAAGCATAAGGTATTAGAATGTTTTTTGAGCAAATGAACAAATACTTAATTTACATTTTTAATGAAACTTAAATAAATTATATAACGGAGATCCTCACTTTTTAATAAATGAATTATTTATTGCTCTAGAATCATTGAAATGTTCTTAATATAAAGGTATGCTTTTATTGGACAAGAAATTAAATATGAACTAATTATTGATTTGTTTCATTAAAACTTAATTAATAACGTATTTTAATTTATGTTATAAATTTTTTTTCAAGTACGAATATATCAATATTAGCATCCTAACCTTTTCTAAAACATGTCAGAATAAGTAAATCGGTTTTCTAGGCAATTACCCCTTTAAAGTCTGAAGGTAGGGATATATATATATATATATATATATATATATATATATATATATATATATATATATATATATATATATATATATATATATATATATATATATATATATATATATATAACTTAAGTATAGACTGTCTTTAGAAAACAATTACAATATTATTTCACATAAACAATTGTATGAGTTTGGAACACTTACTAAAATCACTTGAAGGTGTAAATCTATTCATGTAAGATTTCAAACCATACTATGACTTGTTCAAAATACACTAAGATAGTATAAACCAATTTCCTTAACATCTCAATTACTCCTCTTTTATACCTCATTATAACCTAACTCAAGTAATATAAGTCAAGTAAGCTATTATGCTTTATTTATGTGGATAGTTAACCAAAATTGAAAATATCCCATAACTAGCATTGTAATTTGATTTCAAGCATAAGTCCATTATATATGCATGCTTGTATGAAATCCCAAATTATGAAATCAAAATCTAAAATCCATAACTCAGGGTTTGTATATAAAATATAGTATTCATATAACTTCACAAATCTATTAATCTATCAAAACCAATAGTTTATGTTTTAATATACTTGGCGTTGTAAAATCAAATTAAAAGGGGAGAGAGGAAGCTTTATGTGGCGTTGACGATGTGTGAACAGTTGTGTTGTCGTTTGATCTATCTAAATCGTTTTAGTTTCAAAATCCTAAATTTCTTTTAATTTAGAGTATTTACTTAGAAATAATAAAATTCAAAATTTCCACTAATTAGTCATACTTTTAAAACTTAACTAAGCTAATTAAATATTATAATAAATAAATTAGCAAGCTCAAATTTTTGGTCTATTATACCCTCTCCAAACCATGAAATTCAAATATGCCTAATTAGGTTTCAACCAAATGTATACACCTTACTTATATGTCACATAGTATGAAATTACTTATCATTCAACCAATCAGATGAGCCAAATACATACCTTCAAGTTTCATGAGCAGTCAACCTAAAATTATGGAGGTGTTGATGAAGATGGCCAAATTTCAAACCCACTTAATGAATGTGTAGTAAAGAATGAGGAAATGTCCACTAAGAAAATTTGAAAGAGTAGGGTTTGAATCTTTTTTGTGTTGAATAGAGATAAAACCTAAGTCAAGGGTAAATCATATAACGATATTTTCTCAGCTATATCCAAGGGTCAGATGAGCTCCTAACTATACATCTAAAAAAGAGATCATCCAATTATCCAACTCAACCCAAAGTTTCTCAATACCATCCGCATGACTTTACTTACATTTATGAGAGAGATAGGGATGAATTTGGGTAAAAGTTAGGTCATGTTGAACATAATATTTTCTTTGAAGGATATAAACCATTTAACCATTACATTTACAAGGCATTCCAACCATACTACAAAAAAAAATCTCTAAGAAAATTATTGTTCTTCTGTAACGAAAACTTTCTTAAAGTATAAAGTAAGATTAGTTGAAGAGTTAAGTAATCTTTTTTGTAGAGTTTCTTTGACTATTGATTCATAGTATAGTGGTTATGGACTCCATTACTTGTTTATGACTTGTCATTAGGTGGATAGTGAATAGATGTTACAAAAACGTATCATCCATTTTAAAATGATAGAATATTCCACACTGTTCTTAGAATTGCTCATAATTTAATGGAAGTCATTGATGTTTATTAGAAACAAAATCATGTCCATCACATTTGATATTGGAATATCTATGACATTTAGAGTAAACATGGTTAAACAACTCTTCACCGATTTCATATTATATGGAGATGCACTTCACTTTAGATGTGTTTGTCATGTTATTAATTTGTGTGTGAAAGATATAGTTAATTCAATTAATCTATATTATGAAAAAAATAGAAATGTTATTCTTGCTATTAACACTTCTTCTATGATACTTTAGGAGTGAAAAATATTTCTTCAGCAACAAAAGTTAAAGCTAGTCAAAATCAAAATAGACTATCCAATTAGGTGGAACATCACTTATGATATGTGAGCACGACAATATAGTATAAGATTGTCATAATAGTATTTTTTTTAAAAATAAATTGCATAAATGTCTTTATTAATTAGAAGATGATTGGGTTGATTGTGAAAAGTATATGCTATTTGTAGAAGTACTTCCTCCAATCTTTTTTGTTCTTCCCATTTAAAATCAAGAAAGAAACCAAGACATGAGTAAATATGGGTATGATTCCTTAAAATAATTTAAAATAATCTAAAAAGAAAATATAATTCCCTTAAAAAGAAGTAGTAAGTGGGGCATGTATTAAATACTCATGAAAATCTGTAACTGAGTTGTTTAGAAGTAAATGTTGGTAGAAACTTTTAGGGCTAGTGGGGGTATTTCTGGAAGTTCAAGCGAAAGTTGAGGTTATTTTCATCAATGATTTTATTATACTGATGTTATTTTAGTCATAGTAAAATAGATTAAAATAGAATGATTCTATATGGAAAGAACTTTTTAAAATTTCCGGATGGAGAATACTGGAAGAACAAAAAAGAACGGATGGAGTATTTTATAGCATTCCACATTATTTTTCTTTTATTTATAATCATTGCCCAAAATATTTTCCTTACAATGCATGTTTATTTGCCTAATATCATTACTTCTATATTCCATAATGATGGTGTTACTTCTATATTCCATAATGTAGATATTACATCAATATTCCATTTAGTTATATTTTTACTTTTATATTAGATATGAGACACATGTATGATGACACATATCTATTACTTGGTATTTATTTTCAATCCATGCAACTTGATGATAATGTTATTCTTATAAAAACTAATGTGATAGACCGATTTTTCAATTTATATAAAGTTTATGAAACTAAACACGGAATCACTACTCGATTTGCTTATCCTCAATCATCCAAAACTGTAAGTAAATAGGCCAAAGGTGTATTTGCACAAGTTGTTAACATGATGACTTAGATTTTAGGTAATTAATAATCTACAAGAGCTCAAAGCGCTGTTTTGAAGTTGCCAATATATACTTGAGCTATGACTTCTATAAAAGGCATGGACAATGAAAAAAAAATTGGCCTCAACCTTCTCATTTATTAAAAAGGATAAAGCACAAAACATCCATTTCCGAAGGCAATGACACGTAATATTTTTGTTATCCAAGTTTCCTTTATTGTCTTTGAAAGAGTTTTTAGAGTGTAAGAGTTTAACACGATATAAGAACAAAACTATAACCACAAATACTTAAAATATGTGTGTTTTAAAGATTAGTTGGACGACTAAGATAGAACATATTCCCCAACACAATCTAAGGGCTTAGGCATTCAACCAATCTCAGAGTATGAGTGATTAGGAATGGCAATGGGTCAAAGTCAGAGCGGATCTAACAAAATCCGAATCCGATCTGACAAGTTTGCGAACCTTAATTCTGGATCCGAATTCGACTCTAAATCCGCAAACTCCGACTTCGACCCGATTAGGGATTTTGATCCTCTGAATCCGATCCGATCCATTGGACCTCTGAATCCAATCTGTCGAACCTCCAAATTCGATCCAAAATTTAATATATTGTAATTCATTTATAATATATAAAGTAAATTAAAAAAATTATACAACACAAGCAAATACCATAATTTTTTTTAATTTTGGGTCATTATATTTGGACTTTTTTAAAATAATAGCCTTGATACTACTCATTCAGATCGGACTATCAAATTCGGATCACAATCGGGTCGGATTTAATACAATATCTGAATCAAGCCCATCTTCTATTCGGAGTCGGAGTTTTTTTATCGGATTCGGAGTCAGAGTTTTTTTAAACGGACTTGAATCGAACTTTTTCTTTCGGATCGGATCGAACTCGGTTTGGATTGAATTGTCATCCTATGAGTGATTAAATACGATTGTGCATGTGCTACAATAATGCGGCTATCAGCCAAATGAGTATATAAGATTTTAGGTATCTCTTTTGAAGTCTAGTAGTTTCCACTCATAGCTCAACGCCCCAACATGATCTTCCAACCCATTGGGCTTTCAGCCTTTCACAAATCTTTGATCAGCGAAAGCATCCTCACATGAAGAGAATCTACAATGTCCAACAAGTGCGGTAGAATAAGGTATGCATGCGCGAGAAAGTCCCAATCCCAAACATGCGCCCCCTCTAATATATTGTCTTCCATGAATTCGTGAGCAATACTGAGGACTACAAAGCTACACATCTTTACTTCAGCTTACCCGAGTTTAATCTTACAGTGTCACAGAAAAATCTAGCAATTAGATTAGGCAATAAGATCATAAACTGCACAAATTTGAGTGTCTAAAACGGTTGTACAAGGGCATAATAATCTAACACCTCTAATACCTAACACCTCTCTAAGGGTGAGTCAATATAACTAAGAGGCGAACATACAGGAATCTAGAATACACATACAACAGTACAGGACTTGGAACCCTTAAAGTCAGCAATGTATGGGAATATGCTCGCAGCTGTGGAGCATCCTGCACAGTCCTGCATCAACATTCCTTGATTTGCCAGGTGCAGCCTTCAAGGGAGCTCCAGGGCAGGTTTCAGCCATTCTGATCAAGGGTTTATGCGAGGTTGGCGTATGAAGACCATTCAGTTCCAAAGGCTGGTTTTCAGCGAAAAACTCCTCTGACTGTTTCAAGATGATGGCTTCCAGCAGAGCTCCATAGACGGAATCCAGTAACAGCTTATCTGACAAGCACTCTGCACTTTCATTATCACCCTTAGATGCTGGGACATCTTCAATATCATCAAAATTAAGCCTTCGAACAACAATTCTCTAAGATTCTTTCACAAGCTTTTTACAAATAGGGGCGAGAAGCATCTCATCAGGACCAGGGGCAAATGGATCAAAAACACTCTCATTTGGTGTGCGAGGGCTACTATGGAGATCTGAAGCCTCGACTTGGGATTACCTTTGGCCACAGCTGGAGCAGTAGGATACCACTTTCTTGGAAGTGAAATGATACATTTCCATTTGGGTAAGCGCAAGACTTCAAAGACGGGTCGCAGACACAATCCCTTTCTATTGAATCCTCACGAATCTGTTGGGAATCCATACCTACCATTCTATTTCAAGAGTAAAGAAACCAATCGGCTGATGGGACTTATTACACAACGTCACCCAGCTGGTTCCATTACCCCTAACACGGATATGTAGACCAATTGAAGTCAACCAATTCTCATACCACTCAAAAATTAAATATCTCTAAGGGCTTGCTTGGATCAAGTATAAGAGTCCATTAAAAAATTATGGGTTTAAAAATAAGATGTTATAAATAAGGTTGGAATCAAGGAAAAAAATTGGGCCTGAAATTCTCTTTCCCAAAAGAAGGGTAATGTATTACCCTTGAGACTCCAGTGAAATTTTTCATAGTGGAAAAATTTGGCCCAAATTCATCTTCATTTTCCCACGAAAAAACTCAACCCTCTCTCCCTTCCATTAGAGCAAGTGTCGAACCCTAGCTTTCCTCCTTCCTCATTTCACTCCTTCGTCCCCGTCGTTCAAGCCTCCTTCCTCGTCCCCATCGTTCACGCCTCCGATTTGCTTCTGCTTGAGCCTAAAATTTTATGAGGTATGATATAGCTCTTTGATTTGTGCTTTATTGTTCGATTTGTGCTTGATTATTCGATCTGTGCTTGATTATTCTATTTGAGAAGAAAAGTGTTAATTTACCTTGGATGACGAGACCATCGTGACTGGCTCTAACTTTTTTGTGGCTATCACGAATACTTCGTGGGTTTCCCTCCCATGTCGATTTCTTTCCATATCTATATGGAGATTTCTTTTTGACTTTTATGCCAAAAGTTTGGTTATTTGGCTGTGACTCAGGTAGGTCCGTTACTAAAAGAATCAGTACTATACCCATGGTTGATTAACCTAATTAGCTCATATAATTTTAGTGACTATATTTACATCTTTGAGTTTTTGTGAGTGATATTTACTAAATGAATCAGTATTATACCCATATTTCAGCTTTGTATTTGCGTTAAGAGTTGTTTCGTTAAAACATATATATGTATCGTTTTTCATACAATTGCTTGTTGATGTATTTTAATTCTTATGCTATTAATACTTGACATTTAAGTATTTAGCTTGAAGAAATTTGCTTTGGATGTTAAAGAATATCAGAGACTTGAAAACCAAAATAACAAACTAGATAAAAGGCATTCATTGACTTTTGGAGCAAAACTCTGGTATGATACATACTGTTATGATGAGTCAGATTTGTGACAGCATAGAGTCCAACAAAGGAGATGAAGTTCCTGCCTCCTACTAATGGTAGGCAATCAGTTGACAAAAAAAAGGAATTTATAAATCTTCCTCAACTTACAAAACTTCAAAGCACCTAAAGTGGTTTGTCAAGATATTTGCATAAGGAAAATTGTGGTGTTACTATTGAAGTGGCCTGGTACAATATAATGATATTAAATTTATGATCATATATAATTTGGGTGCTTAAGATGTTTTGGAGGTACAAAATATGGTACTATCTTGAGAGTTATGTGTAATTGCTTGTATATCTAGTAGTGTAGCTTCTATTTATATGTGGTTTGAGCTTGTTTAGAGTTCTTCCATTAACTAGAAATGTGATTTTGATGTATGTTTTAAATTTCAATTATATGTTGATCGAATGTCTCTATTTTAGTTTACTCAGTAGTGGTTCCTAATATGGTGCTTGATATAAGTCAATTTGATAGGAAAGCATGGAAGTTTGAATGTATTTATCATATGGTAGCAAAGAGTGAGTACTATTGCCATGGATTTAATTCGCATGAGCCATTCTTTTATGCAGCTATGGCTCTCATGCCTTTATCATAATGCCAAAGTGTGATTGTTTATTTTATTTTCTTCATTATATTGAGGAATATATAATGATGATATTTTACTTTTATATTATGTTTGTACTTGAGTTAATGAAAAAACTACATAAAAAAACTGTCTATTCTGCTAAAAGAAACCTGATTCGTGGAATGAAGAATATAAAAGAGTTTCTTTGAAATGAAATTTGTTGTATTGACCAACTTAGAATGGATAGGAAAACATTTTACACACTTTGTAAGTTACTTCGGGACCATGGTGGTTTACAAGAGTCTAGAAACATGTTCGTTGAAGAGAGAGTTGCAATCTTTTTGAATATATTGGGTCTTGACAAAAAACAAAGGATGATTGCAAGTCGCTTGAGAAGGTCTAAGGAGACTATCACAAGAAACTTTCGCCAAGTGCTAAGATGTGTTTTACGATTGTATAAAGTCTTGATAAAGACTCTGGAGCCTATTCAAGAGGATAGTACAGATGATAAAAGGAATTGGTTTAAGGTAAATATGGATGTTTCTATGTTAGTTTTATTTAGCTTTTGGTTTAGTCAATATTTCTTATGCTTGATAGATAATATTAGTTTTTTTTTCCTATATTTATATAATTGCATAGGGGCTTTAGATGGAACATTTATCAAATTGAGGGTTGTTGAAATCGACAAGGCTAGATATCAAACAAGGAAAGGTGATATAGCAACTTGTTCAATGGATAAGCAATTTACTTACGTTTTACCAGGGTAGGAAGGCTCTACCGCTGATTGTAGAATTCTTTATGATGTAGTTAGTAGAAGACACCCCATTAAAGTCCCTCGTGGTGAGGATATAACCTTTGTAATTTGACTTTAATCTATATCTTAACATTTTTATATTTTTAAACTTTTGGCATTAATTTTAGGAATATATTAATTGGTTGATGTTAGTTACACGAATGGAGAAGGCTTTCTTGCCCCATAGGGGGGACAAAAGTATCATCTTAAAGAGTGGAAAGATGGTTACCAACCAGCTACCCCAGAGGAGTATTTCAATATGAAACACTCAGCTTCAAGAAATGTAATTGAAAGGTGTTTTGGGTTGCTCAAGATACGATGGGCAATACTTAGAAATAGTAGCTTTTATGGAATTATAAGACATGCTTATATTATAAGTGCTTGTTGTCTACTTCATAATCTTATTCGTAGATAAATGCGTTTTGATCCCTTCGAACCCCTATTGGATACAAATTTTGGGCAAAAAATCATTGATGATGATGTTGATAATTATATTAATGTTCTTGAAACTTCTAATGCATGGACTGTTTAGAGAGATAACCTTGCTCGTCAAATGTTTGACAATTAGCAGCTGCATAGGGAAATTGTTAATTAGTTATAGGAGTTCATTATATTGCTTTATAGCTTCTAATTATTTTATTTCATGAATATAATAACACTTTTATTCTCAAGTCATTAAATAATTATGTTTGAACTATGAGTGAAAGCGATAAGGGTGCTCCAAGAAGGTGGATCGGTGAAGAGGATGCTCTATTGGTCCAATTCTTGGTTTATATGAATTCAGATGGGAAATGGAAAGGTGATGGGGGCTTTTAAAGTGGTTATTTGAACCATTTGGAGAAGTTATTTGCTGAGAAAATGCCTGATTCTAAATTAAAAGCTACAAACATTGATTCATGACAGACTTATTTAAAGAAAAAGGGATGCTTTACTCAAGATCAAACATAAGGGTAGCGATTTCGGATGGGATGATAATTTGAAGATGGTGACTGGTGATCATAGTGTGTTTGAAGAATGAGCTAAGGTAATGTCATTTTATACATTTATTGCTTTAAAAATGCCTTAGATTTTAATGGTATTGTTGGTTTGTATGCTGATTTTGATGAGTTATTCTCTTTACGCCATATGTTTGCAACCACGAGGACATCTTCGAGATCTTAGCACCTAGAGCATCAATATCTGACCCAACTTTGTGTAGGTTTTTGACATCCCTCTAATAACAAGCTAACCATTTAAGGTCAAACCAAACCCAAAGGTCATTATGCTTTTTATGCGAGACATCCAATAAGTATCTCTCTATCAGATCTTCAGCTTGGAGTGCTGAATCTTTTACTTTGTATATCTATTTTCTAAGCAAAGCATCTCTGTTTTACATTTCATCTGCATCCCAAAGGAAGCATTGCATCCATTTTAGCTCCCTTTGTAGTTCTTCCACTTTATCTTTTACTAATGATAAATGCTCTACTTCTTCTACCAATAACTTTCCTAGTAATTGAGCTGTTAATTCAGTGGAAAAACTGGCCATTGTTTCAACCTCTCCTTTTTATTATGTGAGAATATCTTTTAGGATAATGTTTTGCAAATGTAAGGGTAATGAATTGCATGAATAAGGCATTTTCTATTTATCTATACCTTTAGACAGTGTAGGAGATTCTTAAGAAGCCAATGTCAGGTTCTTAACAAGCCTATCAATTTACATGGACAACAATAGATTAAGGTCAGAATATATTAGCTACCTACTTTTTAAGCAATAATTTAGCGTGCCTGCTTTAATTTGATTGTCCCCTTCTTTATCACTTATCACTTTATTAGTGTTTTATTTTTTAATTTGTTGTCTGTCCTTGTATTTTTCTATTAATCCACTGACTTGACTGATTTACAGAGTCACAAAGAATCAAAAGGATTGTATCGAAATCCATTTCCATTATTTGATGATCTTGAGAAAGTCTTTGCAAAGGATAGTGCTACTTGAGTGATGTTTGCAACCCCAATTGATCGAGACGATCAAGACACTGCCCTTAATCAAGACACTACCCTTAATCAAGACAATACAACATCAAAACAGTCCACTGAAGTCTCATATTTGAATCACAATGATGTAGTACATAAAGAGGTATCTGAGACAAGTAAGAGAAGTCTAGATCATTCATCTAAGAAACCAACTAAGAAAAAGTTACGGACCGAGGATATTCAAAATATTCAAGCAAACCTTGAAACAATGATGTGAAAGATGCTAAAGAATAACAATGCTCAAATTGAGAAATTGAAGAGTTTTCTTGAAGGGCCTAAGAACATCAAGATTGGCTTGTGTGAAGAATTACGAAAAATTTCTGGAATTTCAAGGGCTAATGCTCTATCTTTGTGTGTTAAGATGACTGAAGATGACATTGTGATACTCTGTGACTTGGACGATGATGGTAAGAAGTATGATTTCCTAACAATGATTTTATAAAATACATGCCTTCTTTGTTGTTCTTTTGTTATTTTTTGTTGACTATTACCTATACTATTTCTTTTTATCTGTCAAACTTTTTACACAATTTCTCAACTTCGTTCATCTGCTTGGTTTTTAGCACTTAAATAAAAAAAATTGTCCAAAGTCTTCTGTGTGGAACTTATTTTGACAATATCAGGTAGTTGCCATGGAGATGGGGAAGTAGTTCTTTGAATGTAGCTTGAATTTTTTGTATAATGTAGATTTATATTTGGTTATATAGGTTATCGTAAAAAACTAGTGTGTGAAAAGTGAAGTTTCCTTGGTAGGTAGTGAAATCATCTCAGCACAAATAAATAAAGCTCATTATGTCAGCAGTAGTTTCTCTAGTTTGCATGAAGTTGTTTATAAATATAAGCCATGTAAAAACTAGAGCTTTTAGCTAAAAACATAACGGCGGTAACATTTATCTTGATACCAAGCATAAGAAACCCCTTTACCCTTATACATTATTCCCTCAAACCAAACCATAGGAAAACCAACTCCAATAATCCCCCCCATCCCACCCCATAACTATTTCTCTAGTATCAATTACTCTCATAATTTTCACCCAAGTAATTAATCCTCCTATACCAAGCAAGCCATAACATAAATAAATTAAAGTTTGGGAATGCTAAAATGAGATTGATTTTTTACCACATTTGTCGTATAATCTTAAATTTTGATCAAATAAACACCCGAAAATTTCATATCAACAATAGACCATTAAAATTTTTAAAAAAGGAAAATAAGAGATAAAATTGGGGGAAATTTTGAAAGAGAAGCCCCTAAAACCATCGAGCAATGACATGAAAAAAGGGATACCAAATGAAAAGAAAGAAGAAGATCTACCTTGAATCCAATGAATCACTTGATCCACCAACTTTAACAAGCCAACTATATATATTGGGGCTACTTTTAGTCCAATTTTATTGTTTTTTCAAACCTTTGTTCTTTTCACAAAAGAAACCCTTCCCCATCAGCCTAATATATTTTACGGGTTAAGTAATGTTCAAAGCCATGATCCGATTTAGATGTACCTTTATTTTTCTCTTTATTTATTTATTTATTTAATATATATATTCAAATGAATTCAACTTGAAGCATTTCGGACTATGCTTGGATTGTCTACCCATTTTCGTTTTGTTACGAGCTTTACTACAAGTCTACAAGCACTAATTGTATCGAATTGGGAAAAAATGATTATATTTACTTTACAAAACTCCATATACTCAGATCTCATATTGAAATTTAAGAATACATCTTTAAGCATCAAACTTAATTTAATTTCCAATTTAAATATTTTTGTTTAACCAACATTTTGAAATAACACTTTAAAGAATAACATCTCTTTAGGGTATCCCGATAAGCTTAAAGAACAAAAAATATTACAGTATTAAGTATAAATTACATATATTTGTTTTGTCCCATTAAACATATATGAAGTAAATCCAATTTACTATCAGTTAAACAATGTGAAGTAGTCCTAGGAATTATTTTTAAGTATCATCACAATGTTTACAAGTACAGAATCAAAAAATATGATAACACAACTCTCGCTTTCATCTCTTAGCATTGTCCTCATTATTTTTTACTTTTAGCTTGTCAAAATCTTGGCCAAAGGTTACTCACATTTTTTTTAGTTTCCTATACATAAAACTTGCTAAAGATGGATTTAGTCACTTTTTTGATAAATCTTGGCTCGGGAGAACGGGTTCAGTCACTTTTTTTTTTATAAATACTCAATAATGATTATCCATAATAAATATTATATCTCTCTCGACAATGGATATGCCATATGTTAGACTCAAAGAATTCTTTTGAGAAAACCCTCTTGCCCCTCTTTACAATTAATCACAAATATTATGTAACCTACTTACCATAAAACACCTAAAAGATAGATATGTACAAGATATATTCTAACAAATATATCCTATCATAAATATATCCTATCATAAATATATCCTAACACTCTCCCTCAAATGGGTGCATGTAAATCACTTGGCAAGTAGAAAATTGAATTGTCATTTCCCTAGTGCCTTAGAGAAAATATCATCTAATTGATGACCCGCAGAAACATAGGCAGTTGTTAGATTGCCAGACATCAACTCATCACGAACAAAATGACAATCCACCTCTATATGCTTCGTAGGATCATGAAAGACAGGATTTTTGGCAATATGAAGAGCAGATTGATATTCATTATACAACAACATAGGCTAGGTATGTAAAATACCAAGAGAGGATAACAAAGACTTCAGCCACTTTAATTCACATGGTGTAACTGTCATAACACAATACTCAGCTTCAGTAGAAGAATGAGACAGAGTCGGTTGTTTCTTAATCTTCCAAGAAATAGGAGAAAAACTAAGAAAAACTATATAACCAGACAAAGACCGAAGAGTCAGAGGACATGTCGCCCAATAAGAATCACAAAAAGCCGTCAAACATAAATCCTTCACGGGACAAAACAATATTCCTTGACCAGGACTACCTTTAATATAACGTAGAATCCTGATAGCAGCATCCCAATGTTGTACCTATGGATTACTCAGGAATTGGGCAAGGGTATGAACATAATAACTCAACTTTGGACGAGTAACTGATAAATAGACAAGTCGCCTAACTAGGCGTCATATTGATCAGGATGAGAATACGGCCTCCCCTCTGCATATGCCAGGCGATGATTTTGTTCCATGGGTGTGTCAACGTGCTTACAGCCTAACATAACTGCTTCAGACAACACATCCAAGGCATATTTACATTGAGATAAAAATATACCTTCTAGACCACGAGCAACTTCAATGCCCAAAAAATACTTCAACACACCAAGATCTTTCATATGAAATCAAGAACTCAAATATTTTTTAAAGCGAACAATTGCATCATGAGAGGAACCACCAATAATGAGATCACCAACATACACAAGAATATGCAAAGAAAATGATCCCTAAATGTAGCTGAATAAAGAATAATCTGTATACGATTGCTTAAAACCATACGATCTCAAGGCATTAGACAATTTAGAGAACCACTGTCGAGGAGCCTATTTCAGACCATACAATGATTTACGCAACCTACAAACTTTCCGTGGAATAGGACAATTATAACCAGGAGGAAGCTGCATATATACTTCCTCTTCTAAATCTTCATAAAGAAAAGCATTATGAACGTCCATTTGGTGTAACTCCTAGTTATAAGAAGCAGAAACAGAAAGAAAAAGTCTAACAGTCCCCATTTTTGCCACAGGAGCAAAAGTTTCGTTATAATCAACACTTGCAACCTGACGATTGCCATAAACAACAAGACGACCTTTAAGTCGCTCCACTTCACCTGTAGATGCATATTTAATTTTATACACCCAACCACTACCAATAGCCTTTTTTCCTGCAGGTAAGTCCTCTAATGTCCATGTGTCATTTCCTTCTAGAGCATCAATTTCTTCTTTTATCGCCTTTTGCCACCCTTTATGTTTCACAGCCTCCTTAAAAGAAGAAGGTTCTTTACCCTTTATAACTGCTGTGAGAAAACACTTATGTCTCATAGAAAAATTGTTATAATCAGCGTAACAAGCTATATCAAACTGCTTACCTGGAGAATGGGATTAATTAGCGGGAGAAGTAATTGGTAATGGAGTGGGGTCTATTGCATGACGAACAACTGTATTAGTCACATACCCATGGAGCTTTGAGGATGGAATTTTAGCACGAAGACCACGACCGAAAACCTCAACATTATTTTGAACACTACCCCCTGCTACACCATTATGATCCCCCGTACTCCCCCTTAAATCAAGGGTAGTAGTAACAACACTATCACCAACATAATGATTATCAACCTCACTGTTTAAACAGAGTAGCATGCAAATTCGACAAAGAATCATTAGAATTAATTCGAAGACGCATTGGAGAAGACACATACAAATCACTAACAAAATCCTCGTCACTGCACCTTCTCTGACTAATCAAAGGTTTCGACAAAAGGAAAAATATATTCAACAAATTTCACATCACAACTTATAAAAAATTCATTTGTCTCTAAATCATAAAAACGCCAACCTTTCTTTCCATAAGGATAACCAACAAATATGCACATATTCTTAGTACAAGACTTATTCACAACATAGCTAAAACAACCAAAAACACACACCTCGTCATACGAGGGAGGTTTGCCAAACAAACATTCATGGGGCGTTTTTCCATTTAAATTAGGCGTTGGAGTCAAATTAATGAGGTGAACTGCAGCCAAGACACACTCTCCCCAAAAATACTTAGGCAATTTAGCTTGAAAGCGTAAAGCACGAGTAACATTTAAAATATCCATAGGCTTTTAAGCTCGGTTTAGTATCCATAGGCTTCATTTGGCCGTTTTTGGACCTAGAATCTCAACCAAAAACACTAACAACCCGTGAAGCATAGGATACACAAAATTTGCATAATAATAGAGTAAAAGTGAACCAAAACACAAATTAATCAAGAACCTAGGTCGGTACCCTCAAATAACATCCTCACATCGTCCCCTACCCCTAGGGCATCGGCTACCTCCTCATCATAGAACTTAGTGGGCCTAATCCGCTTCGTACTATTCCTAAGGAAATTAGCCAAAAAGGCTGGGTCAGTGAAAATAATTCCCATTGTGTCCACTTGTTGTGGAGCAACGGGAGGAGGGGGCGATGGGTTCCTAAGCCTAGCGGAGGAGGTGTTTCTTGGGCGGTTTCTTCTTGACATAGTTGGTTCTTGCAATTAGACTAGCCACAAAAATACAAATCACCACAATAACCACACAAAAGCCCTAGATCTACTTAGATAACGGTTCAAAGTCCAACCAATACCAACAAACAACAAACAAATCACGTTGGGGCTTTAAGTGCACCACCTCAGACCAAGTCCAAGTAATCAAAAAAATGAGCAAGATGGTCTTCACTATTTTAAATCACAACCATTCAACACCAATATTGCAAAAATAATGCATTTAACAACACACATAAGCTAGCATGCTCTTCATTTCCAAACTAAGCACTCCAAACCCTATTCTCACACAAACACGCAATTCTTACAAAATTTCAACAATGCTTAACATATATCAACAATTATTGACTCACAACCAATTCAAACAACTTTTCAACCAAAATTACACACAAAATATTAAGATTTAAGTATGGAAGTAGTGAATAGAAGGAACGATTATACCGAGTTTATCGTGGGTTAAAACCCACAAATGGACCCTCCTAGTCTTCCTTTTACTTGCTTGAGTCTCCTCCTTCAACCAATTGCTTGATTTTCAATCCCAAACAAAAACCCCCAAATTGATTTTTTTGTTAGGGTTTGGAGAATTTTGGGTTTAAAGATGGGGAAAGGAGTAGTATTTTGTGAATTTGTTGAAGAAGAGTGAGGTTTTTGATGAAAAATGTTGATTGTTGGTGAGGGATTGTGTGTTTGAGGGTGTTGAGTAGAAGGAGGAAGGAGTTTAGAGAGAAGGACGAGGGGAAATCGTGAGTTTGAGGGAGTGTGAGTTGAATGATTTTTTTTGTGCATGCTCGTGCTGAAATGGGCTTTATACTGGGTCTGCACGGATGTGCATAGGGTGGCACGGACGTGCAGACCTAGGCAAAACTGCAGTAAGTTCTGTCTATAGACGCACGGACATGCGTCGTTTGGCATGGCCGTCGTTTGGACATGCTCAAATTTTTTTGAAAAATAAGACAAGTGGAACAAAAAACTTAAGAAATAGAGTGAGGAACTCGGGTTGCCTCCCGAAAGCGCTTTTTTAACGTCACTAGCTTGACGTTATTTCGGGATTGACTATCAATGGGAAACATCAAATTCATCAAGGTGAACAACCTTGACCTCTCTATTCACAAACCCGTCGATGTATGCCTTTAGCCTTTGCCCATTCACTTTGAACGATTCACCATTGTCATTGGAGATTTCTACTGCACCATGTGGAAACACCTTCTTTACGGTAAAAGGTCCACCCCATCTTGATTTAAGCTTACCCAGAAACAATCTCAACCGGGAATTGAATAGTAAGACCTTGTCACCTTCCTTGAATTCCCTTTTGTTGATATGCTTGTCATGCCAAGCCTTGGTTTTTTCCTTGTAAATCTATGCATTCTCATATGCATCCAGTCTTAGCTCTTCCAAGGCATGGAGGTCAAGCAACCTCTTTTCGCCGGCACTTTGAAGGTCAAAGTTCAAGGTTTTGATAGCCCAATGAGCACGATGCTCAAGTTCTACCGGCAAATGGCATGATTTCCTGTATACAAGCTTGTAAGGCGTGGTGCCAATGGGAGTCTTGAATGCGGTCCGGTAGGCCCATAGAGCATTATCTAGCTTCGTAGACCAATCCTTTCTAGATCTATCCACCGTCTTTTCTAATATCATCTTTATCTCCCGGTTTGAAATCTCAGCTTGACCACTTGTTTGTGGGTGGTAAGCCAATGATACCTTGTGCCTCACACCGTACTTCTGTTTGAGACCTTGGAAAGATCACTTTGCAAAATGCGATCCTCCATCACTAATGACGGCACGAGGCACCCCGAACCTCGGGAAAATGACCCTCTTGAAGAGCTTGACCACCACCTTAGCGTCATTATTGGGAGATGCTACTGCCTCTACCCACTTTGACACGTAATCGAAGGCAACAAGAATGAATTTATTCCCAAAGGAGGTCGGGAAGGGTCCCATGAAATCTATGCCCCACACATCAAAAATCTCCAACTCAAGGATGTTATTCAAGGGCATTTCACTTCTTCTTGAAATATTGCCGGTTCTTTGACACCAGTCACAGACTTTCACTATACCCCACACATCCTTGAACATTGTAGGACAGTAGAAACCACATTGCAAGATTTTCGCCAAGGTCTTGTTAGCACTCATATGCCCCCCACAAGGCGAGGAGTGGCACATTGTGATGACACCTTCAATCTTGTCATCCGGGACACACTTTCTAAAAAGGTCATCAACACCTTGTTTAAAGAGTAAGGGGTCGTCCCAAAAGTACTGGCGAACATCATGAAGAAACTTCCTTTTTTGTTGATAGGTGAGGTTGGGAGGAAGAATAGAGCAAGAAAAATAGTTTACAATGTCCGTAAACCATGGTGCTGGTGCCCGAAGGATAGAAAATAGTTGATCATCCGGGAATGAATCATCTATCGGCAAGTTATTAAGATCACCCACAAAGATAGGTAACCGTGAAAGGTGGTCGGCGATTTTGGACACCTTTTTTGTCTTTAATATCAATATCATAATCTTGTAAGAGCAAGACCCACCGAATCAATCTTGGCTTAGGTTCCCTTTTTGACAAGAGATACTTCAAGGCTGCATGGTCGGTGAAGACTATGACCTTAGAGCCCAACAAGTAGGACCTAAACTTTTCAATTGCATGAACAACGGCTAGAAATTCTTTTTCTATGGTCGTGTAATTTCTTTGTGCCTCATCTAATGTTTTGCTAGTATAATAGATAGCATCGAGCTTCTTGTCTTTTCTTTGTCTAAGAACGGACCCAACGGCAAAATCCGAAGCATCGCACATAAGCTCGAAAGGAAGCTCCGAATTAGGGGGTTGAATAATAGGAGCTGAAACGAAAGCCTCCTTCAACCTATCAAAAGCTAGCAAATAATCATTAGTAAACACAAAAGGGGCATCTTTTACCAACAATTGAGTGAGCGGCCTTGCAATTTTTGAAAAATATTTTGTAACCGGCAGTAAAAACCCACATGTCCAAGAAAGCTCCTTATCCCCTCCACATTTGTAAGGGGTAGGAGGCGCTCAATTACCTCAATCTTAGCACGGTCTACCTCAATGCCCTTACTAGAAATCACATGACCAAGAACAATGCCCTCCTCTACCATGAAATGACATTTTTCCCAATTCAAAACTAAGTTCACCTCTTGACATCTTTTTAACACTTTAATCAAATTTGAAAGATAAGTGTCAAGAGATTAACCAAAAACAAAAAAGTCGTCCATGAATACCTCAATCAATGATTCAAGTATGTCGGAAAAGATAAACATCACGCACCTTTGAAATGTAGAAGGTGCGTTACAAAGTCCAAATGGCATCCTTCGATATACAAAGGTTCCAAAAGGATATGTGAATGTAGTCAATTCTTGGTCCTTGGGCTGGATTGGGATTTAAAAGAATCCCGAGTATCCATCCAAGAAGCAATAATGACTATGTGATGCTAGTCTTTCCAATATTTTATCAATGAAGGGGACTGGGAAGTGGTCTTTCCGGGTGGATTTATTCAATTTTCGATAATCAATGCACATCCTCCACCCGGTGACCGACTTCGTAGAAATAGTCTCACCCTTATCATTTTTTATGATGGTCATGCCTCCCTTTTTAGGCACAACTTGAACCGGGCTAACCCACTTACTATCGGAGATAGGGTAGATTATTCCCACCTCAAGGAGCTTTAAAACTTTCTTTTTTACCACTTCCTTTATGTTGGGATTGAGCCTTCTTTGGTGCTCAATCGAGGAAGCATGATCATCATCAAATAGAATTTTATGCATGAATATGGTGGGACTTATCCCCTTAATGTCATCAATTTTGTACCCAATAACATCTCTATACTCCCTTAAAACAACTACGAGTTTCTCAAGAGAAGTGCCATCGAGCTTAGCATTGACAATAACGAGATAAATCTCACTCTCATCAAGAAAAGCATATTTGAGTAGAGGGGGAAGGGGTTTAATTTCAACCTTGGGAAGAGGCGTAGTCCTCTCCTCTTTTGCTTCTGCGTTAAGCACTTCGAATTTAATCACATTGTGGGCCAAAGGTTGGTTGAGTAAGAGATCATACCCCTTTGCTTCTTCACCCTTTCCAACTAGGCTTCCCATTAGGGTAGCCCGTAAAGGGTCTCTTTCATACAATCTTTCTTGGAACTCTTCTAAGTCCCTCTCCAATGTGTCAATTCTATGAACCTCATCAATCAATGGCTTCTTCAAAGTTTGTGAGAATGAGAATGAAATTTTTTCGTCTCCCACATTCAAGGTCAACCTTCCTTCTTTCATATCAATCACTACTCCTACGGTGTTCAAAAATGGTCTCCCCAAAATAAGGGGTACCCTTGTGTCTTCCTCCATTTCCATTACCATAAAATCACATGGTACAAATACTCTTCCAACTTGAACCGAAACATCTTCAAGAATCCCCAAAGGTAGCCTAACCGTGCGGTCGGCTAGCTGCAAGGACATTCTTGTTGGTTTCAAGTCTCCAACCTTCAAACTCTTCGCAATAGAAAAGGGCATCAAGCTCACACTCGCCCTAAGATTGCACAAAGCATCCATAGCTTCCAAATCTCCAATCCTCACCGGTATCGCATAGCTACCGAGGTCACCAAGCTTTTGTGGAAGCTTGTTTTGAATGATTGCACTCACCTCCTTAGGAAGGGAGATAGTTGCAGTCTCTTCAAGCCTACTCTTGTTGGATAGAATATCCTTCAAAAATTTTGCATAGGTAGGCATTTGTGACATGGCATGAAGAAAGGGATGTTCACTTGAAGTCCTTTTATGACATCAAGGAATTTTGAAAACTTCTCATTCAACTTTTTCTCAACAACTCTATGGGGAAACGGGATGGGGGGCTTATATAGTCTCATAGGGGGCTTTTCTATTCCCTCTTCTTCTCCCTCATCTTTCTTTGTGGCTCCTTCATAAATCTTTTGTGGCTCTTTTCTCTCAACTTCAACTACTCCCTTTTTAAAATCATCTTCACTTCCTACCGCAACTCCCTCATCACTCTTTTATGGCTCTTCTTCACTCATAACCGGACCCTCATAACCTTTTCCCGATCTCAAAGTGATAGCCTTAGCTTGCTCTTTCGGGTTCACTACCATTGAGCTTGAAAAGTGAACACTAGGGTTGGAGGATGAACTTCCAACTCATTGCGTAATTTGAGTCAATTGGCTCTCTATTATCTTATTGTGCGCTTTAAGTTGTTGGATGTTTGCATTCATATCCGCATTGCTCCTCATCTGCTGTGTCATGAAGGTTTCAAGAACGTTCTCAAGGCTAGTCTTTTGAGGAGGTGGAGGAGAGGGTTGGTTATATTGTGGTCTTTGATGGTTTTGATCCCTTTGGTTAGGGTGGCGGTAAGGAGCTTGTTGATTTTGAGAATGGGATTAATTGTAGTTGTTTTGAAGAGGGCCTTGGTTGTGTTGCTTCCATCCCACATTTTGTTGGGGTTTCCAACCTTGGTTGTAGGGTTGGGAGTATTGCTCATTTCCTTTCCCAATCGCCGCCGCTTGCTCTCTATTTGTTGAGTTGCAATAGGAGGACAAGTGATCATTTCCTCCACAAGTGTCACAAGACATGACTTGTGAGGAAGAACTTGAGGGTGTGAGGGTGGCTTAATCTAGCTTGTGGGCTAGCATATCAAACTTTTATGCAATAAGGTCTATTGCACTGAGATTATGAATTCCACCCTTCCTTACTTGAGGTTTCCTTCGATCACTCCCATATGCATAGTGCTTGGCCACGTCCTCAATCATCTTATATGCATCTTCCACCAATAGCTTTTTGAGGCTACTGCCTGCCCCATAATCAAGGTTGGCCCTTGAAATAGGAGTAAGACCGTCATAGAAGCTTTGCACAATGATCCATGATGTAAAACCATGGTGGGGGCATTTCCTTGTGTAATCCTTAAAGCGCTCCCATGCTTCACTCAATGTTTCATCAATGTCTTGATTGAAGTTGGTGATCTTTCTTCTCAATTCGACGGTCTTTTTCGGAGGACAATACTTTCCAAGAAAGGCCCTAGTGACCTCGTCCCATGTACTCAAGGATCCCTCTTCAACCGTTCTCAACCAATGCTTTGCTTTATCACGGAGGGAGAACTGGAACATGTGCATATGGATAAACTCTTCCAAAATATTTTTTTTCTTGATGGTGGTACACAACTCAAGAAAGTTGTCCAAATGAGCAAAAGGGCACTCATGAGGGCTACCCCCGAATTGATCGCTTTGAATCATACGGATGAGTTGAGGTGAAAGGTCAAAATTGTTTGCATTTGTGGTGGGAAGACGTATGCCACTCCGAAGTTGGAATGCGTTGGGGTGGTCATAGTCCCTTAACAATGGTGGTGGAGGATTCTCTCCCATGTTATCCTCTTCGTTAATCCCAAATACCTCTTTCGGATCAGAATCTGAATATACAAAGAACTCGGGTGTGCCGTGCAAAAGCCTCCTCACACTTCTCAAAGTCCTATTTAGCTTTGGGTCAACGGGAATAAGCGGCGACTGCTTACTCTTCCGTGTCATGCAAAGTCAAACAAAGCTAAGAAAAACGTTAGTAATGACTATCACAAGTTACACACACATATACAAAAATTAGGGTAAGAAAACTACTATACATATGCACACATTTAGTCTCATTCAACAACAATACATTCAATGTGACTTTGCCTCCCCGACAACAGCGCCAAAATTTGACAGGCCGTCGTCAAGCCTACCAATTTTTAAGGTTCCTATCTTGGTCTCACTAATTAATAGTAATGGTAAGAAAGGGTCGAACCCAAGAGAGGCGTTGAATCAGCCATCGAGTACTACCGTTTAAATGAGCTAAATGAAGTCAAAACTTGGGGTGGTCTTAGGTAACTTCTACTAGTCCAATTTAACTAACAATTAGGAGAGATTAACAATACTTAGAGGAATCTAGGGCACGGGCTATACCACTCAACTTCATCATAAATCACAATTGGCATGCAATAAATTCTAGGTAAATTAATGGGATAGATTAGGGGAGGTCATCTAAGGCACCCAACTACTCTCTCAAGCAAGAGGGGTTATTTGAATCACGAATGCAACCCACTCTCATGGTTACATAGCATAAAACAAGTGTTAAGGCATAATCATGATGACATAACATTCCCTTGACCGAAAATTCCTATTCTTATGGCATTTCAATTCAATCAAGCATAAGCGAGCTAACTCAAGTTCATCTCTCGACCCTTCATTGAGAAAGCTTGGGTAAATAGTCCTAGCAATGGCCATATACAAGGACTAGACAATTAAACCACTTAAGCTCAACTAATTAACATCCCACAATAACAAAATTAGTACATGCAACAAGTTCTTTGTGACTACATTGAGGATTTTACCCAAACCCTAGAAATTGGACTACTCACAATCCATGGTTAAGAGAGATGGGGATTTCAACCAATTCATGAACAAGTTCAAACCAAGGATGAAGCTAATTAACAATCTAAGTATGTAAGAAGTAAGCAAGTAATCAACAAGTAGAGGAAAGTGGGGAATGAGAGTAAGAAACAATTACTATGAAGCTTCAAGGTGAGCAACAATGGTGGAACTTGTCTTCTACAATGATTGGAATTGAGTATTTCAAAGCTAGTAATTAAAATCTACAAATGATTTGAGGAATTAATGCTCTAGGATTTCAAGAAGAGAGAAAGCTCTGAAAATGTTGGTGTCCCATACAAATGAGCTCAAAGGGGGTATTTATAAGACCCCAAATAAAAAGGACGGAAAAAATAAGAATCGGGCTCGACTGCAGGTCTGCACGGGCGTGCCAGGGTCGGCACGGACGTGCAGACCTAGGCAGTAGCTACTGCTTCTGTCCAGGAAGCTTGGCACGGACGTGCCACATATGGCACGAACGTGCACCATAATCTGCACGGGCACTCCGGGTCAGGCACGATCGTGCAGGCGCAGACAGTAGGAGTTGAGCTTCTGGTGGCCTCCTGCATGGACGTGCAGGGTTTCGCACGGCCGTGCAGGGTCTTCTGAACCCCTTTTCCATTTTTTTTTCTTCTTTTATGCTTCTTTACTTGGCTTCTCTCTAACATTTTCTTGCTTCTAAGCTTGATTTAGGATCCATAAGCTTCATTTGGATGTTTTCGGACCTAGAATCTCAACCAAAAACACTACCAACCCGTAAAGCATAGGATACACAAAATTTGCATAATAATAGAGTAAAAGTGAACCAAAACACGAATTAATCAAGTAAACTAGGTTCAATAATACCCTAAAATCATATCAAATAGCAAGTTATCAATGTGACAGCTCCAAAATTGTTAATTACTTTAATTGGTTTCCAAAAGGCTTCTTAGACATAAAAACATTTGAAATATTGACATCTCCATACAATAAGAATGACATTTGTTTTTCTGCCCACTTACTAGTTAATTTGTAATCTTCTAATAAGTGTTTCAGCTCTTGTGCATTGAATTGATTTGCTTCTTCTTATGTCAAGTATGTTGCATTACTAGTCATATGTACTCCATCTGCATCATTTCCATGAATGACAGACAAGCCATTAAGTTGTAAATACTATGTTATTGTTGATGTTAAGCATTCCTCTATGACTGATCTTGGTGCTTGCACTCTCCCTCTCCAACCTTTCCTTGCCTATGTGTGGTAATTTATAGTTATTACCACCATGTTCCTTCATGATTTCAAGCATTACACATTGTAGACTTAAGAACACATGATTGATGAGTCTTGGTTCAAACACATGGAATGCATGATTGATAGCTTCTATTAATTTTCCTTGGCGCTTGCTCATGTTGAATGGTCTGTATAGCTTTAAAGAAGCCCTAAGTCCAAAACAATTAGGTCTGAATTGTTTGGTGGTTTTGCTACCGATTCATTTCAAACCCATTTGTCTGTGATGTATGTTGAAAGTCTAGATCACTGTTTAGTATATGTGGTGTGACACTGTCTTATTGGATTTTGATTTTTCCACTTGCATCTAATGGCCACTTGGCCTTGATGGTTGGAATTAAGTTGTTAGTCAACATCTCTTTTATGACTTCCTTTGTGATGTTCTTTATGGCCTTGATTTCTATTGTACCTACCTCTCTGTGAATGCTTCTTCTATATGCTGGCACTTATTGTGTGAAATTCCAACAAGTCAGGAACCTATTTTCCCATCAAAGAGGCAGCTCCCATCCTTCGAAAATCTTGGTCTAGCTACTACTGTAAGAAATATAACCTTTGTGATGAAACGCTTTGATTTTGCATGTATATATGGTTCTATCTCATTAGGTACTAGGTAGAAAGTTTAGCTTGTCTTTGACATAAAAAAAATCACTTTTCATCAACATGAACATAATTGTACATATCTTCAAAAGTGGCAAAGTATTCACATTGGTTAGATATATCATGCATTGCTATGTCTCCTAATCAACCCTTTCTTGACAAATCTATGCACTGAGCTCTTGTTTACTTCTAATGACTTCACCAATGAATGAATGCTTGTCCTGTTTTTCAAAGGAACAACCATAAGGTCTTCTAAATGTAGTTAAATTTCCTTTCTCCCTACTTTACCTCTGTAATTCTTAGATAATTTAATGTTTTGCTTTAATATGACACTTTTCTTTACTTCTTTCCATAGTCTCTGAATGGTCCATCGACTACAATTGAAATGGGTTGCTAATTATTCTATATAACCACAAGGCAACTTCAAATTTATGTTATACTGCAGTAATTGGTTGATGCATAACAATATCTGGTCATTCTCTAGTCATCATTCATATATGTTCTTTTGCCCCTAGCACTCATCTCTTGCTCCACATGCTTGTTATAGTATGTGGTTGTGTTCTAATGTGCTATCTTCTACCTGTGTTTTTATGTGTTTTGCCCATGTGTGTGACTTGTTTTTGAGGACATATTGATGAGAAAACCTCCAAGGGACAACTCTTGACCAAACAAGTTTGTGTCTGAGGCATCATTTTCACCTTAACGTATGGTGCCCATTTATGTTGGAGTAAAGGACTCCAAAAGACAACTTTCGCACCATTTTCAATGATGATTTTCTAGAGGAAACTACACAGTAAAAGCCCCAACCTTTATAAGAAGGTTAAGATGTTTTGGCTCTAAGTATTGAAGTTTAAATTTTCCTATAATTTTCATTTGTAAATTCCCATGGGAAATATGAATTTTGGGAAAATCATCCTTGCGTTGATGATGTGGCTCATGTAACAAACACTTGCTTTTTTTTCTTTGGGTAAACACTCCTTGGGAACATGTGAGATCTACAGTTGAGACTTCACACTCTTGATTTACTAAGTAATGACAGCTCTAATCAAATCATCAATTGCCCTAATTTTTTTTTTATTTTAGTTGATGTTTGGTTTTGGGGCAAAAAAATAGGAACAGAGGGAATAATAAATTATAGTAAAGGTAGTTTCTCACAGTACAACATGTGGAAGTATCCCCAACAAACGTAGGACCACTTGCATTTTTACAAAACAGGCTTTCACAAATATTTCAGCATTTTTATGAAATTATATCACCAAGAAGATGACACGTACAGTGATAGAAAATGAAATATGTCACACCAGCACAGAGAATTTGTTCCTATACCATACTTAGAATTGAGACTTGTCCAGGTTATCAAAGTAGGAATGATCGAGTGCTGCCTTGGCCGAGATCCTTTCAGCTGGGTCATATTTGAGCATTTTCTACAAAACCAAAACAAAGAAGCTCAGTTAACCTCATAGAATAAAACCATGAATTGAAAAGAGATAAAACAGCGAGAGCATCAGTATGCAACCACGTTAAAAGGAAGGAAATCTTCTTTCCCTTCAATAATCCTAACTGTATATTTAATCTCATAGTTTAAGCTTTGGTTTTCTTTATGATCAAGACGGATTTAAAAAGAAATTCAAGTTAAAGTGAAATAGGATGTTCAATACTCCATCAAGAATAGGGATATCCCTTACTGTTAGTTCTTTTATATAGATATAAAAAGAGGATTCATAGTATGCTATGGAGCTAGGATGGTTTTGCATTAGGCTTGAAGCTTATAAACAAATTCAGAAGGATATTTCCTATCCTTTGACTCATCACCAACTTTTAACGAACTCATCATGGCCATAATTCACATTAATCTCAACAACCGAGGAGATTCAAAGACAAAAGAAAGCATCTGGTAGATGCAACCTAACGAGTAGATTAAATCACATCAAACATCAATAGAATACAAAGTGTTGGGTCATCGACATCCATAAGCATACATATTGGAGATGAGCTTGAGGACTATGTGAGATATTCAAGTAACCTTCTTACAAATTTGGATTTCAAAATATAGGTGACAAGAGCCACAAGCAACAAGGCCCCATGAATCAGTTCCACGATAAATATCGTCATAAGGATCATTGCAAAGCCAATAGCAATACGAATTTGCTGGCAAAGCGAGATTAACATAGGATTTCTGATGTGTTCATCTAAAACTAATCGTACAAGGGATGAACCTAAGGTAGTAAGGTCATATGACGGGCAGTGGCATACCAAAATTAGTTAAGTTTCCAAGTCTCTAATCTACCAGTTCATCATACACTACTGCACTAATTAATTTGTATCACCTCGACACTTTCTCGGTCTATTCAGAAGTTTATTTAAATCCTCAGTAATTTAGGTAGGGTGACCCAACCCCTGAATCCATCACACACACTTTCCACACATAAAAATTGGTTACTCTTTCTCAAGTATCTCAAAATTTTGTGCATTTTCTACTTGGTGATGTATCAGAACAGGATAAAAGAAGCTCAACTACAACGGATACAGCCTAGGAAAACCAGTTCTTTTAACAAAGATAATTAAATAAAAAGAATATAAGTGAAGTACTGACAGATAAGAGGTCAACGCCATCAGGTCCCAAAGACGGAACAGCACGAGCAAGGTTCTGAGGCTCCCACTGCGGATACACATGCCAGTCCCTGAGAGAAGTAACTCCAGGCCACTGATCCTCAGTTGGTGTTCCCAGCAACCTTAGCAGATCGATCATAAAGTATATGAATAATTGAGCATGAAAAAAGAAAGCACTAAAAGTGTGGCAACAAATGAATAATAAATAAAAAGAAAGGTACCTGAAGATGTGCAGTAGCTGCTGGAATTCAGAATCTCCAGGAAACAGAGCTTGTCTTCTGACCATTTCAGCAAAGATGCAGCCAACAGACCAAATATCAACCGCAGTAGAGTAGTGGGTGGAGCCCAGTAAAACCTCGGGAGCACGGTACCAGAGAGTGACAATTTCGTGAGTGTAGCTCTTGAGAGGGACAGTGAAGGATCTTCCCAGGCCAAGATCAGCTATCTTGAGGATTCCCTTATCTTTGTCCACCAGAAGATTCTGAGGCTTCAGATCTCTGTTGTAGATAACATCATCATCAATATCAGCCAATGTGTAATCAGCAAGTTTAAAAAAAAAAAAAAAAAAAAAGTAAAAATCCCTAGTAGCACGGTACCTGTGTAGGACTCCGTGACTATGGCAATGTGCAACACCCTTGAGAAGTTGGAAGAGAAAGCTCTGGACCTGAGTGGGGGGAAGAGGGCGGGGATTGGGGCCCTTACGGTGAGAATCGATGAACTTCTTGAGATCGGTGTCAAGATACTCGAAAACAAGGTAGAGGAGGGGCTTGGCCACTCCGGTGGCGGCGTTCTTCTTGTCAACGTGTTCAACGCAGAGAAGTCTAACAACATACAGAGACTGAGACAACATCTGGAGAAGTGAGACCTCCCTCAGAGCCGTAGGAGGAACGCCTTCCTCGTCCATCTCCAGCCGTGTCTTTTTCAGCGCCACAAGCTGGCCCGTCCCCTTCTCTTTCGCCTTGTAAACCTTTCCATAAGTGCCTTCACCCACCTTCTCCAGCTTCTCGTATTTTTCCATTCTTTGTTTTTTGATTCAAGAATGAAACCCTAGAGAGAGGGGCTCCCGATTTGAACGCAGCAACAACCGCCCCTTTTTTATTTTGAATTCCCCCTCCTCTCCTTTTTTTTATTTTGAATCCTCCCTCCCACACCCCCACAGGCCACAAACAAGCCCACAAGGCCACAACCCACCTCTCTCATTCTCTCACTTACGCACCGCACCTGTGACTCTGTGACTTGTCTATTCCCCTTCCTACCCTTCTTTTCTCAAAGGTTACCGTTGCTTGCTCGCAGATCTTTTTTCTTTCGTTTTATTTACTAGTTTTAAAAGTCCAGTTTTTTCCAATACTTGTCAACGCTGCTGCGAAGCTTGTGCTCTTCCTTACAAAGCCACAGCTCCACAAGCCCAATTCACAACACCACCTCCACTTGTCAGCTAATCCATCAAATTATTCTCTTCCCATGACGTTCCATTTCTCGGTAAAAGATTGAATCAACTTCCCACGTTAAAAATATGTTAGCAAGTTTATGATTTTCATTTTTCAATAACCTCTTTCTAAATATTATGGGTACAAAACTTATCTATAGTCCCGATTTTAAATTTAAATTTAGCTTCTTTTAATATGGTTGACAACATAGTTTCACTGCCTCACTGGTTTGAAAACAATATTTGCTTTTTTTTTTACAAGGTTTTCTAGAAAATTCACCAATAATAATCGTTATAATTTTTATAATGCTATGAAATATAATTTCCACAATATGTACACCATATCCAATTAAAATCTTGAATACCATTTTTTATCCTATAACCAAAACACTAGTAACATATGTATTTTGTTGATATATAAAACTGCTAGTAAGGTTCCTTTAAATACAATGTCATTTGAGATTCTTTATTACAATTGATATGTCATCGATAATTTTATATTAATATTTAAACAAAAAATTATGAGTAAGTTCAACAAAATTAGGTTATGAAATAAGTACTTCGTAAAACATTTATTACAAATTTCATACCGCATTGGCTTGACACTTTACTAATGCATAAATTTAAATATTACATATGAATAAAATAGAATTGCATATTATTAAAATCATTCCAACAATATCCACATGGCTATATATTTCCAAAGTGTTTAAAAAATAAAGGAAAAACATGATCAATATGTTGAATTAATAGTCATCATGGTAATACTAAAAAAATAGAAATAGCAGATGTTCTACACCATTAATTAACCACTACCTTTTTATAATGTACCAAGCTAAACTTTATGTTTCTTGGTTTTGAGTCTAGAACTTGACCTTATTTGACAATTGGTTATTAGCTACAAACTGAATTGACTAGTAGTTGTTTATGTTGGCTATTTACACTAACTGTTTATAGTAACTATTGACTACTAATAAATAGGTTTGTTAAAATCAATCGTTGACAATTTTATATGAAATGACATTTTCATAAATTGTAATATATTATTTTCGTTAAAAATGAGAAAAATTTGGAATATAATAGCCAACAACCAAATAGATTTTTTTAACTGTTTAACTATTAAAAAAATATCAAAAGTCATTTACCAAATAATGTCCTTGCAAAATTCTTTTAAAAAGAATGCCTATTTGTAAATGGTAGTACTATGTACACTTTTGAGCAAAATGACATGTACTGAGAATTTCAGAACAAAACGTTACTTTTGAAAATAAGACAACATTAAATGTCCGACTTTCTAAAAAATAACGAAAAATGTCAGTATTACATACACTATTCATATAATAAACCTTTCCTTCTAGGGTTGGCTATCCCCAGATTTAGAAGAATAGTTCATGTATCTTATCTTAACCCATTCGGCAACAATCTGCCTACTCAGAATGAGCTATAACAGAGCCTTAATGACAAGCACCAGCTCAGAATACACCCAAGCTAAACAAAAAACTAAAGGCGTTAACAAAAAATACATAAGACGTATAGCTCTCCGCCATGAGATGAATGAACAGGAAAATTAGAACTTGTAGCCAAAAAGGATTATCAAAACAATATGCAAGTAATCCAGAATTCTTTATTACAAGAAACAAAAGGGCAAGACCTAAAATCAGATAGGCAAGTGGCAAAAATCACAAACAACTCCGTTTTCAAGATAAATCCTCTGCCTAGTTGTCCACGACCTCAATAAGGGTTGGCTCATAGTCACTAGGTGCCACAAATCCATGTAGGTTAATCACAGTGGCAGCTACATTGGCAAGACCACCACCAGGTACATCATTACGGAATCTAACACCAGGAGCAAGTCCAGGACCTCCAATTGCAATAGGCACCTGAGAGACAATAGTTGACACATGAGAAATAAAGAGTATTCCCATATTCATTTCTAGCAGACTATTCTGCCACATAAAACCAAAACTAAAACACAAATAAAGGTACAGAAGTTGACTAAAAATGAGGCAAGGTTGGGGTCATTATAGACATAATGCACCCAAAACCTAATATCAAACCAAATAAAAAGACTGTAATTGCCAATTAGACCACTTCAAGAAGGTACCCATATTCACATACCGGTTGTAACGTATGAGATGTAAGAATCTGAACGTTTCCATTTTTATCAAGTTGAGGTTGCCCTTTCTTGTCTCTCTTTACCATGTCTTCAGCATTTCCATGATCAGCAGTAACAACATATATTCCACCAACTTGCTCTATTGCATCAAAGATCATCTACAAAGAAATCATCCATGAATATGACTGCATTATATGCCTCTTATAGAAATAAAAAATTAGATTTGACCACAAATCAAAATAAATCATAAGTCAAACAAATGAGACAAATAAAAGCAACAGAAACCTTCCAAAAGCTAATGCCCTGTTTAGTTACGAGCTTTTAGCTGTTTGCTGTAGCAGTTTTTATTAGCTATATTGACTAACTATTTTTATAAGTTATATTGACTAGCTATTTGCAATTGGCAATTTATGAGTGTGTCTTTGGTAAATAAGGTGCTTCTTTGTGTAAAATGACCAATAAGACATTTTAATTTATTAATAAATATTTGTTTGTTAATAATTTAGATTCATATGATAAAGATTGTTTGTACAAAAGAGAATGTGAACATCATGAGTGGATAGCGGTTAAATGTTAATTTGGGAGGGCATAGATGAAAAGGTACGAGGTATATGCCAAATAGAGAAGCGTTTTGTTGAAGGAGACTTAAATGGTCATGTTGGGATGACACTATGGGTATGAAAATGTTTATGGAGACTTCGGCTATAGAGTAAGAAATAATGGAGGAAAAAGCATCCTAAACTTTGCACAATCTTATGACTTATTCCAACACTTAGTTTAAGAAGAGTGATTCCAATTTGGTGACATTTCACAGTAAGGCAAATGAAACCTAAATGAAATATGAATAAAAGCAATTGTTTGGATTACAAGGTGTCACTCAAAATAGACTACTAGTCTTAGATATTCATATAAAATCAAATCTTAAGAGGTATAGGCAACCATGGGAGAAGAGGATTAGATGGTGGAGTAGAAGCCAACATTAAAGTTAACTAATTGGGCTTTGAAGAACCCTAACTCCACTTAGCTAAAAATGAAGGAACGTATTTGTAGAATAACAAAGGGTGCAAATCAAAGTCAAAGTGGGTAACCACCGGTGCACAAGGATACATCATGGTTGAATAAGGACATTCAAATAACAGTCTAGAAGAAGAGGGAACATGACTTGGACATGGGAAAATCTAAAGATGTATAAACTATTGCAGAAAGATAAAGTCAAGGCAAGAGAAATTGTTCGAGAGGCTAGAGACAAGGTGTATAAGGATGTTTTTATGATAAATTATATTATAAATAAAGGGAAAAAGAGATATATAGGGAAGACAAGAGAAGACAAATTTTTGTCAAGGATTTTTGTATGGTTAATTACGTGAAAGATAAAAACCAAATGATTCTTAGCTAGAATGACAAGATCAAAGACAAATGTAAAGAGTATTTTGACAAATTTTTTAATGGAAATCAAGTGGAGTGTATAGGTGATACCCCTTATTGAGGATAATGAAGTTAAAAGGGAATATATAAGAGGGATACAAAAAATGTTAGAAGAGGCATGGAAGATGATGAAACTAGGGAAGGTTGTTAGGTTAGATGGTATTCCTAGCGAAATTTGAAGACACTTAAGCAAAAATGGAATTAAGTGGCTAGCGGATCTCTTGATACAATAATTGTAGGACAAGTAAAATGCCATAAGATAGGAGAAGAAGCAACTTGGTGCCTATACAAGAACACAGGAGATGCTCAATAGTGAGGAATGAAGCTCATGAGTCCCACTAGCATTGCTTAATCAATGAGCCAAGCCCGAGTAGCAGTAGATTCGGCTTAAACTCGTTAAGATTTTATTAGGCTTGACTTAGAGGTTTTGAAGTTGGGCTCTAGCTCAATAGTTAGATAGAGCGCTCGTCTTGGCTAAAGCTCGAAAAATTCAGCTTATCTAAACCTCATTAGCCCAAATTTTAATGCGTAAACCGTCAACAATAAGCCTAATGTTTAGATGTATAAGCTAGCTTGGTTGGGAAAAACTATTATATATACCAACAACCTCCAACCATCTTCCGTTTTCTTAGGTGGTTATCCATTGTGCTTCTTTTCCCAAAAATATCAATCTAGTTGAAATTCTTAAAGATTAATAGATCTAATTTAAGTCAGCTACCACAACATCAAAACCCTAAATCATACCCAATAACTACTCGAAACTGGTGTGGCTCCATAAAGAGGCTACCTTTGTTGAATGTTCATGGAGGATATCCCCAACTACAAGTTCAAAGGCCTTACTTGGTTTTTCGTCAGGGTGGCCACAAGATGTATGTGCATGACAAGATTAAAGAACATAGCAATGAAGTCTTTAAGTTGCTCGACAATGGAGCTCGTATCTACTTATGTAGACGCAAAAGGACGATACCGAGTATCAAGATACAACGAGGGAGAACAAGGACAAAAAACTTTTCGAGAAGAAGAAGAAAAAGCCTCTAAAGAAGATTTGCCTCTAAAGCCTCTAATCATGTCATTAGTGCTCATGGAGCTACCCGATTTTAGTGCTTATATAAAACATGTACTTGTTGGAATATTTTGACCAAGTCTTAGGTAAGACTAATGTATATTTACAATATTAAGTACAAAATAAAATATTAACAAACACACACGCACCCCTAAGTCACACCATGAAATTATGGGAGATATATTTGTATCACTAACATTGTGTCCATTAATTTGTAGAAAGTGTATGACAAGGTTCCATGGGAAGTACTTTGGTGGCAGTGATTAAGGACATATCATATAAGTATATCGA
Source organism: Dysphania ambrosioides (assembly GCA_026401315.1). NCBI lineage: Eukaryota > Viridiplantae > Streptophyta > Magnoliopsida > Caryophyllales > Amaranthaceae > Dysphania > Dysphania ambrosioides. The sequence goes on from CM048670.1 coordinate 24,044,654, forward strand.
CCTAATTAAGGATATGTATCAGGATAGAAATTACGGTTAGGTGAGAGGACTTCTTTACACCAAGCTCACGCTATAAGCCTATTCCTTTCATGATAGTCCTTATACAAGATTATGTGGTATTTCATTTTTGCGGATGATATTGCTCACGTGGATGTAACTGCTAAGTTAGAGCAACGGAGACAAATGTTGATCTAGAGGTTTTTGAGTTAATAGGAGTAAAATAAAGTATATGAAGTGTTATTTCCGCATTGGGGGGAGGCTAAGTGTAGATAGTATGAATTTAAATGACAAGGAATTACCTGTAAGTAAATGTTTCAAATACCTAATATTGATTCTCCAAAGGAATAGAGACACTAGTAAAGATGTCCCCGTATAATAAAAATTTCCGAGTGTTAGGCTTTTAAGGAATAACACGTAAAGAAGATAAGTGTAGTAAAGATGCGTAGTTAAGGTGGATATAAAAGAACACCTCGAAAGACAATGAAAAATGGGGATATCCAAAAGAAAGTTGAGTAATAAATATTGAGGATAAGATAAGAGAGAATTGATTACAATGGCATATGCATGTGAGATTTCAAATAACAGATGCATAAGGGAGAAAGGTAGAAGGTTGGGTTAATGAGGACCAAAGATCACTTGTATGGAGTTAAAAAAAAAAAAAGGAAAAAAATGAGATTAGAAAAATATATGGCTCTAAATAGGAGAGAATGGTGGAAGAACATCTTTGTAATTGACGAAGTGTTTCTCGGTTCATGTGTGAGATTAATGCTTGACTTTAATATAGTTGTTGTATCTTCTTATTTGGCAAAAACAGACCAATCACATATATTTATATCTCATGTTGGTTGCTCCACAGTCTCCTCCATCAAAACCAACCCCTTTTATAAGGAGTAATAATTTCCCTTCCTTCACCTAAACACTTCTTTGTGTTAAATGATGAAACCTCATACTTCAAGATACCAACGCTCATCACAGATTCCTAGACCACATATGTTAACGTCAAAACACGTAGACTACCCCTCAATATCCTCCTAAATTCCTTCTATAAAAGGAATATTACCCTAGGAAATATCAGACATTTAAGAAATAATATTCAACAAATCCAAGAGATTGGTACCCTTTTTAAGGGACTTACAAAATCTCTCTCAAAGCCTCATGTGCCTTATGTTTTTCAAGACCTTGACTTATCACTCCTGATGCGTTTGGTTTTATGTTTTAAATCTAGTTAAATAATTTATTTTAATTTGTTGCTTTTGACAAACTCTAGATTTGATGATACTTCCCTCCTTAATCTTAAGACAAAAAGAGAGAGAAATGCGTATGTTTGTTTGGTTTGTTTATTGGTTAATTTTTATTTGAGCAGTTAGCTATGTACGTAGTAAGTTTTTATTGATTTCACTTATCTTGTGCCATTAATTATTTTTCCTTCTTTGTCAATTGTTTTGTCTTCCCATCAAGGGGAGATTGAAAACTCTACCTTGATAAATCTAACACTTGTATTTGCTTGTGATTAAGGTGATGAAAGTCAAAGTGTAGTAGTCTTTACTAGAAAATATTAAAGTGTCTTGGACCTTAGTTCATGAGTTTATGCTCTCTTCTCTTTGGGCTGTTCCTTTAATAGTTTTGGGCCTAAGACTCTCTTTGGGATTGCTCCTTATTTAACACTAACCCATTTGTTTTGCCTAAAAGTCTTATTGGTTTCAAAATGTACTTTGTTACACTTGTCTCCATGAAGTTACTATTGCCTAACTATTATCCTTCACACAATTCTAGGCATGATCCAAGAAATTGCTAACAGGATAAGTTTATCAAACTAATCCTATCTTTGCCTAATCTAAGTTATTCTTTACCATATTTCAGTAAAGATTTTTATCTCCAATCTCTTTTTCAATTGTTTTTAAATTGCCTAACTACTTCTATCCGTATTTGACTACTTGTTTATTAGGCTATTGCAAAATTTCAGTACACAAACATTAGAATATTTCGTTGAAAATTTGAAGTGCAACAAACATTGAAGAAGCTTTGGAGAATGGTTATAAAAAGCCTTAAGTATTGAAATGTTGTACATAGGAGAAATCACACACAAAATTCAAGAAAAACTTTCAGCTTTCAATTATTTTCTTTCAAAGATTTGCACTCTTGTATTAGTTTCTAGTGTGAGAGAAAAGTAGTATAACAAGTGATTACAAACCATTTATTCATAAGCGTGTTATACAAAGAGTATTTTGATACTCAAACGTATACTAAGTGAGTGAAAAGAGCTTTCAATCAACCGGATCCGAATTGCTAGAGTGTAGTAGAGAAGCTACGTATTAGAACAACGGTGTACTTTTCTAGGGTGTATTCTAGGGCTCTAAGGGAAGTGAATAAAACGTAATTTAAATCTTGTGGGCTATCCTAGGCAGAGACATAGGTTTATTGAAGTTGAACTTCATAACCAATTATCGTATTTGGTCTCATTTATTTTCCGCATTTTTATTTAAGTTTTTAATTCAAGCATGACTCAAAAGCTCCCTTTATTCATTTCAAGGCCTTGACATTTGATCTTATTTCGCTTATCTTAAGACTTTTGCTTTGTCATTGAAGCCCATTCCAAGGTCTTGAGATAGCTGTTGCGAAAAGTTGGCATAATATATTCACCTCCCCCTAGAGTATTATTAATCCTATCCATTCTCCTACATATATTTTTCAAAAACCAAATCCATTGGCAAGAAATGCAGTCAAAGTAACCAAAAGAGCTGGTACTCAGTGAACATTGGTTCAAGTTAAGAAAATATAGAAGAAAAGGACATAATTTCCACAAGTTCAAATTATAACATTCACTTAAATATAAGTAGGACAGTAGGTGAACATTGACACCCCAAAAGAAAATCATTCACTTCAATTGGACATATCATCAAAAGAACAAGTTGGAAGCCAGGGGAAATGATTTCCTTAAGAGTGAGACCAAAAATAAATAAACAAAGACGAGAGATGTACCTTAACAGCTTCATCAGCAGCCTTGCAAGCAACAACTGTGGCTTCTACATCACCAGTATGGCCAACCATATCTCCATTGGGTATGTTCACACGAACCTAAACAGATATGATAAGTAACTTTATAAGGAAATACATACAGAAGTAAATCACCTTTGAGAATGCTACAAAAAGAAAGTTCTGAATGACCTGATGGAATTTGCGGCTCAAAATAGCATCCCTTGCTTTTTCACCAATCTCCAAAGCCTTCATTTTAGGTTGAACATTGAAACTAATGCCACTATCACTAGGAATTTCAACATACTCCTCCATTTCAGGGTTAAAGTACCCTGAGCGATTCCCATTCCAGAAGAAGGTAACATGTCCAAACTTGACTGTTTCACTGTTACATGGAAAACATATCATTTTACTGTTATAAATAATAGCAACAGTATCAAAATAGCATGCAGCATGAACCCCAACCAACCAAAACACAGAGACATATGAACCATGAAGTAACCAAATTGACTACAATGAGCCTGATTTCACAATTATCATTCATCAACAAAAATGAACTGAAACTCGTTATAGAGTAGAGCTCGCAGAATTGAAACAAACCAGATAAAAAAATAAGTGGGTTAGGGTCAAAGGTTTTAACCCGTTTAATTTGATAAGTCGTCAGGCCAACATAAATTTACTCATTTATTCAACGAGGCCGGTTAATGTTGAGATTTTCCAAAGAAACTGACTTAAAAATAAAAAATAAAAACCTATAAACCTTGCAATACAAGGCTTGCAGGAAAAAATGCTTGCAAGCTACAATATTAAACCAGAAATTGAAGATACCAAGAAGTAAAATTTAGTCTCTCTTTATGGGATCTGATTTAAATTAATTAGATCCCAGTACTCTTTATGAGCTTAAATTTTTATGCTTTTTCAAAGAGTACATGTTTCTAATGAATATTTTATTAAAATCAGAAATATAAATTTTTTGCCGTAATAAATATGTGATAAAAAAAATAACCAATTAGATTCGTGTTACCCATTTCATAAACAGGTTGCGTTCATGTTAAAGGTTCTACAGCACATTTATCGACTAGTTGATAGCTATCACATGATACACAACATTGATAATAAGAAGGAATTCAGTAGTTTGTAGTCACAAATATCATCAAACCAGCAGGTACAAAACATACCAAATAATTAATACTCACCTGCATGCAAATGTCCGTACACCATTATGAACTAAGTATTCCCCAGAAGTTCTCTCAATTTCTGGAGGAGAAACAAGGTAATGACTGGGAAGCTTCAACTCACCATCATATTGAAGCATACCAGCATAACGGATTTTAGGATATCGAACTCTTTCAAACTTGTCAAAATTCTCATATTCAAGTGACTTTGCAAGCATAACCATACGATCAGCTCGGAAATTAAAAGTTACAACAGCATCTCCATCAACTATTGGACCAACAGCCTTTCCATTCTCATCCACAATAACAAAAGGTGGCAAGTACTGGTCATTAGTCTTAGTTTCCTCCCTCAATTTCTTGACAGCCTCAACTGCACTCGTGAACTTGTATGGAGCTTCGCCAAGCACTTGAGCATCCCATCCCCTTTTCACAACCTCCCAATCATTCTACAAACCAGAAGACAAGATGCATGAATGATTGTTTGAGTGCAGATAAACTTGGACAATTAAAATTGTACTTAGGAAAGGAAATGAAAGGCAGTAAGTGAAAACAGCAGACATCACCTATAGCCATAACAAGTAAGCACACTCATGCAAAGGGCAAAGCAGCATAGGGAGACTAAAAACGGTTAGGGATAAGAAATGAAATCCACAGTTTACAGCACACAGCCAATTGTAAGAGTTCATTTAGAGCATCTCACTGTTAATACAGCTCCATTTATCATACAGTAACATTAATCTCACATTCTTCAATTCAAATTGTATCATGCTGTACAAATATGATCCCTCCAATTCAAACACCCTATACACTATCATGTAGTGTACAGTTTGTATTTGATACTACAGATGACTTCATACCCCCAAGTCATTTTCTAATTGCACTAATTCCACTATTCAAGTTAAGAAATTGAAGAAAGCATCATGTGCGGTAATTGCAATAAGGAGGAGCCAGCAAGATCCTCAGTAAATCCTACAACCCCAATCCTGGAGGTATTTGCAATCTCATTACTGGAGGTATTCATGCTGTTTTAAAAAAATTTAATCCAGATATGCAACTAGTCAAGAGCAGCAGTGCAAGGAAAACAAAAGGATTTCCACAGATTATGTCTATCGAACAAGTAGACCTGAATCCCAATACTCCCAACATCTCTAATGAGTAACACATGGGTGACTCTGAACTCTGAAATGCCTCCCATATATATAGAAATAACTAAAAAAAATACAAAAAAGGCAATGGCAAAGAAATAGATTATCCAAATACATTATGCACTAGACTATCCAGACAGCTATAGATCTCATAAAGAATACTAACCTCGTAACGATCCATAGTAACATACATGCGGCCACCACCAGATGCAATCTGGGCATCAATACCTTTCTCGCGCAAATGGGCAAGATCCTTCTCAAGGGTTTCGACAAAGCCCACACTTGAACCATCCAAAACATCACGGCCATCAGTAAGAATATGAACACGGATTTTCTTAGCACCATTATCAGCAGATCCTTTCAATAACAACTGCAAACAGGAGACATGGTTAGGGAAGAAAAATCATTGACTAGACAAGTTGAAGGATTGGTAACCTCATAAGTAATTTCATGGAGAATATAATCAACATAGACTAGATACAAAAATTGGTAAAGAGAATACCTGTAACTGGTCAAGACGAGAGTGAACACCTCCATCACTGAGCAACCCAATGAGGTGCAGGGTGTTTGTTTCAAAAGAACCCTTGATGTAATTAAAACCATCACCGTCAAATATTTTTCCAGAGGCAAGAGCTTGATCAACAAGCTTAGCCCTACAAAGGAGAAAGAAAACAATCAGAATTGCAACCTATTCATATGTGTGAAAAAAGAATAGTGCTGTACATATAAGGGTCTAATAAAAATAGTAAAAGAGCCAGAGTCAACTATTAGGAGATTTTCTATAATTAAACAAAACCCTTCAATACAAACCGTGTACTTCTCACAATTTGATGGGATTTTAATTGTTTAGATTTTCTATGTTAAATCTCTATAAAATAATTTCAAAACAGATACTAATTGATCATAAACAATAGACAAGGGAATGAGAACAATCCACTGAGGATCGCGCTAGGTGTGAAGCAGAAAATTAAGCCAAAAAAAATAACGACGGACCCTTGAGCATAAATACGCCCAGCACCCAAAGCATTGTGGCCAACTTCACTGTTGCCCATGTCATCTTCAGATGGAAGGCCGACTGCGGTACCATGAGCCTTAATCAATCTCCACTTCTCAGGGGCACCCTGAAGAGGGCCAACACTATTAAAAATTGACATCTTTATTTTTATTGTTATTAATACCATCATCATAAGATTAGAGAACAAAAATCATCCGACAGTAACAAAACCCTAAACCCTAATGAAAAAGTAAAGAATATAAGACAAAACCTGCTTGAGAGAATCCATGGTGGGAGTGTCGGCGACATGGATGCAGTTGTACTTATCAGGATTGGCTTCACCCCAGCCATCAAGAACAACCAGCGCCAATATCTTATCCTTAGGCAGCTTTGGGTGATCTGCCAGTCTGAACGATACCTCTGAACTTCCCATCGCTAGACAAATCCCTGAATCCAGACACACAGAACCCGATCACAAATCCAAGATCAACAAACGCGATTTCATTTGAGCCCTAACATACTTACCAAATCAATATACAGAGCAGATCTTCGATTCGATAGACGGAGTAAAAGAGTAGAAGATAGGTGGTTGTCTCTTGTAGCTCACTCGCCCTTTTTGTCTATAATAATTAAGTTTTGGGAAATTCTACTTAGTTAACACTATGGCTCCGTTAAAAGTCAAATCCCTCACTTTCATTCACCGTTAATACACATTGTTCTTGTCTTCTTCTTTGACACTCTGTTTCAACCAACAAAATTTAAAGGCTTCTATACAACCACCAAGAACACCGGCGACAAGTTCCATACAACCACGAAGAACCACCGGCGACAAGTTAAAGGCTTTACAGTAGCGATCGTAAATTACCGGCGTCAGTGAAGGTAATTCCAAACCCTAGGCTGAACAAGACGGTCAGTAATTAAGGAATTTTGTTAAAGATTATGAATTTAGGATTTAAATGTCGTGATTTTTTTGAGATTGTGTTGGATTTAGGTTTTAAATGAACTGACATTTGTGAATTTAGGGTTTAATTGCGTAATTGGCCTGGTTGAGTGTAGGATTGTTGAATCCGTGATAATTGCTTGATTCATGATAAATGGTTGAATGTAAGATTGTTGAGTTCATGAATTCTAATTTACCAAAATTACTTGATATATTAAATAGTCAAAATTTCAAATGCTAGGGCATATTATTATACTGACACTCTTAACACTCTTAACTTTGCAGATGGATATGAGAATTCTAAAAATCCATTTTTGTGCCAATTATGTAGATATAAAGGTAGATGATATAGATAGATGTTTATTAATTGATGTGTTCAATGATATGGTTGAGGAGTTTGGAAAAAAAGAGTATGAGTTGCCAAGGTTCCCTGCTCTACACTATTGTATTGATGGTAAGGCAGTAGATTTGCTAGATGATACTTCTTTACTGAAAATGTTTGAGAAAAGGAGGGATAAGGAGATAGATTTGTGGGTTGGTTGTTTAGAAAAACCTAGTTTAACCTGGCCAACAAGAACCTAGCCTAGTACAACCTAGCCTACAAGAACATGCCCTACTACAACTTAGCCCACAAGAACATGTCCTACTACAAACCTAGCCCACAAGAACCTAGCATACTACAACCTAGCCCACCACAACATGTCCCATAAGTAAATGTTGTTGTCCCATCAAAACTACCTAGACAAAAGCTGCCTATTAAAAAAGCCCAACCCCAAATTCAGAATATGAGAAAAAGCCCAAGGGGGTCACCTACACATGATATAAGCAATCAAGTGTCTAGGCTACCCAAAATGTTAGAAGAAATATCCCTTAGTTCCCCTCCTCATGTCACAGTTTCTAGTCATAGTAGGGACTCCCACATGCATGATTCACAGTTGTTGCCACCTCTTGTGAGGAGAAGTCCTAGGTTCTTACAAGGTATGTCAAGCCCAGACCTTAGGATTGCACCTGTCACAAGTCAATCTTCACAACAAAATACTAATTCATATGCAACACCTTCTAAAAAAATTAGAGTTTCTACCAAAGCCCTTAGTTCTCCTCATGATAAAAAATACTATATTCCACTGCAAAACTTAAGGGTATTTCTATATCAAGAAGTCAATCTCCATAATCTTTAAGGCAACAAATTTCTATAGCTGAGAAGTAGTGGCAGTAGGTTTAGGAAGAGGGCAGCACCTGTTGTAATTGATGATGGAAAGAGTAATTCAGGCAGTGATTCTGAAGGAGATTATGAGCCTAGTGATTTAGAAGAGGATTTAAGTGATTGTGAAGAGGAAGAGGAAGAGGGAGAGGAGGAAGAGGATGTTACTGAGTTATTAAACCAGAAATATGTTGATGGTGATTGGGAGCCATTTAAATGTAATGAGGTTATTTATGAAGATGACAGTAGTTATATGAGTAAGTTGTACAAGAATGGGAACCTCTATGATGATTGTGAATTAGGTAGAATTAGTTTAATGCCATGGCAATCATTTGTTGACAAGAAGCACTTTAAACAAACCCTAAGGGATTACTGCATCCGGGAAGGTTTTTCCTTAGTGGTTAGGAGGTCTTCCAATGAGAGATACATTGCTGAGTGTGCTGACATCAGATGTGGTTGGAGAATCCATGCAAGTAGGTTAAATAATGGTTTCACTCAGGCCATAAAAAGTATAAACAATGGGCATGCATATGACTTGAACATGGAATACAATCTCATGTGCAACTGCAAGTGGGCTGCCAAGAAGTTATTAGAAGACATTAAGGCTAGCCCTGATATTAAAGGGAGAGCTCTAAACAACATTTTGTTTGAAAGGTTTGGGGTGAGGATAGCCAAATCCACTGTGTATAAGATGAAGGGTTTGGCAGTGGAGATGATTCAAGGAGGTCATGATGACTCATACACAAACTTAGCTACTTATTGTGAGTTATTGAGAGAGGGGAACCCTGGATCAGTAGCCTTCTGCACATGGAAGCAGGTGCATGAACCAGAAAGAGCACTATAGTTCAACTCAATTTTCATCAGCTTTTCTTCCTAGTTCAGTGGTGTTATAAATGGATGTAGAGGCTTGGTTGGTGTTGATGGGTGTCATATAAAGGGAAATTATGGGGGAGTGCTTCTTTCTGCTATGTCATTGGATGGGAATAATGAAATTTTCCCTATTGCAATTGTTGTTGTGGACCTAGAGAATAAAAGCAGTTGGTGTTGGTTTTTCCATAATCTTAGAAGTATTTTAGCTGAAAATAGAAGGAGTGACTGGTGTATTATGTTAGATAGACAAAAGGTTTGTTATCTTTTCATTATTTTTTTTATCATCTACATATTTACATTTACTTGCTCATTTGTTTATTATTTTTTGTTTGCAAGGGCATCGACTCATCATTGGACCAAGTTTGGCCCAGGAGATATTGTGCTAGGTATCTTTGCAAAAATTTCAAAACAGACTACCCTGGAATTTTAATGCATAAGTTGTTCTGAAGTGTCACCAATGCATACTCAGCCTTCAGTTTCAAGAAGGCACTCCTGAAAGTTGAAGAGATTGCTGGACATGGAGCGGTGAAGTGGTTTAGAGATATTGGACCACTTGAGAGATGTTCAAGATTCAAATTCAACCCTCAGTTGTCCATTGATGACAACACAAATAATTTTGTGAAAAGCTTCAATAGTACAATAAGAGATGATAGGGCTTATCCTATATTGTCTTTATTGGAAGGTAAATTGATGAAGTTTTTTTTACTTGCTCACAACTTCTTACAATTGATGTTAAACATTTACTTGTTTACAATTGCAAGCTAGAATTAGGAGGATTGCAATGGTTAGGCATGCCACGAGGCAGCAAATCGCTAATCAGTGGGTTGATGAGGGAATCTGTCCTAACATTAGAGAGAGAGTTAGAGTTTTGACAAAAGATTCAAGGGTATGTCATGCATATCCATTTGGGAGGGGGGAGTATGAAATTTTAGATGGTAGGGTATGCTTCCTATGTCACTTAATACCAAAAGTTGTGTGTGTGGTAGGTGGCAAATAAGTGGCATTCCATGTAAACATGGAATTAGGGCTATAATTCATGCTGGGACAGATCCTTTAGATTATGTAAGTGAGTGATATTATGTATCTAGGTACAAGTTGGCTTACAATGGTAACGTATTACATATCCATGACCCAACCCAATGGCCGGAATTAGATGTTCCTAAATTAATCCCACCACCCATTAAAAGAAGTGTTAAGAGACCTTCTAGGAATAGAAGGAGAGAGGAAGGGGAGCAAAGGAAAGAGAAGAGGAGCACAACTGTCAAATGCAAAAAGTGTAAACAGTTTGGCCACAATTCAAAGACTTGTAAGGGTGGAGCAACTAAGAAGGAACTTCTCAGACAACAAGGTGTGAAGATGAAAAAGTATGCCCCCAAGACAAGAGTGAACACAAGGCAAAGTAGTTCACAGTTGAACATTGAAGACAACCTGATTGATTTGATGATCAGTCAGTCAACATCAACACAGGACAACCCTGTTGAATGCTCAAGCCAACCCTTGCATACAAGGAAGAGAAGGAGGCTGGTATCCATTGGAGAAGCTTCCACTCAATCACTACCAAGCAGTTCGGAAGCAGTTAAGGATGGTTATGTTAGCCCCAAGACAAGAAAGATTATGCAAAGGATTGCAATATTGGCTGACTGATTTTGAAAAGACTTTATTATGCTGAATGATGTCTGCTTTTGTATTCATTTTGGACAATGCCTAGTAGTACTACCAGTAAGAAAGTATTGTAATAAAAGTATTTTAATATACTAGGTTACTTGAATTTTGGACAATATTCCTAGTATTGTAACAAAGCATTACTACCAGTAAAATGCAGATTAACAGGTTCAGGTAAGATTTATTGCAATTTTTTGCTTATGAATCCTTAAAATAATACATATTCACTAACAAACACTTGAATTTCTTCATTCATTCCCAATAATTCAAGTAAATAACTTTGCAAATCATATTGAAAACAGAGTAAATAACTTAATATACTTCATTAATTCATCAAACCAAGTGTACAACTAGTGTTTAGTAATGAAACTAAACTACCCAACTACACACTAGTTTATACATGAACTCACCCCATTTTAAACAAAATAATTACCAATAAAATAACATACATGAAAACCCCAATTTTCACAACTTCCTTCATGTAAGATACGCGCAAGTTGGTGTTGAACATATTCAAGCTCGCTACTCTTCTTCCCTTCCAACCCTCGTATATCACCTTCATCCAACCACTTGAAGAATCCGCAGTCATTGCACTTGAAAAATGCTTTCCTAGGATTGCTTGTAGTTGTTGATAGCTTAATCTTTGCAACTTTACGATTCTCACAATTGCAACGTGGGGCTATAAATTATAGAGCACAACTAGAATTCGATTTGAATGAGGAGCTCGACATTGGGCCAAAATCAAGGAGAAAAAAATAAAGGAGGAAGAAGAACCCTAAACTAGAGATAAATGGGGGAAATTGAAATGGTCTGGCAAGAACCCTAAATTAGAGATAAATAACAGCTGGAGCGAGGGAAACCAAACTAAGACTAATGACCCTTAACGGAGCTAAACACCGTCAGTTAACTCATCCAAGAAAGGCTACAGTGTGTTTACTAAAAGTACCTTGGGGTTACATTGTAGACTTTTAAAAAACACTAGACACAACGTAGAAAACTCTATAGTACAGGGTCATAATGTAGAATTTCCCTTATGTTTTTAAGGAATAATCAATTATTTATTAAATATTTTAATTATAATAATATTTTATTTATTGGTGAAATTTATAGGTTTTTTATGAAATTTAATATAGCAATCTATACCTTTTAAGGTAAAGTATAAAATTTAATTGAAATAATACTTTTTATTATATTAAATAAACAAATTATAATAAAAAATAGAAAGAAAACATGAAGTTAAGTTAGAAAAATAAAGTTTTCAATTATTTAGAAATTTGAATAAACATACAATTTTCTATATATGATATTTTTTGATCTAATGTTAATGCTAAGTAGGAAAAAAAAAGTAATGTCATAAAAAAAAGACAGGAATTTTTTTTATAATAGTTTGACGTGTATCTAATATGATATTAGCAGTGCAGCTAACCCGAATTTCGAAGGATTTGAAATGATTATTTGTGCGTTAGGAATAAAATAATAATAATAATAGGTCTATTATTTCATATAATATATACCATGTTGATTTATCTAGTAAACTACAATTTATAATATATCTAAAAAAAAGTACAAATATACATACAAATTTATATAACATATTATTTCTAAGGTTAAAAAATATACTTCTAAGATATACACATACATATTATGTATTTCTATATCGCAAGTACAAAACATTTTTACAATAGTTGTTCAATATTTGTTTCAATAGTTGTTCATTAATTGTTGTGCTATTCTATTTTTATCTTGTAATAGTTGTATTCTCCAACGTCGATGTTATATGTTTGATAGAGAAAATTGATTGCTTTTTTTGCAGCGTTTTGTTGCGAGGCACCAAGTCGAGTAGCAGATGTTCCAATAAACCTCACAACACCTGGAGTATTAGGAAAACCGTGTAGATCAATATATGATTTCATCTCATCGTTTGTTACAGCATGAATTCCATACTCTACTTTTGGCAATCCTACTTGCGTTAGTACATCATAGAGTATGACAATATCCTAATTGCATTTAGCAAGACTATATTATAAAAATATGTACTGAATTACTATGTTTTTTGATATAGGATGAAGTACTATGATACTTTTTCCATTCGTCTTTCCCCGAACCAATACCAAAGTTAGTCAACCAATAATAAACTTGTTATGGACATTACCCAACTTAGTTGCTTTCGTATACAAAGTATTTTATAGAAGAAAAAAAATAGCTTGGTTTGAGTAAATCTTGAATGGTGATACTTAATACGGAGTACCAAGGATCAAATCATATCAATTGGTCTTTAAGTCTTTTTGCACACCAATAAAAACAAATGTGCGGAGTAACATGGTTAACATGTATATAATGATGGCTTAGTGTTACTTTTTCAATCAAGGAGTTTGCATTATTTTAACAAGGATGATAAGAAGGGGATTGTGAATGTGATTACTAACTATTTTGTTGAGTTGTTTATGTCGGAGGGAGTAAATAATATCGAAGAAGCATTGGATGGCATCACGAGTATAGTCTCAAATGACATGAATGACAATCTCTACAAGACGCCTACGAAAGATGAAATAAAACGACGTTATTTGAAATGCATCCAAATAAAGCTCCAGGTATTGATGGTATGCATGCTCTATTTTTTTTAGAAATTTTGGCATGTTCCTAGAGATGATATTTTTTTTGCTATTACTAATTGGTGGTGTGGTACAATGGACATCTTGGATATAAGTAAAACGTGTATTGTGCTTATTCCAAAATGTCAAGAGCCTCACAAGAATGCAGAATACATATCAATTAGCCTATGCAATGTGTTTTATAAATTCTTCTCTAAAATGTTAGCAAACAGTCGATTAGTTTCAATATATAGTTTTAATATATTTTAATTTTTATAATTTTTACTTATGCATAGATAGAGATATTACCTAGTTAGAAATGTGTATTGACAAGCGTGTTTTGAGAAATATTTCAAATTAAACTATTTTATCTGTAAATGTTCTCATGCACTTTTGTAAAAATTTGAAAGATATTCGTTACCAGGCTAGTTGTGAGTCTGTACCATTTTAGGCCTTACCTAACTATCAATTAGTTGATAGTGAATAGTGACTGTTGTGTAGAAAATTATTAATCTACTAATTTACATTAGGTCCCTATCACCTTCTTAGAGGCCTTGACAATCTTTGGATGCCCTTTGTATTCAATTTTTTTAGTAAGTGTCACTAATTTTGTGAATGTCATTCAAAACCTTACATTATTTAGTAGTAGGAGGATAATCAAATTATAAATCCCGGCCTTTTTATGGAAAAATTGACGAGATGAATCCAAAGAAGACTTTGCCCTTTTTAATCCTAAGCGAATTATATTTAAATAATTCATGTTTGTAGCTTGCCTTTCCATATTGGGGGTTAGCTCAAGTTAATTTGTTGCTAACCTCCTATACAGATTAAATAGATATGTGGCTCAATTAAATTGGTATGAAATTTTTTAGAAAGCCTGTATTGAGAATATGATATATTGTCTTAAAATCCAATTGATATTATTAGAGGAACTTAGAGTATCTAGTTTTGGTTATGTTTTTCAATTTTTATAGTGAGATATGTACGAATTTTAAGGTGTATTTTCTATTTATGTGTATATGATTAATAGATGCATTCACCTCTTATTTTAAATTTTTTACTTAAATGATCCCATATATTTTTATATGTTTTGAAGGTAAAAAATGGCAAGTGCACAATGGAGAAGCATGAATAATAAGTTTCGGCATCAAATGAGCTTTCACCATAATCACTCGATCCAGAATTATTGTTTATGTTTTTTTAGGCTTATAGTTATTAATTCCACATATTTGATCTGGAAATATTATTTATGATGTTTTTAGATAGGCCTATATTTAGTTGATATAATTTGTTACATTTATGATCGTATTTTTGATATATATTATATGTATGTGTGTACATGGCTACGTACTAGCTTATATTAAATTAGTGTTGTACACGTATGTGCATGTATGTGTATGATACGTTTAAAGTTCAAGTATATATAGATTCTCATTTTTCGGTTTTGAATCCTATTATTTAGATAAATATCATATTGTAAATATTTTTTTAAAAAATAAATTAATTAAAAATCTCGACGCTTTTTTTAGTCTAGAAAGGTCTATATTAACTTTTTTGTTAAAGCGTCGACAAATCTAAGGATGAAAATATTTGTTGAGAAAGTCGACACCAAAACATGTCAACAACAAAAATGGACACTAAAAAGCGTAGAGATTGTCAACGCTACAACATGTCAATAGTAGAAATGGACACCAAAAAGCACCGAGAAAGTCGACAGTAAAAAGCGTCGAGAATTACTTAAATGTGACAAATGAATGGCTATTTCAACAACCTGGGCAATTTTAAGCAAGAAAATTCTCGACATTGATTTTCTCAACTCTTTTTAGGGGTGTCGAGAAATAAATTCTCGACGCTTTTTGGCGGCGAAAATGCACAAATAGCGTCGAGAAAACAAGGGATTTGTTGTAGGGGTATGAAGTTGTTATACGTTGCTACAACATATTATTTCACCTCAGCACAGTGTGTTTGTACCAGGATGATTGATTACTGATAATGCCCTTCTTGCTTTTGAAGTGTTTCATTCGATGAAACAGAGGGGGGGAAGGGAAATATGGGACAGTGGCACTGAAGTTGAATATGATGAAAGCTTATGACATTGTGAAATGGCGTTTTGTAGAAAAATTGATGCTGAGATTTGGGTTTTGTATTGAATGGGTCCAAAATAATTTTAAGCTGTATTTCTAGTGTTTCCTTCTAGTTTAAAATAAATGGTGACATTAAAGGAAATGTAAATCCACAAAAGGGACTCAGACAAGGTGATCCTATGTCTCCATACCTCTTCCTCATGCTGGCCTTCTATCTAAAGCATTCTCCGATGGCCCAATTCACGAATCAAAACATGTAATCGGGCCCTCGAATTTCTCACATGTTTTTTGCGGATGATAGTACTTTACAGATCTATGAGGGCACATCAAGTCAAAAAAAATAATTTCAATAAATCAGAAACAGTTTTCAATAAAATTGTCCCAGATGCTAAAAGGCGGGAAATATGTGAGCTATTAAGGGTAAAGCAAGTGGAAAGACAGAAGAAGTACCTTGGGATCCCAACAGTCATATGTCGGTCAAAAAAGGGGATTTTCTCTAGGTTGAAAGACAGGATTTGGAAGAAATTGCAAGGGTGGAAAGAGAAGCTCCTTTCGAAACTAGGGAAAGAAATTTTGATGGGGATTTTTAAAATACCTGACGGGTTGTTAGATGAAATACATAACATTATTGGCCGTTTTTGATGGGGGTTATGGTGACCAAGGAAAAATGCACTAGAAGTCGTGGAGCTATCTTTATTGGCCGAAGTCAGAAGGAGGTATAGGGTTTAGGGATTTAAAAATTTTCAATCAATCGCTCCTAGCTAAACAGGGATGGAGGTTGTTAAAAAATGGTGATTCACTGCTCTACCAAGTGTTAAAAGCCAGATATATTTAAAAACTCTGATTTCTTAAATGCTCAGAGAGGTTACGACCAAAGTTATACTTGGAGGAGTATTTGGGGAGTAAAGGGGTTGTTGCTTGAAGGTCTGTAATGGAGGGTGGGTGATGGTAGGAGTATACATGTATGGTAAGATAGATGGATTCCAGGGGAGGGTGCCAATTCAACACCCTCTCCCCTAAAAATGGGCTTCATGATAACGATCTCCTAATGGCCAACTTAATTGATGGAAGAAGCGGTGTTTAGGATGAAGCAGAGATGAGATTGCTCATTAGGGATGATGATATTGATAGGAATCGTGCAATTCCATTGATACAACCAACAAATAAAGACACATTATATTGGCAGAGAACGGTGAACGGTATATATTCAGTGAAATCTGCTTATTGGTTGGGTTTGCTTGGACGTGGTCTCGAGGCCAGTGCTCAATTGTCAGATTTATGGAAATATATATGGAAATTAGATGGTCCTCCTAAGCTTCGGCATTTTTTATGGAGGGCGTGCTCACATACTTTAGCCATTAATCACGAGCTTCACCGTAGACATAATACAGAAAATAGCTACTGTCAACGTTGTGGGGTGTCTGAGGAGACTATTTGTCATGTGAGTTTTACATGCCCTTTTTCTCGGAAGATTTTGGAGGCAAGTGAGTTTTATGAGGTAATTCAGGAAGCAAATACCGAGGGGTTCAGTACGTTCTACTCTCGTATGGTGGATAAGTTTCCACATCTTCATATGTGTATCTTTTCTACTCTCGCTTCGGCTGCATGAACCAACATAAATAAGGACTTGTTTGATACGACTACCCATGATCCACAACAGATGGCGACTGGTTTGGTTAGGTACGTGATGGACTACAAAAAGTATTCAGGGTTGGTGCATGGGGGGATAAGAGAGCGTAATGTTGGGAGTAGCAACACTTGGAGGAAACCACTGGAGGGGGTTATTAAGATTAATACTGATGTGACAATCATGAACGAGGGGGTTATGGGTTTGGGTGTGGATGCAAGAAATAGTAGAGGTAATATTTTTTTTACAGGCACTAAGCGTATAATAGGTAAATGGGAGCCTAGTATTGTGGAAGCAACGATAATGTGCTATGGATTGGAGTTGGCTATACGGTTTGGTCATAGACATGTTTGGTTGGAGAGTGATGCCCTCAATGTGGTCCAGAAGATGCATAAGAGACAAAAATGTCTTACTTATACTCATATGTTTATTTCTCGTATTATTAGTTTTAGTAATTTTTCCACCGTCGTCTGCAGTCATGTAAAGAGGGGGGAAACCACAATTGCTCACTTAATAGCAAGATCTTGTATTCCTAATGCCTCTACACTTGTAAGATTTGCACCATTCCTAGAAAGCATTATGAAGCTTGCGGAAACAAGGATGTATGCATAAAAAATCACGAAAAAAGTTGGGCCACCAAATTTGAAGCATGGTACCAAATTACTAGCTAATCCTTCCGGAATGCCTTAAAACAACTTGCGCAATTCTCCGGAATTACTAGCTTAACTTTCCGGAATTCTCCTCTACTACCTCTAGTCACGTATAAAAGTCCAAAAATTCTTACTTCCATTTTGTAGTACGCCGTACTCCGTATATAACAATTGTTTTTGCTTTTAAAATAAAAAGCGTATAACTGAAAAATGGTTCATGTTTACTGTTTCGTCAAATTAGAAGGCAACAAACGGCAGATGAAACCAAAGCAGATGAGGCTGTTTGAGTGAATTGTGGTTCCATCATTCCAACACGGGCGGGAGATGAAAGGGAGAAACGATAAAGAGTAGCAAGAGAGAGAAAGGAGACGGTTGCAAGTTGCGAGGACAGGACAAATGGAAAAAGGCAATGCAAAAGCTAGGGAAGGTGTAAAAAACAGTAGTAATATCAGAAAATTACTGGGTGACTTTTAGAGTGGTAAAAGGGCAGGGTTTGAAGTGGTGAAAGCGCTTGTATACCCCTTTGCAGAGAAAGGTGTGAGAGGATAGACGGAAGAATGAACGACTGCAGCTTCCTGTTACAATTACAATTACAACTGCAATTACTGTTACAATTGTGAACATCAGCAGCTTTTACATTCCCATTCCACAGGTATAGCCCAAGATGGGCAATTGCGGCACTAGAGAGGAATCGGCCGTGGTGGCTCATGCTCAAGGTCAGTGCCACCCTCACCCTCCTTTTCTTTGACGAGCTTAGAATCTTGTTAGATCTATTTCTTTGTTTGAATGATTGATTCATTGGTTGATTGATTGAGTAGTTCATCAGCTTCACATGCTAACCTCATTGCAAGCAGCGGCAGCAGCAGGATCAAACAGCAATAACAACAATGACAGTAGTAGAAACAATACTAGGAGTGAGAAGAAGCAGCACAGTAGTAGCTATAGGTCAGTGTCAGATCTGACCGATCCTTCATCCACGTGCACCCCTCGCTTGCTGGGCATAGAAGAAGACTCTAGAAACAATGTGGGACTCTACACAGATGTTATCGCTTTCACACTCTATGAGTTGGAGACCATTACCAAGAGCTTCCGTTCAGACTACATCTTGGGGGAAGGAGGCTTCGGAACCGTCTATAAGGGTTACATTGATGAAAATGTCAGGGTTGGACTTAAATCTCTCCCCGTAGCTGTCAAAGTTCTTAACAAAGAAGGTCTTCAGGGCCACCGCGAATGGCTGGTACGTCTCCTCCTCTTTTTCTGTTGTCATACTTGTCAATGTGCTTCACTGCTCACTTCACTGCCAATGGCTTGTGTATCAGACTGAAGTCAATTTTCTTGGCCAACTCCGGCATCCTAATCTTGTCAAGTTGATTGGCTATTGCTGTGAAGATGACCATCGCTTACTCGTGTACGAGTTCATGTTTCGTGGAAGCCTTGAAAATCACTTGTTTCGAAGTATGCAATTTCCTCCTCTTCCTCTTTTCGTTATGTGTAATCTGTCTCTTTCCTCCTAATTTATAAGCCATAGGATTAGATACATATCTCAATCAATTAACAAACTTACCAAAGCCTATGCAGTAATACATCGAGTTTTAAGTTTCGAGAGTCCAGACTCAGCCCAACCAATCTTTATCCTCATCCAGGTTACCATGGCAATTTCTTTTGTCCAAGTTTTGTTCTTTTATGTTTATTTTATGAGCTGCTCACTTATGATTGAGGTCACGATCTTTAATCCAATGTCCTCATTGATGTTGCCATGGGAATTTCCTCTTCCATATGCCTGTCACCAAAATACGAATTTGCTGGCCTCCTACCATGTCAAACTCCCACTTCTATGTCCTCATTGAGGTTAATTAAGGACATTGATTCCTATTAGTCATTGTCAAACCTTATTGTGAAAGCTTCTGTAAGTGCATTTATCAAAATGATTAAGGTTAGTGTTGTTGCTCTCATTTAGAAATGCATGTAATTGGGTTTCTTTTTGCAATGTCCTCTATTAGAAAATGATTGTCACTTGATTATGTGATCAATTTATGCTGTTTGTCCCTAGTGATTTTAAGTATTTGTTGGGCATTGTTATTTTTATATGTTAGCTTAAATTTTCATGGCTTTTCCTGAGGCATACAGAGGCAGTTGCTCCCTTATCATGGTCAACAAGGATGATGATTGCTCTTGGAGCAGCTAAAGGACTTGCTTTCCTTCACAATGCTGAGAGGCCTGTTATTTACCGTGATTTCAAGACATCAAATATACTTCTAGACTCTGTATGTTTTCTTAATTTGGCTTCTTCTTCTTCTTAGTTTATACAAGTTTGTTTAATCTTTTTAAGTGGCATAAAACAAAGGGGAGGCCAGTTGTTGGTCCCTTCACTTTTCCTTGTTAAATGTTAATGGTCAAAGGATTGCAGTCCCAGATTGTAAAAGAGCACATGGGCAAAGAAAAACAAAGAGTAACAGGAAGGTTGAACCTTCCCACCACTGAGTGCTTAGTGACTGAGAGCACTCCTGGCAAAAGATTGAGGAGGACCAAGATTCTTTACTTTTTCAGGAGGAGTTGGTTGTCAAAAGTCAATGGGGGAGGTTGGTGTAGGACAGGGGACCATTGACTGGTTCACAAATAGACCCCTTGCTGGGGCTTGTGTATGTTGACCTTCCTGGTGGAAAAAGGAGAAGGGGGATCATGTCTGTATACTCTGGAAGTAAGGGAAAAGGAGATCACTGTGTTGAACATGGCACCTATTGGACTTGGGCTGGTTCATGTTGGAACTTGGAAGGAGACAGGAAAGGAAAGAATTAAAGTTTGGACTCCACTATTATGAAGTTTTCTGGTTTGATGTATCAGCAAATGTCATAAATGTTTATAATCTCTATCCGGGTTAGGGATGATATGTGCTAATACCTCATCATTTGTTTCTTGTCTGTGCTCTCTGCCTTTGTTAGGATTACACAGCAAAGCTTTCTGATTTTGGACTTGCAAAAGCTGGACCACAGGGTGATGAGACACATGTATCAACTCGTGTTATGGGAACCTATGGATATGCTGCCCCTGAGTATGTGATGACTGGTATGTATGACAGAGCTTAAGCTGTCAATAAAATACAACTGCAGTCATTCCTCTTTTTTCTTGAAGCTTGTCTTGAATGCTGGGACAAAGGCTACTAAGTTCATCATCACAATCTTTTTTATGAACTAGTACTTAGTTTAATAGTGCTAATTGCTTTCCTTTAAGATTCTATAATTTTAGTAGTTGTCTAATAGCTCTTACTGATACTTGGCTTTATGAAGCATTGTCATTGTGTTGCAATTTCCACCAGAAATACGGGTATAGTGTCAGTTCATGCATTCACCACTTTGCACTTGTCTGGTCTTAGTCCAAAAAATATGTATTGCTTTGAATTATTATTGCTGTTTATTTGAATTTATGTTTAATGTTGGTGCAAGCTAGTATCATGTCAGTAGAAATATAACAATAATCACCATGCTTAACGTTATTGTAATTCACAACTACAGATTTGTTTGCATTATTTGTATTATCATGGTCTGTTGGTATATTGTGGTAGTATCTACTCATTTATGTCTATAACATCCTTGGGGAAGTGTTATTTTACCTAAATAATAGGATCACTAACCCAAATCAAAATCTGATCATCGCCGACAGTCCAATATCTAAATTTCAAACTCAAACAGAATACATCCCCCTCTTCCTCATTCCCAATCTCGTACTTTCTATCTTCTTTAATTTACCATGATGAGGGAGTAACTAATTTGGATAATAAGGAGCATCTTTTTCTTTGCTTCTCTCACGGACCAAAAGATTGAAAGTCGCACTAGTGTGTGTAAAGAAGAATTGTTAGAAGTTTTGGGTTCATATCTTGTGCTTTATCAAGTTTTCCTTGGTTTTTCCTTGGATTTCTTTTTCGTGTGCAGTACTGATACTACTTAATTTGGCAGGGATGGTGTTTACACTTAGTATATAATTGATCATTTTGAATTATACACTCATCAGACCTTTGGCTTGAACTTAGGATGCAGGTGTGCTGAAAGCGTGTCTGCTTCCAAGTGCATGAGCATCTAACAACTGAGCCCTAATCCAACTTTTTCTAAAGTTTTTCACCTCATGGCTTTGCAAGCTATCCTGTGAAACTGAAATGGTGTCTTCTTGTTGGATAGCCGTGATATAAAGAAACTAGGTCTAGAAGCTAGAACCTATTAGACAAGAGTTTTTTGTTGTTGTCCTTTTTTGAATTACCTCTGCAGATTTGCATTTCTTTCCTCAAATGAGTTTTTGTAACTATATTTGTATGACTCCCCTTTTCATTGTGCTTAATCTTTCTCTGGTTTGATAGAGGTTCTGCATTTTATGTTACCTTTATTATTGGAATCGACTTTCTTCTTCACTCCGATTGGAGTATGCAAGTGGTGATTCTGATCAGCTTCTGTGCAAGCAGGTCATCTCACAGCTAGAAGCGATGTTTACAGCTTTGGAGTTGTACTCTTGGAGCTATTGACAGGAAGAAGGTCAGTTGACAAAACCAGACCTAGTAGGGAGCAGAACTTGGTGGATTGGGCCCGACCAAAACTCAATGACAAGCGGAAACTTCTGCAAATAATAGACCCTAGATTGGAGAATCAGTACTCAATACGAGCTGCACAAAAAGCCTGTAGTTTGGCATATTATTGTCTGAGCCAAAACCCAAAGGCAAGACCCTTAATGAGCGATGTTGTTGAGACTCTGGAACCTTTACAAAGTAGTGGTGATGCTGTGATTGAAATATCATCCGCATCCTCTTCGTTGCCGGTTTCAAACTTCAGAAGCAAGCGTGCTGGTCAGTTTCCTATGAGGGGGCCAGAGTACCAGATACGGCAAAGATTTCCGGACAATGTTATCACTGCTGCTAGTTGTCGCTCCCCCAACCCTAACTGTTCTCCCAGTGGTCCTGCACCTTGCCGAGTGAGATGACTAATATCTCTTTGTATACTGCTAGTAGTGCCTACCTTACATGCAACCTCTAATATCAAGTTAATCATGACTGGACATATTGCTTAATGTGAAGTAAATGGTTTTGTTGTGCTTCCCATCTATTTTGCAAGCACCATATTTTTGTTCTTTCTTTTGGCTTTCTCATTTGCCATCCGTGGCGATTATGGCTTCAATATAATCTGTTTTTTGACTGTTGGTAATTATGGTTTCACCATCATTTCTTTAAATTTAAGATTTAACTTGATCCTGATTTCGAGTTCTCATTCATGACCTAATATTAGTTAAACATGTGGAGTTAGTGAAGGGAAAAGTCTAATTGGTTAGAAAATACTTTGTTGAATTGTCTAGTAGAAGACATACTCTTAAAACTCAATAAAAATATACGTGGCAACCGTAGTCAAGCTTGGAATGTTACCATCAAAGGATTCATGAATTCAGAAGTGGTGATCAAATTATTGGCGGACCTATGTCCCCCAACTTGCCCTGTATTAATTTCATCCGCAAATGTGAAACTCTCATCATCCAACACTCCAACAGTGTCAGAATCAGCCCCGACCAGATAAATTACCCGAAACTGACCCGGACGCGACTTGATTATGACCCGAAAAGTGAGACCCGAAAACCGACCCAACCTGACCTGAAGTTAACCCGAAATTGATTTGACCCGATATTCAAAGACCCGAACCCGATCCGTGTCCGACCCATTAGGGACCCGACCCGTTACGGACCCGACCCGAAAAGAACCCGAAACCGATTGAAACCGACACATAACCAATATAACCCGATTTATAACAATTCGTTACCCGAATTTACTGGATGTGTTAATAATTTGAATATACATGAATATGACCTAATCTTGACAGACCTATTTTTTACCTAATATCTAATAACTTTGAAACCAAACTTGTCATTGTCAATTCAAACTAAACATATTACAAGTTCTTATGTATATATAAACTTAACATCGTATGTTATAGACTAGTTTGATAGGATAATACACATTTAATAATCATTACCTCATAAATATTTTGTTTTTAAATGACTTATCGACATCATCATTGTCTAATTTATGAATTAGCCATCATTATTGTCCGATTTTATCAAAATCGTCCTTAACCCGAAATAACCCGTTCATGGATCGATGTGATTTTACCAGAATCGACCTTGACCCAAACCCGAAATAACCCGTTCAGGAACCGACCCAATTGTATTAGAACCGACCTTGACCCGAACCGAATATAACCGGAACCAACATTGACCCGAACCGAATACAACCAGACCCGAACCGACCAAGCAAATAACCGATTTAACTCGACCCGATAGACAAAATTGACCCGATAAGAACCGACCCGCAATGGGTCAACCCAGAACCGACCCGTTGACCCGATTTGACACCCCTACCAACAGGATGGGAGATTATGATAAGTCACTGTTGTTGTGAGCCTAGTCAAGCCATGGATCTTTGATAAGTATTACAATACACAACGGGGGTGACTACCTTTGTAACATAGTGGTCCCTTTGTGCTGTTTTAAATATCTCATTTATTTACTTGTAGATGGAATTTGAACGATTATTACTTTAAGACTTTAGCTAACTAAATTAGCTTTTTGTTGACATTAGAGATAAATGGGATTTGAACGATTATTATTTTAAAACTTTAGCCAACTAAATTAGCTTTTAGTTGACATTAGAGAGTAGAATATAAGAAGTATTCATAATACTCCATATGGAAATACTAAGGAGTTATTGTTTTGTCTAATTCATAACATATAGAGTATAATTTTAAAATTATTCATGTTGCAGAAGGAGAGGGCAAATTAGTAGCTACATACATATGTATATAGTTACATACAATAAAGCTTACGTACTCCTCTTTCTCTCTTTTTCTCCCTTCCTCTTCCTTTTTAATTCCCTGTGATCTTCCCCCATTCAAAAGCTTTGTACATTTTATAATTTTTAGAGAGAAAATCTAAAATTTGCCAAATTTTGGAGAATAATCATTCGTCATTTTCAATTATAGAGAAAAGAAACTTAAAAACATGGTATAAGCTTGTCGTTTGGTTCAGATTTGCCAAGGGTGTAAAAGCCTTGATTATCAAATGGCAATAATGTAATTAATGGAAACTAATTAAAAACTAAAATATGTAATAACTACAACTTCCCACTAATATTCGAATTTGCCTTGATTTTCGCCCTCAATAATCATTACTGCTTAATCCTTCCAACTTCCAAAAACTTACCTTCAATCTCTGCCCCCATTCGAATTTCTTGTCAATTCTAAATTTTTTAAATCTCTTCAAGAAATTGTACCCTAGTTGAAATTCGAGTATCAATTCAATTCATAATGGACTCTCCATCAACAACTGCACTGCCATAAAAGAAGAGCATTGCAACTTTACTGTTTGTGTTTACGTTTTTAATGTATAAATTTCAATAATAGATACAAAATTGACTGTAATGAGTAAACTTTCAAAGGAAAAGGATTAGCGAAGACACATCGCCAATCCAATCTTTACCCCCTAACACTTTCCCAACGTAGAGTATGGAGAAGTATGATTTTCTATTCCTATTGTTCAAAATATTTTATTAAATTTTGTTTGTTAATTTGTTCTAATATGTGTTTCAATTGTTCGAATTTTATGCCCTAATGTTCTAAACTATTTTTCAGTTGTTCTATATTTTAAGCCTTTTTGTTCAAAGCATTTTATTTGAATCATTATTATATTGTTCTAATGTTTTATTCAATTGTTCGAATGTTATGCTCTATTGTTCTGAATATTTCTTCTAATGTTCTATTGTTCTGAATGCATGCTTCAAATTATGTTATAGTGTTCTTAATTTCAAATTATCTGAATATATGTACTAATGTTCTAAAAAGTTGTGTAGATCTATATTTTAAGCTTGTTTGTTCTAAGCCTTCTATTCGAATTATTGTTATATTGTTCTAAAATACATGTTCTATTATTCTGAACTACATGTTCTATTGTTCTAATATTATTCTGTTATTTTAATTTTACATAATTAAGACAAAAAGTCCTTGTTCTTATATGTATTGTTCTAAAATACATGTTTTGTTGTTCTAATAAGATCTAATTTTAAACCTATTGTTCTGATAAGATCTAATTTTAAACCTATTGTTCTGAATAGTTATAAATTTAAACCTATTGTTCTATTTGTGTGAATAATTCTAATTTTAAAACTATTGTTCTATTATTATAAAACGCATGTTCTACTGCTCTAAATAATTCTTCAATTGTTCTGAATTGTTCTATTTTTATTCTATTGTCTTAAACTTCTATTCAAATGTTCAAAAATTTTGTTTAGTTTGTTAATAAATCAATTCTATTGTTTTGAACTTATGTTCTAATTTATCCTTCTATATTTGTATAAAATATTTTGTAGGGATGCTGAGAACAGAACGTTAAAAGAATGAACTGCATTGATCATCCATCCATTCGGAAAGAAAAGGAAGAAATTGGATATTGTTGTATCATAGAAAAAGGGGAAGAAAACTAAGGAAACCCCTAAATCCCATGATCTTACTGTATTGAATCAGAGAGTTCCCCCTAAACAATTTATAGCTATTGTTTTAAAGGACCTTTTTAGAACAATACCAAGATGCCATTAAGAGGATTGGCTTTGGAGGTTTCCTGGAACTAGATTTAGATGCACATAAGTCCAGTTTTTGTGCTGAGTTGGTCAAGAGCTTTGACCAAGACAAATCTTCATTGGTACTCTCTGAAGGACAGGAGATACCATTAATGCCTGAAGATGTCCACTTAGTCTATGGGCTACCCATTAGAGGTCACCTTATTGTTGAGCATACTGATGAGGATGAAGAAGCCCAAATATTTTTGCAAAAAATGGAGACAGATGTTTGGACTATCAAATGGAAGTCCAAACAATTCAGATTTAATAAGTAAAATAGAGGAGCTGAAAAGAATTGATGTGTGTGATGAATTCTTATGAAATTTCGTTGTTGCTGCCATCAATTGTTGTGTGAGATCGACAACAAACCATGCTATAAACTTCAGATTCTTACACTGTTGCAAAGACATAAGCAAAATTAAGACCTTTGATTGGTGTGCTTTCACGTAAAAGCACATGCTAAGATCCATTACTGAATGGGAAGATGGATCTTCATTTTTTACTGGTCAACTGCCACTTTGATGGTATATAATTATTGTATTTTAGTGTTCTTAATTTTTCATCTATTGTATTAAAGTTTTGAGATTGTTGTTCTATTTATTTATTACATTGTTCTAAATTCCAAGTTTATTATACTAATTTGAGTCAATTGTACTAACTTGAGTCTGTTGTACTAAAAATTAATTCTATTATACTCAAGTATAAGTTTATTGTACTAAACTTGGAGCATATTGTATGTAGATTTCATACTTTGATAGACTAGAGAAAATGTTCACCCACCAAGACAATTCCCTCTCATTTCTGTTTGGAAAAAAGAATATATTCAATCTAGAATGAAGATTGAAATAAAAAGATGCTATGGGAAGGGGATTGTACTTGATAGGATGGGCATTAAATAAGGTGAATATGAACCTTCAACATCAAAAGAAACTACAAACATGCTGGTATTAACTTTCTAAATTATAATACTATTGTTCCGAATAGTTCTTCTATTGTTATAAGGTTATTGTGCTATACAATATGTTTATTATTCTAAATAAATATATTTATTGTTCTAAATAGATATATATTTTATTCTAAGTAAATATATATATTGTTCAAAGTAGTTATACCTATTGTTCTAAGTAATAATAACTAATGTTCTAAGTACATATATATATATATATATATATATATATATATATATATATATTGTTCTAAGTAAATATATCTAATGTTCGAAATAGATATATCTATTGTTCTAAGTAAATTTATCTATTGTTCTAAGTAACAACTTGATAATTATTCTAAATAGATATTTTAATTCTATTATTCTAAGTAAATATATCTATTATTCTAAATACATATATCTATTGTTCTAAGCATGAGCCAATTGTCAAGTAGTTGTACCTATTATTCTAAGTAAATATATATTGTTCTAAGGAAATATATCTATTATTCTAAATAGATATATCTGTTTTTCTAAGTAAATATATCTATTGTTCTAAGTAAATATACCTATTGTTCTAAGTAAATATATCTATTATTCTAAATAGATATATATGTTATTCTAAGTAAATATATCTATTGTTCTAAATAGATATATCTGTTGTTCTAAGTAAATATATCTATTATTCTAAGTAATTATACCTATTGTTCTAAGTAAATATTATTCTAAGTACATATATTGTTCTAAGTAAATATATCTATTGTTCTAAGTAAATATACCTATTATTCTAAGTAAATATATCTACTATTCTAAATAGATATATATGTTTTTCTAAGTAAATATATCTATTATTCTAAATAGATATATCTATTAAGTAAAATATATCTATTGTTCTAAGTAATTATACCTATTGTTCTAAGTAATTATATCTATTTTTCTAAGTAAATATTATTCTAAGTACATATATATATATATATATATATTGTTCTAAGTAAATATATCAATTGTTCGAAAAAGATATATATATTGTTCTAAGTAAATATATCTATTGTTCTAAATAGATATTTCTATTGTTCTAAGTAAATATATCTATTGTTCTAAATAGATATATCTATTGTTCTAAGCATGAGCCAATTGTCAAGTAGTTGTACTTATTGTTCTAAGTAAATATTGTTCTAAGAAAACACATCTATTATTCTAAATTATAATGTATTTTAAAAACTATATAACTATTGTTCTATATTTATATAGCTATTGTTCTGTAAATTATCAATATGTAGTTATCTTCTACTGTTTCATATCTTGTTAATAATATACTTTTTTTTTCGAAGTCTTACTTAGAAAAATTTGGTAAATTGGCTAAGACACTTACTTCCAACATCAATGAGGTGTATTCCATGATTGACAAAGAAAATATCATATTTCAAGAGAGTACTGTATAGGAAGAAATGAACAATCTCATTGACAATATTTGGAACAAGTACACTTCAAAAAAAAAAAAAACTGCCATGACCCAAGAAGGGATCAAGAGTCGAACAATTCTTAGCCAAGACCAACATCTGTTTGATGAACTAGCATTCATGGCAGAACTTAATGATGTTATGGGAAAGCATGGGCCAATTGTCAAGTAAAGGACAAAGGCAATGAAGTTGTTGTTCACTTTGATTTTACTCCACCAACTTTTAATCTATTCACTGGATCACAATAGTTGCCACCATCACCACCATTGCCACCATCCCCTACATTGCCACCATCATCACCATCCCCCCCATTACCACCATCACCTATATTGCCGCCATCCCCACCTTTGCAACCATTGCCTCCATCACCACCATCCCAACTATTACCACCACCCAACACATTGCAACCAACCTAATTAGTGCCTCAACCCCCACCACCTCAACAACATGTTGTTGAGTAAGTGTCTGGTGCATCCTCTCCTCCTCACAACCAGCAAGAGGACGAAGCTTTTGAGGAGCAGTTACACCAACTGACGCAATCGATCGTACATTCGTACAAGGCATTTCAAAAGGAGGGGTAAGATATTGTAATACATATATGCTATAACTACAATCATAAGGAAACTCAAATGCTAATAGAAATGCTAATTTTCAATCCGATTGTAAAAGGATGAACAATAACGAGGTAAAAGATGCACACAAAACCTTATACTATACTTGCGTTCACCCTTTATGGTCCAATATGAAAAGGTGTTAAAAAGATTGGATGTGGTGCATAGAAGGGTTGCAGAGTATGCATTCTTAGATGGACCAAAATCATAATGTTCTAAATTTATATATCCATTATTTAATATTGAATATCCACTGTTCCAAAATATTAGTGCTATTGTTCTAAAACGCCGTTATATTGTTCAAAAGTATTAGTTTCATTATTGTTATAATATAACTATATAATTTAGATATATCTATTGTTTTAAATTTATATTGCTATTATTCTAAACAATATAATTAATGTTTTGAAATATTTTACTACTGTTTATAACTATATAAATAATGTTTTTAATTATATATATATATAGTATTGAACTTTGTACTGAACTTTATTACTATTGTTCAAAACTGTTATACTATTGTTCTGAACTTTGTAACTATCGTTCTGAACTGTTATATTCTAATTTTCTTAAAATGTACTTTTATTCTCATATATCTAATGTTCTAAACTATAATACTATTGTTCTAAACTGGTATAACTATTGTTCAAAATTATATTCTAACGTTCTTAAAATGTACTTCTATTTTTATATAACGAATGTTCTAAACTATATTACTATTTTCTAAACTATTATAACTATCATTCTATACTATATTACTATTGTTCTGAACTATTATAACTATTGTTCTATACTACATTACCATTGTTCATAACGTTATAACTATTGATTTGAACTATAGTTATATTATACTACTTAATGTTCTAAAAAATAGGAATATTGTTATAAAAATAGTGCTAATGTTCTAAAATGCAATTCTATTGTACTGGATTTTATTTATATTTTTCTAAATGTTTGTTTCATTTATCCAAATTAAATATTTAATTGTTCTAACAATGAATCTTGTTGTTTTTGCATGAATAAAGTGAGGATTTATACAATGATGAATTAAACTTCATCAATAGGGAGGACATATTGTCCTTTATAGAGAACAACCTTATTATGAATAATATTGTAGATTCATGGGCACATATTTTGAATGCTATGAATAGAAGAAGAAGCCCTAAAGCAAAGAATATAATTTTTTGCTCAACTGAAAATCGGGTAAATAATTATACATGTCAAATATTTGTTTTCTAATATAGCTTCTTACACGAATACTATATCTAATATTTTTCCACAATAGATTATACTTTGCAGTGATGTGTACTTCAAAGAAATTGATACATTTGAAGACAGATACAAGGCTTTTAAATCAAGAATGGAGGATGACATGAAACACTCCAAAGTAACTTCTTTTGAAAAAGTTCAATTGGTAAGTAAATGATATTCTTTAAGGAAAATAATTTTTGTTATTACTGTTCTATTTTTGCCTCTAATGTTATGTTATTTATAACCAATGTTCTAAATAATAGTTCTAATGTTTTGTTTATATTTTAGGTATTCTTCTCCATAGAAGCCTATGATCACTATTACCTATTCTGTTTCAACTTCTTAAACAAAATGGTTGAGGTGATTGACAACAAATTTCTTGAGAAGGGTGTCACATTCTTATTGAAATACAAACACTTTCCCAAGACAATGGTAATTATATTTATCTAAACTTATACTTATATTTTTTTTCTACGTAAGAATTATAAATTCCAATGTTTGGTGTTACATTATTTTAAATAGTTCTTCTCATGTTCTAAATTATATATCTATTGTCTTGTGTTTGTTGTTCTATTGTTTTGAACAGTTTATCTATTGTTTGTTGTAATGTTGTTCTAAACAATTAGTATAATGTCTAAAATTATAATATTATTGTCCTAGTTTTGTACTTCTATTGTTCTAAATAGTCAACAAAATATTCTCAATGATAATTACATTGTACTACGTTTGTCCTAATTTGTTAGTCAATTGTTCTAAGTAGTTTAGTATATTGTTCTAAATAGTTATTCCAATGTTATAAATTATAGTTTTACTAGACTAAAGTTCTTTTATATTATTCTAACCAATTAATCTAGTGTTCTAATATCTATTTATTTTTGTTCTTGAAAAAGTCGAGAGCCTTTGCCATATTTCTAAAGGAGAAGAAAATAGGCGATGGTGATTTGGTTAATGTATTTAAAACTTCTTGCAAAAAAAATGAAATGAAGGGACAAAACCAATGTCTATGATTGTGGAGTGTACATAATGAAGCATATGGAAATGTACCAATGTTAGAGTGATGAGCAATGGGACATAGGATTCAAGCTCGACAATGTCAGTTATTAATTAATTTATTTATTTATTCTAGTTATTCTAATACATGTTTAGAATATGAATTAATATTCTTACTACTAATGTTTCAGGCTGATATGTTGAAGAAATTGTGAATTGAATACTGTGGGAGAATATTGGCAAACAATGAAAATAAGATACAAGATGAAGTAATTTCTAAATCAAGAGAATGGGTAAAAGAACAACTATCTTTAATACTAACCAACTATTGGACATCCTTTATAAATTTTGAACAAATTATATTTCATAACTTTTGAAACAATATTGTACTATATTAATGTTCTGACGTTCAATATTGTTGATGTTCTAATCTTTAAAACCATTGTTCTACAACTATCTCAATATTGTTATGAATTAAACTACTATTGTTTTAATAAATATACCTATTGTTCTAACTATTATTCTAAATATATATTATAATAATACTAACCAACTATTGGACTAAACTATTGTTTTATTATACTAAATTATCATTATTCTGTTCTAAAACTATACCAAATATTGTTCTGCACTATAGTAATATTGTTCTAATAATCTACCTATTGTTCTAATTCTATATGCCTACTGTTCTAATAAATATACCTATTTTTCTATATAAATATACTTATTGTTCTATATGCCTACTATTGCTCTCTCTCTCTCTCTCTCTCTCTCTCTCTCTCTCTCTCTCTCTCTCTCTCTCTCTCTCTCTCTCTCTCTCTCTCTCTATATATATATATATATATATATATATATATATATATATATATTGTTCTAAGTAGATATACCTATTATTCTAAGTAAATATTTTTCTTAAGTAAATATATCTATTATTCCAAATAGATATATCTATTGTTCTAATTATAATAACACTATTATTCTAATTATACTAATGCTATTGTTAAGATAATAATAATACTATTGAACTATTAAACTAAAATATTGTTTTATTGTACTAAAATAACATTATATTGTTCTAAAACTATACCAATTTTGTTCTAAGCTACATTAAATGTTGTTATAATAAATCTGCCTATTGTTCTAATGAATATGACCCATGTTCTAATAATTATGTCTATTGTCCTGACTATTGTTCATACAAAATCTGCTTATTGTTCTAGTTAAAATAATATTGTTCTGAATTACAAAACCATTGTTATGAACTACAATATCATTGTTCGTAATTGTAATTATCATGCAATTTTATTTGGACAGTTTTGGATATCATGATATCTAAGTTTCCCACACCCTCTACATAACCTTTTTCTCTTTTGGGATTGCTCCACTGCTTTTTCTTTTTCACCTTTGAATCTTTTCAAAGATCCCATACCACATTGGTAGCTTCTAATGTAAACACCAGTACCTTTATTTTTCAAAATATTGGGAGGTTTAATCAGAATTTGAGACGGAGTACTAGATCTAATCAATTGTTCAATAAATTGGTCATTTGTACGATAATCCTCACTTCCATTCAAATTAGATATATTCTTGGCTTCTAAGATTTACCTAAACACTTGAAGATTCTTAACAAGATCGATCAAGTTTTCTTTATCTCCTTCCACCAAACTCACACAATTATGAATCTCAAACCACAACTCATTCAACAAACCCTTCCTCTTAACATCAAATGAACAACTCCCCATCTCTTTGCCATCGAGGTCAAACATTGGTTTTGCATTTCCATGGTAGTCCATCTATTAAGAACATTACTTCCAATGTTCTTTGCCTTCAATAACCATATCATATGCCTACATAGAATTCCTTGTCGATAGGATAACTTGCAAGAGCAACTAGTTTCGTAGTTGGTAGGATTTAGAACAACTTGATAACTTTTTCACATGTTACCTTCACTCATTTTTGCAACCTCTAACCCATTTTCTTTCTTTAACTCTTCCGTCCCATATTCGTAACAAGCATTATACACATCATCCTGAAAATCATAGAAAACATTACACGAAGCCACTCATGATCTTCTAAATGAAATTCAACAAGCATCTTGTTCCATTTCTCTTAGAACTCTTTTGGTTCACTCTCTAAATTCCAAACACAATCACTTATCCTTTTCAAAAATTCAGTCTCTTAAATGGTATTTCTTCCTATTTTATCAGGCATCCTTTTCATAATATGCCACATACAAAAACTATGCTCACATTTCTCAAATACGTTATTTACGACAGTCTTCATTGCTAGATCTTCATCTGTAATTAAACAAGTAGGCTCATTATGATCTATTGCTCTAAGGAAAGTTCTAAATAGCTATTCGAAATATACTATATCTTTCTTATCTATAAATCCAACAATAAAAGTAACACATTTCTTATGATGATCAACATTTGTGAAAGGCTGAAACACCATGTTATACCTTACAATGGAGTAAATAATTAGAAAAATATAATTAATATGTATAACAATATAATAAATTTTCAGATTAATTTCATTTTTAGAAAAATCTAATAAATATTATTGTTCTATATTTTATATCAACTTTTTTCTAAATCATTGTTATATTGATCTAAATATATTCTCTATTGTTCTAAACTTAGGGCCTATTGTTATGAACTAATAATTTAATATTCGAAACTCTTATCCACTTGTTCAAAACATGTATTATGTTATTCTTAATGTTATACTATATTTCTAAATTTAACTACATACTTGTTAGTCTGATAAGTGGTACCAAATGATATCATATCACCAAAAAGTTCATAATTCTTCCTAGAAATAGGATCTGCCCATAAAGCTCTACATGAGCAATCTTTGTCATCTTTTTGATAGTAAAAAAAAAAGCAGACCATATCAACTTCTTCCTCTTGAAATTATCCACAAACATTTGAGAATATAAACCTATAATATATACCTTCAAATCCCTATGGAAATTTTTGAAATCACACTTAGATGCACCTACACTCTCATAACTCCCGACATATCCTTTCATCATTTTATATGTTTTCACATAACCCATATTTACCTAAAAAAAGATAATTTATATCAATACACTAAATACTTAATTATAAATCTCATTGAACAATTAAAATGTGCATTTAAAACAAATATTACCAGCATCTTGAAATATAACCCTAACCATTATATCATTCTGATCTCTATTTATAATAATACAAATAACCTTGTGCGGAAGTCATCTTGGAATTATCAATAATCATCTTCTTATGCAAAATGCTCAAATTTCTTCTTGCTTTTTGGAAATGTAGAAACATGTGAGAATAAAGTGGATGAGAATGTTCCTCTTAGAAATTTGTAATAACATAACCATGTACTATCATCACAAACTTTCATTACAATTTTGTGCCCTGCATCCAACATGAGTCACCAATCTTCTCCTAATAGCTGAAGCATTTTCATCACCTTGGGTAATAATTCCCTTATCTTGAACATCAATTTTTCATTTACACCTATATCCAACTTTATTACACACAAGATATTGAAAACTAATCACGCCATACTTCCTTCTTTTTGTAGTAGATTTTCTAGTGTTAAACCCAGCTTCAGTTGCATATGCCTTATAGAATGAAATGCCTTCATCAACACTTGAGAACTTCATACCAACATGTGATTTTAACTCAAGAGAACAACATGGTATCCGTGATTTTATTCCTCTAGGAGTACATATAGGTACTGCTTTAGGGGTACTGATCTCATTTGAATTAGAAGCACTACAATCTTCGTTAAAGCTCATGTCTACAAAACATTATAAGGACAATAGTACATATAATACAATAGTACAATAACACAAACCTTTATAACAATTCAAATAAATTCTTAACACAAAAACAAATTCAAAAAAATATAAAGAAAAAATAGAACAATAGAACGACATTCTATAACATTAGAATAATAAAATATAATGCAAAAGTCATTATATCTACTGTTCTAAAAAATCTCCCCATTGTTCTTATGTATTTTAAATACTGTTCGAAAACATTGTTCTATTATACTGAGTATATACTATTGTTCTAATGATTCGTCCTAATGTTACACTTACTGTTCTAAAAATGCAAATTCTATTGTTCTAATGATTTGTCCTAATGTTCTTTGTATTTCGCTATAATTTCTGGAGGAACAACGCTCTAAACACTATATCTATTGCTCTAAAAACTTTCTCCATTGTTCTAATGTACTTTAAGTACTATTCTAAAAATTTATTCTATTGTATAATAGTATACACCTATTGTTCTATATTACACTTAGTATTCTAAAATACAAATTCTATAGTTCTAATGATTCGTCCTAATGTTTTGGAGGAACAACGTTCTAAACACTATATCTATTATTATAAAAAATCTCCCCATTGTTCTAATGTATGTTTACTAATGTTCTTAAATCTATTCTATTATACTAAAATATATATATATTTCTCTAAAAAATCTCCCAAAGTTCTAATTTCTTAAAATTTATTCTATTGTACTAAAATATATATCTATTATTCTAAAGTGTATATCTACTATTTAAAAATTTATTCTATTATTCTTATGTACTTTAACTGCTATTCAAAAATATTGTTCTATTATACTCAATATATTCCTATTGTTTTAATGATTCATCCTAATGTTACATTAACTATTCTAATTGTAATTCTATTGTTCTAATGATTCGTCCTAACGTTCTAAACACTATATTTGTTGCTCTAAAAAAATCTCCCCATTATTCTAATGTAAATTAACGAATGTTCTAAAAATTTATTCTATTATACTAAAGTATTTATTTATTGTTCTAAATTACATTTCTAATGTTCTAATACTTCATCCCATTGCTCTACGTAATTCACAATTGTTCTATATACCTATTGTTCTATACACTCATTTAATACATTGAATCAGGAGGAGTCATATATACTTTCTTCTTCAATATAATTGTCCTACACACCCAATTTTTTCAAGAAAAACATTCATATCTAATTCAATGCGTTAATACAATTCAATATAATAACATCAATAAGATATGTTAATATATATGATTCAAAACACTCAAAATTTTGAAAGACGCAATCTATGCATGCAATTAACATCAAGGTATTGTCAATTTTTTTAAGATTCAATTGCGAAAGAAATTTTGAAACATTACTTGTATTTCTGAACCCCAAAATTAGCGAATGTGGCTATATCTTTTAGCGTTCGAATATCTACTGAAAAGGAATATTATAATTTGAATATATAGAAATATGAACAATATGGAAACTACATATTCCTAGGGAATATATATATATATATATATATATATATATATGTATATATATATATATATATTTATATATATATTAAAACTTGTTTATGCTCGTCAAGCCCTTGAGCCTGAATTGTTTGAACTTGAGCTCGGGCTCGCTTTTGTAAAGCTCAAGCTCGGCTCGGGCTCACCTAATTTCGAGCCAAGTCGAGCTTTGGACGATTCTTAATAGCTCACGAGTTAGTTTGGGTCATATCTAGCCCTAGACCTAACCGTAACCATATTGTTTTGCATAGGTTGACTATTTTTTTTGCTTGGCTCTTCAATGCAACTTTTGTGCTTAGTGTTTTTTCCTTTTTTTTTGCTATAAGTATGACTATGATGTTGGCTTGTAATAGTTTTTTAGACAACTTTCTTCTCATTAATGAACTTTAATTGTTGGAAGTTTTCTTGTGGCATGTCTTTGTTCTCTTTCTTTATTCCTTCTTCACTGCTTGTAAAATTGAAAGAAAATCTAATATTTTTTGCCTCTTGGTACTGGGATATCCTTATATGCCCCGATCCATATTTGCGAAGGGTAGAGATGTGATCTTAGTAGGTACTTAGGTCTGATCGCTGGCTTTTTGAGACAAATGGTCACTTTACGTGTATGGACTAGCATGATGTATGTTGATTAATAATATTGGATCATTTTTACTTTTATTAATGAAGTGTTAACAAAGTTTGTTTATATATGTGTACATGGACTATGTT
This sequence comes from Dysphania ambrosioides, assembly GCA_026401315.1. Taxonomy (NCBI): domain Eukaryota; kingdom Viridiplantae; phylum Streptophyta; class Magnoliopsida; order Caryophyllales; family Amaranthaceae; genus Dysphania; species Dysphania ambrosioides. The sequence continues at coordinate 24,082,465 of CM048670.1, forward strand.
GATTTACTTGATGTATTTATATGGTTGTTTAATAAATTTGGGGTTAAGAAAAATCGTTAAAAGAGAGCTAAACTATTTAGTAAGGTAGTAAAGGGTAAGTGAGTTGTTTAACTAATCTTTAAAATGGTTTTTAAAAGGTTAAAAAAGAAAACTTATGAGCTTAATAACTCATTGAAAAGTGAATGCACTCTAAGATGAATTATTTATTAAGTTATAAATAAGAAGGCTTCATATACAAGAATCCATTTAGCTATGATAATTTATGAAGACTCCACCTTGATTACTAACGTTTTTATGTTTAATGATGAAAGCCTAAATGCAAAGTCAAATAGAGTTGAAAACATGATGGAAACCAAAATGCATAGAGTTGACAATCTGATGGAAGTAATGGAAACTAAAATACAAAGTTTTATGCACTCTGTTAAAGGATGTGAATAAACATTTGAGCCACGTCCTCAAAGAAGTCAGCAAAGTTCAAAGCACTTTCTCAAAGGATAAGAATATTCTAGTTGCCTAAATCTTGTGTTTTTGTCCTTTCCTTATTTCACTTATTTTATTCTCTAACCTAACTTATTTAGACATCATTTTATTGTCAAAGATATCTCTTGATTTTAGAAGATTATTCACATTATATATGTTGAAGATTCTTCAAGTTAATATTGGTAGTTACCAAAATTCAAGCATCGTTGTTATGAAAAAAGAAATCTATTTGAAGCTTCAAGGTGTAGCAAATTAAGTTGAAATATTCTTGTTGTAAATATTCAAATGATATCGATCTTCAACAGCCACAAAATCAACGATTCTCTACAGCCATATTGGAGGAAATCTTGCTGAAAGTATTGAAGGAAAACCAGATTTTCAACAACCTATCTTGAGCCTTCTTTCAATGGCTTCAAGTACATATTCACAAGCTTTGAAGCTGAAGAAGAAGAGACAAAAAGTGAGACAAGAACAGAAGCTTTAATCGAGAATATCAGTCACAAGCTATAGCTCTCTAGTTCCATAAACCTTATCTTGTATTTAGATTGAGAGAAAATCAAGTATAACTCTCGAGTGCTTAAAAGAATATTTTGAGAGAGTGTTATACTAAGAGTATACCCATAATACTCAAACGAATAGAAAAAGAGAGAGAGCGTTTTATTACTAGGATCTGAGATGCTAAAGTATAGCTGGGGTGCATGGAGTAGAAAATGGGGATTAAGATCTTCTAGGGTGCTTTAGGTCTCTAAGGGTAGTAATAAAAGAGCGAGTTAAATCTAAGGGTTAGACAACCCTAGGCGGATATGTAGGCAAATTAGTTGCCGAACTTTGTATCAAATTATCGTGTTTTGTCTCGTTTTATTTTGGTCTTTATTTCTTATATTTGTTTCGTTCATCAATCAAAGCAACAAAAAGTCAAAGTTTGAGCAAAAAGCTTTTGAAATCAATTTCAAGGCATCAACATCCAGATTCAAAGATAAGTCTTAACGCTTATATTCCGCCTTTGAAAGTCAATTTAAAACCTTGTGCTTCTAAATGCAAAAATCTTCCATACTCTATTCACCCCCCTCTAGAGTATAATTGATCCTATTCCATCTCCCTATTGATTCTTCAATTTATTTTGAATAGATTTAAGCTAAGAATTTTAGAGTAGTGAAAGTTTCAAAGAATGAGTTGTTGAGTACTTTGTCGGATAAGGGGATCGAGTTAAAGTCCTGATGAATGAGTAGTGTTGTTATTAAAGAAGATGAAAGTTCTGATGAAGTGGCTCTAGTGGGGAGCAGGAGTGAAAGTTTAGGTGAATGAGCGGCTGCATGTGTCAATGAAGTGGACTAGAAGTTCCAGAAAATAGTGACTCTAGTGTTGCAAGCGTACGTGCAGCATTGACTCCCAATGCGTTTCTATTTCTCTCAACTTTTGTTGACCTGCGCTTGAAACTTATCCTAGTGGGGGAATATTTCCATGTGTGCAATGAATAAAAGAAGATCGAGTATGACTTTGGAGTTGTCTTTAATTTTTGTTGGGACAATGCAATATTTTGTTCAACAACCATGTTATGTATAATATAACAATTGTATTATGAAACTCAAGTACACATTTAAAGGGAACACACATAATTTCCTATTTTTGTACCTTTTTTTAGAATTATGAAGATAACAAATACTTGAGAATAAAGTGCATAAGCAAAGTAAAGAAATGAAGAGAAAAAGACACAAGGATTTTACATGGAAAATCTTTTCGTCTAATAAAAGAAAAAATCACAACCTTGAGAAATTTTCATACAAATTCTGCTAAATTGAGCTTTAAACAACTTACACTCATTAGTATAAGAATTTTGCACAAATTAAGTTCCCAAAACTTAGTTTCCCTCTAGTATGCAAAAGTAAATACAATGATCCTTTTAGTTCCCACAACTAGATAGTCTAGTTCCTACAATCAAACGTAGTTGTTCCCTAAACAACACGTTTTTCCCTCAATAACAAATGATTATTCCCTTAATAGTCCTACTGCTCCCACGATACTGTTCCCCATAGCAATCTCCTCTAGATTTTCCAAAAGTCTAAGTTTTAGAACAATGATAAAGAAAGTAGCTATAGTTAAACAACTACTCAATGTGTAACCTTCATCGCTACTTACAAAACAATGCACTGGATGATAAGGAACTCATAAGCAATAAACTTAGTTAACTTCGAGACAAATGTGATACCTCAATATTTAGTTAAATCTCTCTGTCTAATCTTGATGTGTCTCTTTTTTTCTTAAGTCTACCCTATGTAAACTTATTATAGAAGAACATGAAGCTAGTCGCTGCCTTGCATTCCAAGCACACATCCTAGAACCGAGGAATTGCTTCATGCACATACTCCACCATTTTAGATAACTTGATTATAACATGAAGAGAATTTATGGTTGAAATTTTTAAACTTTGACGCCACAAATAGAAATGGGGTAAAAAAAAGAGACGTGGTAACATTATATAATCGCATTCTTATAAGAATTAGTAATAAAATAATATATAATAAACATAAGGGAGTAGCTAAAGAGAAACCGGAGGGGTTGTTGGTTAGTATTGGCCTATTGGATTGGTAAGGAATAATTGGGAGGGTTTAGGCCTTTAGGGTGGACACTCAGAAATGGGGGAAATTTACGCGACGATTGTGGAAGCTATTAAAAATTACACAGGGCTAACGCCGACGTCCTTGATCATAATCTTGGGGGTCGCCATTGTTACTTACAAGATAGTGAGCGGCATGTTTGTGGCGGTGGACGATTACAAGGCGGTCCAACAGATGAAGGAAATATTTGAGGAGGACTTGAAGAGGGAACCTGTTCATCTGGGTGAGGTCACTGAGGTGCAGCTTAAGGAATACGATGGATCCGACCCGAAGAAGCCTCTTTTGATGGCAATCAAGGGGAATATATACGATGTGTCGAAGGGTAGGATGTTCTACGGGCCTGGCGGATCCTACTCCATGTTCGCCGGAAGAGATGCTACCCGGGCGTTGGCCCTTATGTCCTTTGATCCTCAGGATCTCACCGGTAATACCGAGGGTCTCAGTGAATCCGAGCTCGATGTTCTTCAGGATTGGGAGCTTAAGTTCCTCGAGAAGTACCCCAAGGTCGGTGTTCTCGCACTTAATCAATACCAAAACCCCAAGGAGGATGCTCACGAGGTTCTAGAAACTAAGAAAGTTGTATGATTTCCATGCTTATTTTTGTGTGATTTTGTTTTCTATGTTTGACAATGTCTCTCAAATCTCAATGTTAGCTTTTTTGATGTTGAATGCATCAAAACAATCTTATTAATCTTGCATCCAGTTTTTTATTTTTAAACAACTGAGTGTGATTTCTCATACTAGGAAATGAGGTTAAAGCTATTCATAGGTTTTAGGGGATTTTTCCGGGGAAGACATTAAATTGCCTGGGTAATTTGTAGACAACTCATCTTAGTAAACAGCTTCAGTTGCTATTCAAGCAAGGCCCTGAGTTTCTGGTGATGGCTAAGATATGGCTTCTTGTCCTTCCCACGCAGGGAATTGCCTCATCAGGATGTTTATTGTTTGACAAGTAGGAGTGTTTTGTCTGCAACTTTCCCAGTTTTAATTGGTTCTTGATGTAAGAGCTATTATGTTCTTCAAGACATCGCAGTTTTCTGGACTACAAGCTTGTGTTAAAAAATGCATACACTTGCTATAATTATTAACACTTACAGTTGAACTCATGTTGTCTCACACAATCAAGATATGAAAACAGAGAACCGGTTATCGTCTTAACCAAACCAACCATCAAAACCTCTATTACTTGAACGTGGACTTTTTGGTGCACTAGAGCCAAGTGGTACTCCGCCACTTGGTATACCAAAGGGATGGAATAGTATGCAGATGCAGACAAAGCTAGGCCAAGCCACCAAGGCATTATTTCCAATGTCAGAAATAGCTACCTGATTATCCCTTTTGTTTCTACCCTTTTGACTTGGGCAAACATCTTTTAATCAAATTCCGTTAAACTAAGTGAAGGATGACTGATGATGAGACATGTCTAGAACTATGTATAACATGCGTGCACACCGAAAGCAATATTGATGGCTTAAAATAATTGCAAGCACATAATCTACAAAGTACTCAATTACAACTCGTATGTAGCTTCGGATATTTTAATTTTCTCTCCTGCTTTCTTATCAATCTGGTACTTCTTAGTTTTGCTAGAATTCACGTACATTGAAACTTGTCTACAAAGTGCAATCTATGTTTCCGCCAAAATTCGTCACTTAGTGACAATTCAAGGCGGAGACGTTTTAACTGTTAGTCAAACTACGTGGAGGTTTAATATAAACAATAATGCAAAAAGCATAAAATGACACAAAGAATTGTTGACGCGGAAAACCCAAAAAACAAGAAAAACCGCGGGGGCTTATTAGGCCACCGTTTCACTGAATAAAATTGTTTCTTGTGTTTCAACGATTTGAATTCGGACTAAGTGGTACAATTGAATTGAATTGAAAAGATAGGAAAAAATGCAAGTATTTTTAGTGAGCTGTAGTTTTATGTTGCAGGAACCTTTCATGTCCTTTCTTTTTCCAATGGCGTCCTTCTTATACTAAAAGTCTTGATGTGGGATGGCTTCATTCCGTTGAGAGTCCTACGTGAGCATATCTCGGAGCTTCCTAACCGCTTGTATTATCTTGTTTGAACCAGTCAACATTCTCGTTTATTCCCAACTATGCTTCCTGTATTCCAATGAGGCACGTGTTTTGACCAGGCCCTACCTGTTATCTTCGCCGCACATGCCACGTACCACTACCGGCTGCCTACTCGTCGACGGTTATTCAGGATCATGTTCTAACTGTCGCGAGTCTCGCTATATACTTTGGGCCGCACCCGTCACCAAGAGAGAGCTAGTACACTTACAAGGTCCAAGAGGATTCCATCCTAAAAGCATATAGCAATAGGAGGAGTTGCCTCTTAACCTTATAAAATGTTTAACCTCTTACTCATTTTATCAATGTGGGACAATTGGTCCCTACTCACATGTGAGTTTTTATCTCTTAACCTTTCCCCTTACATGTGAGTCTATTTTTAATTTGGCCTAGTATACTTTAAAATCATTAAAGGTCTCAAACCGTGGCCTGACTCTAATACCATGTTAAATACGGGTCTGGGTCATACCCCGTCATCAAGAGAGAGAGACCACTTACTATACATGTCCTACCCGTAGCTCCATTCTCTTGTCGTGTCGTCTTTCTTGACTAATTTTTATCACTAACATGTTGCCCCAAATTTGAAGAATCCTTCCTAATTCTAGAATTTTCAAATTTCAAAACTCTATCATTTAAAGACAAGCCAACTGTAAAAGAGGGGTAGTTACTTATCTCTACATTATTGCTCTACTGCGCCTGTCAATCTGTCCCACCTTTAAAAGCGAAATTTCATCTCTTTTGCGGAGTTACTTCATCTTCTTAGATCTTTAATTTTTCTACTGAGCTCTTCATCTCCTCAACTACATTCAGCTTCTTTCTCAATCAATTTCACCACTGACTCAGGTAATTCCCTTTCCATTATCATGTTTACTCTTTTGATTTTAATATGGGGAAAAGTGCTACCAGTATAGGATCCTTCCATGACTCTACAGCGAGAAGGGAAGAGTGGTCTTCTTCTTTAGTAGCCCCGACTAGTGGGGATTTTAGCATCTTTCAATCAGTCAAGGAAATAGAGGCACTTATGTTGTTCGCGGGTTTTTCTCCAGATGTACAAATTCATGCGGCTGGCGATTTCCTTGTAGGCGATTGTCCGGTGTAAACCAGAAGATAAGATTATGCAAAACAGAAGATAAGATTATAAAACAAGATAGAATTAGGAATAAGATAGAAAAAGGATAAGTCCTTAGCTTGGTAGAATTTCAGGTAGAGTATACTAGTATAGTATATATATACCTGTTGTGTACAGAACAAATTAATCAATGAATTCAATATTCTTTCTACAATTCAAACAAATACATATCAGAAGAACTTGGTATCAGAGCCAACGCCTCGGAGGGGGTGTTTCCGGCAGAATAATCGTCATCATCTACCAAGATAACATTACCTGAACCATGGTTGGACCCCCAAAAGACCCTAGTGATCACCACGTCACTATGACTCAACTATTGGATATCTTGGAGAGGATAAACAGTAGGAGCACAGACAATAGTGGTGGCTCATTTCATGTCTCAGAAAAATTGAGCAACCAAAACTACACAAAGTGGTCTAGGTTGATGCTAATGGTGATCGAAGGGAGGGGGCGGCTCAAACACATCACGGCCGACCCACCATCCACAGACACCGAAGAGCACACAATTTGGGCCCAAAAGGACGCAGTATAAGGACATGGATATGTGAGAATGTAGAGGTGGAATTGGTGAACCAATTTCTCGACTTTACAACCGCAAAAGACTTATGGCATGGCATTGAAGCCGTGTATAGCAGTGGCCAAGATGGCCTTCAAGTATTTGACCTAACTGTAAGGGCAAATACAATTAAATAAGGGCGAGACTCGATCGAGTCCTACTACAGCAAGCTCATTAGTATATGGAAAGAAATTGATAGACGAATGCCAAACCCAATGGAATGTCCCAAAGACATCACCGTATTTAACAAACTAACCCAACAAAATCGTTTATATCAATTTCTTGCAGGATTGGACGAATCAATGGATAAAGAAAGGAGAGATCTGATTAACCAAGATCCATTGCCCTCAGTCAAAACATCATACAACACAGTAAGACGAGAAGTAGCAAGGAGGGAAATTATGAAAAATCCAAACATAAACTTACCTAACTTACCTCTACCAGCGGCGGTGGGAATCGGAAGTGGCCTTAGCATGAAGGGGAGCAGAAGAAACAAGCACGAAGAGATGACGACAAAGCACACCTCAAGTGCTCACATTGCGGTGGAGTAAGACATACAAGGGAAGGGTGTTTTAAATTGGTAGGATACCCTGATTGGTGGCATGAGCTAAAAAAGAAGGGGAGTACCAGAGGAGAGGAGTCGAAGAGGAGGGGTGTAAGCACCGGATCTGTAGGCCAAAACCCGAAAGAATCCATGGAGAAGGGAGGAGGCACCGGTGAAGGAGAAGGCAACCAGAGGGAAGTCGAAAAAGGAGAAGATAAAATACCTAGAAGATGTTAGCTCATTCCCTCACCAGCAGCCCCCTCAACTTCAGGGTTACAAGAAACCCTAAACCTAATTTCCCCTCTCAAACGCAGCCTCTCCAATTCCCCTAAAGAAACCCTAAACCTAAACATCCCTTTTAAACACAGCCCCTCCACTAACCTAGCACACCACGTGGCTCATCAAAGCCCACACTCAACCGAAACTCAGCAGCTCCATCTCCCTACTGAAGCCCAATACCCAAATAAAAATAAAACCAAAAACATAACATTCCTCACAAAGTCATATAGGGCCTTAGACTACGAGCCCATTTCAAGAACCCACAAATTAAATAAAAACCCGTACCTTGGGAGGGCTAATTCAGTAAAACCCGGAGATCGTTGGATATTTGATTGTGGGGCAACGGATACAATGTCTTATGGTAAGAGGGATTTTCTGACATCAGTAAAACCTGAAAAAACCCTTATCCAAACTGCTGGGAGCGAATGTATGGAAGTAGAGGGAGCAGGGACAGTGAAAATCAGACCTAATTTGTCATTAAACCACTGTTTATATATCCCAAATTTATCTTATAAGCTCTTGTCAATCAGTCAATTGACAAGGGAGTTAAAGTGTACAGTTTTAATGAGTTCTGATCATTGTATCATGCAGGATGCTCGGACCAGAAGGATCATTGGGCATGGTATTGAGAAAGATGGACTGTATTATGTGGATGAGTTCTTCACAGAAGGCAATGCACTGACATGTCATGAGTCAACAAAAGATCAGCTTCGAATGTGGCACCGCCGTGTAGGGCACCCCTCTATAGGGTACCTAGAATGTTTATTTCCTTCTTTATCTGGTTCGAAATTAGTTTTTGACTGTGAAGCATGTTATCTTGCAAAAAGTCATAAACAACATTATCCTAGTAGTATTAGCCATTCAGATAAACCGTTTTACCTAATACATTCTGATGTTTGGGGCCCTGCCCAGACTTGGTAATCATAATTTCAGATATTATATTTGCTTTATTGATGATTGTACCAGAATGAGTTGGGTGTACTTTATGACGCATAAATCAGAAGTGTTCGATATTTTTTGCAACTTTTACCAAATGATTCTCACCCAATTTCAGACAAAGATTAGTATTCTTAGATCTGACAATGGGGGTGAATACCTAAATCATGACATGAAGTCCTTTTTTCAGACTAATGGCCTCGTACATCAAACTACTTGTCCAAATACCCCACAACAAAATGGTGTAGCCGAAAGGAAAAATCGAACACTTCTAGAAATGACTCAGGCTATGATGTTTGAGGCATGTATCCCTAAATTTTTTTGGCCTGAGGCGATTGCCATGGCTAATTATCTCACTAATAGACTTCCCACAAAGAAACTTCAGTATAAAACCCCCTTAGAAGTCCTAACCCAGTTTTTACCCGTTCCTTATTTTCACTCACTTCCTCCTCGCGTCTTTGGGTGTGTGGCATATGTTCATCTTCCCAAAAGAGATCGAAGCAAATTAGAACCATGAGCTGTAAAGTGTGTGTTTGTTGGATATGGAACAAACCAAAAAGGGTTTAGGTGCTTTGACCCTGTTTCAAGTTGGGTCTATACTACTATGGATTGTGATTTCGTGGAACGGACTATGTTTTACCCCCCAACTTTGACGTCAGGGGGAGAGCAGTAGAGACGACCTAAGTTGGTTAAAAGCTCCTTGTACCTTTGACATAACACAGTGCATCTCATCAGTATCACCACCAATCATCCAACAGGAGACCGAGCATCATGAAGTGGAGGTAAGAAACCTAGAAAACTCAATTGAAACTGACATTGTGGTTGGTGATAATACTGATGAAGTACAGGGGACAGTGACTAAGGAAGCACCTGTTGTTGAAGAGGCAGGAGAAGGAGATGTCAGAAGATATCAGTTGCCATTAAGAAGCACTAGAGGGGTTCCGCCGAAAAGGTATGATCCATAATACGAATCCCAGAGCGCAAAATATCCGATTATTGGAACTGGATTGAGGAGTGAAAGGTTATCTCATGGGGCGAAAGGTTTTAAGGTTGTGCTATATTCTGAGAAAATTCCCAAATTAGTTGAAGAGGCTGTTAGAAGTAAAACCTGGAAAGAAGCAATGAAAGAGGAAATGAAGGCTTTAACAAAAAATGAGACATGGGAAAAGTGTACCATCCTAGAGGGGAAAAAGGCAGTAGGTTGTAGATGGGTATTTACCATCAAATACAATTCTGACGGAACTATTGAAAGATATAAGGCGTGGCTAGTGGCAAAAGGATATACACAAGTCTATGGGATTGACTATTCAGAAACGTTTTCTCCTGTAGCGAAAATTGATACCATCAGAGTGTTGTTTACTGTGGCAGCGAATAAAGATTGGCCTCTCCACCAGTTCGATGTAAAAAATGCATTTCTACATGGAGAAATTACTAAAGAAGTGTATATGGAAGCTCCCCCAGGATTTACTCAGGAGTTTGAGCCAGGAGAGGGTTGTAGGTTGCGGAAAGCATTATATGGCTTAAAACAGTCTCCAAGAGCTTGGTTTGGCAGATTTATAGTGGCAATGAAGAGGTTTAGATTCAGACAAAGTAATTCAGATCATACTCTCTTCCTTAAAAGGAGAGGTAATCTAGTTACATGTCTGATTATATATGTAGACGATATGGTAATTACAGGAGATGACAAAGAGGAAATTGTCAGGTTAAAAGAAAGATTGTTCCAAGAATTTGAAATGAAAGACCTTGGAAGACTCAAGTATTTTCTGGGAATTGAAGTGCTCAGATCAGAAATGGGTATCTTCATCTCATAGAAAAAATGTTTTAGACCTCTTAACTGAAGTAGGAATGATGGATTGTAAACCAGCGGAGTCTCCAATGATGGTAAATCATGGTTTGAATACTGACGAAAGTGCTGAAACTATGAATCAAGGGCAATATCAAAGGCTAGTAGGAAAACTGATCTATCTGTCACAAACTCGTCCTGATATTGCATACGCAGTGAGTGTGGTTAGTAGGTTTATGCACAAGCCTCAGGTGGAACACATGGAAGCTGTTTATAGAATTCTCAGATATCTCAAAGGAACCCCAGAAAAGGGAATAATGTTTAGAAGAAATGGACATCTAAACCTTCAAGCTTATACATATGCAGATTGGGCAGGCGACAGAGATAGTAGGAAGTCTACATCAGGTTACTTTACTATAGTAGGAGGAAACTTGGTAACATGGAAAAGTAAGAAACAGAAGGTAGTAGCTATGTCAAGTGCTGAAGCAGAGTTTCGAGGAATTGCTAAAGGGGTAATGGAAGTGCTTTGGATCAGAAAATTGTTAACTGAGTTGGGATATCCACCAACAGGTAGCTGTGAGTTGATGTGTGATAATAAAGCAGCTATTAGCATTGCTGAGAATCCAGTCCAACATGATCGAACAAAGCATGTGGAAGGGATACACACTTTATAAAAGGAGTTGTGGAATCCAAATTAGTTAGTCTTCCGTTTGTCCGTTCGAAGGATCAAATGGCAGATATTCTAACTAAGGCTATTGGAGGAAAAGTTTTTGAAACAATATTATGCAAGTTGGGTGTTGAAGACCCGACGACCCAACTTGAGGGGGAGTGTAAACCAGAAGATAAGATTATGCAAAACAGAAGATAAGATTATAAAACAAGATAGAATTAGGAATAAGATAGAAAAAGGATAAGTCCTTAGCTTGGTAGAATTTCAGGTAGAGTATACTAGTATAGTATATATATACCCATTGTGTACAGAACAAATTAATCAATGAATTCAGTATTCTTTCTACAATTCAAACAAATACATATCAGAAGAACTTCCGGAGGGTTGCATTACGCTATATGAGCACTCGTTTCTTTTAGGTTATAGGATCCTCTTTTCCTCACTAGTCCAAAGTTTTACAAGAACATACAAACTCCTTCCTAGCCAGATTTATGCCAGGAATTAATATGGCAAATCTTTAGGGCGATAAAGTTGCTGATCGGGGATTGTGAAGATCCTTTCACTGTAGAAGACCTAGTATTTAGCTACTCTTTGAAAGTTGTAAAGGAAACTGGGTATACCTTGTATGTGAATATAGACCATGAAACGTTAGTTATAGATCTAGGCGTTAATGATCAAGGGTGGGCTAAGTGTTTTGTCTTCGTGGACAAGTCGTCTCTCGATTCCATCAGGAGTTGGATCCCTGCTATTGGCCCTCATTCTCCAGGTATGAAGTTTTTCTTTATATTTTTTGTTGATGAGTGTGTTATTAACATGAAGCTGACGTCTCATTTTTTTACAGTTTGCGAAATCAAGTTAGTGAATCCAAGTGAAGAATCCGAATATCGTACAACATTGTTCTTGTCGTTTGACGCTTCTCATAGAAGTTATTGTGTTGTTGCCTCCGAGTTCACCACCAAGTCGTCTACTACTAAGAAGAAGGGTACCCCTGTCGCTATGCCTATTCCTCTCCAAAAGGAACGTCCACTCCTTAGCCTTCCTCAAGAAAGAAGTCACTCAAGTGGTGAAAGCTCACATACTCCAGCTATATCGAATCCTTCAGGTATACCATCAATCCTTTAACTGTTGGTTTTACTGGTTGCTACCTGATATCTTCTAATTATTGTGTCGGGTTCCTAGGAGATACTCGCAGCTCTATTCCCAAGATGTCAATGTCTGACATGTGGAACTTGCTGCGAACCAAGAAGAGGAAGGTTAATGCTTCTATTGACATGTTTTCTAATGATCCTCCTTCTGTATCTGTGTCGTCCTAGGCCACTGAGGCTAATATTGCTATTCTAGGTGTCCCTTCTGTCACAAAGAATTATCCTGTTGCCGAATCCATTCATGCAGAAGAGACAATACCTATACTTGTCGACGACTCTTACCCTTCTCCTCCCTCTTCTAAGGACTTCATAGCTTCATGAGCTGCCACTGGGATCTCCCATCATCAACTAATACTTTCGATGAGCTTCATGGGTGAGGATCAGGACATCAACAATCTCCATCCTACCGTTGACTAGTCGCTTCTTCCCTTGACGATTGTCCTTCGCAAAAGGATGCCTGCCATAGAGTTGGCCAACTATTCTCTTTTCCATAGCTTACGACGTAAGTCATCACTCTCGTTTTTTTTCTATCCTAGTGAAGATATACCTTATTTCTTGACTATAATTTTCTTTGTCAGGACACGATGGTTCTTTAACTTCACCTGACTAAGTTGGAGGAGTGCTTAGTGGGTCATGAAAAGTTGGTTGAGACAAAAAAAAAGTTGAGGGAAGAGTCAGATGAACATATTGCCTACCTTGAGGGATAGTTGAAGAAGTATTTAGAGGATTTGAAGGAAGCAGAGAAGCGTCTTGATTGACAAGCTACTGATCACACTAGCCAACTGTCTGGCCTGAATTGCTTGTTGAAGTTAGAAGAAAAAGCCAAGGCAGCAGCCCAAAGTGATCTTGTTGTAAAGGAGGCTAAACTAGTGCATGTCAAGAAAGATGCAGCTGATCTCTTGACATCGGTTGAGGGGCTTAAAGAAGAAGTGATGTCCCTTCGCAATCAACTGGCTGAAACTGCCATTAGTCTTGAGGGCTAGTTGATGAAGAAGCTATTGGCCGGGAAGCTTTCAACCGTGGAGGCGCAGGCAACGCTAGATAGGTTCGTTGATGCTGGAGGGGACCTTGATGACTTGGAGTCTAAGGAAGCTATTGATGGAGGTGATCAGCTTAACACAACTACTTCTGAAGCGCAGAAGGATGGGACCTTGGAAGTACTGATTGATTAAGATGCAGCTACCCCAGTTGTTTAGATTTTATTATTTGTTATTCCTTTTTAGGAATAACAAATAATCAAGTAAGTAGGGGTGGTCGTTGGTTTCCCAATGCCCCTCCGGTGCCTAAATTAATATTCATTCTTTGATAATAATCAAGTAAAGAATGAAAAGGAAAAAAGGAAAAAACTTAGCATATTCAAAAGTGATAAGATTTCAAGTGAATGGCATTCCAACTCCTTGGAACACCTTGTCCTGTAGCCCTTGTCAAGCAATAAGCCCCCTTGCCTATAACTTCCTCTATTTGGTAGGGGTCTTCCCATGTAGGGCCTAACTTGCCATTAGAAGGGTTTTTGGTGTTTAAAACCACTTTTCGCAAGACCTAATCTCCTTCTTTAAAAGATTATGCCTTCATATTTTTGTTGAAACTTCATGCCACTACTTGTTGTTGGGAAGCCATTCTTATAAGCACTGCTTCACGAGTTTCTTTAATGGTTTCCAATTTACAAGACAACTATTCTTTATTTGAATCACCAGTCGTGAGGCCATACCTAACTTTTGGAATTTGTACTTCAGCTGGGATAACGGCTTCGCATCCATACACTAATGAGAAGGGTGTTTGTTCAGTGGCTTCTCTTGGTGTTGTTCTGTTTGCCCATATTATCTCTGAAAGCTTTCTGCCCCTTTTCCTTTCACATGTTCCAATCTTTTCTTGATGCTAGATTTAGCCTGCCCATTTTCTTGTGGATACACTAGCATTGAAAACTTTAAACTTATGTTCCAGTTCTCGCAAAACTTCTTGGTCTTGTGACTAATAAAATGAGACCCGTTGTCGCATTCGATTTCTGAGGGAATTCCAAATCTACATATGATATTGGAAGATAAGAATGATATAAATTCCTTGTCTCTCACATGTTTGAATGCTACGGCTTCAATCTACTTAGAGAAATAATTAGTTAACACCAACATGAAGACTTTCTGTCTAGGCGCCATGAGTAACTTGCCGACAATATCCATTGCCCATTTCATAAATGGTTGTTGTATCACTTAATGTTTTGGTGATGACATTGGAAACACATTTAATATATTTGTTGTTCTAAGTTGTGTGAAGGCCTAAAGACAAGTTATAGAGTAGGAGCACGGGTGTCCAAGAGGAAATCACACTTAGTCACGTAAATGTCAAGCATAACAAAATTTATGAAGAAAAGAAAATCTCAAATCAAGTTGTAATTGGAACTTAGAGGTCAAAGTTCCAATTGTTGTTGGGCCCAGTTCCAGTTGTAGCAGTGTTGAGTTCCTAAGTGGGAATTTTCTTTGAAGCTTATGAGTGGAAGTGTTTGTGCTACCTTAGAATGAGTTTTCTTTAGGCATTGTATAGGTACAAAGTGGGTCTACATGGTTGATACAATTGAGGCATAAAAATAATAAAAAGGCAACTGATTATTAAGTAATAGTCACTTATGTGTTTTGGTTGAAAATTGATTTACTGATATAAGCCACTGGATAAAATGGATTGTCTAATGATTTTACTTTCGACAGAAAATCTCTTTTAATATCTGCTTTTACAGTAAAACTAAATGTTCCTAAATTAACGGCTTGATTTTTATCTTCCCACGGAAAATCTTTAGTACAAGCATGCCTTTGAAAAAGAGTTTTACAGCAAAAGCTTTGACATTGATTGATGGTACACATAAACTGTACAAAGTTGCAATGGGTACTTGAGTATTATGTACTAGACTACCTGAAGCTTCTCTAGTACAACAAGCAAATGCCATAAACACTTACCAAGAACTTCAAAGTTTTCTCTAAGAAACAAACTTTCAAGACAATTGTTCTTCTAACTTATGCTAAGGCCTTGTATCAACGTGTAATCCTCTTTGTACACTATCTTGCGCTGTAATCTTCAAGAGTTTAGTACTGAGTTGTACTAAGAGGAAATGTTAGAGTGTTTTTGTAAGGACTTTAAGTTAAGTCTAGGGAATGAAGAGAGAATATAGGAAGAAGGCAGTGAGTGCCAAGAGCGTAGTGTTATGAGTGGAACAAGAGTAGAGAGAAGAGATTGTGAGTTCCTGATAGAGTGTATTAGGACTTTCCCTTTAGTGGAAGAGTTGCAAAATCTAGGAGAAGGGTCGTGGTTTTCCTATGGAATGGGCACAATTGTTTCCATACTAAAAAATCTCTGATTTCCTTTTGGCGTGTTCCTTTCACTTTATGTGTTCTAGCTTTTAATTTCCGCATATAAGTCCCTAAATTTTTCTTTCCATTGAACCCTTCTTCTTATAAGTACTCATCCAAAAAACAATTTGTATTGGAGTGGGTTCACACAAATTCAAGTAACCTTGAAGACCCAAGTTTCTATCAAGGATGAATACCTACGAGAAACTTGAAGAAGGGTACTCTACACAACGCCCTCCCATATTCAACGGTAAGTTCTATACATACTGGAAAAACTGCATGGAAATATTCATCAAAGTCGAAAATTATCAAGTATGGCGCGTGATCGAGGTAGGTGATTATGAGGTAATCACAACAAACGTCAATAATGAGGTAGTTCCTAAATCCATTTTTTAATATGACAAAGAAGACTGAAAAAATGAAAATACATGCAAGGGCTATAAAATTGCTTCACCGTGGCTTAAATTAGGTCCCATGAACATAATAGAATTATGGGTTGTAAAACCACTAAACAAATATGGGATCTCTTGCAAATTACACATGAAGGAACAACTAAAGTTAAGCGTTCCAAAATAGACTTCTTAATGTCCAAATATGAAAGATTTGAAATGCTTCCCAAAGAAACCATTCAAGATATATTTACTCATTTCACTAACATAATAAATGAATTAGTTTCTCTTGGTAGAAATATTCCTACAGATGAACAGGTGCGAAAAATTTTAAGAAGTCTCCCTCAAGATGAACGTTGGAGAACTAAGGTCACTACCTTGCAAGAAACCAAGGACTTCACCAAATTCAACATGGAACAGCTTGTTGGGTCACTTATGACTCATAAGCTCCACTTAGGAACTTGCTTTGAAACCTAATGAAGAATCAGATTTGAAATCTGATGATGATAAGGAAGCTTTGCTTGTAAGGAGATTCAGAAAAATGTACAAAAATATCATAACCAGTGATCAAAAGAATCGAAACTTTGGAAAAAGAAACAGGACTTCCAAAGCTGACTCGGGCTGTCACAAGTGTGATAGTTTGGAATACTTCATCAGGGTATAAGAAAAGGAAAGGAACAAGTCAAAGAAAAACCCAACAAAAACTCGTACTCAAAATCGAATTCTAAAAAATCTATGATTGTAGCATGGAGAGATTGGGACACATGAAAAGAGGAACAACCAGAGGAAGAGTGTGGAAACTTATATTTAATGGCGACTCACGATGAGGTAAGTTACAACTCCTTTATCTCCATATCAAAAAATGAGCTTGTTTGTTTGGTTAAAGAAATGATGGATGATTACAAGTTCTTAAGCATAAAAAAGGCCCAAAGTGACAAAGATGTGAACACTTACAAAGACCACATATCTTACATACCTAACACTAGAGCAAATATACAAGAATGCCTTTTTAAACTTTTAGATAGGAACGTGTCTTTAAAAGAAGATTGTGAAAGACTTAAGAATGAAAATGTATTGCCAAATGTTGAGTTAGCACAGTACCAAATTTTTCACGTTAATATCACTACTAAAAACAATTGGAGTTCCAATGAACAACTTTAAAAAAAATTTTGAAAAATGAAAATTGGCTTAGAAGTTGCCAGGAGATCAAATGAGATTCTAGAAAAGGAACTTGAGATGTTTAGAAAAGCTAATAGTGTAAAGTTTATAGAAGTTCCAAAATGGATAGAAAATACCCAAACTAAAAGAATAGAAGATTTAGGATTCTCTTACAAAATAACAAAGGTTATAAAGAACAAATACGTGGATCTACCAAGTAGCAAAATATGTACATTTTGTGGTCATATAGTGATACAGGGCATCTGTTTGGAACTTGTGTTAAAAAGGAACATTGTGTTAATAAGAATATTATGCATAATTCTTTGAAAGAGTCTAGAGTCTGTGACGATACAAAGGAACCCAAGGCAGACTGGTGAGGGGGAATAACTCGTGGTACCTCGACAGCTGGTGTTCCAAACACATGACTGGAGATAAGTCCAGGTTTCTCTCACTAGTGGCATACAATGGAGGAACTGTGACCTTTGGAGACAACGAAAAGTATTAGAGTTTAGTTTCCATTCCATTGATAATGTGTTTTTAGTCGAGGCTTGATGCACAACTTACTAAACATATCATCAAAACTAATAATGGGGAAGTTATTATGGAAGAAACTCGGAAAGGGAACATGTATATCGTGAACCTTGATAAGATTATCAAGAACAATGTAACTTGCTTAAGTGTCATAGAATATGACCCACTACTTTGGCATAGACATTTCAGATATGCTAGTCTTTCATTTCTTAATAAACTTAAAACAAAGGAACTAGTTGTGGGCTTGCCTTGAATAAAGTTCCAAATGAACAAGGTGTGTGATGCATGCATTAAAAGAAAGCATGTCAGAAGTTCCTTTAAGTCTAAAACCATTGTGAGCACAATAAAACCATTGGAACTCATCCATATGGATTTGTGTGGTCCAAAGCGCATCCAAAGTAGAAGTGGAAAATGCTATGTACTTATTATTGATGACTTTTCATGTTTTACTTGGGTTATCTTTTTTAGCAGCAAAGATGAAACATTTGATCAGTTTGTGGTATGGGTTAACAAATCTCAAAAGTCTTTAGGAACTCAAATTTTTCACATAAGAACTAACCATGGAACCGAATTTCAAAACCTCAAATTTTATGATTTTTACAGGGAACACGATATTTGTCATAACTTTTCTGCCCCACGAACACCATAACAAAATGGGATGGTTGAAAAAAAATAGAATGCTTAAAGACATGGCAAGGATAATGTTTATCACTAGCAATCTACCTTGGAACTTTTGGGCAGAAGTAGTTAACACAACTTGTTATGTTATAAATAGAGTTATGATTAGACCCATGATGAACAAAACTCCTTATGAACTTTTAAAAGGCAGAAAACCTAATATATCATACTTTGGAGCATTTGGGTGTAAATGCTTTTTTCACAACAATGATAAAAGGAACTTAGGTAAATTTGAAAAAAGGAGTATTGAAGCCTTATTTCTTGGTTATGCCCCTAATAGTAAAACTTATAGAGTGTATAACAAAAGAACAATGTGCGTCGATGAATTTATACATATTATTTTTTATGAATCTTCAACACTAACCCCTGTATAAAAACAAGATAACTTTGAAATTAGGATAGTTATCCATAAATCCAAATGAAGAAGAAACACCTTGCAAGAATCATCTACTAAATAAGGAAGAAGAAAAAGTTCCAAAAAATCAAGAGAAGGATGAAGTTCTAGTCAACAACGAGGAACAAGGAAATTTATAATCTGAAGTTCCTGTCATTGAAGTTGCACCATAAGTTCCAATTGGAAGTTTACAGTCTAAGCCTTGGAAGCACCAGAGTTCACACCCTTTGGAACTCATAATAAGTGACCTTGGCAAATGAACTAAGACAAGGTCCTAGCTTAGGATCTTTTATGCATATCATGCGTTCCTTTCAACATTAGAATCTCACAATCACTTTGAAGCATTAAAAGATGCAGACTAGAATGTAGCCATATAGTAAGAACTCAATGAGTTCGGAAGGAACAAGGTATGACATCTTGAACCCAAACCTTTACTTCAAAAAGTGATTGGTCTTAAGTGTGTGTTTAGGAACAAGATGGGCGAGTTCGGAACTGTTATTAGGAACAAAGCATGCTCAGTTGTAAAAGGTTATAACCAGCAAGAAGGTATAGACTTTGAAGAAACTTTTTCACCTATCTCTAGATTATTAGAAGCTATTAGAATATTAATTGCTTTTGCCATATTTATGAATTTCAAGTTATATCAAATGGATGTGAAGTGTGTCTTTATAAATGGATTTTTAAATGAAGATGTTTTTGTGGAACAACCTCCTGGTTTTGAAAATCATAACTTTTCAAAACCATGTTTATAAGATTGATAAAGCTCTTTATGGGCTAAAGCAAGCACCTAGAGCATGGTATGAAAGGTTGTCAAAGTTTCTTTTGCAAAATTATTTTAAACGCAGTAAAATATAAAAAAAAAACTCTTTTTTAAAATTAAAAGGAATTCATCTCTTATTTGTACAAGTTTATGTTGATGATATTATTTTTGGTGCTACTAATGGATCTTTGTGTAAATACTTTGTGAATCTTAAGGAAAGTGAGTTTGAAATGAGCATGATGGGAGAATTAATGTCTTTCTTGGCTTACAAATTAAGCAAACTAAGAAAGGAACCTTGATCAACCAACGAAAATACGTAAAGGATCTTTTGAAGAAATATGAGCTAGAAATAGTGAATGTGAATCATACTCCCATGGGAACTGCTACAAGATTAGATGAAGATCCCAAAGGAAAATATGTTGATCAAATAAAGTATAGAGGGATGATTGGTTCTCTACTTTATCTAACTATTAGTAGACTTACCATTTCTTTTAGTGTTGGTCTTTGTGCTAGGTTCCAATAAAGTCCAAAAGAATCTCACCTGATTGTAGTGAAAAGAATACTTAGGTATCTCAAAGGAACATATGATCCATGCTTATATTATCATAGAAGCGAAATATTTGATCTAAGAGGGTATGCTGATGCGGACTATGCAGGTGATTTGGTAAATTGTAAGAGCACTTAAGTTATGACCCAATTCTTTGGTCCTTGTTTAGTTTCTTAGAGTTTCAAGAAGCAAAACACTGTTGCACTATCCAAAATCTAAGGGGAATATGTAGCTTTAGCAGCTTGTTGCTCCCAAATCTTATGGATAAACCAAAAGTTAAGAAACTTTGGTATTATTTTTTATTGTGTCCCTATCTTTTGTGATAATACAAGTTCCTTATGAATTTCCAAAGATCTTGTGTATTATTTCAGGGTTAAGCATATCCATATTAGACATAATTTTTTAAAGGATAATGTGGAAAAAGGTTTTGTGCAGCTAAAATTCTATCAAACTGAAAATCAAATTGCTGATATTTTGACAAAGCCTTTGAATAAGGAAAGACATGAAAAGTTGAGATTGGAAATCGGCATGATGTGTATCCATTGAGTGCACTTGATGTCCCCACCCCCCCACCCCCCCTAAGGTAACATGTGTATGACAAATGTGCAGTAAACCAAAAACAAACTTTTATGCGTAAGCATAATTTGGGTCTTACCATGAAAAGTACATTCATGCATTGTTCCTATTGGAATGTGTTCATACACTAGGTAGTTAATATTTATCAAGCATGTTTCCTTGTTCTAGTTCATGGAAATGTGGTTAAGAAAATCTCTCTGGCTGTTGTTTATTAAATTTACCTCTAGATATTTTTGCTGTACTTTTTTATGCACTATTTTTTATTGTACTTGACTACTTATTATAATTATTTTTGCTTAAAAGTTCATCCACTTACTTCTACTATATAACCTATATCTAGTATATACAGTAACCTTCATTGTATTCTTATTAAAGTGACCAACATAAGAATAAAGCATTTGTTTTTATTTCTCTTTCTACCTCCATAAATGTACTTACCCACCTCACTTATTCCCATTAAAATCCTTCTTTCTCACCTATAACCTTGCTTCCATTCTCACATTTAAACCCAAAATCATCCTCCCAAAACCCTATAAATTTCTATCTTTCTCTCTCTCAAACCTTGAAATTCAAACCCAAATATCTCCATTCTCTCACCAAAATCATCCATGGTAAAAACTAGTCTCAACACTACCATCCCTCATCGTTGCTGTGAACCCCCCAAACCTAGCTCCTCCAACCCACTTCTAGCCATACCTCTTCAAATCATCCACCCGCTGAATAAACCCTCACCACCTTTCAAAGCCCAACCCAAAGGAAGCTACACCACCTCCTTTGAATCCACCGAAAAAACCAAAAATCGAAGCATATGCAAAGGCTCAAGAGGAAGATTCTGATACTACTCATGATTTGGAGAACAAGGCAAAGCATTTGGCTTCAAGCTTCACCATAAATCTTCAACGGTGCAATGATTGTAAGTACTCCGAATTACTTAACCTTTTAGAATTTAAATATTGGGTTAAATAGTGGACTGTTGATGCTTGTGAACCCTTGTATCCCAAAGCCATGAATGAGTTTATTGAGAAATTTGAATGTGTGAAAGGGGTGTGTAGTAGTGTATTGAATGGTGTAAAACTGTCCTTTGATGCAAATTATTTGGGTAAGTTGTTTGAGGTATCAAATTGAGTCTTTGATGTGTACCTTAAGCATAAATGAACTGTGAACATTGGTGATGTGTCAATCGAAACTATTGTGACTTTTGTTGGTGGAAGTGCTAAAGGTTTGACTACTACCAAAATGGGATATTCTTTCCCTTGGTGAAAGTATTCTTTAATCTAGTTAGGAGAGGGATAGATCCTAGAACCTAAAAGAGAAATGAAGAAAACTTAAATGAATTTGATTTTGATATATTGTTTAGCAAATAAAAATAAGATTAACTTCCCTTCATTGATGATACAATATTTGGATTACTGTATTCCTAAGTGGATCATGGGTTATGGTTCTTTATTGATAGCAGTGTTTAAAATCTTTGAAGTAGACCTAAGTAAGTATGTTTTGATTCCATTGAAATCGGATCATCTCTTACAAAAGTCTTCTATGATTAGTTGGAAGCTCAAAGTTGTGAAGTGTGTGACTTACTTTTTGCATGATGAGGTGACGGAATCTGATGAGGATGTAGGAGTAGATGTTGATAAGGAAAAGATAGTTGACGCTTTAGGTGATGGTGTAGTAGAGCATGAAACCGAAGAGGAAACGGAAGAAGAGACTTAGTTGAATAAAAAAGAAAAGAAAAAAGAACGCTGGTGAAAGGCAAAACTCTTCTAGGCAAAAGAAAAAGCATGAGAGTTGCTACTAGGGCTCTTTCTAAGCCATCAAAAGTGTTTTACATTGATATGACTAATGAGGAGGTAGAAGAGACCATTTTAGTGCAACCTCAACAAGCTGAGGGTGAAATAGGTGTAGATATGGAAGAGAAGAATACTAAAGCAGGGGAAGGAGATGCCATTTCTATAGAGAAACCAAAGGAGATGATGTCGTCTTGGAAAAACCAGAAGGAATTAACAAAACTATATATGAAAGAGGAGAACATAATAGAAAAAGGAACTCAAGAAAAGGTGATGCATGATGAAGGAAATCTAAATGAATAAAAGTATAAAGTGGCAAAAAAAATTTTCAATCCACCAAGGGTGAAGCGCATAATTAAGAAATTCATAATAAAGAAGACTTAAGGAACATCCACTACCAGTGGAGACTGAAGTTCCTACCATCTTAGTCACTCCCACTTCTAAAGTTCTAAGCTCCCAAAATTCTTTATCCTCTCACCAAAATCATCCATCGTAAAAATGAGCCTCAACACCACCCTCCCTCATCGCCATTGTGATCACCCAAGCCCAATTCCTCTAACCCATTCCAGCCATACCACTCCAAATCCATCCACCCACCGAACAAACCCTCACCACCAAAATTGTGATTCAGACTCCTAACTTAAAGGAAGCTACGCCACCTCCTCCAAACCCACCTAAAAACTAAAAATTGAGACATGTGCAAAGGCTCTGGGGGGAGATTCAGATACCGCTCATAAATTGGAGAATAAGGCAAAGTGTTTGGTTATGAGCTTTGCTATAAATTTTTAATGGTGCAATGATTGTAAGTACTTCAAACTTCTTATCATATTAGAGTTTTAAGATTGGATTGAATTATGGACTATTGATGCTTATGAACCCTTGTATCCCAATGCCATGAATGAATTTATTAAGAACTTTGAATGTGTGAAAGGAGTGTGTAGTAATGAAGTGAATGGTGTAAGATTGTCCTTTGATGCAAATTATTTGGGTAAGTCATTTGAGGTATCAAATTGGGGTTTTGATGTGTACCTTAAGAATAAGTCAACCGTGAACATAAATGATGTCTTAACCAGGACAACTGAGGGGTTTGTTGGTGGAAATTCTAAGGGTTCGACTACTACCAAAATGGGGCTATTTTTTCCCTTAGTCAAAGTAATGTTCAATCTAGTTAGGAGAGGGATAGTTCCTAGAACCCAAAAGAGGAATGAAGCAAACTTTATGGATTCATTTTTTATATATTGCTTGGCAAATAAGACTAAGATCAACTTCCCTTCATTGATGACACAACATTTAGATCATTGTATTACAAAGTGGATTATGGGGTATGGTTCTTTGGTGACATTAGTGTTTAAAAGATTTAAAGTAAACCTAAGTAAGTATGGTTCGATTCCCTTGAATTCAGGTAAACTCTTATAAGGGTCTTCTATGATTAGTTGGAAGCTAAAAGTTTTGAAGGGTGTAACTTATTTTGTGCACAATGATGTGATGAAATCAGATAAGGATATAGGCATAGATGTTGAAAAGGATAAGGTAGATGATGCTTTAGGTAATGGTGTAGAAGAAACCGAGGAAGGTGTTGGTGAGCATGAAACCAAAGAAGAAAAAGAAGAAGAGAGCATGGTTGAACCGAAAGGAATGCTAAAAGAAAGCTGGTGATAGGTAAAACTCTTCCAAGAAAGAGAAGAAGCATGAGAGTTGCTACTAAGGCTCTCTCTAAGCCATTAAAAGTGGTTTACATTGATATGACTGATGAGGAGGCAGAGGAGACCATCTTAGTACAACCTCAACAAGCTAAAGGCAAAAAGGATGTAAAAGAGGAAAAGAGAATTACTGAAATAGGGGAAGGAGATGACATTGCTGTGGAGAAACCAGAAGGAGATAATGTTGTTGTAAAGGAACCATAAGGAATTTGAAAAATTATGGAAGAGGAGAATATGGTAGAAAAAAGAAATCAAGAAGAGGTGATGAATAATGAAGAAAGGAAGGAAGTGGCAGAACCTATCTTTAATCCACCTAGGGTGGAGGAACTAGAAGGAGATAATGTTGCTATAAAGGAACTAGAAGGAATTAGAAAAACTATGGAAGAGGAGAATATGGTAGAAAAAAGAACTCAAGAAGAGGTGATGAATAATGAAGAAAATATGAATGAAGAAAGGAAGAAAGTGGTATAACTTATCTTTAATCCACCTAGGATGAAGCGTATTATTAGGAAATTTGGAGTAGAGAAGAATGTTCTTAAATTGGAACAACCACTGCCAATAGAGCCTAAAGTTCGTACCATTTTAGTCACTCCCACGTCTCAAGTTCCAAGCTCCCAGAAAGCGCGTCTTGGTTTTGCTTCCTTAAGTAGCCCAACTATGACTATTTTGGACCATAGGATGGGTGAAATGTCTGATGTAATGCCTTTTGTTTTGCTGGGTATTGAGAATCTAAATGTAAGGTTTAATTAGCTTCAAGCCCCAATTGGAGCACTTGCAATCATAGTGAACAACATGGGCATCAAAGTTAGCCATATGGAAGACACAGTGTGTGATCTCACAAATGCTACCTCCTCTGATCATAAAACTATGCTTCAAAAGCTTGAGGAGATTATGGTCAAATTTGTTGATGTTGAGACCAAGACTGATTCTAACCAAGCCTAAAACCCCTTGCCTCTTTTAAGACATTTTGTTTATGCCTTATTTTGTTGTTTGGAACTTTCTCTTAGAAATTTTTCTTTTAGAACTCATTGTTGGACTTATCTTTTGTTTTATGTTTTCTTTTTCATTAAACTATGATGGATGCACTATGCTTTTGTGCTTAATCTACTCATGAATTTGTTTGATGTATATTAATGTGTTTGTGTATTTGCATTTGTCTTGTTTGGAACTTTGATTGGCATTATACACCTATTGATATCATTTCTTAATGAGATAATGTCTATGGTTTATTGCTCTTGTCTTTTTTATGATGCCAAAGAGGGCGAAAGATAGTGCAAACTTTGGAGAAGCAAAATGCCAGTTACAAAATCTTCCTACAAGTCAATTCCTAAGGTAGTCCACTTATTCTTTTAACCAAGCATGTTCTTTTCATTTAAGCATATTTTTTTAGTTCTTATTCTTAATTTTATCTATGTTGTAAATTTTTTTTAACTCTCGTTTTATTTTAATCTTCTAACATTTTCATTTTAGTTACGTTACATCTTGCTTGAACTTCACATTTCTTTGTTTAAGTTCGCAAGTTTTGTAATTACCAAAAAGGGGGAAAATTGTAATATCACTATGTTTCGGTGATGACATTACAAACACGTTTGATATATTTGTTGTTCTATGTTGTGTGAAGGCCTAAAGAGAAGTTCTAGAGTAGGAGCAAGGGTGTCCAAGAGGAAATCACACTTAGCCACAAAAATGTCAAGCATAACAAAACTTATAAAGCAAAGAAAATCTCTAATCAAGTTGTCATTGGAACTTAGAGGTCAAAGTTCCAATCGCTAATTGATGTGCTCGTTCTAGAGCACGTTTACAACCCCATTTTAGTGTCGATTCTCGCTATTTTTTATTGGTTTTATTGCACATTACATATACGGTTTTACCTTGATCTTGTCCTCGAGCTGTTTTTAGGTTATTTCAGATACTTTTGATGATTTCAAGGTAAAACGAGATGTGTTTGAGGCTTTGACACTCTTACCAAGAGTTTAGATGCGTATCGTAGCTTGGGCATACGTCCCAAGTCACTCTCGAAGATTCCACAAACTCTAGAAGCCATTAGACACTTCAAAGGAGCTGTTCAGCAAGGTTCAGGTTCTGATTCGACCGAATTTGACATCCATTCGGTCGAATGGAAGACAGGGATTCAAGCACATGACTCAAGCTCTTGGGAATAGCCAAATGAACTCTCATTCGGCTGAATCAAGGCCCATTTGGCCAAATGGTTGCACTCATTCGGCCGAATGGCGGACAGGGTGAAAAAACTTCAAGTTTCTGATATAGGCGAATGAGGCAATCATTCGACCGAATGGTATCTCATTCGACCGAATACCCCTTCCATTCGGCCAAATGGAGCCTATTTCCGACTTTCTTGGTTCTTTCTTAGGCCGGCGCTCGAGGGTTTTTCCTAGGGTTTTACCCCTTATGTCCCTAGGGTATAAATACCCTCTTGCTCTGTAAATAACCCTCATGCCTACTTTGAGAGATTTTATGCCTCAACCTAGAACATCACTTTAATGCTTTTCATTTCATTCATGCATTATTTTAGATTTACAGCTTTCGTTGTTCTCGTTTTCAAGCTTTGTATTTCGGATTCGGATTCTCTTTCGTTCACGCTATTTCATTTATGCAAGGTATTGATTCTTTTCTGTTTTATTTCGTTTAATGCTTTCAAGTATTGTTTTTCTGAATTTCATTCCTCTTGCTATTATCGTTGCTTCATTTACAGTTTTGATGGAATAGTTATCAGTTTTGTTATAGGTCTTCGTTTTTCGTTCTCTTGTTCATTACATTCAATTCGTTCGTCCTTTCAATCATGTTCTTTTTCATTGTTTATGCCCTAGTCTTTATTACTATGTGTGAGTAGTTTTCTTAGGGGTTTGGTTGGTAAAACCCTAGGTTGGCTCGTTCTTCATGCGTAGAGTTAGGATTTGAGATTGTTGATGATTGATTGATTGATATTCAATGCGAATCTTGTCCTGCCACTCCTTTGGAGACATAGGGCGATTATAGGTTGTTCATGTGGTTTATAGGGTCACAAACTTCCTCTCGTCATCTTGAGTGTCATGATTTATTGTTGACTGATTTCTCCTAATTTAGCGTATTAATAGTTCAATTATCCTTCCTAGGGTGGAACTGATCTATCCCCGTTTTCCTTTCATATCATATCATCATTTTAATTCTTGCTTTACTTTTCTGTCATTAGATTCGTTCATTCAAATCCCAAATAAACCCTTTGCATCAAGTCTAGAAACTATCACCCCTTGTCCTTGTGGTTCGATCCCCGACTTACCATTACACTAGTTGTAGTAGTATTAGGGTGTTTACAAATATTGTTTGTATAACTAATCTTTTAGTAAAACGACCTAAAAGAACGGTTATCACTAATGGCTGAGTTCCAATAGTAGTGGTGTTGAGTTCTTGAGTGGGAATTCTCTTTGAAGCTTCTGAGTGGAAGTGTTTGTGCTACCTTAGAATGAGTTTTCTTTAGGCTTTGTGTAAGTACAAAGTGAGTCTACATGGTTGATAAAATTAAAGAATAGAAATAATAAAAAAGGCAACCAGTTATTAACAGTCCCTTAGGTGTTTTGGTTGAAAATTGATTTACTAATATAAGCCATTGAATAAAAGGGATTTTCTAATAAGTTTACTTTGGGTAGAAAATCTCTTCTAATATCCGCTTTACAGTAAAATTTAATCTTCCTAAATTGACGGCTTGCTTTTTTATCTTCCCACAAAAAATGTTTAGTACAAGCATGCCTCTGAAAAAGAGTTTTGTCGCAAGAGCTTTGACATTCATTGATGGTACACGTAAACTATACAAAGTTGCAATGGGTACTTGAGTATTGTGTACTAGACTACCTGAAGCTTCTCCAGTACAGCAACCTAATGCCATAAACTAATATAAAAGAATTTACTAAACACTTAAGTGAGTAACACTACCCAAGCACTTCAAAGTTTTCTTTAAGAAACAAACTTTCAAGTCAGTTATTCTTAAAACTTATGATAAGGCCTTGTATCAACGTGTAATCCTCTTTGTACACTATCTTGAGTTATAATCTTCAAGAGTTTAGTACTGAGTTGTACTAAGGGGAAGGGTTAGAGTGTTTTTATAAGGACTGTGAGTTAAGTCCAGGGAAGGAATAGAGAAAAGAGGAAGAAGGCAGTGAATGCCAAGGAGCATAGTATTTTGAGTGGAACTTGAGTAGAGAGAAGAGTGGGTGTGTTCCTAATAGATAGGACTTGCCCTTTAGTGGAAAAGTTTCTAAATCCCGGGCATGGTTTTCCTTTGGGATGGGCACAAAGGTTTTCATGCTAACAAATCTCTAAGTTCCTTTTGGTATATTCCTTTCACTTTTTGTATTCTAGTTTTTAATTTCTGCAAATAAGTCCCTAAATTTTAGTTTCAATTCAACCCCCCTTCTTGTAAGTCCTCATCCAAACAACAATGGTCAAGGTGACAGTTGAGAGTGCAAGAATTCTGGAGGTTTGTGTGTGGCGCCTGCTTATCATTGATAACTATCACATTTGGCTATGCCTATCGCTTACATGGTTACCACATTCGCCATCGTGTAGGTCCCTTAGAACTTGTTATTGTTGATCAGTTTCTAAACATCTTAGATATGGACCTGCAATAGACTTTGAACAGTACATTATTAATTAAAAGGAAATGAGATGCTCTGAAACGTACCTTTATTTCCTCCAACTTATCGCTTGTTGCTTTTATTCCCTTTAGAAAGTCAACAATGGGCGTTATCCAACTGCCTTGTGCAACCGTTGTGTATATTGCTTGAACATCATGTATTTCTTCTTTATTAATGGATGGCTCTTGCAAGTGAATGATTGGTATATGTTTGTAAGATGATACCCCTAGTGCTGACCCAATTTTGGCCAATGCGTCTACTTGCATGTTTTGGTCCCTTGGGATTTGCCTGATAGTGAGCGAATGAAAATTTGAGACCTTTGCCTTTACTATTGCTAGGTATGCAGACATCTTGGAGTTTTTTTGTCGCAAACTCCTCGTTAATTTAGCTAACGACTAGTAAGGAATCGCTACATACATCCAATGTTTTTGCCCCTAAGTCATTGGCTAATGACAATCCTACTATCAAGACTTCATATTCGTCTTCATTATTTATAGCTTTAAAATCACAGCAAATATCTTGTATAATCATGTCCCCTTGTGGCGATTTCAAGACAATTTCTAGACTAGTTTCTTGAATGTTTAACGACCCATTAATGAACAAAGTCCATTGTCCATTGTCTTCACATATAGCGACGTATTTTACTTCTTTGGTTGCTAAAGGCCCCAAGTCATGACTGAAATCTACCACAAAATCTTCTAACACTTGTGATTTTATAACAATTCTTGGGTGGTACTTGATGTTGAATCCACTTAACAACATTGACCAATTGCTCATCTGACCTGATAACTCTGGCTTACACATCACATTCTTAATAGGAAAGTTAGTCATGACGGTCACAATATGCATCTAAAAATATTGTCGTAACATTTTGCATGTGACAATTAAAGTTAAACTAACTTTTCAAGGTTAGAATACCTGGTCTCTATGTCAATTAGAGACTTACTAATGTAATAGGCTGGTAGTTGATGACTATGGTCTTTTCTTGTTAACACAATACTTAGTGAGTGCATGCTTACTACTAAGTTTAATTGTAAATCCTCTCCTTCCTTAGGTTTAGACAGTAGAGGAGGGGTCGTCAGGTATTGTTTCAATTATTAGAGGACTCTTTGTGCTTATTTGTCCATTCAAATCCCTTGTTTTTGCACAACATGTTATAGAATAAATGAAATCTATCTATTCACTTTCATATGAAGCGATTAAGTGCTGCTACTAGTCCTGTTAGTCTCTAGACATCCTTGAGAGTCCTCAGAGACTAGATGTTCAATATTTCCTTGACTAGTTTTGGACTAGCTTCGATCCCCTTTCGCGTCATGATGTACACTAAAAATTTTCTTACCAATACGCCAAAATAACACTTAGTAGGGTTAAGTTTAATACCATACTTTCTCAAGATTATAAAGGTCTGCCACAGGTTTTCTACGTGGTCGCTTGTGATCTAAGACTTCACTAGCATGTCATCTATGTAAAATTTCATCGTGTCACTTAGCAACTCTTTGAACATCTTGTTGACTAGCCGTTAATATGTCGCACATAAATTTTTTAGTCCAAATGGCATAACTTTACAATAATAAATACATTTTTTGTAATGAAAGTGGTCTTTTCTTGGTCATTTGGATGCATTAGAAGCTAATTGCATCCAGATTACGGATCCATGAAAGTCAACAACTCGTGTCTAGCTATCACGTGTACCATCGCGTCGATATGAGGGGCAAGAAAAGGATCCTTGGGCCAAGCTTTATTTAGGTCAGTGAAGTCGATACACACTCTCCATTTCCCATTATTCTTTTCGACGACTACTATGTTTGCTAGCTAATCTAGATACTTTACTTCTCGGATATTGCTAGTGTCTATGAGTGTTTGCACCTCTTTATTGGTGATCTGGATTTGTTTTGGAGCAAACTTTCTCCTTTTTTATTTGACGAGAGGATGCTTGGGGTCAACATTTATCATGTGGTAGATTACGTTTGGGTCTATTCTTATCATATCTTGGTGTTCCCACATGAAATAATTTGCATTGTTGTCATGTAAGAAAGCAATAATTTATTTTCTTAATTCACCAGTGAGAGATGCTCCTACCTTTATTGTCCGTTCTGGCTTATAAGCGATAATTATTGTTGGACCTTGTTGTAATTGCTATAAAGTTGACTTTGATGGCTTTCATTGAGTGGATCCATGGTCTTCCCATGATGACATGAAGGCAGACGGAGTGTCTACTATGTTGAATTTGACCTTCTTGTTTATTCCTTTCGTCTAGATGGGTAGCTCTATCTTACCAATCTTGTGCAATGACTCACTACTGAACCCTACTAAACGATTGATCTCTTGATGATCTCATCTTGGCCTAATCCCATCTCTTCAAGGGAACTTAGAAATAAGACGTTTGTTGAACTACCACCGTCAACAGGTACTCTTTTGAGCAAACAATTGCCTATCATGTGTGAGATCACCAGACCGTCATTGCATGGTGCTTCCTAATGTCTCCCAAGTCATTGTTGTCAAATGTGATGGGAAGGTTGCTGATGGGTCCTCCTGTTTCTTCATCTGGTAGATCTTCTATGGTCATCGTTATCTAGTGCGACACTTTCCTTGATGCTAAATATGTCAACCCACTAATGTCTTAACCACCCATTATTACATTGACTAATTTTGAATGTGTAGGTTTTGGTAGGGAGATAGGGGCTTTATCTAATCCCTTTACAACGAGAAGATCTTCCTTGGTCGCCAAAATCTCCTTTAAGTGTCCCTTCTTTAGCAAGAAAGCCACTTCTTTAGGTAAGGCTATGCAGTCCCTGAGTACGATGCCCGTGATCATGGTGAAATTCACACCACTAGGCTTTGTCTTTTTTAACATTTGGCTTGTTGCTTTTCCTTGGCCATCTAACAGTTGCCCCCAAATCTTGTAAGGCGATAAGAATTTCCATAATGTTAGTGTTAAATCCATGTTCTTTGAGATTGGGATAGTTACTTTTGCACACTACATTAACGTGTCCCCTTTTCTCGTATGGTTTTGGCATGTGGTCATTTCTCTTTGGGGTGAAGGCACACCTTTCATTATTGAACGTCAGATTTTTCTCCATATGGTTGGTTCTTAGGAGTCCTCTAGTATCCCTTTCGTCTTTCAATCTTACCTTCCCAAGTGTGTGATTTCTGACGTCTTCAAAGGTTGCATATGGGTACTTCGTGAGTTTTGTGTACAATTCTGAGTCCAAGATCAGCCCTCGTTTGAAAGCCTCAATTGTAGTCCTCGAGTCGCAGTGTTTGATGCTGTTTATTTCATTATTGAATCTTGTGAAGTAATCATGAACGGATTCACCTGGTTTTTGTATTATTTGATACAGGTCACTTGTCTGCTTCTCGAGTTGTTGACCTGTAGCAAAATATGCATAGAATTTGTTAACTAAACCATGGAAACTAGTAATAGAAAGGGTTTCAAACTTGTCATCTTGGATAAGGCTGGTCCTATAAGCATACTTCCAAATGATTTGCATATAAGAACGTGTCGGTACTCCTTTGGGCATCACATGTTGGTTATTCTTGCTTTATATGCCTTCATGTGTGTATATGGATCAGTCATCCCAACATACAAAGGTGTCCAGGCAGGGAACATGAGTCTCTTAAGCATGATAGCATAGTCAATTTCTGGGATGAATACGGATTCTCCATACCGGTCTTCCTTCTCAAGGTCTATCAGTGCTAGTACCCCAAGCGTCCTTTAGAGTATCTTTATAATTTGTGTGTTTTGTGCTTCAAGCATCTTCATTCTAGCTAAAGTTGGATCTGAATCCTAATCTTCCATGTTCACGTGGTCTTGATGTTGGATGGCTTCTTTCCATTGAGATTCCTAAGCGAGCATATCTCAGAGCTTCCTAACCGCTTGCATTATCTTGTTTCAACCAGTCACCTTCTACATGACATCTGTTGTAAGACACCATCCTTCTACACCCCTGAGGTGGCTGTGTCA
Organism: Dysphania ambrosioides; assembly: GCA_026401315.1. NCBI lineage: Eukaryota > Viridiplantae > Streptophyta > Magnoliopsida > Caryophyllales > Amaranthaceae > Dysphania > Dysphania ambrosioides. Next base: position 24,115,124 of record CM048670.1, read on the forward strand.
AGCTGCAAACCTCCGTTGGTAGCGTCTTCGGATTCCGAATCTGGCAAGTCACCTCCAGCATCAACAAACTTATCCAAGGTTACATGGGATTCTTCCTTGGAGAGCTTATCATCCAAGATCTTCTTCATTAGCTTACACTCCAAAGTAATGGATGTTTTAGCCAATTGATGACGGAGAGAGGTGACTTCTTCTTTGAGGTCGTCTACCGACACCATACATTCAGTAAGTTGACAATCACCTATTAAACAATCTCCTACATGATGGATCTTAATATTAGAAGAAAAACCCACTAATATGCGACATGTACGACATGGATCCTTAGCAGCTAGGACATGATCCTTGATAGCAGTTGACAAGTAACTAATATGCGACATGTACGACATGGATAGTGGGTAGACCGAGATAAAACAAACACTTGATTCACGTCCATAAGATCAGGGAGCATAAACTGAATGTAACCATCAAGTGTTGACCGATTCAAACAAAAACGAGATAGCGACAGAAACTGAAAGGTTGACTAATTCAAAAAATAAATTTTATCCCTAAGAAGCCGGAAGAAGGAATCTCAATGGGAAGCAACTTAGGATCGGCTTAAAAGAGTAAATAAGTCCAAGAGAAGAGGAAAAGGGGGAGAGAGTTCACTAAAGAAAAACACCTAGAAAGAGCTAGTCCACTGATTTATCACACGTCCTTATTTATTATATTCAATTTTAAGCTCTCTTTTTCATTTTGATATTGTAACACAAGTGGTAACATTACATAGTGAAACGGCAGCCTAATAAGCCCCCGCAATTTTTTCCATTTATTGGGTTTTATGCGTAACCAATCCTTTGTGTCTTATTTCTCTTCTTAACGTTTTAACGCTATATTTCATCTTACATGTAATTTAGCTAGTTGTTAAACGTCTCAGCCTTAACGAGTCACTAGGTGACAATTTTTTGGTAGAAACATTCTCGTCGATGAGACCTTTGTGACCTTCTGATCTTTTGATATAATGTTTAATCCTATATTCCTACCAAATGTGTTTTTGGGGTAAGGAGGGGCAAGTTCTTAGGGTAGCTTCTTGGTAAGTGAAAGAGGGATCAGTGCTAATCAAGGAAAGGTAAAGGTCATCTTAGAGCTGACTTAGCCACAGAATAGGAAGAAGACATCATGAACCTAAAAGGAAGAATAACAACTATAAACATATTCAATCACAAGTAAACGTATAAAGCATTACCATTTTTAGTTGTTAAGGGAGAACAAGAAATTTTAGTGAATTTCTAAACATCGTCCATATAAAATACGTATTTTGCACATAATATATGACCAAAATTCCTTCACATGTGATTCATGTATAAAAAATTATACAAAATTGTCCAAAATGGACGACTCAACTATAGAAGAATCATCCAAAATGGATGGTTCCTCCATGGTGAAACCGTCTAAAGTGGACGGTTATTCCATTGTTCATTTTTACAAAATTCAAATTTTTTATAAAATTCAGAAATAAAATAATTAGTATAAATAAATAAGAATATTTAATATTTATTTAAGAAAATAAAACTCCCTAATTCATGTTAATGTATTTTGTATTAATTGTAAGTATGAACAAGTTTAATTAATTAGTATGATTTAGCTAAAATTGGAAAAGTTTCACAAGTTCCGTTTAGAAGCCTTTTTGGCAAAGTTAGGAGTCCAAATCCTCCACATCGTAGATCTCAAAAAATACAAAGTTTATAAAAAATTTATGTCGTTCAGAACCCCGAAATTAAAAGTTACGTCCTCTCGAAGTTTATACAACATATCTCATAATCCGCAAATCAAACGATTTAGCGATTTTACAAGTGTGTCCATAAGTCTAAAATAAGGGGTTTAAAACAAACGATGGGCTTTGAGTTAGTCCCTTCCGTGAATGAAAGAGAGTGAAAGTAAGTGAAAGTGAGTGATAGTGAGTGTAAGTAAGTGAAAGTGAGTGATAGTGAGTGAAAGTAAGTGAAAGTGAGTTTAAGTAAGATAAATAAATGTCATATGAAATAAGAGCACATATGGTAAAAGACATACAAAATATGAGCGATAGGTAGAGATTTATGGGTGACATTTAGTAATGCCCAAATTTTAATGGGAGAAAGAAGAAAAGGAACAATTTTTCATGGTGAAGGAACTTCTTAAAGCTCTTCCTATAATAACACTACTAAAAAAGGGGACATCTTGTAACTGTGCATTTCAGCATATCTGAAAACAGTAGTCCTCTGAAATAAACCTATGATAGACAGTTGGTTTGATTTGAAACGAGAACTTGAGAAGGAAATCATGTCTAAGACCTATAAAGAAGATTGTTTTTATGACCTGTGTCATGGAGAACGAGCTAAGCAATTGTTAATAATTGAGAGCAAATAGTTTATTAAGAAGATTTTTCATAATGAATATTTGTCCATAGAGGTATATTTCGAGTAATTTTATTTTAAAAGATATGTAAAGGATATGACATTTGATATTTTTTTTTTGAAAAGAGAAAAAAATCACTCTTCCTTCTATTAACTTTGAAGATGTATGAGGTGAGGTCAATGGTAGTCCTTTTTAATAAGATAGGATATATTTAGTGTATCTTTGTTTGTGATTATATTATCTTTGTGATATATTATCTTTGTATTATCTTTGTGATATGATTAATTAGGAGTTTTCTATACATTGTACTATATATTTGGGGTTTTCCCTTAATAAAAGACAAAGCTATTTTCTCCTAATTCTCCAACTTAACATGTTATCAAGAGCCACCTAAGTTAGGGGTGCTTTTCGTTTTTGATCTTCTTCCCTATATTTTTCCTAGTTTTCATTTACAACAATGCGTGTTCTTGTTATTTTGGTATTCTCAGTGTTTTTTAAGGTGTTCGTTCCTTCGTTTCTTGTGTTCGTTCATCCATTTCTAGTGTTTTTGGTGGGCGTTCATTGTGTTTCTATTTTTTATTTTTTTCTCTGATTATGTATTTGTTGAGTCCCTTAGGTTTTGAGTGATGACAAACGATTACAGGAAACAGGTTACAATAAGCATTGCAAATAGTTGGCTGGAAACCAGCTGGAATTGAATACTGTTTTCCTAGACAAGTTATTACTTATTTATATTATTCATTTAACTAACTTGTCTATATGTAGGAAATGGTTGGATGCAAATTGTTCCATGTACTGGTGGGAAACCAGTAGGAACTGTTTCCTGGACTGCTATGCTGAAAAGTAGTCACATACTCTTTATTGTACATTAACTATGTTACATGTGCAGTAATTAAGTTTATTCCAAGACTTGGAGCATGGAGGCCTTTCGAAGACATTCGAAGAAAGATACATTGCTCATAATGAAAGTATTCAAGGAAGATTCAAGTCTTGAAGATTACATGAAGAAAAGAAGATTTGTACTTTAATGCTTAAATCATGTAATGTGCTCCGTAGTATGACTTGCATGTTTGGGTAAAATAAGTGCTTATAAGTGTATTGAGTCATATTATGAATTATGGTACAAAGCTGGAACAGAATTCATAACATACTCAATTCAGGGAACCAGGTTGAGGAACCAGGTTCACTGTACGAAATATCCGAGCTGCATGTTTTGAGAAAAATAAAAGATTTTGTAAAAATACTTTTTCAAAGAATTAATTTTATCCTAAGTAGCTGGAGATTAGATGAGAATATTATGGTTACTTAAAAACAAGGAGTATCTATCTTATTTGATTCTATCTTTATGAGTAAATCAAATAAGATAAATACTTTCCTAAAATCACGTTGTTGCTTGTTCATCAAGATTACGTGATTTAAGGAAACTAGGGTTTTTGTATCCAAGTATATAAACTCATCTAGTCTCTCATATTCAAATAAGTCTCTCTGGAAAAAAAAAGAGGAGTAAATTTTGAGAGCTATATACACTTAAGCACAAAAGCCTGTTCATCAAGTCATATACAAGAGCATTCTTAGAGCTTAAACAATTTCTCTTAATTAGCTTTTAGAAGTGAGATTAAAAGAGAATATTTGATTTTTTCAAAGCCTTCAACGGAGGGGTTGAAAGGCTGGGTTAGTGTTTGTGAGTTCAAACACAAGGGGCTTACTAGTTTAAGTCGAGCGCACATTCGGAGTAGAGTGTGGGGTATACTGGTTCCCGGAGTAGGGAAACAGTAGAGCGTATGTGTTCTTTATTTTTCGGAGTAGATTAATAGAAGAGCATATGGTAGGAGGACGTAGGCCATAGTTGGTTGAACCTTGTTAAATCTTGTGTTTTCTTTATTGCCTTTCGTACATTCCGCTGCTTATAGGGACCAGCCCAAATGGTTCCTCTCATAGATCGAAAAGAAAGAAAAATAGGCCAAGGCTACTTAACACTCAATTCACCCCCCCCCCCCCCCCCCCCCTCCCCCCCCCCCCCCCCCCCCTCTTGAGTGCTCTAAAACCTTCAGTATTATTCATGGTTATCTATTATCTTGTTCATCATGGCTGAAGTAACATCGAATTATGCTTCATTTACTCCGTATTTTTTGCATCCTTCTAAAGGTATTAGTATGGTTATTAGTCTTATCTCATTCACGAGCATTAACTATGATGAATGGGTGTACTCCATTCGTAATAATCTTTGAGCTAAGAAAAAATTAGAGTTTGTTGATGGTTCCATACTCAAACTTAATGCGAAATTCCTAGACTTGGCGCAATGGGAGATTATTAATTCAATGCTTATTGCTTAGATTTATAACACCCTCGATGTTTCGTATCATCGGACTGCTACATTGCCGTAGACTATGAAACTCTTATGGGATGATCTTCAGGATAGATACTCTCTTAGTAATGTCCCTCGTATTCATGAATTCAAGCATATGATTGTTGAGTGTAAGCAAAATAACCGGTTTATATCCGACTATTATGGTGAATTGTGTACATAGTGGGAAGAATTGGCTAGTGCTACTAAGCTGCCCACTTATACTTGTTCTGCTGCAAGTGAATATGCTACGTTGTTCGAAAAATGAAAAGATGCATAAATTTCTTATGGGTCCAGACTCTAAAAAATACCGTGATGTGGCCTCGAGACTGTTACTACTTGATCCTCTACCCACTCTTACATATTCACTCGGTAAAGTTCTTGTGTTTGAGAGACATCAATTTGTCACCAATGCTCTAGACATGTGTAGTGATGTTGTGGGCTTCTCTATTGATGGTGTTGTGCGTAGTAAGGGTTTCCAGGCGAGGTTCGTCTATGTTCTCATTGTGGAAATAAGGGTCATATCCGGGAGAAGTGTTTTGAGCTTCATGGGTGGCCTGACTGATGGTGTTTGTAGGTCATTGTGCTGGTGGCAAGGGAGGATAGCGTGGCAATGGAAAATCTGGTGGACGTGGTCGTGGTGCTGTTATAGCTACCATGAATAGTTCACACTCATCTTCTACAAGTGGAAGTGCACCTACTACAAGAGTTGTTGATAGGAATGCTCTTCCTACTCTTACTGATGCTCATGTCCAATCATTGATTCCTGCTCTAAAGACCTATCCTGCTTCATTGTCTACTCTAAAATTGCATGGTATGTAAGACATACTTGGACAAATGGATAATTGACATAGGTGACTCCAATCATATGTCCGACAACATTGGATTATTTGTTGATATTAAAAATATTAATTTGGAACTCGTTGGTCTTCCAAATGGTAAAAACACCACTGCTACTAAAGAGGGTCATATAGTGTTTAGTCCTGACTTAATTCTCAACAATGTTTTATATATTCTTGCTCTTACTTGTAATTTACTGTTTATGTCTCAATTGCTTGAAAAGAAAAAGTTAATTATCTTGTTTACTAATAAACTATGCATTATTTAGGACTAGAATTTGAAGAGCTTGATTAGTGCAGGGGAGCAGCGTAATGGGATCTATCTTTGTCGTCCAATTCGTTGTATTCAAGCAAACACTACAGTTATAGACTCAATTTGACAATGGCATATTTGGCTGGGTCATCCTTCCTTGACAGTGGTTCGTTCTTTTTAGGCACAAAATGTGGCAGTATGAATAAGGATTGTGATTACAATTGTGATGTTTGTTTTATGGCTAAACAACGTCATAATTCTTTTCCTTTGAGTAAAAATAAAGCTACTTATTTGTTAGACTTAATTTATTGTGATATTTGGGATCCTTATTGTATTAACTCTAGTTGTGGTACTCATTATTTCTTAACCATTGATGATGCCTTTTCTCACGCTATATGGACATATATAATGGTTGGTAAATATGAGATTGGTAAATAAGAGGTTGGTGACTTGATTAAGAGTTTTTTTCTACAGTTAACACACACTTAAATAAATGTGTGAAAGTGTTCCGTAGTGATAATGGGCAAGAGTTGTGATGTCTAAAAGATTTTTTTTATACTTAAGGTCACTTGCTTTAAACCTCTTGCATTGATACTCCACAACAGAATGGCAGGGTTGAACATAAACATAAACATGTTCTTAATTTTGCATGTGCCTTATGATTTCAAGCTAAGTTGCCCATTGATAATTTTTTTTTTTTTTGGGGGGGGGGGGGGGGGGGGGGGGGGGGGGGGAGTGTGTTGTCATTTCATTAATCGAACACCAACACCTTTACTAGCTAGGTGGTAAAACCCTGTATGAGTTGCTTTTTCGGAGTCCTCCGAATAATACATCTTTAAAGGTGCTTGGCTGTTTATGCTATGCCACTAATTTGTTGCGTATCAAGGATAAATTTGGTCCTCGCTCACGATATTTTCTTTTTGTTGGTTTTCCTTTCTACACTTATGTCTCTTCTTCCACCTCCCCCTCGACAAATTTGGACATGTTTTTATCTCAACATTCTTTTAGTAGTGTGTATGATGATTTTGGGAAATGGGGTGACCATTTTCCTATGCTAGATGTGTGTGATACAGTGGATAATTCGATTACTGCTGTGGAGCATGTTGCCACTATACAACCTTCTTCAGATTTATCCACAACCAACTCACAACTTGCCGAGCTCGACCACACGGGGCTACGCATTTTTCTACTGCTATTATGCCTTCAATATCTATTTCTTCTTCTATATATGCTACTGCCCTTCATAATTCTGCTAGTGGTGTAGAATTAAGGGGGAATTCTGGTAATGAGCTTGGTCGAGGGTAGCGATTTAAAATGCCCTCGTCTTGTCTTCGTGGTTTTGTTACTAATACAGTTATGATAGACCCCCTACTTCAACTGCTTCTCTTGCTCTACCTCGTTCCTTAGGTATGCCTTTTAATATAGCTTGTTTTGTGAATTATGATAATTTTTCTATGAGACACAAACATTTCCTGGCAGCAATTACTTCTCAAAAAGAGCTAACCTCTTTTAAGGAGGTCGTTCAAGATGTAGGTTGGCGTAAATCAATGTAAGAAGACATTGATGCACTTGAATGTAATGGTATACATGGATTTTAGAGGATTTGCTGCCTGTTAAAAAGACAATCGGTAGCGGTTGGGTCTACAAAACAAAGCTACGAGCTAATGGTGGTATCGAACGACTTAAAAGTTGTTTGGTTGTGCATGGCAATCGTGAGGTTGAAGGCATTAATTACAATGAGACTTTTGCTCCAATTGCTAATATGGGTACAATTTGTGTTTTTCTTATTGTGGTTGTTGCACGAAATTGGGAATCACATCAAATGGATGTGTGTAATGCTTTTCTCCATGGTGATTTGGAGGAGGAGGTGTATATGCAGCTCCTATCCGGATATAATAACCATCTTCTCGGGAAGGTATGTCGGTTAAGCAAGTCTTTTTATGGTTTGCGTCAAGCTCCTCGTCAATGGTTTTCTAAGTCGTCTAGTTCTTTGCGAAATTTGGTTTTGTGCAATCTCATGCCGATTATTCCTTGTTTAGTTACAAGCAAGGTGATGTTGTTCTTCATGTTCATGTTTATGTTGATGATTTAATAATAAGGGATCCTCACATGATGTACTTTTGCGATTTAAGCAATATTTGAGTCCATGATTTCATATGAAGGATCTTGGTGTTTTGAAATATTTTCTTGGCATTGAGGTTACACAAGGCAATGAAGGGCTATTCTATCTGAGCGAAAATATGCCTTGGATATCTTGTTTGAAACAAGTATGCTAGGTTGTAAACCAATTGACACTCAATGGAGCTAAATCATAGGTTGGCGGTCGAAGAAAATGATCCTTATTCCCATCCATATTCGTATCGTCGTTTGGTCGGTCGTTTTGTGTATCTTTCTGTAACTCGCCCGAATTTGAGTTATATTGTTTATATTCTTGCTCAATTATTGAGTAGTCCTCAAGTTGCCAACTGGGATGCTGTCATCTTTGTTTTGCATTATATTAAAGGTTACCATGGTTAAGTTAAGGAATCTTACTTCGTCCTGGTGATATGCAACTGGTAGCATGTCTATTAACTCGTTGTTCTTTGACAGGTTACTTTGTGCTTCTTGGTCAGTCACCGGTCTCTTGGAAAACTAAGAAACAACATACCATTTCTCGGTTACCGCATGCGAGCTTAAATGGTTAAAGTCCTTGTTACAATCTCTTGGAGTCCTTCACTCTACGCTAATTCAGGTTTACTATGACAGTCAGTTTGCTTTGCACATTGTGAAAAATCTTGTGTTTCATGAGCGCACTAAGGCTCCGTTTAGTAGGGTGTAAAATATTTTCCCTGAAAAATGTTTTCCCGTTTTACATTATTTGGTTTTGAGTAAAATACAAGATGTAAAATTTGGATGTAAATTCATTTTACACCCTATTAAAAACATTTTCCTCCAAAACTGAGAGTAGAACAATTTTACATCCATTCACTCCAAAAAAATATCAACTAATGAACAACTCACGTATTAACAACTCATGTATAAAGATGAGCACGGGTCGTTCCGTGCCCGTAATGGACAGTGTCTGCTCGTGTCTGGCCTCTTGTCTGTCCTACGGTGCGTAATTGTGGTCAATAGTTTATATAGAATTCGAGTAAAAAAATCTGTTAGAATTTAAAATGTAAAAATACAGACTATTACATTACAACCAATTGATTGATTTACCTCTTGATTGGTTTGTTTATTCGATTGTGAATACTCATTTATAATTATTAGCTTAATATCTTTTTATAATGTTGAACCAGATTTTTTAGGGTTATCTGATTTTATGGCGATATTCTATATAATGTAATATGTTATTGATAGATCTGAGAAATATATTGTAGATTTTATAAAAATATATTTGTTGTAGCATAACAAATTTAGCTAATGACAAATAATTAGAAAATATAACGGAAAAAAGTGTTAAATAAACAACAAGATAATACAATTAGAAAAGATAATATGAGTTATTAGTTTTCAATTCAACCAAACAACGGCAATTTTTTAAATATAAAATCATTTTCATGCAACTAAATAGTGGAAAAGTTACATGAAAATGAGTTCTCCACCGTAAAAGGTTTTTCATAGAAAATCATTTTCAGTTGAAAACGTTTTATATCCTACTAAACGGAGCCTAAGCACATATAAGTTGATTGTCATTTTGTTCGTGATAAGTTACGCAGTGGGATCATTTCTACTTCTTATGTGCCTACTGGTCACCAATTGGCCGTTATTTTGACCAAGGCTCTTAGTAGTTAGCAATTTAATTACACAAGTTGGGCATCCAACTTGAGGGGGAGTAATAAGATAGGATGTATTTAGTGTATCTTTGTTTGTGATTATCTTATCTTTGTGATATGATATATTAGGTGTTTTCTATACGTTGTACTATATATTTGAGGTTTTCCCTTAATAAAAGGCAGAGCTATTTTTCTTCAGATTAACACTTTTGACATACAAACAGATTTGTGGAAATTTTCAATACTATTTTTGATCCATAACTAGAATGGATAATTCACACTTTTAGGGTTGTGAAAAGTAATGAAGAACTTACACTTAACGATGAATTTGTGTACAATGAAAGGAGTTTTGTTAGGTATTTACTTATTTGTGAAAAACCTTGGACTTTCCTGAAAATGGTTGCAACTTACGAGAAATTTTTATGGTTTGTGTTTGCAATTACATTGGCAAACTTTAAAGTCGAAGCTCTTTTCAATGAAGGGGAAAATGATTTAGGAATGAAAAAAGGTTTTAAAGTATTTTAGGATTATTTATTAGTTAAATTGTTTATTTTATTAGCATAATTAGATCATCATATCTTTATTAGTATTTAAGCTTTTTTAGGTATATGTTAGTCTTATAACCCTATATAAGAGGTCTTTGTACATTATTATGAGACATAGTAGAGTTATATAAAAATTTAGAACTTATGCTTGAAAGTTGGTTGTTTGACAAACACTTAGAAGTCTATTCATCTTGAATTGAGACTTCAATAAACCCTTAAAAATGCGACTTTTGAGTTATATCAAGCTATGTTTTATTCCCCTTTATCTTAAATTTTTCACATTGGACTACTCAGGGTTGGGCTTGGGGGCCATAGTTGTTGGAAACACTTGTGGAATATACTATTAAATATTTATTTTTGGTGTAACGACAACCATAAAAAGCAAATGATATAAGCATGGTGAATTAAAGAACAGTGAATGCTTATAAATTACTTGAGTGTTTATAGAGTTATATAAGGAAATAAAATGACAATCATATAATAATCACTTTCATTTCTTTTGGTAAATATTAATTCTTATCAATGAAAAGTGATACGTAAGATAATGTTGTTATTTTTGAGGTCGTAAAATAAAAGATTTTAAAGCCTTAAAATTAGAGGTGGAGTTTGACATTGGGCACTCTATTTTCATTTATTAGCCATGCCTATCCACAATGGAAGAACCCCACTTAAAAAACTAATACAACATAGTAATTGTCCAAATTTTAAATGTAACTCCCAAACATAGATGACAATGGGTCTAATCTAATTTTACCCAAATTCGCCCAAGACACAACAGGTTCTAAAAGTTCAAAAATTTACGTAGATTCCTCAGATTTGATAGGTCTTAGGTTCAAAACGGGTCCTCAATATATTTCATCTATTTGTCTAATTTTCTCTTGTGTTTTATTGGATGCTTTTTCGTAAAAAAATTTTTAGTCAAATGAAGTGAACAATTGAGAAAACTACTAAATTGAAGGGAAAAATATCACAAATTACATCTCAATAAATAATTCAGTGTATTCTAGCTTTAATTCCAAAATATTAAAGTTTTACAATTCAAAAAGTCACATACAAAAAAAAAATGACAAAGTATAAAGCTTTAATTTGCCAATCCTTCTTTTATTTATTTATGTGAGGGTTTATGAGTTGATATAGAATAAAATTTACTAGACCCAAACCTCGACCCAACCCATAAATGTTTAAACCCATATTTGACCCAGACCTAATATGTTTCAAAAAATTAAACCCTGACTTTTAAGAATAAGTTAGGTACAATCGAGTTTGAGTGAGGTTCTAAACCCTTTGCACTCCTAATTCCGAATCTTAACGACCTTAAATTATAATATATATTAAATATTATATTAGATTTGCTAATCTTTATTTCCCTAGAGAACATTTAAGGCAGTAAACTAGCAGTTGAGTGAAGGGACAAAACATATGACAATGTATGAGAGTTAGACTTTGTTTGGTTTATGAACAATTTTTAAGCCCTACATAACTATATTATTAACTCCTAAAACCCTATATACCTAAATCCTGAAACCCGGCAAGCCCATGTCTCTCAGTTCTTCTACGGAGTATCAAACCCTAAATACCTAAATACCATAATCCTAAAGCCCGGCAGCCCTGCGTCAGTTTCATTCCGGAGTGCTCAACGCCTGTCGAACGACCGCCGCACCGCCATTCCTATCTTTCCCTGTAAGACTATGAGAAATCTCCTGAAGTTGGAGTATCTGTTGATTCTACTTTTTATCGATAGTCATTTAGATTTCATAATTCGTTGTTATAGATTATTTGATTATTGTAGGTAATTGTTAACTGATAGAATGAATTAAGTGTCTGATTGTTTATTTATGAATTGGTAATTGCAAGGCTGTATTTTCAAGAGTTTGGTGCATTCCTGGAAGTCATAGATTTACAAATGTTATCCAACAAGGTCAATTTTTTGACATGCTATTATGTTGAAAAAATTGATCATTATTTCTAATATATATAGAAAGAGTTGCCTCCATTCCATGAACCATATGGTCGATTTTTCTATACATTGCTTGTTTAATAACCGTAATCCTTAATTTTCAATATCTCAATGTTTATAGTAATATGAATTTTCATGTGCTATTGTAAGTTGGTCCTTATTGACGCGTGCTAATTTAAGGATGAGCCTTATGATATTTATGCTTTGATTTTTTCTGCTGATCAGAAAACTGTCAAAGGTGAAGAGGTAACCTATGGCTGGCAGGTCAAACAAAGTCAAGAACCGGAAGGGGTCGCATGCCCCTGCTAATTCTTCTCAGCTTCCCATGCCATCAGATACTTCTGTAAATGATGTGCCAAATGTCACCAACTCTGCCGTTCCTGAAGCCAACGGGATTGGTGAAGGCAGAGAGTCTACTAGTACAGCTTCTGATGTTAAGGAGACTGAACCCTCAAATTCATCAAACCCACCTAGGCAAGGTATTGAACAATTTATGCTTTAGCTGGATCCACGTTGTCAATATAAAAAAATATTTTGACTTTCTCAAATCTTGAAAAGAACAAATGAATGTAGCTAACTTGCTATGATGGTCTTTTATTCACATACATGTGTGCGTGCTTGCATGCAAACACATGCCCTTATGTGCTGTGATGGAATTTATTTCATTACAGGATATTTTAGCTACCCTGAACTCTTTTGATATTTTATATGAAGCAGGTGAACTTCATCTTTATCCCGTCTCTGTCAAGACTCTTAATGGTGTGAAGCTTGAGTTACAGGTGAGTTATGCTCGCATTTATTTATGTATCTTGTACCTGTCTGTTGATTCTTTTTCCAACTTTCTTGGTCTTCATATGTCTTATTACTTCCCTGCTTGGTCAAACCTATAATTTGGACTGAGTGGTAAATGTTTTCAATTAATGGGATTTGCAGCTCAACCCTGGTGATTCTGTGATGGATGTCAGGCAGTTTCTTCTTGATGCGCATGAAACATGTTTTGTTACATGTTATGATTTGTTATTGCATGCAAAAGATGGTGCAGTTCATCATCTAGAAGATTACAATGAAATTTCTGAAGTTGCTGACATCACTATGGGTGATTGTTCTTTGGAAATGGTTGCAGGTATTTTTCTCCTTTTCAAGGAAATTTGACTAGCTATTCGTTTGTTGGGCATGATAATTTCTCACTTTTCAGTGATGCAATTGTTGTGTGTATATGTATATATAATGTATACACATATACACACACACATACATATTTACTATCTATGCGGGTGCAAGCGCGTGTGTTTGCTTGTGCGTGAGAGACTGCAACTTTTTGAGAGGAGGGAAGTTGCTTTTTATGTAAAGCTCAATTAAATTGAAAAGATAGATATGAATAAATAAGGAGGTGTCTTCCTAGTGGGAAATTAGTTGTCAATTGTCCTACCAGTTAAAAACTAGACGAGTCAATGGGTTTTCTCTGAAGATTTCTAGAAAATCTGTATGTCTCGATCTTAGTATTATTCTATTGGTTAAAGATTCATTGATTCATGTTACAACAAATTAGAACTAAATGTGTACCTTTTCTTTTGTATGTAATTTGACATGTTTGAGAGTCAAGTAAAGATTGGCATAAATTTATTTTTCTAGACCAATTGAAGTGAGATTGAAAACATTGTTCTCTAGGAATGGAGAAAGCATTAAAGTTCAATTGAAGAAAATATAAAAGTAATATTAAAAATTAAGCATATATAATGTATCTAATGGCCATGGATTTCTTGGGGGGACACTTATTTTACCATGAACTTCTCTATTTCGGTTCCTTAATTGTCGGCTATAGCCATATACACCAAAGAAAAGATCACTCCGTCAAAGTGCACCTACCTCTTTATCAACGTGGTTTATTTTCTTTGAAAAAAGATGTGGTTTATTTGACCCTTATTCTGACGTGTGTATAGTTCCGGAGACATGGATTGCAATTTACATCACTTCAGGTTTGCCATTGATGTTACTACCTTATATTGTGTTGTAACATCCCATTTACATTCAGTGGGTATACTATCTCCTTGTTGGTGGATGAGTCAAAACCACACTTCATGCATACTAGCTTTTAACCTATCGTTTCCATCTCTAGGTTTTGATTAAAATTTTCTTTTTAAGTTCAGAATACAAACATAAGCCATTCAGTTCATGGGTCCAGCAATATCTTTGGTATTAATTGGTTCTGACACCTCGTAGCTGTTCATTGTAAAAGATTATAGTATTGTTGGTAGATCTATTCAAATGAGAGGGTCTAATCAATCATTGGCTTGATTCGGTCTTTTAAAGGGTCACGTTTTATTAGGTTTTCAAAGGGTCAAGTTGGGTCAATAATGAGTAAATATTTTCCGAGACTTTTAAACACTATCAAGTTGCAATTCCTTTGATGGCTATTTATAGATATACCAAATCCTCAGCTGTTGTCAATTTCTAAGTTCTAACTTCACTTGAAAGGTCATGGTTCCAATGAGTGGAAGCATTTTTTGTGGACAGATCTGAAGTATTTTGTGAGTTTTTTCAAAGGTATACTCTGTGTTTGGCAACTGTATGCTTTATGCAATATTGTCTATTGATCAATATCCTCTGTAATTGGTTGGGAGGTTCTTTTAAAGTCATGTCTCCATTGCTATTTCCACAGGGGGTGGAATACTGTGTTAGGCTCATGGTATGCTGTTTGGCATGCCTATATTAGATGTAACACCAGATTGGAATTTTTTTTTTGTTTTCGTAATTTGTTTGATCTGAGGTCTGCCTTCTCTATGATTTATTTCGTGATGACATTTTCCGTATTGAAATAAAAAAAACTTGATTAATATGGTTCTAATCTTCCAGTTATCAACATATCTTTGTCACTTTTGATGTGATTTTCATCGAGATGGTGAAGCTTTCCTCTATAATTGAGGGCATTTATGGTGTCAATAAAATTATCCTCATTAATATTAATGATATGCTTCAAAACTAAGTCTGGGGTTGACTATTTCATGGGACATTTGCTTGATTTTGTGAGCTCATTTTTAATATGCTTTCATGTCTTTCTCTATTATGAGATGATGTGATACCTGTGGAAAAAATCTTTCTTTAGTGCTTGGATAGTTTTAGGTATATAGTAACATGCATTTTATTGTGGGTTATCTGGATTTCAGTTGCTGACAGCCTTTTGTTGTGGGCTATTGGGAATTTTAGTTTTACTTCATTTCCTTGTGAGCCATCTAGAGTTTTTAGTTGTTGTTTACCTAGAAGTTTGAGTAGAAATAGTCATTGTGGAATCGCTGCAAAGATCATGAAGTTGCTTCAGAGGTTTATGCTAAAGTGTAGCGTTGAAGATTTTTTCTTACTCAGATCCTTACGTGCAACATATTTTTGCAGCATATTATGATGACAGATCTATTAGGGCCCATGTGCACCGCACTAGGGAATTGCTTTCTCTTTCAACCCTCCATGCATCACTTTCAACATCCCTCGCTCTGCAGCATGAGACATCACGTAGTTCTTCTGAGAACGCAAAAGGTTCAATTCCTATACCTTCTGTTTTGTTATTCTTTGTTGAATCCTGGATCAGCTATATGTTTATTTTATGTATACTTTTGCATTTCTAACCATTTGAACTCTTTTCTGTATGCCTGCAGATTCAATGAAAATAGAAGTTCCAGAACTGGATGGTTTTGGCTTTATGGAGGACGTTACTGGCTCTTTGAATAAGTTGTTCTCTTCTTCTTCTAAAGATATCAAGTGTGTTGAAAGTATAGTGTTCTCCTCATTTAATCCTCCTCCGAGTCACAGAAGGTGAAGCCTAGTTCCTTTACTTTTTCCTATTATCCTTCCCCATTTGTATGAACAAGTGACCTCTTAAGTGGCAACCTCTTCAGCATGATGTTGCTATCTTTATTTTAGTTACAAATACCTTTGATGATATCAGGCTTGTTGGGGACTTACTTTATTTGGATGTGACGACATTGGAGGGGGGCAAGTTTTGCATCTCAGGAACAACAAGAATGTTTTATGTTAATAAAAGTTCTGGGAACAGCTTAGATCCCCGACCATCCAAAGGTCCTGATGAAGCAACTCTTATTGGACTCTTGCAAAAAATCAGCTCAAAGTTTAAGAAAGGTAGAAACTGCTATCAACTGTTTAGTTGTGGTCGAGAATAGGATTGCTAAAATTCCCATAAGGCTTTCCTCCTCTTTCCTAAACATGTTTGTTTTGGGTTGTTGTGAAGCATTTCGGGAAATTTTGGAGCTGAAGGCTGCAGCACATCCATTTGAAAATGTTCATTCTTTGTTGCCTCCAAATACATGGCTTGGTTCATATCCTTTACCTGGTAATTAGCATCTAGCTGTGCTTGGTATTGCTTCCCCAAACGTAGTTACTATATTTTTGTAACTATGATTATTTTACCTTGTGGATAGCCTGATCATCTCTTAGTTATGTGACTGGAAATGTGCCTTTTGTCGTTACTATTAGGAGTGCTGAAATTCCTGGATGCTGATCTTGTTTAAATGTTGATTTCAATTAGTGTATTCATTGCTGGATATAAAATATTGACCATAAAGATGATTGTTATCTCTTGTCTTTTTGTAAGACATTTATCTGTAGTTGTTCTATAAATTGATATCGATCTCTGTATCTATTATTTTGAAGAGGAATGTGTGTTATACATAATTGCTCAGTTCTACAGTAACATAATTTCTGTTTAGAAACAGAGTATGACCTCTCTGATTAAGCGATCAACCACACCACATAAGTGAACTCATATGGGATGTGTGTATTTATTCTTTTGTTTTCTGATAAGGTGGCAGGTTTTTCAAGATCAGAGCATACTTCTTTTTTCATAGTCTTCCATCTACATTTTATAAATGTCAATTCTACCCTTTGTAGCAGCACTTGCAATTATTGTGCAGGCAGTCACATTATCATTTTCTTTGAATATTGGAACTAAGAAAAGTTATGAATATTTGATTGATTGACTGCAATATGTATATGTAATATGTTTTTCCATGAGAATAAATAATGTGCTTCAAATTGAATTTATAAACCTGAACATAGGTTCTCATAATCTTGATATTTTCGATAATTTGATAAGTAATACTGTTAACCTATATTTTCAAGCAGTGTTTTGTATCTATATACTGACGTATAGTATTGGTGATCGAGTTTTGTCACTCTTGTGCCATTTAAATCTCTTATTTGTACTTGAATTCACATAGTTTCCCTATTTTGCTTGTCTGCAGAGCACAAACGTGATGCAGCTAGGGCTGAAAATGCACTAACTTTAACTTATGGAAGTGAGCTAATTGGTATGCAAAGGGATTGGAATGAAGAATTGCAGTCTTGTCGAGAATTCCCTCATGCGACCCCCCAGGAAAGGTACTCAAGTTTAAGACTTGCTATAAATTACATGCACATGAATTTTGACGTTTCTTTGTTTGATTTTTTTGGGTTCTTAAGTTGCATTGATATTGGTTCATTTGCCATTAATATTAATCGTGCAACTTCATTCCAGGATTCTACGTGACCGAGCTCTATATAAAGTGACTTCTGACTTTGTTGATGCGGCTACAGATGGTGCAATTGGAGTTATAAACAGATGTATTCCTCCAATTAATCCTACAGATCCTGAATGCTTTCACATGTGAGTATATGAATAGAATAATAGAATGCCTGACATAATTTTGGTTACACCAAATGGGTTTTCAATCATCTAATTTTTAATATAGGACGAACGGATTTAATTAACAATTTGATCAAACGGATCAAATTATAAATCAAACAAGAAATGCTAGATTGGGCTAATAAGTTATTCACCTACTCTCATAATTTTTTTAAAACAAGAGTTAAAATTTTATTCAATCACACACATGTTCATAAAAGTAACAACCTAACGCATTTAAATAGGCTATTTAAAACTAAATCAATCTTAAAAAGAATCGTATTGAACTTAAATATTTAATTAGAATAGAATGCTAACATAAATAAAACACCTATATTTAAGCTTTGTAGACTCCTTGCTCGTCACTTATTCTAGTTCCACTCTACTGCTCTTTTGATCGGATTACTGATACTTTGAGTTTGACCACAGCTACTCAAAACCACATCAATGCCAGATATTGAAGGCTAATCGTTTTATTTGTTTGTTTCTTTGGCATAATTGACTTTGGTTTTTGAATTTTTTTGTTTACTGTGGTTATTGTGATAGTTGCTGTAATACAAGCGAGAGGGTTACGAGTTTTGACTGTGATATCAACGCTTCTATAGAAGTTCTGTTTTGCTCGGATTGTTTTATACTTTTACGTGAATGTACTTTACTTTGTTGATGATAGAATAATGGAACGTTTAGTGTTTCCTTTTTTTTTTTTTGGTATTCCATGCCTTTTTTTTATTTGCTTTTTCAAGAATATTTTTGTCTAATTTGAGGGGCTGCTCTGCTGCTGCGTATTGTTTTAGATGTTTCCTGTGTGTCAAAGTGTCCCTTAATACCTCAATAGATATTGCATGGAAATGTCTTGGGTGCTGGGCCATTGTCTTTTTTCTATTTCTGAAAGGTTTTTGATAGGGTAAATGGTAAAGACTCGAGTAATATTCCCTAGAGTCTGAAACGTAGACATGACAAAGCAACATCTCCAGTATGTTGCAATAATAGAATATATTGATTTTTTTTTACTTGTATATCTTGGATTTTGTGGTTCTATTACTGAGTTTTATAGCCAGTCCTTGTTGCTCAAGGCTTCACTTTCCTTCGGTTTTAATTATTGTCATCTGTTTAAGAGTATTTCCTTTGTGGCCTTTTCACCGTTATAGGTTCTAAACACTAATTTTTTGGCCTTTGTTGTAATTTTTTGAACTTGTTGCATTTTTCTTTGGCATCAAGCAAATAGGCCTGTTGCTTGTTTGATTTGATTTAAATTGTTTTTAAGTATCAGTATTAAAGTTGTTGGTGCAGATTCTTTTGACATCTTGTGCATTGTTTATTTTGTTGTTTAAATGTACTTTGGAAATTGCAACTGTACTGCTTTGACTTATGGTTGGGTATTAGATTTGGAATGCTGGAAACTATGCTTTGAAATTGTTTGTTATACTTTCATGCACGTGATTTTCAAACTGATTTAAAAATCTTCTTTTTACTCTTCTACTAGGTATGTGCACAACAATATATTCTTCAGTTTTGCTGTTGATGCAGACCTTGATCAGCTGCCGCTAAAACTCTATCAAAATTCTAATTTGAAATCCAATGTTATGGTCATTCAACAAGATTGTAAAGAGAAAACTTTGGAGAAGTCATCTGGTGTATGCAATGGGGTTGAAGCCAATGTCTCAAAGAAAGAGGACAAGGATGATGTTGTGGATGTGGCTACTGATGTATCTGCTGAAATTCAATTGGCGGATAGTGAGCAAGCTACATATGCTTCTGCGAATAATGATTTGAAAGGTACCAAAGCGTACCAGGAAGCTGATGTCCCGGGGTTGTATAATCTGGCTATGGCTATTATCGACTACAGGGGTCATAGAGTGGTTGCACAGGTGCTGTGAGATGAAGCCCTCTTTTTTTCTTTTCTTTTCATAGTAGTCAAAAGATGCATGCTAGCTAAAATAAGATCTAATACTATATGTTTCCAGTTTTATCTTTGTTGGTTGTGATGCACAAATCTTGGATAGCATTCTTTAAAGCCGTTTCCCCTTGACATTTTCGTGTGATTTCGACCACCTGTGGCTATGTAATCCTTGGCATTATATGACTTAGTTGGTACTTTATTTTTTAATTAGAAGCTGGATGTCTCATGATTCTTGTCCTTTTTCTTTGTGTGCACTTTGTGTCATTTGTCCTTCTCCAAATTCGTGGTTCAATTGTGCATTTTGCAGAGTGTTTTACCTGGCATCCTTCAAGGAGATAAATCAGACTCTCTTCTATATGGTTCTGTAGACAATGGAAAAAAGATATGCTGGAATGAGGATTTTCATTTAAAGGTGAGGATCAAGGAAACATATGAAGTTGTTAATTTATTGAGCTATTCTTTTTAAGGTCTTGTCTGAAATGTTGTTCTTTCTTGCGGTTTCATGATTTGCATCTTATATTTGAGAAATTTTCTTTCTGGACCTTATTAATTAGAGCTATGCATAAAGAAAACCAAACTAAGCAAATCCTGATGCAGTAGTACCGAATTTTGATATAGTAATACTGCAATGTACATATCATCTTCCCTACCCCCTCCCTTTACTTATATGCTGACAAGGAGCCAATTTATTTGTTTTGGGGTTTGAGTGTTGTGTATTTTTACTCATATATTAGGCTTTATTTTTCATTGTTAGGTGCTTGAAGCTGCAAAACGCCTTCACTTGAAGGAGCACTCAGTCCTTGATGAGTCTGGCAATTTATTCAAATTAGCTGGACCCGTTGAATGCAAGGGTATTGTTGGTAGTGATGACAGGTAATGGCTGCAGTGGTTGAAAAGTCTCTTGGTTTTATTCTTGCAACTTCATATTCTTTGGACCCACTCCTATTTGTATCATTCCCTTCGTCCTTAATAAATTGCCCAATTTACATTGTGGCACTAGATAGGAGTGAATGGAGGAGAACCTTTGTGGATGATCACATGAGATAGACTCTGAGTTCAGCTATCTCTTTGGGAATAAGGGCTGGCTTTGTCGTTATTTGTGTATTGTTTTTTGGAGGTCAAAGTTTGCCTATTGTGACTCTATTTATGTATTATTATGAAAAATGTTTTTATGTGCTGTTTTGTTGGATCTGTTTGCATGTATAATTGTTGGATTTAAACTTTTTTTGGGTTTATTTGTTTTTATTTGTGATTTATATATAGATGCATGTGGATTTAATAAATTATCCTAGTTATACAAGGATATATCCATTAAGTTAGTGTTACTGCAATCCTAATTGAGTTAGGATTGGTGTTAATACAATCCTAATTAGGTAGGATTTGTGACAGAAAGTAAGTCTAGGGATGTGAAAGATTTTTCGTGTTGTCAAAGAACTGAACATTGAAAATGGATGCTAGTCAATGGAAATCTCCCCTAATTCTCAACTTGTATATAAAAGTTTATTATCTATTTCAAATCTTATGCTATGTTCTGATGTGAAATTTTCTTCTATTAGTTTAATTATTAGTTGTTATGTCCTGGATTAATTTTTTTCTAAAAGAAAAGTTAATGAAAGCTACTTCTAACAAGAAGTAATAACATATTATTTAAAGTTAGTATATTCCACAGCAAATTATCAAAAGTTACTAGACTTCAATACATTGCTAAATGATATTTTTTCAAAGTACTTTTCGATACAAATATAATGATGTACAGATCAAATTTTTATAAGGTACATTGTGGAAGTTATATTAGATTTTATGCATAAATCATGTTTGAATTTTTTTTAAAAATCTAATCTTAATATTGAAAGTCCATAATAACTGAAACTCTTAATTTTGGAAGTCCGTAAGAAATAAAATGCTTAGTAATTTATTCAATACAAAACTTAACCTTGCTTTAGCATCCTATGTGGTATAATACTCTTAGTTGTATCCTACATAACTTGGCATTTGGCGGAAGTTCTGCCAAGTGTTGCTTCCCCGTTCCTACAAACTTACGCTTTTATTAATTGTCAAAGATTTTTTTTGGAGAACCCAAAGTAAGTAAGTTAGAAAATTTGGACTTTCGGAGTTTGATAATAACTACTTGCCTTGTTGTTTGCTAACTGATGCCTCTCCCTAAGCAGCCTCTTGTGCATGGATAGCTTTTTAATCTTGCCATTCTTACGCATGCAATTCCGTGCCTTTAGAAGCCTGCTATTCTGTGTTGAAGCCAATACAATGCATTATTTATATGGCCTTTTGAACATATGCCTTCGATATACTGCTAGTCTTGAATGAATTGATTTGGTGTGTTGGGTTACGTACATTCTTGCGGCTTAGTTGTTCTCTCTTACCTCATTGTTTTCTTTGTTTTAAATTTATTTTGTTCTGCTCTAAAATTTTTCTATCTGTCATCAGTTCTCTCTCCCCAGGGAAAAAAACTAAAACGTAATGATTGATTTAGGTTGATTTGTGCTTGTGTCGTTCTGGGCTTATATTGTTAATGTCTTTTTTGGCTTTTTGTTTGAAGAACTTCTGTATGTTTTGCAATGAGGAAATCTAACGCCAACTACGATTTGGGAATCTCCACGAGAAAAAGGCTTTTTTGCTTTTTCTCTTCTGCTGTGCATATGCATTTCTTTGTTGCTGTTTGTGCAATTGCTATCGTTTAATTACCAGCCATTTAATAATACGTTGTCACATTTTTATTTCTTTTTCTCATTGTTGTTTTCCAATTTCAGGCATTACCTTCTAGATTTAATGAGGGTCACTCCTCGTGATGCTAATTATACTGGAGCTGGGTCTCGCTTCTGTATATTGAGGCCTGAACTCATTAGAGCATTCTGTCAAGTGAGATAACATATTGTCATCATAGGATCACCATTGATGGATTTTTCTCTAGCTTTGCTAATGGTTATTTTCGTCTTATTTATAGGCTGAAGTTGCAAAGATGCCAACTAATAAATTAAAATCCAAGGACACTGATTGCTTGGCTTCTAATACATCAGACTGTTCTAAGTTGGATGTGCAATCTGGTAATGACTCTAGTGCTGTAGTTGATTTGAACAGCCAAGTAAGTCCTCCCTCTTAGGTGTAACTTGATTATTCATCCATTTTGCCTTGGATCTTTCCTGCTTCAAAGGCTCTTTATCCAAAATCTTAGGTGTAACAACTCTTACATGCCAATTTTTTGTTCAATATTTTAATGTTTGCCAGTTTGTATATGATATGCTCTATACTTGTTGAGTTGCCATGTAAGAGTTGTATCTTGACCTTGTGCCTGGGTCTTTGATGCATTGTGATGGTTATCCTCTAAATAAGAAAATGCAAATATTTTTCCCTTCTGTTTTCTTCTTTGGATCAGAGGGTGCTATGAACTATAACTCCCATGATGCTACCGCGGGTCTTGAACTTGGGTAACTGTAAAAGCCATCCAATTGTTTTTCATTGGATTTTTTTTATCTATTAATGAACACTTATCTAACTTGCTTCATATACCTCAATTGTTTTCTTGCCTTAGTTGACTAGTTGAGGTGGATCACTTTTAAGTGTTACTTTTTTGTAGGAAGTTATTGAAGAAACAATAAACGATCCTGTTGAAGCGGCTGTGTCTGCTGCTACTGAATTTGAAACTAGTAGACAGATATGCTTTAATCCAAATGTTTTTACCGAGTTTAAGTTGGCTGGATCTCCTCAAGTGCGTCGCTATACCTTGTTTTGGACATTTCTGCATGTCGTTTGTTTGCCTAGATGCGGTACAAAAGTGATACTTGTATTTGGATTTTCAGGAGATAGCGTCAGATGAAGATAATGTTAGGGAAGCAAGCACTTATCTCATTAATATTATGCTACCAAAGTTCATACAGGATCTTTGCACACTTGAAGTTTCACCTATGGATGGTCAGACATTAACCGAAGCACTTCATGCCCATGGAATCAATGTTCGATATATTGGAAGAGTAAGCATGTTTAGCATGAAGTAACATTTTTGTTATTAAGTACTATTTTGCTTGATGTCAGATTGGTCTTTTATATGTTAAGAGGTATGTAGCTTTTCTTGATATGATAATGAATATGTTTACTTCTACACACAGAAGGGATGGAGTCAATAGTAGAAGACTGAAGTTTTGGATAAAGTTGACTTGCTCTTTTTTGATCGATTTTTTAGGTGGCTGAAGGAACCCGACACATGCCACATCTTTTGGATCTTTGCACGAATGAGATTGCTGTAAGAGCTGCAAAACACTTGCTCAAGGTAACTTCTGTGAACTCTGCACTGATTCATGATTTTTGTAAACTATGAAGGAGGGCAAGTCTTAATATATTTCATTTTTATCATTTTGTTTAATTAGTTGGTTTTGTCTAGATAATCCGTCTACTAATTCATTATTTAGTGTAGATTTACTTAAGATACTCGATTCCTTCTGTGTGTCAATTACTTAATTTGATGTCCTAAAAAAGGCTAGAATAGTTGTGAAAATTTCAGTTATAGCAAAAAAGAGCATTTGGTATGCCACAAGTTTCAATGGCTTTTCTAAATAAAACAAAAATTGATGTTCCCTTTTCTTTTTTTTTTCTTTTTTCTTTTTTTTTTTTTATGAAATCAATAGAGATGTTTGATTTATGGGAATCAAGAAAGGGAAATGGAGCATGAGTCACTACCCTTTGATTCTTTTGTTGCACCTTTTAACTATTCCCTGTTCTATATGTTTTGAATTTTAAAAAGACCATGCTTCAAGATTCCTCTCCCCTACCGCCCTTGCCCGGGTATGATTGTATGAAATCTCTGACTTCCAAGTTTCAACAAAATATATGAGCACTGACCTTCACGATCCTCCTCTTTCCCAGCCTGGTTCTAGATGATTATAGCAGAACACCATTATATGGAATATTACATCTTAATCTGTTACATCAGAGACCTCCAGCGCCACACTTAAGCTACCACAACTGCCCATTAATCCAACCGCCGTCTTCTTTACTACTATGTCACCATCACCACCCTTCAACAAGACAACACAAGAGACCACAATCACGTGTCTTTACACATCCCTACTTTTATTTGAAAGGAGTGCCATATAGATAGTTGGATATGCTCAGTAGAAAACAGGCCTGAGACTCAAGTCATAAGAAAGCGCATAATGGCAACTCACCACTTTATATTTCTGCTGTCAAAATATAAATGGAAAGAAATCCATTCTAAGAAAGAAGAGAAACTGCTCTCTCCATATTGCTTCTTTAACTTTAGTGGAATGAGAGCACTATGGAGATTATTAATTCTGCTCTCTCCACTAATGTGAATTGTGTATATGACTGGTTATGTCAATATTATTGTTTGGTTATGAATGCTGTGGATCCTAATGCTTCCCGTTTAAGATTTTCAATCAACATGTTTACATATATGAAGCACGGGTATGGATAGGATCGCAGGTATTAATGTATTGGGTATGAAACGGGGACGGTCTATGGAATAGCAACAATCAAGCTCCTTCTAGGGTCAGTTTTTGGAGATTTTTTTATCTAGTGTGGGAAACTAAAAAGAGATGAGTAAAACTGACTCATGAATCCAGCATTCACAACTGTACACAAATACTTATTTCTTTCTTTAAAGATAAAATTCTCTCTTTCTACATGTGGGTTAGTGGGTGATCATTTTTTATTTTTACTTTTGTCTGATACTAAAGCTTTAACTTTTCAACTCTACAAATAAAGTTCTGATATTTAGTATGGAAAATCACTTGCTATAAATTGGTATTATTCCACATAAAAATTTTGATTTTTTTTGCCATACTCGTGCCATACCCTTTCTTTGAAATTTTAATTTTTTTGTTTTTTGTCCCCTTATCAGTCTTGGTGTGCAATTATTCATTGTATAGATTTTTTTACCTTTATGTGATTTCCTTTATTATATTGGACACAAATAGTGATTAGACATACTTTGATTTGTGCGTGCTAGAAAAACTTTAAGTTTTTGTTATGCTTATGAGCTTATTGTTTTAATGGCATTGTAGGATATTGTGCGGGATACAGATGATCATGAACTTGGGCCTTCAATTGCACATTTTTTCAATTGCTTCTTCGGCAATTCTCAAGTTGTGTCAGAAAAAAGCAGTTGTAGCAACTTGCCGCGCCAACCTCAGAAGAAGGTATAGTACTGTTGGGGGTGGGGGTGGGGGGGGGGGGGGGGGGGATTTTCATTTGCTCACTCTAGATTTTTACGTCAAGAATATCTTCACTTCATAAATAGAGATTTGCATCAAGAATATATTCTATGGTCATGAAGGGACGAGTCATTATGGATATGAAAATGTGCATGGAGGTTTTGGCTATGGAGTAATAAATAGAGGGGAAACCATCATAGACTTTGCACAATCTTATGACTTGTTTTTGGCTGACACTCGGGATTCCCATTTGGTGACTTTTCGAAGTGAGGCAAGACGAAACCCAAATAGATTATGTGTAGATAAAGAGGATGGGTTATTGTATTTACTTTGATTGTAAGGCGATTCGAGGGGAGAGTGTAATCACCTCTGTAGCACGGATATGGAAATGACTATGGTTAGGGGGTCAAAAGAGAGAAAAATCCTAACTTTGAAAAACGAGTGCAACAAAAAAAAACTGAAATTATGGAAGTTAAAAATCATTCAAATATAATTACTATAAATTAAAATATAACATAATAATATATGCCATACTTAATTTAAGTAATGATAAAAGGCAAAAAAAATAAAAGAAAGAGAAGAGACTATAGCCATGTGGTAGAAAAATTGCCCCCTTCGCGACTATACTTTAGTTCGAAAGGGGATCTTAGGATCGGATCCTAGAATCGAATGATCCTACAAATTTTACTTTTATGAGACGTTTTTCGCGATTATGAAACATGTTCAATTTTTTTTTTGTATAATTACACAAAAATGGATAAATGTAGGAATGTACTTATCAAATAATGAACATTTCACGAAGTTATCTATGTATAACAAATCTGTTGACTTTGAAGAACATAAAAACAATTAATAAAAGCAAAAAAAATCATAAAATAAGTACAATGTTGCAACTTACATACAAGTAAATAGTCATAACAAGTTTAAAGAGTTAAAAGCTATAACTATAAAGGACGACACATTGTTCTTAACCTTTCACGAAATGAAAACAAAATCAAGAGAGGGCCTTTGTGCTCATTCATGGACCTTAATGTCAAATAAGATGTTGTAAAACGCGTGACACCAAACGTAATTAGTCTTGAATCTTTCGTAAATTCCCTCGTCCAAGTGAGTAATGTACATCTAGAGTATATGTAGCTTTTAATGTTCCTTGCCTGTGCAATGGTCACACTATGAACCTTAAGCTTTTTAACCAAATCCTCCCGCATGAGATCATTAAGGTGTGCAACACATGGTGCCTTGTAATTCGCAGCATTGTCAGTGACAACTTGCATCGCATTCTCCTCCCCTATAGTTTCTACAACTGCATCCAATATCTCTAAATTGTTATCAGCAGTCTTGGAGATGTCAGATGTATCCACAAAAGAGGAGAAAATAGACCCCTTAGGACTATTCACAAGAATATTGTATATAGAGCGTTTAAGACTACAGTTAGGAAATTAGGAAGGAAATTAGCAAGCAACATTTTTAATCTTCCAAAATGAGAGGAAATTAGCAAGGCATATATCTTAGTAACTTAATCAAATTTATTATCAGAATATGATATCATAAATTCATAATATTTCAATTACATTATCACTGATTCACAGCACGTTAATCAATTGAACAAGCAAGCAAGCAACATTTTTAATCTTCTAAATTGAGAAAGACAACTTACAAAGCACACCAAAGCAAGATGCGTTTTGTTGGGCTAGCCCATGTTGTAGGATTCTGATTTCAAGTCCCTTAAATGTGCTAATGATAGAATTTTTCTACTTAGGATAGAATTGTGATTCTACCTAGTTTGACCTATTCTAAAGATCCTATAACCGATTCTAAAGATCCTATAACCGATTCCACAAGTTTCAATTTAGCACATGATCTAGATTGTTTAATAAATTTGGATTTGAATGTACAATCTTACGATCCAGATCAAGATTTTGACAACCTTGCTTGGTAGTACAGTAAATGCTCTAACAACTCCAAACAAAGAAGTGCTCTTTCTATCTCTTTGAAATCCTCTCTTTTCTCACTTTGTATGAGTTCTCTTTGTGTTCCACGGAATTATAGCCAAGCTCGTCAACCCCACTATGTCATGGTTGATAATCTGGTAATTGCTATCGCGGGTGAGTTCAGGAGCAAGAGAAAAGAATAGGAGCAAGAGAGAAAAGAAGATAGCAAGAGAATGAGGGAAGATGTCGATAAGAAGTTGGGTAAGTTTAGGTTTTTTATTGGGCTTCATTGAATGGGTATGACCATATTTATGCCCAACCTTACCCAATATGTAACCAATATCGTGCCCACCCGTACCCTATAATGGTATTCCTATTGAGATTTTGGATGAAATTAAGGAGGCTGAGATGATATTCCTATCAAGAGTTGGAGACACCGCGGGAAAATTATTATTGACTGGTTTAGGGGTCTCTTTAATAAGGTTTGAGAAAAAATAAGAATCCAATTAGAGGAGAAATACATTGGTGTCTAGTTATAAGAACAAAAGTATACTTAAGAATGTTCAAATTATCGAGGAATAAAGCTTATGAGTTACACTATGAAATCAGTTTGGGTTTATTATCAGGTTGATCTATCACATAAACTATTCACATTATTAGGCAAATGATGGTACATTATTAGGAAGAAAGATTTACATATGGTCTGTATTGCTTTGGATAAGACATATAACAGGTACCAAAAGAAGTGCTTTGGTGGGCAATGACTAAGAAAAGTATACCACATAAATACATCGACTTAAAAATACATATCAAGATGTTATAACAAATGGTGGAGTGACAGAGGGCTTCCTTATTACAGATGGGTTGCGCCAAAGATCTTCCCTAAGTTCCTTTCTTTTCGTGACCGTGATGGAGGAAGTAACAAGGTCAAGATGATGAGATATGGTGATGTTTACTTTTACGGATGATATTATTCGAGTACATGTGACAAGTGAAGAGGTGAATGCTAAGTTTAAAGCAATGGAGACAAAGGTTTGAGGTGGCTTCAAAAGCGAAGCAAGCCTAGAGTAGTAGCCTATTGCTTTTTTAGGCCCCTTTTTTCTATTAGTAAAGCACTAGCGCCCTTATAGAGTGAGTAAAGCTATTCTTCCATCAATGAACCCAAACTAAAAGGAAAAAAAGTTTTTATAGTTCGAGATTTGTAGCTTGATTCCTTTCTCATTCCATATTGGGTTGGGAAGAATCGTAGGAAATCGTTCGATTACACTTTTTTTTAATGATATCCAACGATCAAGACAATCTTGTGAAACTCTTTCATTTCATAGAATTCTCATTACGAAGCAAATAGGGTTTCCTACTGAGACTTATTATGATTCCGAATTATCCTTCGTTATCGTTACGCTGTTCCCAAGGACTAGCAAAATCAAAATAGCGAAATTCTTGGGTCATCTCAAGGGGCTCATAAACAACACATTTCTCTAGATCATCATAGCGTACTTTTACATGTCCACTTAGAGGAAAGTCTTTTCGTAATGGATGAACCTGGAACCCATAATTTGTTAATATACTGTATAGATCTGGATAACTGATGCAAGAAACACCAAACATATCCCAAACTTCTCGCTCCCATCGGTTGGCTAATGGAAATACACTAACTGAGATATTCGTGATAATTCGTCTGCCTTGTTTGTACTCGAATGCGCGAATCATACCACTTCAAATATTCGTTTTCGAGAAGGATAATTAACTCCGCAAATATTGATCAAAACTTGAAACCTTGTATAGGTATGCAATTTTAGAAAGCACAACAATTGCAATGGGTTGTTCGTATTCTTCAAGTATCAAGGTGAATAGTAGTATTTTAAGTGTCATTTTAGCTGTAGGAGGAGTCAAGTTAAGATATTGTAATTTTGGATGGCAATGATTTTCCCGTGAGCAGATATCATATCTAAGGTTGATTCTCCCAAAGTAATGGAACGTTGATTAAGATATCACTCATAGAATAGAATTTGGATGGCTCACATGAAGAGCACAATAGACTTTTATGATTGCATTGTAGCCTTCAAGTAAAAAGGAAAATTTTATAGGATATTCGTCAAGGTGTTAGGTTTTTAAGGAGCATGTTAAGAAGATAAGTGCAACAAAGATGCGTATGTTAGGGAAGAACTAGAGATGAGGATAAGTGGAAAGAGAATTGGTTGCATTGGTCTTGGTATGTTAGATGACTAACGATAGATGCACCGGTGAGGAAGATGGAGAGTTTAGATAATGAAAATCCTAATTGCGATCTAGACAGACTAAATGTAACTTAGGAAAGATGTGGAGAAAATAGGGTTAGAGGAAGATGTGATTATAAATAGGAAATAATATAAGAGGATCATTTTTGTGAATGATCATGCAGGATAGATTGTTGTTTCATGTAGCCGAACCTATTTTTTTTGTAATTATAGGTTGTCTTTATTGTTGTCATATTTTGTTTGCTTATTTATCCAGCCAAATGTTAATATTATCGTGCTTGTCGTTTGAAGTATATGTTATATGTGTTGTTGTGAACTTGAAATTTAAATTACAACATTTTGCAGGAGCAAGGTGGACATCAGATTGCCGTAAAGGGAAAATACAGGTCGAGAAATGGGTCATTTGTGAATAAGGGTTCGCCTTCATACATGGGCTTAAGTACCGAGGGATTATGGTCTGATATCTTGGAATTTGCTAAAATTAAGTATCAGGTTTGGAAGTGGAATATCTCTTTCCATCTTATATAACTGATTGAATTGCTTTTGCCCAACTTTGGGAACAGTTCTGTGCATTTCCTGATCTATGCAAGGGCCTGTTTGTGTAGTATGTTCTGCCGGAGGATGCGAGTTTACGTGTAAAGAAAGTTTCTGTGATTCGTAATCTCTGTCAAAAGGTATTGCATCATCTTTCTTAAGCTGCCATAGTCTTTGACTGTTAGTTGTAACTCTAGTAAGGTTGTAGGCTCATCGCCGTTGTTTGACATATAAGGACTTAGGATTTTCTTTCTGGTTAGCTGGTTCTCAGAAAGCAAGCAGCACCCGTCATTGTTGTCCTGGAGTATCATAATCTCTAATTGTACCCGTCCTATTCTGAAGCTGTTAGTTGCTATCAAGACCCTGAGTTGTTGGCTGGTGCTTAGTGAAATTGTCTATTTTATTGAACTTCGGATCTGAGTTATGGACTTTCCTATGAACATCTGTCTTAAGAAAAAGAAAGTTTGCATGATAGAATTGTTTATAATGCTCATTAACATCACATAAATCCAGTAATATGAATTATTTTTCTATTGTGATGAATAGTGTGGGATGAACAGACAAATAAATTTGTACTCCCTCTGTCCCCTAAAGAACCTCCCATTTCTCTCGGGCATTTAGATTGATAGTGTTTTTAATGATAAGAGGTGGAAAAAAACTAATGGTGGTGTTTTTTTTTCTTTTTTGTTATTGAGGTGAGGGAAATTGTTGGGCCTTTGATTGGTTAAGATGAATTAAAAATGAAATAGAAAGTAAAAGGCGTTATTTTCTATGAACCCAAACCAAAACCTCAAGTTGGAAGTTCTTTGGGGGAGAGAGGGAGTATCCTTATAATTCATTTTAGTTGATTTAATTATTCTAAAACTGATTTCGTAGGTATGGGTTGTTGTTTCAGTTATATTTTGTCTTTCTCTAAGGAAAATTAGACTTAATCTCATAGAAAGATCAATTGTGTTAGCTATAGGAAATCTAGGGACATTTTAAATCAAAGTAGGGCTATATTTTGAACCTGCTAACTCATTAGATCAGGGTTGCATTGTTGGTGCTGAGTAAAAATTCAGTGCCCTCTATTGGATTCGTTTGCTTTTAGATGTATGGATAGGAGGCACAAAAATAATTTAGGTTCATATTCCAGTAATCACCTTGTGTGTGTGTGTGTGTGTGTGTGTGTGTGGGGGGGGGGGGGGGGGGGGGGGGGGGGCTGGGTTTCTCAATGAGGAGTGAGAAATTATTGAAATTGTTTTCTCCTTACCAAATTATTCTCGCAAGTGCACTTTATCTTGCTTCTCAATACACACATGCTATTGGGGTTTTCTGGATTTTGCTTCCTGAATGTGTGTGACATGTTCTTCTCTATTGTATGCAGCCTTTATATTCTTGGTGCTCCCATCGCCGTAGTGCCTTCTTTTTTTCTGTCCATTGTAGTTTGTTCCCTTAAATATCTCAATAGGGTTGTATCAGGCAACTAGTAACTGTTACTTGGTGTATGCTTCTTTGCATATCTTATTAGATACTACTACTTCTGTTCCTGATTAATTGCAACAAGTTTGACAGATACATGATCCATTGCACTACTTTTGGCCATTAATGTTTGTAACTATATATTGTTACAAATTATAAAAAATTTAAACTATGAAAATATGCATTGAGACAAAGCCAAAAACGTTTTACATAATACCATTTGATTTTTATATAGTACTAAAAAAAAGTAGTCAAAGTGAATGCATAGTGCAAAAATCAACATGCTGCAAATCTTCAATTAATCTACGGAGGGAGTAGCTTTTTAGCTGGATTAGGTGTTGCCTATTCCACTTGTTACTGGCTTTGTTTGTCTGAACTTCATTTCTTTAGTTGATATGAAAATTTGGTTTGTTGGCAGGTTGGAATAAGTCTCACAGCTCGTAAATTTGACCTTAATGATGCTAGACCTTTCCAAACATCGGATATCTTGAATATCCAGCCTGTTGTGAAGCATTCAATTCCTGCGTGCTCAGAAGCCAGGGATCTTGTTGAGACTGGAAAGGTCCAGTTAGCTGAAGTATGTAAAATCTGCTCCCTTCTGCTTATTATGGATTGTGTATAATGTTTATGTAACTAAATATCTTGTTCTTATTTTGTTTGAACTTGAGAGATGATGTTTAATTATGCATTAAGAGATAGGATGATGGAATTATATATTCCAATGAAGTGTAAGGATAAATAAATTTGAAAGAAAGGCAACAAGCAGTATCTGGGAGTATTCCTGGCACATTTTGTACATTCTTGACAAAAAAGGCTGGGCTGCGGGGATATGGGAAGTGGTGATTGGTTGTTGGGATAAATTACCAGTGTTTTTGAGTTGAGGCCCGCTAAGAGAAAAGATGAAGGAAATTTCAATCTTGTTTTTCACATGTAGCTTTGGTATTTATGTTGGTGAAGCCATGAACTAGAGCAAGCGAAGCCACTATTACTGCTCATCTTTCTCTAGTTTTTGAATTTATAGCTTTAAACCTGTAGAATATCCTTATTGACACCTTGACTTGATTAATTTTGGGGGCAATCTGATATGGATGAGGACAAATAAGGATGTGTGTGTTCTAAAACGAATTCCCAATCCTTAAGTTTTCATCAAAAATAAGTTTTTTTTCAGCAAAATAAAAGTAATTTCAACAATCTTATGTTATATTAAGCTGAAATAAGTTTGGTTTAATTAAAACAGTGAGGAAATTTGTTGTTACTATGATAAAAAAAACTTCGTCCAGTTGAATATTTTTGCCAAAATTTTAAAATTGAACTGTAACTTCATTTGGAAGTGAGATCTTATGACAAGCTCCATCCCAATTCGGTTAATGCACTATGGGCTTACAGTTGTATGGTCAGTTGATCTGAGAGCAGATATTCCATAATGTTGCTTGGATTCTTGTTTAAGAGAGAAATTTTAATGTAATATTGTAAAGTTTAGCTAAGCAAACATAGGTTAAGCTGAGCAAAAATAAGCTACTTAAAGCAAAAATAAGGGTAATGTGGTTTTGCAAAAGTAAAAATTGAATTTATGTTGGACGAGATAAGTGTAGTTTCCTTTGTAATCCCGTTGCTGAGATTGGGAGGTCCCCGTCCAAGAATGTTGCTGTAGTGGGTGATTGTGTTGGTTTTCTCTCTAAGATGAGTCCATCTGAATATTATCAGTGAAATCTTGGGTTTTGCCTAAATGTTGGAATGCTGAATGTATAGCAGCTTCAGTTACTTGTCCATTATTTTTCTGTTGTAGATCACTGTGTGGAGAGGAGAGAAGCTGTGCAGCGTTTGTTTTTTCCTGTTTCCTTCTTCCATGTCCGATTTCTGCACTTAGTGAATTTTCTGTTTCTGACCTTTATGTCAACAACCCTTTAATTCAATGTGGGGATTGGGAAGGTCTATCTGTAATAGGGAGTTGTAAGAGATGAATTTGGTACTTATTTTTGCTACTCTGTGCAGGGATTGCTTGGTGAGGCGTATACAGCTTTTTCGGAGGCATTTTCTATACTGCAGCAGGTTTGAGCTTCCCTGAAATCTGAATGTATTCTTTTTACTAACAATGTCTTAGTTTGTAATTGGGTATCTGGTCAGGTGTAATTTAAATTGCTTTGCTTTTATGTATATAGGTGACTGGTCCAATGCATAGGGAGGTTGCAAACTGCTGTAGGTATGTTAATCAGCTCATTGATTTGCTGTCTTTGTTCTGTCTTTCTGTTCTCAACTTCTTGGTATTGTTAGCTCACGCTCATTTCCCATAACTTGTTGAACCTCAGCCCACCCACCCCCTCTTTCCCTCATAACTTGATGTTAAAATTACTTCTACCCCCCTACCCATCTGGAAAAAAAGGTTCTTAATAAAATTGTTAACTGATAGAGGGGTGAGAGGCTTTTAGGATGGAGACAAAGAAAAGAAACTTATTTGAATAAGAAGTGTTAATTGACTTTGGGAGGCCTCAATAGGAACATGCAAAATATTAGCAGAAGGGAGTATAATGTTTCATTGTTTCTTATTCTGTAATAGATTGTGCAGTGGGGATTATACAGCCTTTCAAATTGGCTCATGTGGTTCTAACTAGTTGAATGCATGCCTGCTTTTGGTCAACCTTGTATATTGTCTATGTTGGCTGTTGCTACTTGTATGCTTATCAATGGTGCCTTGTTCTTGATATATGGCTACTAGAGGTTTATAACAGGCTTTGTTTGAGCATCTGCTGTTTTTGACACTGTCAAGAACTTTTTCCAATTACATTGAATTGCTTGAGCATGTCCTACTGTTGATAACATAGATGAACATTTGATAATGTGACCGCATGAGTTTGTAGTCCTTA
The DNA here is from genome assembly GCA_026401315.1 of Dysphania ambrosioides. Lineage (NCBI taxonomy): Eukaryota > Viridiplantae > Streptophyta > Magnoliopsida > Caryophyllales > Amaranthaceae > Dysphania > Dysphania ambrosioides. The sequence continues at coordinate 24,149,961 of CM048670.1, forward strand.
GAATGTGAATGAATAACGTCTCTCATATTTTGGTGCACGTGAATAATTGTCTGCTTATTAATCTTGATTGGTTTATTTTTGCAAGTTTAGCAAGAAAAACACTTTCTAAAGAACCATTCCATCCACAATAGAAGCCATAATAATGATTTTGGAAGAAAATTCTTCAATTGATGGGACTTCTAAAGTAGACTTTGGTTACTAATGATGATCAGAGTAGTTTCCATAGATTGGTAGATAAAAATTAAAGGTGCTTGAAGGTTGTTTTTAGGGGAAGGTGATCCAAGGGGTAGTCAGACATAAAATAGTCATTTTTTGAATATGAATAGAGTGCTGTTTGGATCAAAGAATATTTGCCCATCAAAATTAAGTTCATATTGCAGAGCCACCATATGCTTCAAAATATAGGTGGTGTATCTCATAATTATGTAATCTCCTCAAAAAATGAAAGATAAAATACCAATTGTTCATACCAAGGTGCATCTCTCTCTCTCTGAAGTTTTTTTTTGCCCATCACCTTTTCCTGTTAGGTACCTTGCCATGGTGCTATATCATGCTGGGGACATGGCTGGAGCAATAATGCAGCAGCACAAAGAACTAATTATAAATGAGCGGTGCCTAGGCATTGACCACCCTGATACAGCTCACAGGTATATGCTCTGCTTCAAAGTTTCCATACCTGTACACATTACATTCCATCTATTTTCTGTGTTTGTGAAATTTCATGTTTTTTTCATGCTTGTTTTTCATGGCATTTGCAGTTATGGCAACATGGCTCTTTTCTATCATGGACTTAATCAAACTGAGCTTGCATTACGTCACATGTCAAGGGCATTGCTACTACTGAGCTTGTCCTCTGGGTCTGATCATCCTGATGTTGCTGCAACTTTCATAAATGTGGCAATGATGTATCAAGATATTGGAAAGATGGATACAGCTCTTCGATATCTGCAAGAAGCTCTGAAAAAGAATGAGAGGCTTCTAGGAGAGGAGCATATTCAGACTGCTGTGTGTTATCATGCCCTTGCTATTGCTTTTAATTGCATGGGTGCCTACAAACTTTCTCACCAGGTATGTTGTCCAAGGAACAACTGAACTATGAAAAAGTTATTGTTGTAATTTTTCCATAAATCTCCTGTGGATTGATATAAGATGTCTGGTGTGGCAGCATGAAAAGAAGACTTATGATATACTTGTAAAACAACTTGGGGAAGAGGATTCAAGGACGCGTGACTCACAAAACTGGATGAAGACATTCAAGATGCGTGAGAATCAGGTACTTCCATACAAGCGTATACATGATTCTTGATCCTCTACTTGTATCTTGTGCTGTGATCCACATTGTTTGGATAGTATTGATGGAGTTTATTTTGATAAACTAAAATTACCGACAATAAATGATATTCAATCTGGAGAGGCTTTATTTTCTCCCAACTAGCAATCGATTAGAACTCTCGTTGATGTTTCAATAACAAAATAGCTATTTATAGAGGTTCTCCAATAACAAAATAGCTATCTTATTCTTCATGCTCACTGATAACTGAAATGTAATGCTACTGCCCAAAGTGCCTTGATAAATTGGAGATTTGATGTCACAATTTAAAGGAAGAAGATGAAATGGATTGATAATATAAAAAATTACAGAACATAATGAGATAGTGCAAGTTTTCGTGAGGCTCATTCGCTCCCTAACTAACTAAAGCAAATAAACTATTATCCCTCCATTGTCTTCGGAACAAGTGTCCTTATTCCTTGATAACATGGCATGTTTACCGAGTGGGCCTTCACAACCCAAGAAAAGTGAAAAAAAAGTGCCACAAAAATAAGAAATTAAAGGTGCCAACAAAAAAGAAAATAAGGTAAGCCAAAGTAAAAAGATTCAAAAAAGATTTGAACCATTGGTCTCTTAGGCGAATCACTTTACACACAAACTTAATCGTTGTTCTAAGTCAACTTCCTTTATTAAGCTTCTACTTTTTATATTTATGTATACAAACACTTTTTTAAAAAACAAGAAAAGTGGCTCTAACAAGTTTGAACCCCTGATCTATAAAGCTTCCCCATACTTTTTTACACACATCTTAACCAGATCTCAACTCAACATCATTATGTAGAAATCCACTTTTTATCTATATATATACAAACACTTCTAAAAAATTAAGGGCACAAATGTGGTTCTTACAAGGTTTGAACCACTAACCTCTTAAGACATCCTCGTATTTTAGACACATCTTGACCATTGTGCCAACTGAACATCCATACACTTTTCATTGTTATACATACAAACACTTTTTAGCACTAAAATTGACAACCTGATGCATTCCAGTGTCCCCATTGGATTGATTTAAGCATCTTTTTTTTATACTACCCCTCCTGATTGGTTAATTTTCTGACAGATGAATGCTCAGAAACAGAAGGGGCAAACTCTTGATGCAGCTGCTGCTCGAAAAGCAGTTGATATTTTAAAGGTATAGTAAGTGATTTGAAATGCTGTTTGTGGCTTGTTTCTGTCACTATGAAGATTTCAGTATTGCTTGATAATGCTAGGCCGTCTCTATTGATAGAAAATAGAAAAGAAGACAATGTACTCTGCATACTTTACTGTTCATGTTATGACATAACACCTTTCTCCAACGTGGTACAGGGATTGCAAGCCGCTGCTGCAGCTGGAGGATCTCGCAGTTCGTCTGTTTCAATGAACAAATCTGTAAATGCAGCTATGATTGGGGAGGCTGTACCTCGGGGAAGGGGAGTTGACGAAAGAGCAGCTCGTGCTGCAGCTTCAGTTAGGAAGAAAGCTGATGCTAGGAGACAACTGGCACGTTCTCATGTTCCCCCAGTTCAACCTGTTAGCCAACTCCTAAACATTAGAAGCCCAGGGATGATTTGTGAGTCGAAGCATGATGATGAAGTGGAAAGACAAAGAAAGGAAAATTTATCTGCAGTCAGGCCTGAAGATTCGAAAGAAGAGAATGTTCAAAGAGAGCAACCAAATCAGGCCCCTGTTGGTCTTGGTAAAGGCTTAGGTTCATTGGATATGAAAAAGCACAAGGCAAAGCAGAATGTTGCAAGTTGAATTTCTCGTTAACTGTTCTAAACAGAAAGTAGTGAACTCCCTGCCTTGTTTACATGGAGGTGTCTTAGATGTCTAGTTACTCACTTCGGGAATTCAATTGTCCAAGATCCCTTTTTGTCCTCGTATATGATTAGCCTCATATCTACTCACTTCGGGAATTCGATTGTCCGAGATCCCTTTTTGTCCTTGGGTGTGATTAGCCTCATATCTACTTTGTCACCTATTGAAGCTAGGATAATGATCCTATTGTTTCATACTTTCATATTCATTAAATACTAGGTTCTGCTAGATATATGGCGGTTTTGGTGTAGGGTAGTATAGGTTGGTGACCCCTTCATAAACACATTTCTTGATATCCATTCTACTCATGACTATACTGAAAGTACGTCTCAAGGGATGTTTTTAGAGTTCTTCATTACTCATTTGGTTTGTAAGACACTGAAATAGTACAGTTCATAACTGGCATTATCCAGGGTGAATTGTCCTTATTAAATAATACTACGCAATACTCTGAATTTGTAGAATGGGAAACAGCATTGTTGGATTGTTCCGATGAGCAATGTGTATTACTCTACCTTATACCATGTACTTCTTGTGGGAGAGAACTATTAATTAGTAAAGTGTCTTTACTTGGTAACTTTATGCAAATTTGGATTTATTATCACTGAAATTATCCTAATAATCATGTTAACCATTTTTGTTATTGTTGTTTTCAATCATTGTAACTTTTTTTATTCAAGTTTCTTGACGAATGATGACATTATTGCCTCGAATGATGACATTATTCAACTCTTTCTCACCATAGATTATTTGTGTTTTCAGTACCTTCTATTTTTGTATTTCCTGAGCAATTCTCTTCATTTTGACTGCTCATTCCTACAAGCTTACCCTGCTCAAATCCATTCTTATAAAGGGATCACATCATCGCGATATTAACCAAATACAGTATTTTGCCTAGTATTTTTTTTTCACAATCATCTAATTCTAATAGACAATTCTTAAGCTTTATGTTTTAGATAGGGTTTAGTGTTCCAAATGGATCGTTTTTGTTCAAACTAGTTTTAGAACGAACCACTAAATCCTAATAAAACTAGTAATAATTAATGCCATATTTCTTAAATATTTGAATATTTTATTGTAGGGTAGTCTTGGTTTGATTATTTGGTATTCTATTTCTATCTAATCAATGTAGGAATATACATGTGTGGATGTGGTCATTAAGTGTATCAGGGGTAGGGGTGGTACAACAATTTGACATAGCCAAAAACATTGATTGATCACATGATTATTAGATCTTATTTGACCTATTTTGATTCAATCCGTCTTATTTTAAATATTTGGAGCATGTTCTCGGGGAAATATTACATTATCAACCCAAAATCGCTCCAATTTGACCTATTTTGACGTAAATTGATGTATTTCAAGTGTTTGGGACATGTTCTAGAGGAAATACTCCATTTTCTACTCAAAATCGCTCCCATTTGACTTACATTGACTAAAGTCGATAAATTTGAAGTGTTTGAGGCATGTTCGATGAATTTCTGTCTTCTAAGTTTTAGTGCTTTTTTCATGGAGCACTTCATATTAGAATAATAATCATGAACAACAATACAAGACAAATGCCATTTACTATCCTCTAAATTGTTTAAAGGGTGCACTCCTTCAGTTTCTATATAAGTGGTTGGTGAAATAACCCTCATACTAGATTCATTTCAAAAAATATCTCTGTTAATTTATATTTTGTTTAGCATTTGCAAAATTGTAAGTGTAAAAAAGTAATCACCTCCTAACACAGTTACACTTATGTGTCACATATAAAATAGGTCTTTTTTTTTTTAATATACTTAGGATACTTAGACCATGGGCTCTAGGTTGTATAAATATATTTAGTTGTTCATTAATAAAGGCATAAAAACATTAACCCCTCAAATTCTACAATCTCCATATTCTTACATTTTGTATCACTTTTTATTCTATTCTTGTTTTGATATTGCAACTTGCAAAATTCTCTCAGATTTTGTTCCTACTTTCAGATAAATCCTGAATTTGCCAAAGGGTATAAATCTCATGGCAAGAGCAATGATTGGTCAAGGGAACTGCGTGTGGCGTCTTCGGTCTACTATGCTGAAGAAATAAATACAGAGCTGAAAAAGGTGTGATCCATTCTTAATATTGTTCCTGCATAATCCTTTACACGACTGCTATAATTGATATCCGTAGGCTTGACAACATTACATAGAAGTATTTGAAGTGTATATATTACTTATGTAAGCAATTGACCAAAGCCTTAGTGAAAATATTTGTCTACTGCTAAGATGTTGAAACATAACTAGGGACAATGATTCCATCGTGAATAGCATCACGAGCATAATGACAGTCAACCTCTATATGCTTTGTGCGTTCGTGGAACACCGGGTTTTGTGCTAAATGAATAGTAGATTGACTATCACAAAATAACTGTATAGGATGAGAATGATCCACGTTAAAGCTATAAAAAAGTGATTTTAGACATTTCAACTCCAAGGTTACATTTACCATAGGTCTATATTCAGCTTCAACAGAAGAACGAGAAACAATGTGTTGTTTCTTAGTGATCCATGACACAGGAGAATCACCAAGAAAACACAAGCCAACTTGTAATTTTTTCGTCGAGTTAAGGGACAATTGGCCTAATTTGAATCACACCAAACGGAAATAGTGAGATCACCTTTGGCTCACAGCAAGATCCTTAGAGGCGCTGAGCCTTTTAGGTATCGAACAACTCTCAATGCAGCATCCCAATGATCACTTTGTGGAGTGTGCATAAATTGGGTCAACAGATGAACCACATATGTCAAATCGGGTCTGGTGAAGGACAAATAGATTAAGCAACCAATAAGACGCCGATAAGGCTCATGATCGTCTAGAAGTGAACTGGTCGATGATTCTGCTCAATAGGGAAAGCCGTAGGCTTAGAACGTAAAAGACTAGTCTCACTAAGAATATCAAGAATATACTTTCGCTAACATAGATAAATCCCATATGTACTCTGTGCGACCTCTATGCCGAGAAAGTATTTAAGAGCTCCTAAATCCTTCATTTGAAAGCAAGCACCCAAATACTTCTTAAATGACACAATCACTGAAGAATCATTGCCTGAAACAATAAGATCGTCATTATATACTAGGACATTAAGCTGAATAGTCCCACGATGATAAGTAAACAGAGAGTAATCAGCATAAAAACTCCTAACTAGTATGTGTCCCTTGATATAATGCTCCTATGCACATTTATTCCTGCAAACCTACTCACCATAAATGATAAGTAGGGTGAACAAAAAACAAATAGAAAAATACGATTTAGTATAAAAACACTGTGTACATATATATGCTAAAAGAAATACTTTTAACTTTTAAATTCCTTTAGTTTAAACTTAATTAATAAAATTTAAGCCTTCCTTTATAATAATCTAATAGAATTATTAAAACACTTAATAAAATTTTCCAACAAGTGGACTTTGAACCATAAACCCTTCTTGATTATAAAATCAAGCGATAATGTATAATAATAATAACTCTATTTTTATAACTTCTTTAATAAATACTTAAAATACAAAGACCTTGCTTTAACTATTAAACCTCATTGAAAATTATTAAATTTCAAATGTCATTCGGCCCTTTTAAAATAAACAAGGTAAGTTTATATCATTCCCCCTTTTTCATAATCGAAATTTTAAATATGTATTTTTTTTAAAAAAAAAGTGGCGCATGGCTAAAATTTTAATTTCAATTTATTCAGCAAATTATGTATATAATACATACTAAAAATATCTTAACATAATATAATTCACAAAACAAAACATTCAATTGCACATAAAAAGATTTAACACATATACGTACCTTAAATTCTAGTATTTCCTAGCAACTTTATACTAGACATTAAGTTGATTCTCCCATCAATTAAAATGAACTAATCAACATAATGAAACATAATAATATGCATAAAATATTAAAACTTTAATTAAATTTAGAAATAGTTTTAAGAACTAAATAATTTATAAACAATTAAAATAGTTAGGGGAAAGAGGAGGCTCACGGTGGTTAGTGGTTGTTGGTGGCACAAGGTGGCTGGAGAGAGGGAGAGAGTGGCTAGAGAGAGAGAGAGATAGGAAGAAAGTTTGAGAGAAAAAGAAAGTATCTAATGGTTTTTGAGTGAATAATTAAGTGAGGTTTAGGGTCTATTTATAGTGAAGTTAGGGTAAATTTTAGGATTTAAAAATTAAAAGATAAGTATGAATTTAAAATGATAAATATCATTTAAATTTTCATATTAATCATTTGCTTTTAAAATAATTAAATTTTTTAATATTTTATTAAATTAAAATCATTTAATTCCAAACAAACCAATTAAAATTAGTTAAAAAAGATAACGTTTTTAATAATAATTTTTTTTTGAAATATCAATCATGGAAAACGGATATGATAAGGTTGGAATTAATTTTTTTTGAATCAAAACTAGATTTTCATCTAAAACTATCCTTTAAATTTGAATAAAATAAATATAATAATTTTAAATTTTTTAAGTACTAATCATGACAGATGGCCATGATAAGATAAGATCGAATTTTTTTAGGTAAATATATCCAATTTTTTAAAAAATTGATTTTTAATTAGAATAATCTTTATTACTATCTTAACCTAATTTTTTTCTAAGAATAATATCTTAAAAGCATCTAGAGTATTCTAGAACAAAGTGGATACTCGAGATATTTTGGAGGGATTTTAGGGAATTTAATGGGATTATTGAGGAATTAAATATTTATTTATAAAATTAAATGATTTTCTTAATATATAAATGGTAGTACATACTTATTATTGGGCCAAAATACTTTTTAAATTATGTAATTATACTAAAACTTTCTTAAAATAATTTTATTTAAAATGCTAAAATATAATGTCTAGGGTTTAGGGTTTAGGGTTTAGGGTTTAGGGGTTAAGGGTTTAGGGTTTAGGGTTAAGGGTTTAGGGTTTAGGGTTTAGGGTTTAGGGTTTAGGGTTTAGGGTTTAGGTGTAACACCCCAAAATTACTAACATAATAATAATAATGATAGTAATTTTAGTAACTTAGGGGTATTACCGCCACGTGTCACCACGCTTCGGCTGTGCTAACTAACTACTATATTGCAGCGGAAGAAAAACTCAATTTATTTATTAAAAAGAATTATAATTTTGATTATCCAAAGGTACAAAATTTGATTAAGAAAAATTATAAAACTCCTAACTAGTATGTGCCCCTTGATGTAATGCTCCCATGCATATTTATTCTTGCAAACCTACTCACCATAAATGGTAAGTAGAGCGAACCAAAACAAATAGGAAAATACGTGTCAATGTAAAAACACTGTGTACGTATACATGATAAAAGAAATACTTTGACTTTTAAATTCCTTCATTTCAAACTTGCCTTCTTATATATTAATAAACTTCGAACCTTTCTTTATAATAATCCAATACAAATGGAATTATTAAAACACTTAATAAAAACAATTTCCTCTTCTTATATCCCCTCCTTGATCCTAAGTGTGCACACCCCCCAAGTTAGTTATCCCATCACGGATCTATCCTTGGAGTTTCCTTTTATTTGCCAACAAGTGGACTTTAAAGCATGAACCCTTCTTGATTATGAAATCAAGCGGTAATATATAATAATAATAACTCTCCTTTTATAACTCCTTAAATACAAATACCTTGCATTAATTATTAAAGTTCATTGAAATTTATAAAATCTCAAATGCCATTCGGCCCTTTTGAAACATGATACATATTAAATAAAATAAGGTAAATGTATATCACCCTTTTTTTTGTTATCGAAATTTCAAATACATAGCCATATATAAACATATATTTAAAAATATTTTAGCACAATATAATTCACAAAATAATATATTCAATTGCACATAAAAAGATTTAACACATATACGTACCTTAAATTCTAGTACTTTCTAACAACTCTTTACTAAACTTCAAGTTGATCCTCCTATCAATTTAAAATAAACTAATCAACACAATGCAACACAATAATTATGCATATAATATTAAAACTTTAATTATGTTTAGAAATAGTTTTAAGAATTAAACAGTTTACAAAATAATTAAAACAATTAAATAGTTAGGGAAATAGGATGCTCACGGAGGCTGGTGGTTGTTGGTGGCACCAGATGGCCGAAGAGATGCAGAGAGTGGCTTGAGAGAGAGGGAGAAAGTTTGAGAGAAAGAGAAAGGGTTTAATGATTTTTGTGTGAAGAATTAGGTGAGATTTAAGGGTCTATTTATAGTAGAAATTAGGATGAATTTTAGAATTTTAAAACACTAAAAGATAAATATGAATTTAAATTGATAATTATCCTCAAAATTTCAGAAAAATCTTTTAATTATAAAATAATTAAATTATTAAATAATTTAACCAATTAAAATTATTTAATTCAAAACAAACCAATTAGAATTAGTTAAAAAAGATAAAATTTTATAATAATTTTTTTTTTGAAATATAAATCATAGAAAAAGGATAGGATAAGGATAGAATTTATTATTTTTTTTTTTGAAAA